>CM068367.1:1223347511-1224816037 GCA_034769895.1 Magicicada septendecula | reverse complement strand
CATTGGGTACACTATAACTCACTTGTCACTGTATATCACTTTAATCGTTTATAATGTTTAGTGATACAATTTAATTTTGAGCTCGTTATAGTTTACCCATTTCTGACCTTTACGGTAGTATAAGAGTTGTCATTTATTGGGACCGGGTTATGTACCGTTACATAAAACCCCCCCACTAGAACAAATTTATTTTGGTTTTACTCGTTTATTAAAATAAATTGTTGATTGTTTCAATTCTCCTAATATTCTTGGTTTTTTCTTCGTAATAGTGTTTCATTTCCGACTGGTTATACACTGACTGGTAATTCAGACTGGTGGTAATTGCTGTTTTCTTACTCTACTCTCTCTCTCTTGGAGGCAAATTCATCAATTATTTATTTCTCTGGGTAGTGGTACTTCCACATTTTATTTGATAAGGACTGGTCACACTAATCATATTAAACTTGTTTTAACACTCATTTCTATTTACTTCTATAAATTAGCTTTATCAATTAAGCTTCGGTCTGCTGTCTTCCTTCTATTTTCTTCATCTATACTTCTGGAATCCAATATCACTCTTTTCAGCTATTTTATAATTATTATCCCTTAAATATTCAATTTCCCTAACATTTTTCCCTATCTTGTGCGGTGGTACCAGTCGGATGGCCACTCTGGGTCCATACTCCGCTGTCCATCCATACACCTTCTGAGACCAGGGGAACATCATCCCTGCTCAGGAAAATTATTGCCGGAACATTTCTACGGTCAATACATAAAAATAAAAAATTATAAGTAGTAGTCAATTAGCGACTAGTACTACACACTTTTGGGATTCTTCATACTGTAGCTGTTTGCATTTATTTATATATTTCTTCTTCTCCTTGATTCCTTATTCTTTTCCATTAACTAATAGCATATAACATTATTGATAGGCCTTATGTTAAAATTGTTTTGACTTTACTTCTTGTGACATATTTCTCCGTATCATTTCTTCTTATATAATCTTCAATTTCGAGAAATTCTAATTATTGTATTAATTATCATCCTCCTTCAGTTTCATTGGAGTCATTAAATTATTCTTTATTCTTCTTATCTGAGCACATTACCATCAATTGTTTTTGTTCATTTAATTTTTCTTCTGTTTGTTACCATTAAAAATATTACTTTTTCCTATTATTTCATATTAAATCAATTCTTTATAACTCTTATTTACTAATCTGTTCTTATTTTTTGTTAAATTAAATTGTTTCAAAATATCTTAAATCGTATTATTTCTGAATAAATTAAGTAAGTTGTCCTTACGTACTTTTTATTAAATCGTCTTGTTCCTGGATAAATTGTTGAGTAAGTTGTTCTTACATTTTTTGGAATTTTGGGGTTTTTAGTCTCTTCATTTTAAATTATATGTTTTCGAAATAACTTGAGTAAGATGTCCTTACATGCTTTTAGAATTTTGGGGTTTTTCTTTCCAATGGGTTGGTCGGTCGGTTTTCAGAAAATCAGTCCCCTTTTTTCTGGTTGGTTATTGTTTAGTTTAACCATGGTCCATTAGTTCAGGTACTCCCTCTACTCGGATTACTGGGGTATTCATAATGATTTTGGTATTTGTTATATACCTCTCTTTCACCTGGCATCGTAACTCAGCTGATACAAAGTCTTCATTGAAGTCACTGTTTTCCGTCATTGTTAGTTCTTTTTTAACTAACAGGTATTGCACCTTCTCTGACATAACATATTTGCTCATATTTAATCTCATTTCATTCCCTTTTACCTCTGGATTATTTACCAAATATTTGAATGTTATATTCCGTCTTGAAGATATGACTGATATTGTCTGATACACTTCAATCGTCGACATATTTAATTGAGATCTAAACTTAATTAACTCCCTTTGTTCATTAATTGGAAGGTTAAATACATTAATTAATCCACCCTTCCTCATCACCATTTCTTCTTTTGTATTGAATATTTTCTTTCTTCATATTTTCCTTATTTTCTTGATATTCTCTTCCATGGTTTGGATCTTCTCCTTGTCCTTTCTATTCTTATTTTCAGATAGCAATGCATTCTGGTCTTCTCTAATTTCTGTTTCCTTGCTACTCTCTTCTGTGTTTGGACTTACTATAAAACCTTTGGAAGTGCTGTCTAACGTTTCATCCAAATTATTAAAACCACTGTTCATTTGCTTATTTGTCACCTCCTTGTATGTATCTGCCTTTTGGCTAAGCGTATTAACATTTTCAAACTTCTCTCCGAAAGTTTTCCATATCTCCTTATTGAACTTCTCCATCTTACCCTCAATCCTCTTTAAATTCTCATTATTCTCTTCAAATTTTGCATTCATCTCTTCTCTTTGTCCTTCAACAGTTTCTTTCAGTTCATTGTATTGTTCATTCATGGTTTCTTTGATATTTCCATGAATGGTCTCTATTTTTTCATTTAGTTGTTTGACTAAACTTTCCTGAATGCTATCCATTTTCTCATTGGTCTGTCTATTTTGTTCCTCCTGTTTCTTAAAATTCTCCTTATTTTCCTCATTGGTTTGCTTCAAGTTTTCCTCCTGTTTCTTAAAATTCTCATCTATTTTATCAAACTTCTTGGCTATAAATCTCATCATGTCTTGCCAATTTGGTTCTCTCCTGGCTCCCGCTTTATCTGGTTGGTCCCCTTGGGCATCCTCTTCCACTATTTCCTTTTCCGTGCTCATAATTGCTTCAGTTTCTTCTTTATCACCTACCGGTTGTTCCATTTCACTGTCCGTAAATATTTCTATCTCTCGTTCCTGTCCACTTTCTTCCTTCTCCTTTTCTTCTGCCCTCTTCTTCGATCTGCCTCTAGTATTATGCATTTCTTGTTTTCTCATAACTGCCGACGATAATTAGATTTTTTGTTATATTAATTTATTAAATATATCAAAATTCTTTTCTAATTACAGCCCTTTTACGTTGAGCGCCAATCTATAACGTAGCGGTTTTTAGAGGTTTCCGCCTCTCCAAGACTGTATTGCAATTACGGGTTTACAGTTAATTCAGCCCCTCTGTGGTAAGCGTCAAACTGTAACGTAGCGGTTAGTTAGCGAAACGTCCGTCTTATTCAAGCCCCAATGTTGGGTTCGCCAATCTGTAACGTTACGGTTTTATTGATGTACCAGCAAAACGTCGGTCTTGTTTACAGTCTTAGATCGGTCAGAACACCCCTCCACAGTCGCCACTTATGAATTATAAAGACCGAAGTTTAAATAAAGTGGTTGGTAATGTTACTCAAACAAAGCAGAAATCGAGTGTGTGTGATTTGGGTCAAGTAGGGAAGTTGTTTAGCCTTATTTTGAAGAGAGAGCAAGTACCGTTTGTTTACCCTCGGTTTGGACGATTTCTAAATTTTTCAAATATTCGCCGTGAACCGAATCAGCTGACTTTAACACTAGTCTCCAAATATAGATTAACCAGACGACACTGTGGCAGTATACGACCCGGTGGATCGTCCTCTTCTTAATTTTTTTCTGAAACTTACTACAAGAAAGGACACACATTTTTATTTTTAATATCAATTTTTCAATAATATTTATTAAGAATATTATTGGTTTTTTCTCTTCCGCCAAAATACAAATATCACAATCGATCTTTTCATTAATTAATACATAATATCGACTTCATTGAGTAAACATGGAATTGTCAAAAAATATATGGTTTTTTACCAAATTTTATACTATATTTAAAACATCAATCAACATATAATTCTTTTATTTATTTCCCCAGGGTTAAGGGTAAGTTCTTTTTGTTATGAGATGGTCAGAAATGGATAATTATACTACGCTTTACAAATACAGAAAAAATATTCAAAATTTGTTTATTTTCGCTTAGTACGTAGTTCCGGAAATGTCCGTAAGAGAGCAGAGTGCGTTTGTTTTCATTAAAACATGTGGTTATTTTTTAATAGTTTCTGTACTACACTACCATTCGGTTTGAGTTTTCTTCGTTAAATATTAAACGAAATGTTTATATTACCTCTCTTCTTGAAGTTCTTACTTGGATGAAGCCGTTTCTCCGGTGGTGTCCGTATTTGGTTGTAATTTCATAACCGTCCGGCAAATATTATCTCGTCAAAACACGAAACACAGCGAAGCTAGGCCTGATCGTCCAAAAATGGTTTTCTTTCACTTTTATTATGGAGTATAGCAATTTAACTTTGATAAATAAGGTAGTAGTACATAATGTTCATACTGTTGTTTAATTTTGTACCAATTTTGTGCTTTTTAAAGATTTCTAAAAGGATATTTTAATAAAATTGTTGTCTCATCATTTTGTCAACTGGACAGGTTTAATTTTTAAATTCGATTAACAATACTTGTTATTTTTCGTTACTCTTAGTAACCCATAATTTTTATATATCTTTTTATTGGTTCTGCTATTTACTTTTTAGTATATAGGCAGTTTGTAATTATTATAAATTTATTTTTTATTTACAGAAAAATAATTCTTTTTAATTTTGGTTTCTTTCCCAATTTGGTTTACATAATAGGTTTCTGTTTATTTTCTTATAACTTTGTATATAAGTCTTTATTATTATTATTAACTTTAAAGGAATTTATATATTATTTATTAGTCTCTTATAGTATTCCTACACTGCACTACTTCCTTCTGCCATTTCCCTCATACAGCATTATTTTAATTTTTATTATCATTTGATATTTAAATCTTTTAAGTTTTTAACAACCCTGGGTTATCTTATACTATAACACAATTATTTTAAAAAATATAAAATTAATCTAGGTATTAAATATTGTTGTCTACACAATATAAATACTACTATAACTTAACAAAATACATAATTAGTTAGTAGCAACATAGTCTACTATCATCGTTTATAATTCTCACACCTACAGCACAATTCTGTAAGCAGTTCCCTTCACTTTCACTTATTACCTCATTGGGTACACTATAACTCACTTGTCACTGTATATCACTTTAATCGTTTATAATGTTTAGTGATACAATTTAATTTTGAGCTCGTTATAGTTTACCCATTTCTGACCTTTACGGTAGTATAAGAGTTGTCATTTATTGGGACCGGGTTATGTACCGTTACATAAAACCCCCCCACTAGAACAAATTTATTTTGGTTTTACTCGTTTATTAAAATAAATTGTTGATTGTTTCAATTCTCCTAATATTCTTGGTTTTTTCTTCGTAATAGTGTTTCATTTCCGACTGGTTATACACTGACTGGTAATTCAGACTGGTGGTAATTGCTGTTTTCTTACTCTACTCTCTCTCTCTTGGAGGCAAATTCATCAATTATTTATTTCTCTGGGTAGTGGTACTTCCACATTTTATTTGATAAGGACTGGTCACACTAATCATATTAAACTTGTTTTAACACTCATTTCTATTTACTTCTATAAATTAGCTTTATCAATTAAGCTTCGGTCTGCTATCTTCCTTCTATTTTCTTCATCTATACTTCTGGAATCCAATATCACTCTTTTCAGCTATTTTATAATTATTATCCCTTAAATATTCAATTTCCCTAACATTTTTCCCTATCTTGTGCGGTGGTACCAGTCGGATGGCCACTCTAGGTCCATACTCCGCTGTCCATCCATACACCTTCTGAGACCAGGGGAACATCATCCCTGCTCAGGAAAATTATTGCCGGAACATTTCTACGGTCAATACATAAAAATAAAAAATTATAAGTAGTAGTCAATTAGCGACTAGTACTAAACACTTTTGGGATTCTTCATACTGTAGCTGTTTGCATTTATTTATATATTTCTTCTTCTCCTTGATTCCTTCTTCTTTTCCATTAACTAATAGCATATAACATTATTGATAGGCCTTATGTTAAAATTCTTTTGACTTAACTTCTTGTGACATATTTCTCCGTATCATTTCTTCTTATATAATCTTCAATTTCGAGAAATTCTAATTATTGTATTAATTATCATCCTCCTTCAGTTTCATTGGAGTCATTAAATTATTCTTTATTCTTCTTATCTGAGCACATTACCATCAATTGTTTTTGTTCATTTAATTTTTCTTCTGTTTGTTACCATTAAAAATATTACTTTTTCCTATTATTTCATATTAAATCAATTCTTTATAACTCTTATTTACTAATCTGTTCTTATTTTTTGTTAAATTAAATTGTTTCAAAATATCTTAAATCGTATTATTTCTGAATAAATTAAGTAAGTTGTCCTTACGTACTTTTTATTAAATCGTCTTGTTCCTGGATAAATTGTTGAGTAAGTTGTTCTTACATTTTTTGGAATTTTGGGGTTTTTAGTCTCTTCATTTTAAATTATATGTTTTCGAAATAACTTGAGTAAGATGTCCTTACATGCTTTTAGAATTTTGGGGTTTTTCTTTCCAATGGGTTGCTGGGTCGGTTTTCAGAAAATCAGTCCCCTTTTTTCTGGTTGGTTATTGTTTAGTTTAACCATGGTCCATTAGTTCAGGTACTCCCTCTACTCGGATTACTGGGGTATTCATAATGATTTTGGTATTTGTTATATACCTCTCTTTCACCTGGCATCGTAACTCAGCTGATACAAAGTCTTCATTGAAGTCACTGTTTTCCGTCATTGTTAGTTCTTTTTTAACTAACAGGTATTGCACCTTCTCTGACATAACATATTTGCTCATATTTAATCTCATTTCATTCCCTTTTACCTCTGGATTATTTACCAAATATTTGAATGTTATATTCCGTCTTGAAGATATGACTGATATTGTCTGATACACTTCAATCGTCGACATATTTAATTGAGATCTAAACTTAATTAACTCCCTTTGTTCATTAATTGGAAGGTTAAATACATTAATTAATCCACCCTTCCTCATCACCATTTCTTCTTTTGTATTGAATATTTTCTTTCTTCATATTTTCCTTATTTTCTTGATATTCTCTTCCATGGTTTGGATCTTCTCCTTGTCCTTTCTATTCTTATTTTCAGATAGCAATGCATTCTGGTCTTCTCTAATTTCTGTTTCCTTGCTACTCTCTTCTGTGTTTGGACTTACTATAAAACCTTTGGAAGTGCTGTCTAACGTTTCATCCAAATTATTAAAACCACTGTTCATTTGCTTATTTGTCACCTCCTTGTATGTATCTGCCTTTTGGCTAAGCGTATTAACATTTTCAAACTTCTCTCCGAAAGTTTTCCATATCTCCTTATTGAACTTCTCCATCTTACCCTCAATCCTCTTTAAATTCTCATTATTCTCTTCAAATTTTGCATTCATCTCTTCTCTTTGTCCTTCAACAGTTTCTTTCAGTTCATTGTATTGTTCATTCATGGTTTCTTTGATATTTCCATGAATGGTCTCTATTTTTTCATTTAGTTGTTTGACTAAACTTTCCTGAATGCTATCAATTTTCTCATTGGTCTGTCTATTTTGTTCCTCCTGTTTCTTAAAATACTCCTTATTTTCCTCATTGGTTTGCTTCAAGTTTTCCTCCTGTTTCTTAAAATTCTCATCTATTTTATCAAACTTCTCGGCTATAAATCTCATCATGTCTTGCCAATTTGGTTCTCTCCTGGCTCCCGCTTTATCTGGTTGGTCCCCTTGGGCATCCTCTTCCACTATTTCCTTTTCCGTGCTCATAATTGCTTCAGTTTCTTCTTTATCACCTACCGGTTGTTCCATTTCACTGTCCGTAAATATTTCTATCTCTCGTTCCTGTCCACTTTCTTCCTTCTCCTTTTCTTCTGCCCTCTTCTTCGATCTGCCTCTAGTATTATGCATTTCTTGTTTTCTCATAACTGCCGACGATAATTAGATTTTTTGTTATATTAATTTATTAAATATATCAAAATTCTTTTCTAATTACAGCCCTTTTACGTTGAGCGCCAATCTATAACGTAGCGGTTTTTAGAGGTTTCCGCCTCTCCAAGACTGTATTGCAATTACGGGTTTACAGTTAATTCAGCCCCTCTGTGGTAAGCGTCAAACTGTAACGTAGCGGTTAGTTAGCGAAACGTCCGTCTTATTCAAGCCCCAATGTTGGGTTCGCCAATCTGTAACGTTACGGTTTTATTGATGTACCAGCAAAACGTCGGTCTTGTTTACAGTCTTAGATCGGTCAGAACACCCCTCCACAGTCGCCACTTATGAATTATAAAGACCGAAGTTTAAATAAAGTGGTTGGTAATGTTACTCAAACAAAGCAGAAATCGAGTGTGTGTGATTTGGGTCAAGTAGGGAAGTTGTTTAGCCTTATTTTGAAGAGAGAGCAAGTACCGTTTGTTTACCCTCGGTTTGGACGATTTCTAAATTTTTCAAATATTCGCCGTGAACCGAATCAGCTGACTTTAACACTAGTCTCCAAATATAGATTAACCAGACGACACTGTGGCAGTAAATGACCCGACCCGGTGGATCGTCCTCTTCTTAATTTTTTTCTGAAACTTGCTACAAGAAAGGACACACATTTTTATTTTTAATATCAATTTTTCAATAATATTTATTAAGAATATTATTGGTTTTTTCTCTTCCGCCAAAATACAAATATCACAATCGATCTTTTCATTAATTAATACATAATATCGACTTCATTGAGTAAACATGGAATTGTCAAAAAATATATGGTTTTTTACCAAATTTTATACTATATTTAAAACATCAATCAACATATAATTCTTTTATTTATTTCCCCAGGGTTAAGGGTAAGTTCTTTTTGTTATGAGATGGTCAGAAATGGATAATTATACTACGCTTTACAAATACAGAAAAAATATTCAAAATTTGTTTATTTTCGCTTAGTATGTAGTTCCGGAAATGTCCGTAAGAGAGCAGAGTGCGTTTGTTTTCATTAAAACATGTGGTTATTTTTTAATAGTTTCTGTACTACACTACCATTCGGTTTGAGTTTTCTTCGTTAAATATTAAACGAAATGTTTATATTACCTCTCTTCTTGAAGTTCTTACTTGGATGAAGCCGTTTTTCCGGTGGTGTCCGTATTTGGTTGTAATTTCATAACCGTCCGGCAAATATTATCTCGTCAAAACTCGAAACACAGCGAAGCTAGGCCTGATCGTCCAAAAATGGTTTTCTTTCACTTTTATTATAGAGTATATATCAATTTAACTTTGATAAATAAGGTAGTAGTACATAATGTTCATACTGTTGTTTAATTTTGTACCAATTTTGTGCTTTTCAAAGATTTCTAAAAGGATATTTTAATAAAATTGTTGTCTCATCATTTTGTCAACTGGACAGGTTTAATTTTTAAATTCGATTAACAATACTTGTTATTTTTCGTTACTCTTAGTAACCCATAATTTTTATATATCTTTTTATTGGTTCTGCTATTTACTTTTTAGTATATAGGCAGTTTGTAATTATTATAAATTTATTTTTTATTTACAGAAAAATAATTCTTTTTAATTTTGGTTTCTTTCCCAATTTGGTTTACATAATAGGTTTCTGTTTATTTTCTTATAACTTTGTATATAAGTCTTTATTATTATTATTAACTTTAAAGGAATTTATATATTATTTATTAGTCTCTTATAGTATTCCTACACTGCACTACTTCCTTCTGCCATTTCCCTCATACAGCATTATTTTATTTTTTATTATCATTTGATATTTAAATCTTTTAAGTTTTTAACAACCCTGGGTTATCTTATACTATAACACAATTATTTTAAAAAATATAAAATTAATCTAGGTATTAAATTTTGTTGTCTACACAATATAAATACTACTATAACTTAACAAAATACATAATTAGTTAGTAGCAACATAGTCTACTATCATCGTTTATAATTCTCACACCTACAGCACAATTCTGTAAGAAGTTCCCTTCACTTTCACTTATTACCTCATTGGGTACACTATAACTCACTTGTCACTGTATATCACTTTAATCGTTTATAATGTTTAGTGATACAATTTAATTTTGAGCTCGTTATAGTTTACCCATTTCTGACCTTTACGGTAGTATAAGAGTTATTATTTATTGGGACCGGGTTATGTACCGTTACATAAAGCCCCCCCACTAGAACAAATTTATTTTGGTTTTACTCGTTTATTAAAATAAATTGTTGATTGTTTCAATTCTCCTAATATTCTTGGTTTTTTCTTCGTAATAGTGTTTCATTTCCGACTGGTTATACACTGACTGGTAATTCAGACTGGTGGTAATTGCTGTTTTCTTACTCTACTCTCTCTCTCTTGGAGGCAAATTCATCAATTATTTATTTCTCTGGGTAGTGGTACTTCCACATTTTATTTGATAAGGACTGGTCACACTAATCATATTAAACTTGTGTTAACACTCATTTCTATTTACTTCTATAAATTAGCTTTATCAATTAAGCTTCGGTCTGCTATCTTCCTTCTATTTTCTTCATCTATACTTCTGGAATCCAATATCACTCTTTTCAGCTATTTTATAATTATTATCCCTTAAATATTCAATTTCCCTAACATTTTTCCCTATCTTGTGCGGTGGTACCAGTCGGATGGCCACTCTGGGTCCATACTCCGCTGTCCATCCATACACCTTCTGAGACCAGGGGAACATCATCCCTGCTCAGGAAAATTATTGCTGGAACATTTCTACGGTCAATACATAAAAATAAAAAATTATAAGTAGTAGTCAATTAGCGACTAGTACTAAACACTTTTGGGATTCTTCATACTGTAGCTGTTTGCATTTATTTATATATTTCTTCTTCTCCTTGATTCCTTCTTCTTTTCCATTAACTAATAGCATATAACATTATTGATAGGCCTTATGTTAAAATTCTTTTGACTTAACTTCTTGTGACATATTTCTCCGTATCATTTCTTCTTATATAATCTTCAATTTCGAGAAATTCTAATTATTGTATTAATTATCATCCTCCTTCAGTTTCATTGGAGTCATTAAATTATTCTTTATTCTTCTTATCTGAGCACATTACCATCAATTGTTTTTGTTCATTTAATTTTTCTTCTGTTTGTTACCATTAAAAATATTACTTTTTCCTATTATTTCATATTAAATCAATTCTTTATAACTCTTATTTACTAATCTGTTCTTATTTTTTGTTAAATTAAATTGTTTCAAAATATCTTAAATCGTATTATTTCTGAATAAATTAAGTAAGTTGTCCTTACGTACTTTTTATTAAATCGTCTTGTTCCTGGATAAATTGTTGAGTAAGTTGTTCTTACATTTTTTGGAATTTTGGGGTTTTTAGTCTCTTCATTTTAAATTATATGTTTTCGAAATAACTTGAGTAAGATGTCCCTTACATGCTTTTAGAATTTTGGGGTTTTTCTTTCCAATGGGTTGCTGGGTCGGTTTTCAGAAAATCAGTCCCCTTTTTTCTGGTTGGTTATTGTTTAGTTTAACCATGGTCCATTAGTTCAGGTACTCCCTCTACTCGGATTACTGGGGTATTCATAATGATTTTGGTATTTGTTATATACCTCTCTTTCACCTGGCATCGTAACTCAGCTGATACAAAGTCTTCATTGAAGTCACTGTTTTCCGTCATTGTTAGTTCTTTTTTAACTAACAGGTATTGCACCTTCTCTGACATAACATATTTGCTCATATTTAATCTCATTTCATTCCCTTTTACCTCTGGATTATTTACCAAATATTTGAATGTTATATTCCGTCTTGAAGATATGACTGATATTGTCTGATACACTTCAATCGTCGACATATTTAATTGAGATCTAAACTTAATTAACTCCCTTTGTTCATTAATTGGAAGGTTAAATACATTAATTAATCCACCCTTCCTCATCACCATTTCTTCTTTTGTATTGAATATTTTCTTTCTTCATATTTTCCTTATTTTCTTGATATTCTCTTCCATGGTTTGGATCTTCTCCTTGTCCTTTCTATTCTTATTTTCAGATAGCAATGCATTCTGGTCTTCTCTAATTTCTGTTTCCTTGCTACTCTCTTCTGTGTTTGGACTTACTATAAAACCTTTGGAAGTGCTGTCTAACGTTTCATCCAAATTATTAAAACCACTGTTCATTTGCTTATTTGTCACCTCCTTGTATGTATCTGCCTTTTGGCTAAGCGTATTAACATTTTCAAACTTCTCTCCGAAAGTTTTCCATATCTCCTTATTGAACTTCTCCATCTTACCCTCAATCCTCTTTAAATTCTCATTATTCTCTTCAAATTTTGCATTCATCTCTTCTCTTTGTCCTTCAACAGTTTCTTTCAGTTCATTGTATTGTTCATTCATGGTTTCTTTGATATTTCCATGAATGGTCTCTATTTTTTCATTTAGTTGTTTGACTAAACTTTCCTGAATGCTATCAATTTTCTCATTGGTCTGTCTATTTTGTTCCTCCTGTTTCTTAAAATACTCCTTATTTTCCTCATTGGTTTGCTTCAAGTTTTCCTCCTGTTTCTTAAAATTCTCATCTATTTTATCAAACTTCTCGGCTATAAATCTCATCATGTCTTGCCAATTTGGTTCTCTCCTGGCTCCCGCTTTATCTGGTTGGTCCCCTTGGGCATCCTCTTCCACTATTTCCTTTTCCGTGCTCATAATTGCTTCAGTTTCTTCTTTATCACCTACCGGTTGTTCCATTTCACTGTCCGTAAATATTTCTATCTCTCGTTCCTGTCCACTTTCTTCCTTCTCCTTTTCTTCTGCCCTCTTCTTCGATCTGCCTCTAGTATTATGCATTTCTTGTTTTCTCATAACTGCCGACGATAATTAGATTTTTTGTTATATTAATTTATTAAATATATCAAAATTCTTTTCTAATTACAGCCCTTTTACGTTGAGCGCCAATCTATAACGTAGCGGTTTTTAGAGGTTTCCGCCTCTTCAAGACTGTATTGCAATTACGGGTTTACAGGTAATTCAGCCCCTCTGTGGTAAGCGTCAAACTGTAACGTAGCGGTTAGTTAGCGAAACGTCCGTCTTATTCAAGCCCCAATGTTGGGTTCGCCAATCTGTAACGTTACGGTTTTATTGATGTACCAGCAAAACGTCGGTCTTGTTTACAGTCTTAGATCGGTCAGAACACCCCTCCACAGTCGCCACTTATGAATTATAAAGACCGAAGTTTAAATAAAGTGGTTGGTAATGTTACTCAAACAAAGCAGAAATCGAGTGTGTGTGAATTGGGTCAAGTAGGGAAGTTGTTTAGCCTTATTTTGAAGAGAGAGCAAGTACCGTTTGTTTACCCTCGGTTTGGACGATTTCTAAATTTTTCAAATATTCGCCGTGAACCGAATCAGCTGACTTTAACACTAGTCTCCAAATATAGATTAACCAGACGACACTGTGGCAGTATATGACCCGACCCGGTGGATCGTCCTCTTCTTAATTTTTTTCTGAAACTTGCTACAAGAAAGGACACACATTTTTATTTTTAATATCAATTTTTCAATAATATTTATTAAGAATATTATTGGTTTTTTCTCTTCCGCCAAAATACAAATATCACAATCGATCTTTTCATTAATTAATACATAATATCGACTTCATTGAGTAAACATGGAATTGTCAAAAAATATATGGTTTTTTACCAAATTTTATACTATATTTAAAACATCAATCAACATATAATTCTTTTATTTATTTCCCCAGGGTTAAGGGTAAGTTCTTTTTGTTATGAGATGGTCAGAAATGGATAATTATACTACGCTTTACAAATACAGAAAAAATATTCAAAATTTGTTTATTTTCGCTTAGTATGTAGTTCCGGAAATGTCCGTAAGAGAGCAGAGTGCGTTTGTTTTCATTAAAACATGTGGTTATTTTTTAAAAGTTTCTCTACTACACTACCATTCGGTTTGAGTTTTCTTCGTTAAATATTAAACGAAATGTTTATATTACCTCTCTTCTTGAAGTTCTTACTTGGATGAAGCCGTTTCTCCGGTGGTGTCCGTATTTGGTTGTAATTTCATAACCGTCCGGCAAATATTATCTCGTCAAAACTCGAAACACAGCGAAGCTAGGCCTGATCGTCCAAAAATGGTTTTCTTTCACTTTTATTATGGAGTATAGCAATTTAACTTTGATAAATAAGGTAGTAGTACATAATGTTCATACTGTTGTTTAATTTTGTACCAATTTTGTGCTTTTCAAAGATTTCTAAAAGGATATTTTAATAAAATTGTTGTCTTATCATTTTGTCAACTGGACAGGTTTAATTTTTAAATTCGATTAACAATACTTGTTATTTTTCGTTACTCTTAGTAACCCATAATTTTTATATATCTTTTTATTGGTTCTGCTATTTACTTTTTAGTATATAGGCAGTTTGTAATTATTATAAATTTATTTTTTATTTACAGAAAAATAATTCTTTTTAATTTTGGTTTCTTTCCCAATTTGGTTTACATAATAGGTTTCTGTTTATTTTCTTATAACTTTGTATATAAGTCTTTATTATTATTATTAACTTTAAAGGAATTTATATATTATTTATTAGTCTCTTATAGTATTCCTACACTGCACTACTTCCTTCTGCCATTTCCCTCATACAGCATTATTTTAATTTTTATTATCATTTGATATTTAAATCTTTTAAGTTTTTAACAACCCTGGGTTATCTTATACTATAACACAATTATTTTAAAAAATATAAAATTAATCTAGGTATTAAATTTTGTTGTCTACACAATATAAATACTACTATAACTTAACAAAATACATAATTAGTTAGTAGCAACATAGTCTACTATCATCGTTTATAATTCTCACACCTACAGCACAATTCTGTAAGAAGTTCCCTTCACTTTCACTTATTACCTCATTGGGTACACTATAACTCACTTGTCACTGTATATCACTTTAATCGTTTATAATGTTTAGTGATACAATTTAATTTTGAGCTCGTTATAGTTTACCCATTTCTGACCTTTACGGTAGTATAAGAGTTATCATTTATTGGGACCGGGTTATGTACCGTTACATAAAGCCCCCCCACTAGAACAAATTTATTTTGGTTTTACTCGTTTATTAAAATAAATTGTTGATTGTTTCAATTCTCCTAATATTCTTGGTTTTTTCTTCGTAATAGTTTTTCATTTCCGACTGGTTATACACTGACTGGTAATTCAGACTGGTGGTAATTGCTGTTTTCTTACTCTACTCTCTCTCTCTTGGAGGCAAATTCATCAATTATTTATTTCTCTGGGTAGTGGTACTTCCACATTTTATTTGATAAGGACTGGTCACACTAATCATATTAAACTTGTTTTAACACTCATTTCTATTTACTTCTATAAATTAGCTTTATCAATTAAGCTTCGGTCTGCTATTTTCCTTCTATTTTCTTCATCTATACTTCTGGAATCCAATATCACTCTTTTCAGCTATTTTATAATTATTATCCCTTAAATATTCAATTTCCCTAACATTTTTCCCTATCTTGTGCGGTGGTACCAGTCGGATGGCCACTCTGGGTCCATACTCCGCTGTCCATCCATACACCTTCTGAGACCAGGGGAACATCATCCCTGCTCAGGAAAATTATTGCCGGAACATTTCTACGGTCAATACATAAAAATAAAAAATTATAAGTAGTAGTCAATTAGCGACTAGTACTAAACACTTTTGGGATTCTTCATACTGTAGCTGTTTGCATTTATTTATATATTTCTTCTTCTCCTTGATTCCTTCTTCTTTTCCATTAACTAATAGCATATAACATTATTGATAGGCCTTATGTTAAAATTCTTTTGACTTTACTTCTTGTGACATATTTCTCCGTATCATTTCTTCTTATATAATCTTCAATTTCGAGAAATTCTAATTATTGTATTAATTATCATCCTCCTTCAGTTTCATTGGAGTCATTAAATTATTCTTTATTCTTCTTATCTGAGCACATTACCATCAATTGTTTTTGTTCATTTAATTTTTCTTCTGTTTGTTACCATTAAAAATATTACTTTTTCCTATTATTTCATATTAAATCAATTCTTTATAACTCTTATTTACTAATCTGTTCTTATTTTTTGTTAAATTAAATTGTTTCAAAATATCTTAAATCGTATTATTTCTGAATAAATTAAGTAAGTTGTCCTTACGTACTTTTTATTAAATCGTCTTGTTCCTGGATAAATTGTTGAGTAAGTTGTTCTTACATTTTTTGGAATTTTGGGGTTTTTAGTCTCTTCATTTTAAATTATATGTTTTCGAAATAACTTGAGTAAGATGTCCTTACATGCTTTTAGAATTTTGGGGTTTTTCTTTCCAATGGGTTGCTCGGTCGGTTTTCAGAAAATCAGTCCCCTTTTTTCTGGTTGGTTATTGTTTAGTTTAACCATGGTCCATTAGTTCAGGTACTCCCTCTACTCGGATTACTGGGGTATTCATAATGATTTTGGTATTTGTTATATACCTCTCTTTCACCTGGCATCGTAACTCAGCTGATACAAAGTCTTCATTGAAGTCACTGTTTTCCGTCATTGTTAGTTCTTTTTTAACTAACAGGTATTGCACCTTCTCTGACATAACATATTTGCTCATATTTAATCTCATTTCATTCCCTTTTACCTCTGGATTATTTACCAAATATTTGAATGTTATATTCCGTCTTGAAGATATGACTGATATTGTCTGATACACTTCAATCGTCGACATATTTAATTGAGATCTAAACTTAATTAACTCCCTTTGTTCATTAATTGGAAGGTTAAATACATTAATTAATCCACCCTTCCTCATCACCATTTCTTCTTTTGTATTGAATATTTTCTTTCTTCATATTTTCCTTATTTTCTTGATATTCTCTTCCATGGTTTGGATCTTCTCCTTGTCCTTTCTATTCTTATTTTCAGATAGCAATGCATTCTGGTCTTCTCTAATTTCTGTTTCCTTGCTACTCTCTTCTGTGTTTGGACTTACTATAAAACCTTTGGAAGTGCTGTCTAACGTTTCATCCAAATTATTAAAACCACTGTTCATTTGCTTATTTGTCACCTCCTTGTATGTATCTGCCTTTTGGCTAAGCGTATTAACATTTTCAAACTTCTCTCCGAAAGTTTTCCATATCTCCTTATTGAACTTCTCCATCTTACCCTCAATCCTCTTTAAATTCTCATTATTCTCTTCAAATTTTGCATTCATCTCTTCTCTTTGTCCTTCAACAGTTTCTTTCAGTTCATTGTATTGTTCATTCATGGTTTCTTTGATATTTCCATGAATGGTCTCTATTTTTTCATTTAGTTGTTTGACTAAACTTTCCTGAATGCTATCAATTTTCTCATTGGTCTGTCTATTTTGTTCCTCCTGTTTCTTAAAATTCTCCTTATTTTCCTCATTGGTTTGCTTCAAGTTTTCCTCCTGTTTCTTAAAATTCTCATCTATTTTATCAAACTTCTCGGCTATAAATCTCATCATGTCTTGCCAATTTGGTTCTCTCCTGGCTCCCGCTTTATCTGGTTGGTCCCCTTGGGCATCCTCTTCCACTATTTCCTTTTCCGTGCTCATAATTGCTTCAGTTTCTTCTTTATCACCTACCGGTTGTTCCATTTCACTGTCCGTAAATATTTCTATCTCTCGTTCCTGTCCACTTTCTTCCTTCTCCTTTTCTTCTGCCCTCTTCTTCGATCTGCCTCTAGTATTATGCATTTCTTGTTTTCTCATAACTGCCGACGATAATTAGATTTTTTGTTATATTAATTTATTAAATATATCAAAATTCTTTTCTAATTACAGCCCTTTTACGTTGAGCGCCAATCTATAACGTAGCGGTTTTTAGAGGTTTCCGCCTCTCCAAGACTGTATTGCAATTACGGGTTTACAGTTAATTCAGCCCCTCTGTGGTAAGCGTCAAACTGTAACATAGCGGTTAGTTAGCGAAACGTCCGTCTTATTCAAGCCCCAATGTTGGGTTCGCCAATCTGTAACGTTACGGTTTTATTGATGTACCAGCAAAACGTCGGTCTTGTTTACAGTCTTAGATCGGTCAGAACACCCCTCCACAGTCGCCACTTATGAATTATAAAGACCGAAGTTTAAATAAAGTGGTTGGTAATGTTACTCAAACAAAGCAGAAATCGAGTGTGTGTGATTTGGGTCAAGTAGGGAAGTTGTTTAGCCTTATTTTGAAGAGAGAGCAAGTACCGTTTGTTTACCCTCGGTTTGGACGATTTCTAAATTTTTCAAATATTCGCCGTGAACCGAATCAGCTGACTTTAACACTAGTCTCCAAATATAGATTAACCAGACGACACTGTGGCAGTATATGACCCGACCCGGTGGATTGTCCTCTTCTTAATTTTTTTCTGAAACTTACTACAAGAAAGGACACACATTTTTATTTTTAATATCAATTTTTCAATAATATTTATTAAGAATATTATTGGTTTTTTCTCTTCCGCCAAAATACAAATATCACAATCGATCTTTTCATTAATTAATACATAATATCGACTTCATTGAGTAAACATGGAATTGTCAAAAAATATATGGTTTTTTACCAAATTTTATATTATATTTAAAACATCAATCAACATATAATTCTTTTATTTATTTCCCCAGGGTTAAGGGTAAGTTCTTTTTGTTATGAGATGGTCAGAAATGGATAATTATACTACGCTTTACAAATACAGAAAAAATATTCAAAATTTGTTTATTTTCGCTTAGTACGTAGTTCCGGAAATGTCCGTAAGAGAGCAGACTGCGTTTGTTTTCATTAAAACATGTGGTTATTTTTTAATAGTTTCTGTACTACACTACCATTCGGTTTGAGTTTTCTTCGTTAAATATTAAGCGAAATGTTTATATTACCTCTCTTCTTGAAGTTCTTACTTGGATGAAGCCGTTTCTCCGGTGGTGTCCGTATTTGGTTGTAATTTCATAACCGTCCGGCAAATATTATCTCGTCAAAACTCGAAACACTGCGAAGCTAGGCCTGATCGTCCAAAAATGGTTTTCTTTCACTTTTATTATGGAGTATAGCAATTTAACTTTGATAAATAAGGTAGTAGTACATAATGTTCATACTGTTGTTTAATTTTGTACCAATTTTGTGCTTTTCAAAGATTTCTAAAAGGATATTTTAATAAAATTGTTGTCTCATCATTTTGTCAACTGGACAGGTTTAATTTTTAAATTCGATTAACAATACTTGTTATTTTTCGTTACTCTTAGTAACCCATAATTTTTATATATCTTTTTATTGGTTCTGCTATTTACTTTTTAGTATATAGGCAGTTTGTAATTATTATAAATTTATTTTTTATTTACAGAAAAATAATTCTTTTTAATTTTGGTTTCTTTCCCAATTTGGTTTACATAATAGGTTTCTGTTTATTTTCTTATAACTTTGTATATAAGTCTTTATTATTATTATTAACTTTAAAGGAATTTATATATTATTTATTAGTCTCTTATAGTATTCCTACACTGCACTACTTCCTTCTGCCATTTCCCTCATACAGTATTATTTTAATTTTTATTATCATTTGATATTTAAATCTTTTAAGTTTTTAACAACCCTGGGTTATCTTATACTATAACACAATTATTTTAAAAAATATAAAATTAATCTAGGTATTAAATTTTGTTGTCTACACAATATAAATACTACTATAACTTAACAAAATACATAATTAGTTAGTAGCAACATAGTCTACTATCATCGTTTATAATTCTCACACCTACAGCACAATTCTGTAAGAAGTTCCCTTCACTTTCACTTATTACCTCATTGGGTACACTATAACTCACTTGTCACTGTATATCACTTTAATCGTTTATAATGTTTAGTGATACAATTTAATTTTGAGCTCGTTATAGTTTACCCATTTCTGAACTTTATGGTAGTACAAGAGTTATCATTTATTGGGACCGGGTTATGTACCGTTACATAAAGCCCCCCCACTAGAACAAATTTACTTTGGTTTTACTCGTTTATTAAAATAAATTGTTGATTGTTTCAATTCTCCTAATATTCTTGGTTTTTTCTTCGTAATAGTGTTTCATTTCCGACTGGTTATACACTGACTGGTAATTCAGACTGGTGGTAATTGCTGTTTTCTTACTCTACTCTCTCTCTCTTGGAGGCAAATTCATCAATTATTTATTTCTCTGGGTAGTGGTACTTCCACATTTTATTTGATAAGGACTGGTCACACTAATCATATTAAACTTGTGTTAACACTCATTTCTATTTACTTCTATAAATTAGCTTTATCAATTAAGCTTCGGTCTGCTATCTTCCTTCTATTTTCTTCATCTATACTTCTGGAATCCAATATCACTCTTTTCAGCTATTTTATAATTATTATCCCTTAAATATTCAATTTCCCTAACATTTTTCCCTATCTTGTGCGGTGGTACCAGTCGGATGGCCACTCTAGGTCCATACTCCGCTGTCCATCCATACACCTTCTGAGACCAGGGGAACATCATCCCTGCTCAGGAAAATTATTGCCGGAACATTTCTACGGTCAATACATAAAAATAAAAAATTATAAGTAGTAGTCAATTAGCGACTAGTACTAAACACTTTTGGGATTCTTCATACTGTAGCTGTTTGCATTTATTTATATATTTCTTCTTCTCCTTGATTCCTTCTTCTTTTCCATTAACTAATAGCATATAACATTATTGATAGGCCTTATGTTAAAATTCTTTTGACTTAACTTCTTGTGACATATTTCTCCGTATCATTTCTTCTTATATAATCTTCAATTTCGAGAAATTCTAATTATTGTATTAATTATCATCCTCCTTCAGTTTCATTGGAGTCATTAAATTATTCTTTATTCTTCTTATCTGAGCACATTACCATCAATTGTTTTTGTTCATTTAATTTTTCTTCTGTTTGTTACCATTAAAAATATTACTTTTTCCTATTATTTCATATTAAATCAATTCTTTATAACTCTTATTTACTAATCTGTTCTTATTTTTTGTTAAATTAAATTGTTTCAAAATATCTTAAATCGTATTATTTCTGAATAAATTAAGTAAGTTGTCCTTACGTACTTTTTATTAAATCGTCTTGTTCCTGGATAAATTGTTGAGTAAGTTGTTCTTACATTTTTTGGAATTTTGGGGTTTTTAGTCTCTTCATTTTAAATTATATGTTTTCGAAATAACTTGAGTAAGATGTCCTTACATGCTTTTAGAATTTTGGGGTTTTTCTTTCCAATGGGTTGCTCGGTCGGTTTTCAGAAAATCAGTCCCCTTTTTTCTGGTTGGTTATTGTTTAGTTTAACCATGGTCCATTAGTTCAGGTACTCCCTCTACTCGGATTACTGGGGTATTCATAATGATTTTGGTATTTGTTATATACCTCTCTTTCACCTGGCATCGTAACTCAGCTGATACAAAGTCTTCATTGAAGTCACTGTTTTCCGTCATTGTTAGTTCTTTTTTAACTAACAGGTATTGCACCTTCTCTGACATAACATATTTGCTCATATTTAATCTCATTTCATTCCCTTTTACCTCTGGATTATTTACCAAATATTTGAATGTTATATTCCGTCTTGAAGATATGACTGATATTGTCTGATACACTTCAATCTTCGACATATTTAATTGAGATCTAAACTTAATTAACTCCCTTTGTTCATTAATTGGAAGGTTAAATACATTAATTAATCCACCCTTCCTCATCACCATTTCTTCTTTTGTATTGAATATTTTCTTTCTTCATATTTTCCTTATTTTCTTGATATTCTCTTCCATGGTTTGGATCTTCTCCTTGTCCTTTCTATTCTTATTTTCAGATAGCAATGCATTCTGGTCTTCTCTAATTTCTGTTTCCTTGCTACTCTCTTCTGTGTTTGGACTTACTATAAAACCTTTGGAAGTGCTGTCTAACGTTTCATCCAAATTATTAAAACCACTGTTCATTTGCTTATTTGTCACCTCCTTGTATGTATCTGCCTTTTGGCTAAGCGTATTAACATTTTCAAACTTCTCTCCGAAAGTTTTCCATATCTCCTTATTGAACTTCTCCATCTTACCCTCAATCCTCTTTAAATTCTCATTATTCTCTTCAAATTTTGCATTCATCTCTTCTCTTTGTCCTTCAACAGTTTCTTTCAGTTCATTGTATTGTTCATTCATGGTTTCTTTGATATTTCCATGAATGGTCTCTATTTTTTCATTTAGTTGTTTGACTAAACTTTCCTGAATGCTATCAATTTTCTCATTGGTCTGTCTATTTTGTTCCTCCTGTTTCTTAAAATTCTCCTTATTTTCCTAATTGGTTTGCTTCAAGTTTTCCTCCTGTTTCTTAAAATTCTCATCTATTTTATCAAACTTCTCGGCTATAAATCTCATCATGTCTTGCCAATTTGGTTCTCTCCTGGCTCCCGCTTTATCTGGTTGGTCCCCTTGGGCATCCTCTTCCACTATTTCCTTTTCCGTGCTCATAATTGCTTCAGTTTCTTCTTTATCACCTACCGGTTGTTCCATTTCACTGTCCGTAAATATTTCTATCTCTCGTTCCTGTCCACTTTCTTCCTTCTCCTTTTCTTCTGCCCTCTTCTTCGATCTGCCTCTAGTATTATGCATTTCTTGTTTTCTCATAACTGCCGACGATAATTAGATTTTTTGTTATATTAATTTATTAAATATATCAAAATTCTTTTCTAATTACAGCCCTTTTACGTTGAGCGCCAATCTATAACGTAGCGGTTTTTAGAGGTTTCCGCCTCTCCAAGACTGTATTGCAATTACGGGTTTACAGTTATTGAGTAAGTTGTTCTTACATTTTTTGGAATTTTGGGGTTTTTAGTCTCTTCATTTTAAATTATATGTTTTCGAAATAACTTGAGTAAGATGTCCTTACATGCTTTTAGAATTTTGGGGTTTTTCTTTCCAATGGGTTGCTCGGTCGGTTTTCAGAAAATCAGTCCCCTTTTTTCTGGTTGGTTATTGTTTAGTTTAACCATGGTCCATTAGTTCAGGTACTCCCTCTACTCGGATTACTGGGGTATTCATAATGATTTTGGTATTTGTTATATACCTCTCTTTCACCTGGCATCGTAACTCAGCTGATACAAAGTCTTCATTGAAGTCACTGTTTTCCGTCATTGTTAGTTCTTTTTTAACTAACAGGTATTGCACCTTCTCTGACATAACATATTTGCTCATATTTAATCTCATTTCATTCCCTTTTACCTCTGGATTATTTACCAAATATTTGAATGTTATATTCCGTCTTGAAGATATGACTGATATTGTCTGATACACTTCAATCTTCGACATATTTAATTGAGATCTAAACTTAATTAACTCCCTTTGTTCATTAATTGGAAGGTTAAATACATTAATTAATCCACCCTTCCTCATCACCATTTCTTCTTTTGTATTGAATATTTTCTTTCTTCATATTTTCCTTATTTTCTTGATATTCTCTTCCATGGTTTGGATCTTCTCCTTGTCCTTTCTATTCTTATTTTCAGATAGCAATGCATTCTGGTCTTCTCTAATTTCTGTTTCCTTGCTACTCTCTTCTGTGTTTGGACTTACTATAAAACCTTTGGAAGTGCTGTCTAACGTTTCATCCAAATTATTAAAACCACTGTTCATTTGCTTATTTGTCACCTCCTTGTATGTATCTGCCTTTTGGCTAAGCGTATTAACATTTTCAAACTTCTCTCCGAAAGTTTTCCATATCTCCTTATTGAACTTCTCCATCTTACCCTCAATCCTCTTTAAATTCTCATTATTCTCTTCAAATTTTGCATTCATCTCTTCTCTTTGTCCTTCAACAGTTTCTTTCAGTTCATTGTATTGTTCATTCATGGTTTCTTTGATATTTCCATGAATGGTCTCGATTTTTTCATTTAGTTGTTTGACTAAACTTTCCTGAATGCTATCAATTTTCTCATTGGTCTGTCTATTTTGTTCCTCCTGTTTCTTAAAATTCTCCTTATTTTCCTAATTGGTTTGCTTCAAGTTTTCCTCCTGTTTCTTAAAATTCTCATCTATTTTATCAAACTTCTCGGCTATAAATCTCATCATGTCTTGCCAATTTGGTTCTCTCCTGGCTCCCGCTTTATCTGGTTGGTCCCCTTGGGCATCCTCTTCCACTATTTCCTTTTCCGTGCTCATAATTGCTTCAGTTTCTTCTTTATCACCTACCGGTTGTTCCATTTCACTGTCCGTAAATATTTCTATCTCTCGTTCCTGTCCACTTTCTTCCTTCTCCTTTTCTTCTGCCCTCTTCTTCGATCTGCCTCTAGTATTATGCATTTCTTGTTTTCTCATAACTGCCGACGATAATTAGATTTTTTGTTATATTAATTTATTAAATATATCAAAATTCTTTTCTAATTACAGCCCTTTTACGTTGAGCGCCAATCTATAACGTAGCGGTTTTTAGAGGTTTCCGCCTCTCCAAGACTGTATTGCAATTACGGGTTTACAGTTAATTCAGCCCCTCTGTGGTAAGCGTCAAACTGTAACGTAGCGGTTAGTTAGCGAAACGTCCGTCTTATTCAAGCCCCAATGTTGGGTTCGCCAATCTGTAACGTTACGGTTTTATTGATGTACCAGCAAAACGTCGGTCTTGTTTACAGTCTTAGATCGGTCAGAACACCCCTCCACAGTCGCCACTTATGAATTATAAAGACCGAAGTTTAAATAAAGTGGTTGGTAATGTTACTCAAACAAAGCAGAAATCGAGTGTGTGTGATTTGGGTCAAGTAGGGAAGTTGTTTAGCCTTATTTTGAAGAGAGAGCAAGTACCGTTTGTTTACCCTCGGTTTGGACGATTTCTAAATTTTTCAAATATTCGCCGTGAACCGAATCAGCTGACTTTAACACTAGTCTCCAAATATAGATTAACCAGACGACACTGTGGCAGTATATGACCCGACCCGGTGGATTGTCCTCTTCTTAATTTTTTTCTGAAACTTGCTACAAGAAAGGACACACATTTTTATTTTTAATATCAATTTTTCAATAATATTTATTAAGAATATTATTGGTTTTTTCTCTTCCGCCAAAATACAAATATCACAATCGATCTTTTCATTAATTAATACATAATATCGACTTCATTGAGTACACATGGAATTGTCAAAAAATATATGGTTTTTTACCAAATTTTATATTATATTTAAAACATCAATCAACATATAATTCTTTTATTTATTTCCCCAGGGTTAAGGGTAAGTTCTTTTTGTTATGAGATGGTCAGAAATGGATAATTATACTACGCTTTACAAATACAGAAAAAATATTCAAAATTTGTTTATTTTCGCTTAGTACGTAGTTCCGGAAATGTCCGTAAGAGAGCAGACTGCGTTTGTTTTCATTAAAACATGTGGTTATTTTTTAATAGTTTCTGTACTACACTACCATTCGGTTTGAGTTTTCTTCGTTAAATATTAAGCGAAATGTTTATATTACCTCTCTTCTTGAAGTTCTTACTTGGATGAAGCCGTTTCTCCGGTGGTGTCCGTATTTGGTTGTAATTTCATAACCGTCCGGCAAATATTATCTCGTCAAAACTCGAAACACAGCGAAGCTAGGCCTGATCGTCCAAAAATGGTTTTCTTTCACTTTTATTATGGAGTATAGCAATTTAACTTTGATAAATAAGGTAGTAGTACATAATGTTCATACTGTTGTTTAATTTTGTACCAATTTTGTGCTTTTCAAAGATTTCTAAAAGGATATTTTAATAAAATTGTTGTCTCATCATTTTGTCAACTGGACAGGTTTAATTTTTAAATTCGATTAACAATACTTGTTATTTTTCGTTACTCTTAGTAACCCATAATTTTTATATATCTTTTTATTGGTTCTGCTATTTACTTTTTAGTATATAGGCAGTTTGTAATTATTATAAATTTATTTTTTATTTACAGAAAAATAATTCTTTTTAATTTTGGTTTCTTTCCCAATTTGGTTTACATAATAGGTTTCTGTTTATTTTCTTATAACTTTGTATATAAGTCTTTATTATTATTATTAACTTTAAAGGAATTTATATATTATTTATTAGTCTCTTATAGTATTCCTACACTGCACTACTTCCTTCTGCCATTTCCCTCATACAGTATTATTTTAATTTTTATTATCATTTGATATTTAAATCTTTTAAGTTTTTAACAACCCTGGGTTATCTTATACTATAACACAATTATTTTAAAAAATATAAAATTAATCTAGGTATTAAATTTTGTTGTCTACACAATATAAATACTACTATAACTTAACAAAATACATAATTAGTTAGTAGCAACATAGTCTACTATCATCGTTTATAATTCTCACACCTACAGCACAATTCTGTAAGAAGTTCCCTTCACTTTCACTTATTACCTCATTGGGTACACTATAACTCACTTGTCACTGTATATCACTTTAATCGTTTATAATGTTTAGTGATACAATTTAATTTTGAGCTCGTTATAGTTTACCCATTTCTGATCTTTACGGTAGTACAAGAGTTATCATTTATTGGGACCGGGTTATGTACCGTTACATAAAGCCCCCCCACTAGAACAAATTTACTTTGGTTTTACTCGTTTATTAAAATAAATTGTTGATTGTTTCAATTCTCCTAATATTCTTGGTATTTTCTTCGTAATAGTGTTTCATTTCCGACTGGTTATACACTGACTGGTAATTCAGACTGGTGGTAATTGCTGTTTTCTTACTCTACTCTCTCTCTCTTGGAGGCAAATTCATCAATTATTTATTTCTCTGGGTAGTGGTACTTCCACATTTTATTTGATAAGGACTGGTCACACTAATCATATTAAACTTGTTTTAACACTCATTTCTATTTTCTTCTATAAATTAGCTTTATCAATTAAGCTTCGGTCTGCTATCTTCCTTCTATTTTCTTCATCTATACTTCTGGAATCCAATATCACTCTTTTCAGCTATTTTATAATTATTATCCCTTAAATATTCAATTTCCCTAACATTTTTCCCTATCTTGTGCGGTGGTACCAGTCGGATGGCCACTCTGGGTCCATACTCCGCTGTCCATCCATACACCTTCTGAGACCAGGGGAACATCATCCCTGCTCAGGAAAATTATTGCCGGAACATTTCTACGGTCAATACATAAAAATAAAAAATTATAAGTAGTAGTCAATTAGCGACTAGTACTAAACACTTTTGGGATTCTTCATACTGTAGCTGTTTGCATTTATTTATATATTTCTTCTTCTCCTTGATTCCTTCTTCTTTTCCATTAACTAATATCATATAACATTATTGATACGCCTTATGTTAAAATTCTTTTGACTTAACTTCTTGTGACATATTTCTCCGTATCATTTCTTCTTATATAATCTTCAATTTCGAGAAATTCTAATTATTGTATTAATTATCATCCTCCTTCAGTTTCATTGGAGTCATTAAATTATTCTTTATTCTTCTTATCTGAGCACATTACCATCAATTGTTTTTGTTCATTTAATTTTTCTTCTGTTTGTTACCATTAAAAATATTACTTTTTCCTATTATTTCATATTAAATCAATTCTTTATAACTCTTATTTACTAATCTGTTCTTATTTTTTGTTAAATTAAATTGTTTCAAAATATCTTAAATCGTATTATTTCTGAATAAATTAAGTAAGTTGTCCTTACGTACTTTTTATTAAATCGTCTTGTTCCTGGATAAATTGTTGAGTAAGTTGTTCTTACATTTTTTGGAATTTTGGGGTTTTTAGTCTCTTCATTTTAAATTATATGTTTTCGAAATAACTTGAGTAAGATGTCCTTACATGCTTTTAGAATTTTGGGGTTTTTCTTTCCAATGGGTTGCTCGGTCGGTTTTCAGAAAATCAGTCCCCTTTTTTCTGGTTGGTTATTGTTTAGTTTAACCATGGTCCATTAGTTCAGGTACTCCCTCTACTCGGATTACTGGGGTATTCATAATGATTTTGGTATTTGTTATATACCTCTCTTTCACCTGGCATCGTAACTCAGCTGATACAAAGTCTTCATTGAAGTCACTGTTTTCCGTCATTGTTAGTTCTTTTTTAACTAACAGGTATTGCACCTTCTCTGACATAACATATTTGCTCATATTTAATCTCATTTCATTCCCTTTTACCTCTGGATTATTTACCAAATATTTGAATGTTATATTCCGTCTTGAAGATATGACTGATATTGTCTGATACACTTCAATCGTCGACATATTTAATTGAGATCTAAACTTAATTAACTCCCTTTGTTCATTAATTGGAAGGTTAAATACATTAATTAATCCACCCTTCCTCATCACCATTTCTTCTTTTGTATTGAATATTTTCTTTCTTCATATTTTCCTTATTTTCTTGATATTCTCTTCCATGGTTTGGATCTTCTCCTTGTCCTTTCTATTCTTATTTTCAGATAGCAATGCATTCTGGTCTTCTCTAATTTCTGTTTCCTTGCTACTCTCTTCTGTGTTTGGACTTACTATAAAACCTTTGGAAGTGCTGTCTAACGTTTCATCCAAATTATTAAAACCACTGTTCTTTTGCTTATTTGTCACCTCCTTGTATGTATCTGCCTTTTGGCTAAGCGTATTAACCTTTTCAAACTTCTCTCCGAAAGTTTTCCATATCTCCTTATTGAACTTCTCCATCTTACCCTCAATCCTCTTTAAATTCTCATTATTCTCTTCAAATTTTGCATTCATCTCTTCTCTTTGTCCTTCAACAGTTTCTTTCAGTTCATTGTATTGTTCATTCATGGTTTCTTTGATATTTCCATGAATGGTCTCTATTTTTTCATTTAGTTGTTTGACTAAACTTTCCTGAATGCTATCAATTTTCTCATTGGTCTGTCTATTTTGTTCCTCCTGTTTCTTAAAATTCTCCTTATTTTCCTAATTGGTTTGCTTCAAGTTTTCCTCCTGTTTCTTAAAATTCTCATCTATTTTATCAAACTTCTCGGCTATAAATCTCATCATGTCTTGCCAATTTGGTTCTCTCCTGGCTCCCGCTTTATCTGGTTGGTCCCCTTGGGCATCCTCTTCCACTATTTCCTTTTCCGTGCTCATAATTGCTTCAGTTTCTTCTTTATCACCTACCGGTTGTTCCATTTCACTGTCCGTAAATATTTCTATCTCTCGTTCCTGTCCACTTTCTTCCTTCTCCTTTTCTTCTGCCCTCTTCTTCGATCTGCCTCTAGTATTATGCATTTCTTGTTTTCTCATAACTGCCGACGATAATTAGATTTTTTGTTATATTAATTTATTAAATATATCAAAATTCTTTTCTAATTACAGCCCTTTTACGTTGAGCGCCAATCTATAACGTAGCGGTTTTTAGAGGTTTCCGCCTCTCCAAGACTGTATTGCAATTACGGGTTTACAGTTAATTCAGCCCCTCTGTGGTAAGCGTCAAACTGTAACGTAGCGGTTAGTTAGCGAAACGTCCGTCTTATTCAAGCCCCAATGTTGGGTTCGCCAATCTGTAACGTTACGGTTTTATTGATGTACCAGCAAAACGTCGGTCTTGTTTACAGTCTTAGATCGGTCAGAACACCCCTCCACAGTCGCCACTTATGAATTATAAAGACCGAAGTTTAAATAAAGTGGTTGGTAATGTTACTCAAACAAAGCAGAAATCGAGTGTGTGTGAATTGGGTCAAGTAGGGAAGTTGTTTAGCCTTATTTTGAAGAGAGAGCAAGTACCGTTTGTTTACCCTCGGTTTGGACGATTTCTAAATTTTTCAAATATTCGCCGTGAACCGAATCAGCTGACTTTAACACTAGTCTCCAAATATAGATTAACCAGACGACACTGTGGCAGTATATGACCCGACCCGGTGGATCGTCCTCTTCTTAATTTTTTTCTGAAACTTGCTACAAGAAAGGACACACATTTTTATTTTTAATATCAATTTTTCAATAATATTTATTAAGAATATTATTGGTTCTTTCTCTTCCGCCAAAATACAAATATCACAATCGATCTTTTCATTAATTAATACATAATATCGACTTCATTGAGTACACATGGAATTGTCAAAAAATATATGGTTTTTTACCAAATTTTATATTATATTTAAAACATCAATCAACATATAATTCTTTTATTTATTTCCCCAGGGTTAAGGGTAAGTTCTTTTTGTTATGAGATGGTCAGAAATGGATAATTATACTACGCTTTACAAATACAGAAAAAATATTCAAAATTTGTTTATTTTCGCTTAGTACGTAGTTCCGGAAATGTCCGTAAGAGAGCAGACTGCGTTTGTTTTCATTAAAACATGTGGTTATTTTTTAATAGTTTCTGTACTACACTACCATTCGGTTTGAGTTTTCTTCGTTAAATATTAAGCGAAATGTTTATATTACCTCTCTTCTTGAAGTTCTTACTTGGATGAAGCCGTTTCTCGGGTGGTGTCCGTATTTGGTTGTAATTTCATAACCGTCCGGCAAATATTATCTCGTCAAAACTCGAAACACAGCGAAGCTAGGCCTGATCGTCCAAAAATGGTTTTCTTTCACTTTTATTATGGAGTATAGCAATTTAACTTTGATAAATAAGGTAGTAGTACATAATGTTCATACTGTTGTTTAATTTTGTACCAATTTTGTGCTTTTCAAAGATTTCTAAAAGGATATTTTAATAAAATTGTTGTCTCATCATTTTGTCAACTGGACAGGTTTAATTTTTAAATTCGATTAACAATACTTGTTATTTTTCGTTACTCTTAGTAACCCATAATTTTTATATATCTTTTTATTGGTTCTGCTATTTACTTTTTAGTATATAGGCAGTTTGTAATTATTATAAATTTATTTTTTATTTACAGAAAAATAATTCTTTTTAATTTTGGTTTCTTTCCCAATTTGGTTTACATAATAGGTTTCTGTTTATTTTCTTATAACTTTGTATATAAGTCTTTATTATTATTATTAACTTTAAAGGAATTTATATATTATTTATTAGTCTCTTATAGTATTCCTACACTGCACTACTTCCTTCTGCCATTTCCCTCATACAGTATTATTTTAATTTTTATTATCATTTGATATTTAAATCTTTTAAGTTTTTAACAACCCTGGGTTATCTTATACTATAACACAATTATTTTAAAAAATATAAAATTAATCTAGGTATTAAATTTTGTTGTCTACACAATATAAATACTACTATAACTTAACAAAATACATAATTAGTTAGTAGCAACATAGTCTACTATCATCGTTTATAATTCTCACACCTACAGCACAATTCTGTAAGAAGTTCCCTTCACTTTCACTTATTACCTCATTGGGTACACTATAACTCACTTGTCACTGTATATCACTTTAATCGTTTATAATGTTTAGTGATACAATTTAATTTTGAGCTCGTTATAGTTTACCCATTTCTGATCTTTACGGTAGTACAAGAGTTATCATTTATTGGGACCGGGTTATGTACCGTTACATAAAGCCACCCCCACTAGAACAAATTTATTTTAGTTTTACTCGTTTATTAAAATAAATTGTTGATTGTTTCAATTCTCCTAATATTCTTGGTATTTTCTTCGTAATAGTGTTTCATTTCCGACTGGTTATACACTGACTGGTAATTCAGACTGGTGGTAATTGCTGTTTTCTTACTCTACTCTCTCTCTCTTGGAGGCAAATTCATCAATTATTTATTTCTCTGGGTAGTGGTACTTCCACATTTTATTTGATAAGGACTGGTCACACTAATCATATTAAACTTGTTTTAACACTCATTTCTATTTTCTTCTATAAATTAGCTTTATCAATTAAGCTTCGGTCTGCTATCTTCCTTCTATTTTCTTCATCTATACTTCTGGAATCCAATATCACTCTTTTCAGCTATTTTATAATTATTATCCCTTAAATATTCAATTTCCCTAACATTTTTCCCTATCTTGTGCGGTGGTACCAGTCGGATGGCCACTCTAGGTCCATACTCCGCTGTCCATCCATACACCTTCTGAGACCAGGGGAACATCATCCCTGCTCAGGAAAATTATTGCCGGAACATTTCTACGGTCAATACATAAAAATAAAAAATTATAAGTAGTAGTCAATTAGCGACTAGTACTAAACACTTTTGGGATTCTTCATACTGTAGCTGTTTGCATTTATTTATATATTTCTTCTTCTCCTTGATTCCTTCTTCTTTTCCATTAACTAATAGCATATAACATTATTGATAGGCCTTATGTTAAAATTCTTTTGACTTAACTTCTTGTGACATATTTCTCCGTATCATTTCTTCTTATATAATCTTCAATTTCGAGAAATTCTAATTATTGTATTAATTATCATCCTCCTTCAGTTTCATTGGAGTCATTAAATTATTCTTTATTCTTCTTATCTGAGCACATTACCATCAATTGTTTTTGTTCATTTAATTTTTCTTCTGTTTGTTACCATTAAAAATATTACTTTTTCCTATTATTTCATATTAAATCAATTCTTTATAACTCTTATTTACTAATCTGTTCTTATTTTTTGTTAAATTAAATTGTTTCAAAATATCTTAAATCGTATTATTTCCGAATAAATTAAGTAAGTTGTCCTTACGTACTTTTTATTAAATCGTCTTGTTCCTGGATAAATTGTTGAGTAAGTTGTTCTTACATTTTTTGGAATTTTGGGGTTTTTAGTCTCTTCATTTTAAATTATATGTTTTCGAAATAACTTGAGTAAGATGTCCTTACATGCTTTTAGAATTTTGGGGTTTTTCTTTCCAATGGGTTGCTCGGTCGGTTTTCAGAAAATCAGTCCCCTTTTTTCTGGTTGGTTATTGTTTAGTTTAACCATGGTCCATTAGTTCAGGTACTCCCTCTACTCGGATTACTGGGGTATTCATAATGATTTTGGTATTTGTTATATACCTCTCTTTCACCTGGCATCGTAACTCAGCTGATACAAAGTCTTCATTGAAGTCACTGTTTTCCGTCATTGTTAGTTCTTTTTTAACTAACAGGTATTGCACCTTCTCTGACATAACATATTTGCTCATATTTAATCTCATTTCATTCCCTTTTACCTCTGGATTATTTACCAAATATTTGAATGTTATATTCCGTCTTGAAGATATGACTGATATTGTCTGATACACTTCAATCTTCGACATATTTAATTGAGATCTAAACTTAATTAACTCCCTTTGTTCATTAATTGGAAGGTTAAATACATTAATTAATCCACCCTTCCTCATCACCATTTCTTCTTTTGTATTGAATATTTTCTTTCTTCATATTTTCCTTATTTTCTTGATATTCTCTTCCATGGTTTGGATCTTCTCCTTGTCCTTTCTATTCTTATTTTCAGATAGCAATGCATTCTGGTCTTCTCTAATTTCTGTTTCCTTGCTACTCTCTTCTGTGTTTGGACTTACTATAAAACCTTTGGAAGTGCTGTCTAACGTTTCATCCAAATTATTAAAACCACTGTTCATTTGCTTATTTGTCACCTCCTTGTATGTATCTGCCTTTTGGCTAAGCGTATTAACATTTTCAAACTTCTCTCCGAAAGTTTTCCATATCTCCTTATTGAACTTCTCCATCTTACCCTCAATCCTCTTTAAATTCTCATTATTCTCTTCAAATTTTGCATTCATCTCTTCTCTTTGTCCTTCAACAGTTTCTTTCAGTTCATTGTATTGTTCATTCATGGTTTCTTTGATATTTCCATGAATGGTCTCTATTTTTTCATTTAGTTGTTTGACTAAACTTTCCTGAATGCTATCAATTTTCTCATTGGTCTGTCTATTTTGTTCCTCCTGTTTCTTAAAATTCTCCTTATTTTCCTAATTGGTTTGCTTCAAGTTTTCCTCCTGTTTCTTAAAATTCTCATCTATTTTATCAAACTTCTCGGCTATAAATCTCATCATGTCTTGCCAATTTGGTTCTCTCCTGGCTCCCGCTTTATCTGGTTGGTCCCCTTGGGCATCCTCTTCCACTATTTCCTTTTCCGTGCTCATAATTGCTTCAGTTTCTTCTTTATCACCTACCGGTTGTTCCATTTCACTGTCCGTAAATATTTCTATCTCTCGTTCCTGTCCACTTTCTTCCTTCTCCTTTTCTTCTGCCCTCTTCTTCGATCTGCCTCTAGTATTATGCATTTCTTGTTTTCTCATAACTGCCGACGATAATTAGATTTTTTGTTATATTAATTTATTAAATATATCAAAATTCTTTTCTAATTACAGCCCTTTTACGTTGAGCGCCAATCTATAACGTAGCGGTTTTTAGAGGTTTCCGCCTCTCCAAGACTGTATTGCAATTACGGGTTTACAGTTAATTCAGCCCCTCTGTGGTAAGCGTCAAACTGTAACGTAGCGGTTAGTTAGCGAAACGTCCGTCTTATTCAAGCCCCAATGTTGGGTTCGCCAATCTGTAACGTTACGGTTTTATTGATGTACCAGCAAAACGTCGGTCTTGTTTACAGTCTTAGATCGGTCAGAACACCCCTCCACAGTCGCCACTTATGAATTATAAAGACCGAAGTTTAAATAAAGTGGTTGGTAATGTTACTCAAACAAAGCAGAAATCGAGTGTGTGTGAATTGGGTCAAGTAGGGAAGTTGTTTAGCCTTATTTTGAAGAGAGAGCAAGTACCGTTTGTTTACCCTCGGTTTGGACGATTTCTAAATTTTTCAAATATTCGCCGTGAACCGAATCAGCTGACTTTAACACTAGTCTCCAAATATAGATTAACCAGACGACACTGTGGCAGTATATGACCCGACCCGGTGGATCGTCCTCTTCTTAATTTTTTTCTGAAACTTACTACAAGAAAGGACACACATTTTTATTTTTAATATCAATTTTTCAATAATATTTATTAAGAATATTATTGGTTTTTTCTCTTCCGCCGAAATACAAATATCACAATCGATTTTTTCATTAATTAATACATAATATCGACTTCATTGAGTAAACATGGAATTGTCAAAAAATATATGGTTTTTTACCAAATTTTATACTATATTTAAAACATCAATCAACATATAATTCTTTTATTTATTTCCCCAGGGTCAAGGGTAAGTTCTTTTTGTTATGAGATGGTCAGAAATGGATAATTATACTACGCTTTACAAATACAGAAAAAATATTCAAAATTTGTTTATTTTCGCTTAGTACGTAGTTCCGGAAATGTCCGTAAGAGAGCAGAGTGCGTTTGTTTTCATTAAAACATGTGGTTATTTTTTAATAGTTTCTGTACTACACTACCATTCGGTTTGAGTTTTCTTCGTTAAATATTAAACAAAATGTTTATATTACCTCTCTTCTTGAAGTTCTTACTTGGATGAAGCCGTTTCTCGGGTGGTGTCCGTATTTGGTTGTAATTTCATAACCGTCCGGCAAATATTATCTCGTCAAAACTCGAAACACTGCGAAGCTAGGCCTGATCGTCCAAAAATGGTTTTCTTTCACTTTTATTATGGAGTATAGCAATTTAACTTTGATAAATAAGGTACTAGTACATAATGTTCATACTGTTGTTTAATTTTGTACCAATTTTGTGCTTTTCAAAGATTTCTAAAAGGATATTTTAATAAAATTGTTGTCTCATCATTTTGTCAACTGGACAGGTTTAATTTTTAAATTCGATTAACAATACTTGTTATTTTTCGTTACTCTTAGTAACCCATAATTTTTATATATCTTTTTATTGGTTCTGCTATTTACTTTTTAGTATATAGGCAGTTTGTAATTATTATAAATTTATTTTTTATTTACAGAAAAATAATTCTTTTTAATTTTGGTTTCTTTCCCAATTTGGTTTACATAATAGGTTTCTGTTTATTTTCTTATAACTTTGTATATAAGTCTTTATTATTATTATTAACTTTAAAGGAATTTATATATTATTTATTAGTCTCTTATAGTATTCCTACACTGCACTACTTCCTTCTGCCATTTCCCTCATACAGTATTATTTTAATTTTTATTATCATTTGATATTTAAATCTTTTAAGTTTTTAACAACCCTGGGTTATCTTATACTATAACACAATTATTTTAAAAAATATAAAATTAATCTAGGTATTAAATTTTGTTGTCTACACAATATAAATACTACTATAACTTAACAAAATACATAATTAGTTAGTAGCAACATAGTCTACTATCATCGTTTATAATTCTCACACCTACAGCACAATTCTGTAAGAAGTTCCCTTCACTTTCACTTATTACCTCATTGGGTACACTATAACTCACTTGTCACTGTATATCACTTTAATCGTTTATAATGTTTAGTGATACAATTTAATTTTGAGCTCGTTATAGTTTACCCATTTCTGATCTTTACGGTAGTACAAGAGTTATCATTTATTGGGACCGGGTTATGTACCGTTACATAAAGCCACCCCCACTAGAACAAATTTATTTTGGTTTTACTCGTTTATTAAAATAAATTGTTGATTGTTTCAATTCTCCTAATATTCTTGGTATTTTCTTCGTAATAGTGTTTCATTTCCGACTGGTTATACACTGACTGGTAATTCAGACTGGTGGTAATTGCTGTTTTCTTACTCTACTCTCTCTCTCTTGGAGGCAAATTCATCAATTATTTATTTCTCTGGGTAGTGGTACTTCCACATTTTATTTGATAAGGACTGGTCACACTAATCATATTAAACTTGTGTTAACACTCATTTCTATTTACTTCTATAAATTAGCTTTATCAATTAAGCTTCGGTCTGCTATCTTCCTTCTATTTTCTTCATCTATACTTCTGGAATCCAATATCACTCTTTTCAGCTATTTTATAATTATTATCCCTTAAATATTCAATTTCCCTAACATTTTTCCCTATCTTGTGCGGTGGTACCAGTCGGATGGCCACTCTAGGTCCATACTCCGCTGTCCATCCATACACCTTCTGAGACCAGGGGAACATCATCCCTGCTCAGGAAAATTATTGCCGGAACATTTCTACGGTCAATACATAAAAATAAAAAATTATAAGTAGTAGTCAATTAGCGACTAGTACTAAACACTTTTGGGATTCTTCATACTGTAGCTGTTTGCATTTATTTATATATTTCTTCTTCTCCTTGATTCCTTCTTCTTTTCCATTAACTAATAGCATATAACATTATTGATAGGCCTTATGTTAAAATTCTTTTGACTTAACTTCTTGTGACATATTTCTCCGTATCATTTCTTCTTATATAATCTTCAATTTCGAGAAATTCTAATTATTGTATTAATTATCATCCTCCTTCAGTTTCATTGGAGTCATTAAATTATTCTTTATTCTTCTTATCTGAGCACATTACCATCAATTGTTTTTGTTCATTTAATTTTTCTTCTGTTTGTTACCATTAAAAATATTACTTTTTCCTATTATTTCATATTAAATCAATTCTTTATAACTCTTATTTACTAATCTGTTCTTATTTTTTGTTAAATTAAATTGTTTCAAAATATCTTAAATCGTATTATTTCCGAATAAATTAAGTAAGTTGTCCTTACGTACTTTTTATTAAATCGTCTTGTTCCTGGATAAATTGTTGAGTAAGTTGTTCTTACATTTTTTGGAATTTTGGGGTTTTTAGTCTCTTCATTTTAAATTATATGTTTTCGAAATAACTTGAGTAAGATGTCCTTACATGCTTTTAGAATTTTGGGGTTTTTCTTTCCAATGGGTTGCTCGGTCGGTTTTCAGAAAATCAGTCCCCTTTTTTCTGGTTGGTTATTGTTTAGTTTAACCATGGTCCATTAGTTCAGGTACTCCCTCTACTCGGATTACTGGGGTATTCATAATGATTTTGGTATTTGTTATATACCTCTCTTTCACCTGGCATCGTAACTCAGCTGATACAAAGTCTTCATTGAAGTCACTGTTTTCCGTCATTGTTAGTTCTTTTTTAACTAACAGGTATTGCACCTTCTCTGACATAACATATTTGCTCATATTTAATCTCATTTCATTCCCTTTTACCTCTGGATTATTTACCAAATATTTGAATGTTATATTCCGTCTTGAAGATATGACTGATATTGTCTGATACACTTCAATCTTCGACATATTTAATTGAGATCTAAACTTAATTAACTCCCTTTGTTCATTAATTGGAAGGTTAAATACATTAATTAATCCACCCTTCCTCATCACCATTTCTTCTTTTGTATTGAATATTTTCTTTCTTCATATTTTCCTTATTTTCTTGATATTCTCTTCCATGGTTTGGATCTTCTCCTTGTCCTTTCTATTCTTATTTTCAGATAGCAATGCATTCTGGTCTTCTCTAATTTCTGTTTCCTTGCTACTCTCTTCTGTGTTTGGACTTACTATAAAACCTTTGGAAGTGCTGTCTAACGTTTCATCCAAATTATTAAAACCACTGTTCATTTGCTTATTTGTCACCTCCTTGTATGTATCTGCCTTTTGGCTAAGCGTATTAACATTTTCAAACTTCTCTCCGAAAGTTTTCCATATCTCCTTATTGAACTTCTCCATCTTACCCTCAATCCTCTTTAAATTCTCATTATTCTCTTCAAATTTTGCATTCATCTCTTCTCTTTGTCCTTCAACAGTTTCTTTCAGTTCATTGTATTGTTCATTCATGGTTTCTTTGATATTTCCATGAATGGTCTCTATTTTTTCATTTAGTTGTTTGACTAAACTTTCCTGAATGCTATCAATTTTCTCATTGGTCTGTCTATTTTGTTCCTCCTGTTTCTTAAAATTCTCCTTATTTTCCTAATTGGTTTGCTTCAAGTTTTCCTCCTGTTTCTTAAAATTCTCATCTATTTTATCAAACTTCTCGGCTATAAATCTCATCATGTCTTGCCAATTTGGTTCTCTCCTGGCTCCCGCTTTATCTGGTTGGTCCCCTTGGGCATCCTCTTCCACTATTTCCTTTTCCGTGCTCATAATTGCTTCAGTTTCTTCTTTATCACCTACCGGTTGTTCCATTTCACTGTCCGTAAATATTTCTATCTCTCGTTCCTGTCCACTTTCTTCCTTCTCCTTTTCTTCTGCCCTCTTCTTCGATCTGCCTCTAGTATTATGCATTTCTTGTTTTCTCATAACTGCCGACGATAATTAGATTTTTTGTTATATTAATTTATTAAATATATCAAAATTCTTTTCTAATTACAGCCCTTTTACGTTGAGCGCCAATCTATAACGTAGCGGTTTTTAGAGGTTTCCGCCTCTCCAAGACTGTATTGCAATTACGGGTTTACAGTTAATTCAGCCCCTCTGTGGTAAGCGTCAAACTGTAACGTAGCGGTTAGTTAGCGAAACGTCCGTCTTATTCAAGCCCCAATGTTGGGTTCGCCAATCTGTAACGTTACGGTTTTATTGATGTACCAGCAAAACGTCGGTCTTGTTTACAGTCTTAGATCGGTCAGAACACCCCTCCACAGTCGCCACTTATGAATTATAAAGACCGAAGTTTAAATAAAGTGGTTGGTAATGTTACTCAAACAAAGCAGAAATCGAGTGTGTGTGAATTGGGTCAAGTAGGGAAGTTGTTTAGCCTTATTTTGAAGAGAGAGCAAGTACCGTTTGTTTACCCTCGGTTTGGACGATTTCTAAATTTTTCAAATATTCGCCGTGAACCGAATCAGCTGACTTTAACACTAGTCTCCAAATATAGATTAACCAGACGACACTGTGGCAGTATATGACCCGACCCGGTGGATCGTCCTCTTCTTAATTTTTTTCTGAAACTTGCTACAAGAAAGGACACACATTTTTATTTTTAATATCAATTTTTCAATAATATTTATTAAGAATATTATTGGTTCTTTCTCTTCCGCCAAAATACAAATATCACAATCGATCTTTTCATTAATTAATACATAATATCGACTTCATTGAGTACACATGGAATTGTCAAAAAATATATGGTTTTTTACCAAATTTTATATTATATTTAAAACATCAATCAACATATAATTCTTTTATTTATTTCCCCAGGGTTAAGGGTAAGTTCTTTTTGTTATGAGATGGTCAGAAATGGATAATTATACTACGCTTTACAAATACAGAAAAAATATTCAAAATTTGTTTATTTTCGCTTAGTACGTAGTTCCGGAAATGTCCGTAAGAGAGCAGACTGCGTTTGTTTTCATTAAAACATGTGGTTATTTTTTAATAGTTTCTGTACTACACTACCATTCGGTTTGAGTTTTCTTCGTTAAATATTAAGCGAAATGTTTATATTACCTCTCTTCTTGAAGTTCTTACTTGGATGAAGCCGTTTCTCCGGTGGTGTCCGTATTTGGTTGTAATTTCATAACCGTCCGGCAAATATTATCTCGTCAAAACTCGAAACACAGCGAAGCTAGGCCTGATCGTCCAAAAATGGTTTTCTTTCACTTTTATTATGGAGTATAGCAATTTAACTTTGATAAATAAGGTAGTAGTACATAATGTTCATACTGTTGTTTAATTTTGTACCAATTTTGTGCTTTTTAAAGATTTCTAAAAGGATATTTTAATAAAATTGTTGTCTCATCATTTTGTCAACTGGACAGGTTTAATTTTTAAATTCGATTAACAATACTTGTTATTTTTCGTTACTCTTAGTAACCCATAATTTTTATATATCTTTTTATTGGTTCTGCTATTTACTTTTTAGTATATAGGCAGTTTGTAATTATTATAAATTTATTTTTTATTTACAGAAAAATAATTCTTTTTAATTTTGGTTTCTTTCCCAATTTGGTTTACATAATAGGTTTCTGTTTATTTTCTTATAACTTTGTATATAAGTCTTTATTATTATTATTAACTTTAAAGGAATTTATATATTATTTATTAGTCTCTTATAGTATTCCTACACTGCACTACTTCCTTCTGCCATTTCCCTCATACAGTATTATTTTAATTTTTATTATCATTTGATATTTAAATCTTTTAAGTTTTTAACAACCCTGGGTTATCTTATACTATAACACAATTATTTTAAAAAATATAAAATTAATCTAGGTATTAAATTTTGTTGTCTACACAATATAAATACTACTATAACTTAACAAAATACATAATTAGTTAGTAGCAACATAGTCTACTATCATCGTTTATAATTCTCACACCTACAGCACAATTCTGTAAGAAGTTCCCTTCACTTTCACTTATTACCTCATTGGGTACACTATAACTCACTTGTCACTGTATATCACTTTAATCGTTTATAATGTTTAGTGATACAATTTAATTTTGAGCTCGTTATAGTTTACCCATTTCTGATCTTTACGGTAGTACAAGAATTATCATTTATTGGGACCGGGTTATGTACCGTTACATAAAGCCCCCCCACTAGAACAAATTTACTTTGGTTTTACTCGTTTATTAAAATAAATTGTTGATTGTTTCAATTCTCCTAATATTCTTGGTATTTTCTTCGTAATAGTGTTTCATTTCCGACTGGTTATACACTGACTGGTAATTCAGACTGGTGGTAATTGCTGTTTTCTTACTCTACTCTCTCTCTCTTGGAGGCAAATTCATCAATTATTTATTTCTCTGGGTAGTGGTACTTCCACATTTTATTTGATAAGGACTGGTCACACTAATCATATTAAACTTGTTTTAACACTCATTTCTATTTTCTTCTATAAATTAGCTTTATCAATTAAGCTTCGGTCTGCTATCTTCCTTCTATTTTCTTCATCTATACTTCTGGAATCCAATATCACTCTTTTCAGCTATTTTATAATTATTATCCCTTAAATATTCAATTTCCCTAACATTTTTCCCTATCTTGTGCGGTGGTACCAGTCGGATGGCCACTCTGGGTCCATACTCCGCTGTCCATCCATACACCTTCTGAGACCAGGGGAACATCATCCCTGCTCAGGAAAATTATTGCCGGAACATTTCTACGGTCAATACATAAAAATAAAAAATTATAAGTAGTAGTCAATTAGCGACTAGTACTAAACACTTTTGGGATTCTTCATACTGTAGCTGTTTGCATTTATTTATATATTTCTTCTTCTCCTTGATTCCTTCTTCTTTTCCATTAACTAATATCATATAACATTATTGATACGCCTTATGTTAAAATTCTTTTGACTTAACTTCTTGTGACATATTTCTCCGTATCATTTCTTCTTATATAATCTTCAATTTCGAGAAATTCTAATTATTGTATTAATTATCATCCTCCTTCAGTTTCATTGGAGTCATTAAATTATTCTTTATTCTTCTTATCTGAGCACATTACCATCAATTGTTTTTGTTCATTTAATTTTTCTTCTGTTTGTTACCATTAAAAATATTACTTTTTCCTATTATTTCATATTAAATCAATTCTTTATAACTCTTATTTACTAATCTGTTCTTATTTTTTGTTAAATTAAATTGTTTCAAAATATCTTAAATCGTATTATTTCTGAATAAATTAAGTAAGTTGTCCTTACGTACTTTTTATTAAATCGTCTTGTTCCTGGATAAATTGTTGAGTAAGTTGTTCTTACATTTTTTGGAATTTTGGGGTTTTTAGTCTCTTCATTTTAAATTATATGTTTTCGAAATAACTTGAGTAAGATGTCCTTACATGCTTTTAGAATTTTGGGGTTTTTCTTTCCAATGGGTTGCTCGGTCGGTTTTCAGAAAATCAGTCCCCTTTTTTCTGGTTGGTTATTGTTTAGTTTAACCATGGTCCATTAGTTCAGGTACTCCCTCTACTCGGATTACTGGGGTATTCATAATGATTTTGGTATTTGTTATATACCTCTCTTTCACCTGGCATCGTAACTCAGCTGATACAAAGTCTTCATTGAAGTCACTGTTTTCCGTCATTGTTAGTTCTTTTTTAACTAACAGGTATTGCACCTTCTCTGACATAACATATTTGCTCATATTTAATCTCATTTCATTCCCTTTTACCTCTGGATTATTTACCAAATATTTGAATGTTATATTCCGTCTTGAAGATATGACTGATATTGTCTGATACACTTCAATCGTCGACATATTTAATTGAGATCTAAACTTAATTAACTCCCTTTGTTCATTAATTGGAAGGTTAAATACATTAATTAATCCACCCTTCCTCATCACCATTTCTTCTTTTGTATTGAATATTTTCTTTCTTCATATTTTCCTTATTTTCTTGATATTCTCTTCCATGGTTTGGATCTTCTCCTTGTCCTTTCTATTCTTATTTTCAGATAGCAATGCATTCTGGTCTTCTCTAATTTCTGTTTCCTTGCTACTCTCTTCTGTGTTTGGACTTACTATAAAACCTTTGGAAGTGCTGTCTAACGTTTCATCCAAATTATTAAAACCACTGTTCATTTGCTTATTTGTCACCTCCTTGTATGTATCTGCCTTTTGGCTAAGCGTATTAACATTTTCAAACTTCTCTCCGAAAGTTTTCCATATCTCCTTATTGAACTTCTCCATCTTACCCTCAATCCTCTTTAAATTCTCATTATTCTCTTCAAATTTTGCATTCATCTCTTCTCTTTGTCCTTCAACAGTTTCTTTCAGTTCATTGTATTGTTCATTCATGGTTTCTTTGATATTTCCATGAATGGTCTCTATTTTTTCATTTAGTTGTTTGACTAAACTTTCCTGAATGCTATCAATTTTCTCATTGGTCTGTCTATTTTGTTCCTCCTGTTTCTTAAAATTCTCCTTATTTTCCTAATTGGTTTGCTTCAAGTTTTCCTCCTGTTTCTTAAAATTCTCATCTATTTTATCAAACTTCTCGGCTATAAATCTCATCATGTCTTGCCAATTTGGTTCTCTCCTGGCTCCCGCTTTATCTGGTTGGTCCCCTTGGGCATCCTCTTCCACTATTTCCTTTTCTGTGCTCATAATTGCTTCAGTTTCTTCTTTATCACCTACCGGTTGTTCCATTTCACTGTCCGTAAATATTTCTATCTCTCGTTCCTGTCCACTTTCTTCCTTCTCCTTTTCTTCTGCCCTCTTCTTCGATCTGCCTCTAGTATTATGCATTTCTTGTTTTCTCATAACTGCCGACGATAATTAGATTTTTTGTTATATTAATTTATTAAATATATCAAAATTCTTTTCTAATTACAGCCCTTTTACGTTGAGCGCCAATCTATAACGTAGCGGTTTTTAGAGGTTTCCGCCTCTCCAAGACTGTATTGCAATTACGGGTTTACAGTTAATTCAGCCCCTCTGTGGTAAGCGTCAAACTGTAACGTAGCGGTTAGTTAGCGAAACGTCCGTCTTATTCAAGCCCCAATGTTGGGTTCGCCAATCTGTAACGTTACGGTTTTATTGATGTACCAGCAAAACGTCGGTCTTGTTTACAGTCTTAGATCGGTCAGAACACCCCTCCACAGTCGCCACTTATGAATTATAAAGACCGAAGTTTAAATAAAGTGGTTGGTAATGTTACTCAAACAAAGCAGAAATCGAGTGTGTGTGAATTGGGTCAAGTAGGGAAGTTGTTTAGCCTTATTTTGAAGAGAGAGCAAGTACCGTTTGTTTACCCTCGGTTTGGACGATTTCTAAATTTTTCAAATATTCGCCGTGAACCGAATCAGCTGACTTTAACACTAGTCTCCAAATATAGATTAACCAGACGACACTGTGGCAGTATATGACCCGACCCGGTGGATCGTCCTCTTCTTAATTTTTTTCTGAAACTTGCTACAAGAAAGGACACACATTTTTATTTTTAATATCAATTTTTCAATAATATTTATTAAGAATATTATTGGTTTTTTCTCTTCCGCCAAAATACAAATATCACAATCGATCTTTTCATTAATTAATACATAATATCGACTTCATTGAGTACACATGGAATTGTCAAAAAATATATGGTTTTTTACCAAATTTTATATTATATTTAAAACATCAATCAACATATAATTCTTTTATTTATTTCCCCAGGGTTAAGGGTAAGTTCTTTTTGTTATGAGATGGTCAGAAATGGATAATTATACTACGCTTTACAAATACAGAAAAAATATTCAAAATTTGTTTATTTTCGCTTAGTACGTAGTTCCGGAAATGTCCGTAAGAGAGCAGACTGCGTTTGTTTTCATTAAAACATGTGGTTATTTTTTAATAGTTTCTGTACTACACTACCATTCGGTTTGAGTTTTCTTCGTTAAATATTAAGCGAAATGTTTATATTACCTCTCTTCTTGAAGTTCTTACTTGGATGAAGCCGTTTCTCCGGTGGTGTCCGTATTTGGTTGTAATTTCATAACCGTCCGGCAAATATTATCTCGTCAAAACTCGAAACACAGCGAAGCTAGGCCTGATCGTCCAAAAATGGTTTTCTTTCACTTTTATTATGGAGTATAGCAATTTAACTTTGATAAATAAGGTAGTAGTACATAATGTTCATACTGTTGTTTAATTTTGTACCAATTTTGTGCTTTTCAAAGATTTCTAAAAGGATATTTTAATAAAATTGTTGTCTCATCATTTTGTCAACTGGACAGGTTTAATTTTTAAATTCGATTAACAATACTTGTTATTTTTCGTTACTCTTAGTAACCCATAATTTTTATATATCTTTTTATTGGTTCTGCTATTTACTTTTTAGTATATAGGCAGTTTGTAATTATTATAAATTTATTTTTTATTTACAGAAAAATAATTCTTTTTAATTTTGGTTTCTTTCCCAATTTGGTTTACATAATAGGTTTCTGTTTATTTTCTTATAACTTTGTATATAAGTCTTTATTATTATTATTAACTTTAAAGGAATTTATATATTATTTATTAGTCTCTTATAGTATTCCTACACTGCACTACTTCCTTCTGCCATTTCCCTCATACAGTATTATTTTAATTTTTATTATCATTTGATATTTAAATCTTTTAAGTTTTTAACAACCCTGGGTTATCTTATACTATAACACAATTATTTTAAAAAATATAAAATTAATCTAGGTATTAAATTTTGTTGTCTACACAATATAAATACTACTATAACTTAACAAAATACATAATTAGTTAGTAGCAACATAGTCTACTATCATCGTTTATAATTCTCACACCTACAGCACAATTCTGTAAGAAGTTCCCTTCACTTTCACTTATTACCTCATTGGGTACACTATAACTCACTTGTCACTGTATATCACTTTAATCGTTTATAATGTTTAGTGATACAATTTAATTTTGAGCTCGTTATAGTTTACCCATTTCTGATCTTTACGGTAGTACAAGAGTTATCATTTATTGGGACCGGGTTATGTACCGTTACATAAAGCCCCCCCACTAGAACAAATTTACTTTGGTTTTACTCGTTTATTAAAATAAATTGTTGATTGTTTCAATTCTCCTAATATTCTTGGTTTTTTCTTCGTAATAGTGTTTCATTTCCGACTGGTTATACACTGACTGGTAATTCAGACTGGTGGTAATTGCTGTTTTCTTACTCTACTCTCTCTCTCTTGGAGGCAAATTCATCAATTATTTATTTCTCTGGGTAGTGGTACTTCCACATTTTATTTGATAAGGACTGGTCACACTAATCATATTAAACTTGTTTTAACACTCATTTCTATTTTCTTCTATAAATTAGCTTTATCAATTAAGCTTCGGTCTGCTATCTTCCTTCTATTTTCTTCATCTATACTTCTGGAATCCAATATCACTCTTTTCAGCTATTTTATAATTATTATCCCTTAAATATTCAATTTCCCTAACATTTTTCCCTATCTTGTGCGGTGGTACCAGTCGGATGGCCACTCTGGGTCCATACTCCGCTGTCCATCCATACACCTTCTGAGACCAGGGGAACATCATCCCTGCTCAGGAAAATTATTGCCGGAACATTTCTACGGTCAATACATAAAAATAAAAAATTATAAGTAGTAGTCAATTAGCGACTAGTACTAAACACTTTTGGGATTCTTCATACTGTAGCTGTTTGCATTTATTTATATATTTCTTCTTCTCCTTGATTCCTTCTTCTTTTCCATTAACTAATATCATATAACATTATTGATACGCCTTATGTTAAAATTCTTTTGACTTAACTTCTTGTGACATATTTCTCCGTATCATTTCTTCTTATATAATCTTCAATTTCGAGAAATTCTAATTATTGTATTAATTATCATCCTCCTTCAGTTTCATTGGAGTCATTAAATTATTCTTTATTCTTCTTATCTGAGCACATTACCATCAATTGTTTTTGTTCATTTAATTTTTCTTCTGTTTGTTACCATTAAAAATATTACTTTTTCCCCATTATTTCATATTAAATCAATTCTTTATAACTCTTATTTACTAATCTGTTCTTATTTTTTGTTAAATTAAATTGTTTCAAAATATCTTAAATCGTATTATTTCTGAATAAATTAAGTAAGTTGTCCTTACGTACTTTTTATTAAATCGTCTTGTTCCTGGATAAATTGTTGAGTAAGTTGTTCTTACATTTTTTGGAATTTTGGGGTTTTTAGTCTCTTCATTTTAAATTATATGTTTTCGAAATAACTTGAGTAAGATGTCCTTACATGCTTTTAGAATTTTGGGGTTTTTCTTTCCAATGGGTTGCTGGGTCGGTTTTCAGAAAATCAGTCCCCTTTTTTCTGGTTGGTTATTGTTTAGTTTAACCATGGTCCATTAGTTCAGGTACTCCCTCTACTCGGATTACTGGGGTATTCATAATGATTTTGGTATTTGTTATATACCTCTCTTTCACCTGGCATCGTAACTCAGCTGATACAAAGTCTTCATTGAAGTCACTGTTTTCCGTCATTGTTAGTTCTTTTTTAACTAACAGGTATTGCACCTTCTCTGACATAACATATTTGCTCATATTTAATCTCATTTCATTCCCTTTTACCTCTGGATTATTTACCAAATATTTGAATGTTATATTCCGTCTTGAAGATATGACTGATATTGTCTGATACACTTCAATCGTCGACATATTTAATTGAGATCTAAACTTAATTAACTCCCTTTGTTCATTAATTGGAAGGTTAAATACATTAATTAATCCACCCTTCCTCATCACCATTTCTTCTTTTGTATTGAATATTTTCTTTCTTCATATTTTCCTTATTTTCTTGATATTCTCTTCCATGGTTTGGATCTTCTCCTTGTCCTTTCTATTCTTATTTTCAGATAGCAATGCATTCTGGTCTTCTCTAATTTCTGTTTCCTTGCTACTCTCTTCTGTGTTTGGACTTACTATAAAACCTTTGGAAGTGCTGTCTAACGTTTCATCCAAATTATTAAAACCACTGTTCATTTGCTTATTTGTCACCTCCTTGTATGTATCTGCCTTTTGGCTAAGCGTATTAACATTTTCAAACTTCTCTCCGAAAGTTTTCCATATCTCCTTATTGAACTTCTCCATCTTACCCTCAATCCTCTTTAAATTCTCATTATTCTCTTCAAATTTTGCATTCATCTCTTCTCTTTGTCCTTCAACAGTTTCTTTCAGTTCATTGTATTGTTCATTCATGGTTTCTTTGATATTTCCATGAATGGTCTCTATATTTTCATTTAGTTGTTTGACTAAACTTTCCTGAATGCTATCAATTTTCTCATTGGTCTGTCTATTTTGTTCCTCCTATTTCTTAAAATTCTCCTTATTTTCCTCACTGGTTTGCTTCAAGTTTTCCTCCTGTTTCTTAAAATTCTCATCTATTTTATCAAACTTCTCGGCTATAAATCTCATCATGTCTTGCCAATTTGGTTCTCTCCTGGCTCCCGCTTTATCTGGTTGGTCCCCTTGGGCATCCTCTTCCACTATTTCCTTTTCCGTGCTCATAATTGCTTCAGTTTCTTCTTTATCACCTACCGGTTGTTCCATTTCACTGTCCGTAAATATTTCTATCTCTCGTTCCTGTCCACTTTCTTCCTTCTCCTTTTCTTCTGCCCTCTTCTTCGATCTGCCTCTAGTATTATGCATTTCTTGTTTTCTCATAACTGCCGACGATAATTAGATTTTTTGGTATATTAATTTATTAAATATATCAAAATTCTTTTCTAATTACAGCCCTTTTACGTTGAGCGCCAATCTATAACGTAGCGGTTTTTAGAGGTTTCCGCCTCTCCAAGACTGTATTGCAATTACGGGTTTACAGTTAATTCAGCCCCTCTGTGGTAAGCGTCAAACTGTAACGTAGCGGTTAGTTAGCGAAACGTCCGTCTTATTCAAGTCCCAATGTTGGGTTCGCCAATCTGTAACGTTACGGTTTTATTGATGTACCAGCAAAACGTCGGTCTTGTTTACAGTCTTAGATCGGTCAGAACACCCCTCCACAGTCGCCACTTATGAATTATAAAGACCGAAGTTTAAATAAAGTGGTTGGTAATGTTACTCAAACAAAGCAGAAATCGAGTGTGTGTGATTTGGGTCAAGTAGGGAAGTTGTTTAGCCTTATTTTGAAGAGAGAGCAAGTACCGTTTGTTTACCCTCGGTTTGGACGATTTCTAAATTTTTCAAATATTCGCCGTGAACCGAATCAGCTGACTTTAACACTAGTCTCCAAATATAGATTAACCAGACGACACTGTGGCAGTATATGACCCGACCCGGTGGATCGTCCTCTTCTTAATTTTTTTCTGAAACTTGCTACAAGAAAGGACACACATTTTTATTTTTAATATCAATTTTTCAATAATATTTATTAAGAATATTATTGGTTTTTTCTCTTCCGCCAAAATACAAATATCACAATCGATCTTTTCATTAATTAATACATAATATCGACTTCATTGAGTACACATGGAATTGTCAAAAAATATATGGTTTTTTACCAAATTTTATATTATATTTAAAACATCAATCAACATATAATTCTTTTATTTATTTCCCCAGGGTTAAGGGTAAGTTCTTTTTGTTATGAGATGGTCAGAAATGGATAATTATACTACGCTTTACAAATACAGAAAAAATATTCAAAATTTGTTTATTTTCGCTTAGTACGTAGTTCCGGAAATGTCCGTAAGAGAGCAGACTGCGTTTGTTTTCATTAAAACATGTGGTTATTTTTTAATAGTTTCTGTACTACACTACCATTCGGTTTGAGTTTTCTTCGTTAAATATTAAGCGAAATGTTTATATTACCTCTCTTCTTGAAGTTCTTACTTGGATGAAGCCGTTTCTCCGGTGGTGTCCGTATTTGGTTGTAATTTCATAACCGTCCGGCAAATATTATCTCGTCAAAACTCGAAACACAGCGAAGCTAGGCCTGATCGTCCAAAAATGGTTTTCTTTCACTTTTATTATGGAGTATAGCAATTTAACTTTGATAAATAAGGTAGTAGTACATAATGTTCATACTGTTGTTTAATTTTGTACCAATTTTGTGCTTTTCAAAGATTTCTAAAAGGATATTTTAATAAAATTGTTGTCTCATCATTTTGTCAACTGGACAGGTTTAATTTTTAAATTCGATTAACAATACTTGTTATTTTTCGTTACTCTTAGTAACCCATAATTTTTATATATCTTTTTATTGGTTCTGCTATTTACTTTTTAGTATATAGGCAGTTTGTAATTATTATAAATTTATTTTTTATTTACAGAAAAATAATTCTTTTTAATTTTGGTTTCTTTCCCAATTTGGTTTACATAATAGGTTTCTGTTTATTTTCTTATAACTTTGTATATAAGTCTTTATTATTATTATTAACTTTAAAGGAATTTATATATTATTTATTAGTCTCTTATAGTATTCCTACACTGCACTACTTCCTTCTGCCATTTCCCTCATACAGTATTATTTTAATTTTTATTATCATTTGATATTTAAATCTTTTAAGTTTTTAACAACCCTGGGTTATCTTATACTATAACACAATTATTTTAAAAAATATAAAATTAATCTAGGTATTAAATTTTGTTGTCTACACAATATAAATACTACTATAACTTAACAAAATACATAATTAGTTAGTAGCAACATAGTCTACTATCATCGTTTATAATTCTCACACCTACAGCACAATTCTGTAAGAAGTTCCCTTCACTTTCACTTATTACCTCATTGGGTACACTATAACTCACTTGTCACTGTATATCACTTTAATCGTTTATAATGTTTAGTGATACAATTTAATTTTGAGCTCGTTATAGTTTACCCATTTCTGATCTTTACGGTAGTACAAGAGTTATCATTTATTGGGACCGGGTTATGTACCGTTACATAAAGCCCCCCCACTAGAACAAATTTACTTTGGTTTTACTCGTTTATTAAAATAAATTGTTGATTGTTTCAATTCTCCTAATATTCTTGGTTTTTTCTTCGTAATAGTGTTTCATTTCCGACTGGTTATACACTGACTGGTAATTCAGACTGGTGGTAATTGCTGTTTTCTTACTCTACTCTCTCTCTCTTGGAGGCAAATTCATCAATTATTTATTTCTCTGGGTAGTGGTACTTCCACATTTTATTTGATAAGGACTGGTCACACTAATCATATTAAACTTGTTTTAACACTCATTTCTATTTTCTTCTATAAATTAGCTTTATCAATTAAGCTTCGGTCTGCTATCTTCCTTCTATTTTCTTCATCTATACTTCTGGAATCCAATATCACTCTTTTCAGCTATTTTATAATTATTATCCCTTAAATATTCAATTTCCCTAACATTTTTCCCTATCTTGTGCGGTGGTACCAGTCGGATGGCCACTCTGGGTCCATACTCCGCTGTCCATCCATACACCTTCTGAGACCAGGGGAACATCATCCCTGCTCAGGAAAATTATTGCCGGAACATTTCTACGGTCAATACATAAAAATAAAAAATTATAAGTAGTAGTCAATTAGCGACTAGTACTAAACACTTTTGGGATTCTTCATACTGTAGCTGTTTGCATTTATTTATATATTTCTTCTTCTCCTTGATTCCTTCTTCTTTTCCATTAACTAATATCATATAACATTATTGATACGCCTTATGTTAAAATTCTTTTGACTTAACTTCTTGTGACATATTTCTCCGTATCATTTCTTCTTATATAATCTTCAATTTCGAGAAATTCTAATTATTGTATTAATTATCATCCTCCTTCAGTTTCATTGGAGTCATTAAATTATTCTTTATTCTTCTTATCTGAGCACATTACCATCAATTGTTTTTGTTCATTTAATTTTTCTTCTGTTTGTTACCATTAAAAATATTACTTTTTCCCCATTATTTCATATTAAATCAATTCTTTATAACTCTTATTTACTAATCTGTTCTTATTTTTTGTTAAATTAAATTGTTTCAAAATATCTTAAATCGTATTATTTCTGAATAAATTAAGTAAGTTGTCCTTACGTACTTTTTATTAAATCGTCTTGTTCCTGGATAAATTGTTGAGTAAGTTGTTCTTACATTTTTTGGAATTTTGGGGTTTTTAGTCTCTTCATTTTAAATTATATGTTTTCGAAATAACTTGAGTAAGATGTCCTTACATGCTTTTAGAATTTTGGGGTTTTTCTTTCCAATGGGTTGCTGGGTCGGTTTTCAGAAAATCAGTCCCCTTTTTTCTGGTTGGTTATTGTTTAGTTTAACCATGGTCCATTAGTTCAGGTACTCCCTCTACTCGGATTACTGGGGTATTCATAATGATTTTGGTATTTGTTATATACCTCTCTTTCACCTGGCATCGTAACTCAGCTGATACAAAGTCTTCATTGAAGTCACTGTTTTCCGTCATTGTTAGTTCTTTTTTAACTAACAGGTATTGCACCTTCTCTGACATAACATATTTGCTCATATTTAATCTCATTTCATTCCCTTTTACCTCTGGATTATTTACCAAATATTTGAATGTTATATTCCGTCTTGAAGATATGACTGATATTGTCTGATACACTTCAATCGTCGACATATTTAATTGAGATCTAAACTTAATTAACTCCCTTTGTTCATTAATTGGAAGGTTAAATACATTAATTAATCCACCCTTCCTCATCACCATTTCTTCTTTTGTATTGAATATTTTCTTTCTTCATATTTTCCTTATTTTCTTGATATTCTCTTCCATGGTTTGGATCTTCTCCTTGTCCTTTCTATTCTTATTTTCAGATAGCAATGCATTCTGGTCTTCTCTAATTTCTGTTTCCTTGCTACTCTCTTCTGTGTTTGGACTTACTATAAAACCTTTGGAAGTGCTGTCTAACGTTTCATCCAAATTATTAAAACCACTGTTCATTTGCTTATTTGTCACCTCCTTGTATGTATCTGCCTTTTGGCTAAGCGTATTAACATTTTCAAACTTCTCTCCGAAAGTTTTCCATATCTCCTTATTGAACTTCTCCATCTTACCCTCAATCCTCTTTAAATTCTCATTATTCTCTTCAAATTTTGCATTCATCTCTTCTCTTTGTCCTTCAACAGTTTCTTTCAGTTCATTGTATTGTTCATTCATGGTTTCTTTGATATTTCCATGAATGGTCTCTATTTTTTCATTTAGTTGTTTGACTAAACTTTCCTGAATGCTATCAATTTTCTCATTGGTCTGTCTATTTTGTTCCTCCTGTTTCTTAAAATTCTCCTTATTTTCCTCATTGGTTTGCTTCAAGTTTTCCTCCTGTTTCTTAAAATTCTCATCTATTTTATCAAACTTCTCGGTTATAAATCTCATCATGTCTTGCCAATTTGGTTCTCTCCTGGCTCCCGCTTTATCTTGTTGGTCCCCTTGGGCATCCTCTTCCACTATTTCCTTTTCCGTGCTCATAATTGCTTCAGTTTCTTCTTTATCACCTACCGGTTGTTCCATTTCACTGTCCGTAAATATTTCTATCTCTCGTTCCTGTCCACTTTCTTCCTTCTCCTTTTCTTCTGCCCTCTTCTTCGATCTGCCTCTAGTATTATGCATTTCTTGTTTTCTCATAACTGCCGACGATAATTAGATTTTTTGGTATATTAATTTATTAAATATATCAAAATTCTTTTCTAATTACAGCCCTTTTACGTTGAGCGCCAATCTATAACGTAGCGGTTTTTAGAGGTTTCCGCCTCTCCAAGACTGTATTGCAATTACGGGTTTACAGTTAATTCAGCCCCTCTGTGGTAAGCGTCAAACTGTAACGTAGCGGTTAGTTAGCGAAACGTCCGTCTTATTCAAGCCCCAATGTTGGGTTCGCCAATCTGTAACGTTACGGTTTTATTGATGTACCAGCAAAATGTCGGTCTTGTTTACAGTCTTAGATCGGTCAGAACACCCCTCCACAGTCGCCACTTATGAATTATAAAGACCGAAGTTTAAATAAAGTGGTTGGTAATGTTACTCAAACAAAGCAGAAATCGAGTGTGTGTGATTTGGGTCAAGTAGGGAAGTTGTTTAGCCTTATTTTGAAGAGAGAGCAAGTACCGTTTGTTTACCCTCGGTTTGGACGATTTCTAAATTTTTCAAATATTCGCTGTGAACCGAATCAGCTGACTTTAACACTAGTCTCCAAATATAGATTAACCAGACGACACTGTGGCAGTATATGACCCGACCCGGTGGATCGTCCTCTTCTTAATTTTTTTCTGAAACTTACTACAAGAAAGGACACACATTTTTATTTTTAATATCAATTTTTCAATAATATTTATTAAGAATATTATTGGTTTTTTCTCTTCCGCCAAAATACAAATATCACAATCGATCTTTTCATTAATTAATACATAATATCGACTTCATTGAGTAAACATGGAATTGTCAAAAAATATATGGTTTTTTACCAAATTTTATACTATATTTAAAACATCAATCAACATATAATTCTTTTATTTATTTCCCCAGGGTTAAGGGTAAGTTCTTTTTGTTATGAGATGGTCAGAAATGGATAATTATACTACGCTTTACAAATACAGAAAAAATATTCAAAATTTGTTTATTTTCGCTTAGTACGTAGTTCCGGAAATGTCCGTAAGAGAGCAGAGTGCGTTTGTTTTCATTAAAACATGTGGTTATTTTTTAATAGTTTCTGTACTACACTACCATTCGGTTTGAGTTTTCTTCGTTAAATATTAAGCGAAATGTTTATATTACCTCTCTTCTTGAAGTTCTTACTTGGATGAAGCCGTTTCTCGGGTGGTGTCCGTATTTGGTTGTAATTTCATAACCGTCCGGCAAATATTATCTCGTCAAAACTCGAAACACTGCGAAGCTAGGCCTGATCGTCCAAAAATGGTTTTCTTTCACTTTTATTATGGAGTATAGCAATTTAACTTTGATAAATAAGGTAGTAGTACATAATGTTCATACTGTTGTTTAATTTTGTACCAATTTTGTGCTTTTCAAAGATTTCTAAAAGGATATTTTAATAAAATTGTTGTCTCATCATTTTGTCAACTGGACAGGTTTAATTTTTAAATTCGATTAACAATACTTGTTATTTTTCGTTACTCTTAGTAACCCATAATTTTTATATATCTTTTTATTGGTTCTGCTATTTACTTTTTAGTATATAGGCAGTTTGTAATTATTATAAATTTATTTTTTATTTACAGAAAAATAATTCTTTTTAATTTTGGTTTCTTTCCCAATTTGGTTTACATAATAGGTTTCTGTTTATTTTCTTATAACTTTGTATATAAGTCTTTATTATTATTATTAACTTTAAAGGAATTTATATATTATTTATTAGTCTCTTATAGTATTCCTACACTGCACTACTTCCTTCTGCCATTTCCCTCATACAGTATTATTTTAATTTTTATTATCATTTGATATTTAAATCTTTTAAGTTTTTAACAACCCTGGGTTATCTTATACTATAACACAATTATTTTAAAAAATATAAAATTAATCTAGGTATTAAATTTTGTTGTCTACACAATATAAATACTACTATAACTTAACAAAATACATAATTAGTTAGTAGCAACATAGTCTACTATCATCGTTTATAATTCTCACACCTACAGCACAATTCTGTAAGAAGTTCCCTTCACTTTCACTTATTACCTCATTGGGTACACTATAACTCACTTGTCACTGTATATCACTTTAATCGTTTATAATGTTTAGTGATACAATTTAATTTTGAGCTCGTTATAGTTTACCCATTTCTGATCTTTACGGTAGTACAAGAGTTATCATTTATTCGGACCGGGTTATGTACCGTTACATAAAGCCACCCCCACTAGAACAAATTTATTTTAGTTTTACTCGTTTATTAAAATAAATTGTTGATTGTTTCAATTCTCCTAATATTCTTGGTATTTTCTTCGTAATAGTGTTTCATTTCCGACTGGTTATACACTGACTGGTAATTCAGACTGGTGGTAATTGCTGTTTTCTTACTCTACTCTCTCTCTCTTGGAGGCAAATTCATCAATTATTTATTTCTCTGGGTAGTGGTACTTCCACATTTTATTTGATAAGGACTGGTCACACTAATCATATTAAACTTGTGTTAACACTCATTTCTATTTACTTCTATAAATTAGCTTTATCAATTAAGCTTCGGTCTGCTATCTTCCTTCTATTTTCTTCATCTATACTTCTGGAATCCAATATCACTCTTTTCAGCTATTTTATAATTATTATCCCTTAAATATTCAATTTCCCTAACATTTTTCCCTATCTTGTGCGGTGGTACCAGTCGGATGGCCACTCTAGGTCCATACTCCGCTGTCCATCCATACACCTTCTGAGACCAGGGGAACATCATCCCTGCTCAGGAAAATTATTGCCGGAACATTTCTACGGTCAATACATAAAAATAAAAAATTATAAGTAGTAGTCAATTAGCGACTAGTACTAAACACTTTTGGGATTCTTCATACTGTAGCTGTTTGCATTTATTTATATATTTCTTCTTCTCCTTGATTCCTTCTTCTTTTCCATTAACTAATAGCATATAACATTATTGATAGGCCTTATGTTAAAATTCTTTTGACTTAACTTCTTGTGACATATTTCTCCGTATCATTTCTTCTTATATAATCTTCAATTTCGAGAAATTCTAATTATTGTATTAATTATCATCCTCCTTCAGTTTCATTGGAGTCATTAAATTATTCTTTATTCTTCTTATCTGAGCACATTACCATCAATTGTTTTTGTTCATTTAATTTTTCTTCTGTTTGTTACCATTAAAAATATTACTTTTTCCTATTATTTCATATTAAATCAATTCTTTATAACTCTTATTTACTAATCTGTTCTTATTTTTTGTTAAATTAAATTGTTTCAAAATATCTTAAATCGTATTATTTCCGAATAAATTAAGTAAGTTGTCCTTACGTACTTTTTATTAAATCGTCTTGTTCCTGGATAAATTGTTGAGTAAGTTGTTCTTACATTTTTTGGAATTTTGGGGTTTTTAGTCTCTTCATTTTAAATTATATGTTTTCGAAATAACTTGAGTAAGATGTCCTTACATGCTTTTAGAATTTTGGGGTTTTTCTTTCCAATGGGTTGCTGGGTCGGTTTTCAGAAAATCAGTACCCTTTTTTCTGGTTGGTTATTGTTTAGTTTAACCATGGTCCATTAGTTCAGGTACTCCCTCTACTCGGATTACTGGGGTATTCATAATGATTTTGGTATTTGTTATATACCTCTCTTTCACCTGGCATCGTAACTCAGCTGATACAAAGTCTTCATTGAAGTCACTGTTTTCCGTCATTGTTAGTTCTTTTTTAACTAACAGGTATTGCACCTTCTCTGACATAACATATTTGCTCATATTTAATCTCATTTCATTCCCTTTTACCTCTGGATTATTTACCAAATATTTGAATGTTATATTCCGTCTTGAAGATATGACTGATATTGTCTGATACACTTCAATCGTCGACATATTTAATTGAGATCTAAACTTAATTAACTCCCTTTGTTCATTAATTGGAAGGTTAAATACATTAATTAATCCACCCTTCCTCATCACCATTTCTTCTTTTGTATTGAATATTTTCTTTCTTCATATTTTCCTTATTTTCTTGATATTCTCTTCCATGGTTTGGATCTTCTCCTTGTCCTTTCTATTCTTATTTTCAGATAGCAATGCATTCTGGTCTTCTCTAATTTCTGTTTCCTTGCTACTCTCTTCTGTGTTTGGACTTACTATAAAACCTTTGGAAGTGCTGTCTAACGTTTCATCCAAATTATTAAAACCACTGTTCATTTGCTTATTTGTCACCTCCTTGTATGTATCTGCCTTTTGGCTAAGCGTATTAACATTTTCAAACTTCTCTCCGAAAGTTTTCCATATCTCCTTATTGAACTTCTCCATCTTACCCTCAATCCTCTTTAAATTCTCATTATTCTCTTCAAATTTTGCATTCATCTCTTCTCTTTGTCCTTCAACAGTTTCTTTCAGTTCATTGTATTGTTCATTCATGGTTTCTTTGATATTTCCATGAATGGTCTCTATTTTTTCATTTAGTTGTTTGACTAAACTTTCCTGAATGCTATCAATTTTCTCATTGGTCTGTCTATTTTGTTCCTCCTATTTCTTAAAATTCTCCTTATTTTCCTCACTGGTTTGCTTCAAGTTTTCCTCCTGTTTCTTAAAATTCTCATCTATTTTATCAAACTTCTCGGCTATAAATCTCATCATGTCTTGCCAATTTGGTTCTCTCCTGGCTCCCGCTTTATCTGGTTGGTCCCCTTGGGCATCCTCTTCCACTATTTCCTTTTCCGTGCTCATAATTGCTTCAGTTTCTTCTTTATCACCTACCGGTTGTTCCATTTCACTGTCCGTAAATATTTCTATCTCTCGTTCCTGTCCACTTTCTTCCTTCTCCTTTTCTTCTGCCCTCTTCTTCGATCTGCCTCTAGTATTATGCATTTCTTGTTTTCTCATAACTGCCGACGATAATTAGATTTTTTGGTATATTAATTTATTAAATATATCAAAATTCTTTTCTAATTACAGCCCTTTTACGTTGAGCGCCAATCTATAACGTAGCGGTTTTTAGAGGTTTCCGCCTCTCCAAGACTGTATTGCAATTACGGGTTTACAGTTAATTCAGCCCCTCTGTGGTAAGCGTCAAACTGTAACGTAGCGGTTAGTTAGCGAAACGTCCGTCTTATTCAAGCCCCAATGTTGGGTTCGCCAATCTGTAACGTTACGGTTTTATTGATGTACCAGCAAAACGTCGGTCTTGTTTACAGTCTTAGATCGGTCAGAACACCCCTCCACAGTCGCCACTTATGAATTATAAAGACCGAAGTTTAAATAAAGTGGTTGGTAATGTTACTCAAACAAAGCAGAAATCGAGTGTGTGTGATTTGGGTCAAGTAGGGAAGTTGTTTAGCCTTATTTTGAAGAGAGAGCAAGTACCGTTTGTTTACCCTCGGTTTGGACGATTTCTAAATTTTTCAAATATTCGCCGTGAACCGAATCAGCTGACTTTAACACTAGTCTCCAAATATAGATTAACCAGACGACACTGTGGCAGTATATGACCCGACCCGGTGGATCGTCCTCTTCTTAATTTTTTTCTGAAACTTACTACAAGAAAGGACACACATTTTTATTTTTAATATCAATTTTTCAATAATATTTATTAAGAATATTATTGGTTTTTTCTCTTCCGCCAAAATACAAATATCACAATCGATCTTTTCATTAATTAATACATAATATCGACTTCATTGAGTAAACATGGAATTGTCAAAAAATATATGGTTTTTTACCAAATTTTATACTATATTTAAAACATCAATCAACATATAATTCTTTTATTTATTTCCCCAGGGTTAAGGGTAAGTTCTTTTTGTTATGAGATGGTCAGAAATGGATAATTATACTACGCTTTACAAATACAGAAAAAATATTCAAAATTTGTTTATTTTCGCTTAGTACGTAGTTCCGGAAATGTCCGTAAGAGAGCAGAGTGCGTTTGTTTTCATTAAAACATGTGGTTATTTTTTAATAGTTTCTGTACTACACTACCATTCGGTTTGAGTTTTCTTCGTTAAATATTAAACAAAATGTTTATATTACCTCTCTTCTTGAAGTTCTTACTTGGATGAAGCCGTTTCTCGGGTGGTGTCCGTATTTGGTTGTAATTTCATAACCGTCCGGCAAATATTATCTCGTCAAAACTCGAAACACAGCGAAGCTAGGCCTGATCGTCCAAAAATGGTTTTCTTTCACTTTTATTATGGAGTATAGCAATTTAACTTTGATAAATAAGGTAGTAGTACATAATGTTCATACTGTTGTTTAATTTTGTACCAATTTTGTGCTTTTCAAAGATTTCTAAAAGGATATTTTAATAAAATTGTTGTCTCATCATTTTGTCAACTGGACAGGTTTAATTTTTAAATTCGATTAACAATACTTGTTATTTTTCGTTACTCTTAGTAACCCATAATTTTTATATATCTTTTTATTGGTTCTGCTATTTACTTTTTAGTATATAGGCAGTTTGTAATTATTATAAATTTATTTTTTATTTACAGAAAAATAATTCTTTTTAATTTTGGTTTCTTTCCCAATTTGGTTTACATAATAGGTTTCTGTTTATTTTCTTATAACTTTGTATATAAGTCTTTATTATTATTATTAACTTTAAAGGAATTTATATATTATTTATTAGTCTCTTATAGTATTCCTACACTGCACTACTTCCTTCTGCCATTTCCCTCATACAGTATTATTTTAATTTTTATTATCATTTGATATTTAAATCTTTTAAGTTTTTAACAACCCTGGGTTATCTTATACTAAACACAATTATTTTAAAAAATATAAAATTAATCTAGGTATTAAATTTTGTTGTCTACACAATATAAATACTACTATAACTTAACAAAATACATAATTAGTTAGTAGCAATATAGTCTACTATCATCGTTTATAATTCTCACACCTACAGCACAATTCTGTAAGAAGTTCCCTTCACTTTCACTTATTACCTCATTGGGTACACTATAACTCACTTGTCACTGTATATCACTTTAATCGTTTATAATGTTTAGTGATACAATTTAATTTTGAGCTCGTTATAGTTTACCCATTTCTGACCTTTACGGTAGTATAAGAGTTATCATTTATTGGGACTGGGTTATGTACCGTTACAATATATATATATATATATATATATATATTTACAACACAAATAGGCCAGCCCAGTATCAGGGATAAAAAAGATAATTCTAAATATAAAATAATACTTCATATTAAATAAAATATAAAGACAATGACTCGACAAACGACGACATGACCCAACCCAAGTGATTGACCCAACAAAAGGAAACAAAAGAAGAAGGGAACCACAAGAAATAAACAAGAATAAAACCAAAGAAGAGAAGAAAGTGATTAACCAAACCAAAAGAAGAAGGGAAAAAACCAAAACCAAACAAAAATGAAACAAATTCATGGAATTGAATGACTCAATGGAACCTGTTAAAATGAACCCAAAGGAGAAGGTGGAAATCCAAAGTATTAACCAAATACCATGAAAATGAAGAAGGAGGGAAATGAAAAAGAAACAAACCCAAGATTAAGGGAAATAAATAAAAATGAAAACCAATGATAATACACCAACAAGTAATAAAGAATATGAGCAAGAGAAATAATGCACTCAAATGTAATATTGGAAACCAGAACAATAATTAACCTATGAGAAAAAAAAGTAAACGTTATTATCCATTAATGGACAATACTAATGGAATTGAAAGAAACCCAATTAAACAATGTTAAAGATAAATATAAAAAGCAAACTAACCACAATGTAGAATTAGATGTAATGATAGAGACATAAAGAAATATAATTGTTAATATTATTAATGAGATATTGTAATGAAAGAGATAGTACAGTAGTGAGATAATAATTAGAGGGATTACCCATTCAAAAACACTTAAAAACAAAAACATTTGTGAAGTGCAAAGTGAAAGTGTAAAAACCCCAAAGTGTAATGATAAAGAAAGTACACTAATAAAATTATAATAAACTATAAATAATTTAATAGTGAAGGTGATGATTGAATGAAAATAGTGTAAAATAAAGAATGGTAATATAGTGAAAAATAGTGAATGATAAAATCATTAACAATTATTAAATCCAAAGGAAACACTAAATGATAAAAAGTGAAGTATATTAGTAATTAAGAATAACAGTATAAACTGATAAGACAGTAACTAATTAAGAAAGAATGTTATTATTAAATTTAAGAAAATACAATTATGATTAAAAGGGAGAATGCCCTGAAGGGAAAACCAGATAGTGTTAACATTGAAGGAAAGTAAAGATTGTTAAAAAATTAAGGAGTTAAGAACAAATCAAAAAACACCCATGTTGTAAGGGATCATTATAAGTTCACAAAAGTGATGTTGTTTATCACACTAAAAAATAATATAAGATAAGACGAATTGTAAACAAAGATTACCAAATAATAGTTAAATAATTATTCAAGCAAGTTTATGAATTGGATATGGCTGGTAGAGTTATACAGACCATAGGCCTAAATATTATAAGTAATAAGATCAAAAAGTAGTAAATAATAGCCACATTGTTATTATTGGCAAAGGAAATAAATAAAAACATTAAGAAATGTATGACTAGAAAACGAGGAAACCAAATAGTAAACCATTATGTAGAAAATAATACTGACATAATAATAACACATAAACAGACCCAAAACACAACAATATATTATACAATCAATTATAATAACAAAATAAAACCCATTAGGCTAAAAGGAAATATAATTTATATGAAATAAGTCAAATACCATAATGGCTACTTAGGCCTATGAAAATGCCTAACTGTCAAAAACAAACAACTACAAATTGTAATAAGTTAACTAAGAAATTAGCAAATCCGAGGCGAATGAATCACCAAGGATAAATTGTAAATCATTTTTAAGACAAAATATTATAATAAGCATTTGAATACGAAAAGAAATGTAATTAACAAGTATTAACATAATTGTAAAAACATAAAACCTGAAATAACCCAAACTTGTGGGGTATCAAAATAATCTATGAAAGGAAATACATACTATAGTGACAATATTAAATAATTATGAAGGAAGATAGAGGAATAACAACAATCAGAAGATATACGAGGATTTTTAAAAGAATTCAAATTTTGATAACAATGGATTTATATCAATCTCAACCAATCAGAATTCTTTGGTTACCATAGAAACCACCGTTGAAGACGAAATTACCGTTGAATACCGTTACTCGTAAAGCGTCAGTCAAACAGGACAGAAGCCAAAGTTTGGAAGACCAATTTTTTAATAAAATAATGTAAAACAGTAAACGAAGTTCATAACCATGACTGTATAAGAAGTTGACGAACCATTAGAGCAGTCCATTCAAGATCCAGGACCATAAAACTGAGAATTAACAGAAAATTGTGACCACTTATGATAAGAAAAGGACACCAGACCTACTTAAGTCCAAAAATCAATGAAAATAGAACTTATTGCAGCCTAATCCTCTTCCGATCCAATGAATGAAAACACCAAGTCATGCTGATGTGTTAAGTACCATTGAATTACCTAATTTCCAAAAACCTAATCACTCTAAATTTTACTAAAGGTAAATTGATCTCACTATAAACCGAATATTTCTCTTTCAAAGATTATTTAAGAAAAATAAACACACTGAAAATTTGTTAACATAAACTCTAACCTCTTGTTGAAATGCGAACTTTTGAACCACATTTAACGACACTACAGAACAGATTGCAAACACACACCTTATTATTTATGTACACCTTTAGAGTAAGGTAAAATATTTTTATTGTAATCATAGGAATTCTTTGCTTTATAATCAAAAGAAACCACCGATTTTGTTAACAAAATTAATTGTAATATCTAAACGCTCAGCTGCCATGCTGAGGCGGATACTTCGTTACAGAATCGATTTCGTCAGCCTTGAGAGGAAGTTTCATGTAAAAAGTCGGTGCAAATTTGTTATAATCTAATTGTCCAATTGAACATTTTAATTATCACCCATTAAAAATAACTATTACAGGGAGTAACCGTTGTTATTATTTCATAGGGAGTGCATTATATTACTTGTGTTTAGTTACGAAGGCTAGGTTTGATGAGCAGCGCTCAAGTTGCCATTTGCACAGCTGTCTACACGATTCAGAAGGCGGCACGAGCGGGAATTATTTGAACGCCCCGACCGTCACAGCTGAAAACACTTTATTAAGTAATTTTAATTGTTTTAATAAACAATTTGGCGCCAATCGGGATTAACACACCACTATATTTATAAACAGGTAAGGTTACTGCCATGTTATACGGGTAATTACCACAACGCTGCGGACATCGTTAGCGCAAAATTGATGTAACGACCCCAGTGCAAGACGAACGCACTAACACTTTATACACATATAAAACTGGTTCACATTTTACAGAGACGCACCAGTCGATTATAACGTTACAATATATATATATATATATATATATATATATATATTCAAACACTTTTTGCTACAGTCCGTTTCTTGATGTATATAATATATTTAATATTTATAATGAATTCACCTCAAGATATTTTTTTCCTTATTAGGTGAAAAAAAGGAAAAGGAAAAAAAATATCTTGAGGTAAATTCATTATAAATATTAAAGATTATATATATATTGTTACAAAACAGATATATATAGTGTGTGTGTGTATATGATTGTAGATACGCTCCGGTATCCACAACGATACAAGATAATAAAATTTTAAAATGTAATTATTATTAGTGTGTTGATTATTGTTAATTGTGTGGGTATTCCCGTTTAAATCTTTCAATTTAAAAATATTTTAGCACTCCACTGTTCACCTCCCCACTTACCATATGTGGAAGATATTACTGTTCTGTTTGGTGACTGCTTCTGCTGTAACATACACTTTACACATACATGTGGATATTCCACTTGAATATCCTAAATAATATATATGCACAAATAAATAAATTGAGGGCTTAATTATGATTTGAATTATAATAAATATTCAAATTCTGCCACCACCTTCTGATAGAACTAGTTATGTTAACTAAACTATTTTAACTTTGAAATTAAAAACTCTTTCCACTGGTAAAAAATAATTGAGATTTATTAACAGTTATGAAATGCCATTAACTCCTTTAAATCAACAATCAATCACTAATAGTTTTACAGAAAAATAATTATTATGAACAATTTTTTAAAAAGAAACTCTTTTAATCTCAAGGCTGGTAACACTGAAGGTTGTTACAATAATTTTAGTTAGAGAGGTTATGTCCTCTTTACACAGTTAAATTACCAAGTTCGTGTGATCTTTGAAGTTGCATGATGCCAGATGCAAGATGTTATCTTTTATAACAATAATTAAGAAATAATTAATACAAAAAAACAAACAAACATTAAATTTAAAAGTCGTTACCATAACATCGATAATTATCGTACTATCGTACGCTGGATACAAGGACACAGCAGTTAAATTGAAAACACAAGCGTTGTGCAGCACTGTTAAAAATTACTGTTTTTATTTATTAGTTGGTTATAAAAATCATTCATTGGCAAGAGAAAAAGTTTATAATAAACAAAAAACTCTTGAAATAGCTTTCATTTAATTTATCTTACTTGAGAACAGAATTATGGAAAGGTGACAAATTGTCGTTATTATTTCTACGTTAGTTAACCAAGCGTAAGTAGTTATGATGGATAAATCTATTATTCATTGAATTCTTAATAGTCTAATTACATATATTTCATTCATAATTCATTTGATGTGTAACTATCAGTTCATTAGAATATTTTTCGCAAAAAAAATCATTTATTAGTCAAATCAAACGAAATGATTCAAATGAGTGACTATTCGTGACGCTCATATTTGTAATATTTAAACTAATATTGACTTTTTTAATTACGATAAATCGTAAAACATTATGTTTTAAATTAATAAAATGCGAAATAATTCTTTTTATCGAATTCTGATAATTTTCATCGTTATTGATACACTTCGATACTACTGACTAGAGCAGTACCCAACCAATAATTTTTTGGTTAATAACAGAAATTATTATTTCCATTTTATTTATTAAATAGTGAAAATATAGTACTCCCTGGTTTTTTATAAGACACAAACTCGAAAATACGACCGATATTATACATTGGCCGTATTTTATTATTTAAATCACTCCGCACTAGACACTCGTGGTTATTGTGAAATATACAGGTTATGTCTGTAGCGTACTTATGTAATGTGTCCCGCACAATTCAAATATAACTTAATACATTTCTTCGCCAATCTTGCTCGCTGAATTATGCTAGTAGACACTTTGACGACTGGATGATGACTGTCACGCTTCTCCTAAGCGTCTCTGGCTTGTCTGGTTGATTTAATTCATTCGATTGGTGCAAATTGTCGAACTCTCTAACCCAAAACACCTTGTTAAAATAAAACTTTTAATTTTTTACCAATTTCGTATATGGGTTGGAGATTATAGTGACGTAAGCGTTGATACACAAAATGTTTAAAAAGTTTATAATCGCTATAACTTTTTTATTAATTGTCACATCGTTGAATAATTAGTGGCAATAGATCGCGGACACCCTGGGCTTTAAATAAAGGCCAAACAAAGATAAAATCCGTCCATTATTAACTTATTACAACGATTTCACAAATTCCTGTGGTGAATCTTAATAAGTTTATTTCACCTTACCTTACTATAAATACACAAAAACACTTCTCATTAAACGTTTTGAGTCCATTTCTCAATTGCTTAATACAAAAATAGGTGAATTACTTATTCAAACAATGTTTGATAATGGCGTCTCAAGCGTCCATATTCGATTATTTATAATCGCTTATAACACTATTATTTCTTATTTAATGACATTTGTCTGGTATTCTTACAATAATATATACATTTATTTACCTCGGTTTACACTTTATTATATGAAAATGTTGTGTTTCATATACTAATGTTCTTATCTAACTACCTTCTGTTCTCTTTTCTTTTAAATTGTCACTTTGTTAATTATTTTTCCACATAAGGTATATAATGTTGAAAATGCAAATAGTGTACAACTATAGTACCTAGTTTATTTAATATATTTATTAGTCTCTCGATATCTGAAAGCTTTCCAATCCTCAGTATTGGGTTTGTTTACATCAGGTCCTGACATGGCAGTCAGTTGGTTTTTAACAAATCAACAATTAAATTGCTATTATTACATTTAATATGTGTTCTCATAGTAGCTTCAGATATCTCTCTGACTACTGATAACATTTTTATCCACCTTTGAACAAGTTTGGATAGTGCATTTTGTTTAATTAACTGGTTACATAGTGTTTGTTTACATTTGGTTCCACTATCATAGTCATTTAGTTTTCAATAATTTGACTATAAAACTACTATTATTATACTTATGATCTGTTCCCATAGTAGTATTAGATATTGTTCTAACTACTGGTAACATTTTCAGTACTCCTTGAACAAGTTTTAATAGAGTATTTTGCTTAACTAATTCGTCACATTGTATTTGTTTACATCTAGCTATACATTCATAGTCAGTTAGTTTTCAATAATTTGATTATGAAACTATTATTATTACAATGGTTTACTTGTTGATTAATACACATGTTTACACTATTTTTCTAAACAATAACACAAATATTCTTAATCTAATGGTATTACATTTTTTTGTTGTGTTGTACCTAATTTCTGGTACATTGGTTATTTGATACTTAACAAACTAGTTTGTTTGTTATTATTTTTTCTGGGCTTTCTTTATATTGTATTCTGTCTTGTCGTGGCATTCAGTTATATTTCATTTTAAAAACTTACAAAGTTTTTTATTATCAGTTTCTATGAACAATGGTTCTACTGTTCTATCTTACATTTCTTGGTGGTCTTATGATTATCTATTTTGGATTACATTCTTCATTAAATTGGTCACACTAATTGTCTGTGCATTTTTAACAACTTAATCTTTGATGTTTCCACTATAAAGGTAACACATTTTTCTCTGTTATACACCTTTCTCACTTGTATTGTCTGTGGGGTTTATCTGAGTTAAAATTAGTTGACTTGTTACAGGTTTTCACACTTACATTAAACTTTCACTATTACTGTTTGTGATTTCTTTAATATGCTAAACACTGTTTCTTCATAGTTGATAATCGTGATTCTTCTTCCGGTTACTAGTATAGTTTCTTGTATACTTGGTGAATGGTGATTTCTTGTATTGTTCATACATTGTCTTCACTCTTCATGTCATGTTTCCTTGCTCTTCTTCTTCTTCCTTTCTTCTTTTGGTTTAAACGTCTTCTTCAATATTTCCATTGTAGTAGTCGCTGTTCCATAGTATTTATATTTATAAATAGATTGGTTTGTCTGCCATCATTGTGTTGCTCTTGAGTTGTCTCTTCTTCATTTTGCATAGTCATTATTTTGTTGGTTCCCCTCACTGTTGGAATCCTGTTGTCTTCTTCTTCATAGTTATTGTTTTGTTGTTTCCCCTCACTGTTGGAATTCTGTCGTCTTCTTTTCATCTTACATATTTATTATTTTTGTTGTTTCCCCTCACTGCTGGAATCTATTGGGCCTGGTTTCTAACATTTTATATTGGCTTGGTCATTTTCATTCTCTCTTTGTACTCGATGCTGCTATATTACACGTCCTTCTTCTTTGTTGGAATTTTACAATAATGTATCTGTAGATACACACTTCTTGTTTACATTATTTTACTTACTTAGAAATATTTTCATGATTTCCCGTCACTTGACGTAATAATTGTTTACACTATGTGACTACCAAATTTGGTACGTTACATATGCCTTCCTATAAGAATTGACTAATTCTGAATCAGTATACTTGTATTGTTTTTCATTTCTTTCATTGAAGAATTCATCTATTGTTGTACGTTCCATGTCGACTCATATGCTTTTTTATTTATATCCCTTCACTTTCTTCTATTTGAATCATAATTATTTCTCTTCTATGTAATTATCTCCCTTGTTTATTTAGTTCCCTAATTCCCTAACATAAGTTTAGCTGGGGCAGTTCAGAGCGGCTCACTTTGGCATACAACTCCACTGGCCATACTAATATCAATAAATACGGAGGCACATCATCTCCATCAATAATAATAAATGATTGCTGGCATTATTCATCAGTCAATTCATCTCAAATAATCAAAAAATATAAAGTGGTCGTTCTTTCGACAAATAATAAATATCCTTGGGGTTATTTCACGCATCTGCGGTTTATACATTGTTATACTCTCTTCTTCTTGATTCAACTCAACTAAATTCTTCACATATTACAGGGATAGTTTGTTTTACATTTCATCACTGGTATACTCTCATGATCATCTTCGTTAATATATTATTTTTTACTCTTCTTCGTCATCAATTAATCTCTTCTCTTTATATCACTTTAAACGTCATCTCATAATCTTCTTCATTTCGGGGTTTACTTCTCTGGATATAATTCATGAATATATTTTCTCATGGTTTCAATTGAGATATAGTCCATGTGGTATAGGCTTTCTTCTAGTAAAAGACACTAGAAAACACTATGGTTGTGTGTTATCTTTCATCTACATTAATGATACTTATTTGGTTTCGTTCCTCCAACTTCTTATTTTCTCCTTCCTTCATTGGTAGTACGGGTGTGATGTTAACTTACTGTTGACGTGGCTCTTGGAAATTCGGTGCCATAGATGTGCGTCGGCCTCGTATAGTACTTCTTTCTTCTTCATTGGTAGTACGGGTATGATGGTGACTTACTTGTTGACGTGGCTCTTGGAATTATCTGTGCCAAGGATGTAGTGTGTCGGCCTCATATAGTACTTCTTTCTTCTTCATTGGTAGTACGGGTATGATGGTGACTTACTGTTGACGTGGCTCTTGGAAGTAACTTGTGCCAAGGTTCTTGAGTGTCAGTCTCGTATAGTACTTTTTTTTTCTTCATTGGTAGTAGTACTATTATTTGTAAAATACAATTTTCTTGATCCTTTACATAACTTCTTTGGAACATATTTTTCGCATTACAAAATTACAATATAGTCAACGTTCATTTTCATAGTTATATATTCACTTTATACAGTAGAACCTCGTTTATCCGGAATAAAGGGGGTGGCGGTGTTCCGGATAATCAATTTTTCCGGTTAACCAATGCTACCTTATATACATTGGATTCCGGGTAGAATTAAACTACAGTACAAAGAAATAAATGTTCTTAATAATGAAACTACAGGTAGTCGTCGACTTACGATCTATGCGACTTACGACCGGCCGCACTTACGACCACAAAAACATGAAACACGCCCACTTGTAACGGGTCGAATTCTAGCCATCCAACAAATCGATATTATTGGCCATTAAATCAGTAAACACGAGTGCGAGAGTGAAATTTGTAATAGTCTTGGACGTTTGTCATTGTGAGACGACAATTCACATACACTGTAGAAAGATTGTCAAGTGTTCTCATCGACAGGATGTACGGACTTGTCAAGCTGTTTTTAGCACAGTGAAGCATCCATATGCAGTTAAGAACACTAAACAATCACGATAACGTACTCGACAGTTTTGAAAACAGTTGACTAGGAAACTAAAAATGTCGAGGGCTCTCAAAATTAGGCAGGTGTGCTATACACACACTAACGCATGAAAGACAGTGTCGGTAACACTACCACAAATCAATAGCCTATACAGTATTTACATTCATAAAAATTGTTGTTTACTAACTAAATACAGTACAGTATTAAATTTATATACAGTACAGTACTACAATTCAAACATTTTTTTCAACTTATTTCTTGAAAAAGTCCAGAATTTTTCTTTGTGTTTTTTCGTTACATCGTTTTCGAGCAGCTTTGTCCCTCCACCGTTTTATTAGCAGCACGTCAGCACGTGTTGCGTCAAGTGACTGTTCCACAAATTGAAGAGCAACCTGAAACAACATGTGCTCTGTAACTGCTGCCTTTTACATTAAACATTAAGATGAATTGGGCCGTGCGCGATTTTTGTAACAATGTCTTACCTCAAATGCTTTGAATGCGTCGTCTGCTTTGACTAGGCTGACAGAAGGTTCGTTGTCGGTGTCGTCTGCTTCACAAGGCTCTGGCTCCTGGATCATTTCGACGATCTCTTCTTCGGTCAGCTCAAGCTCAATGTCGTCTGCTTGTACCCATTGTAATGCTTCTCTTCTTCAATATCCTCACAACCTGGCACTTTTTTTATTAAGGCTGACAGGTTTTCAAAATCTTCCTCTTCATAGTAGTCTATGGATGTTATTCCATCTGTAATTTTATTCCAAGCTTTTCTCAAAGTTGTTGATTTGACTTTCTCCCAAGATTGTGCACACCAATACACGACGTCCTTCATTGTCACTAGTTTCAAAGCTTCCGTTAGTGTCAAGTTGTTATTCGCACTTTCATGCAAAATATGTCGTAGCAAAACACCTCGATAGTGACGTTTAAATGTTTCAATCACTCCCTGGTCCATAGGTTGAACTAAACTTGTGACATTTGGTGGCAATAATTCGACTTTATATTTCACCATCTTTCAAAGTTCCAGGGTGAGTAGGTGCATTGTCGACAAACAAAATGGCTTTCATAGGTAAATCATTGTCTTTTAAAAATTTCTTGACCTTTGGAACAAACTGTTTATGAAACCACAATTCAAAAAGTTCTGATGACATCCATGCATTCTTTTGTGCCTTGTAGTAAACTGGTAGGGCGTTAGGTGCGATGTTTTTTAAAGCTCTTGGCTTATGAGACTTCCCGATACACATTAGTGGGAGCCTAAACGAACCCGATGCGTTCGCTGCTGTAAGGACTGTAATTGTTTCCTTTTGAATTTTGTGTCCTGGTGCCGAAATCTCACTAACACAAGCCAAAGACTTTTTTGGTAGCATCTTAAAATTTAACCCGGTTTCGTCGGCATTAAATAACTGATCCATTGTGTACCCTTCTACCATCTCTTCGAATTCCGTTTTAAAGACGTCGACAGCGTCCTGGTCAGCAGACATTTTTTCCCCACATAAACTAAGCTGACGAATACCATAACGATTTTTAAACCTGTCAAGCCATCCTTTGCTTGCCAAAATGTTTTCAACTTCTTCTCCTAGCATTCCAGCTAGCATTCTGGCTTTTTCCTGGAGTACAGGGCCAGAAATAGGCACGCGCTTTACTCTCTGCTGCGTAAACCACAAGAATAATGCTTCATTCACCTTTTCAAAGTCAGAAGTTTTTATTGTTTTACGGTTGGGAATTTTTGAAGAATGTTTCAAAAGTTTGTCTTTGTTTTTTATCCAATCCCCAACTGCTGAAACTCCCACATTAAAGTTTGCTGCAATACACCGTAATAATGCACCACTCTCCACTTGTCGTATAGCTTCTAGCTTGTCCTTTATTTCAACAACATTCCGTTTCCTTTTCCCAGACACTGCAGACTAAAAATTACTGTACACACAACGACAGCTTATACGCTTTTTGAAATTGTCAGTGAAAGACACTAAAAATGTTTATTTACACACTCATTTACACTTTAAAACACTCTATCTACAGTAGGCCTAACATGAAAACACTAACAATAAATCGCTAATAAGACACTAAATAAAAATTAATTTGCAAAACTCAAAACAACACTGCCGCGAAACGCATCAAACTAAAGCTGTAAAGACACTGCCTGGAGAGGGGTAGACAGACAGGCTGGCAGACAATGAATGGTGAAAGTGGCACGGCGTGTCACTGACCCTAGTAACAATGCCTCCGTCCAGTCGGCCCTTCCACCCGCTGCTCCAAGACCCTAGACTGTGCGGCTTTTCTCGTACTATTAACTGATTTAGACGATGTTTTTTATTTTTTTTTACACGAAAATCGTTCCGGTTAAGTAAACCCCGGATAAACGGGGTCCTACTGTATTTAATACAAACAACAAATAATCTTCATAGCAATATTTCACCCTTTCTTCACATAGTCAATATTTATTCTCATAATTATATTTTCATTCTTCACTTAATAATAAACAATAATCTTCATCACCATATTTCACTTTTACTTTATATAGTCAATAGTTATATTCACAAGTATATTTTTATCTTTCACTTAATATCAGTAACAAATAATTTTCATAGCAATATTTCACTTTTATCTTATAACTTAATCTTCGATATACCGTTTCATTGATTGTGCAGTTAGCGTTACTCGTTATCGTAACAACCCGTCCCATTTTTCAATGTATTTTTTATTCATTTTTATCCGTAGTCATCGCTCTCCTCTCTTCTTGTCGTTCGAACTTCTTCAGTGTTCATGTTTCTGTCCGTTCTCGATATATATCTGGCTATCATCTGGTTTTTCCATTTGAATGCTATTAGGGCTTCATCTGCCTTCCATTCTTCTGTCTTCTCGTTCTCCTTCTCTTTGGTGTACTTGTGTCCATTGTTTTTCTGGTTGTTGTTAGTACTGACGTTTGGTAACTCCCCCAATTCTGGTTGACCGTCCTCCGTCTTCTGATTGGATCCTTCCATTAATTGACTCCTCTTCTTCCTTAGTTCTCTTATTTCTCTGGCGTATCCTTCGACAATCCGGTCCCATTTCTCTTGATAGCCTTCCTTTTTCTTAAAATATTTCACTCTTCTTTTGGAAATCCGTGGTTGAAATGCTTTGTTGGTCATCTTCTTCTTTGTTATCACACAGTCTTCCTCCTCGTCCATTGTCATGAAACTCCTCCGATACTCCTTCCTGAAAGTCCCTTCTTCATGGTTGACGATTGGTAAGTTGATCATATTAATCAGGCCGCTTCGAGTCATTTCAATTAACTCTTTTGTGACCCTTGCCTTCCTTGGACGCGTGGTTCTTCTTTCTTCCATCTTCACCTCTCCCGTTTCCTTAATTATTTGGATCTTCTTATCTCCACTATCTTCAGGTTTTGGACTCGCTTGTTCCATGTTTTTATCTTCAGGTACTTTTTCAACCTCCATTTGATCGTCTACTATTAATTCTCTTCTTATCTTCTTAACGCTCTCTTCTGTCTCTTCACAACATCTTTTGGTTGTCTCCCCCGATCGCTTATAATCATCCTTCACTACCGTGTTTATCGACTCCACGCTCTCCTTGTAATCTCCCTTTATTTTCTTATTCATTCGGTCTAATCTCCCATTGATTTCGTCAATCTTCTTATTGGTTTGGTCGATTTTAATCCCCAACTCGGCAGACAAATCCTCCTTCATGATTGCCATCTTCTTCTCCAATAGCTCTTCAGTCTTTTTCTGTCCGTCTTCCATCCTCCTGTTGGTTTCACTTATTTTGTCATTTAACTCCTCCTTCAACAACTCTATATTTTTCTGGCTCTCCTTCTGGCCTTCTTCTATTTTCTGGTTCGTGGACTGACTGGTTTTAACTATTTTGTCGTTCAACTCCTCCTTCAGGGATTCTATGTTTTGGTTCGTGGATTGACTGGTTTCATTTATTCTGCTATTCAAGTCTTTCTTCAACAATCGATTGTCTTCCTTCAGTGACTCTATTGACTCTTCCGTTTTCTTCAATATTTTGAGCATTTCCTGCATCATCATGCTCTCTGTCTGCACTGGTCTCTCCGGTAGGCGTATTTCCGGTTGAACTTCTTGGGGTATGACTTCCGGCTCCTCATCAGGTTGCTGAACCTCCTCCGCCGGTTCAAGTTGTTTATCCTTGATTTCTAATACAATCTCTTCAACATCTTCTGTGGATGTTGCCTCCTTCTCTTCTAGTCTGGCCTCCCTCTCTGCCTCTGCTGCTCGCTTTTTTGAGGTTGATCTTCTAGTATACATCTTGTCGCTCTGGCAATGCACTTGCTGTCTCTCGACGGATTGGGTTAGGAAATTATTGGTTAAATTGTCAATTGTTTTCTCCCTAATCCGCGCTCAGACGTTGGGCGCCACGTTGTAACGTAATATTTACAACGGTATAGATATTGATGTAACGATACTCTCCTTTAAGCCCCAATATTGTGCTAGCCACATTGTAACGTATGACAACGATATACTACAAGATAGTAGTAGTGTATAGTAGTAGGTGATTGTTGTGTAGGTGATCGTTTGTAGATACGCTCCGGTATCCACAACGATACAAGATAATAAAATTTTAAAATGTAATTATTATTAGTGTGTTGATTATTGTTAATTGTGTGGGTATTCCCATTTAAATATTTCAATTTAAAAATATTTTAGCACTCCACTGTTCACCTCCCCACTTACCATATGTGGAAGATATTACTGTTCTGTTTGGTGACTGCTTCTGCTGTAACATACACTTTACACATACATGTGGATATTCCACTTGAATATCCTAAATAATATATATGCACAAATAAATAAATTGAGGGCTTAATTATGATTTGAATTATAATAAATATTCAAATTCTGCCGCCACCTTCTGATAGAACTAGTTATGTTAACTAAACTATTTTAACTTTGAAATTAAAAACTCTTTCCACTGGTAAAAAATAATTGAGATTTATTAACAGTTATGAAATGCCATTAACTCCTTTAAATCAACAATCAATCACTAATAGTTTTACAGAAAAATAATTATTATGAACAATTTTTTAAAAAGAAACTCTTTTAATCTCAAGGCTGGTAACACTGAAGGTTGTTACAATAATTTTAGTTAGAGAGGTTATGTCCTCTTTACACAGTTAAATTACCAAGTTTGTGTGATCTTTGAAGTTGCATGATGGCAGATGCAAGATGTTATCTTTTATAACAATAATTAAGAAATAATTAATACAAAAAAACAAACAAACATTAAATTTAAAAGTCGTTACCATAACATCGATAATTATCGTACTATCGTACGCTGGATACAAGGACACAGCAGTTAAATTGAAAACACAAGCGTTGTGCAGCACTGTTAAAAATTACTGTTATTATTTATTAGTTGGTTATAAAAATCATTCATTGGCAAGAGAAAAAGTTTATAATAAACAAAAAACTCTTGAAATAGCTTTCATTTAATTTATCTTACTTGAGAACAGAATTATGGAAAGGTGACAAATTGTCGTTATTATTTCTACGTTAGTTAACCAAGCGTAAGTAGTTATGATGGATAAATCTATTATTCATTGAATTCTTAATAGTCTAATTACATATATTTCATTCATAATTCATTTGATGTGTAACTATCAGTTCATTAGAATATTTTTCGCAAAAAAAGTCATTTATTAGTCAAATCAAACGAAATGATTCAAATGAGTGACTATTCGTGACGCTCATATTTGTAATATTTAAACTAATATTGACTTTTTTAATTACGATAAATCGTAAAACATTATGTTTTAAATTAATAAAATGCGAAATAATTCTTTTTATCGAATTCTGATAATTTTCATCGTTATTGATACACTTCGATACTACTGACTAGAGTAGTACCCAACCAATAATTTTTTGGTTAATAACAGAAATTATTATTTCCATTTTATTTATTAAATAGTGAAAATATAGTACTCCCTGGTTTTTTATAAGACACAAACTCGAAAATACGACCGATATTATACATTGGCCGTATTTTATTATTTAAATCACTCCGCACTAGACACTCGTGGTTATTGTGAAATATACAGGTTATGTCTGTAGCGTACTTATGTAATGTGTCCCGCACAATTCAAATATAACTTAATACATTTCTTCGCCAATCTTGCTCGCTGAATTATGCTAGTAGACACTTTGACGACTGGATGATGACTGTCACGCTTCTCCTAAGCGTCTCTGGCTTGTCTGGTTGATTTAATTCATTCGATTGGTGCAAATTGTCGAACTCTCTAACCCAAAACACCTTGTTAAAATAAAACTTTTAATTTTTTACCAATTTCGTATATGGGTTGGAGATTATAGTGATGTAAGCGTTGATACACAAAATGTTTAAAAAGTTTATAATCGCTATAACTTTTTTATTAATTGTCACATCGTTGAATAATTAGTGGCAATAGATCGCGGACACCATGGGCTTTAAATAAAGTCCAAACAAAGATAAAATCCGTCCATTATTAACTTATTACAACAATTTCACAAATTCCTATGGTGAATCTTAATATTAATAAGTTTATTTCACCTTACCTTACTCTAAATACACAAAAACACTTCTCATTAAACGTTTTGAGTCCATTTCTCAATTGCTTAATACAAAAATAGGTGTAATTACTTATTCAAACAATGTTTGATAATGGCGTCTCAAGCGTCCATATTCGATTATTTATAATCGCTTATAACACTATTATTTCTTATTTAATGACATTTGTCTGGTATTCTTACAATAATATATACATTTATTTACCTCGGTTTACACTTTATTATATGAAAATGTTGTGTTTCATATACTAATGTTCTTATCTAACTACCTTCTGTTCTCTTTTCTTTTAAATTGTCACTTTGTTAATTATTTTTCCACATAAGGTATATAATGTTGAAAATGCAAATAGTGTACAACTATAGTACCTAGTTTATTTAATATATTTATTAGTCTCTCGATATCTGAAAGCTTTCCAATCCTCAGTATTGGGTTTGTTTACATCAGGTCCTGACATGGCAGTCAGTTGGTTTTTAACAAATCAACAATTAAATTGCTATTATTACATTTAATATGTGTTCTCATAGTAGCTTCAGATATCTCTCTGACTACTGATAACATTTTTATCCACCTTTGAACAAGTTTGGATAGTGCATTTTGTTTAATTAACTGGTTACATAGTGTTTGTTTACATTTGGTTCCACTATCATAGTCATTTAGTTTTCAATAATTTGACTATAAAACTACTATTATTATACTTATGATCTGTTCCCATAGTAGTATTAGATATTGTTCTAACTACTGGTAACATTTTCAGTACTCCTTGAACAAGTTTTAATAGAGTATTTTGCTTAACTAATTCGTCACATTGTATTTGTTTGCATCTGGCTATACATTCATAGTCAGTTAGTTTTCAATAATTTGATTATGAAACTATTATTATTACAATGGTTTACTTGTTGATTAATACACATGTTTACACTATTTTTCTAAACAATAACACAAATATTCTTAATCTAATGGTATTACATTTTTTTGTTGTGTTGTACCTAATTTCTGGTACATTGGTTATTTGATTCTTAACAAACTAGTTTGTTTGTTATTATTTTTTCTGGGCTTTCTTTATATTGTATTCTGTCTTGTCGTGGCATTCAGTTATATTTCATTTTAAAAACTTACAAAGTTTTTTATTATCAGTTTCTATGAACAATGGTTCTACTGTTCTATCTTACATTTCTTGGTGGTCTTATGATTATCTATTTTGGATTACATTCTTCATTAAATTGGTCACACTAATTGTCTGTGCATTTTTAACAACTTAATCTTTGATGTTTCCACTATAAAGGTAACACATTTTTCTCTGTTATACACCTTTCTCACTTGTATTGTCTGTGGGGTTTATCTGAGTTAAAATTAGTTGACTTGTTACAGGTTTTCACACTTACATTAAACTTTCACTATTACTGTTTGTGATTTCTTTAATATGCTAAACACTGTTTCTTCATAGTTGATAATCGTGATTCTTCTTCCGGTTACTAGTATAGTTTCTTGTATACTTGGTGAATGGTGATTTCTTGTATTGTTCATACATTGTCTTCACTCTTCATGTCATGTTTCCTTGCTCTTCTTCTTCCTTTCTTCTTTTGGTTTAAACGTCTTCTTCAATATTTCTATTGTAGTAGTCGCTGTTCCATAGTATTTATATTTATAAATAGATTGGTTTGTCTGCCATCATTGTGGTTGCTCTTGAGTTGTCTCTTCTTCATTTTGCATAGTCATTATTTTGTTGGTTCCCCTCACTGTTGGAATCCTGTTGTCTTCTTCTTCATAGTTATTGTTTTGTTGTTTCCCCTCACTGTTGGAATTCTGTCGTCTTCTTTTCATCTTACATATTTATTATTTTTGTTGTTTCCCCTCACTGTTGGAATCTATTGGGCCTGGTTTCTAACATTTTATATTGGCTTGGTCATTTTCATTCTCTCTTTGTACTCGATGCTGCTATATTACACGTCCTTCTTCTTTGTTGGAATTTTACAATAATGTATCTGTAGATACACACTTCTTGTTTACATTATTTTACTTACTTAGAAATATTTTCATGATTTCCCGTCACTTGACGTAATAATTGTTTACACTATGTAACTACCAAATTTGGTACGTTACAATATATATATATATATATATATATATATATATATATATATATATATATTGTAACGGTACATAACCCGGTCCCAATAAAGTAAATCAAAAAAAAAAAAAAATAAGAAAAAATTTTGAACTAAACCAGAGAGTTGAAGAATCGATGCGACAAAAATTATAAAAAAAATAACCTTTTTTGGACGTTGGAGGAGGCGAAATTCACGCAAGAGTAATAAACAAAGTGAATACTAACCAATTATACCTGAGGAATCCTAATTAAAAGGTGTTATACATTAAAAACCAGTGGATGAAACCATTCTGAGGATCCAAGATAATTCGGCCTACGTCTAATAGACAATCAGAAAAATACTCGAAAATGAAAAGGAAATAATAACGCAAGACGTACCTCATCACAGAATAAAACTTCAATCCAGTAAGGACAACACGGAGCGAGGTAATATAAACATTTTTCGTAATAAATACAGAAGAAAACTCGTTTTTTAATAGTGAAATAGAACGAAAAAATATTCATTTTATCATATGTTCCTTTCAAAAGTAAACAAATACATGATGCTCTCTTACGGCAATTCCGGAAACTATGTAACATTTGAAAAATAAACAAAATTATTTATTAATTTTTTTATATTTGTAAAGCGTAGCAATTAGCCATTTCTGACACTCTCATAACACAAAGAATTCACCCTGAACCCTGGGGAATTAATAAGAATTATGTAATAACTGATGTATTTTATTATAGCGTAATATTGGTTAAATAACAACATATATGTTTTGTTCTTTAGACAGATCTATGTTTACTCGGTAAAGGCGAGAGGATGTTTTCTTTTTAAAAAGATTAATTGTGATACCTATACTTTGGTGGCTGGAGACAAAAGTCAATAATCAATAAAGCAATATTATTGAAAATTAATATTGAATTATAACGTGTTATAATTTATTGTAGTGGGTAGTTAATGAAAATTTCAGCACAACATACAGAAGGAATCGTCACAACAGAGGGGCAAATTTGATACTTACTCTCTCTTCTGCATAAGGCTGAACAAATTACCTCCTTGACCCCAAATCACACACTCTCGATTTCTTTTGGATTGAGTAAAACAAGATAAACAAAATCCTTTATTTTTACCGTTTAAAACGTCAGTTAGTATAATTCAAAAGTGACGCATACTGCGTGAGGCATATAATAACACTTCCATAACACCTCACGAAAAAAAAACAAAAACGGTACGTTACAGAATTGGCGAACCCAACATTTGGGGCTTGACTCAGACTGACGTTTCGCTAAATAACGCCTCATGAAAAAGTAGTACGTTACAGAATTGACGCGTACAACGTGGTGCAGGATTTAACTATACAAAACCTCACGAAAAAAGCGGTACGTTACAGAATTGGCGCTCAACGTAAAAGGGCGGTAATTAGAAAAGAATTTTGATATTTAATAAAAAATATATATCAAAAAATCTAATTATCGTTGGCAGTTATGAGAAAACAAGAAATGCCTAATACCCGAGGAAAATCGAAGAAGAGGGCAGAAGAAAAGGAGATTGAAGAAGGTGGACAGGAACAAGAAATAGAGTTAGTCACGGACAGTGAAATGGACCAACAGACAGGTGATACAGAAGAAACCGAAGTAGTTATGGATACGGAAACGGAAATAATTGAAGAGGATGCCCAAGGGGATCAACCAGATAAATCCAACCAAAAAGAAGATATAAGCATACAGGAGATGTTAAGAATTATAATGGAAGGGAATAACAAGATACAGGAAGATAATAAGCGAACCAATGACAAAATAGATGAAAATTTTAGAAAACAGGAGGAAACTTCAAAGCAAACCAATAACAAAATAGATGAAAATTTTAGAAAACAGGAGGAAGCCTTGAAACAAACCAATGAGGAAAATAAAGAAAATTTTAGGAGACAGGAGGAAGCCTTGAAACAAACCAATGAGGAAAATAAGGAGAATTTTAAGAAACAGGAGGAAAACTTAAAACAAACTATGAATGAACGATACCATGAACTGAAGGAAGCGGTTGAAGGACAAAGAGAAGAGATGAATGCAAAATTTGAAGAGAATAATGAGAATTTAAAACAAATTGAGGGTAAGATGGAGAATTTCAATAAAGAATTAAGAGAAAATCTAGAAGGTAAAATTGAACTGGTCAATAATACGTTAAGCCAAAGAGTAGAGGCATATAAGGAAGAGGCAGAGAAGAAATTAGTAGAAACTAACCAAAGATTAGATACAACTGAAGAGAAGATGGAACTAATTAAAATTGGAGTTGAGGCACGAATGGAAAAAGAAGAACAAGATAATCAAGTTCGTGTAATGGCCATACGACAAGAAAACAATGACCAGTTAGATAGCATTAAAAGCAGTCTAAACTGTAAATTTTCAGAGTTTCATAAAACTGTAGAGAATGTAAAAAATCAATGTGATAGCCAAGCAGAGAAATTAGATAGTTTGCAACAAATACAAACCAATTTTCAATGTGATGTAGAGAGAATAAGTGCTAGATCTGCATGCAGCAGTCATCATGTTTATCCAGACAATAAGGAAAGTGTAAACTTTCGGGATTATCGCAGAAACCCACTTGAATTTTTAGGGAGAGTAGATGAAATTTTGAACAGATCAAAGGAGAATAGATGGAATATGATAAAAGGTCTATTAGACGAATCGTTCAAAAATATCAATGATAATTGGTGGACAGCAATTAGGAACGAGGTGTGTGATTATGAGGGTTTCAAAACTATGTTCAAACTTAAGTACTGGTCAGAATCAGTACAAAACATTATTAGGGACGATATCTGTCATGGTAGGTATGACCGTACAGCGGGACAAACACCTACTGCTTACTTTTTAGGGAAGGTGTGTATCGCCAAGTATCTAGACCCTAAGATACCTGAAGAGTGTCTAGTGACCAAAATGGCGTATCATTTTGAAGAAAAGATCATAAGTGCACGCTTGAGTGGACAAATCAAAACTATAATGGCGTATCATTTTGAAGAAAAGATCATAAGTGCACGCTTGAGTGGACAAATCAAAACTATTGGAGGCATGGAAACGCTGCTAGAAAATTATGAACAGGAATCTTATTATAGGAGAAGTAGATGGAGGTCAGGAAATACCGAGGAGCGGAAGAATGAACCACCAAGAGAGAATCGGCCCAGAGTTAATTATGTACATGCTAATAACAATTATTACAGTAATAGTTACCAAGGAAGACGGCCGTATTTTAACCAGAGACAAAATTATGATAGAAGAGATGAGAGAAACAACTACAACAGACAACAATGGAATGATCATGACGAATATAGGAGGTCCAGAAGTGGAGATAGACATAGGGACATACCTTCAGGAGATCCACCAAATGACAATCAGGGAACTAATCAAGCCCAAGTAAATTATCTAATGGCTGATGAAAGGGATTCGAGGAGACCCGAAGAACAGCAACAAAGAAAAGTGGACAAACGAGTTGACCATGGGAAAAATCAAGGGTCTAATCCTGGTCCCAGTAATAAAGATGAGAGGCTATATACATACGATAATATTGAAATGTATGGTAGTGATCCGCAAATGGGCAATCCAATAGCGAATTTTATTGACAAGTTTAATCAACAGAATCCACGGGAAAAATATACGAGTGGATCAATCCGTGTTGTGAATGATACTGAAAATGGTTAAACTAATTTAAAATGAAGAGACAAAAAACCCAAAATTCAAAAAGTGTGTAAGTACAACTTACTTAAGATATTTTGCAACCATTAGAATTAATAAAAAGTGTGTAAGTACAACTTACTCAAGTTATTTCGAACAATATAATTTAAAATAAAAAGACAAAACACCAAGAAAATGTAAGAGCAGATTATATAATTTAGTTATGAAGAATTGATTTAAAATGGACTAATAGGAAAAATAATATTTTGATGGTAACAAAAGAAGAATAAATAAATAAACAATTGATGGTAATGTGCTCAGATAAGAAGAATAACGAATAATTTAATGACTCCAATGAAACTGAAGGAGGATGATAATTAATACAACAAAAATTAGAATTTCTCGGAATTGAAGATTAGATAAGAAGAAATGATACGGAGAAATATGTCACAAGAAGTAAAGTCAAAAGAATTTTAACATAAGGCCTATCAATGATGTTATATGCTATTAGCAAATAGAAAAGAAGAAGGAATCAAGTAGAAGAAGAAATATATAAATAAATACAAACAGCTACAGTATGAAGAATCCCAAAAGTGTTTGGTACTAGTCGCTAATTGACTACTACTTATAATTTTTTTATTTTTATGTATTGACCGTAGAAATGTTCCGGCAATAATTTTTATGAGCAGGGATGATGTTCCCCTGGTCTCAGAAGGTGTAAGGATGGACAGCGGTGTATGGACCCAGAGTGGCCACCCGACTGGAACCACCGCACAGGATAGGGAAAAATGTTAGGGAAATTGAATATTTAAGGGATAATAATTAAAATAGCTGAAAGGAGTGATATTAGATTCCAGATGTATAAATGAAGAAAATAGAAGGAAGATAGCAGACAGAAGCTTAATTGATAAAGCGAATTTATAGAAGCAAATAGAAATGAGTGTTAAAACAATTTTAATATGATTAGTGTGACCAGTCCTTATCAAATAAAATGTGGAAGTACCACTAACCCCGAGAAATAATTGATGAATTTGCCTCCAAGAGAGAGAGAGTTAAGTAAGAAAACGACAATTACCACAAGTCTGAATTACCAGAGTTTATAATCAGTCAGCAATGAAACATTATTATGAAAACAAAGTCAAGACCATTAGGAGACTTGAACAAATCAACAATTTATTTCTATCAACGAGTTGAACTAAAATAAATTTGTTCTAGTGGGGGGGCTTTATGTAACGGTACATAACCCGGTCCCAATAAAGTAAATAAAAAAAATAAATAAATAAGAAAAAATTTTGAACTAAACCAGAGAGTTGAAGAATCGATGCGACAAAAATTATAAAAAAAATAACCTTTTTTGGACGTTGGAGGAGGCGAAATTCACGCAAGAGTAATAAACAAAGTGAATACTAACCAATTATACCTGAGGAATCCTAATTAAAAGGTGTTATACATTAAAAACCAGTGGATGAAACCATTCTGAGGATCCAATATAATTCAGCCTATGTCTAATAGACAATCAGAAAAATACTCGAAAATGAAAAGGAAATAATAACGCAAGACGTACCTCATCACAGAATAAAACTTCAATCCAGTAAGGACAACACGGAGCGAGGTAATATAAACATTTTTCGTAATAAATACAGAAGAAAACTCGTTTTTTAATAGTGAAATAGAACGAAAAAATATTCATTTTATCATATGTTCCTTTCAAAAGTAAACAAATACATGCTGCTCTCTTACGGCAATTCCGGAAACTATGTAACATTTGAAAAATAAACAAAATTATTTATTAATTTTTTTATATTTGTAAAGCGTAGCAATTAGCCATTTCTGACACTCTCATAACACAAAGAATTCACCCTGAACCCTGGGGAATTAATAAGAATTATGTAATAACTGATGTATTTTATTATAGCGTAATATTGGTTAAATAACAACATATATGTTTTGTTCTTTAGACAGATCTATGTTTACTCGGTAAAGGCGAGAGGATGTTTTCTTTTTAAAAAGATTAATTGTGATACCTGTACTTTGGTGGCTGGAGACAAAAGTCAATAATCAATAAAGCAATATTATTGAAAATTAATATTGAAGTATAACGTGTTATAATTTATTGTAGTGGGTAGTTAATGAAAATTTCAGCACAACATACAGAAGGAATCGTCACAACAGAGGGGCAAATTTGATACTTACTCTCTCTTCTGCATAAGGCTGAACAAATTACCTCCTTGACCCCAAATCACACACTCTCGATTTCTTTTGGATTGAGTAAAACAAGATAAACAAAATCCTTTATTTTTACCGTTTAAAACGTCAGTTAGTATAATTCAAAAGTGACGCATACTGCGTGAGGCATATAATAACACTTCCATAACACCTCACGAAAAAAAAAAAAAAACGGTACGTTACAGAATTGGCGAACCCAACATTTGGGGCTTGACTCAGACTGACGTTTCGCTAAATAACGCCTCGTGAAAAAGTAGTACGTTACAAAATTGACGCGTACAACGTGGTGCAGGATTTAACTATACAAAACCTCACGAAAAAAGCGGTACGTTACAATATATATATATACATTTAATATGTATAATTAAATTTACCTCAAGATGTTCTATTTGGTACATGTTTCGAGAGTTCCTGTTCTCTCATCTTCAGCCTTCGTGTACATCAAGAAGCGGACTGTAGCAGAAAGTGATTGAATATATATGTGTGTATATATATATATATATATATATATATATATATATATATATATATATATACAGTGGAACCCCTCAAATCCGAACTAATTGGGGCTGTAGCCTGTTCGGATTCGGAAAAGTTCGGATTAGCCAAAAAATCTGCATACATAGTACTCAACACTAGTTACGGTGTACGCGCCGCCCGGTAATGTTGCGTAGGGGTCAAAAGAAGCCGCCGGAGGTTCCTGACCTTGACTGCCCGTGAATCACTGTAGCTGTCGGGCGGAAGTGCGCTAAAAATAGCCCAGTCATACTACAATAGGTCTAGAAATCTTTGTATTCCAGTTAGTCCTCTGGCGTTTGTTGTCCTGTGCGTTTGTCTGCTGTTACTGTTTCCAACCAGTGTACATAGTTTGTTCGAGTTTTCGTTTAAGGTTTATTGTTTGTGCATTTGAAGTGAGCAGTGTAGATCGGGTTTTTTAGTTTTCTTAAATTATGGCAAGCAAACAAAAACATAGTTCTGGTACTTTAAAAAAAAACCCCAAGTGTTAATGCGACTAGACAAAGAGGAAAGTTTGACGAAGTTGGCTGTTGAATTTGGTGTTGGTAAGGCAACAATCAGTGACTGGAAAAAGAATCGTGCGAAAATTGAACAGTTTTGCAGTGCAACAAGTGAAAAAACTTTGAAACAACACCATCACGTAAAAGTTTCTGTAAATGAAGAACTTGACGAAGCAGTGTTTTTGTGGTTTACACAAGAGAGGCAGAAAGGAGTTCCTATTAGTGGTCCATTAATTCAAGAAAAGGCATTGCGGCTGAACAAACTAATGAACGGAGATTTGGCATTTACTGCTAGCAATGGGTGGTTGGATCGATGGAAGAGAAGGCATGGAATCAGACAACTGACGATAAGCGGAGAGAAGTTATCAGCTGATAATACTGCTGCAAAAGAATATTTAGATGAATTCGCCGATTTGATTTCGTCGGAAAATTACTCGCCTCAGCAAGTGTATAATGCGGACGAGACTGGATTGAATTTTAAAGCACTTCCCACTAAAAGTCTTGCTTCTAAAGAGGAATCTTCTGCGCCAGGCTTTAAAATGAACAAACAGCGTCTCACAGTTTTGGCCCGCAGTAACGCCGTGGGAACAAACAAGCTACCATTAATGGTGATTGAAAAATCTGCCAAGCCACGAGCCCTTAAAAATATGAACATGAATTCTCTCCCTGTTTATTACAGAAATCAGACTAAGGCGTGGATGACTGGTAATCTTTTTAAGGAGTGGTTTGAAAAGAAATTTGTTCCTTCGGTAACAAGATTTAATGAAGAAAATGGACTGCCACCTCGAGCTCTACTTTTGATAGACAACGCTCCTTCACATCCTTCAGACATGCAGTTGGTGTGCAGAGACATAAAAGCAATTTTTCTACCACCTAACGTGACATCGCTGCTGCAGCCTATGGATCAAGGTGTGCTACAGAACATAAAACTAAGCTACAGAAAAATGCTTCTACAAACTCTTATTGAAGAAGATTTTTCTCTTTCTATTCTTGAGAAACTAAAGAAGATAACAATAAAAGATTGATTTACTGGGTTGCAGAATCCTGGAACAATACCAGTAAAAATTTACTGCAGAGATCTTGGACGAAGCTTTGGCCCAGCCTCGAATTTGTGGAAACACCACTTACAACACGAGATGATGAAACTGAGCTCCTTCATCTCTTTCAAAAAGTACCAGGATGTGAGGATGCTGAAAAAGGTTGTCTGGAGGAGTGGGCAGCACTAGACGACAATGAAGAATGCACCGAGCATGACATAGTGTCTGTGGTCCAGGATCAACATGACAATGTATCAGGTAGCGATAGCGAGGGAGAAGATGCCTCAACAAATGTGACTCATTCTGACGCTGCCGTCGCTCTCGACATCGCGCTGCGCTACGTAGAACAACACGCAGCTGCTACACCCAATGATGTCATGTTTATGCGACGCTGGCGCAACATCGCATCCTCAGGAAGGTTTATGTCACTTCGCCAGATGAAGGTCACTGATTTTAAGTAAAAAATTTAGTTTAGTTGTGATGGTACAATTCTGGTACAATCTTAAATTAACAAAAACATGGTATAAAAGACCATAAGTATTGTATTCCTTAATTTTTTAACAATTTGGTCATAATTAATTAAACCTTTAATAATCCCTGTAAAGCTACAGTGAGTGGACTATACAAATATTTTATAAACGCAAAAGTGAATTGACAAGATTCTGACTGTTTTTCATTGCTGAACGACAAAACACAGCAAAAAACGTATGTCGCATACTGAGATAAGGTGCCTATCCCTGATGACGCCAGCGACGAGGAATGTGTTTCTGTAAACAAGTTGAAGCTGTAAACAGATGGACAATAGCTTGATGACGTAGTTTTCGCCCCACCTACGCAATATGAAACAAAGGATCTGGGTCATTTTCTTCTACAGTGTGAACGCAGCCGCCCGGCAAACAGTTCACCGAGTATGAAATTTAACTTTTACACCACTAAAAGTGGTTAATTAACTACATAAAATATCGGAAATGTTGGGGCGTTAAAGAATTTGAACAGGTGTCATCGGCCGTTAGATCGTCCAAAAAGCGTTGTGCGTGTAGGATCTGCCCAAAGCGTTTTCGTGGGCAGACACGACGGTGTGGGCCATTAACACGATGTAAAGAAGGAACAGATTGCACGACCGGACGACCCTAGTAGTGCGGTGAGACCTATCCAAAAAATTGGGTGAGAACGTTCCAACATCATTTTTTTAGTTTCAAGTAAAACAATATAATTCAACATAATGACCAACTCAAAATTCAATCACTGTTAAAATGAATTCAATTCAATTCAATTCAATCTTATTTAAAATTTTAAAATGAGCTCAGTAAAAAAAAAAAATAAGAAATTGTACCAGAGCGTGAGAGAGAGAGAGTGAGAGGGAGAGAGTGTCGTATATTTTCTAAGTGCTGGGTTGTGTGAGGTATATATCTATGTTTAATAATCTATTATATAATATTTCATAATTACATATCCAATGTTTCATGTTTACTTATAGATATTTTGGAGGGTTTAAAGTTCGCTGAATGCAGCATTGTGTAAGATGTACTTGTAGTAAAATAAATAGGGTATATCATTGGTAACAATTTTAACCAGGTATTTTATTATTTCACATAACAATTTCCGCTAATCAAAAGTTCGCTTAACGAATTCCTGCCCTATAGTGACTTTGAAAGGTAAGTAAAATTACAAAGTTATTTACGTCTATATTGCTAATCAAGATGGCGCCCAACTTTTGAAATCATTGTTTATATCGTATATCGTATATTGTATGTTATATTATCAGCAATAAACGTATAGTTACAAATGTCGCCCGTAATAACAGGGACCTGACATAAAAGTTTATGTGAGTAAGCCTACAAAGAGAGCGGAAAAGTTATCTGAGGTAATAAACGCCAAATTTTAATACGTAAACATAACCAAATTTTACGAGGTTATGTTATACGATTGTATGCATGTGTGTATTATAAAATCGCAAACATGAGTACTAACGATAATATTACAATAGAAATCAGTACAGCTGATGTCAATTTGACTAGTGAGATGGATGTTCAACCAACTCAAACTAGTCAGACTGACGAGGCAAATACGCCTGTATCTGTAGAGACAGAGAAAGTCGCTACATCCATTTCAACTGGTTCAGAAAGTAAATCAGATGGTACTGCTGCTTTGATGCAGCTGTTATTAAATAAATTTGATGAACAGAGTGTAAGATTCGATGAAAAATTTACTAATTTAAATGACAAATTAGAGGAACAGAGTGTAAGATTTGATAATTTTAATAAGCAATTTGATGAGCAGAAAAATGAAATCAGAAATAGTTTTGATTTTAATGAATTAAAGAATGAAATTAAAGGTCAAAATTTTCACTTAGAGGAGAGAATTAACACAGTAGAAACACGTTGTGATAACATTCAGAAAACCACATTAGAAATTGTAAATGAGAAATTCAATAATAAAATAAGTAATTTAGATACTAAAATTGATCTAATTTATGACACAGTTAATGATACAGTTAAAAGTCAATTAGAGTCACAAAATACAGAAATACAACAGAAATGTTTAACTTTGGTAGAAAGTCAGATAGAAGTTAAAACCAATGTTGAAGTTAGTAACCAAGTAGAACTGAAAACAAATGTTTTGCAGAATCATTTAGAGAAAATTGAATCCAATGTAATAGATATTACAAAGAATATCGAAACTATAGATAATACTATATCAGAACATGAAAGAAATACCAAGAGTAGATTAAATCTGTTACAAAGTAAGATTAAAGAAATTGATGATTTAACTATACAAAATAATATGGATGTGCATGATAAATATGATGTAATTGCAAATAGTTTAACCAGTGTAAAAAATGAGTTACGGGGAGAAATTAATAAAAATATTTCAAGTGTTAATGATAGAGTAATAGTGACTAGGGATTTCTGTAATGAGATAGAACTAGAGAATTTTAGCCATGAAAACAGGGTAATACATCCCATGCGTTTTTTAAATCAGACACGGGATTACAATTATTTTAGCAGTAGTAGTTGGGAAGTGAAATTAAATAAAATAGTTAAATGTTTTAAGGGCAATTCAGTCATATGTGCTGAGGCTCATAGGTTAGAATGGGATTGCTATAATATTTTTGAGAAAGCATTCAAGGGTAAATATTGGACTGAAGAAGAGCAGGAGACTTTTTAAGAAGCCGCATTATGGGAGCGGGTAATTTCATGGGACGTAACCCTAATAACAACAACATTACCATATATGTAACTAAATTGTACAATGAGGCAAAATATTTAGAGCCGCCCATACCCTTTAAGTCATTTGTTAGATACGTGAGTAAGCACTTACCAAGAGAGGTGCAGGTTACTCTAATGACCAAAGAAATAGAAAATCTAGATGAGCTTGAAAAAGTATTAGATATACTACAAAGCATCAATGACCGCGAAATGGGTAGACGACCCATTCAGCCAAATATGCCTAATCATAACATTGAGTTTAATCGGCCAAGGCCTTATTACAATAATAATGGTAATAAATTTAATTTTCGCAATGGTTTACAGCAACCAGGCGATTGGAGTTGTTCTAGTTGCAGGAAGGGAAATCGTGCCAACATGCAGCACTGTTACCAATGCAAAACGCCAAGAAATGAACCAAGGAGTAACCAAACAAAGCAATTCGTACCTACGAACAGAGGAGCACCTAGTATCAGAGGATCACCATATCACCATCAGGGACCAACAAGGGGACACCCGGTACCCTCCACAAGTAATAACAGGCCACAGCCGGAAAACTAAAGTCGACAGTGGTAAATAGGACCCGACCACTGTTCAGGGAAGCACATGAGGTCTGACCAATAGAGGATGTACAATCGAACGTAATACCAACGGATATTGTTGCTGACTTATTGGAGGAGGAGAGCAACACGACATTGGAGGTGAGAGCTGGACTCACAGAAATCCAGGTAACAATAGAAAATAGAAAATTTAAAACACTTGTTGATACAGGAAGTGAAATTTCAGTAATAGCCAAGAACATTTTAAGTGAATTGAAAGAATTTAAAAAGAATATTCCAGTTTTACCTGTAGCAGGGGTTACAGTAATAGGAGTTACGGGGGTACGTAGTAAAAGGGTAACAAAACAGATACATTTAAGTTTCTCAATTGGAGATATGAATTTTGATAATACATTTTTGGTAGTCAAGGGGTTAAGTTTAGACATCATTTTGGGAAATGATTTTTTACAAAGAAATAAAGCTGTAATAAATTTTAAAGAGAAGGTGTTGGAGTTAGATGGGGGTGATCGGTCTGTTAGAATTAATTTTGAAAATGAAATAAATAAAGTTAGAACAACTGGTGTGAAATTGTTACAGAAACGAGTAGTTGAGAATAACTTAGATACTAAAATAAATTTTTGTAGAGAGGGTGAGTATTTCGAAGATGTTGATAATGAAATGAGAAATATTAATAATGAAGTATGGGAGATAAGGGCGGATGAATTCTGTAGTGGGGGTGAGGTGATAAGGAGTGGCCAACGTATAGTGTTATGGCAGGTAATAGAGCAGTTTAAGAGAGTGTTTGCCGATATTCCAGGAAGGGCAAAAAATTATGAATGTATGTTACAGATTAAGGAACACACACCATTCATGCAGCGGAGCTATCCAGTGCCTTACTCTAAAAGACGAGCGGTGCAAGAGGAGTTGGATAAGATGATGGAAAATGGGATCATCGAGAGGTCAGTATCTCACTACTCAAATCCATTAGTGGTGGTAATTAAGAAGGAGGGAGGAGTAAGATTGTGTTTAGACGCAAGGAAAATTAACCAAATTATTATACCTGACCGAGAATCACCGGAATCTATTAACGAAATCTTTCAAAAGTTTAGTGGAGTGAGGTTCATGACATCATTGGATCTGACTGCCGGATATTGGCAAGTGCCATTAGCAGAGGTAAGTAGGCCATACACAGCATTTTTATTTAATGGAAAAAATTATCAATTTAAGCGACTACCATTTGGGCTAAATACCAGCGTAGCTAGTTTCATTAAATGTTTGGATAGAATTTTGAGACCAAAAGATTTAGATTTTCTCACAGTATATGTGGACGACATTTTGATAGCGTCACGTACATTTGAAGACCATTTAGAACATTTAAAGTATGTGTTAGGAAAATTAGAAGCGGGAGGTTTAACCGTAAATTGGGACAAGTCCAAATTTTTACAACCGAAGATTAATTTTCTAGGATTCATTATTACATCGGAAGGAATTGCCGCCAACCCGGACAAGGTCGAATCTATTATGCGCTTCCCTGAACCACGAAACATCAAACAACTTCAGAGTTTTCTTGGGCTGTGCAACTTTTATAGGAAATTTCAAAGGAACTACGCACACATAACCGCAAAGTTAAGTGCGGTATTGCAGAAGAACAGACAATGGAAGTGGGGAGACGTGGAGCGTGGAGCCTTTGAAGAAATAAAACGAAAATTTAGTAATATGATTATGATGAACCACCCGGATTTTGATAAAATGTTTTATTTACAGACGGAAGCCAGCAATGTAGCTGTAGGAGCAGACCCATCATCAGGAGGATGAGGAGAGGGAACATCGGACCATTGCGTTCGCTAGCCGATCATTATTGCCTGCCGAGAAGAATTACACAACAACGGAGAAAGAATTGCTCAGTATTGTGTTCGCAGTCAGCAAATTCAGGACTTACATTTTAGGCAACAAAATGATTATTCGAACCGATCATAAAGCTTTGTCATTCCTCAACACTTGTAAACTTGCTCACAGTCGATTAACCAGGTGGGTACTTGTTTTGCAGGAGTACAACTTCGCGTGGGAGTATATTAAAGGAACCAAAAATAAGGTACCCGACACTCTTTCCAGAGTAGATTGCGAAAATAATAAAACAGGTAGGGATTTAAAAGAAATTGAAATTTTTCAGATTAGCAGAGAAGACAGAATCTTTGGAGAAGAGCTGAAGGATATCAAAACCATGCAGAGAGCAGATGGTAAGTCTGGAAAAATAATACACAGTTTAGAGACGGAGTTGGATGAATCTGAGTACAATCAATATTTTAAAATCTACAAAGGGTTATTGTTTAAGAAGGTAGTAGGGGGTGAGCGTGACTGGAGATTAGTGGTGCCAGCAGTGTTGGAAGAGAAGATTATTTGGGATTGTCATATAATATATGGTCATTTTGGGGCTAAAAAGCGTGTGAATGTTTTAAAAGAATCATGTATTTTCTATGGAGTATTGTATGTATTGTATGGAGAGGCGAGTGAGACAGCTGCTTAGGAGTTGTGGCTTGTGTCAAAAGTCGAAGGTGGTTAACTACAGAGTAGAAGGTGAGTTAAATTACATTAAGGTAGAAAGACCTTTTGATTTAGTTGCTGTGGATTTGTTTGGACCATTGCCGAAGGGTAGAGGTGGAGTAGTTTATATATTTGTATTGCTTGACACTTTCTCAAAATATGTAAAATTGTATAGCGTGAAAAGAGCTACCAGTAAGGTATTGAGCGAAAAGGTGACGAAAGACTATATGATTAACGTGGGTAAGCCAAAGGTAATTTTATCAGACCATGGGCCGCAGTTCATCAGTGGAAGATGGCACCAGACCTTAGGATGGGAAGGCATCCTCACGAAGCATACGGCTGTGTATCATCCCCAGTCCAACCAGGCTGAGCGTGTAATGAGAGAAATAGGCAGGATCTTCAGAGCCTATTGTCACGCTAAACACAGCGAATGGCCATTGTATGTAAGAAAGGTAGAAACTTGGCTAAACAGTACCACCCACGAGTCCACCGGCTATACACCCCATGAGTTGGTAAGAGGAACACGCCCCCCAAGAATTTTGGAACAACTATTCGACTATCCACCTGAGAGCAGGACAACTGATATAAACATTAAAATCCGGTTGGCGAATGAAAACTTAATCAGCAAGGGTGAACAAAGAAAACGTAGACACGACGCAAGAGGTAAGTGGGTTAAGTATAATATAGGACAAATGGTATTAGTCAAAAGGCATGACTTATCGAGTGCGCAAGACAAAGAAATTAAGAAGTTCTTTCTATTATATGAAGGACCGTATGAGGTAATAGAGATTAAGATGCAAAATTCTTATGTGTTGCAGAACAACGTAACTGGAGAGATAGTAGGAACACACAATGCTACAAATTTAAAATTGTACTGGTCATCTTAGGTATCTCTTATAAATATTGTTATTTTCTTTAGTGAGTGTATGAGCATTAATTTAGTATTATTGTTTTCAGAAGGGACTCTCCCCCATTTTCGGGCGATCACAGACTCACCACCTCTGATCGTGGATTTTGGAATTCTGGAGGTGGACCATGGTTGGCGGAACTGACATATGGAAGTGAAAGCAATGATGGTCTTACTCCACACAAAATTGGTTGCAAGTAGAAATTTAATCTTATTGTTGAATGGGGAGGGGGACCCCTAATTCGTCGGATTAAAAAAAAAAAAGTTTGGCATTTTTCCCACGAATTTTGATTTTATTCTAAAAATTGTAGAATAGAACTGGAAAATTTCGTGACTTAATATTTTAACTCATTAAGGAGTTATTTTTTTTTTTGTGTATAACCTAGGTATATAAGATGATCCATTGTTATCCTATAGTGAGAAGGTCTTGGTGTTAGAAAAGTGAAAGTTGGGACTTGGAAAGTGTCTACAAATTTATTAATGTAACTAAAGAAAAAAAAACATTTTAAATGATATTTAAATTCTGATTTTTCATGTTTAAATTTTATATTGAAGTAATAACCTTACGGGGTTAAAAGGACATAGTGCTACTATGGTGATAGATTGAGACTGCTTTATGAACATTATCATTATGTTTGTAATATATGGTAGTCTTATAATGGATTTATGTATAACCTGTTAGTTATAGGGTAGTCCCAATTGAGACTACATAAAGACACAATGTGTCACAATTGCGATTCCCCATATTTCGGGCGATTACTGTCTTACCAACACTAATCGTGGATCTGGACGACAACCAGCTGTGGCCAGCAATTGTAACCCTGACCATGGTTGGTTGCCTATAAAATTGGTTAAAATTTTGAAATTTATTGGGAGGTTTAGGGGAATCTAAGATTCTTTGTTTGCATAGGCTACTTCACCTCGGTTGGGGTGGTAGACCTTAGGGGCATTTTATAAGAGTAACAGTAGGGGTACATACCCTGAAGGTTTTATAAAGCTGAAGCAAGGATGGGAGAGAGAGAAAAGAAAAAGTGCTCACTCCTTCTGCCTCAGTCCTTGTGGAGGCAACTGAACGCAACAGTTCAGGGGGGGAAATAGTGTGTGTGGAGGAGAAAGAGGGGTAAATGTTGTTAACAGCGCCAATTATTACCTGTTAATAATGATAGTAATGATTTTAATAATAATTTTAATTTCAATAAGATTTTCTTAATGATGTTGTTTTTTCTATAATTTGTTTTTCTCCATGTTTGAATATTTGGGAGATTTATATGGGGATTTCCATGTTTTCATTTATAATTAAATTAAATTCTTTTTTATATCAATATGTGTTTCTTTTATAATTATAATAATTATAAAACAGAAAGAGTTAATTATTATCGATGGGAATCGAAACGATTTTATAATTCAGGGTAGTCCGTAAAGAGAATGGCAATTCAATATAATTCTTGTATGTTACATTTTGTGTAATTATATTTTTAGTAGTATTTCAAGCAAACCCAGTGCTTATTAGCACAAACCAGCACCTAGCTAAGGGGAACCAGATCAGTTAAGGATAGAGTAATTTACCAAGCCACTATTTTGATATTTTAATTTATTGTTTCAGTGTTTGGTGATGTTATGACGGCGGTCCTGAGCTGGCCAACGCGTCAGAGCAGGGGCGTTATGCGCCTAATTGGCCTTATGGTGTTGGGATCTCGAAGGAGAAGTCATGCAGGTACTGTCATCGTCATCAGACCACGGGTGAGTTATTGATTTTCTTTTTGTATAAATTGTAAGGGGGTTGTGGCGACCTATCCTGGCTGACCCCTTTAGGAAGTATGAATGGGTCAATGAAAGTTTTTATGCTTCGGCACAAAATCTTTCATTGAGGGGGTTTTGTGATGGTACAATTCTGGTACAATCTTAAATTAACAAAAACATGGTATAAAAGACCATAAGTATTGTATTCCTTAATTTTTTAACAATTTGGTCATAATTAATTAAACCTTTAATAATCCCTGTAAAGCTACAGTGAGTGGACTATACAAATATTTTATAAACGCAAAAGTGAATTGACAAGATTCTGACTGTTTTTCATTGCTGAACGACAAAACACAGCAAAAAACGTATGTCGCATACTGAGATAAGGTGCCTATCCCTGATGACGCCAGCGACGAGGAATGTGTTTCCGTAAACAAGTTGAAGCTGTAAACAGATGGACAATAGCTTGATGACATAGTTTTCGCCCCACCTACGCAATATGAAACAAAGGATCTGGGTCATTTCTTCTACAGTGTGAACGCAGCCGGCCGGCAAACAGTTCAAAGAGTGTGAAATTTAACTTTTACAGCACTAAAAGTGGTTAATTAACTACATAAAATATCGGAAATGTTGGGGCGTTAAAGAATTTGAACAGGTGTCATCGGCCGTTAGATCGTCCAAAAAGCGTTGTGCGTGTAGGATCTGCCCAAAGCGTTTTCGTGGGCAGACACGACGGTGTGGGCCATTAACACGATGTAAAGAAGGAACAGATTGCACGACCGGACGACCCTAGTAGTGCGGTGAGACCTATCCAAAAAATTGGGTGAGAACGTTCCAACATCATTTTTTTAGTTTCAAGTAAAACAATATAATTCAACATAATGACCAACTCAAAATTCAGTCACTGTTAAAATGAATTCAATTCAATTCAATTCCATCTTATTTAAAATTTTAAAATGAGCTCAGTAAAAAAAAAAATAAGAAATTGTACCAGAGCGTCAGAGAGAAAGAGTGAGAGGGAGAGAGTGTCGTATATTTTCTAAGTGCTGGGTTGTGTGAGGTATATATCTATGTTTTATAATCTATTATATAATATTTCATAATTACATATCCAATGTTTCATGTTTACTTATAGATATTTCGGAGGGTTTAAAGTTCGCTGAATGCAGCATTGTGTAAGATGTACTTGTAGTAAAATAAATAGGGTATATCATTGGTAACAATTTTAACCAGGTATTTTATTATTTCACATAACAATTTCCGCTAATCAAAAGTTCGCTTAACGAATTCCTGCCCTATAGTGACTTTGAAAGGTAAGTAAAATTACAAAGTTATTTACGTCTATATTGCTAATCAAGATGGCGCCCGACTTTTAAAATCATTGTTTATATCGTATATTGTATGTTTTATTATCAGCAATAAACGTATAGTTACATAGTGTTGTGTGTGTTTCTTTTGTGTTTTTCCTTGGCCATTCAGCTCTAATGTTAATGAAATGCTGTATGACGTTGTTTTTATACAGTGTTAATTCCAATATTTTTTACATTTCAATCCTGTTTTACGTAAGTAGCAATACTTGTACATACTTTATTAATTTTTCAATGATTCTTTACATAAAACTAAGTTACATATGATAGTTTTATGTAATAATAAATGTGTTTCTTATGTCTTTATGTGTTTTTTCAAATGTTGTTTTTCTTCAAAATCATGTTCGGATTTCCCGGGTTTTCGGATTTCTGGGGTTCGGATTTGAGGGGTTCTACTATATATATATATATATATATATTGCAACGATACGTTTAGCATAAGTACATGTATCAACCCCTGACTGAGGTATGATAACGTGCTTTCGTATATAAGTATGAAATATGTAAGATGTACATAATAAAGATACGTTAGGTATAAGAAATAATGTAATAAATATAATAATAATAATAATAATATTTATTACCAATTTTCCTTTACATATAATAAAAATTATACAATAAAGGACCTATAGGGGGCATAAATGCCAGTACATAGGTTGGTCCTTAGAATTAATATTTATATACTTAATACTAATTGTGAGTTTTACCTCACCGATCATAGTAAATATTAAAAATAAATTATTTTTCAATTTTAACAAAATTTTAGTTTGTACTATAACACAATTCAATAAATAAATGAAAAAAAAGAGAAAAAAAGGTCCATATCATAATAGACTGTTTTTTTGATTATTCAATAACAATGTTCCTAACTTTTTCTTTGATTTTTTTTTTAAGCACTTTTATATTTACACTTAGATTTTTCAGTTCATTAGGTAATTCATTAAAATATTTTATGGCATAATACACATAGCTTCTTTGCCCAATACTTAATAGGTGTCGCGGCAATATAATATTTTTATACCGTGTGTTGATTCAATTTTGTAAAAACTCACTTTTTAGATCATTGTATTGATAAACTATAGAATTCACTACAAACACCTGTTTAATATTTAATGGTTTATTCGAATCTTGTTCATTGACTCCTATAATTTTAAGAATACACTTTTGCAGCCGATCCAATGCGTCTAGAGATGATTTATATAGACCCCCCCAGCCTATGATAGCATACCCTGCCACACTATGGAATAGTCCATAGTATATTTGCATTAGTTGCTTTTTTGATAAAATTTATTTAAGTCTGTAAAAAACGTAGACTAAGTATTTTATTTGTTTTTTTTTACAATGTTAGCCACATGTACATCCCACTTCATGTTAAAGTCATATGTTATTCCTAGATAGTTACTAGATTTAACTCTTTTCAATTTTTGACCATTTATCTTAATTTCAAAGTCATGCGGAACAGAGTCTCTATAATTTCCAAAGGTGATAAAAACAGACTTGCTTATGTTGAGTACTAGATTATTGTGATAGAGCCAAGAGTATATAATATCTAATTTAGTTGACATATCTGTAGCAAGTTCAGGCCATGTCTTTGCTTTCATTGGTACTGCTGTATCATCAGCATATGCTATTAATACATCTTGTAACACTAGTAAGTCATTGATATATAAAATAAACAATAAAGGTCCTAATATAGAGCCCTGGGGCACTCCAACATTTGTTTTAATAGGCTGACTTCTAGTCCCATTCACCTTTACAACTTGTGTCCTGTCATGTAAATAACTGGCTATCAGGGATAAGCTTACACCTCTTATTCCCATATTCTGTAATTTGGATATAAGTATGCCATGATCGACAGTGTCAAAAGCTTTGGAGTAGTCCAAAAAAGTTACAACAGTTGGTATGCTAATACTTAGATTTTCATAAATAAATTTGCTAAGTAGGGCTATAGCATCATCTGTACCTTTCTTCTTGAGAAAGCCAAATTGTTTAGCACTTAACAGGTTATGGTTCTTTACAAATTTAAATAATCTGGTAAAAATAATTTTTTCAAAAATCTTAGCTAGATTTGATATCAGTGCGATCGGTCGATAATTGTTAACCAAACTTTTTACACCTTCCTTATATATAGGACAAATTACAGCTTTCTTAAATTGATATGGACATGTACCTTGTATCATAGCAGTATTAATAATGTGAGTCAAAGCAAGAGTTATGAATGGAGCAGCTAGCTTAACTGTATAGGCATGAATTTCATCACACCCACCAGGTTTATTTTTGAGTTCACGAATAGTTTGGTAAACTTCTGACTCATTTGTTGGTGTTAGAAACATAGTATGCTGATTAATTGATATATCTGGTATTTCATGCTGCAGAATAGGAGGAGTCGCACTTTCATTCAGCCTAGATACTATTGTGCTGAAAAATTCATTAAAATAATTAGCCTTTGTCCAGTCATTGCTGTTAAGTTTATTATTAAGTTTATTGTCAAGTTTATAATATAAGTAGTATTTATTTTTAAATAAATCAAATATTGTAAGTAAGCATGTATATGGAAACATATGGCTTAGCTGGTTTTAAAATGTAACAAAGGGGAGAATTTGACACGCGCTAACTCGCAGAGGTGACGTCTGAACAACATGCGGCCGCCTGTGTATCAGTCTGCGTGTGTGTGTATGTGTACATGTGTAAATAACAGACAGGTTAAATTATGCAAACGAGGGTGGAAGATTTCACACAGTTTTTTAAGTACTGTATGTGAACCAAAAGTCACACGAATCAGCGACATATGTAAAAACATAGCTGACGCCTGGAGCTTCAATTTGGCGTTGAGTGGTCATTAATTGTGGGAACGGTTCGGACACCGTGTGAAATTTTGCCATCACTGCCATAATTTACACAGCGTAACATTCAAAATTTGCATAAATAAGGTTTAATGTTATACCGAACGATTGGTGTAATAATATTTATAAAAAAGTGTGTACTTCAAGAAAGACGCGTAGGTTGAAACTAACGATTAAACCGACACGCCGGCCTGTTCAATGTTGTCAGAACAGTTTCCAACAGGAGTTCCAACTAGGCAGCAGTATAAAACCCCAGCGAGCGACACACTCTTTCTCAGATCAAGTGTATTTAGTACGAGGAATCCACGCATCTCGACACCATAAATTTTACAAAGTTTTAGTAATGTTTTAAACGGTAGTATATAAACTGAAGTGCGATGAAACCGGCAGTACGTCGGTGCAGTTATTAAAGAACTCGAGTGATTTGAAACAGACTATATAAATGAATCTACGAGAGTTGTAACTACATAGAACTTCTAGACAGCTACGAGGGACAAGAAAGAAGAGGACGAGGAACTAGACAAGAAGACGAGAGGATGCAGGGACAGCACATGCAGCTACACCCAGCCGTATATCATCACGACTAGAGGTCCACGTCAGAACTCACCATCCAGGAGACGGAGCGAGGAATTCAACGACACAGAGACAGAGGAGCTGATACCGAAGAGGATCAACAAACTCGAGAGTCCAGATGACGGTAACAACAAAGTTAAATGGGTGCAGAAAAATGCAGGTGAAGTCGAACATTTATTTAATATTATAAATGACCCTGAGGTCTATCGCCAAAAGCTCTAGTTTCCATATTCAAGTTTACAAGAACGTTAATATATTTTAGATTTGAATAATGAATAAATAATTGTTCAGAAATATAATTGAGTATAACTGTAGTAATCTTAAATAAATGGTCAAGCAAGAACCATATTATTTTATTATATTTTGTAATTGATTAAATGAGTAATTTTAAATATGAGAATTACATAATTAGAAGATTGTTAATTAACCGAGACATTAAAAATAGAACCAATTAACGTAATAAACGTTCTCTATTAATATTTTAATAGATATTTTAATTAATTGAAAGTTTTATTTAAGTGGTATGTATTGAAAACCACGCTTGTAAAGACAAGATCAATATTTAAATGTTATACGTATTACTCACGTTCCTATAATATGTGTTCCTGTACACGTTCCTGTCTGTGTACTATTTCAGGTCATATATAATTTGTGTATGTGTATACTATATCTTAGAAATTTAAGAAATAAGAGTTAAACACATTATGAGTACATTATATTCGGATTGAATATAAGGGTTCATATAATAAGTAACCCGCATTAAACATTTAAATAACATGAGAATTTGAATTTAATTTTTGAATAAATCAAATGAATATACTTTTCTTAAAACAGTCGTACTAATTTCACAACCAGTACTAAATCCTCTGTACTCTTTACTTGTAAATTAAAACTTATAACATTATTCACGTGCTTATCCACACTCAACAAACGACCAAAGCCTGCGAACCAGCCGGGGAACATCAAGGTAAATACTGCTGAAGAAGAGTATACCTCCGAGACGTGGGTAAGTGCGCGCATATGAGTAAGAGTGTATGTGTAAAAGTAAGTGTATAAATATATATATATATATATATATATATATATATATATATATATGAAACGTGCGTCAGGTGTTAAAAAGAATATACAATATTATCTACTTGCAGAAGAAACAAATTGAAAAGCCTACACCTTAATATTTTTCCAAAATACACAAAAATAATAGTAAAAAACAACAATAACAATAAAGTAAGCAAATATATTACTCAAGCCCAATATAAATGGATTAAAGACGAAATATCAAATAATTACAGAAAAATCGACTACATTAATAAACAATTAATTAATTTACATCTTCTTTTAGCCAACACACTTGATTATCATACATGGAATAATAAATATATTAATATGCTTAAAATACTAAACAAACACAAAACAATTAAATTTAACACAATCAATAAAAAACTTAAAAATCTACTAATAAATAGTACACCTAAAGAAGATAACCAAAATTTACACACATTAAATAATAACCACACTTTTTACCCAAAATTCGTAAATTTATCTAATATTAAATTCACGGAAAACGAAATAGCTACCCTAGAATCATCAAACAAAACAAATCTTAAAAATGTAAACAAATATGTAATAGATAATGTCATAGTCGAAACTGAAAACGCAATTAATAATGTAGAACACGAAAAACAAGATAAAATAAGAACAGAAGCCTCAATGGAAATAATAAAATATATCAAAAAATATAATAACCAAAATCATCATATTAAAAATAAAAATAAACAAAATAAAACCATTAATATAATAAAACAGAAACTAACGACTAATAACCTCACTTTAACCAAAGCTGATAAGAGTAATAGTACAATAATAATTTCTCAGAAAGATTTAGACGATAAAACAGAAGAATTTATAGTTAATAATAATTGCATAACATTAAATAAAGATCCCACAAATAAATATCAAACACAAATAACAAATATATTAAAAAATAGTAACCAAATCATAAATCCTAAAGACTCCTTTAAATATAAAATGGATAATCCTTGTGCACCAAAATTAAATTCTTTAATAAAATTACACAAAATCAATAAACCTATCAGACCTTTAATAAACGCTAGGACCGCACCAAATTATAAAATATCAAAATTATTAACTCAAATCTTAAAACATAAAATTGAACTTCCAGCAAAACACAATATAAAAAATAGTATCGAACTCACGGAACAACTAATAAACGTAGAAGTAAACAGAAATACAAAATTATATTCATTCGACATATCAAACATGTATACAAACATTCCCATTGAAGAAACTATAAATATTATAATAAATAATCTGAAAACAAATAACGAAAGTAACACATACATTAAACAGTTAACTAATACTTTAAAAATAATTTTAAATCAAAATTATTTTCAATACAACAACAAATTGTACTATCAAACAGATGGCCTTGCTATGGGAGCCCCAACCTCCGCTATCATATCAGAAATCTTCCTACAAAAACTCGACGAACAAATAATAAATATAATAAAATTAAACGACCCATTAGGATGTTATTTTAGATACGTTGATGACACTCTGTACATTTCCCAAAACAATGGTATAAATATAAATAAAATATTCAACTCCATAAATAATTTACATTCTAAAATAAAATTCACGTTAGAAGAAGAATCTAATAATAAATTAAATTATTTAGACTTAACAATAAAGAAAAATGAAACAAATTTTGAATACGCAATATACAGGAAACCTTCTCAAACTGACTTAGTAATACCAAATACTTCTAATCATCCTCCCCAACACAAAATGGCAGTATTTAATTCCATGATTTACCGAATGCTTAGGATCCCATTAAATAACACAGAAAGAAACAAAGAAAGAAAAATTATCCAACAAATAGCAGTTAAAAATGGATACAAAATAAAAACTATTAATAAATTAGAAAATAAAATTAAACATAAAATCACTAATAAAATTCCTAAAAACACTACATTTAAAAATTCATCTATTAATAATAATATAAAATATACAACCTTCACTTATTACGGAAATATAACTCAAAAACTAAATAAAATATTTAAAGATACTAATTTAAAAATATCTTATAACACAGATAATATAATTTTTAATAAAATAAAACCTAAAACTAAATCCAATACTCACAATAAAAATGGAATATATAAAATAGAACGTCCAGATTGCAATAAATTTTACGTGGGCCAGACGAAGAAAAAACTACGAGATAGATTCGTTCAACACCGCAATGCATATTTAAAACCAAATATTTATAAATCTAATTTAGCCACACATTGTCTAAATAATAACCACCAATTTCCAAACATTGAAAATATAAAATTAATTAAAAACATACAAAAAGGTCAAAAAATGAATATTTGGGAAAATCTTAACATTTACAAACACAATAACTATAATTTATTAATTAAAGAACAAACCCAAATAAAAACAAAACAAGACGATCTATTTAAAATTATAAATTTACTAAAAAATAAAAATAAATGTGAATAAAATACTATATAAACAAAATTTCAAATATAACCGAGAAAACAGCTGCTGAAGAAATAAACATTAAAACAATCGTTAACTAATCGACCTAAATCGATTATCAATTATTTTATTTTACGTTAAAATCGATACAACTTCGATTATTCGTTACTTTTATATTAATAGAATTATTACGATTGTTATTAATTCACTAAGAAACCTCTGATGATACTGATATTTTTCAGTGAAACGTGCGTCAGGTGTTAAAAAGAATATACAATATTATCTACTTGCAGAAGAAACAAATTGAAAACATCACAAATTATATAATTACTGCAAGAAACATCGAGTTACTTATATAGAAAATATATATATATATACAGCAACAGTACAATTATGTTGAGTACTGTGCATTGCATTGAGTATTTTAAATAAGCAATTAGAAGATATAAATAACGCATTTGAGTAATAATAATCATTCAGACTGTAATATAAATTGTAATGGAAACACCTGACTTGCGTGTTAGGACAGGGAGCAAAGCAGCTGCTCTCTGCATGTGTGTACGCAAGTATGTGTGTGTGTGTGTGTGTGTGTGTGTGTGTGTGTGTGTGTGTGTGTGTGTGTGTGACCGGTTCATTCATGAAAGGCGCCACCCTTTCGATAACGATATAAATTAATTGTATTTAGTTAATTTACTAGGCTTGTATACATAGTAGCAAAAAACTGAAGACACCAAAATGTGTGTTAAAATAACACAAACACATAGATAAAAACTAGTGCGAAACAAACAAAAAATGAAATGATAAGAAGTTAAAATTTAATAGTAATTAGAGCAATTAAGATAAAGACAAACGGTTTGGTGCATGATGAACGCCTAAAAATTAACGATCGAAGGAATATTGTATAATGTGTCAAAGACTTCACAATTCGCGAAGACGAGCAAATGAGGTGTCATTAGAAAGCGGGATTAAAAGTGACGCGCTCGACAATTGCAAACAGGCTGAATATTGTCGAGACATGATTTCGGCGCCTTAGGTATAAATACGAGGACGCACAATCATCGCTCTCTTACTCGTCAGACCATCATAGCAGCCGGAGGTGCTGTCCAAGGACTACAACTTTTTTTGGTTCAATCATCAGGACTGCCGGAGGCTATGTCCAACTACTAGAGCATCTAGAGTTGATCGGCAGCCAGAGCAGCTAATGCAGCACAGCCAGAGCAGCCAATGCAGCAGAGTACTAGCAGCTAATGCAGCAGAGTACGAGCAGCCAATGCAGCAGAGTACGAGCAGCTAATGCAGCAGAGTACGAGCAGCCAATGCAGCAGAGTACGAGCAGCCAATGCAGCAGAGTACGATAATCCAGTGATCCACAGTACGAGCAGCCAATGCAGCAGAGTACGAGCATCCAATGAAGCAGAATACGAGAATCCAGTGATGAGGGACTACAAGACTCCAGGACTTCCACAACAATAAGGGTCATTCGTATCCAGAACGAAGAGGACACGCTTCAGATGCACCACACAAATAACAAGGTGACAAATAACCATGTATTCATAAGAAACCGAGACTAAATCAAAAGACTTTAAATGCCAAAGAAAAGAGAAAAAAGAATAGACAATTAAATTCTAAGATGTTTCAAATAACTGTATAATTGTAAATGTGTTGTGTTTGTACATTAAGTGCCATAATATGAGAAGACTGTTAAACAATAAAAGTTAGCAGTAACTGTAAATTCAAAATCTATAATTATTAATAATAAATGACAACCTCATTAGAGGAAGTAACAGTAAATAACGCAGATGCAGTTATGAAGAGAATTTAGTAGTTATAAAGAAAAAAAAGAATTAGATAATTAAAAGATTAAATAAAATAATAATTGAGCTAGCTGAGAGCAGTAGAAAAATTGAATATAATGTATTAGATTAAAACATTATATAATATGTTTGTGTGTAAGGTAGTATTAAGAATTAATAACTAAATTTACCTTATTTTGTCCACCTTGTGACTTCTTATAATTTTTCTATTACGCATTTCAGAGCTTATGTTCCATCATCAGATATATATTAAAATAAAACTATCACTCGTACCGAGGTCGTCACATGATATAAAATGTCAAAAATCTTTGCAAACAAACAGCGCACAGAAGTAGGGTGCGCAAAAATTTTTGACATTTTATATCATGTGACGACCTCGGTAAGATTGATAGTTTTATTGTAATATATATCTGATGATGGAGCATAAGCTCTGAACCGCGTAATGGAAATATTATAAGAAGTCACAAGGCGGACAAAATAAGGTAAATTTAGTTATTAATTTGTACAAGTGACTTGGATACCACATTTAACATGAATATTATAGTATTAAGAATTATGCGTAATAAGCACATAAAAATTATGATAATTTGGAATCGTAAGATAGATAAGAGAATTATTTGTAATATAAAAGTGCAAATTGCATGTAATAAGCAAGTAAAAATAATAATGAGTTTAAAACCGAAAACCAAATAAGAAATTGGTAATAAAAATTTACATGAATTTTAATAAAACTTTCTAGTGTTATTTATTACGATTACACGCTCATTAAAATATAACATTTGTAATAGTTCTATTAATTACCACATAATAATTAGTACAAACTCATCTTACCTTTCGTTTGCCAGGATTCTTCACATGAACTCGTGATCTATCAGCGTGACTTAGGTTTTATTTTATTAATGAACTCAACTCTCATTTCTCGTTAACTCCCGCAACATTTATTGAACAAGTTGTGTAATATTCACTTTTAGACATAAAATAATGATATAACTGCCCTTTCAACTAATAATCAGAGTTCGAATACAACAGATTTTAATATTGAGGGTTACAACCCCATTTACCAAAGATATACAAAGTGTAGCATTCTTGTCATTATTTTTCTTTTTATATTATACTTAAAGTAAGTAATTACTTAAATTATAGAAAGGCAACCCAGTAATTGCTCTCATTCATACTCAACTTTCATACTTCATTTTATTTGTTTAGAGCTCTTTTATTAGAATTCCATAATTATTAGTTTGTCATACGGTTATGGTGATGATGTCGTCGCTGCAAACTATGCGTTGTGTTCCTTACGTCTTCTCTCACTTTTGTCCGAAATTAGTTCTCACAATTTAATTTTGATGCCACTGAATTGTAATTAGGCCTAGTTTTCACATTTTTATGCCACTTTAAATTATAATTTAATCCACATTTTTGAAAGTTTTAATAGATGTTTGGCTCGCGAGCCTTTGTGCTGAACCGGCCGGAGCCGCAGCTGTAGAACGACAGACGCTGAACACCACGTGTCCAAAATGGCCTAAAACCGGAGCGGCAACTTGCTCCATGATTGGTTAAAGGGCCACGTGATCTCTCCTCCTTAGTCTCTTCTCTGAGGACGAGTCTACCGTAAGCTGGCCGAGAACCATACGACCTGGGACTCGTTAAAAAGTTCGTGATCATTCATCTGTATGGGCACGCATGTCCGCACGCTTTCACATTCCAGAGCATCAGGAATCGGTGCCTGTTGACAAGCTTTCTGTACAAATGTGCAACTGGGCGGAAGGTCTACTGTTAAAAACTGAGGCCCCAAATGGGTAACGCACTTCTACCATTAACTTTTAATAAAGAAAAACCCCTCAAATCTGTCCCGTTACACATTAGAACATTAAGAGAGGTTCTTACCATTATATATATATTTTATATATTGTAACGTGTCTCTGGTATTGTCGGATCAGTCCGAGTACCTTTTGCAATCATCACTATAATTATTTCTTTATTTTATAAGCCCCAATGTTGGGTTCGCCATTCTTGTAACGTAACGCGGGTATCAGCGAAAGTATCGTTTATTTGTTAAACTTTCCTACTTAAGCCCCACGTTAGTACGTCTTTCTTGTAACGTGTCTCGTGTCTTTGCCAACGGCGAGTATCGTTTATTAATTAATTATTGTTTATATTTGCTAATGTTCAAAGCGGTTTTATCTATGTTTACAGAAATAAATTATCTGAAATCGAGTGTGTGATTTGGGAGAATTCAATAAAGTTGTTTGACCGTAGTCAGGAGAGAGAGGACCAAGGATATTATTCCCGGAGTATACAATTACTTAATTTAAATATTCGCCACTCATGAGACCAGCTGATTTTGACGTCTGCCTCAAAATTTTAGGTTAAATAAACATCAATTGTCGGTGATACTTTCACGGTGGTTCGTCCTCTTCTTGGTTTCCTGAAACTCTGTAACAACTACCCTCTACAAGAAATAATACTCATTTTATTACTTATAACAAAATACTCAGTGTATTTATTTATTGAATACTCTGATTTTTTTTCTCCTCTCCCAATACAAAAAATATTATAATCAATTTTTTCTGTCAACACCACATTGGTTCGATCTAATTAAGTAAACATTGGAATTATAACAAATTATTTTTATATACTTGATTAAACATTAAACAATAAAGAATTCATTTATTAATTTCCCCAGGGTTAAGGGTAAGTTCTTTGTGTTATGAGACGGTCAGAAATGAATAATAATATACTACGCTTCACAAGAAAAAAATAAATTTATATTTTTTGTTTTTTCCGTAGTATGTAGTTTCGGGTTTATCCGCTAGAGTACAGGTTATGTCTTTATTATAAACACGAAATCAGTTACTAAATATTGGAACTGAACAAAGATTTGATATGAGGATTTCTTGGTTAACAATTATAAATAATGTTTATTTTACCTCTTTTCTTGAAGTGTTTACTTGGATGGTGCTGTTTCTAGTGTTGGAGTTATAGTTGTTTTGTAATTTCGTTAAATTTTCCTAAGATACAATCTCACCAAAATCTCGAAGTGCCGTCCAACTAGGCCTGATCTGGTAGCTGGGTTATTTCAAATTTTCATCGAATAAAGGACGTTAAAGTTGATACTTGAAGGAGTTCTAACATAAGGTGGATACTACTCGTTAATTTTTATTAACTTTAGCACTGTTTCCAAAAGTTTTCATAAGGTTTTATCAAATTTTTGATGGCATTACACTTTTTCCAAAACGAACGGTTTTCAATCGTTTTAACAATTAATTCATATCTTGTTAGGTGGTTACTGTTAGTAACCAATAATTTTTATATCATTTTTTATTGGTGCATCTATATACTTTTGAGTATATAGGCTGTTTTTAATTATTATAAATTTATTTCTTATTTATAGAAAAATAATCCTTTTTAAATTTGGTTAATTATCCAATTTGATTTATATAAGGTTTTTCCTTTTATTTCCTCTTAACTTTATATATAGGTCTTTAATATTTTTATTTCCTTTAATTGTATTTATATATTATTTGTTAATTTCTTTTAGTATCCTTACACTAAACTATTTTCTTCTGCCATTTTACTCATACAGTATTATTTTATTTTTATTATTATTTTATATTTAACCATTTTATATTTAACTCTTTTATATTTAACCCTTTTATATTTAACCCTGGGTTATCTTATATTCAAACACAATTATTCTATTAAATATAAAATTAGACCTAGGTACAAAATCTTTGTGGCCTACACACTACAAATTATACAATATTCAAACAAAACACATAATTGGTCAGTAGCAATATAGTCTACTATTATAATCAATTGTTTCTCCATCTACAGCATAAGTCTGTGAGATGCTCCTTTTAAAACCACTTATTTTCTCACTGGGTACACTATAACTCACTTTGTACTCTTTATATCACTTAATTATAGTTTATAATGTTTTGTGATACAAAGTAATCTAGAGCTATGTATATTATACCCATTTCTGACCTTTATAGTGGGGTTATTACGTTATTATTTTTGGGACTGGGTTATGTAATGTTACAATATATAAATATACAGATATTATATATATATATTGCAAAGGTACATATAATCACCATACAGGTAAATACCCACATAAGATGTATTTAAAATAAAGAACTAACATTGAAGAGAAGAAAGAATGAAAGCGGTATACAGAAAAGTGTATTTTAATATGATTATCCGGTCAACTAATGAAAAGTAACAATAAAAGCAACAGTTGAAAGTAGAACAAGAGACCTAGAGAGCAAAACTTATAAAATCACAGTACAATACGATTTAACTCCAATGACCCAATAGATGGTAAGTGAGAGGATACAAACACCAAATACTATAATCCCAACAAGGACCCAAGAACACCAATTATTATGATCCCACATGGACTAAGAAGACAGAAGAAGAGGATAGAATAAAATGAAGAAAGAAGAACCAGTAGTGCCAGAACAGTAAGTGTATATAAGTCAAGAATAGTGTTTACAAAGGAGTACCTTAAAACATAGTGAAACACATAACAAACTATGACTAGTGACTTGACACTGACCTGTAAATATAAAAAGATGCTCAATAATAATGAAAGAAGAGAAAGACATAATGATTGTATAAAACCTAACTAATAGTAGGGTAATAGAGTCAAAATAAACTCACTGCATAATACCCCAAATGACATGCTAAGTAGACCAGCATTAATAGCTGATTATTTTATAAATAAACAAGATAAGAATGAGTAAGATAATAAATAATGATCAGATAAGACTAATGTGCAAATACCTGTGGGTGAAACTTGATAACTATAGCAAAATATAGAAATAACAGTAAATTTGCATGAATGCATTGTTGTCAACATACAGGGGTTCCAACTAACCTCACATATGGTACAGAACCATGTGAAAATATGAATAAGTGGTAGTAAAAGCCTGAAGTTTAGTAAGTAAATTACCATAATGAGAAAAGACATTACAGAGGTAATCCCAATACTAAATGTAATTAGATTAAGAGTGTTATTAGTGCATATAAAGTGTAAATACATGGGACTGACAGAGACAGCAAAAGTGTACACACACAAAACACCACAAAACCACTTTAATTTAATCAACCAGGAAAAACCTATTGTATAGAAAGATCAAATAACTCCTGTTACTACTATTACTGGGTAATACTAATGATATAAGATGACAAGTAAGTCAGAATAAATATAAATTCATGCAAGTGTCTGATCACACTAACTGTAAGAAGTAAAAACACTTCAATCAAGGTAAAGCCTGTATATTATGTTTTAGTGGATAGTTAGTGAGGATCGGTCAATAATACAACTTTTAGTAATTTTGCGTCGACGTTTCGACAATATTTATTGTCATCTTCAGGACCTGTGTATGAAATACAGTAGAAATATCAAACATAACGAAACAATTAAATATTTGGGTGAACGTGTTGGTGATGTGAGTGTGTGCGTGTGTATGTATGTATCATTTTTTATGTGAAGACTTATGATAGTTTGTTTACATCTTCAAATTATCTTTAAGAAAGATATATTACTGGGTAATACTAATGATATAAGATGACAAGTAAGTCAGAATAAATATAAATTCATGCAAGTGTCTGATCACACTAACTGTAAGAAGTAAAAACACTTCAATCAAGGTAAAGCCTGTATATTATGTAAATGCCAACATAAAACAACAATCAGTCTTATCCAATAACGATAACTATCAAGTATGAGGCATTAAAACATAAAACTAAATTAATTATTTGCAATTTTTGAGAAGGACCTATATCTAGGCCAATGACCTACTTAGCTAAAAACATTCAAAATGAGAAATATATACAGTGTACACAAAATCTGAGGTGTACAAAACATATAAAAGACATGTCATAAGATTTATTTAACAAAAGAAATAATCAGAGTGGGCGAATGGTAGGAATAAATATGTAATTAAAACAATCCCAAACATAGGCCATAAGAGCTTAAACCTAAAACTGGCAAATCATTGTATTAAGACAAAAATAACAATTATAATTGTAATGCAAGTACAGTAGACTCTCAACTATCCGACCTAATGTGGCGATCGGCCGGGTCGAATAGCAAAAAGTCGGATACACCGGAGCCGTAGGCATACCAGCCTCTGTAAGGTCAATGACCGCCACCCTATTGCGTTGAATGTACTTGTTGCTATTTGGATGCCTGCGTCATATCAGTTTGTCCTTATAAATGACGTACAGTAATAAATGAATTAGAAAGAAATGAAATAAGAATTCGCAACTACAGTATCTTTCACAAAACCTTTATTTGAAGGACGAAACAAAATGTGTAGTTAACAATAAGTTGAATGAGTTTTAATTTATATGAAAGCTTTCAACCAAATTAGTTGTTAATATAAATCAAATTATAATAACCTAAAACTATGTACTGTATAATGAAAGAACAAGTGAAACTTACATTGTCTAAGGTTTGAAAAAGTCTGTAATTGAGACCTGCTTCTTTCCTCGCCGTTATATCCTTCCACTTACGTAAACATATTGCTACGACAGCACAGAACAATGTACGCGTTTATCGAATATGCCAGAAGGATCTCGATGTAAACTTGTGGTGTACGTGCTACTAGACGCATTTTGCGAGAATTTTCTCGACTGTGCCGGGCTTCGCTCGGGCGCTCGGACTGTGTCAAGGGCGTAGTAATTACGTAGTTCACGAGAGATAAGACGCAGTTTGGAAGCTTCTGGTGTGTGAGCGTGACTATAAATACATCGGGTAGCGGCCTTAGTTTTTCAGTTCAATGCGAGATATTTGATAGTGCGGTTCAAGAGTATTAGTGCGATATATTTCCAGAGCGGTTCGAGTTATTACTGTGTACGTTCAAGTAGTTATTATTGAAGTGTTGCGTTTTACAATCAGACGGTACAATTGTAATAAAATTGAGTTTTAATATTTGTGGACATTTTATTGCGTGTGTACAATTTTCATTTGATTTAATGTAGACTGTGTTGTTAATTACTAACTGTTTTACTGTAACAATTAAAGCTGTGATTAGTGACTTAATTGGTGTCTTGTACTTATTTTGTTTCCACTGTACCTACGACGATCAAGTAGACCGTCGTAACAATATGATGTCTGCTGGTGTTGCTTCTTCTTGCTGGCCAATGTATTCCACTGCCGTCTCGATCGCCTTCAGGCCTTCGGAGTGGGTTATACGGTCGGAGGGTTCATCACCTTGTTCCTCTTCAATCGGCTGTTCATTTAATACCATCGCTACAATATCTTCGTCTGCAATTTCTTCGATTTCGTCCTTTGCCAACCATTCTGTGATGTCTTCCAATGAAGCTTCCTCACATCCGGGAACTTTTTCTAACAGCGATACAAGAGCAGTGTTATCAGTTGCATTTTCCACATCACATTGCTGTTCTACCTCTTCCCACTTATCACTGGCTCTGTGATCCAGCAAAATTTTCCACGATCGCACAAGTGTTAAAGATGGAATTTCATCCCATGCCTCGGACACCCATCTGATGAAGTCAAGCATGTCTACTGACTGTAGTGCCGTCGCAACTTCTGTATTATCAATTGTCGCAATGATATAGCTTAGTAGCCTACGTCGATATTTCTTTTTCAAAGCTTGGAGCACTCCCTGATCCATTGGCTGACATATAGATGTAACATTTGCAGGCAAGAACAAAGCTTTTATGTCTCCATCTTTTAATTGGTCATTTGCTGGATGTGAAGGAGCGTTATCCAAAACTAGGATTGCTTTCCTTGTTAAATTGTTTTCAGCTAAATGTTTTTCAACTTGTGGCACAAAATCCTGTTCAAACCAATTTTTGAAAATTTCTCCATTCATCCACGCCTTTTTTTGATGGGTATAATGCAGGGGCAAAGAACTTAAATCTTTAAGATTTTTAAAAGCCCTAGGCTTGCGAGATTTTCCAATCAAGGTCAGTCTCAACTTGTGGTTTCCGGTTGCGTTACTACAAGCTAAAACTGTAACGCGGTCCTTGCTCTTCTTGAACCCTGGTGTGGCCTTTTCCTGTTTAGACGCTAGTGTTTTAGACGGCAACATACGGTAATTCAAACCCGTCTCATCACAGTTGTACACTTGTTCTCCGGAAATACCTTCCTTATCAAGCAGGTCAAAAAAGTGTTTTTTAAAGTCAGGGACAGCGTCCTTATTAGCAGACAATGCTTCACCACTAATCGTCATCTGACAAACACCAAAACGTTTCTTCCAGCGATCAAGCCACCCGTCACTGGCAGTAAACTCACCATCGTCTCCTTCGATCTGTTTTTTAAACTGAATCGCTTTTTCTTGTAGCAAGGGGCCTGAAACCGTCAATCCTTCCCCCTCACATTTTCATACCACAGATATAAAGCCTCTTCAACTTCCACATGTTTTCCTTTTTGCATAGTTTTTCTAACTTTCACACCACTGCCACTTGCTTGCTTAGAACACCATTTTTCAATCTCTGCGCGATTTCTTCGCCAATCACCCACAGTAGTTTTTCCAACTCCTAACTCCAGTGCAATTTTGTTTACCGACTCACCAGAATCCATTCTTTTTATTGCTTGCAGTTTTTCTTCCAAAGTTACTACCACTTTCTTTCGTTTGTCACCCATATTTCACTTAAAAATAAAAGCCACCAACAATACTGTATACACACTTTATAACAAATTAACAATCCACGAACGACTGAACCGCACGGACTGACTTCTGGATACAGACTGACTGATGCACCTGTTACACACTCAAGTAGGAACACGAAACTTTCCTGTCACAACATGAATCAATTGGTGTACTGTATTGGTAACTGGTGATTCACGCGTAAGCGCCTTCATCATCCCAACAAGCCCGCCGTGTGTGAAGGAATTATTATTGTTGTAACTCTGATAGACTGCGCGTCACCAGCCAGAAGACAGAATAAGTACATCGAAACCGCGATATCACCTGTGCGGGTATAAACAAACCAGTAGGGTTATGTAAGATAACCTTTTTTATCAGTGCGAATTATTTGTAATATCAGAAGAATTAACCTAATAATAACAGTGCGACATTGATTATACAGTGTATAATCCAGTATAATCTCGCGAAGTGAATTTATGAATTTTAATGGAAAAAGTGAATTACAAGGGAGTATGGTGTTTGACATTTTTAGTTAATGACATGAACGATGATGACTAATATCGTCATGATTAATTTTGCACATTATCACAATAAACAATAGAGGCAAGAACCTCACGACAATTAATTTATTCTTTTTGTAAATTTTAAGGATGATAATTAAAACTTGTTTGCCTAATATATAAACGTTTGTTATGAAAGCATATATGCTTTCTGATGTTGCTAATTAACTAATAACAAGTAACAACAAGGGATTTCGAACCTTGTGTACAAATTTTAATGATGAATAATCAGATTTAATTTCCTTTTGAATATTTTGGTTCTGTAATTCAAGAACAATTATCATATGTAATGACATCAAGGTCAATCTAATCTATTTAAATGTCCTAGTCATAACAGGACTGAAGTTCACATTTTTTAATATGATTAATAAGAATTATGATATTGTTACGACGGTCTACTCGATCGTCGTAGGTACAGTGGAAACAAAATAAGTACAAGACACCAATTAAGTCACTAATCACACCTTTAATTGTTATAGTAAAACAGTTCGTAATTAACAACACAGTGTCTACAACAAATCAAATGAAATTGTTCATACGCAATCAAATGTCCACTAATATTAAAACTCAACTGTATTACAATTATACCGTCGAATATAAAACGCCACACTTCACTAATAACTACTTGAACGTACACCGTAATAACTCGAACCGCGCTGTAAATATATCGCACTAATACCCTCGAACCGCACAGTCAAAAATCTCGCATTGAACTGAACTACTAAGGCCGCGACGCGATGTATTTATAGTTACGCTACACACACCAGAAGCTTCCAAACTGCGTCTTATCTCTCACGAACTATGTAATTGCTGCGGCCTTGACACAGTCCGAGCGCCCGAGCGAAGGCTGGCAAAGTGCGAGAAAATTCTCGCAACATGCGTTTAGTAGCACGTACACCACACGCTTACGTCGAGATCTTTCTGGGACATTCGATAAACGCCTAGATTGTTCTACGCTGTCGTAGCACTGCCCCCTCCTTAAGCCTGTTCGTCCCGAACTGGCAAAGCGTCTCTAAATTTGTATTTAGCCAGGCGATCTAGGTGGACGACCTTGAACTTTCGCTGTCCTTCCTGTTGAATCCGATAAACAACATCGTTAATCCTTTTTTTTACAGTGTAGGGTCCTTCCCAGTTAGACTGAAGCTTAGGTGAGCGACCACGACGGCGCTTTGGATTGAACAACCAGACTTGATCTCCTTCTTGGAAACCCACACTATTGCTGCGAATGTCATACCGAGTTTTCATTTTATCACTGGCAATCTTGAGCCGTCCTCTTACCAAGCGATTCATTTCTCGCAGTTGGTTTTCTAATTGCGAGGAATAGTTCTTTGGCTCTTGGGACTGAGTCTCAGGTGATCCAAACATCAAGTCCCCAGGAAGACGAATCTCCCGCCCAAACACCAATTTTGCTGGAGTCATGCCGGTTGTGTCATGTACTGATGATCTATACGCCATAAGGAATAGTCGTATACGTTGGTCCCAGTCTGTTTGGTTCTCGTCAACAACTTTCGAAAGATGCTGCTCAAGTGTCCTGTTGAATCTCTCAACCATCCCGTCCGACTGAGGATGCAGAGGCGTTGTCCTGGTCTTTCGAATTCCAAGTAGACGGCATAATTCTTTAAACACTCCTGATTCGAAATTTCTCCCTTGATCCGTATGGATTTCCATAGGGGCTCCATAACGGCAACAGAAGTTGTGAACTAACTGCTTTGCCACAGTGGTAACCTCCTGATTTGGAATTGCGTAGGCTTCCACCCACTTAGTAAAGTAGTCACCTACAACCATGATGTACCGGTTTCCATCGTCAGTAACTGGGAATGGTCCAGCAATGTCTATGGCAATTCTCTCGAAAGGTTGTCCAACGTTATACTGTCTCATTTTTCCCCTGCTTCTGGTTTGTGGGCCCTTGCTTGCAGCACATATTTCACACGTCCGAACCCATTCCTCTACGTCATGGCGAAGATAAAGCCAATAGAATCGCTTCCGTATTTTGTCAAGGGTTTTGTTAACGCCAAGATGGCCTCCAGATGTTCCATCATGCATCTCCTTCAAAACAGACTGCACTTTACTTCGGGGAATTATCAACTGCATGACCACGTCTCGTCCATCTGCACTTTCCCAAGCCCTTTTCAGCAATCCGTTTTCTAAGGTGAGAGATTCCCATTGTGCCCAGTAGCCCTTCAGCACTTCGGAACCATGGCAGATATCTTGCCAATCCGGGCGGCGACCTTCCTCTTTTGCTGTCAAGATCGGTCCAATGTCTTCATCAGTCATCTGTTCTTGTCGACAGTCTTGTGTTGTCCAGCCATCAGCCAGGAAATCTACAGTGATGGCTTGAACATGTTCGCTTGAGTTTTGTTCTTCCTTTCTGTGGCAATGTCGGCAGTCTTCCGGGCACGGTCTTCGTGATAAGCCATCTGCATTACCGTGCAGGCGCCCCCGCCGATGTTGTACCTTGAAGTTGTACTCTTGCAGACATTCGAGCCACCTTGCCAACTGTCCTTCCGGATTTTTAAATCTCAAGAGCCATGCAAGTGCAGCATGGTCGGTACGTAGTGAAAACTCTCTCCCATAGAGGTATTTATGGAAGTGCTCCAAAGCTCTGACAATTGCCAACAACTCTCTTCTTGTAACACAATAATTTCTCTCTGGTTTAGAAAGCGTCTTGCTGTAATACGCTATTACTCGTTCTTCACCGTTCTGCACTTGAGACAAAACTGCTCCTAGACCAGTATTGCTTGCGTCTGTGTCTACGATGTACTTCCCTTCGGAAGCTGGAAAAGCGAGAATTGGCTGCGAACATAATGCAATCTTCAACGTTCTAAATGCTTGTTCACACTCTCTCGACCATTGGAAGTTTCGTTTATTTTCCATTAGCTCATGTAGTGGTTTAGCAATAGTAGAGAAGCCTTTCACAAAACGTCGGTAATATGAGCATAACCCCAGGAAACTCCAAACTTCGTGTTTATTCTTCGGAACTGGCCAGTCTCTTACGGTGTCTACTTTATTAGGATCCATGCTAACGCCCGCTGCCGAAACCAGATGGCCCAAATACTGTACTTCCTTCTGGAATAGAGAACACTTCTTCGGGCTCAGCTTCAGTTGTGCACCGTGAATTCTAGTTAGAACTTCCTTAAGGTTTTCCAAATGATCTTCGAAAGTCTTCCCGATCACTATAACATCGTCTAAGTAAACAAGGCAAGTTTTCCACGTCAGGCCTCGGAGTATCAGGTCCATCAATCTCTCAAATGTTGCCGGTGCATTACAGAGTCCAAATGGCATGACGTTAAATTGGAATAAGCCACTTGGGGTCGAGAAAGCGGTCTTTTCCTTGTCTTCTTGATGAAGACCCACTTGCCAATATCCACTCTTCAGGTCCAATGTGGAAAACCACTGTGCTCCGGACAACGTGTCGAGTGTATCGTCAACGCGAGGTAATGGATAGCAGTCTTTCTTTGTAACGTCATTTAACCTCCGGTAGTCTACGCAGAAACGCAATCCACCATCCTTCTTCGCTACCAGCACTACAGGGGAAGACCAAGCACTTGACGAAGGTTCGATTACTCCCTCTGTCAACATGTCCTGTACTAACCGAGACATCTCCTCTTGTTTAGATAATGGAGGCCTTCGAGGAGGTTGGCGTATCGGTGTTGTGTCCCCAGTATTGATGCGATGTTGCACAAGAGAGGTTCTTCCCAGAGACTGTCCCCGAACTGGAAAACAATCTTTGAATTCGTGTAAAAACTGTCCGAGTTCTTTTACCTCACCACTTGAGAGGTCGTTAGAAGATCTGTCCAATAATTCTTGCAGTTCCTCTGGTAATTTAGAAGTATCCGAAGAACTGGGTCTTCGTTGCGTTATTCCGGCTACCCAGGCCACAGGAGTCAATTTGCCTAGGAGCGTATTGCTTTGTAAAGTGATAGCTTGATCCAAAATATTCGCCACTCTAATAGGTACATTTCCGGTTTCGTCAGGTTTTACTAAACTTCTGGCAATTAGTATGCCCGGTGTGCTGACTACCTGGGGTTCGAATATAGAGCACTGATTGCCCCTAGTATCTACCGCAGTTCTAATCATGATGATCTTTTCGGAGTTTGGCGGAACAGTTACGGCCACTTGGTTTATGACGTCCATCGATTTTTCTGCCGTCGTCATTGTTGATAGCATTACCTCTTCGCCTCCGATTCTCAAGACATTGTTTTTGAAGTAGACTATAAATCCGTATGCGTTCATAACGTCCACACCAAGAATTGCTTCATCCACAATGTCTGCAACAAGTACTTGATGATTAAACTCAAGTCTACCGAGGCGTAGGTGTATCTCCACTTTTCCATACACTTTTACAGGCCGTCCAGTAGCTGTTCGCAAGCTGCAAGAGCACCAGATTGGCTTGAGATCTTTCACCACGTCGGGGCGCACAATAGAAACTGTTGCGCCTGTGTCAACTGTAATCGAGGTTGGCCTTTCTTGAACAAATCCGGTAACTACCAAGCTCCCGGTGTTTTTCTGAAGCGTAGAAATTGCGTATTCTCTAGGGGCTTCATTCCTCCAGTTAGTCAGCACACGCCCCGTTGCACCGACTATTGCTCGTTTCCCTGCTGCTGAATTCTAACCCGACAATCTCGTTGTAGATGTCCAGGTTTCCCACATCGATAACACTTCGGTCTTCCATCCTTTCTTATTTTATTCTGTGGCACCGACCGTCGAGTCTCTGTTCCTTGTTCTTCCTCCTCATCGTCTGTGCCGTCGCGATCTTTTAGCTCGCGCACTTTATGACTTGTCCAACCAGACGCTGATTTGGCGGCCTCAAATTGCAAAGCATGTACCAGGGCGTCCGCACTGTTCTGGTGTCTTGCCATTCGTAACACTTGCTGTAGTTCGTTATCTCGGACACCGGCAGTAAATGTCTGCATCGCAAAACGCGTTCGAAAATCTTCTGGCGCTTCAGGATAGGCCAGTCTAATTAGTCTGTCGATACTTGCTTCAAACTCTTGAAGACTTTCCCCGGAATGTTGTCGCCTTGCTCTCAACTGGGTGCAGTACACATCTCGCAAATGTTTATCACCATACCGTAATTCCAGAGCTTTTATCAACTCGGCATAGGTGTTCTGGCTGTCAGGTGGCACTTTCTGTAGTAGTTCTGCCGCGGGTCCTTTTAATGCAAGAACAAGCGAAACAGCCTTGTCTTTTTCTGTCCAATTATTTGCGCATGCAGCAGCTTCAAATTGGCGGAGGTACGTTGCCCAGTGAGTGCTTCCGTCAAAGGTTGGAGCTTTGACATGAATTGTCCCTACTGCAGGCAAAGTGACTTTCTCTGTTAACTTATTTTCTGTCTTGATCACTGGTACAGTCTGTTCAGAAATTTGTTTTGGTTGAATCTTCATGCACTGTTCAACTTCAGTTTTAATTTGTTCTCTTATGTTTGCCATTGAGTTTTCTACTGCAGTTATTTTATTTGACACAGATTCTTCTATAACAGATATTTTTGTAGACATCGATTCCTCCACAGTCAAGACAGATTTTTCTACTTCAGCTATTTTTAATGTCATTGATTCTTGTACCTCCGATATTTTAGTTACTTGCTTATTAAGCTCACCTCGTAGGAGACCCAACTCTGCAGCGGTTTGTTCTTGTGTCTGCTTTTGCTGCTGTATTAACTCCTTGATGTCATCTGCTTCCTGCTTCCGTTTTTCATCCTGTCGTCTTTCTGCTTCTTCTCTTTCTTGTATTCGTTCTTCTTTTTGTCGTCTTTCTGTCTGCAACAGCAGCGCCTGTAAATTTTCCATCATCTGACTGGCATCCATTGTTTATCGATTAATTACGAATCACACTCGTCTTGTACAAAGCGTCCACTGTTTCCACTGTTAACAGTTCTATCCCAGTTCTGACACCACTGTTACGACGGTCTACTCGATCGTCGTAGGTACAGTGGAAACAAAATAAGTACAAGACACCAATTAAGTCACTAATCACACCTTTAATTGTTATAGTAAAACAGTTCGTAATTAACAACACAGTGTCTACAACAAATCAAATGAAATTGTTCATACGCAATCAAATGTCCACTAATATTAAAACTCAACTGTATTACAATTATACCGTCGAATATAAAACGCCACACTTCACTAATAACTACTTGAACGTACACCGTAATAACTCGAACCGCGCTGTAAATATATCGCACTAATACCCTCGAACCGCACAGTCAAAAATCTCGCATTGAACTGAACTACTAAGGCCGCGACGCGATGTATTTATAGTTACGCTACACACACCAGAAGCTTCCAAACTGCGTCTTATCTCTCGCGAACTACGTAATTGCTGCGGCCTTGACACAGTCCGAGCGCCCGAGCGAAGGCTGGCAAAGTGCGAGAAAATTCTCGCAACATGCGTTTAGTAGCACGTACACCACACGCTTACGTCGAGATCTTTCTGGGACATTCGATAAACGCCTAGATTGTTCTACGCTGTCGTAGCAATATTAATGGACATAGTCCAAATTGTTAAAATACGTTTAATATTTTTTATTTATATGGGATTGAACTACCCATGCCGAATTAAGTGCATATATAAATTGAACATACTTTAACCATTATATGCTTCATGTTTACCACACTTTTCAGGTGGAATGAATGTTGATAATATCCAAACATATTATTTGTCTACAGACTAATTAGTTATCAATTATTTTTTGTTCAACCATAACCATGTTTAGTTTATAGATTGTAACCTTTGTTTGTATCTTGCAGACTACAAGAACCCATAACCTGTTAATGTTAATTAAGGACTAAATGATGTTGATTTAATTTTGATTATAACCAAATACCCTGAGATTGAGATTGCTCATGGAAAATCTAAGAATTTAATGTAAATGCAAGGCCATTAGCCGATTATTCAAAACAATTGTGAATACTATAAAACAAAATCTAATTGTGAATAAACCATTCTTTTATTTGTTTACAAAAACTTAGTTGACTTATGTTATTGATTTGTTTCAGTATGTATTCACATACATCCTAAAATACAATTCACAGAAGAAAAAGAAAAACATAACAAAATCAACTATTTAGACATAACCATCACAAGATACAACAACCACATACAATATGGAATATATAGAAAACCAACTTCCACTAACATCATTATACCTAACCATTCTGACCACCCACCACAACATAAAATGGTGGTATTCTATTCGCTATTTAACAGAATGTACAAAATTCCCCTAAAAAACAAGAAACTGACAAAGAAAGAAATATAATATACCAAATTGGTTATGAAAATGGATACAATAAAAATACTGTGAACAAAATAGAAATTAAAATCAAATATAAAATAAAAACTGAACAATTAAGAATTAAACAAAATGAACAACACATAAATAATAACAACAACAAAAAATGGGCCACATTCACTTACATAAATAATAAAATGACAAAACTAGCAAAACTATTTAAAAACACAGATATAAAAATAGCTGTCTTGATTGTTCATCTCTTCTTTCACAGCACTAACACTTATCTAAAAATGAAAACTTTTTTCTTGTGAACTTACTGTTTGTTCTCTTCTCGTCGAACGCATTTCGGCATACGTATTCGCCTTCTTCAGCTTAGAGACTGCCAGCATTTGGTAACGGTTGTTGTATGGAAGGTGTAGTGGGGGTGGTGCGTAGAGGAAGGGGATTGGTGCGGGGATTCAACTTAATGTTTGTTTTTTGTATAATTGTGTCAAAAAGTGTATGTGATTTATATTGTAATTGATCGTTAAGTATGTTGTTTGGTTGTGTTGTGGGGTGTTTATATATTTCGTATTGTTCAGTTGTGTTGAGTTTTCGACTTTGGGTAAGTAATGTAAAATTTCAAGATTAGTGTCTATGTTGGTGTAACTGTGGTTTTCTGTGTGTATGTGTGTGGCAAACGCGGAGTGTATATTGTTGTTGGTTAAAGCTTTTAAGTGTTCAGAATAACGGGATGAAAAAGATCTTCCCGTCTGGCCTATGTAGAAACTATTGCAGTCATTACAATTTAATTTGTAAACACCTGTTTTGTTATATTTGTCTATGTCTGTGTTTCTCTTATTGATGTGTTTTTTTATGGTATTGGTTGTTTTGTATGCTATTTTGTATTTGTGTTTTCTGAATGTGTTGGTGATTTTGTGTGTGTAGGAGTTGTGGTATGTGAGTGTGATGTATTTATTGTGCTGTGTGTTGATGGTATTTTGTGTTTTGTTGTTTTTGTTTTTGATGCGTCTGTGTAGTGTGTTTATTAAATTAGGGTTGTAACCGTTTTTGATTGCTATGTATTTTATTGTGTTGAGTTTGTCGGTATAATCTTGTTTATTTAAGGGTATTTTAGTTAGTCTATGGAGCATATGGTTGAAGGCCGCATGTTTATGTTGTGTTGGGTGGTTTGATGTGTTGTGTATAACCATGTCAGTTGTGGTTGGTTTCCTGTATATTTTGTACGTGTATGTATTGTTAGTTTTGTTAATTGTTAGGTCTAGAAAATTTATACTAAGGTTTTGTTCAATTTCCAGTGTAAATTTTAATTTGTGGTGTATAGTGTTTATGTATTTGTGAAAGTTTTCAACTTGTCTTGTGTTGCCTTTGAATAAAAGTAATATATCATCTACATACCTGTGCCAGTATATAATTTTGTTGGTGTATTTGTTGTTGTTTATTATGTGGTTCTGTTCTATGTTGTGTATATATATTTCTGCTAGTATTCCTGATATGGGGGATCCCATCGGGAGACCTTCTGTTTGTGTGTATATCTTGTTATTGTATGTAAAGTAATTTTGTTCAGTTATTATTTTGGTAAGTGTGATGATCTCTGAAGTCAGGAAAACTGAACACATCCACATCCCACATAACTCAACTCTGGCATCTTTTGATATAACCAATCTATACACTAATGTCCCCATCAAAGAAACCATCCAAACACTAGAACAACTACTCAGACAAAACAACACACCTGAAACACACATACAAGAGATCACACTCACATACCACAACTCCTAACAACACAAAATCGCCAACAAATTCAGCAAACACAAATACAAAATAGCATACAGAACAACCAATACCATCAAAAAACACATCAGTAAGAGAAACACATACATAGACAAATATAACAAAACAGGTGTTTACAAATTAAATTGTAATGATTGCAATAGTTTCTACATAGGCCAGACGGGAAGATCTTTTTTATCCCGTTATTCTGAACACTTAAAAGCTTTAACCAACAACAATATACACTCCGCGTTTGCCACACACATACATACAGAAAACCACAGTTACACCAACATAGACACTAATCTTGAAATTTTACATTACTTACCCAAAGTCGAAAACTCAACACAACTGAACAATACAAAATATATAAACACCACACAACACAACCAAACAACATACTTAACGATCAATTACAATATAAATCACATACACTTTTTGACACAATTATACAAAAAACAAACATTAAGTTGAATCCCCGCGCCAATCCCCTTCCTCCACGCACCACCCCCACTACACCTTCCATACAACAACCGTTACCAAATGCTGGCAGTCTCTAAGCTGAAGAAGGCGAATACGTACGCCGAAACGCGTTCGACGAGAAGAGAACAAACAGTAAGTTCACAAGAAAAAAGTTTTCATTTTTAGATAAAAATAGCATACAAAACTAATAAAAATAAATTACAAATTCTAAATAGCTCACACAACAAAGATAATACAACAACTAACGGTATATACAAAATTGAATGCCAAGATTGCAATAAATGTTACATAGGACAAACAAAAAACAGCTGAAAAAACGTTATTTTGAACACCTAAACGCATACAAAAAACCAGAAATATACAAATCCAATTTAGCCACACATGCAACAAACACAGGACACGACTTCCCAGACATAACCAATGTATCACTAATAAAACATATACCACACAAAGGCACCATAATGAACATTTGGGAAAATTTACAAATATACAAACACAAAACAAACTAATACCAGAACAAATACAAATCAATACAAAACATGACACAATATTCAAAGCACTCAACATCGAAAATACACAAAATACAAAAACATATACCACAATCACACACAATAATACAACTTTAAAATACCAAAGACCAATAAACAACCTTAATAGCAACCAACAGCCAACACATAAATACTTCACCAGAAACAAGATCGCGAAGGCTGAAGATGAGAGAACAGGAACTCTCGAAACATGTTCCAAATAGAAAAATAACATCTTGAGGTAAATTTAATTATAAATATTAAATTTATATACATCAAGCAACGGACTGTAGCAGAAAGTGATTGAAAATATATATATATATTTCTTGCATCAGGGAAAAGACATCTCAGGCAATTTGAATCATCAAATGCAGTTTCTTAGATAGGTGAGAGGCTATGTAGAGGAGACAGAATAAAAAATCATATCATGACGTGAAAATTAATACCCCCATTCAATAACGACACATGCAGAAATATAAAAAGAACAATGGAAAGGCCATCCAAGAAGAATGAAAGACAAAAAGGGTCACAAAACAATCCCTTAAACATCACTTGATTGGCTGAAGAAGTGCGGGAAGGCTACATAATAGGTGGTGATGCTGCAACAACTAAAAATGGCCTAATCTTGGAATGGCACACTATGACAATACTATGAGAAAAATGAACTGAATGTTAGAGGAGATTCAGAAACTATCACAACATTCGGCAGAGGCAAATGGAAAATAACTTCCGTAAGTGTCTGATTTTTTCTAAGTAAATTTCAAAAACTTTTGGTAGAACCTTTTATTCTTCAGTTGAAAATCAATATCAATTACACACAGACATTTTGTACCTACCTCAGTACTATCAATATACGTCAATATGCTTGGATGGCGAAGTGTTTTCAATCGTTTTACAGCAGCTCTTGCAACTTCCAACTGAACATCAGTACTACCTTTTATATCAAAGATGAACACAGACACATCTTCTCCCGAACCCTAAATATATTAAAGAAACAGTATATTATGTTATGGCAAAGTTTATTTACCAGTCACCACTTATATCATTCAAGTGTTTGTAATCTTGTAGTATACGTAATTCAATATCCCTACCTAAGTCACAACTTTCTAAGCTTACGAATAAATTCACTTTCTAATAAATATTAGATATCTTATATTTATGTATTCCATACTGCACATACATTTTTAGAAAATGTAAATAATAATAATAATAATAATAATAATGTAATAATATGCCAGCTATTTTTAGAAAATGCAAAGTGCTGGCATACAACTAATGCATTGTTTCGAATACAGGATATTATTAATTTTCTGATAATTATTTAGTCACTAGTCAGTTTTTTAAGTTTGAAGCTACAACTTTATAGCAAACTTTATAGAAAAATGTTTTTATAGTACCTATCAGAAGTGTAACTAGAATTTGCTGCTGGAAGGGATGAGACCCCTCCCCCATTTTCCTCATGACAAATGATAAATTTAGGCAACTTCACATATAACTTTATAAAAATATTAATACAGGTCCACAATCCCGTATCCGAAATTCCAAAATACGAAAGTTTTTTTGTGGAGTGTGGAGCATCAGTCATCTCTGCATAACAAGGCTTGTTTGTTTATTATAAATAAAATGTAATACCGCACTGTACCTGTACTATTTATAATCTTTACATATCCCACTTAGTATGCATATTTGTACATTTCTCTACAGAAATATTAATGTGTTTGATTACGGTTCATTTGAAGCTGTGTATGTTCAAGTTTTACCGAATGTTTTTCTTGGAAATACAATTTCCTTGAGAATTTATGGTCTATAATTATACCATTATTTCATTTATCAATATATCACTCTATAAATAAACTGTAGTAGTATTTCTAGTCTTTATTGATCCCACTTAGTGTGAGTATTCATACGTTTTTGCTGCAGTATTAATGTTAGATTATGGTGTGCTGCCCTAGACCCCACTGGGGGAGCTACCTTTATTCTGAAATCCGAAAAACAACTGGCCCGAAGGGTTTCGGATAAGGGATTGTGGACCTGTATAATTAATTTTTGGTAATTCAAAGTATTATATTTGTGTCCAATAGTCCATAAATTAATTAGTTATTAAAAAAATATTTAAATACTTCAAAACTTTCGGCCTAACCTAACAAAAACTAAAATGCCTTGTCACTATTTGGTCTTTAATTTTTTTGGACATTGTTAAGTTTTCTTTGGAACTGTAAACAGTGATGAAATTTTGCATCTACCAATATTCTTTTCACCAAATTAAAACAAATGTCCAGCGATACTTACCAAACATTTATCCTCAGAAATTCTAAGTTGGAAAAGAAAATGAATATTTATACAAGAAGAAAAAGATAAAAGTTGTTGTGGCTTCTTTGCAAAGTCATCTAAAACCTCATCAGACCTTAGATGTTTGTCTACACAAAAACAAAATTTGACTTGTTGCCCAAAACAATCCTCTCACTTGCCTTGCAGCAATTACCACGTCAATTAGGAAATATTTTGGCAAAATAGAATAAAATATTTTATTCCTAACATACATTAACAATATGTTTTAGCATGTACTAAAATTTTCAGAAAAAAATTCTAGGGACATCACCTTAAATAAGGGATTTAAGGGATACAAAAAAAAATGTTGTCCAAAATACTATCAAAAGTTTGCATTTTCACTTTTTAAATCAAGAAACACACTTGAAGTAATAAATTATGGTAATTTATAAAATTAGTTTTACTTTGCATAAAATTGACATATAATTGAATATAACTGCAATAATGTTTATGGGTAGTCTTCAAAATTGAATTTTTCATACCATATTTACTATTTACTCCAAAAGAAAGAATGCTACATAACAATGCTGTATAGAAAGTAGTCATCACATTTTATTGTGTTTAAGTTGAGACCTATCATGTCTCTATACAATTAAAACTAAGCCATGGCCAGAATATTCAAAAAATGTTATTTTTAAAACACTATCTTATATTAAACATTTAAAATGTGCAAATCAAAAATGTTCTTAAGTAATTTTCATGACAAGTTGTGTCAGCTACTGAGTTTATTAGAAAACGATGATTTGTACATACTAATTATTTCTTGAAAAATTTGTTTTTTGAAATATTTTGTTATAAAAAATTGTGTAATCATGTTAAAGGAATAAACAAAAGGACTAGAAACATTATTGGTTTCAACTTCTACTTAGAGCATCAATTTATCTTACTAAAGCTTGAAAAAAATCTACTAATAGAAGAAAACAAACATGTCCCAAAATAAATGGTAAAATCTAATAATTTATACAAAAATGTATTTTAACCGTGTCTTTGAAAAGGAAACCATACTACCTTTAAGAGCTCATGACTTTTTTTAATCCACATGTATTCTGAGAAACACATTTTTAAAAATCCCCATTTTTTAAAAATACCAACAATTCTGTAAAATATATATTTTTTGCAAAGTACATAAGAAACAATACGTTTATTAAAGCTAGAAAAAGAGCTTTGAACAAAGATGCAGACAATTAAATGTGACTGTGGCTCATCTTATAAGTTTTTGATGGCTCTAAATTTTTTAGTAAATCAACATAAAATTTAGGGATTGAAAAATAATGAAAAGTGCTGATATCAAAATATTCTGTCTTGGCTGTCAGTACTGGATGGGGCTGTAGCCATCTGCCTACCTGCTTCTCTCCTTCACTTCGAGAAACGTTATTTTTATGGCCACTAAAGAGGTGCACTGTAGAGTGCACAACAGTAGACTTTACATAGAGTTATTGCAAAGGCCCATCTAGCAGATTAAGTAGCATTTTATTCCAATGCATGCAACTTGGTTCAATGCATGGTTGCAAGTTGGTTCAAAAACATTTAATTTATTAATATACACTGATAACAGTGCAATGATTATATAATAATTTTTCCACCCACACTTGCAAAAAAGATCACATAATAATAATAATAACAACAACAACAACAACAATAAATAATGAATGATTATTATTTATTCATATATCGAATTCAGCATTAAAATAAATATTTCATTTCTTGATAAGTGAAATTTTATAGTATTCATATGTTAGCAAACAGATCAGTTACATAGACTGTGACCCTGTGAACAAGTACAATAAGTACACAAAATGAAGTGATGTTAACAATTGCACAACTTAATTATTAATTTATGCTCATTAAAACTGTTTTAAAATGAAAAAATAATAAAACAAATAAAATACTTTTCTTAATTCTTGTTAAATAAGGTAATTATACTGAGCCATATAATCTATCATAAACAAAAATATAAAGATCTGTTTCTTACAATTTAGTAATTATGGTAAAGTGAAACTATTATTCTGTGATTTAATAGAAGGGGAATGGCTGTATCTGGCATCCCCTTCATGATCTGGGCCACACATTAGGTCCAACACTTCACAAGACAAAAGGCGCCAATCGTACCTCGTATCATATTTATGGCCCTGAATAGGGCCATTGGTCGAAGATGCTAGCTGCTGGTGTGGCGGCAGCAATGAATGTTCCACACAAGCTCTGTTGTTATGTTCAGCGTCAGGTCTCGCTGGTAGTGCTGCACCGCAGTCCTCTTCACTCGCCCGCTGCTGTCCCAATCAATCTGCATGGTCTCTTCTTTCTTCTCCATTTTCTGATCATTCATTCTTCTATATTTGATCTTGCCACCTTATTATCGTTCGATATAACTCATTCTTTACACACAAGTGGGGGTTGCGCAGCTCGTGCGAGCATGAGTCGCGTGATGTGCAGTGTCCTGAGTCTCAGTTAGGACTCCTGCCACTGGGGCAGTTTGATTTCAGTTATATAAGTTTACTTATTGGAGGGCCTGAAGTGACCCTCGATGGTGGATTATACCACCGGGGCTAGTAAACAGGTTTGCTTCCAAAACTCAACAGGATTTGGAGTGTTTTTCAGAGTGCAGCAATGAGGGTATTGTGGGTAAGACGAGCAGCCCGACCATAGAATCTATGCGCCAGGTGTCTCAATGCTCTTTTGCAGACACCTACTCCCCTCCACAAAGCTCAAGAAGAGAATCTCCGAGAGACTTTACACACGAGCTTCAGGTCGAGAACGCACAGGAGCATAGATCTATGACAGCATGCAAAGTATCCCCAAACAGGACAGGCATAGGTAATCACGGGCAATACATACGTGTTGACGAAGAGCCTGCTTAGCCGGGGGTCATCGCTGGATTAGATAGCATGGGTAAAGTCTGCTGAGGTCCGCCGAAGCGCGTTGTCTGATCTATTGGGGATGGGTTTGCCAGGTAAGTCGGGAATCGACATGAAGCCCGAGGTACTTGACGCTGTTGGTACAGGGCAATTCGACGGGGCCTACTTTAAGCGGCCGAGTCCGCTTATGTCATCAAGAGAATATTACTGCTGCACTCTTAGTAGCGTTAACGGCAACTCTCCAATCCTTGGCCCACCCGATATACGTGTCGAGTTGGCACTGGAGCTTAATAGCCACAAAGTTCGCGTTCGGCTCTGAGGGGCTCTGAGGCAAAAGCAGCAGTGTTGTCTGTGAACAGAGACAATCTTACTCCAGCCACTCGGTGCGTGTCATAGACAAATACAGAGGACAGGAGAGACCTAACTACGTTGACCTGATGGACTCCAACGGTAATATGCCTCACCAAAGAGAGAGCGTGGTCTACTCTCACTCGGAAGCTACGGTCATGCAGAAAGCTGCCGATCAAGTGAATGTAGCAATTTGGGAGAAGGACTTTCGTGAGTTTGTAAAGGACACCCTCGTGCCACACAAGGTCCGAAGGCTTTCTCTACGTCCAGGAAGAATACGGTCGTCTGTTTGCCCAGCCAGCCTCGGTAATGCACTCCATGAGTCTCATCAGTTGATAAGTCGAGGAGTGCATCTCACGAAAGCCGAACTGTTCGGGAATCAGCACGTCCAGTCTCTCTAGATGGTCGCGGATCCTATGCTGGATCAGTCCTTCGAAAACCTTAGACGTCGAGGACAAGAGACTGATTGGTCTGAGCTTTTCCATGCGAGAAGAATTCTTTCCCGGCTTGGGTATCACTATTATAGTAGCCGTTTCCATTTCACCAGAAAGTAAGTCAGTCTGAGAAGGCAGTAAATAGTTCAGATAGGAAACGTATTCCTCTCTCCGGAAGGCGTTGGAGTGTGGAGTTCGTAACCCCGTCTGGGCCTGGCGCTTTCCGGGGTTTGAGCTGTACGATTTTCTCAGTGACCTCCTCCGTTGAGATGGGCTCGGGCTGGACTGTGATACCGGCAGAAACAAAGTGCTCTACCTCGTGGCAGATTTGCTCACTGAAGGCCGGGTTCTTGGATGCGTTTGGAGCGAACTGTCGCTTGAAACAGACATCCAAAAACTCTGCCTTCTCAGAGTGGGAGTTAGCCCTGGGGGGATAGTAAGTAGGCCCGGTCGGGCCCATGACCATGACCCGAGCCGGCATCAGCATATCTCCATAAGCGGGCCCCGTTTGGGTTCACCAATTGGCTCCTCCAATCGGGATGGGTACAGTTCAGGTCGCCAGCTAGGACTACCCTCCTATGTGCACCGAAGACGATCTCCAGATCATTCGACAGGAGCTCCGTTTGTGGAGGCTTGTAAGCGGAAACCACGAGTAGACCGTCGATAGCCACGTGGACCTCGACTGCGGTGCATTCGAGGTTCCGCCGCTGTGGCAGGACAACGCGGTGATGACTAGGGCTAGGATTTTTATATAATATCAACATGCAAAATATGTACATATTTATGTGATAATATTAGGTGAAATATGTAATATTACATAAAAAAATTTTAAAATATGTAAGATTAATTTAATTTAATTTTTATATAAATGATATATTAAACATTATATTACTTGAAGATTCCTCATTTTATTAATTATATTTTTGCAAAATAAAGTGTGGTACAATAATTAATTAATTAAGCATGTCCATATTATAGCAAACTTAAATAAATTCCATTATTATGTATGAAAAAATGCGAAAATTGAATAGAAGTTTCACAATTATTATAATTTTCATAGTCACTGTTTAAACTATCTGTCCACTAAATATTACTTTGCAGAACTCAATCTACTTACTTCACTCCGAATTGCAATGAACTATCAGATACATCTCCAAGTTTTCCGTTGTCATGGAATGCCGCCGGTCAGAGAGGATGTTTTTGTATACAGAAAATGACCTCCCCACGTCACAGGAAGTTGCTGGTGCAAATTTAAGTAGATTAAATTTTTCAGGAGAGATATCGTCTGGAGGATTCTCTTCTTCACCGCTGAGGATCTTGAACACTGCAGTCATTGTCGAGAAGCAAGGGTATCTCTCCATAACAGACTCAAATTTCTTCATTACTTCTATTCCAACAGTCCCTTCAACAGCACTTAACTTGGATTTCACATCTTCCACAATGTTCAATGATTTCTTCAAAGGCATGCCACGAGTTTCTAATTTTAAAATACTGTCAGCAATGAATCCAAAATTGCTTTGGATATACGCTAATTGGCACTGTACTTCAGAATCACTGAAGGCACTTTGGGCGTCTCTCACTGAAACTGCTGATTTACCTGGAAACGAATTATCACAGACTTCACATCTTTAAAATGTTCACTATAAAAGCAGGCAGCTTCGATCCACGTACCCCACCTAGTCAGGACAGGTTCAGGGGGAAATTTCACATTTGGCAATTGTTCTCTGTAGTGCAACACACGTTGGGGGGCTTTAACGAATACTTTCTTGGTGTTTGAAATAATGCTGTTCACTTGTGGATATTTACTTCGCACTTCTTTGGCGACACGTTGCAGTCCATGGGCGAGACAGGTGAAATGGATCATATTTTGATAGAACACACGTAAAGCAGTTCCCGCCTTTAGCATGTACGCTGCAGCATCAGAATAAAGAACAAGAACTTTATCTTCTTGAACACCTTCAGGCCACAACACTTTTAAGTCCATCATTCACAAAACGAGCAACTGTTGCATGATTTGTGTGTTCCAACACTTTCGAAGAAATCAGAAAAGGTGTAGAGGATTCTTCTCCATCCAGCTTACCAATCACAAGGTTGGCAACATAGCGCCCTTTCACATCCGTAGTTTCATCGACAGCGATCCATATATAGTTGCTGCCTATATGACGTCGCACGTATGCCAGCGCTTCCTCGTAACACAAATGCAGGTAGTTTTTTCGCAGCGTAGAATCGTTAGGTATCTGCCTCCCACAATACTTCTCTAAAAATGCGCGATATTTAGGTACCTGGAGTTTGTACCACGGGATATTTGCGGCAACCATAGCAGTACACATGTCATAGAAGAATTCATTCCTTGCACTTGAAGACTGTTGCATTTGAGATAGAAGGACTTGCTTTTTAGATGTTTGTAGTGCTTTATTCCTAGTATGCAGGGCACTGCGCACATGTTGTTCAAGTTGTGATTTCATTGAACATGTAATCTTCTTATTACAAGCCTGGCAGAGAACCACAGCTCCATCAGTAGTGAACGAATCATCTATTGTAACCCACAACTTTAACTTCGATGATAATTTTGACGCTACAGGAGGCATCACAGGTGGAATTCAATTAAACACTGTGGTTGCCAAAGCGATACTAAACGTACGAACTCAAGAATAGTGGTGGGTACAAAAATGCTCAACTGTTTGAAAAAAACAGTTCGCCGAGAAAAACGAACGAACTGTTCTTTCTCATGCACACAAACAGTTTACTCTTTACTCTGCCCCTTCCACTTAGCCTCTCCATTTACTAGTACCCACCCCACCACGCACTCTGTTTGTAAGCAAAACAGACTGTTTTCCTAGAAACGGAGCTATTTGTCCAAAACAACTGTTGCTTATCGTTTCTGAAAACGGAGTGAATAAGCAAAACACAATCGGCAACGAACTGTTCTTTTCTCCACTAATATCTTTCTTGGAATTCTTCCCTGACCCTTTCTCAGCAGCTTATAAATAGCTTGGAAAATCCGTTTCAGGTACCTGAGTTTCTAGTGAACAAATACTGTCATACGGACTGTTTTAAATTACCGTATATTCCACTTGCGAAAAAATACTTTTTTTACAGTAAGAAACAGAATATTAGGGGAGCGGGATGGTATAGCGGCTTCGCTGCTAGCCTCTCACGCCGGCGACCGTGGTTCGAATCCCAGTGTGTCGGAGCGAGATTTTCAGTTGAAAAATCCCGCGGTGTCAGGAAGGGCATCCGACCTTAAATCCCCGGCCACAACTCTTACATGCCTTAGTGCGTGCAAACAGTGACCCTGCGCAAGCGGGATAAGCTGAGGAAGTTGATGAAGAGACAGAATATGTAATTTTACATAAAAAAAGTAAAAATATGTAAAAAAATGTCATTATGATCAAATATGTAACAACAAAATGTCATTATATGATAGCTAAGGTTCTAATTCACGGACATTTATCATTTTTAGTTATGTATAAGCAAAGGGAAAGAATATGTATTTACATACGAATCCTAGCTCTAGTGATGACGAACAGACACCTTCACCACGATGGCAGTGCCACTCCTGAGCGACCCGATCGGAATTGACGATGCGGGGTCAGGTGCGTCTCACTCAAGAGAATCACGTCAGGCTTGAAATGGGTAACGAACTCTAAGAGCTCAGAATGCTGGGTGATGAGACCGTTGACGTTCCACGTCACAAGATCGAGGTTTCGCTTGAGAGATTGCTGTGTTTGTCCGTTATTCTTAACAGACCAATAACATGGAAGGCTTCCACCAAGAGGAGGAGCTTGTCTTGGGGAGTGGCTGTTGCCAAGTGCTCATTGATAGTCCTGAAAGTTTGGGCCACTTTCTACAAGTCTTAGCTTGGAAGAAAATCGGAGACAACGGAGAGATCATCGGAAGATGCTTGGGGCGTAACGCTTGGCTGCAGCTGCGTCGGTGGAAGTCTTTGGGGCAGGTTCTGGAGCGGGTGGTCGCTCTGGCTTTTGGAGGGCAGGCTTAGCTCCAGTAGCAGGTTTAGGCTGGCCCGTGATCTTGGCCTGAGTTCTCTTTCCTTTGTTGCCTGACCTGGGGTAGCGTCGTTTGGGTGGCAGTGGCAGGGGAGGATCATAATCCTCACCATCCTGCGGCAAGGAGACCAACAAATGCACGGGTACTGCCTCATGTTCCGGTTCCGAGGGCGCGACTTCTGGTGTGGCCTGCTCAGTTTCCCTTGGGCTCTTTGCACTTAATGCATTCTTTTTCTGGCCTTTTATTCCTCACATGTTGGTGTCACAATGGGCCTATCGGAGAACTGTCAATTCCTGTTTGGCTCGCTGTGAGCTCTCTCAGTTCCCCCAGTTGTTTGTGACAATCGTAAACCATGGGGAGCAGATATTGGTTGCTGTCGTCAAAACATATTTATCAATATTGAAATTTTCAGTTCATTTAATAGTCGAATCTAATCGTTGTTCAATCGATACATTAAAGATGTTTTATATAACTAAGGAAAGTATCAAGATAGCAATAAAATACATTGTAAATAAAACATTATAGATTACTGTATTTTTCATACATTACTATAATGCTTATAATATACATATAAATGTATCACAGGCCTACACATTAGAATGTGTAGTGTGTGTGTGTGTGTGTGTGTGTGTGTGTGTGTGTGTGTGTGTGTGTGTGCGTGTGCGGGTATGAAAATACAAAAATTCAGTAATCTCTTCTACTTTCAAAATGACAACAAAATAAGCTCAATGCAATTAATTTTATTTACTTTATTTTTTGTTACAGCATGAACAAAATAGATTCTCAATGTCAGGGCAAGCAGCACTGATAATCAAAACAAAAGAAAATTTGATTACCAAAATGATGTAACACGCTTCTTTTCTTATAGCCTAATTAAAATGAAATGTTTGAACAATTTTTAAATCTGAATAATTTAATGTATTATTTTACTTCTTATTGTATACATCATTATTCTTATTATAAACTTGCTTCGCTTATAACGTTTGTCTATATTTCCAACATTATATGAGTATCTTGTTTAAAAATTATTATTATTTATTTCTTTGTGTTTGATTTATATTTCATGGTTCAGGACGAATGAATGTTTTAGCTCTTTACCAATTATTGCATTCTGGCAGCCAGTAAAGCTCTCACGGCCAGAACAAAACTTGCTCACCTATGGTAACAACCCTGATCAGGAAAATCAAATATCAAAGAAACAATGTTTGATTTGGCCCTACACTACGTCAAACAGCATACTTCTGCTGCTCCAGGAAACATCATGTTTTTAAGATTCTGGCACGATATCACATCAACTTGTAGGTATTCTTCACTTCACCAGAAAAATATAACTAACTTTTTTAAACATTAAAGGTTGAAAGCAGTAAAAGTATTACATCAAGAGGCTTTCTAAATCAGACAGAAATTATTGTGTTACAAGGAAAGAGTCGCTGGCTATCTTCCGAGCTTTGGAGCACTTCCATAAATACCTCTATGGGAGAGTTTTCGCTACGCACCAACCATGCCGTGCTTGCATGGCTCTTGAGATTTAAAAATCTGGTAGGGCAGCTAGTAAGGTTGCTTGAATGTCTGCAAGAGTACAACTTCAAGGTACAACATTGACGAGGGGCCCTGAATTGTAATGTAGACGGCTTATCTCGAAGACTGTGCTCAGAAAGTTGCCAATATTGCCACAGAAAGGAAGAACAGAACGCAAGTGAACATGTTCAAGCCATCACTGTGGATTTCCTGGCAGACAGCTGGACGACATATTTTCGACAAGAACAACAACTGATGGAGACATGAGACTGATCTTAATGGCAAAAAGGAAGGTCACCACCCGGATTGCCAAGATGTCTGCCATGATTCCAAAGTGCTGAAGAGCTACTGGGCACAATGGGAATCTCTAACCTTGAAGAACAGATTGCTGAACAGGTCTTGAAAAAGTGCAGATGGACGAGACGTGGTCATGCAGCTGATAGTTCCCTGAAGTAAAGTGCAGTCTGTTTTGAAGGAGATGCATGATGGAGCATCGAGGAGGTCATCTTGGTGTTAATAAAACAATTGTCAAAATATAGAAATGATTCTATTGGCTTCATCTTCCTCATGAAGTACACAGATGGTGTTGGACATGTGTAATATGTGCTGCAAGCAAGGGCCCACAAACCACAGGTAGGGAGAAAATGAGACAGTATAACAATGGACTGCCGTTCGAGAGAATTGTCATAGACATTTAGACATTGCTGGACCTTTCCCATTTCAGACGATGGGAACCAGTACATCACTGTTATAGGTGACTATTTTACTAAGCACCTGGAAGCTTATGCAATTCAAAGCAGGAGGTAAAGCTTATGCTTATCCTGGTAAAGCAGGAAGTTTACCACTGTGGCAAAGGCATTAGTTCACAACTTCTGTTGCCATTATAGAGTCCTTATGGAAATCCATATGGATCAAGTGAGGAATTTTGAGTCAGGAGTGTTTAAAGATTATGCCGTCTACTTGGAATTCGAAAGACCAGAACAATACCTCTCCATCCCCAGTCTGATGGAATAGTTGATAGGTTCAATACGACACTTGAGTAGCATCTGTCGAAGGTTGTTGACGAGAACCAAACAGACTGGGACCAGTGTATACCACTATTCCTAATGGCATATAGGTCATCAGTACACGACATAACCGGCATGACTCCAGCAAAATTTGTGTTTGGGCGGAAGATTCGTCTTCCTGGGGACTTGATGTTCGGACCACCTGAGACTCAGTTCCAAGAGACGCCAAACTATTCCTCACAATTAAAAAAGTAACTGCGAGAAATGAATCGCTTGATAAGAGGGTGGCTGAAGATAGCCAGTGATAAAATGAAAACTAGGAATGACAGTCGCAGCAGTAATATGGGTTTAAAAGAAGGAGATCAGGTTTGGTTGTACAACCCAAAGTGCTATTGTGGTTGGTCACGTAAACTTGAAACTAACTGGGAAGAACCTTACATTGGGAAAAAGAGAATCAATGATGTTATTATTGGATTCAACACGAAAGATGGTGGAAATTCAAGGTCATCAACCTACATTACCTGGCCAAGTAGCCTATTACTTCAGAGACGGTTTGCCGTCTCGGGAGAAACAGCTTAAGGAGGGGGCAGTGCTATGACAATTACATAATGCTCTTGAAAAATTGGCAGGTGCAGTTATATAAAAGTTCTACACATTTCTCGGCTAACTGAGCAGGTGCAGTGTCTCTGTCAAGGCCGTGCCAATAGTAGCTTCCAGACTGTTTGAGAGCACTCTTAACTATACAAATTATGTTGGCACACTACCAAAAGAATGGAAAATTATTCTGGAACTTCTGCGGAGTATATATAAGGGTCAACAGTTGGCTTAGAAGTTAGTTACACCTGGTATTGTTGTAGAGGGTGGATCAAATGATTGTTTCAGATTAGTGGAAAGTAATAACTGTGTTATAATTAGTGTGGAACTCTAATAGTTGACAATTATTATTGCGTGTGGATAAATTTAACCTGAATTATTGTATGAGAATACTTTGTTACAAATTGTTATTTGTGACTAATTAAAGTTGGTAAAATTAGTGACTTCATTGGTGTCTATATTGTGTTTGCACCGTACAATTTACAATGATCCATGAGACCGTTGTAATAATATGTTATAAAATAAATCACAAGTAAAAGGGGTATCTGACGAGGAGATCAAAGCTAATATTGCCATTTTTGTAAGATTTTTCTACATCATTAGAATGAGAAAACAAATGAGTTAAAACAGATGGAGTATATGTTTCAAATATACGAGTCACAGATAAGATGCGGAGTGAAATAAAATGCAGATTAAAAAAAAAAGATTAATCAATTTGACCAGAAAAATGAACAAATTGATCTGATAATAAATCTGGAAAAAAGTTTTATAGAGGACAAGAAAATGAAAAAAATATCTAGTTAAATTAGGATGGCATCTGTTCATAAAATACAATCAGTGTGGAGTACCTTAGAAAATATTAGTAGTGTTATGAAGAATAATAAACTACAATTAAGTTTTAAAAAGAAAGTGTTAATCAGTGTCTGCTTCCTACAATGATTTACGGGTAGCAAACACAAAAGTGAAACAAAGACTACAGACTGCACACAGTAGCACAGAACAGACTGTGATTGAAATTACAAGATGAGATAGGTAAGACAAACACATTTACAACCAAACTAAAATAAATTATCTCATTTATGCAATTAAGAAAATTAAATGGATATGAGTAGACGAAAGCCATTTTGAAGATAAAGAGTTATGATATGCTTACGCACTGTACAATAAACTGGACAAGAAGTGCTCACTGACAAATTGTTGTGGAGGCATTTGCTCACTACAGTTGGCAACCAAGTGCTCTAATAATAAACAGTAATATATGCAAACAAAATTATAAATTTTTGTTTACTACAAAAAAATAGGTTATTGTAGCCAGATTTAGTTTATTAGCAGCCAATGTTATTTCAACGTTGCCACTGAATTGCACAACTGCCAGTCACTTTGATTGTAGTTGATTAGGAACTTGGAATAGTGGATGTGCCTAAAGGTCACATACAGTTCTAAGAGACTACCAATCATAAAACTATCAATGACAATGTGCAAACAATGTTTTATTAGCATCCAGTTGATAGAGAATACATATTTTTATAAAACAGAAAGAAATACAGCAAATATTATCAAAAACCAATGAATGGAATATCAAGGCACTACTTTGTTTCAACTTTAAAGCAACTGAAGAAAAACAATTATGATACATTAATTCTACTGCTCAACATAGTTCTGAACAAATGTGACATATTTTAAACTATATTTTAATAACTGTATCAAACACAGGCAATTAAATACAAACTTGTATAACACTTTGAGTTACACACAGTTTACTTTTTTTAACAAACAATGGATGTGTATAATATGAGGTAACTTATTACATGTAAGTTACATCAGATTATAATAAAAATAATGTAAATAGCTGATGAAGAACTTTGTGACAAATTTAAATCCTCAATGAAAATTAAAATTACAGAGTGCTTAGAATGTACGAGTTACTAAAATTCTGTGGGCTTTAAGGAGTTTCAATTCCCTCACCATATCTATGAGGTATGTATCAGTGCCAGTTAGAGTATTGTGGTGTTCTAAAAATGATTTAGTTGTTTTAGGCATTTCGACCTAAAAATGTTTTTTTTTAACAGTACTTCCTACAGCTTTAACAGAGTGTCAAATACACTTATCTAAAACTTCGGTAATTTCTTATTTGAATATGCACTCCTACATATAAAGTTCGTTCCTTCCAGTGTCCATTTTCATGTTTGGTACACCCCATCCTTCCACCATACAAACAGGACCATACCTGTAGACTTTAGTTTGCAATTGTTCAATAGTTTTTAATTCACGCCCTCTACTCTTTTATATACTTATAAAACTCACACACCTATTATTACAAATCATAAAATGATCTAAAAGACAGGTTCATAATTGACGTTACTTCCAATTCACTTTTCAACATCCACAGATTAATTACGATCAATCACAGATTACTCCTAATCTCCAGTTTCTTAATGATGAAAAATATATTGACTGATTACAAACTATTGTGTCTATAAGTTTTACACCAAGAGGCAATGACACTAACAACATTTTCAAGTTAAATATATTTACCTTTTTCTTTGCTTTATGTAAAGTCCATAAATTATCACCACTTGGACCACTAGCTTTGTCTAATATATCAAAAGAAAATTCTTTCGAAGGGTCTCTCGAAAAAAATGACCACATTCTTTACAATGTCTGAGAGTTTCATCCGACAGATAACGACAATATCAACACGTAACAACTTTGAGGTTAATGTCTTAACATTGTAAACAGAATTACTCAAGCCTATCACGGCCTATAAATTTGCATTTTTCAGACAACTACTGCAAGAAACTTATCAGCCTCCGATAACTACCTGTGTTTTCATCTTATTAATTTCTTATAGTGACAAAACCGTTGTTCAGCTAGAAATTACTAACATCATACTTAAAAAGTGACAATAGCCATAGCCGAACCTTCGCCGTATATCAATGGGAAATGATTAAGTTACTTTGGGATGACACGTGTTAATAATGGAGTCATATAGTAATGTATAAACTAATTTAACTTCTGAATTGCATTTGTCTGGGTGTTGTCTGTTACTTGACTTTTTTGCGTTTTGTGTAATTTATGATTTAATATTAACAAACTTCCCTGACCAAAATTTTATCTTTTTTCACAATTTAACATTATTATTTTACTATTACTGTACTGATTTGTAGATCACATCATTCGCAAATACTAATGAGGGAAACAAGTTTATAGACATTTTATTTATCAAGGAATGATTTTTTTATATAAAGGCAGTGGTAAAGTTAGCCAACATGGCTGACTCGGAACCATTTAGTGGAGTGAAAATTTTAAAAAATTCAAAAATAACTGTGAATGTTGAAGAAGCTCTTCAGGATATATTAGTAGTAACATATTCATTAGAAAACAAACTCTTTCAGGGTGTCTTGTTGGATTCCACAAAAAGGTAAAAAAATAATTTTATGAGCATATGATTACAACATGCCAACTTTTCTGTTTGTTTTCCTTATAATACTGTGATAGAAACATTTACACACAAATGAATACAGCCTGTTATTAGAATTTATTACAAATTAACTTACTACAATATAATAGCGTTTACAATCCATTTGCAAGCTATGTACATACGTTTAGAATTCGACCAGTTAGAGGTCTGATAGTTTCTGTACAAATGGTGGTTTATATTGTAACCTACACGTAAAAAAACTGAATTCGATATACCGTGAACTGAATTACATAAGCTCTTTTCAAATGTTTGTAAATATATTTCCAATGCTTTATTTCGACGATTATTATGATAATAGTCAGATGATGATAACAATAAAGCCTTCAACAAACTTTGCTTTCTGAAACGAAGGCAAACCATTGTAAAGTAAAGCAGCAGACTAATAGATAATAGGCAAAAATGCTGCTAATTTGTATACTACCAGCTGGTAGACAGCATTACCAAACAACAGTACTGTACTGTACTGTATTTAATTGTTAGTATAAAGTTTATAAAAATTAAAAGTAGTGTAGTTATATTATGAATGTCTAATATTCATAAGAATTTATTATTTGTATCATTAAAATTATTAAACCTATTATATTAATCAAAATAATAGTTATATACAAATGGTATAAACAGTAATAGTGCCAATACAAACTGTACAATACCAAAGAAATTTTTGCAATGGCCTACAATTACAGTATCCACACAACTGTAAGTTCTATTTTCATTGTATTGGAAATACCATAGCTATGAAATATATTTTTGTAGGTGCAGTGTTGCAAACTGGTCAGTAAAGTCAGTAAAAGTCAGTATTTTTGAGCAAGTCAGTAAAAAGCCAGTATTTTTTAAATTGGTCAGTAAAGTCAGTTTTTTAAAGCAGAATTTAGTGGTTCTTAAGAAAGGGTTTTTACTCAATACCGGCAATTCATTTTTTTTATTTCCTTACTTTCTAACATGATAATTAAAAATTTTTTTGTCAGAAATAAATAATTAAGATTAGGTATGAAAAGCAGATTGTGAGATTGCATTCCAGTATAAAAAGCAGTCTGGAATGTACTGTTTGCCCAATGATGTTTAACTGAGGGCGCAATATTGGTGCTATAAATTCCTGTTGCACTAACAGATTTTTATAGCACCATAATATTTTTAACAGTACATTTCATCTGTGTTTTTGTTTCAGCAGTCACGAAGTATTTCATGGTATTTGTGCCAAAATATAAAAGTGATTTAATAATATCATCCAAATACAAGAACATTGTTAGTCTTCTGAAAGTTAACACAATGAAAGTGGAAATAAACTTTGCTTGCTCCAGTGCTCACATATTTTCACAGTTTACTGGCCAGTTTCAGAAAGAAGAACCTTTGATTCACCTTCTGTATGATCGATCACCTCAAAACTCTAACAAGCAGACTAATGACTCGTATATGTCATTCTGAGGTTATCTTCTCGTTAGATTCCTTGAATGATGAGAAAAGTTTTCTTCCTCTTAAAGAAGTAAACTGTGGATTAGATGTAAAAGAATTACAAATGTTACCAGAAAAGGACAAACTTGCATTTCTGCTCCAAGCAAAAAAGCATTTCATTGCTAGTTGTAAACACATTTTTACCAAGTCTTCCTTGACGTCAAAACCTTTATTGAAGCATTTTGAATGTTTGATCCCATCCGAAAGAACAAAAGACAATAGTTGGAAGTCCATCGTTGAAGTGGCAAAAGCATTGCCTATTGATCTGAACATAGCCTCCCTTATTGATGAATGGAAGTTACTGAGTTTGGAAGAAGATGAGCTCCATAGCAAGAGCAATCGCATTGATGTTTACTGGAACCAGTTTTTTTAAGAAAACTGATGAGGCAGGTGAGATGAAGTACCCACTTGTTTCTAAGGTTGTCAAAGCAGCTTTATCTCTTTCTCATGGTTCAGCAGATGTGGAAAGAGGCTTCTCAAGCTCACAGAGATTTATGACCTCCGATCGGGCAAGTATGTCTGAAAGAACTCTGGATGCCTATCTTCACGTTAAGTTGCATAAACTGTATGATGGAAAAGTACATTTGGTTCATATAAACAAAGAGCTCTTGAATCTCGCTCAGTCAGCCTATATACATCATAGGCAGTACCTAGAAGAACAACGTTTAAAGAAAGAACAGGAAAAGAAAGAAGAAGAAGCTAAGGAGAAAGAGCGTATTGCCGAAAACGAATTAGGGAAAAAACTCAGCTGAGAGGAAAGGTATTGATGAAAAAGAAGTAGTATTAAAACAACTGAAAAGTGATTATATATAATTTACCTTAATTTCCGTCCAGTGACGTCAAGCGTAATTTGTATTTGGTTACGCGTTTCAGGCCATGTGGCCCATCCTCAGACCATCACTCCAAGAGGAGCTCGTTAAAAAATAAAAAAATCCACATAAAACAAACGCATAATAAATAAATACAAAAATATATTAAAACATAAAGGCGTTCTATTACACGAACACGGTGCACCGCGTGTAGCATGCCTGAACTGCGTCAATGGAACCTGTTATCTATTATTATCTGTAATCGATCGCAGCGCGGTATCATACAGTGGGTTGGACCTGAAGTTAAGTTTATCATTAAGTATGTCGTCACACACATCTGGGTTATTATGACCTCTATATATCTCGAATTCTTCAAGCGCATCCATATAACGGCCTTTGGCACAATAATGTAGGGGTATGAAGTTTTTGTTGAAATTTGTATAAGAATGATTACATGAAATCAGATGCCTTGTAAAGTTAGATTTAATATTATCTATGGAAAAATTACCCCTGTTAAAATGGCTTTGTGGTTTGTGTTCGCGGAATCTTTTGATGAACGGTCTACCCATTTGGCCGATATAAAATCGGTCACATATAAGCTTGTAAATACCTGTTTTGGATTAAATTGTTGTCTGAACGACTGGGCGAACTAAGTTCCATAATGGAAACTGAAACCAATAATGAACTCAACTTTCTTGATCTTACTGTCACCAGGCAACTTAACAGCTTAAACTTTAAGATTTACAGAAAACCTACCACCACGAACGTGACCATACATGCAGACTCACACCACCCCTTCTCTCAAAAATTAGTGGCCTACAACAGTTTTATTCACAGACTTTTGATGATCCCCCTAAATAATGATTTCGAGTGTGAACTCAACATAATTAAACACATAGCTCTGGCCAACGGATATGAATCCCAAATGATTGACAATATTCTTAGAAAACACAAATCCCGTCGTTCCAAACAGACACATGATATTACACCTAACAACAAATACATCACAACAACATACACTGAGTTGATGCCCAAGATCCTTACATCCGCTTTAAATAAATTAGGTTATACTGTCATTTTTAAAACAAATAACCGTTTACGGAACTTAGTTCGCCCAGTCGTTCAGACAACAATTGAATCCAAAACTGGTATTTACAAGCTTATATGTGACGATTGTGACCGATTTTATATCGGCCAAACGGGTAGACCGTTCATCAAAAGATTCCGCGAACACAAACCACAAAGCCATTTTAACAGGGGTAATTTTTCCATAGATAATATTAAATCTAACTTTACAAGGCATCTGATTTCATGTAATCATTCTTATACAAATTTCAACAATAACTTCATACCCCTACATTATTGTGCCAAAGGCCGTTATATGGATGCGCTTGAAGAATTCGAGATATATAGAGGTCATAATAACCCAGATGTGTGTGACGACATACTTAATGATAAACTTAACTTCAGGTCCAACCCACTGTATGATACCGCGCTGCGATCGATTACAGATAATAATAGATAACAGGTTCCATTGACGCAGTTCAGGCATGCTACACGCGGTGCACCGTGTTCGTGTAATAGAACGCCTTTATATGTTTTAATATATTTTTGTATTTATATATTATGTGTTTGTTTTATGTGGATTTTTTTATATTTTTTAACGAGCTCCTCTTGGAGTGATGGTCTGAGGATGGGCCACATGGCCTGAAACGCGTAACCAAATACAAATTACGCTTGACGTCACTGGACGGAAATTAAGGTAAATTATATATAATTATCATACAGTGACCTGGACCGCTTTAAATATGTTTAAATGAAAAGTGATGAAGAAGAGAAAAGAAAAGTAGCTGATACTCTTTTAAAAGATGCAAATGAAAGATTAAAGCAGGCTATTAAAAATAAGGATCTTGTTGCGGCTAATGTTGCACAGGCAATCCTGGAAAGTGCTCAGAAAGTTAAAGAAGAAGCTGACATAAAAAGACATGATGCGGAAAAATTCAGAAAAATGTTGAGAAAAGAAAATCTTCACTAATTACTTCATTTTTCAATAAAAAACCCAAGCAATGAGTTTCAATTACAATTCTTAAGCAGACTGATCATAGAGTACCAAGGATATTTAACGTTCTCTTGGTATGTACATTATATTATTCTAGGAATATTTAAGATGGGTAATTATGTTACAGTTTTATTAGATATAAGATGTAAGTTAAGCGCTGAATAATATGTCAATAAAATAAATATACAAAATTAACTTATAATGGTGGCAAGGGAAATTGGCCTGAGTAGCTGTAAACCAGTTAACAATATGCCTGCTGATTTTACTTGAACAATGTTTAGTTTTTAATGTTTTTTAATAAGTCTCAAACTAAAATAATGCCGTTGTATGTTAGATTTTGTTTTACAGCTGCTCAGTGGGGAGAAGGGTGGCCAGTTATAAAAAATATGTTTTAAACTGTCTCTAATTACTTGTAAATTAATATTAATATGGTCGATGGAGGTCAGTTATTTTATCTTAGGTCAGTAAGAAGTCAGTATTTCAGTGATTTTAGTCAGTAAAATCAGTAATTTAGACCTCAAAACCAGTTTGCAGCCCTGTAGGTGCACTTCTTTTTTAAATGGTGATAGAAATGAATTGTGGAATTCATAAATTTAATGAATTTCAGATAGGCCTATCTTATTAAGAAATATAGAAAATTCTTAGTTCTTAAGTATTACATTCGATAATATTCAAGGCCATATATTTAACAACCAGTGTAACCAGTACACAAAATATGTCTATTTTTGTAATATAATACTTTGTATAATGTACTTAAATATTTTACATTTTGGGAATATGTTTCTTTTATAGATTGTCCTAAGCTTGTCACTAATGTATTGTGTTGGCCAAAACGCTAGGTGCAGTAGGTATATTTACAAACACTGTCAGTTTAGCTGACATCCACTATAGTAAAATTTAAATTCGGGTACTTGTATTTTAGTGTAGCCGTGTAGTTATTTATATGTGTTTGGGTAAGTATCAAGATTTTATGCAACAACAAATGAGATTAACCTGTAATTTTACAACAGATGCCTTGTTAAGTAAATGAGCGTAACATGATTAAAAAACAAACACAAACTTGTTTTGAAGTAAATAAAATGTTAAAATGTATGAATTTAGGTACTTCTCCAAAACTCATCACCATTGTATTTATTAATTGTTGCAAAGGAAACTAATGAAATAACTGATTGTAATTAGTAAAACTTGCATGGTAATGTTAACCAGTAATAAGTGCCAAGTTGTGTATACTGAAATAGTATGTGCTGAAAGATAAAAGTGGTTATTAACTTCATGTATAATTAAAACAATTACTACAGATAAATTATATGTATCACTTTCATCTTACAAAGTATAAATGATATGCGACTAAATGTAAGGCACCCACCCTAATATAATGTTGGATTAGTTAAGAAAGAAACTAAAACGTACTCACTTTTATTATACAGTTCACAAATCAACTCCTGACTCAAAGTAAGGTGGAGTGGTCCAACATCTCGCAGGTTTATATATACAGGACTTTCATTGTGTTAGAGAACTTGGTTTTTTACGCAATTTGTTTTTAACACATTGAGACCTGCCCGCTTGCGGTGTCTACGTGCTGCTGTGTCCTGAGCATTTTTGTAAACTTTTGAGAGCCAGTAAAAAATGTATCTTCACTTACATCCATTCTGTTAAACAGTACATTAAAGGACAAGTCTTCTGCTTTAAAATGGTATATATTTTGTTCTGGTGTTTTGTAGTTTAGTTTGTTTTTTCATTAAGTCAAGAAAAATACACTTTTTCACTTTAAAAAAATTCAGCTGGACTCAGTTATTGCGCAGTACATTAATTTTAACACAGATTTTAAACACAGGTACAACTGTACACAAAATTATATTGTTTACACCTAAATATTGTTTCATCAAGAAATTTATTGAAATAGTCGAAAACCAAAACGTTTTATCAGTTGAGGTTAGAATAGAACTCTTTCTCGGGCACGGGTAACAGTGGTTGTTCATATAGGCCTAACTCACATCATGAACTTGAAGTTGTTATATGAAATTAACTTGTATTCATATGTTTCTCTTTGAGTTATTAATAATTTCAACTAAAAGCTGAGAAGTGTTAGTTATGTCATTAGCTTCACCCATCACAGTGTCACTTATCATGCACACATTACCACTAATTTTTGATTATGTATTTGATGAATCATTGTCGGAGCCAGAACTGTTTATGAATTAATTTATTTCTTCTTCTGTAAGATAATTCATGGAATATGTTTTCAATACAGAAAAATACATCAAAACACAACTGTCTCACATACAATCTGTAGGTAAACAACAAAAATGGCTTCACTTATCAAACACGTACATGGCACAAACAGAAATATTTTTCCCTGTGTTTGTTCCAGTGAATGCTGACCTCTACTTTAAATAGAGAACTAAAATATTCCATTACATGGAAACCAAGCCTGTGGACGTATAGGAGCCGTCTTGTTTAGTTTAAACTACGTCAAATTCGCGGACATACCTGGTACGTCCTTAGGGTTCTGGCGCTTGTTTGACTTGGATGTACTAGGGCGTAATGTGTTAATATCATACTCTCTCACAAATAGAAGCAGTTGTAATGTTTTTTTTTTTTTCTTTATAACTTTCTTGCCTTAGTAATGACATGACAAACAGAATTGGTCAACTAAAAATCAGCTGGTAACAGTACAACAATGAACTTTCAATCTCCTTGCAACAAGTAAAAATTTGGAAGGTAATTGTTTAACGTCATTCAGGAATGTGACGTGGTTGGTTATATAAGAAATAGTGTTTCTTCCCTCAGGAGCACATTTATTCTAACGTAACTCTACAGGTGGCAACTACAGTTTCTGTAGTGGCAAGAGACATTTCACTGTTACGCATGCTTAAAGTAAAGAGTTCTTCAATTTTTTTAGTCAGTATGTCACATATACATAAATATACACACACTGGATGTTATGAAATTTTATGACTTGGTAAATAAACTTTTTGTGGATGGAAAAATATTATAGTTGACACCACTAGTGCTTTTCATTACATACAAAACGTTTTCAGAATATAATCTTTTAGAACAAAAGAAAAAACTGCAAAAATGATTGAAATTTTTGACAATTTGCAAATTCTTATAACTGTACATAACTGAAAACGCAGTTCCAGTAACACATGAGTTGCACTTTTTCTGTTTTCACACTTTTCAGAACAAGGCAGTTTGGTTCACACAGTTTGTATATTTTAATACCTTACTTACGCTTTTTTTCTTTGACATATTGGAAAAAGACGCACCGTGTCCATAGCACTATGGCCTCATCCAAACTGAGCTGTCCTGGATAGTACATCTGTAGCATCTTGTTATTAAAATAGGCTAATAAAACACCATGTGATCTTTGTACAATTGATCTTCTGGTGCTACTTCATTTGGCTTTGAGGTTTTTGCAAAAGTATGAGTACCCCAAAATTAATGGAAAGCAATCTCTATTCATATAATTAGGATAAGTGTCTTAAGTAGGAGATCTGCCTTCCAGTAAACCTGAAGAATTCCAGTGTGCAGAATTAGGCCTTAAAAACTTTTAATTCATCCACTGACAAATCTTTCTGTTTATTAAAACAGGCATCTTTCTTGGGCTCCGAATTATATATGTCTGTTGATTGTGCGTATTGGACATTTTACATACTTCTACACGGAACACGTCATCTGAAGACATACCAAAATAGTCATAAGGCTCACTGTTACCTGAAACAGAAACATGAAGGTGGTTTGTTGTAACAAAGGTAACAAAGTTAAAAACTTTCAAATAGTTATATCACCAGTCCAAATGGGGAATTTTCACAAAACGTATTGTTTTCATGTTAAGTCACACAACGTATCACCATTTTCACCACCAGAGTCGTTGCCTGATTCATTAAGTAAAATTTCATTAATCGTAATTTTCTGAAACTTCAGGCTCTTCTTCACTGTCATAAAGTAACCTATCCAACTCACTAACTGTAACATTTTCGAAGTGTATGGACTCAGCACTATTGCTTTGCTTTTGAGAAGAACTAGTATGTTCACCATTCATTATTCAAACATACAAATAACAAAAAACACTTAACAGCTATATAATGTAGTAAACACATGGACACAACAACACACTGACAGTACACTACAGTTTCCCTCCAAATTACACATTGCATTAGACGCACTAGCATGTCCATCGCAAACTGCGAGAACTGCAGTGGATGTGTAACTACGCCTGCAGCAGTGAACGTGTTGTGTCCTTGTAACTTTTATAGGTGTTAAAATTTTGTTACATTTTATTTTCAACCAGAACTGACTTTGAACGTAGATCACTGCACTAGTGGAATTCGCATAAATACGTATGAAATTATCTACTGTTAGCAGTAATTTTGTAAACACCAGCTCTTAATATTGCTAGTTAATTGTAGCTTACTTATTCGGATTTCTCATGATCTGTTTTAGACTAGTTTAATTTTCTTTTGAACATATTAGTTAAAAACGTAGGTACATAATAGGAAATAGACATTATTTCGTAAATCAAGAAATCCTTCCCCATCCATTATGATCAAACATGTTTGTCATTAGCAGTAACCGTGGAAAAATATATGTCTTAATGTATGTAAAAGTTTCATTCAAGAACCTGCTGGTAAATATGTTGAACTGTGTTGCCTTTTCCACAAATGGAAAAAAACGCCATGTTTACAATAAGATGACATTATGTTTGAACGTAGGATGAAGTAACACTTAAAAGTACTTATCAGCAGTTATTTGAAGCAGTGGATTACACATTGTTTTCTTGGGCACTGTATGTGGAATTATAAAGAACTGTATTTTCGTCTAGAGAAATACTGATTTCACAGGTATTACAAAACTGCTATTCAGTGTGTGATGGTGTCTAATTAGCATTATCTTTATCCAGTTCACACATAATCTATGATTTAACATATGGCTGATGGCAATAGACAGAGTTAAAAGAAAAACCAGTGAACTTGGCATTTCATCACAGTTTTTTTGTTATTATTTTACCCAGTTATTTTACTGAGGCTGGTATGCCTACGGCTCCGGTGTATCCGACTTTTTTGCTATCCGACCCGGCCGACCGCCACATTAGGTCGGATAGTTGAGAGTCTACTGTAAATGTAGTGATATAAAACCAATATATAACATAAATCCACATAGTAGAACAATACGTCATATGGAGTAATAAAAACAACATTTTTAATTGTATGAACCAAATAAAAGGAAACTCAACTAAATCACAGCCTTTTATTATCAGGGTTATTTAAAAAATAAGTATTTGTGGGTGTGGCCACTATAACCCCACAATATTATGCAAGTCACTTTTTCAATTTTGAGGTTTTAATATGGTTAATTTTTTACTTAGTCGTTATAAAAGTGTTATTGCACTTAATTAGATATGATTTATGTCACGTACTTACCACTTTATTTCTTGATTCCAAAATTGTATAATTACTATATGGGCAGAGAACATGGATCCTGTCATTAAACTAGCTCTGAAGCTGGTTCTTGTACTCTCTATCTGCATACTTATTTTGCCATCATGAATGCAGAAGACTTTTAATAATAATTACTATAAACATAAACTACCATGCACATTCTAACAATTTATCAGACTAACTGTGTCTGTCTACTCACCTCAAAAAACCCAGTTGCAACCCTGTTGGTGTAACAAACTCTGCTCACCAAGGTGTGCATGCGTTATGATTGAAATATTCTGATTGCTGAATAACTTTCTTTGTTTGACAATGTTGAAACTGGAATTTGTTTAATACCCATTTCCCTTTGTTAATACGATGACATCTCTCAGAACAACTATAGTAATTTATTCCCAATTTGTTTGTGCTTAGAAAAAAATGGACTTTTGCCTTGTTAGCCGGCAATATAAATTCATCTCGTCAAGGAATTTTTATTCTTGAGTTTATAGTAGTGACAGTTGTGGACAGGTTTCTCTCCCGAAAGTGAATGTTATACGTGTTGGCTTAGATTCATTGGCTTTAATTCCTCATTTCATAATACATTTGTTGCGTCTTAGATGCTCTCGAAGAATCTTAAGTTAATCTTAGAACACTTATTGAGGTGCTGGTGTGAAATGAAATGATAAGGTGGACTGTATAAATTCTTGCAATAATAATTTATTGGAAATTAACATGACATAATTGCTGGCGCGTGCAGTTTTAAGATTACCGGCATAAATGCCGGAGAATTAATATAGAATCAAATATGGAAAACTCATAACCATGTGTGAGGCCGATATCGCCAAATTAAAATTAGTGCATGATGATCATGCTAAATTATGAAATATTGAAACTTATGTAGCGCTGCGGCTACCGAACAAGGCGTGTTGCTTGTACAGAGTCTTGCAAAGAACTAAACTTGAATTTGTCTGCTGCAGCAATTTAAAGTACAAAGTTTTGATAGGTACAAAGTTTAACCATACTGCCCGCACAAAATCGGGGCGATTTTGCAACGTAAGTAATTGTGTGAATGGTACATCACAAATTATTATCAAATGTTATATACAAAGACAATACACAATATACTTGAAAGCCTTACACATTAAATTGACCTTTTGTTTAAAGTAAATCATCTCTGACATAAAAATCTGTATCAGAAACAAACTCAGAAGCAAAACAAAACAATTTCTGTGCTAGCAAATGTACAAAAATAAAAAACTCATGATAAAAATAAAGGTGCTTATGTAAATAACATGATCTTTCTTGAAGCATTAACATGTGTTCAGTAAATACATACATTTAATTTTTAACAAGAAGTAAGTGACAACCCTTAATTTATATAAAAGAAAACATCCTCAAAAACTGATTCAATATAGTAATACAATAATAAAGACATAACAATGTACATGCATAGTATTAGTATAATGATATCAAAATTCAGTAGTACATAGCAATGATAGACATATCCAAATATCCAAATGATGTAAAAATGCATAATATGAGTGTATGAGTATACATAATACATAAGGATTGACATAATAGTTAACAGTACATAATAGTATAATAATGATCACAAAATTCAATAATATGTAACAGGTAATAATACAATGACAATAGACATAATAATTGATACAATAATGTTAGAATCATAATCCCCAAAAAATTCAAAAACATAATAATAACATGATAATGATACATAGGAATAAAATAATAAAAACTTAATAATAATATAATACAAACAACAAACAGAAAGCATGATAAATGTTAGATACAATGATGCATGTCGCATGAATACTCATGCAATTAGTTGAGAGTCCACTGGAAGTGGACATAATTTATGGATGGGTCGATGTAGGATACCATTAGTGGTACGAACATCCGCGGCGCGCACTATTGAATCCTGACCCGAATAGACGTTCGTGACTACCCCGCGTTTCCAGTGAAGTGGGGGGGGGAACTGTCATTTAGAATAAGGACGAGTTGTCCGGAAGTCAAATTTTTTGACGGGATGCGCCATTTGTTGCGTTGTTGTAACTGGTGCAGGTAATCTTTCGACCACCTGTTCCATATAGATTGAGTGAATTTTTGGAGCAGTTGCCATCTGCCCAGACGACCAATATTCACTTGGGAATAGTCAGGTTCCGGGAGTGCAGTGAGAGGAGAACCAACCAGGAAGTGAGCTGGAGTTAAAGGTTCGGGGTCCCTAGAGTCATTGGAGATGGCGAACAAAGGGCGCGAGTTGAGGCAGGATTCTATTTGAGTTAGGATAGTGTAATACTCCTCAAAGGTAAGGATGGTTCCGCCGACAACGCGCTGCAAATGGAATTTGACACTCTTGACTCCACTTTCCCACAGTCCACCGAAATGAGGTGCTGAGGGGGGAATAAAGGACCATTTAATGCCCTGGGCACTGGTAAAATCCTGGGTGGTCTGCTCAAATCCATTAGAATGAAAAAGTTTGTGCAATTCGTGAAGTGAGCTACTAGCATGACGAAAATTTGTTCCGTTGTCGGAGAATATCTGATCAGGAATACCTCTACGCGCTATAAACCATTTTAATGCTGCTATGAATGCGTCTGGGTAAGATCTGAGACTAGCTCCAGGTGAATGGCCTTAGTGGTCATGCATATAAATAAAGCAATATAAGCCTTTGACGTCGATTTTGAACGCTGCCCGCCATGGCGTATAAGTATGGGACCGGCATAGTCGACTGCAGATTGGGAAAATGGCTTAGCAGGCATAACCCGGGAAAGGGGTAATTGTCCTAATAATTGGTTTGCGCCCCTAGCATGGAATCGAAAACAAGTGATACATTTATGTATTACTGAACGTATATAAGATTTATCATTAACTATCCAATATTTCTGACGTAGAGAAAACTGAGTCAATTGTACACCAGCTTGTAGTAAACGAAGATGCTCACTTTGTATGATTAGTTTGCTGAGATGAGAGTGCGGGTGTAGAATGATTTGGTGTTTGTTCTCATAGGTAACCTGGGAGTGCTGAAGGCGTCTGCCCACGCGTAATATCCCCGCAATGTCCAGAAATGGGTTGAGAGAGAGAATTTTACTATTATTGGGGATGCAGCGTTGTGCCTCAAGTTCCTTAATTTCGATGCTAAAGTGCAATCGCTGGGACTGGCGAATAAAAACCAAAAGTGTATCTGCAACTCCTGGGCAGTTAAAAAGGAAGTGTGCCTATCAGCTATGGGGAGCCTAGAGTTCCGAATGAATCGACGGCAATAAGAAAATACACGAATGAGCCTTGAGAGCGATGAGTAGTTTTCAAAATAACTAGACGTAGATGAAGCGACAATCAATGAGGTTTGGACCTGCTTACGTTGTTCCTGCTCAAGATCGGGATGAGTGCAGGGTGAATGGGCATCGAAGGCGCAGATGGGCCATGATGACTCATGGGACAACCAGGATGGACCATGCCACCATTGTGGGTGATTGTGTAAAACCCGAGGGAGACAACCACGCGATAATATGTCGGCAGGGTTGCCCAGTGACGAGACATGATGCCAGGTACCCCTTGTAGTGAGCCGCTGAATCTCCGCCACACGGTTGGCGACAAATACCTTCCATCTGGAAGACTGCTGGTGAATCCAATGTAACGCGATCATCGAGTCAGAGTAAAAATATAAGTCGTCGAATTTGTAACTCACGGCGTCTGTAACCTTGGAAGCCAACTGTACCAACAAGAGACAGGCGCAAAGTTCAAGTCTGGGTAGTGTTATCTGCTTCAAGGGAGCGACTCTAGATTTAGAACATAACAAGTTTGATGAGATGACATAGTTTGAATAGACAGTACGCACATAAATACAACACGCGTAACCTTTTGCTGACGTGTCGGCAAATCCATGGAGCTGGAATGAAATGATTTGCGAATTATCCAAACTCTTTACCGACCTTGGAATCTTAAAGTAAGTGTTTGAAATTAGCTGAGAATAAAGTTCTACCCACTGATTAGATAATGAATCTGATAAGGGTTCGTCCCAACTTGTACCTGTTAACCACAATAGCTGCATAAAATGCTTACACCAGAATGTAACCGGGCCAATGAGTCCCAAAGGGTCGTAAATCCCTGCGATAACAGATAATACCCTTCTCTTGTTGAATACCTCTACATGGACAGGCTGTTAATGAGAAGAATGATCCAGCACGTGTGGACAAGAAAATGTTAATGAATTGGGCCCAAGTGGGCAAAAAATATGTTTCTTGAGTTGAAGAATCCTGTCGGCTGGTCTTCCATGTTAGTTAAAAATATTATGTAATACATGCATTGCTTCAGTGGGAAGAAAATGATAAGATGTGGACTGTATTTGAATAGATTTTAATGTCTTTCCTAGTTACATTACAAATGTATTATTTGTTGAAATGAGGTCGGCTAATAATGCGTGTTGCCTAGTATTATAAATTTAGATTAGAATGAAGCGGGCCTAGTCGGCCATAAGCAAGAATGTGCGGCCTAAAGCCTACATTAAATGTCGACAATAAATGACAGCGAAAGCTGGGCGAACCGAACGCCGAGAGAGCTAGCTACGCACTGTGCAAAGTACAAACACGCAAAAACTGAGGCGAGGCAGTAAGCAGATTAGCCAACCTAGAAAACGAAATTATCGCGCTACCGTACATAAGCTGCCTGTTAAAATCAAATGATTTTTTAACACATTTTTTTAATAACTTATGATACATTTACAATTTAATTTAAAAGAGTACAGTTCTTACTAATGATAGTTAGGTTCAAGGCTAAGTTGAACCTTGAGTTATGAGATTAGATAACGGCAGTCCGTCACTAGTTTAGAGATAAGCATGCATAAGATAAGCCTAGAGATAGGCGGTTGTAGGCCAAGGTTGGCGAACAGCTGTTTCATATATGAATAAAGTCTGGTTTGACCAATATTATTGACACAAGTGTGTGCAGTATAACATTATAAAACATGAAAGAAAAATACATAATTATACAATGTTTAATGCATGATCGGAAGCTCATCACATGATGGACCGATAGCTGGTAACCCTATGCATGTCATAGATGGTTACTGTAAAATTAATTGAGGCCCGTGGGCCTGTACAGAGAGTTCATTACATGAACAAAATTGTTGTTGAACATGTTGCAGTTGCATGTTCAATCGTATATTTAGCAGGGCGGCATGTATTGACCTAGTCATGCTGTTCCTGAAGTTTCAGGAACTTACAATATGTAATAATGTATGAACAAGCTAGATGCTGAATGCAAGCCCAGATATGACATGTATGTCATAATTTTAAGTAAAAAGAATTGTGCATGCTTACTTGCAAAATGAATACAATATAAAATAAACCTAGACGTGGCAGTTACATACGGCAGACGCTAACAATAGTTTTTACATAGACACAATTTATGTGAATACAATAACAATAATTTACATAATTACAAAATGAATAATTGCAATGTCAAATAACAATACAATACTGAAATTACAGAAACAATTTAACAATTTAAAGACATTCACAGAATAATACATATTTATTAGCAACAATATAAAGAAATGAATGCATGATTGGTTAGCTGCAAGACATGCGAATATTATGTAATAACATTTTATAAATAAGACCACCAAAAAACATGCAATATACCCCATAACATCAAATGAAAATGTGTAAGACATAGTATGCCACACAAATTAACATACAATACAAATATTAAGATACCACCAAAACTGTGATAATTAGAAGCGTGCAATGGCGCAAAATTGATAAGAAAATATTGTGATGATTTATCACAATTATGTTGACCAAATGGTCGTAATAAGCAATAAGCCAATGGCTGAATAAAAGTAGCATTGTGCTAAATAATCATAAGGTCAAATCTCGTCTCGCGCTGGCAACAGACATAATTTATGTATTGGTCTCCGCAAAACACCCGTAGGCGTGCGAATGTCCACGACACGAACCAAGTTATCTGGGCCGGGAAATGTGGCGATAATTACGCCAAATTTCCAGGCTAATGGAGGTAAATTATCCTCAATAAGCAAAACTAAGTCACCAATGGAAACATTATCCTTGGCAAACTTCCACTTGTGACGCTGCTGCAACTGGTGCAAATAATCGCGAGACCACGCCTTCCAAATGCCTCGGACAAACCTCTGAAGAAGTTGCCAACGCCCAAGACGAGAAACAGGAACGTGAGAAAGGTCTGGGTCCGGAATCGCTGTTAAGGGTGCGCAAATCAAAAAATGGCCAGGTGTAAGTGGCACCGGGTCGTTAACATCCGAAGAGATAGCAAATAAAGGTCGAGAGTTCAGACATGCCTCTATCTGAGACAAAACGGTCGTGAACTCTTTGAAGTTGAGTATAGATTTGCCTACCACGCGGCGCAGATGAAATTTCAAACTCTTTATGCCGCTCTCCCAAAGGCCACCGAAATGAGGTGAGGAGGGCGGAATAAATGACCATGATATCCCCTGAGAGGATGTGAATGACTTAATCGAAGAAATGGCATCCTTGTTGTGCCAAAAGTTGTAAATATCATGTAAGATGGTGCGGGCCTTCCTGAAGTTTGTGCCATTGTCGGAGTACAGTTGACTGGGTATACCCCGACGTGCCATGAAACGACGTAAAGCGGCTATAAACGCGCTGGCCGTAAGGTCGGAAACCAATTCCAAGTGAATAGCCCTAGTCGCTAAGCAAACAAACAAAGATACGTATGCCTTAGAAAGAGTTCTAGACTTCTGCCCGCCATGACGAATCATGAAGGGACCACCATAATCAACCGCGCAAAATAGAAACGGCCTAGAAGGAGTGACTCTAGGGAATGGTAAAATACCAAGTCTCTGAACCTGCTGTGTGGCACTAAACCTGATACACTTGAGACACTTGCGAATAATGGAATGGATGACTAGCCGGGCATTAACAATCCACCAACGTTGACGCAGTGAATGATGCACGAGTTGAGCACCAGCGTGAAGTAAACGAATGTGTTCACGTTCGATGATAAGGCGTGTAATATGCGCCGATGGGGGTAATACAATAGGATGTTTCGAATCGTAGGGTAATTGGGAATGCTGCAATCGTCCGCCCACGCGTATCACTCCAGAGTCGTCAAGAAACGGGTCGAGAGAAGACAATTAATTTCGGTTCCGAAGTGGATTGACTGAGATTGTTTTATGAAGAAGTTGAGAGACTGATGAATTTCTACAGGGGTCAGATCGCCCGAAAGTTTGTCCGCACATGAGTGCCTAATATTTCTGATGAACCGAAAACAGTAAGCGTATACACGCGTCAGCCGGTGCAACGAGGAAAAGTCCAACGATAAGTCAACAGCCAGGGTAGACATTAGCGAAAGGTTATGTATATTTTTCTCTTCCACGGTGACTTCAGAAGACGACGAAGTGGCCGGTACGAAGGATGGGAAGGGATCAGACTCTGACGATTGAGACAGACAGCTAGGACCGTGCCACCAAAGCGAGCAATCGCGCAAAACGTCAGGGAAACACCCCCTAGATATAATATCAGCAGGATTGCGTCGCGAATCAATGTGATGCCAGGTATAAGTTTGTGTACGACGCTGAATTTCAGCAACCCGATTAGCGACGTATGTTTTCCAGCGCATAGACTGCGCATGAATCCAGTAAAGAGCCACCATAGAATCAGAATACAAATGTACATTATCAACAAACGAATAAAGAGCAGGAACCTTAGATACGAGTCGCGATAATAACAAGCAAGCGCAGAGCTCGATGCGAGGTAATGACACCTGGCGTAGGGGAGCCACGCGAGATTTGGAACACAAGAGGTGACAGGAGGCAGTAGAGTCTTGATAAATGACTCTGATATATAGACAACAGCCAAACCCTCTCACAGAAGCATCCGAAAAACCATGCAATTGAACTGTAGCCACCTCACGCTTGCAACGAATAGATCGCGGGACTACTATTTTACCAATCAGAATCAATTTGTTACACAAAGAATGCCAATCCGAAAGTGACTGACCGGAAATCGGTTCATCCCATCCAAGCTTACAAAGCCAAAGTCGCTGCATGAAATGTTTATACAAAAAGACAACTGGACCGATTAAACCAAGAGGATCATATATTCCAGCAATAATTGAAAGAATTTTTCTCTTGGATATGCTAGAATCAACCGGAGATAGTTTGATGTCAAACAAAAATGAATCGGCAGTATTGTTCCAAAGAATGCCTAGTGTACGCACATTGTCCTGTTTATTTAGGGGTCGTGAAAAGTTGTGATGATTTGCGACCGCTGTGGGTTCATTTGATGCCCATTTGTGCAACGTGAAACCATATTGACCAAGTAACGCACCTAGATCGGATTTCAGCTTGGTTAGATTAGGGATAGTGTCCGAACCGGTAAGTAGATCGTCGACATAAAAATCGTTGGTTATGGCTAACGCAGCTTGGGGAAAGGAAGACTGATTGTCCCTAGCAATTTGTAGAAGGCAACGAGTGGCCAAAAAAGAGGCGCTAGCTGTGCCGTAGGTTACTGTTCGCAGCGCGAAATGTTTAAGTGGTTCGATGGGAGAATCACGCCACAAAATGCGTTGATAGTGACAATCCCCTTCAGCTACGCGAATCTGACGATACATCTTCTCGATGTCGGCAATGAGAACATACTCATGTATGCGGAAACGCAAAAGAATGGAAAAAAGGTCTTGTTGAACATTGGGGCCTACTAACAATATGTCATTTAACGAAAGGCCATTAGTAGTCTTGGACGAACCATCAAAAACAACGCGCAGTTTTGTGGTCAAGCTAGACTGTTTAAACACGGCATGGTGAGGCAAATAGTAAATATTTGACGCTCCTAAATTGATAGCGCCATCATCGATGAGTGTCATGTGCCCAAGATCCATGTATTCCTTGATAAAGTCCGCGTAGTCGCGAGCGAGCTTGGGATCTCGCCTAAATCGACGCTCTAAGCTTAAGAATCTTGATTCGGCACTTGTGTAAGATTCCCCCAAGTGGGGATTATCAGACTTGAATGGGAGTGACACTATAAATCTACCCTCGTTGTTGCGCTGAGTAGAGCGCACAAAATGCTCTTCACAGGCCGACTTGCCATCAGGGGTATCGTCAGGGATAGTTTCTGCTTCCCAAAATCTCTCGAGAGATTGCAGAATTTGACTGTCATTGTTCCTTGCTAGGAACGAAACAGCAGGACCCCCGGTGTGGCAGTGCTTGGGCAAATTGCCAGCCAAAATGTAACCCAGTTTTGTTTCCTGAATGATAGGAAAATTGGGGCCGCGTGTGTATTTATTGGCTAATATCAAATCCAGATAAAATTGTGCCCCTAATAGTATGTCGATCTGTGAAGATATATTAAAATCTGGGTCGGCCAGAAAAATTTTGTTTGGAATGTGGAACTGGTTGATATCAAACGAGGTTGAAGGCAGATTGTGAGTTAAGGTAGATAAGACGGCACACTTCGCCTCGAAACTATGTCTCTGATAGCGAGAAATAATACGTATAGAAGCAATATCAGTGGCGCAACACGCTGTGTTGTTTATTCCTGTGATTGGAATATTAGATTTGGTTAATTTAAGGTGTAACCTTTTTGCAAATGATTTTGTACAGAAATTGATCTGTGAACTGGCGTCCAGGAGCACTCTAGCTCTATGCCTGTTGCCAGCCTGATCAACGACAGATACAACCACTGTGGATAAAAGAACATTGTTTTTGGACTGTAATTTAAGCGAGCAATAATTGCTGCTGGCAGCTGTTGATTTCGGCACGTAATTTGCGTGCAGCAATGTGTGGTGTCGTTTTGAACAAATTTTACAGACCTGTTTACTCTTACAGTTAGCTATCAGATGACCTGCTCTAAGGCAGTTGATACAACATTTATGATTTGCAACCAATTGCCCCCGCTCAGCGGTGCTTAATATACGAAAATTATTACATATGTAAAGCGGGTGGTTAGATTTACAACACACGCATGAATAATGATTTGCTGCTGTGTGATAGCTCTTAAATGTATTGCTGCCAGCAGTATTTCTTAAGCTATACTTCTCAGATTTATTGTTAGGTTTTACATTAAGTTTGTTGAATTGCTGTCCGGGTTCAACAGGCATTGTATTTTCTAACAGCTGTCTGCGTAAGTTTAAAAAATGCGTAAAGTCTTGAAAGCTAGGCAAATTGTCAGGGTCTATTGACTCCTTCCAACGTTTTAAAGTAATAGGGTCAAGTTTGGTGGACAGCAACTGTATGGTGATAAATTCAAATGAATTCACTGACAGCTTCATTGCTGCCAGTGAATTAACGGAAGACATTGTGCTAGTAAACTCCGCCAAACTTTGGACCGAGTCCTTTATTGTGGACTTAACCTGAAGTAGGTTTTGCACATAGTATTTAGCTAATATGAATGGGTTGTTATACCTTTCGGACAGCAAATTCAACGCTATTGCATAATTTTCTTTACAAATAGGTAATGATTTGATTAAATCTAACGGTTCACACTTCACAGAGGAATGCAAATAATGCAGTTTTTGTACTGGTGTTAAATCAGATCTTGAATGCACTAAATCGGTAAAAATTGAATAAAAATGTTGCCACTCCAATATGTTGCCTGAGAAGCAGGGCAAACTTATCGGCTTTAATTGCATGGGCGTCGATAATACGGGAGGCACAGTCTGAGTATTAAAAGTGTCAAGTAGTTGCAAAATGTTTGCCTCAGTTGAGTATATCATTTCTTCGACCTCAACTCGGTCTGCTTGAGCAACGCTCGTGTCTTTACTGATGAGCTCTATCTCAGACTGTACCTCGTCGTACTTGAGGCCAAGCTTTTGAGACTTTCCAGTCTTACAGTTAGAAAATGTTTTGTACTTAAAGTTATGTCAAATGAATTTACCGCGGATTGTATCCGCACTATCGCGGACTTTAATCCACCTCTCTTTCTGGTCAGCACTTTGAGGCCTTCTTCAGACATTTTACGCACCTTTTTACTGTTGTTGGTGATACCTTGTTGGCGATGTCCTGCAGCGTCGGCTCCTTGGTGAAGATGGTAAACAGCTGGCAGAGATGACCACTTTGAGTAAGCACTGTAGCTGGCAGGCACTTGCTAATATGTTGTCTGAAGATGACGAGCGAAATGACGATGCAAATCACGCCACGGTCGTATTAGCTGACGTGCTAATTCGCCCGTGATGGCCAGAAATAGTGGTAGAAAATATTGGATGGAAAATCCAGGTCCGGAGTGACCAAAAAATGTTAATGAGAAGAATGATCCAGCACGTGTGGACAAGAAAATGTTAATGAATTGGGCCCAAGTGGGCAAAAAATATGTTTCTTGAGTTGAAGAATCCTGTCGGCTGGTCTTCCATGTTAGTTAAAAATATTATGTAATACATGCATTGCTTCAGTGGGAAGAAAATGATAAGATGTGGACTGTATTTGAATAGATTTAAATGAGGTCGGCTAATAATGCGTGTTGCCAAGTATTATAAATTTAGATTAGAATGAAGCGGGCCTAGTCGGCCATAAGCAAGAATGTGCGGCCTAAAGCCTACATTAAATGTCGACAATAAATGACAGCGAAAGCTGGGCGAACCGAACGCCGAGAGAGCTAGCTACGCACTGTGCAAAGTACAAACACGCAAAAACTGAGGCGAGGCAGTAAGCAGATTAGCCAACCTAGAAAACGAAATTATCGCGCTACCGTACACAGGCCTTTGGATGTTATATACGAAACTATCTTCGTCAATGTTCCATTGAATACCCAAGGTACGCACAGTTTGATTTTTGCTAAAATCGAGGGAAGAATGAGCGTGCGAAGCTATAATGGTCTGATTATTGGAAAACCATTTGTGCAAGGTAAAACCGTATTAGCTTAATAAATCTGTGATGTCGGATTTCATTTTGGGTAGGATGTGTGGGTTATCTGAACCGGTCATTAGATCGTCCACATAAAAATCGTTTGCGATGGCTGAGCAAGCTATAGGGTGTTAGTTTTATTTTCCTCTGCTATTTGAGCCAGACATCTTGTAGCAAGAAATGACGCACTTGCAGTCCCATATGTGACTGTCCTCAAGGCGTAATGTTGGAGTTCCCTATGGGGGGCGTCGCGCCAGACAATACGCTGCAAATTGGAATCCTTGGGATTAACTAAAATTTGCCGATACATCTTCTCAATGTCCGAAATGAGGACATAGCGGTGAGTGCGAAATTGAGTCATAATAGCGAACAGATCCTGCTGGACCGTGGGACCAACCATCAATGTGGTGTCATTCAAGGACAAATTATTTGTCGTTTTGGCGGAGCGGTCGAAAACAACTCGCAGTTTGGTAGATATACTAGAGCCTTTGAAAACTGAGTGGTGCGGCAAGTAAAAAGTGTCTGACTGGTTAACTGACAAATCGTATGCATCAAGCGAAGACATGTGACCAAGAGTTAAATATTCATGCATGAACGCGCTATAGTCTTTGTGAAGATCAGGGTTCTGCTTGAATTTGAGTTCCAGTGCTTGAAACCTGCGGATAGCTCCATGAAGAGAATCGCCCAAATGAGAATTGTATGACCTGCGAGGTAGGGATACCACAAATCTGCCATCATTATTGCGGAAAGTATTAGATACAAAATGACTTTCGCATTCCGTGTCCTCAGCGGAGGGAGCACGAATAGCAACGTCCTCTAACTTCCAAAAGCCCTTTAGTTGCAAGGAAATAGCATTATTGTCCTCACATACTATGAATGATGAGACAGGCTTTGTCATGTTGACATTAAATGTCAAGTTACCCGTGAGAATGAATCCCAATTTTGTCTCCTGTATTATGGGAAAATGTGGGCTACGGATGAATTTGACAGGTTCAATTAATTGTAAGTAATACTGAGCACCAAGCAATAGGTCGATCTGCGAAGAAAAGTTCAGTTGTGGGTCGGCTAGGAATATGTCTTTTGGTAAATTTAGGGATGCGATATCAAATGATTCCGCAGGGAGATTATTAGTGATACTGGGAAGCACAGCGATAACAAACATAATATATGTTTAAACTAAAATTCTTATAACGTGAATGCAACCTTACCCTAGTACTGAAGTCAGCTTGAGATAATGAATTATTTATACTGGTGATGGGTAATTGAGATTTAATTAGTTTTAGACACATGCGACATGGAAAATTCATGGTGCAGAAGTTAGCTTGCGAACCTGAGTCTAATAAAATCCTTACTGGGTGTTTCCTACCGGCTGATCAGTTGTCATGCAGACGGCGGTGGATAATAATATAGATTTGTTTGTATGCAGTTTTAGTGCAAACTGATTGTTACTGCACGAAGTGTTATTGCCTGATACGTGGATCATTGTGTGGTGGCATTTAGCACACGTCCTGCAAGTAAATTTGGAATGACAGTGTGCGAGATCATGGCCTTGACGTAGACAATTTAAACAGAGTTTATTTTTAATTAAAATATTTTTTCGTTCCAGGGGAGACATGGCCACGAATTGTGGACATTCAGACAGACGGTGTTTACCTCTGCACAGCTGACATATGTTATTGCCGATATGAGAATGGAATGTCGCCCTAGTAATATTAACCGGTTTAATAGCTTTGCGATAGTGAGTCTTATCGCTAACGCGCATTTTGCTTACTGGGCTGGCCGCGCCGTTGATGTTTTGCAATAACTGCCTCCTATTATTTAAAAATTTAATAAAATTCCTAAAATTAGGACATCGTTCGTCCGACAAGCTTTCTTTCCAGAGCCGACATGTCTGGTTATCGAGTTTTTGTGTTAAGTATTGCACGAAAATAATTTCAAATGTATTTACCGTTAAATTCAATGAATTTAAAGCGTTTATGTTCGCAGTGATCTCGTCAATGAATTTGGAAATGCTAACCATGGATTCTTGTTGAATGGAGTTCACGGCCAGGACATTCCCTGTGTGATAGGCTGAGACAATTAATTTGCTGTCGTACCTGGCTTTTAACAGATCAATAGCTACCGCATAATTTTCATGGGTGATTGGAAGAGATTTTATTACATTTAACGCCTCATCCCTTAATGAAGAGTGCAAATAGTGTAATTTCTGAATGTCAGTCAGGTCAGTTCTGACGTGTATTAATTCTACAAACATATTATAATAATGTTGTCAATCAATAATGCTGCCTGAGAAGCAGGGCAGTTTAATCGGCTCTAACTGTATAGGGGGGGGGGTTAATTGGCGTAACTTCCGCCTGGTTTCTTGTTCACCTCCTCCACTTGCTCTAATAAATGGTGTAACTTGCACTCGATATTGCAGAGATCATCCTCTGTTTGAACTCTGTCACTGACTGATGCGAAATTGGAATCGTCAGCCTCAATTTGAGTATGAATTTTGTCATACTTAGCGGACAATTCCATCAAATGGCGGAGTTTAATTTTTTAAGGCATGATGATCGCTTGTGTCCGTATCGAAATTGTCAGCAAAAGTATTCACACGGGATATAGATGCCTTAATTGTTCCCCGTTTCTGTATTAACGCCTTCACATCAGCCATGACCGAAATGTAAAATGTGATTTGAAAACAATAATTAGATATAGAGCAGGTGAACAGTTGTTGTAATTTTAAATAATATGACAGATAACCTGTGTGGCTACGTGACGCTTTGCACGTAGTATTACATGTGTTGTGTGAGTGGTAGTATTACATAATGCTCTTGAACCTTCTCGACATTTCCAAATGTGCCTTCGGATTATCTTCGATGATTCTACTGTTATCCAGGTTAATTTTTGTCACATACTATGTCACATAGCCAGAATAAATAGAGGAGTCAGAAGCAGAGTTAGGATTTAGGGTAAAATTCAGGATTTGGATCTGTGATATGATGTGAATTATTGTTATTATAATTTATTGTATGCAGATTCTCAGGCCTGGATTTAGATCCTGCCGCCCATAGGCACTACTGCCCCCTCCCTAACAAGTAACTTCTATAAAGTCAATTCTCCTTGACGGCTGAAAAAATATCATTATCCAACTATTGGAAATATCTCATTTGATCTTAAATCTAAAAGGGAAATGTGATGGAATTGTGAAAAAGACTAATTTTTTAACTTTTATTAATATTTATTTACGTGTACACTTTAGTAACACATAGATTATTTTTATAACAAGTAATATACGTAGGCCTATTTTCTTTTTATAGGTTTATTTATAGACCTACATGGTTTGGTTTTATCATCAAACATAGTAAAATCAATGAAAGTAATGTAAATTGGATAAATAGAACAAATAATTTAAGAGTGATTGAATAAGATCCCAAATTACACAAATGGATTGATTTTACATTGGCTTTCGTCTTGATTTGATCAGTGAAAATTCTTCAATAAGGCCTTCAAAGTTCATTTCTTCACTGTTTAAAAGTTCTGCCTCAACAAGCAGGATTGAGAGTGAGTTGAGTTTTTCCTCATTCATTGTGGATCTAACACATGATTTAATTCTTTTTAAAACAGAAAATGTAGGTTCTGCCGAACAGTTAGAGATGGCTGTACACAAATACATACGAAGAGCTATTGCAATATTTGGAAATGTTGATTGAAGTTGCTCTTGCTGCATGAATAACATCATATGCAGTGGGGTGTTCTTAATATCAGCATTTTTTATTAGTCCAGCAAAATGGACACATTTATTAGCAAATGACTCTTCAAGATCATTTTTGTACAAAGATCAAAGTTCAATGACAGTTGCAGATGGCGTGGTAGACAGTTCCTTAAAAACTACAAAATTTTCTGCTAATGAATCATAGGCATTTTTCCTTTTCAAGGTGTCCACCTTGAACTTTTCTCTCCCATGAAGAATAACTTCAGACTCATTGTTCTCATCAGCCTGGTGTTTTCTTTTTCTTTGGTGTTTGTTACATGACTCATAGTCCATCTCGCAATGTTTCTTTGCTCGTTTTTCATATTCATCAAACATTTCCCGCAGGGAAGCAATAAATGTGATTAAAGACACATACAGTATTACTACTTTTTCAAGTGAAGTATCAACTTTTTGGAGAGTTTGACTCACTTTCTCAAATCTGTCCAAAGTGACACACCACAGTTCCATCAACAATGTTGTTTCAAGTCTGTTCAAAGACTTCAATAATCCCGATGCTTCACTCCTTACTAAAGGTTTCTCATTAGTATCATCTTCGTAATGCTTCAGAGCCAGTATCACACTTTCTAATTTTTCACCTCGTGCCGCCCCTAGGCACGCGCCTAGTGGGAAATCTGCACTTGCAGATTCTGTAATTGATGACTTGTGTTATTTAGTGTGACACTGTTAAATAGTTCATATTTATTGTGTGGTGCATTAGTGTGTGTTAGACAAACGTAAACTTGAAGAAGAGTTGAATACAACACTTTATTGTAGACTTTATTTAACCTTTCATTAAAGTTTTAAAAAGTGGTTTCATGTGGTCTTATTTATTCTGATTTGTCTGTTCAAATAGAGTGATAATCAGTATTCATGCTGCTACTGAAAACAAACAAAAAATGACAGGATGGGAAATGCTGAAGAAGCAGAAAAATTACAGAAAAATCGCTGGTGCTAGAAGCAGAGTCACAACAAGATGAGAAATGTAAGCAGGAAGGTGATCAAATGGAAACTCTTTTGGAAGCTATGCAACAACAGATTCAAGACATCACTATTGAATGTCGAATTGGGTCGACTGAAGAATTGGGCCGCCTGCATGGTGACTTGGGTAATTACCACAGTGAAATACACAAAACTCTGAATGGGCAAGTGGTAAGATTATCTAAAGTAAAGTAGTTTTTCTGATGTATAGGAGAAACAGTATCAACAAAAATGTTTGCAGTAGAAGACTCAATTGAAAACATAAGAGAACAAATTATGTTCAGTCATGGTTTTCAAAACAAATCGCTGAACAGACATTACCAATAGTAAAAACAGAAAATAAATTGCTAGGGAAGGGAACTTGCTTTTAGTAAGGCCAGTTAATGTGAGGGCCCCAACATTGATTGAAACACTCACTGGGGATGTATCAATGGCGGTTTGAAGCCACTGCTTTTGTACTTTTGGGTATCATTAGACAAAAAATGAGAAACAGTTTCACTTGTTCTTGCATTGAAAGCTCCCACAACAGAGCTACTACAAAAAGTGCCATCCAAATTAGTTGAAGCTTTCAAATTATGGTATGGGGACTGCAACATGTAATAACTGCAATATGTGTACTGTGCTAAACTGAGAGCAAGATGATAGTTTCTGGAAAGAGTCTTCAACAGTTTAAAGAAAATATTGATAGTGTGATTAGACTAGCCTATCCTGGAACACTGGAGTATCTTATAATGTTGTTTGCTGTGCATGCGCGCACGTGTATGTGTGTGGTGATGGGACCAGAGTCAATGGACTACAGCAAGTATAGTAACAGATGGCAAGACTTAAAATAGCTCAGGTGTTGTTCATACCCTCAAGTTCAAAACTGCCAAGTTAGCATCTGGCTACATCATTGAGGTTATGCCATTGTATTTTAACCAGAAGATTCCAATAACATATTATTATAACAGACAGACTAAAGAGATGATTCAAGAAAAAAACAGTTTAAGAAGTTAGTAGCACAGTAATTTTTCGAAGGAAACAAAGAAGACAAGAGACCCAAGTGTTACAATTGTGGGAAAGTGACTATCTTAAAGTAGATTGTTGGCAAACAGAATAGTCGTAGAAAAGGGGAAGTGCCTGAATACACTGAAGACTAAAGCTCCAGAACAGCACATGGTCTCCATCCTTCATAATATCAGTGGAAATTAGATTGTTAATGGCATTGTTGAATATAAACCATTTGGCATGGACGCTACAGTGTCGATTACACCCCCTCAGTTGAGTCCATTTAGACTCACTTTTGTTCTCTATCTTATGTACTGCAACGGGAAGCTTTGTGAAAGTGTTGGGATAAGTTGATATACATTTATGCAGGGACCTCCCCTCATTTAGGCACAAAATGCTTGCTGCATACGTTGTCACTAAAGTGCTTCTTGGCACAGATGTTTTGCATGCCTACGAGCTTGTAATACATTTACAAGAGAATCTCCTGAGGGTTGACCTAGAGAAGATATAGTTTTTCACAACTGAAATTATAAGGACAAAACCATTTGATCAACCAAGTGATGGTGGCTGAAGAAGGAGTCAACAGGTGTGGATTATAGGAACTCTAGGTGTTGGTTGTAAAATGATAGAATAACTGTCACATGAAGTATGAATTATGTGACAGTTAAAACACCAACTGTGTTTGTCTCATAAAGGCTCATTCTTGTTCCTGAGTTAGTGGAAGGAAACACCTGTGGGAGAAGCCACAGGAGGTAATGAATTGGCTGCAAGTAAATGAAATGTAGGAGTGGGAGGAAAGACTTGTTGGACATACAGGGAATTAAAGAAATAGGAAATGGGAAGAAATTTGTTATAGGATCAAGTGTTAGGATGCTGAGGAGAGTGTTATATGGGAGATTGGGAGTGAATCAGGAAAGCAGAATGGAATTGAAGAAGTGATGGGTGTGAGTAATGGAGAAAATGCTCAGAAAGAAGAAGAAAGAGTTTCCAGAATTCACATAAGACAACAAAAGCAATAGAATTTGCCAGTTTGGGACGAATAGGCTCAAGGGGAGAGCAGTGGTTCATTGAGATGATAGATAACATACATGATACTTTATCAAATGTTGTGTGAGCAGTAGTATTATGCTATGCTTGTGCACCTACTCGACCTCTCCAGATGTGCCTTCCATGTTATGGTACATTATTCTACCAGCATCCAGGTTATTTCTGCTTTTGTAATATTAGGATATTGGGTATGCTTTTGAACAGTTCATAAATATGCTTCTTTTAAATTACGTAGCATCAACCTTTCTCGAACATGACATTTTGTCCAAACATGTTTTATCAATACACAATCTTTTTTATCAGACATAATATGGCTCACCTCATCACTATTATAAAAAGACTTTATTTTTTCAACTAATCCCTGGTCCAATATTTTCCCATACATAATTCCCTTCTCCTTAACTAATCTTTTTGCCTTTATAGCCACTCTGTTATTCACACCAAATTCATTTTGAATTTTTTTTAGAAGTCCAGCTTTTGGGTAGGGTTGTCAAAATAAGAAACTGCTTACTTTTACTTGTTGTATTTTTGAATTTATCATTTAACACATTCATTGCTAACTACTTGGATCCGAGTAGCTAGGGTCTTACAACAGCAGCACACTACCTGAGGTATGTGAAATGTTATTGTTTACTCTGAGCTCAGCACATGTAGTAAGTGGACTGTATGTCGTCAGCAGTAAATGTGTTAATTGAGAAATCATTTCTGAATCTGCATCTTGGAACTGCCTCTCAATGGGAATCTCTCCGGTCAACTCTTGAATTAATTTTTTCATCACTTTTTCCAACTTTTCCCAATTTTACAATAACCAGGAGCATCCATTCTTTTTTTAGATGGGTGATTTATTTTTGGTTAATAAAGATTATTTTAATAATCAATAGTTGAATTTGAGTCAGTGTAACCGTCATTCTCTTTGGAGGTCAATGTCCTTGCAGTTTCTAAACTCTCTGGATCCATCTGTGAATTTTTCTTTCTTTGGCTAGTTGCTTTCTGCAACTATAACAAATTTCCATGTTTATTGAAATGTCAATATTTACATCAAGCATCCATTCTTGAACAATCCTAAGATTTTTTGAAGTGTTATGTCCATTTTTATTAAAAGGATTACAACAGTAAATATTAAATTTCATAATTTTCTTTTTTCCGTCAGCCATTATAGTATAAATTAATTTCAGTATTTAATCAACGCAAACTTTTTTATTCACTTAAAAAACACATCAGTTCAACTAAAATGTTAATGTAATACATATATTTCACCTGATTAAAAACATAAAAAGAAACATTATTACTTTTTAAAATATATGTTCCATTTTTATTTTAAAATTGGAATAAATTAAAAGCACTACACTAGTAAGGTATTAATTGCCTATGCAACACATAAAAATATTATGGTACTACACACTCCAATAGCAGAGAGACAGCAGCACTCTTGGGCCTCCAGATGGTGCAAGTTTCAACGTGTGGCATTTACTCCTTGACCATGACTTGTAAGTTCCAAAATTAAAGCCATTCACCATAGACACTAATAATTATTATACGTTATTTTAACAAGTCTTTTTCTATGTAGAACCAATTTAAAAATTACCGAATACAGTACTTTCTTATATAGACCCTAAATAATAAATAAAGTAATAAAAAAGGGATTTAATTTTTAAACAAATAATTACATTTCACCTAATTAAAGTTTTAAGTGTAAAACTAAATTGAATTAAATAATATAAGATTATCTTTCATTATTTAATTTGATTCTGGCATTTTATAGTTAATTATTTTTAAGTTGATTCCAGTCTATTGTTCTCTGCGCATGGTCATTTAATAAAATGCGAAAAAAATATGATCCCAATAAGACTCCATCTTAGTTTTTGGTGCATGTGTAGTTAAAAACATAAGGAATAAACTTTAAAAATGTTTTATTGTATTGATTGGTTGAAATCGCAACTTTAAAATCATGTAATATTTCAGTTTGAAGCATATTTAATTCTGAATAAAGTGGCTTGAGCTATATTCCTCTATCTGTATTCTAACAAAAGTTGCGGCATTTTCTCTTTCTTCGCAATTGCAAAAATACCTATTTTTCCGATTTTAAAAATCATTAAGAAATAATCAATTGAAAAAAATGTTAACACGTGGTACTTAAATATTTTTTAATGGTACTATTAGAATACCAAATGTTAATGAATTTGAAAATTATGTAATAAAAACATGTCAATTCTTTTTTTTTTTTAAGTTTTATTTTAATTATATGTTGCACATCAAAATAGTAAAAATTGAGAATGTTTATTTTTACATAAACTTTGGACAGTAAATACACAGAAAATTTCATTTGTCTAATGTATTTAGCATTTTTTTTTTTGGTCTGTCCTTTACCTTTGATAAGGCTGTCAATTCTTCTAGGCATGCTTGAATGCAGTTTAAAGCCTTTTCCTTTAAATTATCATTATCATTCAAATGCCAAATTATTGTGGAAATGAGTTTTATTTTCTTAGTTATGTGTTCCCTTCCAATTTCTCATTTTTAAAGCTCCCATACATTCTCAATTGGGTTGAGATCTTATGAATTTCCCAGCCATTAAAGAATTGGTAACCGTCTCTGGGCAAGAAATGTTTTAACACCTTTTGATGTATAGCAGGGAGCTGAGTCCTGCATGAGTAGTTTCTCTTCACTGTTGGGAAAACAACCATTCATTTAATTGTGGAGCAAGTCTTGTTTGAAGAAGTCTTAGTGTATTAGTCCTGTTGCATTGCCCCTTCAACAATGTAAAGCTGTCCGAGACCTTTTGAGCTGATGACTGACAATATCATCACTGAAGGTGGATGTTTACAACACAGTCTTCATTAAATTTGTCAGATCTTCATTTTACATATTGCTTTTTGTCATTGGGACTTCATATGAGCACTGCTCACTGAAGCACACCTATAAAAAAATATTACCGTCAGCTTGACGAACCGTTCCTTGTAACAGTTTATGTAATACTTTTTTAACACAAATATTAACTACCTTAATGTTACTTGAACTAGTCTTCAGCATGTTATTTCCCTTATCCCAATCTTCAAAACTGAACATGCTGTACTTCCTGACCCATAGTAGCCTATTTTCTTTCATAGCTACAGTCAGCTTGGGTTTCTTAACAGGTCATTGACTTTTGACTCCCAGTGCCTACAGGCTTCGGCAAACAGATCTTTCAGATACTGCTACTCCAGAATCATTTAGTGCAGTTTTGATATTTGCATTAGTACCAGTTTTAATTATTTTCATTAATTTTTTCTCACTTCTTGGAAATATAATTTTTTTATGACCACACACTCTTTTCCTCTTAATACAAAGTAAAACATTTTTGGTTAACATTTTCTGTTGTATTTGCACAGACTGTCTGAATTTTCTAGCAGTTTCACTAATATTAAACTTTTCAACTTCAAGCAGATGCTTTACAATAGCTGTTTGTTCAGCAGTGATGTCTTTCACTTTGCCCATCTCTGTTATCCTGAATATTTAAGGTTAATAATGTTATTGAGCAACAAAAAATAAATAAAATAAAACTGTAGTATATGACTAACACTTTAAATGAAGCTATAAGAAAACAAATTCAAAAGAAGTTTACTGAATTACTGAACTAAAAAGAATGTAAACAATCTCATAGTATTGGCACCATATGTTGTAGGCATAAAAAAGTTATTTTCTTAATGACATGTATTAAATTAACACTATGTAACAGCTATGTAATCTAAAAAAAATTGAAAACCAATTTCGCTGACAAAAACTGTCAGGTTTCCTTTTTTAAAGGGGTGGCCTAATAATTTGATCTGGGATTGTATGCTGTACTTAGGGCATCAAGGGATATACTACCTGGCAAAACACTGAAGTAATACCAGGTATCTCATAGATTCGTGAGGGGAATCAGAGATGGCAGTTTCTTCCAGTGTGTGACCTCAATGAGTGTCATCCTCCTTTCCAGGCTAATTGATATGTAAGGTAAACTACTCCAGAGACTTTTCTAAAGTTGGTAAAGGACATGGGATCTCTGATTTCATGGGTCAAGAGATGGAGAGAGTAACATATAACATTGTTAGGGACCACAGTATATAGCCTACCAAGCTGCAAAGGTATCCAGTTTACATATCTGAATAATGGAAAAAGCGTAGTTGTAGGAGGATTTTGAATTTTATCTATGACTAGCACTACTACCCGTCGCGGCTTCACCCGCAAAAAGAGTACAGACTGATTAAATAACAACTTCCTCATCAATGCCATACATTATTTGTAGTTTAATACAATAAATTTACGTGATTACTTGCTATCTCTCTGACATAGTTTGATCTGGCTGTTATTATTTTATACATATAACCCTGGCTTCCTTTGAACATAAATAAAAATAACATAGAAATTACAATTATATTGCCTTTGTGGCCTAAACAAAACAAAATTACTACAACTTATCATTAATATTATAGTTTTATATAACATATTGCGAATTGTATTTGTTTCACAAATTTGTGAAATGCAATGTTTTTTAACTCTTTCACATAACATACTATGTTCCACTTTGTACACTGCACTTTTATAATTACACTTAGTATTGTTTTCTACGGTTACAGTGTTTTTAGAGTACAAAGGTTCTTATAGTTTGATACATAATCCCAATATAACATAATTTTTGATAACATAATTATAAAAAATCATTCAGTTTTCATGAAAATTATAAACACTAATGTATCTCTCGGTGTACTCGTATACTCTCTGTGTATATTAGCTATAGCTGTTGCCCGCGACTTCGTCCGCGTCGAAGAATATTTTTGTCTAAAGTACCTATGTCCTTCCGCGTATTTCCAGAAACTTAAAAAGTAAGTTAGAAGATTTTCAGTACCTTAATTCTACTGCTATGATTTTCAGTTGCTATCTTTCCAAGACCTCTCTGTAAACAACATTCCTGGTTTTCCTTTCTGGCTGGAGGATGACCAAGCTATCAGATGAACTGACTCTCGAGCACGCCACGTACAACTGGCCATGGGAGAAACAGTCACTCCTGAGATCCACACCAGCCACTTTTAAACTCTGTCCCTGCGCCTTATTAATCGTCATAGCGTAACAAACTTTAACCGGGAATTGCAGACGTTTAAACTTAAAATGGTAATCCGATGGGATCATTGGAATTCGGGGGATGAAGACAGTTTCTCCCTGACTGACGCCTGTGAAAATCTGGGCTTCAATCACGTGCTTGTACAGATTTTTTACCTGAAGCCTAGTGCCGTTACAGAGTTTGGGTGGATTTAGATTGCGCAAAAGCATGATTGGAGCACCAACCTTAAGGTAGAGGACGTGTGGTGGGATTCCTGGTGGATCGAGTGTGTGCAAAAACTCTACAGGATAATGGACCGCATCTTGTACCTCCACTACCGAGTCAATAGATTCATACTTCATGAGTTCATTAGGTAGCTTCTCTAGTAGAAGATTATTGATAGAATTGGCTGAATCGTTGGTTGGAGTAAGAATAGCCCTTTCCTTGAGCCATGATATACAATTTGCATCACTCTGTTGAATATTACTTCCATAGATCTTGTCAGTCAGGCTTGTTAAATCTCTTACAACAGAGCAAAGATTATTCGGAATATTTATTTTTCCATCCTTTTCTAAAATCCTTCCATCCCCAATATCAAGTAATAATTTAGAAAACTCCTCTGCTCTCAAATCATGTTGAAGGTGGACACGCATGTTAACTCCCAGTATTTTGACATTAGGCCATAAAGTGGATGACTTTAGACAGGCCTTAAGTTCATCCGCACATGTCCCTCGTGGAACAATGGGTAATGTTTGTCTGAAGTCACCAGCCAAAAGCGCTGTAACTCCACCCATAAGGCTTTTGCTGTCACTAATATCCTGGAGTGTTCTGTTCAGAGCCTCAACGCCTCTTTTATGAGCCATAGTGCACTCATCCCACACTATTAATTTAGCTTCACGAAGCACCTGTGCCATATCACTCTGCTTAGAAATATTACAAAGTGCAGACTCAAAATGATTCAGGTTAAGGGGTAACTTGAATGCAGAGTGAGCAGTCTTTCCTCCTTCAATCAAGGTAGCTGCAATACCTGATGAAGCAACTGCAACTGCGATATTCCTTTTGCGCCTAACTGTGGCGAGCAACAGATTTATCAAGAACGTTTTCCCAGTGCCGCCAGGAGCGTCCAGAAAGAACAATTTCCCAGAATACACAATTATAATGATTTCGTCATAGGCATCTTTTTGTTCTTGATTTAATTTTGGAACATTTACAGCCACTGTTTCAGTCAACCGAACACAATCATAGGACAGTTCGTTCAGGTATTGATGGTTGCTGATAACTTCTTGCTGTCGTGATGGTGTTGGAAGACCGAACTCTTTGAGTGTTTTACCCGACATGGATATGACAGTATCCTCAAGAAGCTTAAGGCATTGGTTGTAAACAATGTCCTGGCCTAATTGGACGTCTCCGCGCTCTCTTTCTCTTTGCCTTCTAACATCTTCCTCAAGCCTGTCTCGGTATTTCTCCCACAATTTTAGGGGGTCTGCCACTTGGCAGAATACTAACATTATGGCAAATAGCTCACGAATTTTATTAGGAGAGTCAGAGATAGAAGCTTCTTCAAGAGTACGGTCCCAATGGGCATCCTCCAGCAAGCCAAGTGCTCTACACGCCGCTTGAAATGTTGGCTGAACTACCCCTGCGATAGTTTTTAATGCAATAAATGATACAGGACCGCGGATCTCATGTAAGAGGAGGCGTAAATAGTAGCACTCAGCATTGCCAGGATGGACAGTGTATACTCTACCCAACACCTGATCTTTTTTTACCCCTGGATAGCCTGTCACAGATTTACCTTGCTTCCTCCTGCAGAATTGATTGCTTTTCCATACGTAGTAGGACGGAACTTCGCAATATAAAAGGGTCCTTGCGAAGGCATCAACTTTACACAGGTCAAAAAATCCCAAAAGTGTCGTTTTTGGAGGATTATTTATCGTGTCAATGACATTGTCCTCCGTAAAATAAACTCTTTGACCGTTTTCTAGATGTACGGAAAGGTGCATAACAGGAGGAAACCTTTCATGAATAGGGAAGCAGAGGATGCGCCAGACTGCCTCAGAGCTGCTGATGTATCGTCCTTGTCACCTCGTCCAGATCTTCAACGGTGAACGCTGCTTGATCAGACCCTTTATTCATATACTTGGAGATATATTTGATTGATTTGACAGAGTTGCAATATTCAACATTTATGTGGGCTGAGAATGTGCGAGACAGGACGGGGTTGTATGGAACTACCCAGCGATTGTCAAGAATAACCTCATTGATTTTTACTTTAAATCCGCCGTCTGCCGGCGACCGTCTGCGATACTTAGGATAGCCATCCTCTCCTGTCTGAGTCTCTTTTAAGAATGGCCGTGGGTAATTCTTTGTACAGGCGCCATCCACCATGCATGGTGAGTTCCTGTTAAGCGGTCCACATGGTCCGCGAATCATATTTGTCTTGACAGTCTCATGGAGGGCTGGATCTAGGTTGGGATCAGGTACTTCAGCTTTGATAATTTTATCTATGGACTCTGGCCTTATCTTCTCCTCCAACCACAGAAGGATATGAACGTGAGGGAGCCCACGCTTCTGCCACTCCACGGAGTACATGTGACACCTGGTAGGGCCAAAGATGTAACCTTTAGTGAGGAGTTTCATCATATGCTTCACTTTTATGTTGAAAACCCTTGCTACTATGTCATGTCTATCGTGAGATTTTTGGCCTTGTGTCAATATCTCTGTGATTTCCAGCCATTTTGGATTGCAAGTGAACGTAATAAACAGATCCGGTCGTCCAAAATGGCACACATACGTCATCGCGTCTTGAGTTCGCTCATGCATGTATCGGGGTCCTCCAGTGAAAATGGGCGGCAGCACAACCATCTTGCCTATTTCTGATAACTGGCCGTCCTTTCTACTCATGGCATCCTTCAGGTGGACATAATTCTCACTTCTCAGCTTTTTCTGGTTGTTACGTATCCAATTGAGTCTCTCAGTTTCAATTTTCGCATACATATCAACCAGAAATTGGTTGAGAAGGTTTCGAAACAGCAGTAGGTTGCATTGTTCACCATCACGCTCCATTATCCTGTAGCTGTAAAAGTCAGTAGCAGACACAGTTTTCTTGAGAGGAGCCTTTGTCTTTGGGTCGCGCTGTGGTATGTCTATAGAATAGCCATCTTCTCCACGACAGAACATCAAAGGGTATTGAAGAGCATCATAGGCACGATGCGTCTCACTGATTCGTATCAATCTATTGTCTCTGCTATGGAGAACGATATCTCTTTTATCAAAATCTTGGCCGACAATGAGAATTGCCACTTCTCTAGTTGTTGGAACATTGAAACGACCATGGTGTTCTCCAGAAGGCTTCATATTTGCTTTAATAACTACCTGAAACTCCTTCTGGTCCTTGGGAACAGAATCAACAGCAGCCTTAAAATCCAAAATATACTTGTTGTGCTCATGAAGTAATTTCTGCAGCTGGCTAACCAATCCTGGCTTGACGCCAGGGTATATTCCACAACGGATATCCCTCTCTTTGTCATCATCACCAACAAAGTATATTTGGAGAAATGAAGGCTGTTGCTGAGGCTCAGCCATAAGACTCCTTATCCTGTGATAGACCTGGCCCTGTACTTTAAAAGTTGGCATAAAGTTTCCTTCTGTTACCTCTTTGGCTCCAAAAGACGTCATTTGGAAGCATCCGTTGTACTTCCGGGTAGCAGGAAGAAAGTGCTCAGTCATTGCATGCTGGTGATTGAGGAGACTGTGTAAGGGTTCAGGATAGGGGTCAAGGAGAGGAAGCTGGACCTTACCATTATTGCAACACAAACCAGGAGTCTCATCCTTCCACTTCAGTGCATGGCACCAGTTACATGGTGAACGAACTTGTCCGTGGAATAATCTATTTCCGGTTCATATTGAAATCCGGACAAAAGTTTATCCCAGGTCAATAATCTATTATGTGCTCTCTTTTCATTATATTTCACAGAAGCTACTGGATTGATATGGGGGTTATTAGATGCATATTTTTTAACAGCCTCCCTATGAACTGTTGGATGACTTTTATTGTATGTTTTTATGGCCTCTCTATTAACTGTTGGATGACTTTCATTGTATTTTTTTACGGCCTCCCTATGAACTGTTGGATGACTTTCATTGTATTTTTTTACGGCCTCCCTATGAACTGTTGGATGACTTTCATTGTATTTTTTTACAGCCTCCCGGTTAACTGTCGGGTGACTATCAGTATATTTTTTGACTGCCTCCCTGTGAACTTTTGGGTTGTTTTTGGCATATTTGGTAGCAGCTTCCCTTACTTGTTTTTTCCTGATTGCATTTGTAAACCTTTTTCTGCGTTTTTTCCTCTTTTCCCTTTGACTGATGCTACAGTCGAAGCAACAGATTTGTCTGAACTTGGACTGGAGAGGTCAACGTAAGGAGAGGATTAGGACTGGGAGACAGTGCAAGACAAATTCAGTTGACATTCCGCTGGGTTATTGGTATTCGGGGATTCAGACAAATTCAGTTGACATTCCGCTGGGTTATTGGTATTCGGGGATTCTAAGTTAACTGTATTATGTGTTGATTCGGCCAAGGGAATTAAAACATCAAAATGCCCTTCATTGAAATCTCCAGTGAACCGAATTCTTTTGACTCCCTGTAATGCCTCCCCAAAAATAGCAAGAATAGAGCCACCTTGAAACACCTGAAACTCATAAGGAAATATTTCTCCAGCAGCCTTGAGCTCGCAAGTAGTCCCATATGTGTACGGCCTAGACATTTCGGCGAGGTACAGACGTTTGGTACCATAAGCAGCTCCAGACCGCTGGTGAGTAAAGCATTTGAACCTTTGCCAGTTATTGGACACGTGATTCACTATTTCTGCACGAATTTGAGCGGCCCTTGAAACGTCGCCGTGCACCAGATAGGACAGGGAGAAGAAGAGACACGCGCCGTCACCACTTATCTTTACTATTCGGTAAGGAATCTGTAATCCGTTGCTTATTATAAACTCAATTTCCTCGTCCATTTTCTACTTTCAAAATAGAACGTTTATTTAGCTAATAGGTATCAAAATTCGTAGCTGCTTACTTAGGTACTTAACTAAAAAAGCGAGAGTGCACAAACCGGTCAGACCGACTGACTTAGCGTAGGGTAGGTAATTATGTTATTTTATTATATTTAACATAATAATGTTAAATTATTATTATATTATTATTGTTATGTTAATGTTATTTTATTATATTTAGCATATTGGTCTGTATCAAACTTTACATAAATTATGTTAAAATTTGTATAATCTGTAATATTCAGTTGATTTTTTGACCGGTAGAGTGCAGACTACATTTCTTCACTGACAAAAAAAACAAACACTATTTACTTAGTATGGCTATAATGTTATTAACCATGTATTATAAACCAAAATAATGAATTTACAGAGATGGTGCTGTTTCTAGTGTTTTAGATTTGTAGTTGAGGTGTAATTTAGTTAACTTGTAAACAGAAACGATCTCACCAAAAGGTTTTCAATGATGCCGTCTGGATTGAGCTGATATTAGCAGAATTTATTGTTTGTTCCTCGATTTTCTGGTGTGGATCAGTTTATTCCAATGGACATCTCGGATGTAGTGTCTAGTGCTGACTTGTTTTCTTAATTTAGAAGTGGTTAATTCCGAATATTCTTTGAAATTTATTTAACTTTTATAGGACATTACACTTTTTCATCTCACATTGAATTGCATTTAACAATTAATATTTCTTGTTAGTCAGTTACTCCTAGTAACCAATAAATGTTTATACTTTTTTATTAGGTAACCTAGATACCTTTTTGTAAATAGGCTAATAATTATTGTTATTATTTTGTTTCTTCTTTTAGAAAAATAATTCTTTACAAATTTTGGTTTTAGTTAAATTTCATTTATATACAATTTTTCTTTTTGTCTTTACTTAAACTTGTCTACTGACTTTTTCGAATTTAATTTCTTTTATTTTAGTTTATTTATGATTTAACTTTTAGTGAATGTATCACTACTCTGCCCTACTTTTACTTGCTATCTCTCTAGCAAAATACCCGTGCTTTGCTACGGAGTTTCACGTTGTACGTAATTGTACAATTATTGCTCGCTTAATAGTATAGGATTAGATAGATTGTACAAATTCTCAACTCTTAGTTTGTTTATTTACATTCATAGCAACAGCTATTAATTATTTATTTCGAGAAAATCGTTAGAGCCGTTTCCGAGAAAAAAGGACATACATTTATTAATTAATTGAACTTCAAAATTTTCTCGACTATAAGAACCTGCAAACAACGAAGTTTTTTTCAATTTAAAACAATGATTAAAAACTCAGGACTAAATGTATTCGGGGTTTCCAGTAAACTGAGATGTCAACCAGTATTTGGTTTTTTGCCCCTTAGGAGTGAAAGTTTGTAAAACCGTTTCTTAGTGAGCACCTAAGACCTATGATGAAGCTATGTTCAAAGTTTCATTGATATCCATTCAGTGGTTTCATAGATATCGTGAAACCAGAAGGTTTCAGAGGTATCGTTCCGGGGAAGGCCCGTCGGACGACTCCCGCGCTATTTCCTGTGCGGGAGACTTCCACCGATGCTATGGTAACCAGAATCTATTCTATTGGGTTGCCATAGTAACCAGATCTAATAGTTTTTTAAGACCCAAAGGACCCCCCAGAGGATCGTATCGAAAAAAAACACCTGTCCTATGTTGGTTCTCCCGTTGCGTAAAATATTTGTGCCAAGTTTGGTTGAAATCGGTCCAGTGGTTTAGGAGGAGATGTGGAAGACCCCAAAGGACCCCATCGAAGAAAACACCTATCCTATGTTGGTCCTCCTGTTGCATAAAATATTTGTGCCAAGGTTGGTTGAAATCGGTCCAGTGGTTTAGGAGGAGATGTGGAAGACCCCAAAGGACCCCATCGAAGAAAACACCTATCCTATGTTGGTTCTCCCATTGCGTAAAATATTTGTGCCAAGGTTGGTTGAAGTCGGTCCAGTGGTTTAGGAGGAGATGTAGAAGACCCCAAAGGACCCCATCGAAAAAAGCACCTCTCCTATGTTGGTTCTCCCGTCACGTAAAATATTTGTGCCAAGTTTGGTTGAAATTGGTCCAGTGGTTTAGGAGGAGATGTGGAACATACATATATAGATACATACATACAATTGGGGGGGGGTTTGCCCCTTAGGAGTGAAAGTTTTTAAAACCGTTTCTTAGTGAGCACCTAAGACCTATGATGAAGCTATGTTCAAAGTTTCATTGATATCCATTCAGTAGTTTTTGCTCTACGTTGATTCTATGTCAGTCAGTCAGGCAAACTTTCCCCCCTTTTTCCCCCTTTAAAGGTCAAATTTCCAAAAATCCCTTCTTAGCGGATACCTACATCACATAAGGAACGTACATGCCAAATTTCAAGTTTCTAGGTGTTATAGTTTCGGAGATTTTGTGATGAATCAGTGTCAGTCAGTGAGTCAGTGGTATTTCTCTTTTATATATATAGATTTGTCAGGGATGAAAAACACTCTTTGGCCATTCTCAGAGTGGACCGATAGATACATGGTGAGTGGAAATTTCTTACGGATGGGGAAACGAGAATATAACAAGCAGTAATATAGTGGTCTGACTAATGCCAAAACATCTTGTTTGTTCTCTGGACTGAATGGCAGTTGGTCAGTATCCTTGTTCATGTACTTAATAAATGTACTTAAAGAACTTACTGGAGTCACCTGTTTATCATAACTATAAGGTTATGGGACAGGACTTTGTGTGGTACTATCCATTGACTTTTAAGTAAAATATCAAAGCAATAATTTCATGCCTGTGTTGAGCTTATTATTGGATATTCAAGTCTTCTTGTATTTTCGACTAGTGGTGGCTAGTAGTGGTGTTCATATGTCATGGGGTCCTGAGTGTGCTCATCCATGTAGTGTGTTTACCTATGAAACTGGAAGACAACGGAATCATCTTGCCAAGGTCAGACACATGTACATCGACTGTGGCATCCTGGAGATGCAGATAATTCTCATTCTGTACATAATACTCTGGTTGTCTGTAGTAAAAGTTAGTATTTCCTGTAATATCTTTGGGTACGTATCCACTAGAAATTTGTTAAGAAGATTGCAGCAGAGAAAGCAATAGTTCTCGTTTTTTATATTCCAAAGTGCAGTAGGAATAAAAGTTAGACACAAATACAGTTGAAAGGGACTTTTGTATTTTGGTTACACTAAGGTAGGTTGTTGGAGTACACATCCTCTCTATATCAGGACATGAGAGGTTACTGGTGGGTGTCATAAGTGTAGTGTGTCTTGCTGATCTGTACCAACTTACTGTCGCACATACTGGCTTCCTGCCTGTATATATTACCATCTAGAGCTCTTTTTGGCCCTGTGCACTTTACACTGTTACATTAAAATCATTGCTATAAGGATTGTGATTATACAGGTTCTCTGGAACTGGGCCCAACAACAACAGGTCCACATTTGGGAAATTACCACAATGAATGTTAGTCTCCCTCTTCTCACCACTGATCAAATAAATTTGTAAAAATGAATGATTCTGTCGTGGGGAGGGCAGTTAACTCCAGCTCATGTGGTTCACTTACCCTTGCACATTAAAGATATGTATGATATTACCATTGTTCACCTACTTAGCTCCAAAAGACATCATTTGGAAACACTCGTTATACTTCTTTAGGAAGTACTCAGGCTCAGGCTAGTGGGTTGGTAAGGAGGCTGTGGGGAGGTTCCAAGAGGCTGGGCAGCTCAGCTGCTGCAACATAGACTTCCTCTTCTTCCTTCCTCCTTTCAGTTCATGCCTGTCATCACTTACAAAATATTTGTGGAGTAATTGCAACTGTTACGTCTATACCAGAGTTGTATTTACAGTCTGATAAAGTCTTTAGTGAGTCCAAGACAAATGGTTTCTCTTCCACCTCCTTTCCTTATATCTAGACGCAGACGCACATTTCACCTCAGAACTTTTTCATTATGTGTCATTACTGCTGTTGGATGTACCTTGGTATTTTTTTCATTGCATATTTGTTCAATAGGTCCCATGTACATTGGGAAATATATTGGGATTCTTTTTTTTTATAATTCTTAATTTTGTAGCTGCTTATGTTAGGATTTTTTTATGTGCAGCTATTGGTAGCAGTATTCCTAAGTTGATTTTTTCTGATAGAATTGGTAAATATTTTATAGCATTTTTCCTTTCCCTTTGTCTCCCAGTATTGGAATGGGTTCTTCTGGAGTAAATGTTGAAGTCATCAAAAAAGTGGAGGAATCTGAGGGGGCTTGTGGCCTGATTGACAGAGGCTCATGTACTCAGCTAGGGGAGACAAGTGCTCAGGAGGGCTAAAGGGTTAATCATGGGGTACTAAATTGTAAAAATCTCTTCTCATTAGGTCACCAGTGGACCCTAGTCTCGTTACCCCTTCATATGCCTCCAGAATCTTGACCAGGAAGACACGGTCACAGCATACTTGGATCTCAAAAAAATATATTTTGGACACGGCTATGAGGTCCACTGATTGTATCTACTGTGGACATAACAGACAGGCATTCAAGTTTGATTGTGTAAGGTTTGGCATAGAGGCTCATAGTGTAGGAATTGAACAAGAAGCAGTGTAATTAACTCGGATTCATTTAAATTAATTGAGGATAATCAAAATAAAAGTTGCAATAAACAGTAGGTATGTTCATACTGATTTATCTTTGAGGCTTATTATACTATGGCAAAATAGAAAATGATAACTGCTGTCAGTAATATAAATAAACAGAAGGGGCTTTACATTTTAGTGTAATAATAATCTAATGAAAACTTAGGTAAGTTTGAATATCCTTAAATATCAAAATACAACTAGGAATAACCAAATCCAAATAATTCAAAACCAAACCAACATCAACATTTGGAAAACTTACTGGAGACAAGAAGGAATATAAATGCAACATTTTATAAATTTTTTTAAAAAATAAAGAAATGAATTGAAACATTAACAAATCAGTAAACCACTACACACTGAAAGTAACAGTTGCTTCATATAAACTGCAGTTTGAACAGCAGGCAGATGGGAAGGGCACAGGTCAATGCAGCTGTCAGCTGATGGAGCACACTCACTACTGCCAGCTGATAAGAGAAAAGTGACTGCTGCCAGCTGATAAAACCTGCTGCTGATATAGACAGTGTTTATTGCTGGCCTAATTTCTATGAATTAGCCAAAGAGTTTCCATGCTTCGTGGTGTTAATAACTCTAAAGTGTCCCTTATATAAGTATCAGGCATCAAAATGACCCTGTTTTTCATTATTTTCTCCATTTGTATCTTTTTTCTGGGATTCCTATTTCAAATTTTGAAAACAATATAGTATTATAAACAGACATTATTATACAAAGCAGCTGTCAATTATAAAACCAAATAGGCACAGAGTTTTTCTTTATTAATTTCCTTTTGTTGTGCTGCAAATACGCACAGTTTAGCGTAGGGAAGTGTAAGCACAGAATGGCTAGAATTTAATTGTCCTTTAAATTTGAAATAGGCTATGCTCACAACATGGTAATTTAATGACATTCACTCCTTTTGGGGTATGTGCTTTATAAAAACCTTTCTTACTGACCACCTGGGAACTAAGAAAGATCTGTCTAGAAAATTCATTATCATAGGAGTGATGGTTCAAGAGATATTATGACAAGTGAGTGAATCAAGCAGTCCGTAGTATCTGATAAAATACAATAAAATCTTATTAACTCGAGCCATTGTAATTTGAGATTTTCATTAATTTGAAGAACATACTTGTCACTGTCACTTTTATGTACATGTTAAATTGAATATTGTAATTCAAAATTTAGGAATAAAAACATTTGTTAATGTAAATTTTTTATTTTACTTGAGATGTTGTAGGATGATTGATAAAGAGGCGCTAGTCCCTTCTAGGTTTAATTCACCAATCTCTTATCAGTTGAATTCCCATACATTTTATATCTTGCTATTTGCTGAATAAATACTGTAGTGCATAACATATCATCTGGTGTATCAGAACACTCTTTTATCTTAACAAGAAGCCTAATAATGTAATTGTGTGAAATACACTGCATCCATGTGTGTTGACTGCTCAGGTTGGGACAATTGAATCAACCAGTTTAATGAAGTACAGTAATTTTAAAAGTTAGTTGATGGTATATGTGCATACACTCACTGGTACAGTAGAGTTAAAAAATTCTGTATTACATTAAATATGGTGTATTTTTCTATAAGCATAGTGTATTCAACTTATTTAAAATATCAGCATCACTTTCAAACAGAAGCTGATTATAAGATCAGTTGGGGGGGGGGGGGGTTGAAATCGCCAAACAGCATGGATACTCCAACAGTTTCAATTACCTAAAAATTAAGGAAACAATATTAAAACTTGACTACAATGGAGTGAAACTCTAGGGCGTGAACAAGAGCTTCTGAGCTATTTCGGTGTCTTGCCATTCGTAACACTTGCTGAAGTTCACAATCTCCAATGCCATCAATAAATGTCTATACCGCAAACCTTATTCGAAAATCTTCTGGTGCTTCAAGATAGGCCAATCTTATCAGTCTGTCGATACTTGCTTCAAACTCTTGAAGACTCTCCCCAGAGCGTTGTCGTCTTGTTCGCAACTGAGCGTAGTACACATCTCGCAAATGTTTATCACCGTAGTGTAATTCTAGAGCTTTTATCAACTCGGCATATATGTTCTGGCTGTCAGGTGGCACTTTCTGTAGTAATTCTGCCGCAGGTCCTTTCAATGCAAGAACTAGTGAAACAGCCTTGTCTTTCTCTGTGCAATTATTTGCGCATGCAGCAGGTTCATATTGGCAGAGGTACGTTGCCCAGTGACTGCTTCCGTCAAAGGGTGGAGCTTTGACATGAACTGTTTCTACTGCAGGCAAAGTTACTTTCTCTATTGACTCGTTTTCAGTGTCTTTTTCTGTCTTTATTATTGGTACAGTCTGTTCAGAAATTTGCTCTGGTTGTATCTTTTCGAAGTGCTCAATTTCACTTTTAATTTGTTCTCTTATGTTTGCCATTGAGTTTTCTACTGCAGATCTTTTATTTGACACAGATTCTTCTATGACAGATATTTTTGTAGACATCGATTCTTCAACACTCAAAACAGATTTTTCTACTTCAGCTATTTTTAATGTCATTGATTCTTGTCCCTCCGATATTTTAGTAACTTGTTTATAAAGCTCACCTCATAGGAGACCCAATTCTGTGATACTATGTTCTTGCATGTGTTTCTGCTCCTGTATTAATGCTTTGATGTCTTCTGTTTCACGCTTCCGTTCCTCTCCCTCCTGCTTACGTTTTTCATCCTGTCGTTTTTCTTTTTCTCTTTCTTGTATTCGTTCTTCTTTTTGTTGTCTTTCTGCTTCTTCTCTGTCTTGTCTTCGTTCTTCTTTTTGTCGTCTTTCTGCTTCTAGCAGAAGGGGTTTCTGTCTCTCGTCCACTTTCTCTGCATCCTGTTGTCATCGTTCCTCTGTCTGCAACAACAGCGCCTGGAGACTTTTCCATCATCTGACTGACATCCATTGTTTTCGGATTAATTACGAATTACACTCGTCTCGTACAAAGTGTCCACTGTTAACCGTTCTATCCTTCTGACACCACTGTTACGACGGTCTACTTGATTGTCGTAGGTACAGTGGAAAACAAAATACAAGACACCAATTAAGTCACTAATCACCAGCTTTAATTTTCACAGTTAAACAGTTTATAATTAACAACACAGTCTCTTACAACAAATCGAATAAAAATTGTTCACACGTAATAAAATGTCAACTAATATAAAACTTTATGTATTACAATTGCCCCGCCTGATTATAAAACACACCACTTCACTACAATATTACGAACCGCGCTAATAACCACTTGAACAGACAGAGTAATATCGCCTGATAATAACTCGAACCGCACGTAATATTGTTAAGTTTTATTTTATTTTATTAATTTAATTTAATTTTATTAATGTACTTTGTGTTTACAACTTTCGACTCTGATAGCCGCCATGTTGTCTACTACCAACTTAATTTTACTTACCGGGTCCAGGATTCGAATTAGACGTGTTTCAGCACGAAAACAAGATGGTTGCTTGGAACAACTAAGTCGTTTATAAGTTTACTAAACATTAAATTTTATTGATCTTTGTTTGTTTTTTGGATTTTCTTACTCAGCCCCTTTTAATTCAAATACTTCTTAATTTTTTACATAGAATTAATTTTCTTCTATTTCCCCAGTTAACACATTCAAAAGAAAATCATTTCAGACAAAAAACTTGTTAATGAACAAGGATTATTTACACATTTAATTTTCTTATGCGGGTCATCTACCCTCTAAACAAAATAATAAGTTCTTAAAATTCTAATCAAAATTTATTATTGAGCACAAACCAGCGCTTCACACACATACTTTTCATAACTTACATAATTTTTGTTTAAAACCCCCTTTGTGAGCTCACTATTTTTAAGTTAAACGTATATTCTAGGGTGACTTTTTTTTTTTTTTTGTAAAATTTAGATTTCTTCTTATATTTCTTTTCAAGATTTCAATATTAACTTATCTGCAATTGAGTTCCAAAATCAGTCCATCCTCCGTACGTCTCCTTTCATCACTCCGCACATTTCGTTCTTTGATTTTAGCTCTCGCCCGATCACTCGAAACTGTTAATGGAATACAACTGTTCCTTCATTTTATTTATTTAACACTCCGGTTGTTGATTCACGTATTTTTTTTACATTTTTTATTATTACGGGCGCCCGTATATTTGTTTTCGAGACTTTTACATGTTTTTCGCACGAGTTGTTATTGCAGACTGGGGCAAGACGAATGGCTTTAAAATCTGAGATGGAAGGGGGGTCACGTGACCACTTTCATTGTTTTCATTTATGTGACGAACCAATTTCCAAGGCGAGGCTAACTACGCATCGCACTCCACGTGACGTATTTACAGGCTTGGCCGTTAAGTAACTGGTGACTTCATCGGTCAAAGTTCGTTTGGCAATGTTTAATTGTTTTTTGCTGGCGTCGGAATGTTGACCTTGACTCCCTTTCAATCGCTGGCTTACTACGTCTTAGAAAATTTTACAATTATTATTTATGTTGTTACCCCAAAATTATTATTTATACTTTTGTTTCCCCAAAATTACTCCGGGTAGGCCTAAATGTCCCGTTACAATACCCCCTGAATCAGAGGTTTTATGCCGAAGCATAAAAACTCTCATTGACACACTCATACTTCCTAAAGGGATCAGTCAGGATATGTCACCACAACCCCCTTTATGTTTTATAAAAAAATAGTTAACTTACCCCCTGCTCCAGTGACTGTGACCGCACCTGAATGGCCTTACTGGACTTCTCTCTCGAGATCCCAACACCGCAAGGCCAGACAGGCACTTGACGCTCCTGCTCTGACGCGTTGACCAGCACAGGACCGCCACCACCGCATCACCAGACACTGACTGAAACATCAAATCAAAAAAATCAAATTGTGGCCTGTTATATAATAACATATCCCTAACTGATCTGTTTCCCCTTAGCTGCGCGCTGGGTTGCGTTAAGAAGCACTGGTTTTCTTGACCTAGTAATATATAATCTTATATCTACTGCATAGACTTTCATCCCCATAATTCATTCCACATTTCATATACTTTTTCGATTCCAATCGACAATAATTAAGCCTTTCCCATTTTACAAGAAGAAGTATATAAAACCTTACATTAACACAATAATATCTCAAAATAATTAAACACATTATTAAAAGCTTTAAAATCAATCAATCAAATACAATTTATTTATATCTCCCTTCTTCTACAATTCTTAACCCTTTCCCATTTATATCTAAAATAATTCAAAATCATTTAACACATTATAAAATATTATTAACAGAAATTCTATTTACCCGGTGCTGTTAATAATAATCATCCCCTTTTCTCCTCCGCACACACTATTGCTCCCCATGGACTGTTGCCTCCACAAGGACTGAGGCGGAAGGAGTGAGCACTTTTTTCTTTTCTCTCGCTCCCATCCTTGCTTCAGCATTACAAGAAACTTCAGGGTAAGTACCCCTACGCATTATTTTACTATAGCCCCTAAGATCTACCACCCCTATTTGGGTGAAAATAGCCTGTGTTCAAAATAATCTTAGATTCCCTGATTAAACCCCATTAAATTTCCAAATTAAACCAATTTCAAAGGCAACCAACTATGGTCAGTTTTACAATAATTCTGCCCACAGCTGATTGTCATCCAAAACCACGATCTGGGTTGGTAAGGCCGAGATCGCCTGAAATGTAGGGAATCGCAATGGTTTATATTGCACACAATACAATTACATGTTTATATTCCTACACACTAACATAATACACTCGTAACTAACACTGAGATTATTACATCAAAATAAACAATTCACATTTAAGTTTGACCAAAAATTACACACCTTACAGCTTTACTTTAGTTTCAAATTCTATTAAATCTTTCACTTGTTACATTTATTATTACATTTCAACTATGATTTTCTATTTAACACTTTCATCATTAATTGGTTTGGGTGATTCTCCGTCATTCACAACGATTTGATTTATTGAATGGGCATTTATATATAACCTTACTCACCTTCTTCCTTCTAACAACCACTCAGATTTGTACAAGGGTGACACCAATCTCTCAATAATATTTACCTCCACTAATTTCTCTGACTCCACTTAAATCATTTCTCTCTTATAATAAAGCACCTGATACCCTTTTTGTACATAGGATGTGTGTTCCCGCACTACCAGCTCATTCCCTTATCAGTTCCTGGCCCTTCCAGGTAACCCGTAACCCTCTTTAAACTATTCACCTCCCGCCACAACGCCTTGCGTTGAGGACTCCTTACACCTCCACCCTCACTACAAAATATATGTACCCTGCTCTCACCTATTTACTCTCCATTTACATCACTCTCACTTTCTCTACCTACACACACTCACTCTCACTACTGTGTCCCTACTACTGACCTGTTTCTGTATTACTTTTATTCCAAAATTCTTATTTTGTCTAACACCCCTTTAAAGTTAACTCTGACTGACTCAATGCCTTATTGAAATAATCATCACCCAAACTCTATCTTTTTCCACATTTTACATTAAGTTCACCACTGAAAATTATACTAGAAAATTCATAATTACCTCAGACTAATTTAATCACCCAATTTAAAACATTTTACTTTACTTCAATGTCATTATAACTTCATACTTAGATATGGTCAATCGTGTAATTAAATACAACATGATTTCTGTCATAATTTCAAAAATACAAACCTTTATCACCACAAGTATAACTTACATAACCATATGTACTTCTTGATACATTATAACAATACAACTCAGTACCTAAGCACATGGTATTTTTCATCATTTACTGTTTATTACAAAGTTCAAATCTCAGAAAATCATTTAAAGTTATTATCAAAGTTCATTTATACAACATTAATTAATTTATCTCAAATGATCTAATTCAATCTTTTTCAAAAACTCAGTTTTTTAATTACAATAATCCGAACAATTCCAAATCAGTTAATTTCATTATAAATACAATTATTCTCTTTATTTACTTAGTTTGTTGAAATACTATTATTTTTATTATTATTAAATCAATTTGTGCTACATTTATACATTGTTTACCTAAAATATAAAGTACAACATGATCTACTACACAAATACAGTTAACATCACTACACAAGTATATACCATCCAAATTATTCATTCTGGTTTACCATAAATCATTTCACAATACAGTCCATTTCGAAACCTTGTACTAACATAATTAAATGTTCATGAAGAACACTGTTTAACCACCATCATCGAATAATAGTCTGATCTTACGTCTACACAAATCATTAACAACTAAAAACATATTGCTATTATAATTATAATACTAATCGTCATTAATTATCTCCATTGTATCAATATAGTAATTACAAACATTATTGTATACTATCAATTCAAAATTCCTGTCGACATTTGGTATGGTAAGTTCGCTCTTAGTATTTTCCGTTAAAGTCAGGTAAGTTACACTATCATCAACATTATCATCATCTACTGCTGTTATATCAGTTTCAACACAAGGTAAGTACGCAAGATAATTATCAACTCTCTCTCTACCTAGCCTCTCTACTAACTCTTTATACCTTCTACCAATCACAAATAACTATCTTCCTATCTACATACAACTCTCTCTCAAAATATCTCCCATCATAACGCCATTTCACACTTTTTCTACCATCCCATGCAGAGGGCACTAAATCATCACAAAATTTCAGGGAACAACTTGAAGACCTCATGTCTTCCAATAATAAGGGACTCTTGCCCTTCAACAACAACAGTGAACACCTTGGTTCACAATAAACCCGGGGAAAATTTACCCCCTGCGACCCCTCTATCTGTAAACTCTCTCTTTAACTCATCAACACTCACTAACATTCCATTATTAAACTCTACTTCCCCTAAAACTTCATCAGCACTCCCAATATTCACAACCTTACTCTCTAACCCCACTATAATCTCATAATTATCATTAGCATCATTTCTACCACTTATCTGTTTTGATTCACCTGTATTCTCCTTTAATCGATATCTATCTCCTTCCCGCTTCTCGTCTCGTTTATTCATTGTAAAGTTATTAATCATGTCATCTATTCTAGCGTTTTGTTCATCGAACTTCTGATCTATTGATTCTAATATTTTCTCAGTTATTGTTTCAAATTTTTCTTCAATTTTTTCAAATTTACTGTTAATTTCATTTTTGAAACTATTAAAATTCTCATTCTGTTTGTCACATTTACTATTAATTTCATCAAACTTATTATTCTGTTCTTTCAACTTTTCATTTAGATTACTGTTTATTTCTTTATTTTGCATATCAATTTATTTAACAGTAACTGCATCATTGCCGTTATCTCATCTGTTTTGTTTTCATACCGAGTTGGGATGGGTGTTAATTGAACTGTATTTAATTCAACTGATTCAGTAGCACTAGGCTCATCAATCTGACTAATTGGTGTTGAGTGAACTCCCATCACTCGTAAATTTGTCGTCAGTCAAGCTGACTTCCATGTTATCTGCCATCTTAATTTTTTTTTTTTTTTTTTTTTCAAAATACTAACATATATTATTACACATACTTATTACCTAACAAGGTATTCTATTTACCCATACTATACATGATCACAACATAACCTTATCCTTGTATGTCTGTTTTCACGTACATCAAAAAAAATTTTGTTTATTTCATCTCAAACAACCATCCTGTTCCTCAAGACAGGTCTACATTTGCATACATTTTTTTGTGCAAATGGTCCCTCCATTCGGGGACATTGTTAAGTTTTATTTTATTTTATTAATTTAATTTTATTAATGTACTTTGTGTTTACAACTTTCGACTCTGATATCCGCCATGTTGTCTACTAACAACTTAATTTTACTTACCGGGTCCAGGATTCGAATTAGACGTGCTGAAAACAAGATGGTTGCTTGGAATAACTAAGTCGTTTATAAGTTTACTAAACATTAAATTTTATTGATCTTTCTTTGTTTTTTGGTTTTTCTTACTCAGCCCCTTTTAATTCAAATACTTCTTAATTTTTTACATAGAATTAATTTTCTTCTATTTCCCCAGTTAACACATTCAAAAGAAAATCATTTCAGACAAAAAACTTGTTAATGAACAAGGATTATTTACACATTTAATTTTCTTATGCGGGTCATCTACCCTCTAAACAAAATAATAAGTTCTTAAAATTCTAATCAAAATTTATTGAGCACAAACCAGCGCTTCACACACACACACACACACACACACACACATATACTTTTCATAACTTACATAATTTTTGTTTAAAACCCCCTTTGTGAGCTCACTATTTTTAAGTTAAACGTATATTCTAGGGTCATTTTTTTTTTTTTTTTTTTTATGATTGTAAAATTTAGATTTCTTCTTATATTTCTTTTCAAGATTTCAATATTAATTTATCTGCAATTGAGTTCCAAAATCAGTCCATCCTCCGTACGTCTCCTTTCATCACTCCGCACATTTCATTCTTTGATTTTAGCTCTCGCCCGATCACTCGAAACTGTTAATGGAATACAACTGTTCCTTCATTTTATTTATTTAACACTCCGGTTGTTGATTCACGTATTTTTTTTTACCTTTTTGATTATTACGGGCACCTGTATATTTGTTTTCGAGACTTTTACGTGTTATTCGCACGAGTTGTTATTGCAGACTGGGGCGAGATGAATGGGTTTAAAATCTGAGATTGAAGGGGGGGTCATGTGACCACTTTCATTGTTTTCATTTATGTGACGAACCAATTTCCAAGGCGAGACTAACTACGCATCGCATTCCACGTGACGTATTTACAGGCTTGGCCGTTATGTAACTGGTGACTTCATCGGTCAAAGTTCGTTTGGCAATGTTTAATTGTTTTTTGCTGGCGTCGGAATGTTGACCTTGACTCCCTTTCAATCGCTGGCTTACTACGTCTTAGAAAATTTTACAATTATTATTTATGTTGTTACCCCAAAATTATTATTTATACTTTTGTTTCCCCAAAATTACCCCGGGTAGGCCTAAATGTCCCGTTACAATATATCGCAACTATAACTGAACTTAAGGCCGCTGCCACCTTGTGACAGCTGTTAAGACCCCCGCTCACAGACCACAACATTCCAAAATATACGTTATCTCTACCTACGACGTAATTAATTACGGCCTTGACACAGTCCACGCGGCTTCTGTCACAGTCTAGCTAATGCGTCGAGAACACGTACACCACACTCATTACATTCCGGATCCCTCTGGAACATTCGATAAACACGTAGATTGTTCTGTGATGTCATAAGAATAACGACAACAAAAAGAAGATAGCCAACAAATGCCCCTGACAGCAATGGAGCATTGAAAATACTGAGTGGTCTGCAGTTGTATTCTAAAATTTATAACAATATCAGTGAATAAATGTTGAATTGCATTGGGTGATCAGAAATGTGTGCGTGGAAAATACATCATTGCGAGAGGCAGATGAAAATAATATCTTTGTTTTCTTCCTGCCAGTAACGCACTGTAATGTATTGTATATGTGTTTAAAATGTAGAAATGTACTGTATTTAGTGTAAATTTATTTTAAAAAACGGGACCGTTTTGTTTTAGTACTGATTTCTTGTATTACATTTGACTATTAGAGCATGTGTTAAAAACACTTAAATACCATACTTCAATAAACTTACATTTTTAGATACAAAAATTAATCAGGGAAAAAATATGGGTATTAAGACTTGAAACTCTGTAATTCAAAATTTCTTTAATTCAATATGTGTGTGGTCTCTTGTCTTTCAATTTAGCGATGTTTTACTGTATATAGATTATTCAGTTATTTAGTGACAATTGATAATATTTTCATTACAGATTGTAATTTTTACATCATGTTGAGACCTAGGTAGACTTTGAGAGAGTATTAGTCCAGCTTATGATTAGAAAGTTATTTTTCGTATCAGGCATAATTTTATTTTTGTTTATATTGCATGTATAGAAGTTGGTCCAGAATTGCATTGGATAATGCAAATTATTACCATGTACCACGTATATGATAATTCGATTAATATTTTTGTAATATTTCAAAGACAGTGGATTATTAAAATATTGATTAAAATAATTTTAATAATCATCTATTATTTTATTAGTGTCCGTCATGAGAATAGTCTGTTCATTGTTGTGGTGGAAAGTCATTGAAGAAAATTATTTAAACCTACCTGCATATAAATGCTTTACATACGTGTCAACTTTTTGTGTCATTTTTAGTTCACCTTGTAGTATCATATGTTGTGTTGTTTAAGTTTCTGTAGGACTATGTTCTGGACAGAGAAGTCAAAAATATATGTTCTTTTGTTTTATAGTTAGATCTGAATTCGTTGATTCTTTGTCTCCATAAACATTTCTTTCAATGTTTGTATGGCGTATGTTTATGGTAACCTTCTTTGTTGCCATTACTTCCTCAATTGCTTTCTTTCAACACTTTGTTGCTTGCTTTTGTAAGGCACTTAATCCTTTTGACATGATAATGTCTTTTGGCTGGCCATCATTTGAAAATTTCTGTAACGCTGTAAACTGTAACGCATCACGCTGCATGACGTCATTCTTGCGTGACGTCATTGGGATTGTTGTAAATAAACGTTTGTTTTGATACGTCGCAATATATATAATGTGTTAAAAATAATATCACTGCAAACAATTAAACCAGATTTATAAAGCGTCCTGAAAGTTTAAAATCAAGTGTTAGCACAATTTACCAGCCGGGAATCGTTAACTAAAACCGCGACCGCTAACATGCTAACGTCGTCGCAGATTAAAGACCTAACAAGCGAACAACACTGCATAGCTGTAGATAGGTTATTGGGGTTATTGTCTCTAGTTAATGGTTGTCTTCGTATGTGATTCAGCTAACGATCTATTCATTAAAATATTTGTCATCGTAAATGCAAATCTACTGTTCTTTATATTTAATTACTCACCGCAGAAATGTGAAGTATAACACAGATACATAATGTCATTGGGATTGTTGTAAATAAAGGTTTGTTTTGTGTTGTGGTGAAATACACTGCTGCTGGTATATAGTAACCATAACGTGGCGACTGATTAAAACAGCGTTCGACAATGGATAGCAGCGACGAGAAGGCTCAGATCAAGAAACGACAAAATGCCGAGCGAGCAAGAAAGTATCGGGAACGAAAGAAGCTCGAGAAGGAACAGCAACGAGCGGTTGCTGTCGGCGGTGAAGCTTCAATACCAGCGGCCCCATCGCAACAAAAACGAAAACAAGATGACTTGTTGAGCGAAGAATTGAACGAGTACTTAATAAATACACCGTTCGCGTCGATGATGACTGAGCAGGAGAAAATCGATGCATTCTACAACATGAAACTATCAGAGAAGCGAAGGAAAACCAACGAACGAGTAAAACGTTGTAGATTGAATAAGAAACAAGATGACTTGATGCACGAAGAATTGAACGAGTACTTAATAAATACACCGTTCGCGTCGACGATGACTGAGCAGGAGAAAATCGATTCATTCTACAACATAAAACTGGCAGACAAGCGAAGGAAGGCCAACGAACGAGTAAAACGTTGTAGATTGAATAAGAAAAATTCAAGTACCGTCTGCCTAGTGGCAAAAGCTAAAGAGCATGATAATGTCTTTCGGCCGCCAGCTAAACGCAACATTATTATGGTTACTGACTGACTGATTGTTTCCTTTCTGCAAATGTTGCGTTTAGCTGGCGGCCGAAAGACATTATCATGCTCTTTAGCTTTTTCCACTAGGCAGACGGTACTTGAATTTTTTTTTATGTTGTTTCTTAGTTATGATTAGTAAACTATGCTATCTTTTGTAGTCTTGTAGTTACAGCCTCTGCTGCCATTTCATTTTCTGTTTTAGTGTTTAGCGGACACTTGGGAGATAGTTCCATCTAATTTTTATGTGAATAAATTCCAATGTGTATATTTGTTGTGTATATAAAGTCACCTTTCTTTAACCACACTGATAGAATAAATGATGATTATAAAGATCAAGATTCTGTATTGCAGCTTTTGAGTCTATTACTTTTTAATACAGAAATTTGCCACACCAAGGAATATGTTCTTGCCTGTTACTTCACTGTTTCAGTTCTCTTATTTTCCAACACTGTTTTTGTCACTTTTTTTCATTAGGGTCAGTATTGATCCTTACCTTGTATGCTTGGTGTTCTAGCCTCCACTTGCAATAACATTATTGTCAAGTGTAAAGAATCTGTAATAATCATGCTTCGTGTTATAGTTGTGTGAAAATAAATTATGGAGATGGTTACAGGTCCTAATTTATCATCAGTAGTGATAGTCTTTCCTTCCAAACAGTTTGCATAAATTTACTCATCTTGGTGTTTTGAAGATATCACCTTTTAGTATGGCAGTTTCTCCATATACTTTTTGCTCTGTATTTTGTATTTTGATAACCAAACGTAATCTTGGTCTATAAAACGGTTCCCAGTCTTCAAGCTGATGGCTGCATCTTTATCGTATTTAAAAGTTTAGTTCTTGAGAATAGTTTTAGAAGCAATTGAGATTCCAGTTTTCAGAATTATAATTTTCACACATATCTGGTACATTACTTATTTATTGCTGCATAACAGATTACTTATTATGGCCAATTATTCCATAAGTTTTCCTTCTAATTTCTTTAATGTTGCTTGAATTGTATTTGGTTGGTTGATTGTAGTGTATTTAAATTTGTATCTAGTTTAATTTGTTTATTTGGTATGAGTTATATGTACTGTTGAGGGTTAATTTTTTCTCATATTGCAGGATTTCTGCTAAACTGTACAGCCTCTTTAAAGTTTGGATGTTTGCTGGTGCTGTCGATGTATTTAAGTTGATTGTCTCATGTGTTGTGTTGTTTTGTTTAAATTTTCCCTGCATATTTCAAAGATGTAAAAATGTTAGTTCAAAGATGTACTAACACTAGATCTTAGTATGTTAGTAGTATTGGCAACTGATACATTAAGCAGTATCAATGCTCTTGTTATGTTATGTTAGTTGACATTTTATAATCAGAATTTTCCAATTCATACTCGTATTTTATGATCATTTAATTCATTTGACCAACTTTTGCCTCTTCAGTTCTTTCTTATCTTTGTGTTTGTCATTGATTATAATTTTGATTTAAACTTTTTTTTAATATTTGTTGTATGTTATCTGCATATTAAAGATACAGTTTTATTCTAGAAAACTTATTTTTATATATTGGCATATTTGTTGTTTGATATAGGCTTTTCATAATAAACCTGAATGTGTTTGTGTTCTTTAGTTTGAACGTGGGACAATAAGTATCTTAGTAATTTGTACAATGTTCAGCTTCTTTATCTTGGAGATTCAAAACCAGGACGTTTATAATTTCAAAACCAGTAGCGCGTTCCCACACACACATATAGTTAACAGACTGACTTTATTTAATTAATTGTCTTTTCACTTTTGTCATTCTTTTAAGAATTGTAAGTTGGTGATGGGAGGTAATGTACTGAATTTGTGTTGGGTCTCTAACAGTTTCTGCTAACCATACCAATACCACCTAGATAATATTTGACTCTTAAAATGCAACTTTGTATTGCAGAGACCTGCAATAAAAAATAAAATGTACCATATTAGAAAGATTACATACAAGTTGGTATACTGTACCTAAGAATAAAACAAATTTCTTTATATACAATATACACAATATTTTATAGTATTATACACAGTGTTAACTATTTAAATTAGCATATGTTTTATGTTTTTATGCTAACACTAACAGAACCTGTCTGGTATCATTAGTAAGTATTTTACACAGATTTTAAATACATGTAAATGAAAACTTCTTTATATACACTACTGCAATATCCATCAATTTTTGTGGAAATCATCGCCCTGTTTTTACCTTTAGTTATTGAATTATTTCTTTTTCCAAGGATTTATTAATTTTTCAACAAAGTATTTAATGTACTGTTAATAATTATTTTCATAATAATTTCTATACTGTGGCTTGTTTGCACGACTGTGGAAATTGTGGAAATTTTCTTTTACATTATTGTGATTAAAAATATATTTACAGAAAAAGTTTCTTTTTGCAAGATAGCATAAAAATTCCTCTTCAGTGCTACACAGTGTCATATTCAATATAACAAGTTCTCACCAAAGTAATTACATGAATCTGTAGGAAATAGTAACCCCCCATTTGAATTTCAGTGGTTGAATGCAAAACATTTTTGACTTTGGTGAGGAGTTATGGCACATTCTTTGCTTGGTTTTTTTTTCTAGTTGGTGATAGTGAATACAGGTTGGAGTGGTTGTGCAATCACATCATTTTGGAAAAACATTTTTTTGGAGGTGTTATTATGTAACCTTTCTAAGAGCTACGTAGCAGCAATAAACTTTCGAATGTATCAGTACATGTGGCTCATTGAAAAAACAGTGGTTTCAGGGGGGCAAACTCCCAGAAGGCTAAAGAAAAAAGGAAATGTCAAAATTTTTTTTAATTTGCTAGTAAACATGTAGTTGTATAGGTCAAATTGTATAATTAGACTGATCAATTATGAGAGTCCAGATATTTTAATTGTAGTACACTATAGCCATGTTGCAAGTACAAAATCACTTTGTGTAAATAATACTATAACTTGTTTAACAGTCACATGTGAGAGACACACATTGTTCTTATGAAGAAACCGCCCGCCTATACTAGCTAACTTGAGAACTTTGTAATCGAGAAATTAACTTCAAAAAATTCAAGTACCATCTGCCTAGTGGCAAAAGCTAAAGAGCATGATAATGTCTTTCGGCCGCCAGCTAAACGCAACATTTGCAGAAAGGAAACAATCAGTCAGTCAGTAACCATAATAATGTTGCGTTTAGCTGGCGGCCGAAAGACATTATCATGCTCTTTAGCTTTTGCCACTAGGCAGACGGTACTTGAATTTTTTAATGAATAGATCGTTAGCTGAATCACATACGAAGACAACCATTAACTAGAGACAATAACCCCAATAACCTATCTACAGCTATGCAGTGTTGTTCGCTTGTTAGGTCTTTAATCTGCGACGACGTTAGCATGTTAGCGGTCGCGGTTTTAGTTAACGATTCCCGGCTGGTAAATTGTGCTAACACTTGATTTTAAACTTTCAGGACGCTTTATAAATCTGGTTTAATTGTTTGCAGTGATATTATTTTTAACACATTATATATATTGCGACGTATCAAAACAAACGTTTATTTACAACAATCCCAATGACGTCACGCAAGAATGACGTCATGCAGCGTGATGCGTTACAGAAATTTTCAAATGATGGCCAGCCAAAAGACATTATCATGTCAATAATCATAAAATCCTGCTGTACATTAAATAATGTTACTTTATGTATTTTGGGTTACTTTAAAAAAATTACAAGTGCAAATATAACTATAAAAAGTCAATAAATAAAAATTGCTATACCGAGAAAAACAGGAGTTTTGGTTTATAAACTCAACTCACCATTACTCGGATGCCATACACTTAAATGAAATTATTTTTTGTGTGGTTGCAGGTCTGTGTATCCTTGAGACTATGGTGGCATTAAATTAAATTGTATTAATGTATTGACTGAAGCAAAGACACAAATATTTTGTTACATTTGGCTCAGTTTTTGTTTCAGTATTGAGGGCGACAAGTTGATCAGCAAAGAACTTTTTTTTATTATCGGGGATGGCTGCATGGTGTAAATGAGGGAGATTCGTTCAGAAAACATCAATATTATTTTTGAAACCCATCCCAACTTATTATCTCTTTGAATAATGTATGTACAGAGCACTTTGTAACACGCCATATACTCTGACTGGCTGTGCAGCTGTTTTCCGGCTGAACTATGTTTACAACTTTACACTTTATATACCAACCTATGTACATGTGTGTGTGTGTGTGTGTGTGTGTGTGTGTGTGTGTGTGTGTGTGTGTGTGCGTGCGTGTGTGTGTGTGTGTGTGTGTCTACATTAATATTTTAATTTAATAAAATGCTTAAATATACAATATATTTGTATATAATATATTTTCACACAACACACACACACTTACATAATTATTGTATACTTTGAATACACACAAGATGAGAGTTATGTAACGTAAAGTATATTGTTACAATATTTTTACCTAATACCGTATTACTCCAGTTCTGTGATGCCTTCCATCTCTTCACTACTCTCGCTGCTTAGGCTGCTTGTTCGTCACCAATCAGCATTCCACATGGTTTCTTCTTCAGCTCCAATGTGACAACTTCTTCCATTGTTCTGTCACACACAGTCCTATTATTGATGAGACCTTCTATTAAAGACACTTTGAACTCTGTGTTGTTTGCTGCCACATGATGTTTCACCTGACTCCTGATACCAGTTCTATTGGATTTAGTTCACAGTAGTAACGTAGAAGCCTGCAAGTGCATTCCCCATCTTCTGCTAGTGCATCTACTACATTACTAGGTACAAATGCTGTACTCCGTTCACAAGTTGCAGAAGTTCACTCTTAAAGCTGTCATCCTCAAATGTTTTTTTGACTGTAGCAACTGCTTTATTTCTTCTTTTTTTGATGGCATCGTTGGGACCTTTTCTTTTTATACGGCTACGGTAGGAAGCGTTGTACATAACTATGACGGAGTCCTTAGGAATACTGGGTGACAACTGTTCCCTTAACAACTTTTAAAAGAGATCACTGTCCATCTCTTATTGGTAGTCTGCTGTTTTTTTTTTTGTGACAGCTTTCCAGTTTTTTAAAATAGTGTGAACTACATTGATTCAGGTTTCATCAAAGTATATACCGTTCCTCTCTTGGGCTCAAAATTTCCTTATTTCACATAAATAATCATGACAGTACACTATTGTATACCCTCTTTCTATTAAAAGAACCTTATTTCCATGTTTTCTGAATTCAAAACCAATTTCCTTCAGTAAAACAAAAGTTGAATGTTTGAAGTTAGGCAACTCACCATCACCATTCACAGCCTTTAACACAGAGTTCACAATTAGAGGATTTTTTTTACAAAACCTAAATAATACTGTTGTACACCACTATAGAAAAGTTTTCTGATTAGCGCTTTCAAGCTTCATAGCTCATCAGCTTGGAAAAAATCCGATCTGATGATGAGCTGTCAAGCTTGAAAGATCTAATCGGAGAAAATGTATACAGAGGTGTATAACAGTGTTATTTCTGTTTGTGATTATTACCTCTAACACATATTTATTAATTAAATATTTTTATTAAAAAATTATGCCCCTTTTCTGAGGATAGCACTTCGCACAAAATTGTTGTATTTTACTTTCCTGCTACTCTTGAGAATAACGCATTTTGTTTCCTTCTTTGGTGTTGTTACTGGACCTTTGCTAGCTTCATTTCTTATTCTGTAACCAGTGGCTCGGCTGGCACCTGTTGCAAGTATAGTTTATTTCACAACATCATTATCACTTTTCTTGGATGTGTTCTTCTGATATAATTATATACACGTAATGTTATTTCACGTTCACCACTTCTCAAAACTTTCTTTCCCTGATACTCTATTCTACTAATTAAAAAGTAATACATACAATGAAAATTAAAATGAAGTGACATAACGAAACAAAATGTAAGTGAACCCGGCAAACAGTTTCACAAACTGCCAAAGCTTTGCAGCTGGGCGTGACGTAAACAAACGCATATGGCAGCCGGAAACAACTGTGCAACATGTGCATGTGTGCTTGCGCAGGTGCATGCACACACACACAAAGATTACACTTATTGCACAAAAGTACAGTTGATGTCAGAAAACGTCAGTGGGATTTTGAAAGTGAACGTTTAAAATATATAGGCTATTTCAATCAATTTCTTTATTATACACTTTTATTAACTTTGAATACTTACCTGTAATCTGTATACAGACACACGCACATACACGTGTGTGTAAAGTTTAAAGTCATAAACATAGTTCAGCCAGAAAACAGCTCCACAGGAGTCAGAGTATATGGTGTGTTACAAAGTGCTCTGTATATTTATTATTCAAAGATGTAATAAGTTGGGATGGGTCTCAAAAATAATTTTGATGTTATCTGAATAAATCTCTCGCTTACACTATGTAGCTATCCCCAATAATGAAAAAAAGTTCCTCGCTGGTTGACTTTTGGCCCCAATGCTAAAAAAAACTTGAGCCAAATATAACAAAAATCTTTTTTTCTTTGCTTCATTAATGCCACTGCAGTATCAAGGATACATAGACCTGCAACACACAAAACATAATTTCATTTAAGTGTATGGCACCCAAGTACTGGTGAGTTGAGTTTCTAAACTAACTATAAAACCTTTTGTTTTTCTCAGTATAGCAATTTTATTTTTGTTATAATTATATTTGTAAGTGTAATTTTTAACATGATAATGTTTTTAGGCTGGGGGTCATTCCACAAAAACGTCATCGAAAAACTTTAACGCTTCTGCACTTTCGATTCCCCACAGTCTAGAAATTTGATATGTAAATGCATCAAGACAGAAATAATCGCTGCTGACATTGAGTTTAGCAAACGTTTTAGTGAGAATAAATTTGGTTTTACATGCTCTGTTTGTGCTGGTCTGTGGTTTGGAAATGATTTACGTAATCCACATTATACGTTTCAAAAGCCTAAAAACATTATCATGCTTCAATGTTTCGGTTTCGTCAAAATTCTTTGAATGCTTAGGTGCATAAATAGAGAGAGGGAGAGAGAGAGAGATTCTCGTATTTTGTCTGAATAGTGCATTAGTTAAAAGTGAGACTAAATGTATGAAAAAATATGTAGGCATTACATTTTTTTAAATAATCTGAAAGACGTAAAGTAACATTATTTATAATGCATAACAGTATTCTATGATTTTTTTGTAATTTTCAAGTTAGCTTACAGGTGAGCAGTTGGCAGGCGGCACTATTATAACGTTTACTTTTTTGATTACTTTTATGTTACGCTAAATTATTTTTATTTTATAATTAAGTGTTTAAAAACTTTATAATGAGATTAAAATTACTGTATTCGATACATTTAAGTAATATTAATTGAAATAATGTCATACCAATACATATTAATAAACAAAATTTATATGACATGAATTTAATTAATACACTGGATCATTCAAAGGATTAGATAAGGTAACCAATGTATCTGATAATTTTAAAGTAATCATTTAATTTTTCCTTATGTCCGGCAATTACGGTTACTAAAATTCCAACCTTTTGATGGAAATGTCCAGCGGGTAACGAAAGTTAGGGTTGATTAGAGTAGATATGATACAAGATTAATCGTCGATACATATATATTTCGTCTGCTACTTGACTTGAACTCTTTTTCTTCAATTTCTTCATCTTTGAATTGTTTTAAGATTTATAATTGTTTTAAGAATAATTTAAGTCTTCTGAAATTTTGCAGCTTCCTTATTACTTCACGTGGATCAAGAATTTTCTCTCCTATCATCCGGATCACTTCATGTTTTCTATACATGGCTTCAGTAATCCTTCTTTACCTTCACGTTCCACAATACTTCATTTGCTTCATACAGTAAAAAAAACAACATTTTTTAGAAATCAGCTCCTTCAACATGTTTTAACTTTTGTCATTATTCTGCCTTCATGCTTTATCTTATTTGTCATATAATTTGCTATTGCTATTATATGCTTATATGTGTTGTTTGTTAAACCATTTTGGTCATAGTTTTTTTTCATTGTACTTTACTTTTAAAATATTTATATATTACACTTACCTGTATTCGTCACCCCTCTATATTCAATTTGTAACTTACTTTTACTCTTAGGTTGATTTTGCTAACAGTCTTTATCATTTCAATGTTGTAAAACTGCTAATTGCTTTGTACTGCATATTGATAGGACTAAAGAATCAATTTCGATGTTCCATTATATGGGGCATGAACATCTATGAAGCATCCATCCAGTTTGAAACAGCTTGTGGGGCAGCTGCATATCCATCACGGTCTAGTACAGACTTACACAACTTGCCTCTAATGAATTAAATCCTTCTTCTGGTGTAAGGCACTTTTCATGTGTTGAATTTGGATCATCATCTTTGCTATCTCTGGGTCCTTCCTGTCCTTCTTTGGTTGAAATGTTTATAATCTCTTGGTCAGTGAGGTCATGTTCATTGTCACTAATTCACTCGGAGATGTCGGTTTCAGTCAGGTCTTCACAACCATCAATCTGATGAACTAATTCCACAAGACTATCAGAAGTGTTGTCATCAACACTGTGTTTACATTTCTTGTCATGAATTTTGTTCCATGATTTCATAAGTATAGATTTTTACACCAGATTCCGTGCTTATTTGGCCCAGAACATTACATGTTTTGTATTAATTCTAAACTGTTTAACAAAGAGTGGGATTCATCAGTTATTACAAACTGTAACAATAATTTTTACAGTTTCTTTTAAAGTTTTTGATAACTCTCGGTGTAGGGGTTGAAGTACACTTGTCACATTTGGTGGAAGAAAATAAGCCACAATTTTGTCGGAGCTTAATTCGTTAATATTTGAGTGCGAATGACTATTGTTATGAAGAGAAGTGCTTTAGGTGACATTTTTTTACTGATGACATTTGGTACAAACTGCTCATGAAACAATTCAGATGACATCCATCCACTTTTCTGGCTTCTACAATATACCAGCAGTGCATTTGGATTAATGTTTTAATTACCTGTGGTTTTTTTATTTTCCTATTAACATAAGTGGAAGATGGTGATCTCCTGAACCATTACTACACAACAGAATAGTTACCCTTTCTTTACTCTTTTTGCAACCAGGCACTTTTTTTTCTTGTTTACTAATGAGACTTTTTGCAGGTAGAATTTTTTAATTAAAGCCCATCTTATCAGTATTGTATATTTGATCCTTCGTATACCCCTCTGTTATTTTTATAAACTTATCTTTTAATTCAGTTGCTGTAGTGAGATTTCTATCCATCTAACCAACTGGAACTAACACAAAATATTTTATAACTATCACGTAGCTTATAAGCCAGAATTTTTGCTTTTTCTTTCACAGTAGGCTCTGACAGAGGGTCACCTTTTTCTCTTTGGCTAAGAAAGCAAACATAAACAGCTTCGTTTAAAATTTTGTAGTTACAGTTCTTCATAACTTTATAATGTGGCTGTCCCCTACTGTGTTTAGCAGAAAATTATATTACCTTTTCCTTCATCCAATCACTAACATTTAATATTCCGACATTAAAATCAGCTACCATAGTGTACGCAACAATTCACCCTTTTTAAGGCTGGCTTCCAGATTTTTGTTGTTGTAATCACTACTCATTTCCTTTTTGACATCACAAGTGATTTACATGTAAGTGGCAAAAAACATTAAGTGTAAACTTAATTACAACACTTTTAAACTAATGTAAATGTAACTTCACTATCCCACAATAGCCTATGACTGACTGGTCAGGTTATTGTACCTGTACGTGTAAGACTGTAAGAAGTGACCTTGTACAAATTGTGTAGCCCTAAAAACAAAAATAACAAGTGTCTAATTTACCGTTAGTCATGTTTCATAAGTCCTATTTGTATCTGTTTTTAAAATATAACCGTTAACAAATCTTAAAATGATACAATACAAAAATTTTTTGAATTTGTATTTTTTCCGTTTTTCTTTCCGGTTATTAGAGAGGCCGGATATGAGAAGTCTGGATATAGGAGGATCTCCTGTACTAGTATGCTCCCTGAGCTGCAGAACCCACTATTTTATATGAAGTATTTTTATTATTACACAGATCAGATCAATCAGATTATTATTACATCATTTTTCAATAATGGGACAAATTACAAAAATCCTGATTACTGTACTATCTCTTTAGTAATATAACAATTGTAGAGTACACAAGCATACAATAAACACTAGAAATTGTACACATTTGGATTTGGGTTACAGTTCCTTTTAGTTTGACACCTGGCTGGATTTTCACAATTTAAAAAAAGTTTGACTGCTTTTGGGTCCTGGAGTCCCAAAATTTGAGTATAGTATTAAAAATGAACACTACACTCAGACTATTTAATTTACTTAATTATTTAAGTCTATTTAATTTGATGCCATACATGATTTTTTACGATTTCATCAAAATTGTCACCCACTTTTTGGGCACTGACATCCAAAAATTTTGAATTTTTCAGAAAAGAATACTATACTTAGATTGTAGTTAAAATTCCTTTTAATACCATGGAGGATCTTTTGCGATTTTTTACAATTTTGACCCCCTCATTTTTTTGCTTCCTATATCCCATGTTTGGGGAATCAGTTTAAAAAACCTATGGTTCTGTAGGGTAAAAGTGTGGACATGCCTGCCAAGTTTTACAAAAATCTGTACATGTGTTGACACATTCAAAAGTTACGTGACACATACTCCAAAATAGATAAGACAGGCATGCAAAATGGTCGACACGAGAGAAAAATGCCAAACAGTCGAGCGGAAACTGAGAACTCGCTTTGCTCATTCAAATAACCATTTTCAGACAGTATTTACATGACATTATCCAATCATCAACATGTCCAATGTTACAAGTTGTGCGTTGGCTCAACGTCATTACCATCTTAAGAATGTTTGTCTCAAACTCTCAGAGTTCTGTCTACAGTAGTATTGTGCCAGTTGTATGACCTTGAATTTTTATTAGCTTTCTAAAGGCCCTCTCAATATGTCTTGGAGTTTTGGGGAGAACCCCTGAGAGTGTTCTGTCACTGCTATTTTTCGTTATCCGAATACAAATCTACCAGTTGATTTTGTATATTTGCTTCTCCAATTGTGAAGAATAATATTATGTAGCTTGCGGCTGAAACTTAAAGGTACTTGACTCCAGAGTTGACATTTTGAAATGATTGTAATATTCTGATTTGCCAGTCTGAACATTGAGTACCTAGGAAAACTAATCTCTGAGCCAAATACAAGTTTTGCCATGATCATCTCATTGTATTGTTTACTTATAAATCATTAAGAATAATGTTGTTTGGTGATCCAAGTCTCTTTGGTTGTCGTTGACAATTTTGACAGGTGCTGCTCCACCAATACCATATAACTAAGGTTGAGATACAATGTCTCGATTTTATAAATTCCTAGTATACCACATACCTCTTGAAAACCCCAGATTTGAATTTCCTAAGTCCATGTGAATTGACATTTTAATTCCATAACTGAGCAGAAATTGTGAAATGAGCTCCTGAGTTTGGACTTGTAGGTATTGAAATGGACTCCTAGAACCATGCCAATTTTTAATTGTAGTGTAGCTACCTCATTTAAACAGTAAATGTTGGCAATCAAAGCAACTGTTATGTGTCGTAATTAATTTTTTATCTCCACCAGTGTAGTTATATTGTTGACATGTTTCTCCAAATCACTTAAAACACATCAATAATGACAATAAAATGATGATAACATGACGGGTTGATTTCATTAAAGGTGTTAAGCACTATGTCGTAGGCTTCCGCACTGGTTGATGAATATTTGGCAATGCCATGGACTCAACATGGTAATTTGATTTTATTAATGCGACAATCCAATAGATGTATAGAGATGGTGTCAGGCAATGCCACAGTTAAAAACTACACATCATTACATCAAAGCCTTCCAACTGTTATCCTTTTGGCTGAGGCAGTATTAATGGAAAGTGGCCAGTATGTCTGTAATACTAGTCCAAAGTTACGTTGTCTTTATTTTATCATGTTTCTAGCCTATAACTCCCATATTTGCACCTTTTATTACATAAAACTGTTGTACAGATCATGTCTTTACTACCTTGGAGAAGTTTCAGGTGTTCAATGGAAAACCTCTGCAGCGTGCTCCTCTCGCCAGTTGTGTTGCCTTGTTGAATTGTAAAAGATGTGTACAACTAAAATCAGTATAAAGTATGCTTCAAATTTAATAATTTATAGAGTGACTGAAACATTACGTTGAATATACAATGAATCCAACACTGCACAAATTGTGTCTTTAGGACGCCTAGAAACTGAGATAAAGAAGGTTCAGAAAATGTACAACAGCTTCTTTAAAAATTAAAACTTAAGTAGGTCAGGACATTTAGGAATGTTCAAACTCCAGTCGATTACAATTTGGCGACACTTTATCTTGGGTTTTGTAAAATAATTCTTTATATGTGAGCTTGCCTCCTGAACACTGAAAAATGTTTTTTTTTCTGTTACTAAATAAATGAGTATTAAAAGTATTTGCCTTCACACTGTAAAATAGAATTGAACCAGATTTTCTCTTAACATTTATTGCACTAAAATCTGGCTAACTATTACTAAGAGATTTTCTGTGTACAGAATTTTGTTGCAATACTTTCTGTGTGTGCAGTTACAGTACCACATTCTCATGAAAAGTAGGGAGTAAGCACTTTTCCTTTATTTCTGTAGAAATAAACTAATGTTCCAGCTACCAATAAATTCTTTTCTTACAATCTGGGGTCTAAAATAGTTCCGCATAATCTGTGTGTGATCTCATTATCTCTCATTAGATCATTTGATCTAGATTGAGTCAAATCTGAGGGGCATGATTGTCCTTATAACTTGCCGATCCTTATCTGTTCTTCAGTTTTCAAATCTGGTCTGAGTATTCAGTATCTGATAAGGCTTATGTTTCTGGAGGAACAGAGGCTATAATCTGTGAACATTAAGGTTGAAGACAGGATGGAAGATTTAAATATACAATATTTTTCTTGTTCTTGACCAGAAATAACAAGATCAAGCATCGTAAGCATTATTTTTTCTGGTCAACTGCAACCTGACAAACCAGGAAGCGCTGTATTTACTTTCAGGGGATTTGAAAGAGTACTGCAGTGTAGACTCGGCTCATGAATGATCCAGCAGAAAAATTGATCATTCCATCAGAGTACCTGCTGCCTTTTATTACATCCTCCAGAATGTCACATCGTAAACTCATCCTCAAAGTTGTCACTGTTGTAATGATCATTAGAAATATGATCTTCAGTTCAGGTATAGTTAACGGTGCCTGCATAGTGGTACTTGGTTTAATGAAAAACAATAAACCTGGGAATTCTTACAGGGTTTGAGAGAGGTAATTTCGTTTTCTTACCAAGAATAAAGCCAATGTCAACTGACCAAAACATGCCATTCTGTATGTCAAGAGTGCAGTTCTCATTAAGACTAGCTATGACTATAAATAAATTCCAGTGCTAGACTTTTAAGAAAATTGAAATCTATCTTTCGAAGCCCATTTTTACTCATGGGTACTGCATGTAGTGGTCAGTCTGTATTAATGAAACAAGTGAGCAAGACAAAGATGATGATACGGCATATACAAAGGACATTTACACACAAAAATACTATTACAGAACGATGCAACTACCTAGGCTGCTTTTACCACAGAATTCTAACAGCAAAAAACTGGTGCAGTTTGTTTCTGTGTTTATTGAAGTATTAAATTTTTAAAAATTCTTAATAAATTTGTTTCTCACTTCATTAAAATATCTTTAAACATTCTTAAGAAATTGGGACTATTGCCCTAACAAGGCGGTAGCATAAACATATATTTCCCTATCGTAAAATACATGAAGATTTAAAGAGTTGCGTTTCGTTCCCTTTGGAATATATGCCTCCTCAAGCTGTTTTGATTAATGAATCCAGCATATATTCTCTAAAATGAATTTGCTAATTCATATTCATAATGGACATCTTAATTTCCATGGAAGAAATGTGTTCATGATAATTGATGAAACTATTTGAGAATCAACTCTGTAAGGAGGCTATTCAGTAACCCCCATTATTTTCTACATTTTCTAACTGTAACTAGGAGTTACTCTTTAGATTTTGATTTTCGGAATTTGTTCAAATTTTTGTTCTATTTTTTTGCTATGTAAATAGTGAACTGAAAAGGGATTCCTCAATCGCTGTATTTAATCAGATTGTAGAATGTGCCTTTAAAGCATTTAAGAATATTAACAAGTTAGAATTGAATAAATAATATAAGGCCAAATGATTTGAGAAATTTAAAACTAAATTTGGCCCTTAAATTCTGTGTCATCTAGAAGAATATAAAGTTCATTTGCCAAAAAGATTTGTGAATAAACTAGATGATAAAACTATTAAAGATTTAAATAAAAATAAAAATTTAAACTTGATCTATAAGGGATTGAAAGATGATAAATATCCATTTGAAGAAATTAAAGCCGATTAAACATTTTATTAAATCCATATATAAATTCATTATTTAAGTTATTATATAAATTGTATACCAAAATCTATATTTTATATTGTGTCTGTAAATTTTCTTTCCAAAGTGAGGTAAAGAGAGCTCTTATATAAAATTTGTGATGTTAATTTTATAAGATATTTTAATGTTTTTTCTATAAAATTGTATTAACTTTCTAATAGTCCCAAAAGTGACATAGGATAATTATAAGATATTTTATATTATTTTGTGAAATTATTTGTATTTTTTAAGATTACTGAACTTATGTAAATTATATATTTTTATTTTTATTAATGTTAGAATAAGGAATTTCTTATAAAATTGTATCTTTTATCTTGTAATTTGTAATGTCCCCCAAATTGGGTAGCATCGGCATATTTATATCTACGTGTGTGTATGTCTGTCATATTGGTGAATCTGTTAGCTTCAAAACTATGTGTTTTTATGTAAAACTCTTCAAGACTAAGTATTCATAATCTTACTGCAGAACAGTTTTGTAAGAATAATAAGTTAAAAATAAAAAACAAATTGTCCAGACCAAATTATATGTATTTGTCTATATAATCTCCTTTTAGTTCAAGACACTATCTCAGTGATGTCCAAAGACCACTTTTATAGAACAGTTTTTTCAAGTCATCAAAATAAACATTCACAACCTTGAGTACTTCTCTGTCACCAGAAAACCTCTTCCTTCTGAGCTATTTCTTTAGGTTTCAGAATAGGTAATGCTGTGCATATATTTATGTATTTTTGTACAGCCATTCAATGGAGTAGACCATTTCACAATACATTTTCGATCATAACAAGTGGGCAGTAGTGATTATAAAACTAAAATTCATGTTACTATGAACAACTAATTATTAAATTATTTCCAGATAATTAATAATGCTCAGAACAGGGAAGAGAATATAAAATTAATATAAAAAGTATAGAAAAATAATGATAACTTTATTAGCTGTAAAAATAAAATAATTACAGTAAATTATATACTGTAATTAAATTGTCTTGTTAATCATCCCCAATAATGTGCTATTTGTCTGACTAATTACAGTGGAACCTCACTAATTTGTCTTCCTCTGTAATTCATCACCCACTCAAGCTCTTTGTTATTTTTTTTATTAACAAGTGAGTTATATATACCCTAATTATAACCAGGGCAGTACAGAAAGTGCTTTTTACAAAATTTGGCACTTTGTGAAAACGATGTAGATATTGAACAATTTTGGAAGGAATACACTATGAAGTATGTAATATATAAAGGTACGATTTCGAACCGCGCTGCCATAGCAGCTCGCTGCCGCCTTGGTGGCGCGCTGCCTTGGCGGCGTACGATCACTACTGCTACAATGCATTTTAGTAGGGATATGTTTCGAATTCCGCCGCTGCTGCCTTAGCAGCGCTGCCGAGCGGTGTCAGTAGCAGTCTGCAAGCTTGGCGGGGCGCTGCACGTTGAATTAAATATGTCTTTTTCACCTTCTGATGACGAGAAACTCGTGGAGTTTGTTTCAAAATATGCTGTTTTATATGACGCAAGTGTGGCCGGTTATAAAGATGCAATAATGCGAGACAACATTTGGAAAGAGATTGTAGAAAATTTAAACAAGCTTGGTAAGTAGTTAAAACACTTTATTATACTTAATTATAAATATTTCTTTATAACTCACTCTCAACAAATATGTTAACTCAGTTTAGATATTTAACATTTTATAGATATTCACTAGCCAGTTCTTTGTACTATGTTGTTTTGCCAAGGCACTTGCCCAGTAGGACTGGAGAAAAAGTCTTTGAATTTGTCTCTCAGAATTTTTGAAAATACCACTGTCACCTTCTTTTCCATAAGAGCCTATATCCACTGCAATAAATTTGTAATTTACACTTACAAGAGCCAAAAGAACAATAGAAAAATGTTGTTTATAATTGAAAAACAGGGACCCGCTATTCTCAGGGCATTTAATACGGACGTGTTTACTATCAATTGCGCCAATACAGTTTGGAAAATCCCACAGATTCCAGAAATCGTCTGATAAACGTTTGAAGTCCCTCTCTGTTGGATTAGGCATGGAAAATTGGAATAAGTTTTTTGCTCAGTATTGGTAATGTTGTTTTCACGATTACACTAATGTATGACGCAGAAATGCGGTATGCAAATTCCATTGATTTGTACGATTCCCCTGTAGCCACGAATCTAAAACAAAACAATTTAAAATAATATTAGTGACTGCAAAATAATATTCATGTCAAGTACATTAATTTTTTTTTCAGGTGAAGACTGCAAGAAACACTGGAAGTCATTAATTTTTCCGGTGAAAAAATAAAATAAAAAAAGGGAACGGGTTCAGCTGTGACTAAAATACCAAAGTGGCATCTCTATGATAGATTGACATTTTTAAGTGTGGTGCACAGGGAGTGGGATAGTATGTCTAATATTAAAGAACCATCACAGGACATACTATCCGACCTGACGGTTACTAACGATTTACTGAATACGACGAACACTGAAGAACCTACGACAAACACTGAAGAACAACCAACGTCATCCCAAACAATTAAAAAAAACAATATACGTGTAAAAAAAAGAAAACGCGATAGTGATGATCAACACGTTGAATTGATTACGCTTTTAAAAAGGAGAGAGGAGCAGAGACAACAAGATATACTGAATCTCACTAAATTTAATTCGTCAATCGAAACTTTTGGTGAACACGTTAAAACAGTGCTGAGCAGCCTACCTCCTTCAATGATGATCCAAGCGAAATCTGAAATGTTCAACATACTAACAAAATATGAACTTCGAAATGCGGCATCTACTCCAGGGACTGAGGACTCGACGCCAGTGTACTCGCCAGCGAGTGCCGTATCAGCACACGACAGCAACATACAAGACTTTTCTGGGACAGATCCGGTTCTACTTGAGAATGTAACAAATGAACAATACTTGGATTTTACTCATTACGAAATGTAATAAGCAAGTGCATTTTTGTATATTTTTATAATAAAAATTGAGATTTAATCGTTTAATCGTGTGCATTTTATTAACTGTGGATTATGAATAAAAAGTGGAAAAAGTGTGTAATGCATAAAAAACAAGTCCATATAAAACTCAAATTTTTACTGTCAAATACCATACAAACATACAGTGAAACTCGTGTATTTGTTGTGTCTACTAAATTAAGGAACTATTTTTAAGGAAAATAAAAAGATCAAATTTTTTGTAGTAATCACATAGATAATTCCGGTCACATCCACCATTCATCCATCCATACGTACATACATCTATGCATACATACATACATTCATAGGTACATACTTACATACATACATTATGATACATACATACATACTTACTACAGAATCAAATGAAAAACTGGGTGCATACAAGTTTTGTATGTATTATCTACACATGTACATGATTGCATTACTTGTCGAATATCGTTTTATAAAGTAAAGTAAACAAGTTTACTTTTTTTTTTTGACAAAGTTTACTTACCGTAGGGTTAGGAAAAGTTTTTGTTGGGCACTAATACACTGTCGTGTTGTAGAAGGCTTCAAGTCTTCAGCAACCAAACTCAGCACCGTATCGAACTGATCATAATTGAGTCTGCAGTATTGTCTAAACAGCTCTTCATCCCGTTTTAAGTGCCTTTCTATTAATATTTTAAAACATCCTTCTTCTTCACGCCTTTTGAAGACTTCTTTGGTGGCTCTCCTTTTTCGTTTGTGGAGATAAATGAAGCTAGCATTAGTAAAGTGTCATCGTCTTCTTCTTCTTGCAGTAATTTCATTAATTTTAGTTTTTTAGAAGCGATGAACGACATACTGGTACTGTATACGTCAGTAAGAACTGCGCACTGAGCGGAATATGAATGTAGTATTATTATTTACTACAGCGCTGTCTTTGGCAGCGAGAAACGAAAACGCCAAAACCGCCGTAGCAGCGCCGCTAATGCTGCTCCATCCTGGCAGCGGCAGCGAACTGCCTTGGCGGCGAGTTTCGAAATTGTACCTTAATGCAGCTGATGCCTGCCAAACCATTCTGGAAAACGCTAAAATCAAAAAACGCTATAAATTACAGTGCTTAACTTGTTTGAGTTTGAAAATTTCCAGCAACATTAGTACTTTACATTGCTAATTTATAATAAAACATTTTATATTGTGTTTAATGGGTTTGTTTTTTACCCCACACTAATTCATCACCCCTTCTGTCCCGTAGGTGACAAATTTAGTGAGGTTCTGCTGTACTACCGTTTCCCCTTTTCTCTGACATGAAAGAGAGTTTATATCCTTTATCATTTGTAAACTTATTTGAATTTTTGATGATCTGTACTGACTCTGATTATTTGCAGGAAATAATATGACTGCCTTGCTGTGATATGTGTCTCATAAAATAAAATTGAATGATTTGCTGTGTGACTAGTCGTAGCAGTAACAAAATTTTTGTTGTTGTTTTTTCGTGTGTTCCTTATACATGGTACCAACTAACCTCTTCATTTCCCCTATCAATACCACAACTATAAATAGTTTTATAAATGACTTTATGCCTGGTATTGTACTTCCACAATTTGAAGTGTTTGAAATGAAATCGTTTATCACACAATTAAATATTTTATATTTTTTTTGCTGGAACCCAGTTGATTGTAATTTTTGAAAAATGTTTGTAGTTTTTATTCATAAGAACAACACTGTTTTGGGATTTTAAAAGTTTTATTTTTGTGGACCATCAACTGTTTCAACTATTCACAAAGGGACTACCTTAGTCACTCATCTCAGATTATGAATTTTAGTTTAACTAATTCAGTCATTCACTTTTCCAGTAATTTTGTCCCATATAGATACCAGTAAATTCTATTATTATTTCAGCGTAATTAAAATTAATTTCATCTGAATATTGCAGCCTGTTTGTGCCCTTCTCCAAATGTTTTATTATATTTTTTCAGTCATGTCTTGTGCATTAGTGTTGTGCCATTTTTATAGTGATAACCCCAGCAAAAGGAATACTAAAACATTATTAATTCCAGCTATCTATGCTTTCTGGTAATGTGTTTTATTGTTTTGTAGAGAAAGCCTTTTGCTTGGTAACAATGAATAATAACATACCAGACTGAATGCTCAGAGTAAGTTATTAAAGAATAATTATTTAGTACAAGAAAAGGCTTCATAAGAACTCTCTCTCTATCCTTTGAACCACAGAAACATTTTGTCTGTTTTGTTATTTAACCAAGGTTACTAGTTGTATTAAATATCACTTGACATAGCAAGGTGATGGTTACCTTATGAAAGGGAAGTCCCACCATTTAATAGGAACATAAATTGATCTATGATGTTAAACACATTCAAATGTAGTTAAAAAATCTTGTGAAGATACCACGCAGACCTTATGTTCATTACATATGGTTAATAGGTTTCTGTTATCACTTTTTAATAAAACTATATTATATTAATTTGAGTGGTATTCTCTATAAAGTTTACTGAATATTTATATATAATTGAATATAATATTTTATTTTTGCTGTAAGATATCTTAACAACAATTAGCAAAATAAATTTTATAAAGTAATACTTACATTTTGAAATACTTACAAGGAAATATAAGTGGTCAATAAAGTATCTTTTGCTATAGCTAGTGTGATGATGTGGGTAGAAAGGCCACAGGAGACATCTGACAACACTTTTTGTGTTAGAGATTATAAGTTTTTAAATGTTTAATAAACTTTTCCTGCGTTAATAATTACATAGAATCGACTTATTGATTAAATCAGTGACAATTAATGTACTGAAATTTATTAATTTCACAGTTGTTCAAAATAATCTGTGCGTGCGTGCGTGCGTGCGTGCGTGCGTGTGTGTGTGTGTGTGTGTGTGTGTGTGTGTGTGTGTGTGTGTGTGTGTGTGTGTGTGTTCTAGTTCTAGTTCTGTGCGAGGAGGACTAGAACTATTCTTACAGTATTGCCACTATTGAGATTATGTAAAACTAACAACAGAGGAAGTGTTTTGTGCAGAGTACTTTTATTAAGTTCCCATTAAATGTGTTTTCATGTAAATGCCACATATCATTTAAATGTGGTCAGTAAATATGTGAAATAAATGAACTCTGATATAATAAGAAATAACTGACAGGTGTGATTGATTTTGGTCATAGGAAGACTAATTTTTTTGCCAATATAAACATTCAATTTAATACAAAAATTAATTATTTAAGTGTATTTACATTGTATTGTGTTTTTGAATAGTAATGCAACCACTAGTGAGTAACAAATTGCTTGAATCATATGTTAATGGTTATTCACTTTAGAATTTCATGTGTAAGGAATGTTAAATGCAAGTAATGTGGTATCTTTGTAAGTGAATTGTGTGTAGTAGTTACTTGTTAAATACTTCTAATGCATTTGAAATATGTTATGTATTTAATACATTTCTCTATTACAGAATAATTGTTACCTCAAAAATTTCAGTTAATTACATGTGTATTAATGAAAATAATTAATAATACTATTTTGTCTACAGGCACTTGCCATGTGGTATTTCAACGCCAACTCATATATTAAATCAGAATACCAGTCCAAAACCAGATGCTGCTGATGAAGATAAGTTTTACAGTGTGAGCCAGAGATTTACATATTTCCAGGAGAAAACAAATCCAAATGCTTCAAATGGTGGCCTTTTACCACATTTTCATTTCCGTCGTGCTATAAAGCAACCACCGAAATTTAAGAGTGCTAGAATGACTGTTCGACTTAGGCCAAGACAAGTGTTATGTTCAAAGTGCCGTAGCATATGTAATGAAAACAGTGAAAATGTTGACCATTCTAAAAAAACTAAGAATCCTCCACAACCATTTTCTGAAAATAGACGTGATAACCAGTCGAAAGAGACATCAGACATATGTCCTACACTAATCCCTAAATTGAACCGCCTTAGGCCAAATGAAATATCAAATGCTGTTAATGGGAAAGTAGTAAATAATCCAAAATTAAAATTAGTTGATAGGGATTATTGGATAAGGCCATCTTCTCCACCTCCACCACCACTACTGCCACCACCACCACCTCCTCCTCCTTCTCCTCTTCCTCCTGCTTCTCTTCCCCCTGCACCACCTTCTCCTCATCCTTCTCTCCCTCTGCCTCCTCCTCCTCCCCCACCTCCTTCTCCTTCTCACACTCCTTCCCTTCCAGCAACATCTTTACTTCCACCACCTCTGCCATCACCACAACCACCTTCACCTTTGCTTCCTCCTACCATTCCTTTACCCATAGAAACTGATAGCCCAAGAATTTGTTTAGTTGATGATGAAGGAAATGAAAGTGAAGACGATGATGAATATGATGATAAGGAAGAATATACAAGGGAAGATGATGGTGAAGGAAAAATGGTTTTAAGAAAAAAAAGAAGTATTGGATCTATGGAAGATTTGTGGGATGAAAGTGTTTTTGAAGAAGCAACAAAAAAAGCTCGGACAACTCCTGTAATAAAAATTTCGTTTGGTACTCAGGGTGAGGGAACAGTGCTCAAAATCCCGTCCAGAGTTCAGAACTGTAGTGAAAGTGAACCTGAAGAGAAACATAAGACTGCTAGTGTTAAAGCTGCAAAAAGAGCTTTAAAAAAGGCGAAAAAAGAAGCAAGAAGAAAACTTTCTGGTGAAACGTCTCCAGGAGCATCGCCAGCATATGAAGCCCTTCATTACAGAAGACATAGACACAAAATGAAACACAAGAAAAAACACAAAGAGGACAGAAATAGGAATGCAGCAGACTACACGGATATGAAGGAGAGATGCCTGAGGCAGAAACTGTCTATCAGCCTACGAAGACTTAATGCAACGGCATATGCACATAGGAATGATTCGGGTCTGAAATTTAATCATCATTTGTTTAGTTAGTATAAATTATCAATGTTGAATCATAAATTAATAAAGTACAATTAAAACGTTATAATGTGCCATTGAAGTAGTAAGTGTAGTTACTTGTATGTATATGGTCATGGTGATTTCCTTGCATGTTTGTGTTATAAATACTGTACAGCCTCTTTATTTATACTGCATGCAGTAACTTTAGTTCTTCCCATATAAACATTATTCTTTGGTTTTCATTTGGTTATTATACTGTTAACACTATTCTCAAATTATTTGAATTTATGTAAAACAATCTTAAGCATTTCAATTAATCTGGTTATATGTGTGCATGAATTTTTAAATCATCTTCATAATTGTAAGTACTGTTCTTATTATATTAGAAGCAAATAACAGATTTGAAACTAACATTAAGTATACATGCACAGCGAAAATAAGTGTTTAAGTATATTTAGAAATAGATCATGTGGTCCAGAGATCTCATAGAATTTTTAAAAATTTTGGAAAATGAGATGACAGTTGGTAATTAGTAATGTTGACAGTTGTTAACATTTTTTTACAGTGGACATCAACACAGGCTGATACAGTGTGCTCTTATATTTTTCCTGTAGGTCTCGTATAGTAATGGAAAATGGCAATATCATACATAAATTTCAGTTTTACTTATATGTAAACATGACTATAACTTTGTTGTTCGAAAAGCAACATTTTCATAAAGTTGTACATGAACTAACATATTAATAAATTCTGTTATTACTAAGAAGAATGAAATCACATGAGCTATCAAAAAAGAGTACTTCTCGTTCCCCTGGTGATATAGTGTGTGCATTTAATCTCCCTGCATACCAAAGAAAAGTTAAAAACGTTTCCATATCATTTAAGTGTGTGTGTGTGTGTGTGTGCGCGCGCGCATGTGTGTGCGTGTGCGTGTGAGGGAGAGAGTTGTGTTACCTACATGTTTAAATCATATTCATCATCATTTAGTTTCAGCAATATATTTAAACGTTTTGCCATTTAAAATAGCATTTGTATAAAAGATAATATGAACGCCTTACACGTTTTGTAACTTTTATTCATTAACTAATAGAAAATGTGAGTTTGTAATTAAATACAGTCAGCTTATGCATAAATATTGTTTATTCAGATTTAAGCAAAACTGAAATATTAATATATGTTTATCCACATGCACTTATTATGGTGGATCGAATATGTATAAAAAATGTGTCTATGTATAATTTCACTTTTGACCATTAAATTCAGCTCTTTACGGTATGTGTAGACGGTATATCAAATAAGCTTATTTGTAAAAACTTGATTTAACAAATGTTATCTGTTTTCTTATGTTGTACATAAGATATTGTATGTATAAATATACTTGTAGTTTTTAATTAAATCTAAAGGAAGTAATATATATAATTATTATAGTAAAGGCACTTCAGCACTAATTAATTCATTGTCTTTTCAAATTTTTTTTAGTTACACAGGTGTTATAGATTTTTTAAACATCCACAAGTTAATAAATAAATGATTTCTTATGAATGTTTGTTTTTGTTACTTACCGTTAAACATCAGGTATATTTGGGGTAGTATTCTTTCTCAGAAATATGTGCAGCATGTTGCGTGTAAGCACAGTAATTTTCTATTAAGCATACAAATCGATATAGAAACTTTCTTATACAATTATTCAAAGAGTATTTTTGGTCTTGTGCTGAAGAGTACACATAGGCATTCCTACATAAATTGTTTTATAGCCTTCACTATATGAATACAAACAAATATAAGGTCATTGTGGTGACAGATGGTTAACCAAATAGTGTCTATACTATTTTAAAACCGTTCTTACTTTTATTTGTAAATCGGTTTTTTATTGTGTGTGCATGTGCGTGCGTGTGTGTGTGTGTGCGCGCGCGCGCGCTAAAAATCACAACCAAATTGTAGGTTTTAAAGAACAAAACATTTCTAGTGCTTTACACATATGAATACAATATGGCTGAAAAGAGTTGTAGTTATTGTTATTTTCAGCATCTATTAAAAATGTATTTGACCCTAGATCATAAAACAAATAACTTACCTGTTGTCTTTAGAGTGTAATCCCGTACTAATTACACTCTCTTGGAAATTACACAATTGAAGAGAAGTTATTATTTTTTGCACTTAAGTTTATTGTTAGGATGACCAGTGACTGATATAATTAATGTCATCAGATTTATTGTATTGCCTTCCTTCATTGCCATCCTGAGCTTAGGAAATTGATGGTAGACACAAACACCATGTGGTTATTAGAAAATCTACTTGACCTGGAAAGTGTGTTTTAATTAGTTATTAAAAGCTGTAGACATTTTGTGTTACAAATAAGCTGTTGTTATACTCCATGATTCTGGTGTTTTTTTTTTTGCAGTGATAAGATAATACCTAATTAGAACTCCTTATTTGTTGTTTGGTCTTTTAATTCATATTGGATAATACCACAGCAGTAAAATTTTTTCATTAAGACTTTTGCATTCCCTCGCAACTGCCTTACTGGTCTCAATAGCCCACTATCATGCCCAAAGCAATGTCACAATGAAGGTCTAGCTGCTCTTGTGATAGAAGAGTTGACATGAATTTGACAGACGGGGATTTTTTGTCACTGGTATGAAAGTGTTGATTTCTTTGATAAATAATTGTCCTAAAACTTGTGCACAAAAGCATAAATAATTACTGATAATCTGACCACCAGTTGTTGAGAATGCTAGAAACTGTTACATGGTAGTCAGCCATCTTTTACATACAAGGTGTGTACAGAAAGTAAGTATCATTTGGCTGTCTAAAAATTGACAAAATTAAAAAAAAAAAATTAATGTTACTTTTTATTTACTTTACGCTACTTTCAACATAGTCATCGTATAGTTGAGGATAATATCTCGACTTCAGTTTAAAGATACATATTTTTATAATTCTGCCACTTGTGGCACAATTTCTGACCACCAAGAAACTCTTAAGGTGTATATATAAGTAGAAATTCTTAGTTAAGGTCTGGATTGAAAAAAAAAGGACAACTGAATTGTTACCAACAAAATGAGTTTAGTAACTCCTGTATCATGTGGTTGTGCTTCTTGTGCAACAACACTGTAAAACTCAGCCTAGTGTTTTGTTAAATATCATAACTTCAAAGTTTGATGTATTTGTTTCTGTTGACTTTTGAGCCTTATGGCACGAATTACATTAGCAGATTTCACTGGCTGTCCCAGAATAATGTCGAGATTTTTCTTGTATTAAAAGTTGACTTGAGTTTTTTATCTTTTGTGGACGTAGAATGCCTGAACGACAGTGATTGTTTTCTAGTGTCACACACCATTTTCACTCACACCAGTGACAATCCTTTAAAAAACAAAAGTCCATGAAACAGTTACAAAAATTATATGGCTCCTCACATACATTTTTTTTGTAGTACAAATATATAATCACAATTTTATATAACAAAAAGAAATTTTACAAAGAAATTGCTGCCACCAATTCAGATATTTAGAATTGTCTCAATAATCTCTCTTCAGCATTGTGCAGCACATCTTTTTTGCATAGAATTAGATTATCATTGCCTCCTCATCATGAACTTCTCCCTCTCTTCCTTATACAATATAATACACTTTTTAAGCACACCACCAATTCACACCAAGCACACATTTCTATTCATGCATCGTACTCACTTTGTAAGCATCACAAGTTTGATAGTAAATTGGAAATAGGCAAGTATTTTTTGCATTTAAAAACTTAATTTTATTTTTGAATTGCCAATCTATCAGTTGTTTTATTCATGATAACAGAAGTATAGTGATCCATAACACAGATATAAACAAACAAAATTTAAGGCTTCTTCAGGCTTAGGTAGAGGGAAGTACAGAACTATGTATGCACATCCTTAACATCACCAGGTGAGCAGAAGTTTTGCATAGGTGGTACTTATTTTCTATATGCACTTGTAGACATCCTTTTTACTTGAGTAACCCCAAATGTTGAGAAACGTTATTTATTTTTTCAGCTTGCATACAGCAAGTTTTTGCCAAAAACTCGAAACCAATATCTTTATAATATAAAACATTTAGTCAATGTAGTAACACAATTCAGATTACTAGGAAATAAAAGGAAACTGTATATCAACCCATTGGCAATGTCTCAAGTATGCAATATAAGTAGTAGAGATTGTTTTTTAACATTATAGAAATACCTCAAGAGATAGAGCTTGCTGAACAGATTCATAAATGAATTTGTTCACCAGGCAAAATATTAATGTATTTCTTCTAATTAAAATCATCTCATTCTTGAATATGTTTAATAGTGAAGGTAATTTTTTTATTTTAAATTTTTATTGGCTTTCATAGCACTAGTGATCAAGCTGATCAGACTTTATGTGAATGTGAAGTGTATTTAGCATTTGTAGGCAATGCTATGGAAACAAAGATATTATTCTTGAGCAATACTAAATCCATCAAGGATATTTTTGTAATTAGTGGTTACTACATGTCTGCCTCAGTAATTGGCTTAACAGCATGAAAGCTTGTTATTCTGTGCAATTTAATATGTACCAATTTGTAGTTATCATAGTTTTGAGATCACTTCCTGTCACATCAGCATACAACATATGTGTGGTAATTTATGAACCATTTATAATTAAGATTTAGAACATCCCAGTTTTTGTATGATAGTATGACTGCCTGTATATTTTATAAAATTACAGTTGAGTGTGTCAGTATTTTTATTTGGGAAAAATAGAGAGTAGAGAATGTGTGGAAGGTAGTAGCATGGTGGGTGTGTGTTAAAACAGCAGCAGTCTTATATTTGTTGGACTCCAATGCCATGTGGTAAGTCCATAAAGTATTTTTGTATTTAATGAAGTCCAAATTGCAGTTGACAAAACAAATGCAAACAGAACATTATACTATTTATTAACAAAACATTAAAAATTTATGAAATGTTTACTTTTATTTTTTATGTTTTCCATATTCCACAATGAGAGTGTGGCGCAGTGCCACCATAAGTTTAAATGCAGTGGTGCATTTAAAGGGCTGAAACTATTTTCAGAATAATTCTTTACACAATGACAAGTTTGTCTGCTGTGGTTTCATCCAGTTTGTGTATTTATTTTTAACCCTCCGAATACCATGGGGTCGTTAATGACCCCAGTCTCACGGAATTTTGACGAAAATATATTGAAAAACTGGAAGGAATTAATTGTGGCTCTGTGACTTTTTTTTTAACTATATACTGCCACTTTCATCTTCATTCCTGCTAAATACTTCAATATCACAACTGTAATCACATAGTGTTTCCTAAAAAATGTGGCTGGGGTCCTCGTGAAACCCCGTGGTATTCTGTGTACCCTTTTTCTGAAAATGAAATCGTTGTGTAGTTTCATAATATTGTGTCACTCGAGTCAGTTCATGAAGTATAAACACAGCTGCGGTTCCAAAAAGTTATTTTCCCCTTTTTACAAACAAGATGTTCCTAGAAATTGGGAGTATCGAGTTGTAGCTACGTCTACCTACTCGTAATAAACTTTGCCCTCACTCACTGTTGTTCACTCATTGCCCTTTGTCCTACTCGTTGTTTAGATATCTCTTTCCTTCCAGTTCAGTTTGATTCTAAGTTCAGTGTGTACGTGTTGTGAAATGGATCGTCTTGTCTTCAAGAACCAAACTTCTTGTGGAGAGGGCTAGAGTTGTAGCCAATGACCTTCTCGATGAGGTACAAGAAACTACAGAATGTTCTGCAGCTGAGGACGTTGTTGAAATAGCTGATGAAGCAGATGATGAAATTCTAGGCGATGAACTTGAAGAAATTGTGGGTCTTTGGAGATATGTTTGTCTCAAAGGGTGATACTTTTTGGCTGAAAACACTACACTTCATAATTGTCACTTTTTCCAAATAAATCATTTCTGAGCAAGTATTATTAATTTTAATCATTTTCTAAGATGATTTTCCTTTTCCTAAGTACCAACAGGTGTGAAGTGAAAGAGTTGAACCACCCGACACACAAAACGTTGTCAAGAACCAAAATTAAGAATGGGGTCTCACGAAGACCCCCGTGGTATTCTATGTTCCATCTGGACCGTGGTATTCGGAGGGTTAAACAAAAATGTAACAACTTGTCACAATGTGGCTCCATATCTTTGTATGCTTAGTCATATTCATGTACCGGCACTGCTGTTAACCTGCATGAACTGAATAAATCTGCTAGAAAACAGTGTCTCATCTATCAGTAATTTCCTTGATAAGGATAGTACCTTTACATAAAATTCAAAGGCAACCTTGATACAAGATAAACTTGTGTTTTGGAAATATACCTAAAATATGGCAATATGTAAACTTTGTGATCTTTAACACTTGATAATACAAAAAATTAATTTTCTTAGGCAAGATGTCTTACTAGTTCATTTGTTTTCTGAACTCAGAAAATAAATATGCTTAACTCTTTTTTTTGGGTGTTTATTGTAGCATCACTGCATGATTGTCATATGTCTTTAATGAAATATTATGTTGTGATATCTCACAGTTTCGTTTTTCTTGACCCGAGCAATGTTAATTTTGGCTAATGTTCAAAATCTGTCTGTTTGTTTGGTTACTAATTGGAAGAATGTCACACCTTGCCTTAGTTATGTCAATAGTGATCTCGGCAAAATTTTTAAATCATGTATATTTTTGTACAAGTTTGTAGGGTTCATTCATAAATAAAACATCATTTCAAAAATGGATGAAATATTGTTCTATGGCCAATTTGTCTAATTAAAAAGCATCGGAGTTCCTAAATGTGCGGAATCAATAAAGGATTAATACATAAGGATTTATCAATTTTTTGATGAAATTCATAACTGATTTCCAGGAATATATCATGTCAAAGCAAGGGGAATATTGATAGCAAGTCGAAATATTCATGATATTGTGAGAAAATATTCATTTACAGATTACAATTTACAATATTACAATTCACCATCAGATTAGGCTACATCATTGACAACTAAAAATCACAAACTATGATTACTAAAATAAATTTTATCAAATTCCGATTTCATGGCAAATAAGTTTTTAATGATTTCCCGTTTTATTAAATCCAGTCATACATAATGATTACCAATCTCAGCTGTTATTACAAAAACCTCACTATGGTACACTACCATTATGACATTACTCGTGTCTGGATTATACATTGCAAATCATGTTACAAAACTACACAATATATTACACACAAACATTTAAACTTCACACACAAATTGTTAGTACAACAGTCATATCATCAGTCACTATAAACAATACAATACAATTCAATGCAGGCCCAGTTAATACAATATAATATCAAATCAGCCATAAAAACAGTAGTCGTGACCAAAATAACACAAATGTCCCTGACTTCAGGATGTGTCTACCATCATTTGAACATGAAAATCTTTACAATTGCATTACCATTAAAGCATTCATCTCTATTGTACAGATATAATCATCATCAGTCATGATGATGTGGTAATTTATGCCACAGATGTGGAAAATTGTACTACCAATCCAGGAATTATTTCATTACTCCAAACAATTTTTTTAATAATCAGGGCCTAATGTGATTTTTCTAATCACAGTACTTCTCTTTCTATCACCATAGCACTTGCACCACTTCTTAAATACACCTCTCTTACAAAGGGCAATAAAAACTTATAAAGATAAGCCTTGGCTTCACTAGGAAGCCAACAAAAATATCTTTAAAACAACTAAAAACTTCCTAGAATTTACTACTACTGTAAGTCACCATGTCTCTCTCTTCACTATGTGCAGACCCCATATCTATCTGTACTTTCACCATTACACAACTGTGCCCTTTGCTTCTCACTGTCTGCCTAACTCTCTTTACATATGGTGACTCTTTAACAACAGCATTGTTTCTACCCCTCACTGAAGATAATCTTCTAATTATATTGTTGGCATCTGTGTCTCACTCAGATTGTTCTGATTATTGAATATACATACGACCCTCGTTAGTGATACTTTACTTTATCCGTATCTTATACAGGTTTCCCTTCTGTTTAGTCATCAAACTTACCCACTTCTTCCTTCAGCTGCCTAGTCTGTTTTGTGTCTCACTTCTAAAATGACAATTTTTTTTTCTACCACATAAGTTGTTTATTTGTGTAATTATTTTGATGTGATATCTGTTTTAATCACTACTTTGTCGTTTAAACTGTTCATTTATATTACCAACCATTGTATGTAAAGTGTTCATTACCTCTGTAGGGTCTGCGATTTTTCTTATTTTTATACACGACTGATTACATATAAAACAGAAAACACTTAAAAAATACTACCAAAAATTAGCAAGTCACAAAATCATTATTAAAATTTTGTCACCCCCCCCCATAACCCCTTTTTAAAGAGGGAAAATCTTCATAAACAACACTGATATACCTGTATGCATCAGCGTGTTGGATTCTACCACATCACAAAAAGTACCAACTAAAATCCCTCTTTTTTTTGCCATGGTAGTTGTACCCAGTACCGTCTTATGTAGATGTCTCCATCAGGCAAAATTGGCAGTCTACAGCATCATCCCTGTCAGACCACTCCTTGTTGGCCATAATAGTGTTCACAAATAGGTGTACTTCATTCCAGTTAGATTTGTCACATAATATATAATCCACTGTATTATTCGTATTAAATTTTATCCCCAGTTCTATTTCTAAATTGTTTTGCATTCTCTCCCATATTTTGGGGATTCAAACATTGTGTGTTTTAAACTAACCACCTCAGTAATATATATACAAGACTCGTCATTTGTCCTGTGGATCCTATTTGTGTAAATTCTAAAGGAGTATTGTCCTATTAAGAATTGTGTAATAAAATATTTCAGCTTCCTGTGTTTACATTACTATGGTCTTATGATAGCTAGTACGACTTAATCCATAGCTCGCATGTTACTTTTCGATCCTGTCTTGCTTGTCATTCTTCAAATATTCTCCGACTTCATCGTTTACTTGCACATTGTAATTCTTCTTTTCGGTCACGACCAAGTCTAGAAGAATAACGTGTAGCACCTCAGCAGACACTGCCCTATAATGTGGAAGCTTCTCCAATCAACCAAAGTTCTTCTCTGTGTCCAAATAATCATAAACCTATATATATGTCTCTTCACAGTGCTGCCCCAATTCTGGGAGTCATACAGTACTGTCTATACTGCCAAGCCATGCAACCACATCCCCTTTTTACTTCTGGGTTCACAAGTATTCGCATCAACCCGTTTTTCATCATTATTAGTAATAGTTTTTAAATATCAGCGAAAGGTGCCTTGCTGATCCTATATTATACTACTTAACATAATTTAATATTTTAGATACAGTCTTATGCCAATCTATTTCAAATACTTTGTAAATTCCTCTTCCTCTTATCTTGCATAATAAAGTTATTCTTCGCATATTTTAATTCACATATCTCACAAGTTGCCTTACCATTAGTAGAAACTATTAAAGCCAAGTCATCCATACAACTAATACAGTAACATCCTCAATTAAATCTAGACAGAATACTCCATCATAAATTATATTTCATAGGGTAGGTCCAAGGATTGTTACTAGTCTGTGTGCTTACTAGCGACTAACTATGCTTGTGATATACTTTGAGATGTTTCTGTGCTTCAACTGTCTGATGATTATTGTGTGGTTTGCTGTGTTACATGCATTTTTAATATCTAGATGATTTACGTACACCAGACATTCGTATCCACACCCCTAATGTTTTCTATTAACTTTAGAGCATATCGTAAATCTCTCTTTTCGAACACTGTTGTGTGGTTCCCATGTATGTCACCTTCCTCCACAATTTCCTTGTTGAGTTTTGCTCTATTCAAGGCTTCATAACTTTTACTCAAGATATTCAGTAGACAAATCAGTTTGTATAAATCAGGCTTGTTCAGAGGTTTCGTACTTTTCACAATTGACACCACGTTAGTAACTTTGCAAATGGTTGCAAAGCGAATTCATAGACATTGATTAATGAACATGATATGTACGTCGGAGTCCAAAGTTTCTCGAGTATTTGTTTTTATAAATAGTGGCTGTTTTACGATATTGTGACCGCGAGTGCGCTGTATATGACCGATGTGGTCTATGACCGAAATCAATCGTGTTTAAGAATGTGAGTAATTAAAACTTTATTGAAAATCATATATATGGTACCTTTAGGCTATGAACAATAAATACACTACAATAGAAAATTGAGATTATAGGTACCATTAGTAAACAATAAGTGTGTGTATATTGTAAATACATCACATTATCATTACTTAACATCTGATTTATACTACCCATAAGCTACATTGGAACTATTTTTCACAACTTTTTAATAGCTTCTACATGGTTCCAGAAGCTTTCCCTGACTTCATAACAACTGCCTACATAAACTCATCCGCACTGAGGAGTCTGACATTTTGTAGATATTTCGGGTTACATTTTACTTCTTCAGCCTCACATGAGAAGAGTTTTTCTATATTTCCTTCGTGATCTCGTTTGGAACGCTGTACGGGGTTAGATTTGTAGCCCTTTGACAGGTGTCATATATATCCCTGCCCCCACACATCATTGTCAAAATCAACACACAACCTCTCCACATTTCCCCATGATTATTCTTGTTTTATAATTATAATTTTAATTATTTTAATAAGTAGTATTTTTTATGACTATACGTTTGGATATGTTTTATAACCATCTCTAACTTCTTTTACGCCTGCATCAGTAGAATATATGTTTAAGGATTTGAGTGACCTTTCCCTGATGTATTAAATTCTTTTCTTTTGATTCTAATAGTGTTGTTCCACCAATATGGCTGGTTTGCTGGGCTTCCATCATAACTACATGAAATGTTTTTAACAAATGGTATGACCAGGCATAAGTCTAACATCCAGGCCAGCCAGTATTCTCATCTTTTATCCAAAGCAAGTGATCCCTCCATAGGGGATTTGGCATGTATATCCCCCACCACAATTTTCTCACCACTCTTACATCCCACTGTGAGGATCATGAATCAACTTCTTTAAATGAGTTCACATGAATGTTGGGGATGACTCTTCGAATTTTTGGAGCATGGATCAGCCACCTTGATATTTTTATTTATGATGGAAGCTGCCACATCTAGTCTTTTATCTTTACCTAGTAGTTCCCAGCCACTTATTTTTGGTTAGGTTCACTTACTGTTTAAATGTCTATATTAATATTTTTAGCCATATAGAAAAGCCATATCATGAACTAGTCTTGACCTCTCTGATTAGTTTGCAGAATTTTAATGGCTTCTCTGGTTCATTACCCAAGATAACACAGTACTTCATTAAGTACCATCTTCAAGCAATAGCCTGAAGTGTGGATACTTTGTATTATCTACTCTGTGATTGTCACTGTTGCAAGTGACGCAGTGATGTTCATATCTACATTCTTTAACTTTATGTCCATGTTTACCACTACTTGAACATGCAGCAGAGTGATCACAGTGTCTACATTCATTCAATCGTTTCCAAATTCTATACACATCTAACAATGTTATTCTCTCCTTAATTCTACAATGAATCCACCCTTTTTTTAATTTTCCCTCTCTTCATAAGTCTCAGAGCAATGGGTTTATCACCAAATAAAAAGGCTGTCTGACTTATGTTCCAGCTCTCCTTCACCAATATCATTTTTAGTTTATCCTCCCTGCAACAAACTGCTTCTCTAAATGTTTCTTCGACATCCTCTTTTCTTGTAATTGCATCTACATCGTACGAGCATCAGTTGAAAAGTTCACAGAGCGATATCTGTAGCTTAGTGGTAAAATAAAATTTTTTGTGTGTTGTAAGATTCACATTCCTTGTGAACACTTGATAATTTATAAGTCTACCGGTCAATTTATTCATTGTTCACCAGCAATTTTAATTGCTGGTTGTCAACTAATGTTTAATTGTCACATGTTATTTGAAAATGAACAAAATCAAACACTGTGCTGTGATTGAATTGTTTGTTAAACATTTGGCACCAATGGAAATTCACACAAAAAATGATAAACGTGTTAGAGATGCAACATGCCTTCAAAACAACGGTTTGTAAGTGGGCACTTGAGTTTAAACGTTGTACGAGCACTGAATATGATCCCTGTAGTGAACGCCCAAAAAGTGCAAACATTCCAGATATCATTAAAACAATTCATACACCATATTGGAAGACCAGCGATTGAGAATGGATGACATTGCTGAGATCATAGGCATCTCGCATGAGTGTGTGTGGATCATATTTTAACTCAGGAACTTACGAAAAGTTTGTGGAAGTGTCATGCCGCATTTTTAGTTGTCCAATTTTGGGCATCCGCATGGGGATCGTCTTTAGAGCTTGTAAGACCACGTTTAAATGGTAAGAGCTGTGACCACTTACCATGGTTTATGAAGATTTGGCATCTCCTACTACATTTAATATTTTGTTGTGAACTTCCATTGGCATTAGACCATTTTTAATGATTTTGTGTTTTTGTCCATTTTTTAAAACACGCCTGACATGTAAATTTCTAACAGCTGGTAAGTAATATAAATTGACAGATAGATTTTGAAATTAACAGGAGTTTATATAGAATATAAATTTTACAACACAAAACATTTAAATTTGTTGCTAAGCTATAGATGTTGCTCCGCAAACTTTTCAACTAAAACATAAAACCATATCGTTATTCTTAACCTTTTGACATATGTGCCAGTAATATTTTTAATTTTATATCACCAAGCATTTGCTTTACATCTTGCCCCTTTCTCTTCTAAAAAAAACTTACCATTTCCAGTTTTCTTATTGCTTTAATTTTTAGCCCCTCATCTTCCTCCCTCTATTAATTATTACGTCTCATATGCCTGTTTTATCATATCATGGCTGATGAGTTGGCTTTGACTTATGAGTCAAAATGGTAACTTCTGGGTGTGAAACTATGACAGACTCACATATCTTTTTGACATGATCAGTTTCCATTCATTCCTCAAGAATGCAAATAATCTTGCTTTCATGAAATGTTATTGTTTCAGCCCTTATTTCTCTGACTTCAACCATTTTATTAAAATGCCCACAAGATTACGTTACTCTCCTTACCTATCTTGTAGAGGAATGTAATGTGTAAAACGTGTTTCCCTTTCCTGCAATTTCTCCTTTCTTTGTTTTGGTCTTCTCAGTAAATAGTCAATGTGGACATCATTTCCTTCAAGTAACTTGGGTATTCCCAGTTATTTACTGGTAACCTTGTATTACCAGTATACAAATTGTTTGCTTGTATTCTTCTGTGTTCTTTTGGATCAGTGAAAAGACTTACATTTTTGTCTATAGTGATGGTACTCCATTATCAACCTACAGTTTGATCCTGTCATACATCTCCTCTTCCATAACACACGTAATTTTTTGTGTCCTTCAACCTTGTCAACATTGTTTTTTGTATCCTTTTTGTCAGTGATAACCTCTTCGTTTGTACTCCTACTGCCTTCATTTCTTTTCTTATATAAAATACTTACACTTCTAGTCACAATTGGCCACTCTTCCAATCTCTTATATTGTATATTTAAGAAATTTATTTAATAGTGTATCTCTCTAATGGCTTCTTTCACCCTTCATATTCTCATTCAGCTTTATAACAAGATATATTTATTTTATTTATTTATTATCAAAATACCCTTATACCATATTGGTGTCGGGTTACATCAATATATGATAAGTACATCAACTACACTATATATACAAATTTTTTCCATCTTACTCTATCCATTGACAATGTCTTCGCTTCCCTCCAGCCCAAGCCTCTTTCTCTCAAAATGTTTCCCATCATTCCATCCCAAGTCAGTCGCGGTCTTCCTCTCTTCTTTCTCCCCCCTGATTTTTCCTCCCAAACCTGTTTTACCATTCTATCACTATCCATTCTCTACATGTGTCCCCACCAGCATAGTTGTCTCTGTTCAATAAAATCCAGAATCGATATCACTTCCAGATCCTCTCTTATTTGTGTATTCCTAACTCTATTCTTCCTTGTTACTCCTACTACTCTCCTAAGATATTTCATTTCTGCCGCCTGGATTTTACTTTTTTGGCTTTTGGATAGCACCCACGTCTCAGCCGTATGTTAAAACCGGTCTATATACTGTTTTATACACACTCATTTTCGTTTTTCTTGATATCTCCTTCTTATTTATAAATCTATTGTTTAATGCATAGTACAGTAATCCCTTAACATTCGCGAGGGTTACGTTCGCGGAAACCTCCGCGAATGTCAAAATCGCGAATGTTGAGACTATCTTCCCGTGTATAAAAGGGGGTTAGGTTCTGAAAAATTTTAATTGAAACGAAAAAAATATGTACGTACTATGTTTATTAAGCAGTAATATTAACATACATAGATATTGATTATACTGTACTTTATATATATTGAAAGTTAAAGTTTATTTGCTAGTTGATGGTTGAAAATATTTTGTGATCTGTGATTGTTTGGCAGAACAATTATACATTTCAGTGTAAGGAAGGGTCGCTGCCTCGATTTCTCTTTTAAATTTAAGGCTTCTCACCAGTGAAGGGTCGTTTTCTATGGCTTTCTCAACAAGCTGTTGTTGGAGCTTTAAAATTTCTCCAATAACTTTTAAAGAAAATATTTTACCTGCAATAAAAAATGTTAAGTTGTAGAAAACTTAAAACAATTAGAAAACCTTTACAGAAAAAAAAGAAAAACTTTTACCTTCAGTTTCCGGATTCTCGGTCTCGTCTTCAGTGTCGTTGTCGGTCTCTAAGACGTTTTCTTCAATGATCTCTATTAGTTCTTCTTCAGTAAGAGATTTTATTAATTCTTCAACATCATCTCGCGTCATATCGTCGAAACCATCACCTCCGACCTGATGAGCCAGTTCCACAATCTCTTCAACTTGTTTGGAAATTAAAGGCATCTGGTTTTCCTTTTGTACCACTTGAGGCCAAAGATTTCGCCAACAAGCATTAATTGAACTTTCTTTCAATTCCATCAATGATGCATCGATTTCGGCAATACAATTTGCTATGTTGAATGTTTTCCAACTATATGTTACTGTAGCTTCTGAATTTTCTTTGATGGAGTTCAAAATTCGTTTTAAACATCTTGTGTAGTAGGCTTTGAACGTACCTATGATTCCTTGATCTAGCGGTTGGATTAGCGACGTCGTATTCGGGGGTAGAAAAACCACTTCAACATTGGGATGGGCCTCTTTTAAACTAGATGGATGACAAGATGTATTATCAACTATGAGGAGAACTTTGAAACAAGGTTTTTACATGAGAGGTATTTTTCCACCTCATGAATGAAGCAGTCATTAAACCATTCCAGAAACAATGCACTAGTTACCCATGCTTTCTTATTTGATTTCCAGAAAACAGGCAACTCGTTTTTATTTTTGTCTTTGAGAGGACGAGGATTTTGCGATCTATAAATCAGCATCGGCTTTACCTTAAAATCGCCTGATGCGTTGGCACATAACAGAAGAGAAACTCGGTCTTTTGCGGCCTTGAAACCTGGAGCTGAACGTTCTGTTTTGGACAGAAAAGTTCTCGGCATTTTCTTCCAGAACAACCCTGTCTCGTCAGTGTTGAACACTTGTTCTGGACGATATCCTCCAGTTTCAATAATTTTAGCAAGTTCTTGCGGAAATTTTTTAGCACCTACATGATCTGCGGAAGCCGATTCGCCAACTAACTTAATGTTGTGCAAACTATGCCTATGTTTGAAATTGTCAAACCAACCTTTACTCGCCTGGAAGTTAAACGATGATTCAGAAGGATCCAGGTTGATAAGGTCATATATTTTTTTAGCTTTGGCCCGTATCAAAGCTGAACTTAGCGGAAGTTTCTTCTGGTTCATATCTTCTATCCAGACACAACGCTTTTTTAGTTTCTTCCAAACACTTGTTCCGCACTTGAGATACGGTTTTTGCACTGATTGGAGCACTTGGTGCAACACTGTCTCTTATAACCTTTTCATTTTTTTTAATAGATCTAACAGTAGACTCGTTAATATCAAAAAAGCGACCTACAGCAGATGCACTTTCTCCTGCTCGTAGCCTATCTAATATTTTAATTTTTTCGGAAAGGTGCAAAACCTTTTTCACTCTTTTCACTGGAGGCGGCATCACGAACCTTTTGTCACTCACGCTTACTAACAACCGAGAGAAATGTAAACAGAGGGGTACATAAACCGTAGCCTAGTCTATTTTCTCAGAATTGTTTACACAATGTGTGCGGCACGGAGTCAGTCGGAATCGGCTACACAAAGAAAGTCTACTCATACCCCTTAAACAATTTTATTTACGTATTTTGCAGGTGGTCTTAATGTTTTTTGTAAGCTTGATTAGTACAGTATTATAATATTCTAATGAAAAAAAAATCAATTTAATACAATATTTTTTTTAATCAGCAAATAACCAAGTTGCGTATACGCGAATGTTAAATTTGTTTCTCATTAGTAGGTTCGCGAATAGTTAAGTTTCGCGAATGTTAAATCCGCGAATGTTAAGGGATTACTGTACAACTTTTATTGGCTTTTCAATTCTTTCATTTAATGCGGCTTCTTGTTTCCCATTACTGTCTACTATAACCCCTAGATATTTGAATTGTTTGACTTGTTCTATCTTCACTCCACCAATCTCTATATTTATTATTTTATCCCCCATTACCATTACCTTTGTTTTGGTCTTATTTATTTTCATCCATTTTTCCTGGAGAACTTCATTCCATATATTCAAATTACCCTGTAACGTCCTTTCACTTGTAGCCATTAGCACTTCATCATCCGCAAAAGCCCCTTCTGCTACTTCTATACTTCGCAAGTTCCTGTATCCAACATGCATTTTCTTAACCTTCAGTGAACACTTCTTAATAATGTCGTCCATATAAAAGTTGAATAATGTCGGACTCAGTCCACCTCCTTGTATTAATCCATAGTTTGTTGTAAATCCTAACGGCCTCATATTTTTACCAATTACATAATTAACATTATTTTTGTATAACCTCTGTACTAACTTAATTATTTTACTCCTTATTCCTCTATTTTTTAAACTTTCCCATATTTTTGCTCTAGGCACACTATCAAAAGCCAGTGCCCCATGAGACATACTAGGACAATACGAAGGTGAAATTTAATCTTTTTATATACATTTGACCTCTTCAGCACTTCTCCCTGATCTGAAGCCACTCTGCGATTCCTCCAAACTATTTTATAAAATTGGGACCAATTTATTATTAATTATCTGCTCATAAACCTTAACAATTGTATTTAACAGATTGATACCCCTATAATTATTACAATCTCTTGCGTTACCTTTCTTAAAAACAGGAACTATCAATGCTTCCTCCCATTCTCTTGGTTTGTCTACACTTGTCCAAGCTTTATTGATAACTTCTAAAAGTATTTCTTTCCCCTTTTCCCCATATTCTTTATCATTTCTGCTATAATTTTATCTGTTCCAGGTGATAAAATTACAAGATATAACGAGTACTATATCATTATCTTTGTTACCCAATACCAATCATTTCTTTTACAGGTTAATGAAGACATCAGCGATTTTATATAATCTAATTTACAACTAAAATTAAATTTTGATAACACAATAATTGTCATGAAATAAAAATAAAACTACCCCAATTGTGACATTACTAACATCAATCTCTAATTTGATACAACTTCTTATATCTGCACTCTTTCAATTAGAGTTTTATCTTTTTTTAAATTATTTTAATTGTCAAATATTGAATCATTTAAACATAATATTCTTTATCAGTTTATTCTGTGTGAATCTTCAGTTTCAAATACCAAATTGCACTAAGAAATACAAAAGTTTGTGACACAAAATATAATTAGTATAAATATTCAACAATCCAGATATATAATAAATTAAAAGTATTATTTATAAGTAAATTCAAGTACTGCTAATTCTTTTCTTTTTTTTAGTTTTTAATGGTTAGGTTTATGTTTAAATAATATAAATCACTGCTTTTATATACCCTAGAATCCCACCATTTACTATATAACTTTATAGATACTCAGATTGTTCAGACCCCCCCCCCACATATTACACAGCTTGTGAAGACCCTGAACAGTTTTGTCAATTAATATTTCACTTTTATAATTTTTTTACTTATTAATTTCTTTGCTACATTCTGACTTTCCAGTTTGTAATAATGCGTGCATAGTTTTCCTCTCTAGAGACTGTCTGTTAAACAGTCATACTAGAAAATTTTTCTCCAGCTGTATTATTAGTTAGATTATAGCACCTAGGATGACTGGCATGTTACCTGGTTGAAAACTAACAAGAGACTCCAGATCTGTACTGTTCAGTATCACACTCTTATGACTGACTTGGCACTCAGCTCCCACTCTGTTGTCGGTATGTAGTTTCCATTGGATTTTTGTGGTGGTGTTTTGCAGCTACGCAGTCCTGTGCGTGTGTGTATATATACTGTCTTAAGTATGTGGTTGCTATGGTTTCCACACATATGCATGAGCTAATACATAATTCTCCATGCTCCTGGTCACATAGGCCACAGAGTGTCCAAGGTCATACATCCTTGGAGTCAATAATAACAATATGGAAAGTGATACTTACACACTCCCCAATAAAATGTATTACCATTAAGTTTAGCCTCATTAATTCGTCACCTGCGGGATGAATTAGTGAGATTAAGTAAAAAACCCCATGAAGGACAATTTAAAGTATTTCTTACATTTTCAGACTCAGATATCACTGTAGTCTCAATGGTGTCCCTATGAGAAATTGCAGGTTAGGTTTAGTTGACTGCCTGTCTTCTTCCTCATTAGCTTCTGTAGGTTCTGTGGATATGGATATAACAATTTCATCATCCCTAAATATTTCATAGCACACATCCGTTAAGTCTATTTTACACTATTTTTTGTGTTGTCTTCATCCTAATTGTTAAACACTGGTAAGTATTGATAAATTTCTAATAGGTATGATGTGTAGTCAAAGATTTTGTTTCTGTAGACAGTGGTTGTAACTCAGGTGGCCATAACTTATTCCAGGCAGCTTTTAGAATGTTTTCTGTAATAATGTATATCGTAAGTTCTCACAGCCAGTATTAATATTATTAAATTGATAATAAACCAGGCTGTTAGGCCATGGTCAGTTGCTCTTTGCTAACGACATCATCGGCTATGTTTCAGTCCCACCCTCAGGGATCTTCTTCAGGCCGAAAAGCAAAAGAGTATGAAACAAGCAAGTACAGCAGAGCTTGACTGAACGATACCCAACAACTTTTTCTGGTCACCAAACATGCGCTCTACAACGCTGACCATCAGGTGTTGTTTGAGGAGACCAAGGTCCTGTCTTCTGTCCACAGCTGTTATCCTTGCCTGCACAGAGAGTCAGTTGAGATATACAGGTATTCTGGGCAGTCAATGAATCGGCATGGTGTTCTCAAAGGTCATATTGGAACATGACCAAGTCAAGGCGCTGTGATTGGCCGAGATTTGGGAGCCAACATTATATAGGTAACCTTGTGTTACCGGTCGCCTGTTGCTCTTACCTGGAAAAAGTTGACGGGTATCGTTCAGGCAAGATCTGCTGTACTTGTTTGTTTCACTTTGTGGCCTGAAGAAGATCTCCGAGGGTGGGATTGAAACATAGCCGATGATGTCGCTAGCAACAGCCTAACAGCCCGGTTTATTATCAATTCAATAATGTTTTTTGTAATACTTTACCAGACATCAGTTGTGTTATATATTGAATCCATTTAGTGTATGCTTTCCAAAATTGATTGATGTCCACATAATTTTCACAAAGGGCCAAATTTTCTAAAAAAACACTTTTGTGTCACCTCTTCAAAAAATTCACTGACACCTTCTCCATTGCTTGTTGTAATAGCAGGAATTGGATGCTGCCTGAATTGGATAACTTCCTTCTAAATCATCAAGAGGATAGGCGGGAGCATTATCCAACACTAATAGAGCCTTTTCTGGAAGATTTGGTTTCTTAAGTAAGACAATACCTGAGAATGAAATGCCTCTTTCAGCCATTGCTGGGAAATTTCTTTGTTCATCCATGTACTTAGTGGATGATTATATTATAGTGTGGTCATAATATGTTATAGGCAGTAAACTGCAATTGATGTTTATAAAGGATTGTGATTTTCTTATCTTACCAATGATAGCTAAGGCACTTATGGTGGGAACCATAGATCCCACTATGGTTCTTGTTTGGTAGTGGAAAAAACAATATCTTTTTCTTTTCAACACATTCCACTTGGCACCGTTGGATCTGCACATATCTTTTTAGTTAGATCCCCATTCTTTTTGACATCATTTATTGTGGTATGTGGCACACCATATATTTCTGACAGTTTAGCACCTACAAAGATGTTAAATATTTTTTCTTTTTTTTTTGTGAATCAAAACTTTTGATACTTTTATAATGAATACTTTAGTGGACATGACATGACAGTTAACTTCAGCAGCTTTATATGAAAACGGATTAGAAACTTTCACAATATAGAATGCTATTAGATGTCGTCACAAGGCTTCAGTGAGAATGAATTCTTGGAAATCCATTGTGTTCTGTACAAAGCGCAAATTATCTATCTCGGAACCAATGGTCTGTTATTAGAACTCTGACCACAATTACAGGGTGTGTGTTGTTACTGCAGCCGAAACATTAATGTTTGGAAGTCTTTGGAGTAATATTGAATCCTCAGAATGCAGTGCTGGCTTAATCTATCAATCACATTACATAGAAAAGTGAGAAAACACATTAAGTCTGCATGGTCTCTGTGTTGCCAAACTGCTTTAAATAATGTGACTTGATTCTAAAGCAGTTTTAATGTCTATGCACTTTTATGTGTCTACTTCTGTGTATGAGATGTGTAGAAAAAAATGATCGAACTTCTTAAATAACACACCAACCCTGATAACCAATGTGTGGTGACTATTGAGCAGTCCCCAGTTGACAGGTTTTGACAACAAATTTCCATTTATCTCATTCCACTATCAGCATTAGTCATTGAGTGATATCCTCTAGAGTAGGGCATTTAAGTATCCTTTGTAAATGGATGTGCGCACATTCATGTGAACATTACAGCAAAACTTGGTTAAAATTATACAGACACGTTTTTGTTGTTTAATTAAACATACAGTGAAATCTGTACATATGAGTTGAATGATTATTTGAAGCATTTATAAAGACATCTATTGGTAAAGATCCTAAGCAATGTTGAAGACAGTGCAAGAGATCTTGTACTGTGATGCTTACAAATCGTTGTTTAACTGCTGAGGAAGTGGGCGTTAATGAAAGCCTTTACCATAAAACGTGAATGCATTGTAACACTGAAAAAATGTTGCCACATTTGTTTACTGACGATCAGGAAGCCTTTCTTGAAATTGATCAACAGCTGTGTACCAATGAAAACAGTATTAGAAAATCTGAAATTGAATGGAAATTTCTCTACAAAGCTTTTTCAAACTTAGCAGCAAAATTTCATACAGGCATATTGTGTTAAAATCTTCATTCTCACTTCGTTATGAATCCAGCGGTTGGTATGAGCATGTGCCCACTACAGTGTGTGTAGCTCAAAGACTGATCACTCATGACAGAACAGGATAACATTCCATCGCCAAAAACTGTTGCTAACAGCATTTGATTGTTGCAGCTTGCTATATTCGCAGGTTGGCATGCCATACAAATAGTACGTCTTTTTTTGAACATCTCGTATATTTGAACAACACAGAGAGACATGACAAAATCACAGTTGGGACAATGATGTGGTTTACTTATTTGAGACTGATAAGATTTGCTTTGTATGCCAGTACAGACGTTAGCGGTCTTTGTCCGAGGCAACAATACTCATTTGTTAATGATACAAAAGACAAGACAAAATAACTTGAGTGGGTGATGAATTACTGAGGGAGACAAATTAGTGAGGTTCTGCTATAACTTATAAACGAAACCGAAAACACGGATAATAATAATACCGATAATAGTAATAATGGGCAGAAATTGGTAAATAGATATTAAAATAGCATACAAAACAAACAGTGACAGTATACAAAAAGTAAATAACTATAAATAACAATGATGATACTGTAAATAGTCGAATGTAAAAATTAAATGTAAATTCAAACAACAAATTTTTACGTCAGTTAGATAAAAAAGATAGGGTGTTTTATATAAACATATACATAGCGGAAAAAAAGGAACACATTCAGACCTTTTACTGGCCAAGTTGCCACAGAGATCCTGAATAAATCATGATTTTGATAATTCAGATTCTTTTGACATGACTTGGTAGAGGGTTTAAAATATTCCAGCCCATCCGCATTTTTGTTTGTCTCACTGTTTGTATGTGTGCACATACAGTTAATACAATGCACTTATAAAAAATAAGTATTGTCTTACTTTACTTTAAAAAAAATTGAAAAAATTATAATTTCATCACTATTAAATTCTAGATACTTTAATCTACTTTTCAACATAGTCACTATCCAAGTAAGGCACTTATCATACCTTAACATATTCTGAAAATATGCTGTCATAGACTTAGCTCCTAAGAAATTCTTGACATGCATAAACAGATGACAGTTGTTCAGTGCTAAGTTCAGACTATAGGTGAACAAATCAATTGAGGAGCTTCTGTGTCATATGTGCAAACATGTGGTTGTCTGTTATCACATGCCTGAACTTTCCCAAAGTTTGACAGCATGGTACAGTGTTGATTGTTGTCCTTTGTGGCACAAAGTCGATTAACAAAATTACCTCATGTCTTGGAAAATGGTACACATGGTTTCTCTTGCAGAAAGAATTGTCTTGAATATCTTGGCTTTTGGGGAACAAGTATGGTGTATTCACAGTGATTATTGTGTCTCCTGCCATGTAATGAAATCTTGTTTTTAATCATCAGTAACAGACCTTTTCAAAGAAACCATTTTATTCTGTTTGAAACTTCTGCAAAAAATTGTGAATGTGCTAGCATTCTTTGCTCGCATATTAAACAGTTTGTTTGTAGTGCAAATTTTCAGTCATAGTTAGATTCAACAGTAATTACTGTAAAGTGCTAAATATTGTCAATCATACAGTTGTAACAAATCTTCAACACTGTACAACAAATTTTCATTGACTAAGCACAAGTTGCTACTACCTCTGTGTCATGGATTTCTTCCTTCCTTCAGTAAACAGCTTAACCACTTACACATCACCACATATTTCACATCCAGTGCATTAATGTCACATGCACAATTTAATGGCAAGTTTCATACCATTTGTGAAGTTACGTTTGTGATGTTTCAAGTGTGCTGACATGACTGACATACAGCTAAACATTTGTTGAATTCTTTATTACTGTTTTTATTTCTTGTTTGATGGATTTTGTTATATTAGCGGGTTATTATGCTGCCTCAGAAACAGTAAGTAAAAAAACATCACAATTTTTAGTTTTTTTATACCAGTCCAAATTTTACTACAGAAGACAGTTCAACTAAAATATTTCAAAAAAATGTTTTAGACAATTAATTGTTTTCCTGAAAGTGAGGTACAGTTTATTCAACTCTTCCTTATGTTGCTTAAATAATGAGACATACATGTACAGTACTGTTTAGTTTTTTATGACAGTATAATGGGTTTATTATGAAATCTATTATTAGTAATACTTTTAATTTTTAATACGTTTTTAACCAAATCAATTTATGAACTTTTCCTTTGTAACAATACAATTTCACAATTAAATAATATAGTGAACTAATTAATTTTTATTAATTGTGAATTGCAATTTAATATGTGGACTTATTCTCCTAGCAATAAATTGAAGTATTAGGAATGCCACAAAAAGATATTCTTCAAGAAACCCTTATTTTGTACCCATATGAGGTACCCAAAAGTTCCTGAAATTGAAATAACCTGCTTAAAAGAAGCATGGCACAGAATTGTGCTGTTAGGTGCCACCAAAAATGTCACTAAGGAATCAATCTAATTTTATCGGAAATTTGTGTGTTTTACATTGTGCATTTTGTGAAGTTACGTTTGTGATGTTTCAAGTGTGCTGACATGACTGACTTGAATGAGCAAAACGTTTTGTGTGAAAACTTGGAACCAAACAGTAAGTGAACTATTGGAAACACTGAATATTGAAACAAGCTTTTGGTGGTTAAGTTGTGGGTGAAACTTGTATCTACGAGTGACTTAAGTGTTTCAAAATTGGCATCACCAGTGCAAACATAATCAAGAGTTTGTGAAACAATTCATGAAGATTGTCAACAAACAATTCATGATATTTGTAAAGCTTTAGGTTTTTTGTGTGGAACTTGATAGCAGCTTTTGTTGGAAAAACTTGTGATGTGCTGCATTGCAGTTAATTTCTGCCCCACCTGCTAATGTTTGATCATGTACAGTTTGCACATGTAGAGAGCAAGTAACATTTTGCTTTTGGAGGGAGCAATAAAGAACATTGTGAAAGTGACCCACACAATCATGACTGGTGAGACATGGGTACAACCCAGGAACAAAATGACAATCATCTTGATGGAGGTCACTGAATTCAAAGGGAAAAAAAAGGCACCAAGTTCACTGCTAAAAACTAGTTTCACAGGGGAAGATGATGAATGGCTGATTGTACTGTCATGGCTTATAGAACAAATTCAACAGAAACCTGAGATGTTGGCCAACCAACATCATGACGGTAAACCATCTCATTCATCACTCACTGTGCTGATGAGATTTAACTTCTGCAAATGTGACTACAATACCCAACCTACTTATTTACCCAATTTAGCCCCCTGCAACTTCCTTTTTGTTCCAAAAATGAATATGGAGCTTAAGAGGAAACCATTTAACATAGTAGAGAAGATTTAAAAGGTATCGTAGGAAGTGCTGATATAAAATCACTTCCTGCAATGTTTCAAGCACTAAAATTGTGCTGATACTAACATACAATACAGCGGCTGATTTCTTTGTAGGAAATTGAGTCAATGATTATTTTTTATGAGGCTGTGATTTTTTATAAATAAATTTTGCAACTGATATTTGAATATACAGTTGAAAAACGTCATAAATTTCAGCATTCAGTTTAGGTATGCAACCTACCCATGCAAGATACATATTTGAAAATTATATCAAAGACCGTTTTAATTTTATTATGGATTTTGTAATGCCCATCTTAATTCTAGAAAATGAAAATCTTTAACATTTTAATAAATCCGAAATATTGCCAGAATGTCTTTGTGTTCTAAAATATAGATCTTAACTGTCTAGAAATAATTTTTTACTTTATAAAGAGAGGAAAATATGGTAGAGACAAACAGACAGACAGAGAATTCGTCATTTGTGTGCAAGGTGGTTGCTTAACTCCTCTGAAGTGCTACTGATACTTCAGATTTGTTTATAGCATTGGAAACTACATTGTTCATTGGTAATTTTGTAACATCTGGGTGTAGTATACACACGTGCACTTACACCCACATACAGTATAGGTAGTTACAAAGTGAATAAGCAGTTATAGATGTGACGCATATAGCTGAAGTACAGAAACAAGTTGGGTAGAAACATACACACAAAACACTGGTGAAGGCACTGAACACAGATTCTCTCCTTTCAGTATCTAAGCTCAAACTGTCTATTTGTGGTATTTCTTAGAAAGAAAGATTTTGTAACAAAGAAGGAAAAGGACTGATAGTTACACCAGAAAGTAGTAAAACCAACAGATGTTTCAGGTACAATGGCAGATTTTTTGTTTTGTTTTGACAATTGCAGTAAAAAAATTATTTCATTCCGTATAGGTCATACTTTATTGTTTCAAATAGATCTATCAGTTATATTGGATTTTGTTAACTGCGTGCAATCACAATATATGTAAATTTATGGTCTTCAGGAATCCAAATAATGGGAATATGTTTGAACAAACTGTAAAATACCATAGTTACTCTTCTATGTTTATGCTGATACCTATTGACAGCCATCTGCCCACTCTGAAAGTGCCTTGATTTTTTAGATGGGGGATGTATGTATTTATGGGGGGAAGAATGGGACCGGAATCCCCCCAGAGGTCCAAAATTAGACAAATTGTGTTAACCTTTTACTTTTTAGACTGTAAAAACATACACTAATATAGTAGTAACTCATTTTTAAAAATAAAATAGGTGTACAGTATTACACATCATTTTCATATACATTTGAAATATGAAATATAGGAAATTTTCAGTCAATAAGTCTCTTCTAAACAATGTTTCAATAACGCATATTTGTATTGTGTTATGACCATTTACTTTAGTGGGATTGATTTCATGATGTTATCACTTTTTTTAAGCACTTTATATATAGTAATGTTGATTAGTTTTAATCTGTTTTTTCTTTTGTATGAAGCCAACTCGACTGGATCCCCCTCAAGGCCTAATTCTGGATACGCCACTGAAGCCAGGAGCAAGATAAATTTTGCACAAGTATAACAATTTATGGTGGAGGCTTCTAGAATTTCCAAAACGTTGGTGCAACATATCAGCAATACCTTAAATTCAGCTGAGGCTGAAGATGTGTGCTTCAGTTCATCAAGGAAAGCTTATAAACAAACATCACTGAACTGCAAACATGTAGTCTACAGAACCATTTTAGAGTACTACAGCTGACGATAATATACCATGGCTAACAAAAAAGCTCATCTCTTCATATGTTTAATTAAATAATTGAATTAATTATTCAGTAAAATATATAAAAACACTTGGTGTTTTTATATATTTTACAAAACCTTTGTATTAATATGTTTCACCAAGTGCCCAACGAGTCATCAATTAATATCGTTAATTATTCAGATTCAAAAATGTTTGTTTTTTTACCTCCGAAAGTGCTCAGTTTTTAAGTTTAACAAAATAATGGCCAAAATGTTTTGTCATAATGAGGAGAGACATTAGAGTGACAAGAACAAACTCATTGCAGATCATGCATTTATTGGATACTGATGACAAAAACAGGCTTGTAGTTTACATAGACAAAATCTGAGTTTCATGAATTTACAGAATTAAATATAAAGTATTTGGTGTGATTTCAGTATGAACAGTGGGCTGAAAATACCTACTTGTAAGGTACACTGCTCATTATTATATATGCAGAACCTGCAAAGATAGTTTCAACCCAGCAGCCAACTTTGTCTTTCATGGCTGTAAAAGATCTGTTGAATCATATTATGTTCAGATATGAGTGGTAACGTCTTTAAGGGCTGCTTGTTGGTACATTGTGTTTAGTGGAATAAAAAGCACTTTGATGGTTAATGACAGCTATCATGCTGCCCAAGACAGCAGACAAGCCACTGTATTCAAAGTGGTTAATGCAGATAATATGGGTCAACTGACAAATTAAATGAGAAGAGTTCTCTCCCAATATGTCACTACAGGCATATAATTATATTGCAGTGATAATTGACCCAGTTTAATCAAACCTTCCAAAGGACACAACTTTCACACATAAAGCCCTAGACAGGATTACTCAAGAAGAGTGGACGAAGTGTGTAAGACATGCAGAAACAATACAATTACTTCCAGGAGTATACGAGAGACAATGCAGTGAAGTCCATCATCATCACTCCTGTGAAAACTAGCTTGAAACCAACAAATCTGAAGATTTTATGAAATGTAAAAACTGAAATGTGCACAGCACATAAGTTGGGGTTTTATAAACTAATACTTTTTATTTTTTTCAAACATAGGAAGAAGACCGTGTGTGTGTGAGTGATATCTTCCTTCAGGAGTGTCATAATTGTGTTCAGAATGATGTGGAAAATACTTTCAAATTGTCCTCTCTGTTTCTCAGCACTCCATTTACTTATAGTACTTATATTCTGTGGAATGTATTTAGTTCAGTTCTTTTTACATTTGTACACAAAGTTAGCCAATGAAGATATTTTACATTATGTAGCCAGAATAATTTTGTAATTGTTATACATTTTAATTGTTATCCATTTTGAGTATAAAATATCACCGTAGGCACCTGTGAATCTTCTAGAAGTTTAACTGTTTTCTCAACTTTTTTTTTGCTTGTAGTATTTTCCACAGGTTTAAGTAAAAAAATTAATTTTACTTGTGAATTTCATGGGAACACATTATTTTTTCTTCTTTACAATGTCTTAATAAATATTTTAATTTAAAAAGTACTTTGTAATAACATTTTTTTAAGTGAACATTTTATTAAGTAATATTGTGTAGCATTTTTCAGAATTATTATTGAAGGTTGAAATTGTTGCATATTCACAATACTATATAAATAGGTAGTGTTATACCTGGACTGGACAGATTTCAGTTGTTATTATTGAAACAGCTATTTACATGGTGAAATTTGTTAACATGTAAAATGTAAATTTTCAGTAGACAACGTTCAAATTTAATATTCAACTCTTGCTTTTACAATGACTACGAAAGTAAAAATGTTAATCCCATAATAGCAAATATTAAATTATTTCATTTTGGGAAAAAAGTAATGACTATTTTACCCATTTGAACGTGTGTGTGTGTGTGTGTGTGCGTGTGCGTGTGCGTGTGTGTGTGTGTGTGTGTGTGTGTGTGTGTGTGTGTGTGTGTGTGTGTGTGTGTGAAATTTGCCCAAAAAAGAACTTAACGCTAAAATATGGCTACATATAAATTTCATATTAAGTTTGGAATAATTTAACAGGCGTTAAAATAATATCTATCCCTTTTAAAAATAAAAAGTGACTGACTTCATGTTATGCTTTTGAATAACGGTTACCTATAATGTTTATTTATACAAGTACTAATATAAAATAATTACTGTCTATACTTCGATGGAATCGCACATCATTACCTGTTTCAATTCAGTAAGTAACTTTGTGTTAATTTGATTCCAAACATTATTGTCTAATTTATTTATTAGTAAATTTAATATTTAAGTTTAAATATTTTTTTATAATTGAGTACTTTTTATGTGCATAGTAGATTATTTATAGCTTCAGTGTAATAAATTGAAGTTGTCAACACGTTCAGTTAAAATGCCATGTGAGACAATTTTTAGATTTAGTTGCCATATACAGTGGAACTTGGTTATTACGGCCTCGGCTGTTATGTCAACTCGGGTGTAGCGTTATTTTGTCATAAGTCCGGTCAAACTGATATCTTTAACATTATAAAAATTCCCGGTTTTAACGTCACTAAATAGTGTCTACTCTGTTATAGTGTCAAAAATTTCTTGGATATTTTACTCTAAATTTCATATAAACGTATATATGTGCGCGCGCATACTCGTACATGAAAATTTACCCGATGATGACGAAGACGACGACTTGCCGCTCTCGGAGTGGATTAAGAAATTCGACGTAAATGAATTTGGAAATGAACTTGATTCCTATGCATCAGTGGATGACCAAGTAGAAACATTCCAAGTATTGAGTGACGCAGAAATTATCGCGGAAGTAAAAAACATAGAAGCAGAAGATAGTGTTGAAGAAGATGCTGAGCAAGAGGAGAATGCCGACATCGTTTGTCCGACAGTACAGGAAGCAATGAGAGCCGCCGAAACTCTTTCACGATTTTACTGCTTTAGAGAGACGTCTGATGACACGTTCAATGCAGCGCAGCATCTCCACATCACAACAGAAAGAATTTATTTTTCAGAAAGGAACGTTCAAAAAAAAATTACGGATTACTTTCGACAGTAAGCCTAAATGTAAGTTACATGTACTTTCTTTTTGATCTTTTAAAATATTCTTCATGCTGTATGTATAAATGAAATGCAGTTTGTAAACTTTAGAATAAATATCACGAATAATGTTAATAATGCAAAGATCTTTTTTTTTATTTCTCCTTCCTTACTAGTGATTAAAAAGGGTCTTTTATAACGTCATTAATTTTTTGGTCCCTTCAATGACGTTATAACCAAGTTCCACTGTATACTATTTTTACCAAACTATGAATTAACGTATAACATTGATTCTTTTAAGCAGGATAGAGTAAAAAACCTTTATGAAAGGAGACTTGCATCCAAAATACAACAGAATGGAATAGAAGAGGGTGATGTGGAGATGGTATGAAAAAAAAAATACAAAACCAATATTACAAAAGCTGCACTGTAGGTATTAAGTTAAGACAAAAGAAATCAATTATAAACAAGGACGAATACTCTACAAAGAGAACACCATGGTACTGTGAAGAATGTAGCACAAGATAAAAGGGAAGCATATACAGAATATACAAGCAAGAGAACACTAGAATCTTATGATCATTACAAACAAGTTAGGAATGAAGCACAAGCAAAGATAAAGACCGTAAAGCAACAGCATTGGGAAAAATTCACAAAGGAGCTCGAACATGATCTGTTTGGCATACAGAAACAGATATGAAAGATAATAAGAAATCAAAAGAAAGAAATGAGATCGTACTTCCAGACACAGAAAATATTACTAACAGATTGAACTACATACTTTGCCCATCGTTTTGACACAGCGGAAGATGATGAGATGGAAACAACGATAACACAAGTTCAGCAAGGGAGTGGAACCATAGTGACCCAACAAAAGGTAACAGACATAATCCAGAAACTGAAAAATAGGAAAGCACCAGGCGAAGATGGCATCCTATATGCCATATAAAGTACTGGGGGGGGGGGGGGGCAGTGTTGGAAGAAGAAATAACTATTTAACAAGATAATTAAATCATCTAGAGTGCCGTCTGATTAGAAGACAAGCATAGTGATACCTGTTTTCATGAAGGGTGATAACAAAATACTGGGTAACTATAGAAGGATCGCCTTACTAAACACGACACTTAAGGTAATGACAAAAGCTTTGCAGCTCAAGCTACTACAACATATTAACTTTGAGGAAGAAGAGCATGGATTTAGAAATAGAAGATCTTGTAATGATGCATTATTTGTAATTCAACAAATAAAAGAAAATGCAATTGAGTACCAAAAACCATCCTTTATGTGACTGATAGATCTCGAGAAGGCATTTGGTAGGGTCCGAGTGTCAGACATGTTAAAGATTTTACAACAACGAGGAGTCCCAATCGACATCATAAAGCTAATAAAAGAGATCTACACAAACACTTCAATGAAAGTAAAAGCCAATGGCGAATTATCAGATAATATACCTGTAAAAAAAGGAATCAGGCAGGGGGATTCCTTAAGTCCCATTCTCTTCAGTGTAGTTATGGGTGAAATTATTAAGGATGTAAATCATATAAGAGGATATGGGATGTGTAGAAGTGTGTTTAATATTATATCTTATGCCGACAAAGTTATTATAATAGCAGAAAATGAAAATGACTTACAAAGACGTGTGTATAATTTTAAAAAAGCATGCCAGAAATATAACATGAAGATAGCGGAAGAGAAAACAAAATCAATTACAATTTCATATGACCCATTAAGGTGTAAGCTAGTGATAAATGACAGAATAATAGAACAAGTAATGCAGATAGACTGCTTAGGAACAAGGCATACTAGTAACAATAGGGCACAAGAAATAGAGCATGAAAGCAAGAAGAATTGCTGGATGTATGAATTAACCTTATATTGAATAATAAATACGTCACACAAGAAACAAAACTAGGGTGTACAAAAGCACAATACATCCAGTAATATCCTATGCATCAAAGACCAAGCCACAACTCGGATACAGCAGCAACTCAAAGATAACGACAAACTCTAGAAATGACTATTACGGAGAGTACTAGGAAAGACAAGGTACTATAGGTTCCCAAACAATAGGATACGGAAAACGTGTAATATAACAGATATTAATTCTTCAATTGCAGAAAGAAGAAGGATATAGAGTGACCATATATCAAGAATGGATGACACAAGGCTAGTGAAAAAAGCAAGATATAGGCAACTAAACACCAAGAGCAGCATTGATCGGCCAAGGAAGAGGCAAACTGACAGCATGTAGAACCATTGTTATGGAACAGGCCGGAATCCTAACAAGGAAGTTAAAGAAGAAGATGAAGGTATACTGTTTTCTTGAATGATTGTGTATGGATCAATTTAAATACTCGGATTTACAAATGATGGTAGGCATACAAAATAATAGAAGGGAAGAGAGAAAGGGAAACGCAAAGGACAGTAGTCGGTGATATCAAAGTAGGAACATCTTATGAAAGAATCTTCATTCTCATGATGCATGGTACACAGTGAAGTGATGTTGGATGTTCAGAGCCCAAGTCTTTGACAACCTGTGATCAACTGAAGTTGTGTACTGAAATATATTGAAAACTGTATTTCCATTAAAAACTTGTTTAAACATTTGACCTGATGACAACTCTCTGCTTACATAAATTTTGAGGAAATAAAAGAACTATGTTAAACTTTTTATAAGTAAAGTGTTAAGTTTGTATAACATACTGACTGACTGCGGGGCTGTGCGAGACGAAGGGCATGCCCATCGCCCGCTCTCGTGCTGCCTCCCAAGCTTCAAATAGAGCTCCTGCCGCAGGGACCACAGATGATGCTGGATATTTAGTGTGTGGCCTGCTATGTATAACATACTATTGATTCTTTACAATGCAGGTGTACTAATAAATACCGTCTTTTCAAAAACAAGTATTAGTAATACCTCAGCTCAGCTGTAGGCAACTCATCTGGCCCATGACTGGTGAGAATAAATGGCAGTATGCACACAACAGCACTACTTCCACATGTCAGATGAAATGTCTGTGATTGTAACCAAGCTACATTCTGCCTAATTCTGGGCTCTAGAAAGTGAAACAGCAACACCCTAATGGATGCCAAACTGAGAGCGAACATTTACTCTCTTTAAAATAACTAGTAGTACCAAAATTGGGTAAAATGGGAAATGAATATAAAATTAAGAGTTAAAGAAAAGAGCTCTTCTATTAATTGTTAATAATATGTTTTGAAGGTAACTATGTTTTACCCCCTCTTCTTTAAATTCATAAAAATTATAATTTTTTTAGAATTAAGATAGATAGTGAACAGTTTTTAAGAAATCAGGTTTGTATACAATATCAAATATCAAGTCATAGCCAGGAATTATAATATGTTTGGGAAGTAAGATCAGGGCCGGAACTAGCCCTCCTTTCACCTGGGCCAAGGGTATATTTCGGCGCCCCCTCCTCCCCCTCCACGCCATACTCACTCCATTTAAAACTATTTAACAAAAAACAAAAGCATATACTTTCCTGTACTTAAGTCAATGCTATTAATTACAGCTTCGTAGCTTTACTCATCAACACACTACACTATAGTGCAAACAGATCAATTGAAATTCAGTTGTGAAATTACAGCACTCCTCTATTATATTTTGTGTAATAATTTTTAACGGAATCTAAAAAGTAAAAGGTTTTTTCTTCATTTGTTAATCTGAAATTATAGAAGTGGGTAACACATTAAGAAATGAGACATTCAGTTAAACTTCAAATCATTCTTAAGTTTATTTGGTATTTTTGTTATAAATTGGTACAGTATTCATGTAGTACTTTACTATTTCAATTTGGAACACATTGAAAACAAATTAGATTTTTACATGAGTTTTGGGTACTAAATTTACTAACAGTCCTTATTCATTCTTGAATCTAAACAAATCAAATTGTCACTTTTCGAGCTTTTTTGGCAGCAAAGGTGTTAATAATGTCATCAAAAGAAATAGATGATGTTCTCTGGTGCTCGATAGAAATGATGCTCAAGTTAGAGAGTCTGTCTTGTTCCATTGTGCTCCTCAAGTAGTTTTTGACTATTTTCAATTTACTGAAGCTTCTTTCGGCTGAAGCAACTGTAACTGGTAAAGTTAGAAAAATCTTCAATGCCGTAGTCAAGTTTGGATAAGCATCTTGAAGCCCATGTTTATAAATAATCTGGAGCATTGCTTTTGCATGTGCCGTTTTTAATCCGTCGTCAATTTCCATCGCATGGTGCTTGAAGCTTTCTACTTCTTGAAAAAGTTCTTCTTTGTTCAAATCCGTTTTGTAGGAATCCGCGACTTTTTCAGCTTCTAACCTTAGCTCTGCAACATTCATTTTATTCATTATTTTTTCATTCAGGAAACTAAATTTAAAGTTTTCTTCTTCCAGAGCTTTAAATTGGACATTCATGTCATTTAAAATGCTGTCAAATATTCCCCTCAATCCCACTTTAAAAAAGTCTTCTTGCGATAATCCACTGATCTCATCTTCACACCTCTCGTCAAACATTTTCTTTTTTTCCTTTTCCGTTTTTCCTCAAATTCTTGAGGGACATCAAGGCTTTCAGCTATTCTTCTGGCTTCCAAAATAGCATCTTCTGGTGCATTGCTCCTTATTGATTCTAAATCTGTTATTAAGCCCTTGATGTGTCTCACAGCTGTGTCTACGGTGACATCATCCCTTTGTAGGTATTTATTTACGCGATCAATTTTTTGCAGCATTTTGCTCCAGAAGCAGGTTAGGACAATCAATTCAAATTTGCAAATGTTTTGTGCCAAACATCAAGCTTCCGCTTTTGTTTCAGCGTTACAGAGCGAACTTTCGACCAATTCCTCTAAAGCATAATTCAATCCGTTTAAATGCTTATGAAAAACATCCACCGACTCCTTCCTTGCTGACCATCTGGTCTTACTCAGAGATTTTAAGGAAATCGGCACATGCTTCTTTAAAACTTCCCATCTTGAAGTAGAAGATGAGAAAAAAACAAACAGACGATTTACTATGCCAAAAAAAGATTGGGCTTGTGGAGAGAGCTCAGCAGCATGCACACCAACTAAATTTAATGAATGAGCTGAGCGTGGTACAAAACATGCCAGCTTATTTTCTGTTAGAATTCTAGTTTGAACTCTCTTATAGATGCCGGCCATGTTAGCTCCATTGTCGTAAGACTGGCCTCTGCAATTTTTGATGTCCAATCCGTCATTTTCTAATTTTTTTAAAATTTCTTCCAATATTCCTAACCCCGTTTTGTCACAGATAATGAAAAAAATCTATAAAACTCTCTGTTATTTCAGGCCCAGTTTCAGTCATTTTCACATACCGAACAATTTGGGTCATCTGTTCTTTGTGGCTTATATCGGGAGTAGCATCAAATATAATTGAAAAATATTTGGCATCTTTCACATCTTCTCTTACTTTGCTGCTAATTAACGTGAGAAATTCATTTTGAATCTTGTGGGAAAAATACCCAATCTGACCTTTTCTGGCGATTGATATGATCACGTAAATCAGCATTGTAATGGGAAATCAAATCGATTGTGTTTAAAAACCTCCCACTTCTTGGATCACCAAAATTATCTAGCTCAGATGATCCTCTTAATGGCCCTCCTTGTTTTGCTAAAAAAAACTATTGCGTCAATGATACAGCGAAGCACTTGTCGCCAGTGAGTTTCTTCTCTTGCTGTATGTTCCTGTAGTTCTTTATCTATTCCTCCCTTTTTCATTGACGTTTCAAGTGATTTCCAAGAACAAAAACAACGCTTGTGATTTTGCGAATTTTCATGATCTGGAATTCTTTCACTCACCTTTTTCCATTGGGTGAAACCCTCTTCTTTAGCTAAAAATGACAAGCTAGTTGTAGATTCTTTAAAAGTTTGTGAAAATAGCCTACATGGGATGCAAAATAGTGCATTTTTAATCTTGCTATAACCTAGCCAGGATCTTTTTACTTGCTCTCCATTAGGCAACAGTTTGAAAAACCAGTCCTTTGTGAGGCTACGGCCCTCCCTCATACTTTTACTTAGATCTAGCTCTTGTTCATTATCTTTATCTAACCTCATTTTCGTTATGTAACATCTCTGATGATCAGATATTGTATTTGGCCATGACCCTGGGTCGTTAATATCAAAATCTAACTGTGAGTCCTGAAGCTCTATGTTTCTATAAATTTTTGAGCTATTATCTATCATGCTCGAAACTGCAGAATCGTCTGTTTTACTGAGAGCTAGCTGTTCAGCGATTTCTATATCTTTAGCAGTACTTACAGTGTCAGTGTTCGTGGCTTCCATATGTACATAGTTAGACTGGTCGGCCTCAATTGGATGTTCTCCTTGTGAACCTTCTTCGTCTCGTTGTTGGCAGCTTACCTCACCTAAAAGTTAGAACCGTTTATTGGTCACTATTAGGTAATAGGTTACTATTAGAAAATAAAAGCAAGAGAATTTTTTTTAACGGAGGTAGCTTTTGAATTCATAATAGATACATCCTCAATGTTTCCTCATCTTCAAACTTAGACAAAATTTTTTTTTTTTTTTAATCAGTTTTATTGGATTCAAAAGATACAAAAATAAAAATAAAAAAATAAAAATTGTGAGAAAAAATCTTCTTGTTTTTATTGAAAACATCTCACACCATCGCCCTCGACAACATGGGTTGTACCGTTATAACTTCATCAACTTAACTATGAATCTAGATTTACGAAGAGGACAAATCTTGGCAAGGTCTCTATGGGTTGTAAGGTGGGAGAAAGAAGAGAAGCTAAGCTTAACTAAATATTGGAGCCATGGGCGCACCCAAGGGGGAGGTTTGGGTGCTCGAGCCCCACCTCCTTCTCCTCAAGAGTATAAACAAAATTTCGGTAAAGAGGCCAAGTTAGATCGAGTTGAAATACCTTAGAAAAGGAATAAATCAGGAGTGCTCTAAAAAGCCTTAAATCCTCCGATTTGCGTCTAGTTTTCTGGGGGAGGGATAAATTGGAACTAGTTGAATTCCGCTCTAGAAAGCCCCAAAAATGCCCAATTTCCGTACAATTTTCAAAATTATTCTAGTAAAAGGCTAATTACAAGAAGTGCTCCAGAAAGCTTTAATGCTCCCCAATTTGCGTCTAATTTTCTTGGTTGGGCTAAATTAGAACAAGTTAAATTCTAATCTTTAATTTTTAAAGAATTTAAAAAAGTTTAAGAAGTTCTTATATCAAAACATGCTGACAGTGGACTAAGGAGTATTAATGTCAATTCCATGACAGTAAACTGCGACTTTGCAAGTTCACTTGATGAGTGTTTGCCGCTGCTATGTGTAGAATGTAGGAAAATACGCAAATTATTGGGAATGTTTGTAAGCGATCGGCTGACTTCGGCCGTGAGGCGCGCAATAGTGGTGGGGTTTGGGGGATTGGGTGAGTTTCAGTGTTTCCACAAAGAGAATCTCAAATCCCCCCCCAGGAGAAATTCCTGGCTGCGCGGTTGATCCAGAAAGCCCAAAAAATGCCCTGGGAAAACAAAATTATATAACGAGCTGAATTCTTCTTTAAAGATCCCCTAAACTCCCCAACTGTTTACGATTTTTAAATCTATTCTAAGAATGAGTTAAATTACGAGCTGAATTTCGCTGCAGAAAAAAACCTCGAAAACTTCTAATTTCCATCCAATTTTTGAAACTTTTCCTATCCCCCCCCGCCAGTAAACTATCTCAAAATTAGTTGATACGCCCCTGGGTGGAGCGATATATGAACAATAAGGAATTGGAGTTGTCTGTTAATTTTCCCGTAAACAGTTTTGTCATGATAAAAGGCAAACATTTTTAACATTTCAAAGCCTAGCATCAACAGTTAATGTTATAAATTAAAGTAATTTTTAAAAATTCAAAAAATACTGGGCTTACCTTTTTCTGTCAACCACGACGACATAAATGATGATAATCTGTTTTCATTGTGATGCCGCTCCTTGGCTTTTTTCCTGTATTGTGCTCCAGAAGGTTTCCTTGACATTTTGTTGTGTTGAGTGACTAATTCGGCTAATGGTACCGAGAAATATAAAGAAAATTAATCTAATTATTCATATTTATTACAAAAATATCAGCAATGGAACGATTTCACTACTTGCACCTTGCATGTAAATGATAAACTGAACTACTGACCAGTGGTTTCCTTGGCAACTTTGGCACAGTCTTTTCTTTTCCCTCCAAAAATTTATCTGCATTAAACCGCAACAAGCCGGAAGTAGCCGAACACGCTCGAGCACTTACGAAGATCGGTTGTAACTTGTATATGGCCGATTGAAACCAGGCGGGGATAATTCTCAATTAATAATGAATTCTTAACATCTATGTGATATGATTACTGCTTTTTAAACTACATCAAATTAAATAAAAATAAAATTGAAGATGTTAAAAACTAAATCGCACAAATAATGCTTTATTGTTTGAAAAATTGTAACATATAGATGGTATAGAAAATAATTTTACTATTTCTTCGCTTTTTCGGCGCCCCGTGTCTGGGCTGGCGCCTTCGGCACCCCCTCCAAGCCGGCGCCCGGGGCACATCCCCGTCTGCCCCCCCCCCCAAGTTCCGGCCCTGAGTAAGATACTTACTGTTTGTGATAAAATGTCAGAGTAATATATGATTAAGTATTTTAATTTATTGCATATTGTTATCTGGTTTATTTACTTGATACTGCATTGTAAGTAGGTTTGTATTAGATACAAATTAATATCCCAGTACATATTAAATTACATGATATAAATTTAAACATTTAAAATAACTTGAAATGAATCTTATAGAATTATATTACTTATTTTCTGTATAAACCCAGTTTTAACAAAAGTCAATATTTGTGATACAGCTAGCATTATAATAAATGGCATGACATAACCACAGTTATCGTAACAGGAATCATATTTAAATGCTTGGTACGAATTCAGTTAAAAACAGTTACTGTTTTGAAGATGCATATTAATGCTAATTTTCTTAACTTTTTGTATAAAGATTAATACTGGAGAAACAACTTCAATCTTAATGGAAGTGCAGTCTGAAAATCTTTATAATACCCTTGAATTTGTATTATTGCAGATTTGCCTAACAAGATTAAGGTGGACAGACAGCGTGTTTCATTTCATATTGAATGGAAATAGTGTAGTTAAAAAGTATTAACAATTATTAAAACAAAATTGCATTTTTCTCATGTCATTTAGTGAATTTTATTTGCGTGCGTGTAGACATTATGTTATCACCATAATAGAATAGTACTCGCATTTGTGTCAGAATTATATGAAAGTGTAAGAGTGAACCCTATATTTTTTCCAGCCTGGTAATTGGGATTAGAAAATGTCTGGGGGGAAACATCCGCTATGTAGATGGTGTAATTCTTTGATCCAGGTACCTTGGTTATATTCAGTGTTCAGATAAGTAACTATAAACTAAAATTTTTGCATTTGCATATACTTAATGATATTATTTAAATAAAATGTCGGTTTTACCATACTTAATGGATTTATTTTTTTTCCTTTCATCATTTCCCAGATATTCCCTCTGAAAATTGCTCATTATGTGTGGTTAAACAAAACATAACTTTAGAAGACTGATGTTATAAAACCTGTGTAGTTGAAGTTAAAGTTAGTCACAGGCTATGAAAAATCCTTAAAGCCCTCATGCCAAATGATGTGCAAACAGTGTGTGAATAAAATGGGTACTTTGAAAGAAAGGTTTATACTTGAACAGTAGTTCACAATTCCTTGTAGCTTACTCTGTGTTCTCTCATCTGAACCTAATGGACTCTAATGAGTCACATAATGCTTCCCAACACAAAAACTACAGGAGCAGGCTGCATAACCTCTTAATTTCATTATGTCATAGCTGTCTTCGTACGTGCCTAGCTTCAGATTGTTAGACATTCCATTATATAACTTATTTTTGAGTGGATTTCTTGTATCATTTTTTTCATTATTATTGTTTCAAATTAGTGCGTAAGTTCATAATTTTAGGTTCTGAGAAAAAGAGCAATGCTACTTCATACTTCTGAAACTAGAAACATATAAATTTGTATCTTAGCACATAGGATATTCAAGGGATTGGAAAAGTTAGATCTTAAAACATGTTAGCATTTATAAATAGAAGTGTTATAGAAAAATTTCACTACATTAGTCTTGACTTATTTTCGAAAAGTAAATGGATATTACTGTAAACAAAATTTGAAATTACATATACAGTAATCTCATTGTGCTTTGTAACAACTACTCCACATTTTGGTTATTACGGATTAAGTTTAAAAGTAGCACTTACAATTCTAATAGAATTTCCAGATTTAGGTACATTAGTGTAAACAGCTAAATACAGTTGTTTTCTGTGATCTGTTGAAAGTATATTATTCTTTAGTAAAGGTGATCAAGTTTGTCTATTTGAGTTTAGTAATAAGACTCAAAACAAAAAATTTAAGACACCATTATAAAGATTAGGGTTTGAACATTAGGCAGTATTTGTATGTTATTACATGTCTATAGAAGAGGCAAATTTTGTAATTATAATTTTGTATGAAATTTTTGTCATCAAACCGAAGATATATTTTTTGTATCACTGTTTAAGTAAAGCGCATATTGTAGTACAACTTCCCATCTCAGACTCCAGTGTGTCTAATTCTTCAATAAACAATTTTTGAAATGTAAATTATCATGATACATAGCCAAGTGCCTTGTGTTTCTTCTGTAGTTCAGACAAAAAATATTTGTATAAGTGAAAAAACTCTTGGTACGTGATTTGTGGTTTAATTACTAGAATCTGTTTAACCAGAACTACAGCTTTTATATATATCACAGGCTACAGCATGGGAGGGTCCAGAATGGGCACCACCTGCCCTAAAATGAATTTACCCATGCATTTTTACTTCTATGTTCCATAAGGAAATGGAAGTATGGTGATGGCGAAAAAAATCGTGTTTGAGATAATTGCAGATTCTGATTGTACTACTCTCAAAACATGAAAAAAAGTTGTTTTTCGAAAAGTGTCTGTGTGTCTGTAGATTTTTTATGTGTACTACGTTATCGGCAACAAAGAAGTAGTTTGTTAAAATTCCTTCCCGGACTGTTTGGCCATAGTCCAGTGATTTCTGCAAAAACCAGACGTTTCGACTGCCATCATCAGTGAAAATCAAGTGCGCTAACGTGAGGTGGTATACGTTAGTGACCACAATACTGTGGTTAAGGCTGAAGTAGAAAGAAGTATGGAAATATTCAAAAATGAGTTCAAATATAAGTCTTAGAACATGGAAATCATGTATGGTTCTGGTTCTCCATACTGACAATAAAAAAATTCTTTACCAATTTTCAGTTCACAATGTTTATTTTTCAAAATTTCATTGAATTTAAACATCGTGGTTTTGTTTGCTGAATGCCAGTGGAGTTCTGTTTCTGTTGATGTGACAGTGCTGAATTGTCTGATATCCTAGCACAAGGAATACTTCTATTTCACAAATTTTTATTGTCAGTCTTTTGTTTATAAGACTATATGGGTACAGATTACAAGGTATTAATCAGTTATAGTTCAGGTGGCAGCCTGAGGCATGAAACAGGTGATTTCATTGTGTTCAGCATGTGTTGGAAGAGGAAGATAAAGAGTCTTTGTTGCATTACAAGCAACAATATCTAAAAATTTTATCAGCACAGCTAGTCCTGACAATCCAGTTCTGAATAGAAAAATATGAAACATACATGGGGAAACTGACCTCCGGTAGTAATTAATATGAGACATAAATGTTAAGTAACTGTAAAAACATTCATGGTTACACTATTAATTTTTGTATTTTTTCTAAAACATTTTAATAAATCACCATGCAGTTTATAAACACTTACATTTGTTATATTAATAGTTATTTGCATTGTACAGTACCGTGATGTTTTTTTTCCTTAGAATAACTATTATACCAGTTGGTATATAATTCGTCATTACTGCAACTTTTAAGTGCCATGCCTGTAAGAATTGTAGTAACCAACAGGACTTGCATGTTTCTGAAATAAAATTTAACACTAACAACTATCTTGTCACTCTGCATTCACATCATACCATTGAGTGTGGCTTAGTAGTTTGGTGTTTGTAAATTATGCATATGCCCAATCTGTGTGGTTACAGTGAACCCACCTATTAGCAATGACATAAGATCAAGAGAAGTTCTGCAAATATGGGTCGAGATGTCAAAAAATGAAAATGGCAAGTTGTACTTCTCATAAAAATATCGCTTGCCATTTATTACTTTAACAGAACTGCCATTGCCAATTAAAGAGAATTGTAGAGAGCACGTTTCATTGTCTAAGCCCCCTTTGAACATCAAATTCTTCTGTAATCTCTTCTTGTACTCGCACCTTGCTCCGTGTTCCTTCCAGTGTCATATTTATCAGGCTCACCACTTTCCCTGGCATACAAAATTCTTCCATCATCCCTATTATACTTTGTCTTTTCAGGCTATCATATGCTTGTTTGTAAACTACAGACAAATGATGCAGCTCAATTTGGTATTCATAGCACTTTTCTAATATTTGTTGTATTAGGAAGACTTGGTCAGTGGTGGCCCTCTTCTTCCTCCTAAAACCATACTGGTATTCCCCTACAATGTTCTCTGCAAGTGGCTCTAATCTTCAGGCTAATATTTTTGCTAGCACTTTGTATATAGCACTTAAAAGTGTAATGCCATGATAATTCTCGCACAGTGATTCATATGTCCTTGCCAAATCCCCAGTCTCTTGGCATCTTTCACTCAATCCAGATCATTTGAATTAGGTTATGCAATCGTTTGATGAGCACATGACCTCCATACTTTAGTATTTCTGCCTCTATCTTATCCTCTCCAGGTGCTTTATTATTTTTTAGGGCTCCGATTGCCAATTGTACTTCTTCTGATGGTAACCTCAAACTTTCTTCAAGTGGGTCTGTTCTTAGGATGGTTCTTCTCTGATGCTTGTTTCTCCCAACTTCTTCCTACACTTGAATCTCATCTTCTCCATTTGAAAGTTCTTGGAAATAGTTCCGTTACATTTCTAACATTTTTTCCTTGTTACCAACCAGTTCCTCCTCTCTTTTCCTTATAAAGGCTGCCCTGGGGTTAAACCCGTTCTTAATTTCTCTTGCTCTAAGATAAAAGTTCCTTATCTCATTTCTGTTTCTCATGTTTTCTAGTCTGTTATTTTCAAATAGTCACTTCTTTTTTCTACATTTTGCATGCACCCTTCTGTGTTTCTGTCTATTTTCCTCTACAGTTTGTCTTGTTTTACAGTGTAGCATCTTTATTCTTGCCTCATTCCTGTCTTTCACTGCCTCTGCGAACTCATTGTCTGTGCACTCAGTGGTTACTCGGATCGTTTTTCTGTCTTCCTTCTTCAGCCACTTCTTCTGTCACAGCTTGTATTGTTCCCATAAACAGTCTCCACTTTCCTTCAGTCTCCTGTCTTACTTTAACATTCATTTTTGTTCGTGTTGGTATCCAAGTCACTTTACAATTATAGTAAAATATTACCTTATATTCGGTCCGCCGTGTGACTTCTCAATTTGAATTTACGTAACGCGTTTCAAGGCATATGCCTCATCATCAGACGTAAAATTTAAAAACTTAAAAACACACACATCACACAAGAAACTTGTTTGTCAAAAACAAATAGCATAACAAATAATATTGATTTCATTAATAAGATAAATACCGTTAAATTAAAACCTAATTATAAATTGGTCTCATTTGATATAGTGGATTTATATACGAATATTCCAACCGATGTAACTTTACAATTATTGAGGGACAATTTACGAATTAACGCTTCCGTGAGTGCACATATGATAGATGAGCTGATTGACTTGCTTAAAGTCATTTTAATGCAAAACTATTTCACATTTAATGGTTTATTCTATAGCCAAGATGATGGTCTAGCTATGGGCTCACCCCTCTCAGGCCTATTGGCCGATATATACTTAAATTTCTATGAAAATACTCATCTACTAAATAATAACATACGCAAATAAGATAAAATTTTATTCACGTTACGTAGATGACACGTTCATTATTTTTGACGGTACTCTGAGACAAGTTGACTCCTTCAAAAATTTTTTAAATGGAATCAACAATAATATTCAATTTACCCTAGAGACTGAGCATGATAACACAATCAACTTTCTAGACCTGACCCTCACTAGACGAATGGACACATTGAAATTCAATATTTATAGGAAGCCTACTGCCACTAGCCATACAATACATGCAGACTCCCACCACCCATATTCTCAAAAAATGGCAGCATATAATAGTTTAATCCACAGATTGCTGACAGTCCCCCTTGACAATAATGATTTCCAGGCTGAGCTAAATACTATAAGATTTATCGCAGTTTCCAATGGTTACAGTAGTTCCATCATTGATAAATTATTAAAGAAACATAATAACATTCAACTCAAGTCCCGTCCACTTAATAAAACACAGAAAAAGTTTATTTCTGCGAAAACACGTATGTTATGCCAAAAATGTTGTCTTCAGTGATAAACAATATTGGTTATACTATGTCTTTCAGAACCAATAATAAGGTGATTAATATACTTAGACCTAAAATGCCCTTACCCATAGAAGAAAAAACAGGCATTTATAAACTGGTCTGTAATGATTGCAACAGTTTCTATATAGGTCAGACTGGAAGAGGTTTTTATAAACACTTCCGTGAACACTTACCAAAAAAGACATATAATTACAATTATATAAAATCTAATTACACTCGACATCTGACCCAACACAGTCACAATTATACAGACTTTAAGTCTAATCTGATGCCATTGCACATATGCAACAAGGGCCGATTTATGAATGCCTTGGAAGAGCTTGAAATTTATAACGCATATAGTAATGATAGCAGTCTCGAGTTTGTTTTGAATGAACAATTGAACTTTGAATCTAACTGCCTGTATGATACTGCTTTGAGACTGCTCAACGATTTCCGATCAGTAGCAGACAATACCTGAACGGGTGCGCACCCAACAACAAGTGCACATAATATGTTGATAGCTGCAATTTTATTATTTTTGACAAACACGTTTCTTGTGTGATGTGTGTGTTTTTAAGTTTTTAAATTTTACGTCTGATGATGAGGCATATGCCTTGAAACGCGTTACGTAAATTCAAATTGAGAAGTCACACGGCGGACCGAATATAAGGTAATATTTTACTCCTGTCTTACCCACTCCTCTGATGTTTCCACAAATTTTTGAGTCACTTTGCTAGAATATTCCTCTCTTATATGGTGATATTTTGTAAACTTATCTACATCAAAGCGCTCTTGCGTCGTATTGTGACTTTGTCTTGTACAGTCTATTTTTTGTCGATACGTCACTCTTACTGAGTAATCAAATGGATGTTGGTATTGATTTTATCCTGTGCTAAGTTAATGTCTCATATTGTATTTTGAAATTGTTTCCTTGGTCACTAATAATTTTTTTTTTACTTACCCATATAATGGTACATATTTCTTTAGTATTATTTTCAAAACAGTTTTACTAGTGGGTCACATAAAAGCATATTGATGGACCACCTTAACAAACATATTTATACATACTAGAATCCTCCCTGCCTTGATTGTGGTAGTAAACCTAAGAAATTCTATGTTATCAATATCCCTTTCTCATGTTTTCTGACATTCTTCACAAAAAAAAGTATTAATCACAAACTTTTGTTTAATGTATGATCAGCAGTTATAACACAGTTAGGATAACATTACTTTCTACTCTCAGTTTATTAATCCAAATAGTGTATTATTTTTATATATATTTATGGTCCAGTTGCTCCTATCATTTCAACTGATAAAGCTTTGGATCACTGCTCTGTTCCCTATAAAATTTTGAACCAAAGCGTTCACTTCATTATTAGGATTATACATAATGGAAAATAATAAAATGTTTGTTTGCCATTGGAGTAGTGGGTTATTTCGACCATATATTTATGTGTACATTCCTTGGCATCTCTCCTCTCATTATTAGTTTGTCACAGCGGCATAAATCTTCAGTAGTTTTAACCCCTTGTGTATGGTATACTTGTATATCTCTATTAAAGGGACAACAATTTTAACACTAATTGGTCCCTGTTGTTGCGTGTGTGTCTTCTGTAAATTTAGATCTTAAGCACATAATCTCTTTCTACCTGTATACTCATATTCCTGTAGGATATAATCACCCTTAGAAAATTTACCACAACCTGTTGGTCTCTGACCTATTGTTGGGTATGTATTCTCCAATATCAGGTACCAAATGATTTCTTAAATTGTTTATAGTATGTTAAATTATCATAAAAAGTAGTGTACCATCTTGCTGTAGAATCCTGAAAATGTTTACTTATAAAATGTATCTATTCTCAATTAGTTATACAAGAGTTATTTTTAAAGTACGAATTATTTTTTCATAAACTGATAACTTTTTAATGTGACTTAAAATCATTATTTTTACAGTGATAGTATACTTTACCCTACTTTCCAACATAATTATCATTGATCTTTAAGCATTTTTCACATCGGAAGATGGGCTTGACGATGATTGTTAAAGAACTCAGCTGCCCCCGTTTCCTGAACCAGTTGATGACAGTGTGATATTGTCATTGGTCTGCAGGTAATTTCCACATGAAAATTCCTTTATTGAGGAAAAGATGGTGCCAGGGCTGAACTTTACAGAGGATGATTCAATATTTTCCACATGTTCACAATAATGCTTTAGTGTACTTATTTCCTTTGAATAGTTCCTTTTTATCTCCATTTCTTTTTCTTGCTTTGAGATTCTGAATTTTTCATTCCAGTGTTCAGATAACTGCGTAAAACTATCCTTTAAATTTTCACTTATTTTAACTTGCACTCTTTACTTATACTTTATAACTTGTTCATTAAGTGACTGTTGTACTCTAGTCTCTAACACTTCTACTCTGCCATTAGTTTCATTTAGTTTTGCAGTTGCCCATATTTTCTCTTATATGTTCTTTTAACTCTGTGTTCTTCCTAGTCTTTAATCCCTGACCAGAGAATTCTTTTAACTGCTCCTGTAGATACTTAAACATGCCTAGAGTTTGAATTCATTCTGTTAAGCCATCTTTGTTTTGGTATACTCATTATTTATTAAAACTTAAAGATATTATTTTATTTATTTTGATTTTTTGGTAAACCATCGCTGTGTATTTATATATAATTATTAGTATTATGTCATATGGGAAATTTTCTGCTCACAGTATATATTTGGTTGAGTGCCAGTTGTAATTACACAACAGTTCTTTAATTCATTCACTACGAAGATTTTATATGTTACGAACATTAGGTGCCCATGTAATTTTTTTTTCTAAATGTGCCATGTTTGTTTATTAATACAAGCAAACACAAAACTAAGAATTGTAACGTTTTCACTACACTCTACTACAATGAGTGGAGTGAGTGTCGTGAATCACCACAGAGAGCATGTGCCATGTCATGGATCCATGACATTAGTAGTGAATGTGTTAATACATCAGACCTTACGTTGGTACATTGTCAGTACCAATATTTTTTATATGTGATAGTTCACATTACGAGTGTGTTGAGAGTAACTAATTAATTTAAGTATCAAACAAGGTAGTGGGCTTTAAGCTATGTCCAAACACCATTGTCACATAAAAAAGTTTGCAGAAAGGACATAGTATTGTGGCATAAAATAATTTTGAAAAAGACAAATTTTCTATTATAAATAAAATTAAAATTTGAAAACGTGATCTTCTTTCAAGTTTCCATATATATAAAATATCATATTAACAGAGCAGATTTGAAAGTAGGAACATAATATTAACTTATAAGTTAAAACAAAAGTCAGTTGCATTGTATAACTGACTAAAACAAAATTTATAAAAACAAAAACTGTTTAAATAATCACATTTGGACTTTTTCTATAGATAAAACTTATGCCAAAAGAAAACAGTACACAACTGTAGAAATATTTAAATATTTAATGGTTATGATATAATATGCCCGTTTAAATTTTACATTACTTACTCAGTTTTTTTTTTTAAATCAAATTGACTATTTACAACTATATTTATATTTGTTCACTTAGAATTCATTGCCTCGACTTTTCGTTTCTCTGTTATTGTAAAAATCAAATCAGTTTATAGTTACCTAACACTCCTTATTGCTTTTTACCATTTTGTGTGTGTGGGGGGGGGGGGGTTCATGTTGATCCAGAGAAACTTGCATGTATAAATTCTCTTTCTCAGTGATGTACAATACACTGATGGTGAGTTACGGAACCATGAGAAATGACATTTGCACTAGGGTGGGCTGAATTTTTATAATATTTTTATTTTGAAACGCAGATGTATACTGCAGAAAACTTGCCTCTAGGGCACCTAAGTAAAACACAGATGAAATAAATAAAAAATATCACATCTATCAGTAACGCATTGTGCTTAAATATTTGAAATTTACTGAAAAATACAAGGTTATCTTGGACCTACAAAAATACAAGATAAAAAATTGCTATATTGAAAAAGCTTTAAAAGTAATGCAAAAAAACACGTTGGATTAAGATAACTATAAAAATTACTTTATTCTGGGTAGCGCAAAGCATTACAAATCTGTAATTTAACATCTTTTTTACGAACCGTACGCGACGCGCAACGGTGTCTATTGCAGCCCGTCACCACTTCTAGAGTTCCGGTTGTCGCTCTGCACCTGTACTGCACCCCCCCCCACCACACCATTGCTATGGAATTTACCCACAATGCAGTGCAAAGCGCGCGCGCCTCCTGCCATTTGTGAGCTCCGTGACACAACAGTATCTGTCAGTGTTGAGCCAGGCAATGATCGTGACGGTGTGTTTCAGTAGTGTTTGCTTCAATAATGTTAGTTTATAACTGATGTGTGTTTGTTTTAGTAGTGTTTGTTTATAACATTATTTTATTACTGTGTCCTAATGGCTGTGTCTAAGAAAATTACTCGCAGCGAGTTTAATTGTCCGTTATTCGGTCACCCAAAGGAGTTATCTGCGAGTAAACTTCCGACGTATGAAGACGTTCTCAAGTGTTTTTTCAATGAACATTACAATTTGGCATTGAAAGCAAACAACAGGTCAGTAAGTTTTTCTCAAGTTTCGAATATTGTGGCACCACAAGTTAAATCCGTGTTTGATAAAGCTTCAATACCAACAGTTACGCTTTACAGAATTGTTCAGTTAATTAATGCATACCATAACAGTTATTGTAATCTTATGAAGTCTTATAAGCGGGATAAGGAAAAGGAAAAGTTCAAAAAGAGAGTTGAGGAATTCAAGCAGAAATCTTTGTTACTATTTGATATCTCTGCTTCTAAGTGCAAAATAACTTTAGACTGCAATTGCCAAAAGGCCACTGAAGTTTGTGAGTGCCCTGTGTCTATTACCTGTATGTGTGAAAAAGCAAAAAAAATACCAGTCATTGAACTAAAATTCATGTACTTGCAAAGAAAACATGGCATAGGAAAAATTGGAAGTGTGGACGTAAAGGAAACAAAAAAAATTACTCAAAGACTTGAAAGAAAGGTTATCGAACATAATACAACTCATTCCACAATTGACGCGATAGCACAGCCATCTTGCTCAAAACAAACAGATACAGAAACTTGCCTGCCAAAAGAGGTAGTAAGTAATTCGTCTGAAGACACTGAAAATGACAGCGATGAAGATTTTAAATTACCAAAGTCTGAAATTAAGTCACCATGGCAGATGCGCGTTAAATTGAAAAATACTGCGCTGACTAGTGATCGCTTTGGATTGTCAGATAGAGCAACGGCAGCTGTGGCTTCAAGTCTGTTGCGGGATTTTGGTATTGTAACTGATGAAGACAACACCTATGTTGTTGACAAAAATAAACTTAGACGGGAAAAAAGTGTTAACCGTTCAGTACTTCAAATGCAAAACAAGGAAAACCATAACCCACTTCAAGGACTGTATTTTGATGGAAGGAAGGATAACACTCTCGTGATTGAAAAAGTTAACTCAAAGCAGTTTCGAAGAACAATAAAAGAAGAGCATTACACGATTTTTAAAGAACCAGGTTCTGTTTACATCGGCCATGTTTCACCCTCTTCTGGTTCTGCTGAAGACATTGCTAACAGCATTATCTCTTATTTAACTGAAACTGGATTTTCACTACAGGAACTGGACGTAGTTGGATGTGATGGCACCGTTACTAATACGGGTTGGAAAACAGGTGTCATTCGTAAAATCGAAGAACACGTTAAAAGAACACTACAGTGGGGGGGGGGGTGTCTCTTACACTTTAATGAATTGCCATTCCGGCATTTGTTTCAAGCTTTAGATGGTGAAACAACGGGACCAAAATCATTTAGTGGTCCGATTGGCATACAACTCAGTAAATTTGAAAAACTCCCGGTGGTAAATTTTGACAGTATTGAGTGTGAGATTCCAGATATTGAACGAAAAATACTAAGCAGAGATCAGCAGTACCTGCTGGACATTAGTTGTGCTATAAAAGCAGGTAACTGCCCTGAAGATTTATCTGCTCGTGAACCTGGCCCACTTTCCCACTCAAGGTGGTTAACAACAGCGAACAGAGTTCTCCGATTGTATATAAGTATCGAAAACCCAACAGATGAACACAAGATCTTAGCTTCTTTCATCTTAAAATCATATATGCCTGTATGGTTTCAAATTAAAACAAGTAAATATTTCACAAATGGACCAGAACATGTATTTGAAGTTATAAAATCGTCAAGATTCCTTCCAGAAAACTTGCTAAAGGTCATTGACCCAATAATTGAGAGAAACGCATTTTTTGCCCATCCAGAAAACTTACTTTTGAGTATGATAGTAGATAAAAGGGATCATGTAAGAGAGTTGGGTTATAGAAGAATTATAAAGGCTAGAAACGTAGCTTCTAAAAGGAAGTCAATCAGGAGTTTCCAAACACCCAAAATCAATTTCCAAGCTAAGGACCACATCGAAATGATTCACTGGGGCACTACTACACTTTCACCACCACCTTTGCTGCGAAGAGTCACCAATCAAGAGATTTGGTCTAAGGTCAAATCAAGTGGAACAGCAGCTGAATGGAACTTTAACAAATTCCCATGTCATACCCAAGCAGTAGAACGATGCGTCAAGCTTGTCACCGAGGCATCTCAAGAGGTGGTTGGATTTAGTTCAAGAGATGGTTTTATAAGAATGACACTTCTTTCAAGATCATCAATGCCAAGTTTTTCAAGCAAATCTAAATTCAAACTACCTGAATAAGACAAGTAAAAGACTACATTGCCTTACAAACTAAACATTCCAAGTGACAGAACATAAACTTTTATTTGTTTCTTTAAAATATGTCAATTTTGGTTTTTTATGTTGTTTTTGAAGTTTAATGTACTAATAAAATAAAGTAAAATGTATTATTTTTCAATTTATTTATCCTTACTACATATTGTCCTACTAAAATGAGCCGATAATTGATTGTACCAGGAGTTCTTATCTCTACTTTATTTTTTGGAAAAAGTACAAAATTTGTATATTTTCTCAAAGTTTCAGGCTAATGCGCTACCACCAGGTGTAAGATAATATAATTTACCTTTTTTATTTACACAACTGTTCTAGAGGCAAGTTTTCCGTGGTATAGCACTTCAAAATATTAATTTTTTTATTTTTCGGCCCACCCTAATTTGCACCTCGATGACCAGATTGGGAGAGAGAATAAGCCAAAGCTGTCTTACATATATGGTCTGGTATACCATTCCAGTGAAAGACTGCTCAAGACCATGGCCTTGAGGTTCAGGTTCGGTGTCACTTGTAACAACTTGGAAATTATTTACACTTGTTGCACAGACATTATCGCGTTTATGTACAACTCAGTAGTTGTAACTGATGTATACTGTATAGCACCATTCATTAGTGATTTCTGTACTCTAACTTGTTAATAGAAAATTAAACAAATAATGGCACATTTGTATTGTTCACACACATTCATAGATGCAAATAATTATCCAATTCACTTTAGTATAATTTGTTTTTGCCATTGTACCTCACACTTTTGCACTGTTGGCAAAAAATTCATTTGCTTTTGCTGGCGAAATAATCCTGTATGTGCAGGTCTCAGACATCCAACTAATGGTGAAAATACAGTTCAACCTCTCTCCACATGAGATTAAACTTAAGGTGTCTATTAAAATAGTTTTATACTTTCTAGTTTGACATAAATGTACAGACACATTTTGAACATTCCCCATGCACAATTTTTATTGTTGTAATACGCGACATACACACATTATATATATGTGCACACACACACACACACACACACACATAAACACTTCTTGCTAAAGTCAGTTTCTTGATACATAAATTATTTAATATTTATAATTATTTTACATAAAGATATACTATTTCCTGCAGTAGATGTTACGTAGGCCAAACAAAAAACCAGAAATACAAAAATCCAATTTGGCCACACATGCAATAAATACAGGACATGAATTCCCAGACATAACCAACATGACATTGATAAAACATATACCACACAAAGGCACGATAGTAAATGAAAACTTACAAATACATAAACACAAAACATGACAATTTTCAAAATACTCAATATTGAAAACAGTGAAAAAACAAATATATACACCACACCCACACATAATAATACCAATTTAAACTACCAAAAACTAACAGGAAGCCATACCAAAACAAACCTGTACACAAATATTCAACATGATCAAAAACTAAGATAACTGAGGATAGGAAAAATATTTTATTCCTGAAACATGTTCCAAGTAACAAAATAATATATCTTGATATAAAATAGTTATAAATATTAAAAATACACATACAGTAGAACCTCAATAATTTGTCATCTATGGGACCGAAGGGGTGACGATTAGTGAGGGGGTAAAAAACAAACCCATTAAAGACAATACAAAATGTTTTATTACAACACTATAGTATTATCAAATAGCAAGGGTCAGGGCCACTCACAAACAGGCAGCCTGCACACACACAAGCGCAGGTGATTACGACCGGCCGGATTCTTGCCGCATTAAAATGTTTAATATATATCAATTCTACACACCATTACAAGAAAAATGATACCAAACAATCTATAATTTACTGAAATGGAGCCCAAAATATCAGCTATGTTTGGTACGAATACAGTACATGAATTTTGAGTTGCTTTTTACCCGACATTGGCAATTTCAGTAAATTATAGATTGTTTGGTATCATTTTTCTTGTAATGGTGTGTAGAATTTATATATATTAAGCATTTTAAGATAAAATGTCAACTAAAATAAATCAAAGTTTGAACAACTTAAGTCCACTAGGTGACTAATGCGGCGAGAATCCGGCCGGTCGTAATCACCTGCGTTTGTGTGTGTGCGGGCTGCGTGTTTGTGAGTGGGCTTGACCCTCGCCCAGCCGCACTTGCTATTTGATAATACTATAGCAATGTACAGTGCTAATGCTATGCTCGAACATTTTTATTGCTGAAAATGTTCAAACTGAAACAAGTTAAGCATTGTAATTGCAAAAAAATTTGTTTAGTGATTGTGAAAAACATCTGTAATTTTATTGTTTTTTTCTGTTGACTACTTTTCAAGACCCAAATTATGTATTTGGCGCAATGAAATTATTTTAGGTAATTCTGCTTCACCTTGGCCTTCGTACCACATGAGTACTGCAGTCAGTGATTGAATGGCCTTGTTATTAGAGATTGCAGGTTTTATTGGCTGGTGGTCTTCTTCATCATTAGCTTCTGCAGGTTCTTAGGATACGTATCTAACAATTCCGATGTGGGGTCAAGACCTTCTGGTTCTATAGACGCTGGTTGTAATTCAGATGGCCGCAACTTATTCCAGGCAAATTTTAGAGTGTTTTCCAGAGTACTTGGCCAGGCATCAGCAACCCGACTGAATTTTTGGAAACATATTATGCTGTGACAACACAACAGAACACTTACTGTGCCGTGTACACAAGTACAAAATACCAATTTCTCAGGCTAACCAATACCGTCCGTAATCCATTCTCCTGTCTATTATTAGAACCCAGGCCACAATCAGCACGTTTCTGGTTTACACTGGCTATAATTAGAGTATATACGTTACTTGTTAATAAAGAAAATAAAGCTTCAGTGGATGACGAAGTAGTGAGGTTCCACTGTGTTTACATATTATTCTTGTTGTTTATTATACATTATAATTCTGATGAGAATACATTAAATTAAAACTGTCAAAACATTACATAATCAATAAATAAAAAACATTCTTGTTTATAAAAATATAAAGTATTAGGCTATTATTAAAAATATATATAGTAGTGTGTGTGTGGACTGTTGATACTGTTTCATATTGGTACAAAACCAGGCAGAACATTGTTGAAAAATTATTAAGGAGACAAAAGTTTTGTAAGATGATAAGCTGTTTCAACTCTGTAGAGATGCTAATGGTCTGAAGGAAAAAATACTGAAAGATCCATTAAAAGATATAGGCAGTTTACTGCTAAAGTCAGCACAGTTTATTTGTATTTTCAGGTATAGTATAAAGAAGACAGTAGGACAAATAAAACATTTTAATTTCAAATTAATGTACATTGTACATTTTATGCAAGTTAAGAGAATTTTTAAAAAGAAACTTATTTAGTATTGTTCACTTCATAATATGCTACTCAACATCTTTTCATTTACTGGTATGTTTTTAACAAACTTTAGGAATCTATCAGCTTCAGTTTTTTTAACTACCTTACTGAATGTTATGTGAAACGTATTAGTAGGAACATTTCTTATTGCTTTCATTATTTTTTTTAGATTAGACATTAGATTTTTTTATCTTTGATCATTTATTGCCTCTCACAATATAGTTTTCATTTGGATATATCTCTAGTATCTTGAGGAATAATGCCTTATAATTTCTTTTAGACATAAATTATAATAAATATAAGCAACACTGCTGTAATTGAAGTACCAGAACTAATTAAATTGTATTTGTTTATATATTCAGGATCCAGTCCAGCAAGCAGTCATAGTTCAGAGGAAGCATGTCCGGATTTTCCACCTCTTACAGCACCTCTAGAATCACAAGTATCTTCAGCACACACAAGTGATGGACACCTACTTGCTGTTGGAGATATTGTCTGGGGAAAAATTCATGGATTTCCTTGGTGGCCTGGCAAAGTTAATAGAGTTTTTAATTTATTAGCTGCAAATTAAAACTATAAAGTGTATGTCTGTGTGATGATGAGGCCATTAGATCAAATTTTCAAAAACACTTAGTTACAGAACATCAGAAATTTTAAAATATTGTTACGACGGTCTACTTGATCGTCGTAGGTACAGTGGAAACAAAATACAAGATACCAATTAAGTCACTAATCACCAGCTTTAATTTTCACAGTTAAACAGTTCGTAATTAACAACACAGTCTCTTACAACAAATCAAATAAAAATCGTTCACATTCACAATAACAGTGTCTACTAATTGAGTTCACACAATTATTAACACAATACTACTTCACATCGACAACACTCAATCCGCACTAGCCAAAATCGCTCACGTTACTCAACTGACAATCCGCCTGCTATGGCTTTATATAGGCCCCAGAGAGGTGCCATACAGCTTTGCCTCTTTACTGCACACCAGCGGATTAATGCTTATCTCAAGTGTTCTTGGAACTCAACTAGAATCACGTAGTTGACTGACGCAACAGCTGCCACACTGGACGGGGGGAGTGGAGAATGTTCTGGATTGTTCGGTAGGCTTCTCGTAACACTGTCCCCTCCTTAAGCCTGTTCGTCCCGAACTGGTAAACCATCTCTGAAGTAATACTTGGCTAGGCGATCTAGGTAGACGTCCTTGCTTGTTCTCCGGTTCTTCGAATTCAGTCTTGTGTGATCCGAACGTCAAGTTCCCAGGAATACGAGTCTTCCGCTCAACTGCTAGTTTTGCAGGAATCACTCCCACTGCGTCATGTACTGATGACCTGAACACCACGGGCTGATCCAAGTCTGTTTGGTTTTCATCAACAACCTCTTGCCTAACTTCATCTTCAGCAACTTTTCCCCCGCGGGCGCTTCTATTAACTCACGAACAAACAAGGGGTTTTCCTTGACACCCATAGTTAGCTTTCCAGTCACTTCTTTTGCCCTTTCACGTATTTGTACTTCCTCTGCTAGTTCTTCTCCCATTACCGCCTGGAATAGGAAAGGATCCTCTTGACCAAACCTGTTGACTTCTTCTTCGGCCAATGCCATGAGCTTGATTGAGTGGTTGCCAGACCATGACATTTTAGCCATGCAAAGCTTTATCTTCTCTTGGCCAACCTTCAGGACGTTCTCTCTTAAGTCCACAACGAATCTGTAAGCATTCATAATGTCTGTGCCAAGAATCAGTTCATCAACAATGTCTGCAACAAGCATTTGGTGGCTAAACTTGAGAAGACCCAGGCGTACACGTACGTCTATCTTTCCTAACACATTGACGGGGCTTCCAGTCATAGTCTGTATTGTACAAGAGCTAATTTGAGGCCGTCGGTTGCCGATTAGGTCAGGGCGTACAATAGACACTGTAGCACCCATGTGAACTGTAAATTATGTTCGTTTACTTTCCGCAAATCCATTAACGATCAGGTTTCCACTAGTCTTCTGTAGCGTGAAAACTATGTGCTGTTCTGGGGCATTACTTCTCCAAATGGTGCGATCGCTCTCTTCTCTCGGTATTTTATTCTTCCAGCAGTCTACCTGTAGATGACCACATTTCCCACAGTTGTAACACTTCGGTCTTCTGTCTTTATCCTTTTGTTCGAAAGATCGTTGTGGCGCTACTGACTTCTTAAACTCTTGTTCTTGAATCGTCTTATTATTCCGTCTGTTATGACGATACTGTGGTATTGGATCCATTTGACTACAACGTGATGACACACTTTGATTAATGTAGGTCACCGACTTGGCAGCTTCAAAACAAAACGGAGAGCATGAACAAGAGTGTCTGATTTATTATCATGCCATGCCATTCTTAACACTTGTTGTAATCGACTATCTCTGATACTGAAATAAACATAATGAGAGAAATCTACTTCCGGAAGTCCTCCGATTCTTCGGGATAAGCCAATCTCGTCAGTCGGTTGACATTCACTTCAAACTCTTGAAGGCTCTCCCCTGAATGCTGTTGCCTCGCTTTAAGTTGTTCACGGTACACTTTGCACAAATGCTGGTCACCGTACCGTAATGCCAGAGCTTTAGTTAATTCGGCATAGACGTTCTGACTGTCAGATGGCACTTTCTGTATTAGTTCTGCGGCAGGCCCTTTTAAAGCAAGAGTTAGTGAAAGTCCTTTCTCTTCTTCCGTCCATTTATTTAAGCGAGCGGCAGCTTCAAATTGGCGAATATAAATTGCCCAGTGAATGCTTCCATCAAACGTTGGGGCCTTTGCGAACACTGGCCCTACTACAGTTTGATTTCTCTGATATTTTGAATCTTCATCAGCATTTATTGATGGTCTGTCTTTATCAATTATTTCTTTGACTAAATGTTCGACTTCCTTTTTAATTTGTTTTATTGAATTTGTAATAGAATCTTCTAAACTTGACATACTTGTTTTTATAGTTGACACAGATTTTTCTATTTCAATATTCTGTCAACTTGTTTGTTTAGCTCACCTCGTGAAAGGACGAATTTTGCAGTGTTATCATCTTGTACGAACACCTTAACGTCACCTGCTTGACGACTAAATTCTTCTTTTTGTTGTTCCTGTCTTTGTTGTAGCATTGCTCAGAATGCTTCTATCATCTGACTGGTATCTATTTTATTTTTAGCGACTACCACCAACACCACTCTTCTACGAAGTGTCCTCTGTTTCCACTGTTAACCGTTCTATCCCAGTTCTGACACCACTGTTATGACGGTCTACTTGATCGTTGTAGGTACAGTGGAAAACAAAATACAAAGACACCAATTAAGTCACTAATCACCAGCTTTAATTTTCACAGTTAAACAGTTCATAATTAACAACACAGTCTTTTACAACAAATCAAATAAAAATCGTTCACATTCAAAATAACAATGTCTACTAATCGAGTTCACACAATTATTAACACAATACTACTTCACATCAACAACACTCAATGTCAGATATTTTGTTTTCATAACAATAATAAAACTCCCCCTATCTCTACTTCATTATCTCTAATAGAGTGCACTCCCATTACCTGTTTCAAAGTACACTTCACATTGTAATCAGCAATCATAATTAGAGCGTTTTTCTTTCCAGGAGTGTACGGTATATCGTGCAGTTCAGTTCTTTTTGGTTTATACACGCAACCGCAAGAATAGAAAGACTATTCACCGCTATTGTTATTTTACTTTGTGCTTATTTCATGTGTTTATTTTATGTGTTTAATGTTTGTTGGAATATTATTGTGAAGTTTAGGACTGCCTAAAAAATCACCAAAGTGTTGCTTACAACGCACTAGGACAAGGTCAGTAAACGCTTAATATTTATGCATTGTTGATTACGTGAGAATAAATCCTTTTAACTATTTAGTTTTACAATATACAGTCCACTGTTAATAAAAAAGAACCCCACATTTTTGGTCCGTCCAGCCCGGATAGCATCTTTCATTCAGAATCCAGCACGTTGGAAAGCAAGATTTTTATTAATTATTACGCTCTTTATTATTACATTTATTGAATTATTGTAACGCTTAAATATTAAAAAAAAAAAAATTATTTACTACTGGCAAGTATTGTTGCTCAGTGCTCTTTTCATTTTGTTATGATTTTTTCATGTTTTTTCACGCAAGCATAGTTTATTGATTCATTGTGCAGCGTGTGTTATTTCATGTTTTATCTAGCAAGCATAGTTCTAAAGTGTAGTGTGTTTCTTCAAAATCGACCTCTGTATTAGTTTCTATAAAATACAGTAGCCATATTCCTTTATTACCATATTACCATTATTACTGTCATCTATCATTACTGTATTATTACTGTCATTTATGGTATTTTAGAGTGATAAAAAAAATAAATAAATAAAAAAGAAAATTAAAATTATTTGGACTGGAAATTACTGAATACTGGAAGAACATTGTGAATTACAACTTTTACTTAGAACTCTTTTGTTATTTACATCTGAATCTGTTTTTTAAACCGAGTGTATTAATAAATTACCAAAATGAGATTTTCTTCTTTTGTGAAGCAAAGTGAACTGATTGAGAGTAGGCTTCGTAATATTAACAAGCAAATTGTTGCTCTTGAGGTTATTGGTATAGGTAATTTAACTGAACAGCAAACACGAAAAGTTAGTTTGCTTAGTTCCACCACAGAAAATAAATATGCTGAATTTGAAAGGCTTATAAATAAACTATTTAGTACAACACCTTTACCAGAAGATCTGGATAATGAACAGATTTCAAGATTACAATATTCTGTATCAGACTTAAATATAGCTATACAAAGTTCGTGTACTCCTTTTCTACCATCGCTACCGCAGGAAACCTTGGATCAGTCTCACACTGGTGCATCACAACTAGTTGCGCCTACTCCCACCATAAATTTACCTCGCTTAAACTTGGGAACATTTTCTGGACAACCTGAGAAATGGGTAGCCTTTCACAGTCTGTTTGAAAATGCAGTGCACAAAAATGAAACCATTTCTAATGTGGAGAAATTTACATACTTGCTTTCTTGTTTGACTGATGAGCCGCTAAATTTAATTAAATTGTTGCCTGTCACTAATACAAACTATGCCATAGCCTGGCAAACTTTGCTAAAAAGATATCAAAATTCTAGATTGTTGATAACACTTCACGTAAACAATATATTTGAGTTACCACAATTGCACAATCCTTCAGTTAAACAAATGAGGAATTTTCTGTCGACCTACAATGAAAATTATCAAGCGCTCAAAGCACTAGGACATGATATTCCTAGCGAAAGTTTGTTGTTGACCTCATATATTTTGCATAGATTTGACACGGAATTCAGGACCAAACTTGAACGTTCTCGAGATAATTTACAAAATGTTCCTACCATTACAGAAGTAATTACATTCTTAGAAAATTAATGTTCTTGCAAAGAGGCGGCCGGTTTAACTAAAATCATCTCAAAAAATGAACCTTCTCTTCAAACCTCTCAAAAAATCAGTGGCTTTAAAATGAATACAAACCAGTTTAAACCGCACAAAATAGCGATGGTCACTACTCACGCTCAGCATTGTATCTTCTGTTCATCAAATTCACACAACATATATAGATGTGCAGATTTTTCCGCACTTACTGTACAAAACAGACAAGCTTTTGTTAAAAATAAGAACTTGTGTCAAAATTGTTTTGGAACACATAAGTTAGTCACCTGTAAGTCCGTCCACACATGCAATGTATGTCATAGGCGTCACCATAGCCTACTACATTTTTTTGTTGAGAACCGCTCCGCACAACTGCAACAAAAATTGACTCAGTCAAATAGACCTGCCTTGTGCCCTTCTGTTGAAACGACGATGCATAAGCAAAACCACTCTGCAGAGTGTCACCAGGATACTACCTTGAAAGGTGTTTCTTGCAACCAGAATAACACTGTGTTACTCACAACCGCTTTGGTGCATATCACATCTGCCAGTGGAAATGCAGCAGTTGTACGAGCTGTGCTTGATAGTGCATCCCAAACAACAATTATTTCGGAAAGTTGTGCAAAGACTTTGTGTTTGTACCGCTCTCAAACAGATGTTCCAGAACTTAGTGGCATCTCTACCGCCCCAGGGACTTACCTTTGTGACATTGTCTTCGCTCAGTGGGAATATTTTAGCAAAATCTCACCCAGTCATGATTCTTAATAAAATATCATGCAATCTGCCTCGTGTTCAGCTCCCATCAGAAATTAAAGAGCGACTCAAAGGTTATATGCTAGCGGATCCCACTTTTGATGTTCCGGGTCCAGTTGACCTTCTGATTGGAGCAGATTTATTTGCATTGACTCTTAATGGTACCTTTATCAATCTCGGCAAGAATATGTCATACGCTGTCAATACAATCTTTGGCTATGTTGTGCTTGGTCCGACACCTGTTTCACTTAAGTCTAAGCCTTACTCAGGCTTAGTGACTCTTTTATCGACGAATGATTGTGATCTGCACGCAACATTGCAACGTTTTTGGTCCATAGAGGAACCACCTCACACTACAAAACTCGCTCCACAAGATGAAAAATGTGAAGCTCACTTCGTCTCTACTCATAAGAGAGATGCCTCTGGCAGATATGTTTGTCACTTGCCTTTCAGCGGAAACCCTGCTCATCTAGGTGACTCTACAACTTTGGCAAAACGCCTGTTTAATACACTTGAATGCAAATTTGAATCTCAACCTGAGTTTAAACAGAAGTATGTCAATTTTATGAATGACTACTTAGCATGTGGGCACATGAAACTGTGCACATCTGTGCCGTCTCTGAACAAGCCGCATTACTTTTTGCCACATCATGGCGTTTTTAAAGATAGGAAAATCCGTGTTGTTTTCAATGCATCAGCACCATCTTCTTCAGGTGTCTCACTGAACCACATTCTACATCAGGGTCCAAAGTTGCACAATGACATTACTGATATAATTCTTCGCTTTCGTCAACATAAATTTGTTTTCTCTTGTGATATCAAACAAATGTTTAGGCAGATATCCATCCATGAAGATGATCAGATCTTTCAGTTAATATACTGGAGGGAAGACACTTCAGTCCCACTAAAGGTCTACCAATTGACTACTGTTACTTATGGTATGACGTCCTCGCCTTACCTTGCTAATAGAGTAGTACAACAGCTCATTATGGACGAAGGAAAAAATCATCCACTTGCTGCTGAAGCACTCCAACAGCAGATATATGTTGATGGTGCTCTATTAGGGAGCAATTCTCTGGAAGAAGCTCTCCACCTACAAGAGGATGTCATTTTACTTTCGAAAAAGGGTGGATTCGAACTGAGCAAGTGGTCTTCAAACCATCCTAAACTCTTAGAAAATGTCATGCAAGATAATCATGAGACACCCCTCATGTTACGCACGTCGGAACAGCCATTTTCAAGTCTTTTAGGGCTAAAATGGATCCCAGATATTGATGTCTTTTCATATTTGATGCACACACCTTCAAGTAATTACACAAAAAGAACTTTACTTTCATCAATTGCTCAGATCTGTGACCCTTGTGGTTGGATATCCCCAATAGTTTTTTGGTCTAAAGTCTTAATGCAGCATGTATGGACCTTAGGCTTAGATTGGGATTCTCCATTACGTGATCATATTTCCGAGAAGTGGTCACGATTCGTGAAAGAACTTCCAGAAATAGAAAAGCTAAGGATACCACATTTCATATCCTTAGCAACTGCAGTCAATATCCAGCTTCATGGATTTTCAGATGGAAGTGAATCCGGATATGCAGCTTGTGTCTTCCTACGCACAGAGGACGCAGAAGGAGATGTCAATATATGACTGCTGATCGCAAAATCAAGAGTAGCTCCACTGAAGCGTGTGACTATTCCCCCGCTTGGAACTTTGTGGTGCGCACATGTTAGTCAAATTGCTACATTACTATACAGAACAGCTCTCACAACATCACAAGATTGACAACATTTCAGCATGGTGCGACTCTACAGTAGTTCTATCGTGGATACGCACTCTATCTTTTCGTCTCAAGGTGTATGTTGCTAATCGTGTGGCACAAATACAAGACTTAGTTTCACCGCACGTCTGGAAATATGTTTCAACTGTTGACAATCCTGCTGATTGTGCTTCTCGAGGCTTGACACCCACGGTTCTGATGAAACATAGCCAGTGGTGGCTAGGACCACCATGGCTCGCTAAATCAACGCAGACCTGGCCACAATCTATCCTTCATCCAATTTCGGAGGAGTCTATTCCCAAAATGAAACCAAATGTGCTTAATCTTATGATGACCACAAAAGAAGTCCCAACATTTGGATTTCTTACAAAGTTTTCTTCTTGGAAGACTCTTCTTCATGTAATGGCTTATGTCCTTCGCTTTATAACCCGTTTGAAATTTAAAACCACCATAAGTGGATCATTTACAGTAACGGAATTAAATAATGCCTGTAACCGCATTTGCTGGCTCATTCAGAGACTTCACTTTGCAGAAGACATAGATCTACTCTCCAAGAAAATGACATGCTCAAACCGCATCCAACATCTAGCACCCTTTATTGATGATGCAGGAATAGTCCGTGTCGGAAGTCGACTGAAGAACTCTGCGCTTACTTACAATGCCAAACATCCTATTCTTCTGCCAAAAAATCATGTCACTATTCATTTACTCATCGATTACTATCATGGCATGTACCTGCACGCTGGTCCCCAGTTCCTCCAAGCAACACTATCTCAACGCTTTTGGATCCTCTCCACCCGCAGTGTTATACGCTCAAGAATATTTAAATGCGTACGATGTTTTCATACCAAATCAACAAACACGTCTCTGCTCATGGGTGATCTACCAGCCGGTCGTGTTACCCCTACTCGTTGTTTCAACGCTTCTGGAGTTGATTATGGGGGCCCTTTCATGGTCAAATTTTTTACACTTCGCAGGATACAGCCTATAAAGGTGTACCTCTGCCTGTTCATCTGTTTTGCAACAAAAGCTGTACACTTGGAAGTGGTTACTGATTCAACTACAGACGCCTTCATTGCAGCCCTTACGAGATTCATCTCTAGGAGAGGTCTTGTATCAGACCTGTACTCTGATTGTGGGACTAACTTCATAGGAGCTGCTTCTTCGCTCAAAAGATATTTTCAAGATCTCATGAAGCAACCAGAGATGCAAGATTTTGCTACGAACAACAGTATCACATTCCATTTCATTCCTCCGCGTGCACCTCACCAAGGTGGACTTTGGGAACGTGCCATTAAAGGTGCAAAATATCATCTCACCAGAGTCATAGGTGAACACATTTTAACGTACGAAGAATTTACCACCTTAGTTGTGCGTGTTGAAGCTATCCTTAATTCGAGGCCGATAGTTCCTCTCTCGAATGACCCTTCAGATCTTCAACCTCTTACACCAGGACATTTTCTAACTGGAGGACCTCTTAATGCCCTGATTGAACCTCAACTAACTAATGCACCACTTAATCACATAAAACGCTGGAAATTGGCTCAAGCCTTCACACAACATCTCTGGAAAAGATGGAAAATGGAGTACCTCCACACACTTCAAGAACGGTCCAAATGGATCAGACCTCAAGAAAATCTCAAAATAGGAGATTTAGTCGTTATTTATGAAACGAACCTGCCACCCCTCAAGTGGAAGCTCAGGAGAGTCATCTCAGTATCTCCAGGGAATGATGGAGTGGTACGTGTCATCAACATGCAGACTGCCGGTGGAACCTTGACCCGTCCTTCTGTTATGGTTTCCCGTCTTCCCATTTACTAAAATCCTTGACCAGTCAATTGGCTACTGCCCCTTATAATTTAGTTTTATTATACTCTTCCAAAGGATCAAATTTGTTCTTATGTTCTTTTAATGTTTCTTGTTGAACCAGTTGGTTCAAAGGGGCCAGTATGTCAGATATTTTGTTTTCATAACAATAATAAAACTCCCCCTATCTCTACTTCATTATCTCTAATAGAGTGCACTCCCATTGCCTGTTTCAAAGTACACTTCACATTGTAATCAGCAATCATAATTAGAGCGTTTTTCTTTCCAGTAGTGTACGGTATATCGTGCAGTTCAGTTCTTTTTGGTTTATACACGCAACCGCAAGAATAGAAAGACTATTCACCGCTATTGTTATTTTACTTTGTGCTTATTTAATGTGTTTATTTTATGTGTTTAACGTTTGTTCGAATATTATTGTGAAGTTTAGGACTGCCTAAAAAATCACCAAAGCGTTGCTTACAACGGGACATTTACAACGCACAAGGACAAGGTCAGTAAACGCTTATATTTATGCATTGTTGATTACATGAGAATAAATCCTTTTAACTATTTAGTTTTACAATATACAGTCCACTGCTAATAAAAAAGAACCCCACACTCAGTGTGCACTAGCCAAAATCGCTCACGTTACTCAACTGACAATCCGCCTGCTATAGCTTTATATAGGCCTCAGAGAGGTGCAGTACAGCTTTGCCTCCTTACTGCACGCCAGCGGATTAATGCTTATCTCAAGTGTTCTTGGAACTCACTAGAATCAGGTAGTGTTCGGTAGGCTTCTCGTAACAATATTGTTACTTATATTTGTTCATACACTCCTGTCATACAAAAACATGTATAGCAGATTGGGGGTTAATTACTAAAAATATGATTAATTGTATAAGTTGTTATGAAAATTCAGCCTTGTATTAGAACAAAAACTGGCTGTTATAGTCAGCCAATTGTAGAAAACTACTGAGATATTTCAGTTTACAAAGAATGTGCTTCTATCACATTACTGAACAGAATTCTGTGCAGTTCATAGATGTGATAGAAGCACATTTAGTCTTCTGAATCACTGAATAGATAATTAATATGAGTAAGTACACTCAAACGCAGGTAAGAAGGCACTTGGGCCCGGTGAGACCTGGTGGGCGAGGGGGTGGAGGAGGGCAAACAATGCCGTCACACAGACATTGACCTTCACACATCCACTAACTCACAGGGGATGACGATCACATGACTGAAGGGGTGGCCGGTTTCAGTTGTTGACACATTTTTATCAATCGGCCAAGTGCCTTCTTACCTGCTGTCTGCTGTATGCACAAACTCAACGATAATTTATAAAAAATTTAAAAAGGTATTCAATCATTTAAAAATGTGGACCATTAGTTTTTAAGATACAGCATTTTTATGGATTTTTTAAAATTATTTTGAGGAAATAAAAACCTCAAAAACTTTTTAGACAGTAATAATGTATTTTTGTTTTTAAAATACAGTAGAACTTGGCTAATTCGAACGTGCATAATTCGAATTCGTGGATAATTCGAACTTTTACCGTGGTCCCTTGAATATCCTGTGTTAAACCGTGCAAAAACATCATCTGTAATTCAAACTTTTTTTGGTTAATTCGAAATAAAAATTTTGCTCAAACTACAAATAATCGCCTGCAGTATGGGCTAGACCACGTAATAATAGAGACACGACTGGAAACAGACAAGCAGGCATCGCCCTTTGTGAACAGACACTTGTCCTTTGTGTCAAATTCGTGGAATTGGCGCCAGTATCTCGCGATGACACGTGACTGGCTCATGTAACGGTACCGTCCGCCATTGTCCCTTGTTCCACTCCTCGTCAGTCAGCTACCCTCACTGTTGCTTTCAGTTCAGTCTGCCTGCATTTGCGGAAGGGTTAAGTCTTTTTGAGTTTCTGCTGTGCGAGCTGTGTCCTGTAGTGAGAGACCGTTCCTTTCTTTATACAGTATTATATATACAGACTGGTGTGTTTTAGTGACGCTTATTGTGCAGTTTTATTGTGTTGTGTGTTCATCATGGCCCTTTCAAAACCAACACGGACCCAATACAAATCATTGACATTTGCCGAAAAAGTTGCCGTTATTCAGGAAGTGGAAAAGGGACAAAAAAAGAAATCTGAAATTGCTAAGGAATTCGGGATACCGCCAAATACACTGTCAGCATACCTAAAAAATAAAGAGAAGATTTTGAGTAGTGTGTATAAAGCCAGCGACAAAGATAGGAAAAGAGCGCGAGGACCAGAAAATCCTGACGAGGATGAATGTGTAGTGAAGTGGTTTAAGCAAGCAAGGGACAAAAAAATTCCAGTCAGTGGGCCCCTCGTCAGAGCCAAAGCTGAGGAATTCACATCTAGCTTAGGGAAAAATGATTTTAAGGCCAGCACTGGTTGGCTCGATGGTTTTAAAGAAAGGAGTGGCATGTCTTTCAAAACTGTTTGTGGGGAAAGTGGATCTGTTGACGTTGAAGCTGCAAATTCATGGAAAGACGATGTGTTGCAAATGATTTCTGATAGAGACGCTAAAGACATTTTTAATGTAGATGAGACGGGCTTATTCTTCAAATGCACCCCCGACAAAACACTTGCTTTTAAAGGAGAAAGTTGTAGTGGCGGCAAACACAGCAAGGAGCGCATAACACTTTTAGTCGGAGCAAACATGGATGGCTCGGAAAAACTGCCTTTGCTAATAGGGAAGTCAGCCAACCCACGTTGTTTCAAAAATGTAAAAACAAAACCAGTTGAATATGAATCAAACAATAAAGCTTGGATGACAGGTGAAATTTTCGAAAGATGGCTTTTGAAAATCAACAGGAAATTTCGGAATCAAAACAGAAGACTCGTCCTGTTTATTGACAACTGTACAGCACATAATACTATTCCTGCGATGGAAAATGTAAAGGTTGTGTTTTTCCCCCCAAACATGACTTCAGCAGTTCAACCTATGGACCAAGGTGTAATAAAAAAATTTAAGCATTTTTATAGATGGCTGTGGTCCAAAACATTCTGTCAGGTGCTTATTTAGATGAGCACGAAAATATCAAAGATTAACATCCTTCAAGTTGCCCGCATGTGCAACAGTGCTTGGGACCAAGTTACGCAAAAATCAATTGCTAATTGCTTTCGTAAAGGTGGTTTCTGCCACATTGAAGGTGAAGATGAGAATAAAACTGCTAGAGAAGGCATACCCACTGCAGATAACTGGGAAGATGTTGGACATGATGCAGGCATTCGTTATGAAGAGTTTGTAAACATGGATGAAGACCTGGCGGTGTGCGGTGAACAGACAGATGCAGAGGTCATGGCTGATGTTATGAACAACAGAAATGATGGTGCATCTTCAGATGAAGAAGGGGACCAGCTAGAACTTCCAGAGATACCGATTCCAACGGCTTCACAGGCATCAAATTACATTCAAGACTTGAGACGGTTTGTTGAAGGACAGCACAACGTAAGTGACGCTATTTTCCAAGGACTTAATAAACTTGAAGAGTTTACTACAACTCAATGTATTAACTGCAAAATGCAATCAAAAGTTTCTAGCTTTTTTAAAAAACTGTAAATGCTGTATTTTGTACTGAAACATGTTTATACGTTTGTAATACATATGTATAAGGAAGTTGTTTAATAAAATAACATTTTGGTTTACTGAATTTCGGTTTTTGATTTGATTTTTCTACCCTTATTAAAACTTTCCTAATTCATATTTTTGGATAATTCGAATTTTTTACTGGTCCCTTCAGCTTTGAATTAGCCAAGTTTTACTGTAGTTAGCTTCTTGTTATATCACTAATATAGCTTAGAATGTAGAACAGGATATGCCGTCGTTGTATTCTATTTAGTATACAAGGAAGGTGAATAAACCAAAAGGTTAACAGTGAGCATAATATTAATTGTTTAACAAAACTCAAAAATCTCACCAGTCAGGTGAGATGTGAAATAGGGCATGAATAACATGCTTCTGTTTCTAAGGAATTTATGCAACCGTTTTGTATTCCTCTTCCATATTCAGGTTATGATTCTTCCCCATTCGCTAGTGGAATGGTTTACATTTTGAATGACCTTATGTACTATTGTTGAAGTGAGATAACTTGTTGGGTTAGTTGATTCAGTTCCTTTTTAATGGTGTGTGTGTGGGGGGGGGGGGCACATATGTGTGGGTAGTACATTTCTATACTAGTTTTGGTGTCTTGTATAATACTGGGTTTTATATTTTACCATGCATATTTTCAAATGATTAATGTTGTCTTGTTTGTTGGCCACTTTCAGCTTTTTCTCATTCTCAATCAGTATTTCCTCTTATTACCTGTTTCTGTATCTGCATGAGTTCAGTTATGGACAGTATTTTAAACCTGTAATAATGAAATTTACTCCACTTGCAGCTACATGCTTGGATAATGCAGGTGTTATCAGCAGTGGTGAAGTTACATGGAGCCTATTGAGGCAATGCCTACCCTAACAAATTCTGTGGAATAAAAATTATAAATACACATGAACTACGTAACGTAAAGATTATACCTAATTACATGCTTTACTGAGTGACCACTAGATGGTGACAAGTGACAGTAGACATAATGAGGCAATGTGAACTTGCCTCAGCGGTTTTTGTATACATCGTATGTAAGCAATGTGTTTCGCAATTGTGAAGTGTGGGGAGGGGGTATTGTTCCGCGGTCCACACACATAGAGTTGAGGCATGTCTCACTGCTGTGGTGCAAACAGTTAAGCTTTAAAGTGTGCTGTGTTGTTTATAATCGTATTTATTTTAAGCGGTTATTAAAAGTGTGCCTGTTATTCCGCTGAACTAAGACGATCAAGATTGTTATTTAAATTATTTGTGACAGTAAACATATATATAGAAAATAATCAAGTTATAAATTTTGAAATTCAGTCAGTTGTAATATTGTATATTGCCCGAAATGAGTGAACGCGGTCCTTTTAATACCTTGTCAGATCTTTTGAACTTATTAAAAAGTAAGCCGTTTTCTTCTTGGACTTACGAAGAAGAAATGTGGTGTTAAAAACAAAAGATTTATGCCTAATTTAGACATTAAACATTTTTATGGTAAAGTATCTAGAAAATTTCAGCTTTCTTGGTACAAGCGATATTCGTGGTTGACAGGCTGTTCTGAAACCAACAAACTTTTTTTGTTTTGTGAAAAAGAATTGATTTTATATGGAGTAATGGTTACAGAAAACTTTCTTAGAAAAGCAGAAAAACACCAGAATTCAAATAAACATATTCAGAATGTTTACTGGGACGTGTGAGGATTGAACATACTCTCTCTGAAGGGGCTGGAATTCAAGCTGTTAAACATAATGAAGTAGTGAAACAAAATAGGCTTGTTGTTGAAAGACTTGTTGATGTTGTGTGTTTTCTTGGGAAACAGGAGCTTGGTTTCAAGGTAATTTTGAAGGGAAGACAGTCGACCAGGGTAATTATCTAGAATTGTTAGATCTTCTTTCTAAGCAGTAGCAGTATATTCGAGATCATCTCCAGTCTACATCAGGCTTTAAAGGTACATCAAGCAATATTCAGACTGAGTTAGTTGAATCTGTAACTGATATAATTCAAGGGAAGATAAAGGGGGAGTTAGATTCTTACGATTTTGTTGGAATTCAGGCAGATGAAACTTTAGACTTATCAAGTAGATCTCGTCAGTATAATTTTTAGATTTTGTTCAAAAGAGGGTCCAATAGAAAGGTTCATTGCGTTTTATGATGTACCAGTAGATAAGACCGCATCAGGCTTATAAGAATTAATTGTTAATGTTTTGCAAATATGGGGTTTAACTGAGAAGGTAGTCTGTCAGATATATGATGGAGCCTGTGTAATGGCTGGAAAGCATGGAGGTGTTCAGCACTTTGTAAAACAGACTTGCCCAGGAGCATTATTTCTACATTGCTACTATCACAAGTTAAACCTTGTTCTTCTTCGTTGCTCTAAAACAATAAAATCGGTTAGGCTCTTAATTCACAATCTGACAGCATTTCACACATTTTTTTTGTAGATCCTCAAAGAGGTCACAGCTTCTGGAGTCTAGAGGATTTAAACTACCACAAGCATCCACTATACCCGTTGGAACTTCCATTCCAGGGCAGTTCATACCATCTTTTTCCACTATGTGACTTGAGACAGGTTTTTGAGGACATTACAGAGAATGATGAAGGATGGGATAGTGATTCGTACAATTCTGGTGTTGGATTGCTTAACATACTCAAAAAGACCCATTTCATTTACTTACTTTGTTTTCATAGGGAAATATTAGTTTATACTGACCATCTCTTTTCTCTACTGCAACGCAAAGCTATCTGCAATATAATTCTGTACAACACTGAAATTAAGAAAACTACTGCTATCCTCAAGGACATGAGATCAGAAAACACTGTGTTGCCTTGCATTGAAAAATGTCACCAAATGAGCAGTGAGGTAAATATAGATGGCAGAGACAGGAAACTGCTGAAAACGTTAACTTATGAAGTTCTTGATACTTTGATTGTGCAGCTGGAGGTACGGTTCAGTGATTTCAAAAGTATCCAGTTTGTTGAGTTGTTGGATCCAAATCACTTCATTTCTTACAAAGAGAGTTTCCTTTCTACTAAATTGAACAGCCTTATAAATACATACACTTTTTTCAATAGTGAAAGACTGGAAAATGAATTAAAAAACATTTACTCAGATACTGGAAAACATTTGTTACCTCAAAGACTTTTACATTTTATAGTTCTTAATGACTGAGATCCAGTGTACATGGAAGTTTCAAAATTAATTCGTTTGATTTTAACGTTTCCTGTTACCACGGCTTCTTCAGAAAGGAGTATGAGTACTCTGAAAAGAATAAAAAACTACTTGCACAATAAGATGACCAATGAAAGACTTAACTGTCTTAGTACCATTGCTATTGAATAAAAATTTGTGAAGGAAAATTGGTGCATGACCAGCTGTTCAAAGACCATGTGGTTGACAATTTTGCAAGCAAGAAAACTCGCCGTGTTGAACTACTCTATAAAAAAATTTAATGTAAGACTTTTGCCTACCCATTCATTAACAACTAGCTTCGCCACTGGTTATCAGGTTTTATCTACAAGTCTCTGTTCTATTGTAAAGAGGCTTGTATGGCTGATGGATTGGTTTCTATAAATTCCAAGAATTTCGTAGAATTTATTATAAAAGTAATTTCACCCAATAAGCCCTAATTTTCACTATCATCTTTAAAGTGCAATACATATATTCATCACCTATCTTCAAGAATTGTCTATTTTCATAATTCTTTCTGGACTTGTGCTTAACAATTGACAGCTGACCAGAATGTTCAGTAGATTCAAATTGCTTGCAACACAAATGCTCTAACTTGACTTAAGACTTGTTTATCCCTTTCAGCATTTATTGTGTTTTTGTCACAGTTTTATTGAGCTTGAAACAAAATTTGGTGCATGTCCTGCGCTTCTTAACAACAATTTCGACAACTACAGAACCACAAATAATATATAGTAAATATAAACCCAAAACTGTAGAATTTTTGTACTCAGAAAGGTGCCAGTAAGCAGACAAGTTGCAATACACATACATGTAGTATGGTGTGTCTGTACATCAATTAGCTTATACAGAAACTGCATTCAAAATCTCATAACTATCAGGGAATACCTCATAAGTAAGCAGTCATTATAAGGTACTTATTATACTCCATTCTTTACTGCTGGCAAAAATAACTCTATATTCTGCTATAAATAGATTAACCATTCCTAATGTACAAATGAATTTGGCTGTGCCAATGTTGTAGAGAGATGATACAATTTCTGTGGAGTAAATTTCTAATTTCATGAAAATAAAGAGATTCAAAATACATTCATTGCTCCCTCACTATTGATACTTCACATTTAATGAACAGCATAATGTGACATAACCTAATAAAATTAATGGATCATAATAGATTCATCCCTTTGACAAATAGATGGTCATTTTACCATCTTTGTTGATACCAACTTTGTAGTTCATTATAGCTTATTCAGTTCAGTTCAGTATATGTAACAGTATTCAGTTCACCATGGAAACAGAGGAAATTGGTAATTTTTCTTGTATCACAAGAAGACATACATTTCTAACTCAATGTTAGTTATTCCAACGTATCAACTACACTGTTTACACACTTACAAATTGTTCCTATAGTCAGTTATGGCTTTCAGCACAGTTTACAGAAAATCAGTATACTTACAACCAGTGGCGAAGCGTGACAAAATAATTTGGGTAGACATAAAAATACCAGCCAAAAGCAACCTCTTACTAAAATTATTGACGTTCTTAATGAAACAGTAAAACTATGGTAAATAGAGTTAATGCTACGTCTATCAGATAATAGTTAAGTGACTGTCTGAAACACACGCTTTTTTATGTAATTTAGCCTAAATATAAAAAAGCTATCGTATTGTTATTGGTGTCATTTATGAATCTTAATTAGAAAATATTGCCAGAAAAACATAAATTTTATTCACATTTTGTAATGGTGACAAATCCAGATTACTGCAGGCATTACACAAACGGTTCATATTTTCTTGTAAATAAGATCTACACGGCGTGTCTCCGTTTTTTCTTATTTTCAGTTATAGAATCAGCTCCCAAGAGATTGCCGTGCAATTTTGAAGCACTCTGTATATGTTCTTTCATGAAAGACTCTTCCGTTGCCAGTAAATTTAAAGTTTCTAAATAATTGCCCTCACTGAGAGATTGCTCATTTTCCTTATGCCTACTAAAAGCTAACTCTTGTCTCCCTAAATAACAAACAACATCTCCCAAACGGCCTACTATCCTTCGATTTCGTGCCACATTTTCATTGTGCTGTACTACTTGAATTCTAGGTGTTTCGGACAAAATTTCAATTCTGTTACATCCTAGCATGTGAAACGTCTCAGAATTTTTCATGTGAGTTTTGCTACTAGCATGTTTAGCGGCTTTAACTTCAAAATTTTTTTAAGCGCTTTCTCCAGTTTTGCTCCATGGTTCGTCTCCATTAAACATCAAACAGGGCAGAGTTTTGTTTCGCTTACAACAAGAGAGCCATATATATTTACTATACCAAATTTTCTGATAACTTTTCCATCCTTCTACGACAAGTCTAAAGACGCCCAAGATATTTTTGACGTTAGCAATACTTTTTGTTCTAAATGTAACTTACTGTTTCGTATTTTAACAAAAATTCTAATAAATCAAAGTTGTCAGAGTTTATATCAAATACTTCCGCCGTGGAATTGGTAATAACTGTATTCATTTTGCTCCTTTAAACCAATTAAACGGTATGCTTAAAGCACTTAAATGACGACACTTAACAATATGTATTATTAAATAATTAGTGCGTAAATGATTACCACTTCTTAGTCTATACAACTATATAAAAAAAAGTGTCCCCAAATTAAAAATAATTTGTAAACTCAACAAAAACTAATATTCACTACTCGAGCACATTGAAACAAACACAGGCGGCCAGGCGAGAATTCTGTGCTACTTGTACTTAGTGCAGGGGAGACGTGTCTTCTGTTGTGACGTACGGGACGCATTTTTATGCTGTGCGCGCAGGTCCCTTCCCGTTGTCGTCAATCGAAGCCCTCCTCACCACCAGCCATGTTAAAAAGACATTTCAAGTAATGTCTACCCTGATATTCCGCGCACACATGCATCGTACAGCATGGTTCCATGGCTCACACTCGCGTTATATCGCATAGTCGTTATATTACATTAGTTTTATACCTTTCTGAGTAACTTATGCAACTTAATGCATAAATAAAAATTAATTATTTTATGAATAAATTATTTGGGGAGACACTGTCTACCTTGTCTCCCCTGACGCTTCGCCACTGCTTACAACACTTAATGAAAGCAACACAAACGACCAAATAAATAATGGCAATTACCTTGCATTCTGATGGCAAGGTACTAACATGGTTAATCAACAAACAGGCACATGATATACAAATATATATATTATGTTTTTGTATTTAATTGATTTTTAAAATGATTTTTACATACATTATACAAATATTACATGAATGTTACAGGAAACCGTCAAGTGCATAATTTTTATTAATTTAAATTGTAATTTATATTAGGCGTAATTTAGATTGATTGTTTGTATATAATAATTGCAATAAAAAATATAATTCTATGACATGTAATTTACCATACCTATAAATAGTTAATATTTGACAAAATAATTATAACAACTTCAGGATGTAAATAATTGAGAACTATAATTAACTCATAAAGGAAGACAGTTTTGTATTTCACCTCTGAGTTTGACAATCCTCTCTCTTAACGTCATTTATATTGTAGAAGGATCAAATGTTACAGAATTATATAAAATAGTTAACCATATAAAAAAAGTCAATGAATGAGGCTGAGTATATAATCCAGTATTTAAAATATGGATATGAGAGAATAGTGATTTGTTAAACAAAGAAATATAATACAGTAAACCCTTGATTTAACGGACTAATTGGGGCTGAGGGGTGTCCGTAAAATCAAAAGTCCGTTAAATCACAAATTTTGTTTTTTGAGGATATATTTAAATCAAATAGGCCTATAACACTTGAAAATTTAATACTATTAATATCATGCAAATACCGTATTGTTCCGAATACAAGCCGCACTTTTTCTCTTAAAAACATGGTTGCTAATTTGGTCTGCGGCTTGCATTCGCGCGCTAACAAAATTCGAAGTTATACCTGACTTCTGGCTTCTGGCAGGACGAACGCTTTTGGTATCTATGAGTTGTTTACTGCCTAAGCAACAGCAGTAGTTTGCCTGGCTGTAGTTAACTCTGGCGTTATGATTTATGACTACAACCGAATGTTTTAACAGCAAACTGAAGAAAGAATAGGAAGATAAAGTGTAAGTGTGTGCGCACGCGCGCGTGCTCGCACCCTTCTGTAGGCAGCAAGACAAAGGATGAGTAGAGGGGGTGTGAGTAACATGTTTCTAAATAACGGGTAAACTGCCAGTGTGGTTTTCTATTGTAACAGCGACAACATTACTTATCTGTACTTTGTTTTCATTCGGCGTTTTTGTAGTGCGTTTGCGTATGAGTGATATTGTGGAGACTAAAGGCACTCAGTCAAATCAAATTAAACATAACCTATACGATGTGAATTATAAATTAATTGTGATACAAAATGTAGAAAAAACATGGAATCGCGAAGCCGCAAGGAAATTCGATATTGATGAATCCTGTATTCGACAATGGAGAAAACAGAAGGAACAACTTTTAAATGCAAATACTGCGCGACGAGCATTCGTGGGACCTCAAGTTGGGCGTTTTGTAGCAGTAGAGTCCAGCGTCTGTGAATACGTACGGCTTTTAAGAAGGCAAGGACTCCCTGTCACTAGACATGTTTTAAAATTAAAAGCTTTAGAAATCACAGAAGAATTCAAAGTCTCCGGTTTCAAAGCCAGCTTCGGGTGTATAAGACGAATGATGCGGCGAAATGGATTTGCGCTTAAATGATGTACATCACTCGCGCTAAAACTACTGAGTGACTACGAAGAAAAACTCTTACAGTATTAGTGGTTTGTCATTCATTTACGCAAGAAGCATAATTATTCACTTGAACACATGGGAAATGCCGATGAAACGCCGCCCGTATTTTTTATTTACGTATATTTATGGTGGACCAAAAGGGAACCAAATCTGTAACAGTAAAGATTATGGGAAATGAAAAATTACGTGCCACTGTAATGCTTGCTGTATTAGCCGATGGATGAATATTTCACTGTGAAATACGATGCATACCAGTGTATATTGTTCAGTGTTAGTCGTCGTGATGTCTTCCACTGAACATGTGTGATGCCTGCGTCAACAACAACGCAAAGACAGGGATCGTGAAGAATTAAATGAATTCTTGATAAATACTCCGTTCTCATCAAATACAATTGAAGATGAGAAAATTTGTGTGTTTCAAAACAAGAAACAAGAAGAAAAGAAACGAAAGAATGCTGCGATAGCCAAGCAATATCGCCAGAACAGGAGAGTCTGCAGTTTATGCACATTATACGTTTCAAAAGCCTAAAAACATTATCATGCTTTGATGTTTCAGTTTTTTGAATCGTTTTGTCTGTCAAATTCTGTCCGTTAAATCCAAAGTCCGTTAAACCGAGGTCCGTTAATTGAGGGTTTACTGTATTAAAAAAAGTACAAAGCGAATATCTCATGTCTAATATCGTCTGGCATAAACAGATTCCATTATCTTGATCTGAGAAATTTACCAAGATAAAAAATAAAAAATCTGAGTCACCAGTTTCCTTAGAAGGTAGAATTCTAGCTTAACGGGATGATGATCACTATTGAGATTTTCACCTCCTTGTTCAGTTTATGGTGATGTGATATCATGAATTACTGAATAAGTCTGACATGTTGCAAGAAATTGCCACCCCAGAATCAAACACAATGTTTAATGTCAACATTATGTTACAGAAATGCCACCAGCCAGCCCTGATCGTCATATCCTTCTACAATAGATTTCTACTTTGAAAATAAATCCAATCATACACCATTCGAACAGAAATACATGAAATACTGTGTACATTTAGGTAGTTGCTTTAGGCAGCATGGGTTCAAATGCTGCCTATGTGTTCTACAATAAGTAAATGAAAACAAAACAAAACACAATTGAAAAATGAAAGAAAAAGAACTGAAATTGTATTTTGGTTAATACAGTACTTAACCACTGATCCAAGGACTTTGCAAAGTACAAAATAATTCATACAATCAACTTAATTATAAATAGATCGATACCCTGATTAAAACATATTAATATGATGAGTGGCATCAGCTGTTAGGGACAGTCCCCCTCCCACTTTTTGGAATGTTAATTAAATTGTGTGTGCGCACGCACGCAGTCTAGTCTTGATATAGCCTATGCGATAAATGCATTCTTGGTGTTATGTAAAGAAATGCTATAAATCAGTAACACATACAGTGCAACAAGGATTTTCTATGCAGTAAACATTTTTAGTTGCAAGAAAATATTATGAATTCATATTTTAGCTATTAAGATTTAAAAATATATGGTAAATAGAATATTACAAGAAAAATGTGTGCTTATATCTATGTATTATATATGCTGTGTGCTTGCAGATAACATCGCCATGGTTAATGCTTAATGGATCACAGTTTTTGTGTTTGCATAGTTCAATGTGTTGTAATATAATTCAAAAGGTGTAGATGTATGAGTTTGAGTGATTGAAGTATATTCGATTTCTTCAAGCCCCACGTTGGGCGCCACGTTGTAATATAATATAAATTAGATATGTTGAGTGTTGAATTGAAGTATGTTCGACTTCTTCAATCCTTAATCAATCCCCACTTTGGTTTCGTCACGTTGTAACTAAACGATGTTGAGTGAGTGTAGTGTTTTATTTTAAATTAATTTGTAATTGATTTAATAGTATTACTCTTCAATCCTCACGTCGTAATATAATTATCAATGATTGGTGTTGTTTTTTGTTGTTTAATAAATAATTGAAATAGTAATGTTTATGTTTAAAATAATGTTTAGGTTTAAAAGGACTGTAATAACTGTTCTCTTGATGTGTCTACCTCCCCACTTACCATCCGTGAATGTCTTCAATCTTCCTAATATGTCGCTCTATCTCACTGGAAAGTCATAAATAGGACACAAAATACTTCACCTTGATATTAACATATACACAGTAAATAAAATGATATTGATATTTAATCGTGGATTAAATATTCAAATACTGGCCGCTGGAATATTGCTGCCACCTTGAGAAACAATTGCTTCTAAAATGCAAGTTATTTGTGCCTATTTAAAAGAAATAAATACTCTCTGTTCACTGGTAAGGTATCTAGGCGTTTATTAACATTAGTTAAATTGAATGAAATTTTTTTTTTAAACAATAAATAAATCTTTAAAAACAACAAAGTTAATTATTTTCTGAAAATTCTTCAGCTCAGGGCTGGTAACACTGGTACAATATACAATATTATGGTAATACTTGTTATGTTAAGTTTGGTTATTATAGTTACCAAATTTCATGGATTCTTTGAATTTACGTGATGCAAGATACAAAGATGCTTGTTAAGAATAATATTTATTCATATAGAATGATCAAAAGATAAAAAAATTAAAAATAGTTAACCTCAATACGATATTAAAATTATCGTATTATCGTACAGCAGATGTGCTGCAGTTAGTTATCCAAGCCTGTGTAACACGTGTTATAAACGCTACACATTAAAATAATATTACTGGTTTAATTATTATTATGAACTGGATTTAATAAAAAATAGAAATATTCTTCTTATTGAGTCTATTCAAAAAAGTATTGTTAATGAATGACGTGACTCTCTGTTGGCAAGGAAATATTTGTTGGTTATAGGTTAATTTTACCTATAGCTGAGAGTAAGTTAACAAAATAAGTTATTTAATATTATTGAAATCTTAATACTATTTTCAAAAACATTATTTATCATAATAAGATTGATAATTAACGGCAGTGATAGTTCTCGTATGTAAAATTATTATTTATTAGATACAACTGGGATTGTAGTCAAGTAAGCGACTATATTTTACAAGTGTTGTTTGCTGTATTTATCATTACTTCGACTCCAGTTATTATTTTTCTTACACAAACATTAAAATATTTTAATTAAATAACATTATTAATTAAACGAGAACTTTTATTCATTGTGCCTGATAATATACCATCGTTCGCTAGGTTAACCATGCATAGTGTGTGCTTGACTAACGTAGTCCGCTATAATATTCGTCAACTGACGAAAATTATATTTTCATTTTATTTTAAAATTCGTTAATTGATAGTACTCCCTGCATATTTCACTTAACATTGCCTTTATTATACACTGGCAATGTTTTAATAATTCACTTATTATTTGTAGCACTGTCACACGAGAAAAAAATTATTCTTCAGTTGAGGTTAGTTACAATTGTTTACTATCTACTGCGCACATTTCAAAATGGTTTCTTCATGACTGTCGCAGGCTCCGCTCGCATCGGTGGCTGAAAGACAAATAATTCTTCTCATCGAAGCTCCTTCTCGCGTCTGGTAAAATCAGATCATCCTATTGGTGTAGAAGTCTGTACTCTCTACCCCAAACGCCTTGGTTATATTAAAATTTTAATTTTTAGCGTCTATGCTTTGGGTTCGAGACTCGGCTATGACGCGTTGATGCCGATTCGAAAATGACAGAAAATCTTATAATATTCATAAGTTTCTTATTAATCGTCTGATCGTCATTTGAATAGTCGCATTGTTTTGCGGATACTTGTGTCTTTAATTTAAGTCCAAACAAGTAATAAATCCGTCCATTAACAACTCACTTCACTTTATACAATACACATATAGTGGCTCTTAATAAAAAATAAGTTTTTTCCACTATATTTTGGTGTGATATTAATATAATACTTATAATTAAACATTTAGAGTTCATATCTCTCATTATTTAACACATAATATTAACATATTTGTGGTTTAAGCAAAATGCATTCATGGCGTGCAAGCCATATATGTCCAAGCATTTGTATTTGCTTATATCACCATTATTTCTTATACTATTACATACCTTTGGTATTTAGATGTTATTTAACACTTTTACATATATTTGCTGATACTTTACTCCAGCAAATGTTGTCTTATTTACATATATAGCATTGTTTAAAATACACTATGCTATCATTTCGCCATTCTGTCACTCTTATTTAGTTATTATTATCATATATTATATGCATTATTGACAATTAAAGTGTACACAGACATTGTACATGGTCTGTTTAGTGCACTTACTAACTTTTTGTTAGTTGAAATTTCTTTAAGTTACAGTAGGATGGTTATTTACACCTAGTCCTATGAGTACAGTTAATTGGTTTATTAGATTATAGTTATTAAATTACTTATACAATGATTGTGAGGTATTCTCATAGTGGAATTGAACATTCTTCTAACTACTGGTAAACTTCCTTACTCTCTCTTTACAAGTTTTATTATGGTTTTTTGAGTAACCTTTAGTCACTTGGGATTTTGTCTAATTTGTTCATTGTTATTATTAATAATCTGACTTATATAGTTGTGTTCTTCAGTTCATAAGGTATTCATTGTCTTGTACATTTGTTCTTATTTGATCTCTGTTTGAAACAATTACTGGTAATTACTTTATTTAATTATTGTGTATTATTTTATGTTGTAGGTCCTGTTCAGATGAGGTTATGTGTTACTGATTTGGCAACAATATGCTTCTTATTTTGTTCAATATTCAGCTTAAATATTGTTATGTCATTATGGAATGTCATTACTAGAGACCGGATTATATGCAAATGCATATTTGCATATGCATTTGCATATTTTGGCTATTTTTACAGGTTTTAGCATATTTTACTAAAAACCTGCTGATGGGGCATATTTGCGCTTTTTTTACAGATCTTAAAAGTTGTAGCCGACCTAAACAATGAAACGCTTGGCTCATATGAGGGAGCCCTCTACCGCTCTTAGCAGCCGCGCGTCTTTTGTCTATACTATTAAACATAGTGACAGAACCGCGTAAGACAAGGACGGGCGACATGCTTACCGCACTACTCCGACACGACAGTCAAAACAAAATGCGCGCGTTTTTGTTGATTATAACTTGCTAGGCTCTGCACGTTTTACGTTAGTTTTGAGATTAGCTGGCTAGGCTACGCACGTTTTATGTTAGTTCCATCGTCTTTCTTACGTTTGCGCCAATTTTAAAGTGTACGATGCCTCCGGTGAAAAAAAGTGTCTCAACGTGAATAGTAGACTATCCTGGAATATTTACTTATGACGGAAACATTTTATATTGTCAAGTTTGCGAGAAAAGAGTTTCGTGCGCGAAAAAATTTCAAATAGACCAGCACGTTAAGGCAAGTCATCATATCGCAGCGTTGAACAACAAAGGTCCGCGACAACAACTTTTAACACAGGCAAGTACCAGTGTCTCTACTTCTGAAGACAAACAAAAAAATGAGTTTTGCATGGATGTATGTGAAGCATTCCTTGCAAGTAACATTCTGGTTTACAAACTTTCAAATCCTACCTTCAGACGTTTTCTAGGAAAATATTGTTTGAATCAAAATGTACCAGATGAATCAACATTACGTAAAAATTACATACCAACATTTTACCAACATGTCTTGGACGAAATACGGAATGACCTTAATGATAGCATTATATGGATTTCAGCTGACGAAACTACAGACAGTTGTGGCCGTTATATTGCGAATCTGATCATCGGGAAATTGGAACTTGAGCCTTCTTCTTCTTATTTGGTAGGCTGCAAAGAACTTGAAAAGACAAATCATTCTACCATCGCCAGATTTGCGAATGAGGGTATTAAAAAATATTTCCTGATCCTTCTGTAGATGAAAGAGTGTACATATTTCTCTCGGATGCTGCACCCTATATGATTAAGGCAGCCAAACCCCTCCAGGTATTTTATCCTAATTTGATTCACGTCACCTGCTTTGCTCACGGAGTCCATCGACTCGCCGAAGAAGTACGATGGACGTTTGGAAAAGTAAATAAATTGATTTCGTCAACAAAGAAAGTATTCCTCAAGTCACCTGCTTGCATTAAGGCCTTTACCACCTGAACCAGTGGTAACTCGATGGGGAACGTGGCTTGAAGCTGTACTGTTCTACAGTCAACATTTCGATGCCATTAAAGGTGTAGTAAATGACTTCGACAGCGCAGATTGTATGATAGTTCGTCATTGCAAGGAAGCATTTGAAGACTCTTCTATTAAAAAGAGCATTGCTATGATTAGCACCCATTTTTCCCACATACCGGAGAGTATTAAAAAGCTTGAATCTCATGGTTTGACGTTGAATGAATCCATTCAGTTGATGAGCAAAATCCGTCAATTGAACTCCGAATTGCCAGAGATATTCCCGCATAAACTTAAAGAAAAGTTTGAAAACATTTTACACAACAACCCCGGCTTCGCACCTTTATGTCAAATAAATAGTTTTATTAATGGCATGGGTGAAATTTTACCTGAGATAATATGCGCTAATGTAGCACCTAAGTTCAAGTACTGCCCGGTAACCTCGGTGGACGTGGAACGTTCATTTTCAAATTATAAAAATATTTTGACTGATAGAAGGCACAACCTTACAACAGAAAATTTAGAAAAATACCTGATTGTGAACATTTATAAAAACAAAGATTGTTAAAAATAAAGACTGTTGAAAATTTAGAGAAATACATGATTGTAAACATTTATAAACACAAAGATTGTTAAAAAATAAAGATTGTTGATGTAATATTTTTGCATATTTTTACACTTTACTTGCATATTTTAAGCATTTTTCATGCATATTTGCATGCATATTTCAGCCTTTTTATGTTGCATATAATCCGGTCTCTAGTCATTACTATTGTTGATTACTATGTTTTACACACTTTACACTATATGTTTATACAATAGTACTTGGTTTTTTACTTAACTATGTTACACATTTTGGTGGGTTTGCATCTTGGCTTGTATACATTGGTTTGTTTCTTGTCAACAAATTGGTTAGTTTACTACATATTAGTTATAGCATTTATTTACATTTTGTCCTGTGTTACTATGACATTCAGGCACATCTCATATCAAAGATTATATAGTTTGTTTTATTGGTCTTTTTGAGCAATTATTTCTCTTTTCAGTTCCACTAAATTGGTGGTCTTACTAAGTGTGGTTGTGTTTTACAATCTTGGATTACAATTGGTACACTAACTGTCTGTGTATTTCACTTGATAATCGTTGATTTCACTTGTTAACATTTATTCACTTCCCTTTGTCATAAACACTTCACTCATATTGTTTGTGTTGCTTATTTGGGGTAGTGTCATTACACTATTTATTGTTGCACTTGTATAAAGCATTCACTATTATTGTTTGTGATCACTTACTAAGGTTCAACACTTGGTTTTTATTATATTGGTTTCACTATGTCCTTCCTTGATAGATAGTTTTTATCACTATTAATCTTATAATCATTATTCTTATTTGGTTACTTTACTAGTTGTGGTGCCTTCCATATTTTGGGAATGCTGGTGTCTTGTTCTGGTTATACATAATCTTCATTCTTCATGGTACATTTCTTCTTCTTCCTCTTCTTCTTCTGGTTACTCAGTTGCTTATTCTTCATTTTAATTGCTTGTCACTTATAAGGCATTTTATGGTTCCTCACTATTTGTGATAGCTCATGATACAATTATTATATTATATCCGTCGTTGTTTGTCACAATTCACATTTATTTGGCTATATATCATGTTCATTTAATATAGTTATAATTTTCAACATTTTCACTCATTATTATGATAATCATTATTTTGTATACGTCTCATTATCGTGATAAATTAGTTTATCCTCTCACTACGATGATTACATTTAATATGTCTGTTCACCATTATGATGATTATTCTTGGCATATCCCCTCACTATTGTGATCTATTGGTTCATCTCTTCATTATGATGATAATAATTCTTGGCATATCCCCTCACTATTATGATCCATTGGTTTGTTTCTTCATTATCATGATGATAGTAATTCTTGGTATATCCCCTCACTATTATGACCTATTGGGCCTATATTGCTAACATATTATATTGATCCATTGTATTCTCTCTTCCTTCTTTCTACTCGATGATATATTTTTATAATTCTTCTTTCTTCTTCGTTGGGTTGCTTTAACATTATTCATTTATAGATACACATTTGATTTTCATACTTCTGTTCCTTCTTCCATGTTTGATGAAATATGCTTATGGTACACTTTTATTTGGCATATTATATCATTTCTATGTAACCGTTATTTTGATACGTTACATATGCCTTCCTATAAGAATTGATTAATTCTGAATTCGTATACTTATTTTCTGAAGAATTCATCAATTGTTGTATATTTCCAGGTTGACTCTTATGTTCTTCTTATATCCCTTCGTTCTCTTCTATTGAATCATAATTATTTTTCTTTCCATGTAATTATCTCCCTTGTGTATTTAATTCCCTAATTCCCTAACATAATTTTAGCTGGGGCAGTTCAGAGTGGCTCACTGTGGCATACATCTCTGCTGGCCATACTAACATCAATAAATTCAGAGGTACATCATCTCTGTCAATAATATAAATGATTGCTGGAATAATTCATCAGTCAATTCATCTCAAAATATAAAGTAGTTGTTCTTTCGACAAATAATAAATATCCTTGGGATTATTTCACGCATCTGCGGTTTATACATTATTATATCCTCCTCTTCTTGATTCATCTTAACTTAATTCTTCATATTTTACTGGGATAGTTTGTTTTCATTTCATCACTGGTATTTTCACATGATTTCCTTCGTTAGTATATTATTTTTCATTCTTCTTTGTTATCAGTTAATCTTTTTTGTCTTGGTATTATATTCAACGTTACTTCATAATCTTCTTCATCTTCATGATCCACGTCTTTGTGTTACATTTCATTTAGTATAGGCTCTCTTTTGGTTTTTTTGCCTCATGTTTGGGTATCATATATCTGTTCATATTAATAATATTCACTTGCTTCCATTTCTCCAACTTCTTATGTTGATTTTTTTGTATATCATCTCGTATATTTCTTCCTTATTTTTGTAGTACGGGTAAGATGGTAATAACTGGTTGACTGGCTGTTGGAAATATCATTTTGCCATGGATGGTATGTGTCGGCCTCGTATATTTTTCTTTTATATTGGTACGGGTAAGATGGTAAATTACAGTTGACTGGCTCTTGGAAATATTTTATATTTTGTGCCGTAGGTGTTATTTGTCGGTCTCGTATATATTCTTTTTAATTAGTAGTACGGGTAAGATGGTAAATTACAGTTGACTGGCTCTTGGAAATATTTTATATTTTGTGCCGTAGGTGTTATTTGTTGGTCTCGTATATATTCTTATTAATTAGTAGTACGGGTAAGATGGTAAATTACAGTTGACTGGCTGTTGGAAATATCATTTTGCTATGGATGGTATGTGTCGGCCTCGTATATATATTCTTCTTATATATTAGTACGGGTAATCTGTTAATAACTAGTTGACTGGCTCTAGGAAATTTAATATGTGCCGTAGGTCTTGGGCGTCTTTCTCGTATGTTTTCTTTCCATGTATATTAGTAGTACGATATTTTCTTCACATTTTACATTATTTCTTTGGGTTACACTTTTATATCATAATATCAATATCTTGTCAACATTTATTCTTACATTTATAATTGTCATTTCGTACTTAGTATCAACATTAAATAATTTCCATTATAGCATTCCATCTTTTTACATTATTCAATCTTCAATATATCGTTTTATGGAAGTCTGATTATAATTACCTTTGATTTTCTTCGTTACAGGATCTTGTATTTTATATTATTGTTCATATTGTTTTTGGTAGCGTTGGTCATTATCAAAAGAATCCGTCCCTTTCCTCAATGTATTTTACTTACTTTACCCATAGTCATTTATTTCGTCTCTTGTTGTTCGGTTATCTTCAGTGTTCAGGCTTCTATCTGTTCTTGTCACGTACCTCACTATCATTCGACTCTTCCATTTCGCTGCTATCAGATCTTCATCTGCTTCCCGTTCTCCCGTCTTCTTCTTCTCATTATCCTTGGTACACACGTGTCTAGTGTCCTCCTGGTTTTCGTTATTTTTAACTTCTGGTATCTCTTCTAATTCTGGTTTATCGTCATCTGTCTTCTGGTTGGGTTTTTCCATCGATTGGTTCCTCTCCTTCCGCAATTCTTTTATTGCTTGAGCGTATCCTTCAATGATCCAGTCCATTTGTTCCTCGTAATTTTCCTTCTTCTTGGGATGCATCCTTCTTCTAGGAATATTTGCTTTAAGTACTTTATTGTTTATAATCTTCTTTGTCGTAACACAGTTCTTCTCTTCGCCCATCTTCATGAAGCTCCTTCTATACTCCTTCATATAAATTCCTTCTCTGCGGTCGATGACTGGGAAGCTAATCATATTAATTAAACCACTTCGAGTCATCTCTATTATCTCCTTTGTAATCCTTGTCTTCTTTGGGCGTATTATTCTTCTTATTTTCGTCTCCTTCTCTCCCGTTTTCTTAATTATTTTGTTTTTGCTTCCATTATCTCTGGGTTTCGGGCTCACTTGTTCCGTGTTTTTATCTTCGGGTAATCCTTTTACCTCCATTTGATTATCATCCATTGGCAGATTATTTTGTTCCAAGTTTTCATTCTCGGGTACCTCTTCAGTTCCTGAGTTATTGTCGTTTCTTAATTCTCCTCTTATCTTCTTAACACTCTCTTTTGTCTCTTCACAACATCTTTTTATTGTCTCTCCCAATCTCTTACAATCATCACCTACTACCTTATTTAATGACTCCACGCTCTTCTTGTAATTTTCCTTCATTTTCTTATTCGTTTGGTCTAATTTCTTATTGATTTCACTGATTTTGACTCCCAATTCTTCGGATAAATTTTCTCTAATTAATTCTATATTTTTCTCCAACAATTCTTCCGTCTTCTGGTTTATTGATTCTTCCGTCTTCTTATTTGTTTCATCTATCTTATTATTCAAATCTTCCTTCAAAGATTCTATGTTCTTCTGGCTCTCCTTCTGGCCGTCCTCTATTTTCTTATTCAACGATTTGTTATCTTCCTTCATGGATCGGTTGTCCTCCTTTAACGATCGTGTATCTTCCTTCAATGACTCCATCATCTTTCTCATCCATTCTTGGAAAGCTGCCTCTCCTGTTTGTGCGGGTGTTTCCGGTTGGTTCACTTCCGCTTGACCTTCTGGTTGCTGGACCTCCTCCGCCGGTTCAGGTTGTCTGTCTTCCATCGTAATTAATATTTCTTCCACATCTTCTGCTGACGTTGCTTCCTTCTCCTCCATCCTGGCTTCTTTTTCAGCTTCCGCCGCTCGCCTCTTCGATGTCGATCTTCGGTACATCTTTATATCTTTGCAATGTAATTGCCACCGAATTAGGTTTAATAATTATTTATTTATTTTGTTTTGTTGAATATTGTCGTCCTAATTCGTGCTTAGACGTTGGGCGCCACGTTGTAATAGATTAGTGTTGTGGTGTTTGAGTGATTGAAGTATGTTCGATTTCTTCAAGCCCCACGTTGGGCGCCACGTTGTAATATAATATAAATTAGATATGTTGAGTGTTGAATTGAAGTATGTTCGACTTCTTCAATCCTTAATCAATCCCCACTTTGGTTTCGTCACGTTGTAACTAAACGATGTTGAGTGAGTGTAGTGTTTTATTTTAAATTAATTTGTAATTGATTTAATAGTATTACTCTTCAATCCTCACGTCGTAATATAATTATCAATGATTGGTGTTGTTTTTTGTTGTTTAATAAATAATTGAAATAGTAATGTTTATGTTTAAAATAATGTTTAGGTTTAAAAGGACTGTAATAACTGTTCTCTTGATGTGTCTACCTCCCCACTTACCATCCGTGAATGTCTTCAATCTTCCTAATATGTCGCTCTATCTCACTGGAAAGTCATAAATAGCACACAAAATACGTCCATATACACAGTAAATAAAATGATATTGATATTTAATCGTGGATTAAATATTCAAATACTGGCCGCTGGAATATTGCTGCCACCTTGAGAAACAATTGCTTCTAAAATGCAAGTTATTTGTGCCTATTTAAAAGAAATAAATACTCTCTGTTCACTGGTAAGATATCTAGGCATTTATTAACATTAGTTAAATTGAATGAAATCCTTTTTTTTTAAACAATAAATAAATCTTTAAAAACAACAAAGTTAATTATTTTCTGAAAATTCTTCAGCTCAGGGCTGGTAACACTGGTACAATATACAATATTATGGTAATCCTTGTTATGTTAAGTTTGGTTATTATAGTTACCAAATTTCATGGATTCTTTGAATTTACATGATGCAAGATACAAAGATGCTTGTTAAGAATAATCTTTATTCATATAGAATGATCAAAAGATAAAAAATTAAAAATAGTTAACCTCAATACGATATTAAAATTATCGTATTATCGTACAGCAGATGTGCTGCAGTTAGTTATCCAAGCCTGTGTAACACGTGTTATAAATGCTACACATTAAAATAATATTACTGGTTTAATTATTATTATGAACTGGATTTAATAAAAAATAGAAATATTCTTCTTATTGAGTCTATTCAAAAAAGTATTGTTAATGAATGACGTGACTCTCTGTTGGCAAGGAAATATTTGTTGGTTATAGGTTAATTTTACCTATAGCTGAGAGTAAGTTAACAAAATAAGTTATTTAATATTATTGAAATCTTAATACTATTTTCAAAAACATTATTTATCATAATAAGATTGATAATTAACGGCAGTGATAGTTCTCGTATGTAAAATTATTATTTATTAGATACAGCTGGGATTGTAGTCAAGTAAGCGACTATATTTTACAAGTGTTTGCTGTATTTATCATTACTTCGACTCCAGTTATTATTTTTCTTACACAAACATTAAAATATTTTAATTAAATAACATTATTAATTAAACGAGAACTTTTATTCATTGTGCCTGATAATATACCATCGTTCGCTAGGTTAACCATGCATAGTGTGTGCTTGACTAACGTAGTCCGCTATAATATTCATCAACTGACGAAAATTATATTTTCATTTTATTTTAAAATTCGTTAATTGATAGTACTCCCTGTATATTTCACTTAACATTGCCTTTATTATATACTGGCAATGTTTTAATAATTCACTTTATTATTCGTAGCACTGTCACACGAGAAAAAAATTATTCTTCAGTTGTTAGTTACAATTGTTTACTATCTACCGCGCACATTTCAAAATGTTTTCTTCATGACTGTCGCAGGCTCCACTCGCATCGGTGGCTGAAAGACAAATAATTCTTCTCATCGAAGCTCCTTCTCGCATCTGGTAAAATCAGATCATCCTATTGGTGTAGAAGTCTGTACTCTCTACCCCAAACGCCTTGGTTATATTAAAATTTTAATTTTTAGCGTCTATGCTTTGGGTTCGAGACTCGGCTATGACGCGTTGATGCCGATTCGAAAATGACAGAAAATCTTATAATATTCATAAGTTTCTTATTAATCGTCTGATCGTCATTTGAATAGTCGCATTGTTTTGCGGATACTTGTGTCTTTAATTTAAGTCCAAACAAGTAATAAATCCGTCCATTAACAACTCACTTCACTTTATACAATACACATATAGTGGCTCTTAATAAAAAATAAGTTTTTTCCACTATATTTTGGTGTGATATTAATATAATACTTATAATTAAACATTTAGAGTTCATATCTCTCATTATTTAACACATAATATTAACATATTTGTGGTTTAAGCAAAATGCATTCATGGCGTGCAAGCCATATATGTCCAAGCATTTGTATTTGCTTATATCACCATTATTTCTTATACTATTACATACCTTTGGTATTTAGATGTTATTTAACACTTTTACATATATTTGCTGATACTTTACTCCAGCAAATGTTGTCTTATTTACATATATAGCATTGTTTAAAATACACTATGCTATCATTTCGCCATTCTGTCACTCTTATTTAGTTATTATTATCATATATTATATGCATTATTGACAATTAAAGTGTACACAGACATTGTACATGGTCTGTTTAGTGCACTTACTAACTTTTTGTTAGTTGAAATTTCTTTAAGTTACAGTAGGATGGTTATTTACACCTAGTCCTATGAGTACAGTTAATTGGTTTATTAGATTATAGTTATTAAATTACTTATACAATGATTGTGAGGTATTCTCATAGTGGAATTGAACATTCTTCTAACTACTGGTAAACTTCCTTACTCTCTCTTTACAAGTTTTATTATGGTTTTTTGAGTAACCTTTAGTCACTTGGGATTTTGTCTAATTTGTTCATTGTTATTATTAATAATCTGACTTATATAGTTGTGTTCTTCAGTTCATAAGGTATTCATTGTCTTGTACATTTGTTCTTATTTGATCTCTGTTTGAAACAATTACTGGTAATTACTTTATTTAATTATTGTGTATTATTTTATGTTGTAGGTCCTGTTCAGATGAGGTTATGTGTTACTGATTTGGCAACAATATGCTTCTTATTTTGTTCAATATTCAGCTTAAATATTGTTATGTCATTATGGAATGTCATTACTAGAGACCGGATTATATGCAAATGCATATTTGCATATGCATTTGCATATTTTGGCTATTTTTACAGGTTTTAGCATATTTTACTAAAAACCTGCTGATGGGGCATATTTGCGCTTTTTTTACAGATCTTAAAAGTTGTAGCCGACCTAAACAATGAAACGCTTGGCTCGTATGAGGGAGCCCTCTACCGCTCTTAGCAGCCGCGCGTCTTTTGTCTATACTATTAAACATAGTGACAGAACCGCGTAAGACAAGGACGGGCGACATGCTTACCGCACTACTCCGACACGACAGTCAAAACAAAATGCGCGCGTTTTTGTTGATTATAACTTGCTAGGCTCTGCACGTTTTACGTTAGTTTTGAGATTAGCTGGCTAGGCTACGCACGTTTTATGTTAGTTCCATCGTCTTTCTTACGTTTGCGCCAATTTTAAAGTGTACGATGCCTCCGGTGAAAAAAAGTGTCTCAACGTGAATAGTAGACTATCCTGGAATATTTACTTATGACGGAAACATTTTATATTGTCAAGTTTGCGAGAAAAGAGTTTCGTGCGCGAAAAAATTTCAAATAGACCAGCACGTTAAGGCAAGTCATCATATCGCAGCGTTGAACAACAAAGGTCCGCGACAACAACTTTTAACACAGGCAAGTACCAGTGTCTCTACTTCTGAAGACAAACAAAAAAATGAGTTTTGCATGGATGTATGTGAAGCATTCCTTGCAAGTAACATTCTGGTTTACAAACTTTCAAATCCTACCTTCAGACGTTTTCTAGGAAAATATTGTTTGAATCAAAATGTACCAGATGAATCAACATTACGTAAAAATTACATACCAACATTTTACCAACATGTCTTGGACGAAATACGGAATGACCTTAATGATAGCATTATATGGATTTCAGTTGACGAAACTACAGACAGTTGTGGCCGTTATATTGCGAATCTGATCATCGGGAAATTGGAACTTGAGCCTTCTTCTTCTTATTTGGTAGGCTGCAAAGAACTTGAAAAGACAAATCATTCTACCATCGCCAGATTTGCGAATGAGGGTATTAAAAATATTTCCTGATCCTTCTGTAGATGAAAGAGTGTACATATTTCTCTCGGATGCTGCACCCTATATGATTAAGGCAGCCAAACCCCTCCAGGTATTTTATCCTAATTTGATTCACGTCACCTGCTTTGCTCACGGAGTCCATCGACTCGCCGAAGAAGTACGATGGACGTTTGGAAAAGTAAATAAATTGATTTCGTCAACAAAGAAAGTATTCCTCAAGTCACCTGCTCGCATTAAGGCCTTTACCACCTGAACCAGTGGTAACTCGATGGGGAACGTGGCTTGAAGCTGTACTGTTCTACAGTCAACATTTCGATGCCATTAAAGGTGTAGTAAATGACTTCGACAGCGCAGATTGTATGATAGTTCGTCATTGCAAGGAAGCATTTGAAGACTCTTCTATTAAAAAGAGCATTGCTATGATTAGCACCCATTTTTCCCACATACCGGAGAGTATTAAAAAGCTTGAATCTCATGGTTTGACGTTGAATGAATCCATTCAGTTGATGAGCAAAATCCGTCAATTGAACTCCGAATTGCCAGAGATATTCCCGCATAAACTTAAAGAAAAGTTTGAAAACATTTTACACAACAACCCCGGCTTCGCACCTTTATGTCAAATAAATAGTTTTATTAATGGCATGGGTGAAATTTTACCTGAGATAATATGCGCTAATGTAGCACCTAAGTTCAAGTACTGCCCGGTAACCTCGGTGGACGTGGAACGTTCATTTTCAAATTATAAAAATATTTTGACTGATAGAAGGCACAACCTTACAACAGAAAATTTAGAAAAATACCTGATTGTGAACATTTATAAAAACAAAGATTGTTAAAAATAAAGACTGTTGAAAATTTAGAGAAATACATGATTGTAAACATTTATAAACACAAAGATTGTTAAAAAATAAAGATTGTTGATGTAATATTTTTGCATATTTTTACACTTTACTTGCATATTTTAAGCATTTTTCATGCATATTTGCATGCATATTTCAGCCTTTTTATGTTGCATATAATCCGGTCTCTAGTCATTACTATTGTTGATTACTATGTTTTACACATTTTACACTATATGTTTATACAATAGTACTTGGTTTTTTACTTAACTATGTTACACATTTTGGTGGGTTTGCATCTTGGCTTGTATACATTGGTTTGTTTCTTGTCAACAAATTGGTTAGTTTACTACATATTAGTTATAGCATTTATTTACATTTTGTCCTGTGTTACTATGACATTCAGGCACATCTCATATCAAAGATTATATAGTTTGTTTTATTGGTCTTTTTGAGCAATTATTTCTCTTTTCAGTTCCACTAAATTGGTGGTCTTACTAAGTGTGGTTGTGTTTTACAATCTTGGATTACAATTGGTACACTAACTGTCTGTGTATTTCACTTGATAATCGTTGATTTCACTTGTTAACATTTATTCACTTCCCTTTGTCATAAACACTTCACTCATATTGTTTGTGTTGCTTATTTGGGGTAGTGTCATTACACTATTTATTGTTGCACTTGTATAAAGCATTCACTATTATTGTGTGTGATCACTTACTAAGGTTCAACACTTGGTTTTTATTATATTGGTTTCACTATGTCCTTCCTTGATAGATAGTTTTTATCACTATTAATCTTATAATCATTATTCTTATTTGGTTATTTTACTAGTTGTGGTGCCTTCCATATTTTGGGAATGCTGGTGTCTTGTTCTGGTTATACATAATCTTCATTCTTCATGGTACATTTCTTCTTCTTCCTCTTCTTCTTCTGGTTACTCAGTTGCTTATTCTTCATTTTAATTGCTTGTCACTTATAAGGCATTTTATGGTTCCTCACTATTTGTGATAGCTCATGATACAATTATTATATTATATCCGTCGTTGTTTGTCACAATTCACATTTATTTGGCTATATATCATGTTCATTTAATATAGTTATAATTTTCAACATTTTCACTCATTATTATGATAATCATTATTTTGTATACGTCTCATTATCGTTATAAATTAGTTTATCCTCTCACTACGATGATTACATTTAATATGTCTGTTCACCATTATGATGATTATTCTTGGCATATCCCCTCACTATTGTGATCTATTGGTTCATCTCTTCATTATGATGATAATAATTCTTGGCATATCCCCTCACTATTATGATCCATTGGTTTGTTTCTTCATTATCATGATGATAGTAATTCTTGGTATATCCCCTCACTATTATGACCTATTGGGCCTATATTGCTAACGTATTATATTGATCCATTGTATTCTCTCTTCCTTCTTTCTACTCGATGATATATTTTTATAATTCTTCTTTCTTCTTCGTTGGGTTGCTTTAACATTATTCATTTATAGATACACATTTGATTTTCATACTTCTGTTCCTTCTTCCATGTTTGATGAAATATGCTTATGGTACACTTTTATTTGGCATATTATATCATTTCTATGTAACCGTTATTTTGATACGTTACATATGCCTTCCTATAAGAATTGATTAATTCTGAATTCGTATACTTATTTTCTGAAGAATTCATCAATTGTTGTATATTTCCAGGTTGACTCTTATGTTCTTCTTATATCCCTTCGTTCTCTTCTATTGAATCATAATTATTTTTCTTTCCATGTAATTATCTCCCTTGTGTATTTAATTCCCTAATTCCCTAACATAATTTTAGCTGGGGCAGTTCAGAGTGGCTCACTGTGGCATACATCTCTGCTGGCCATACTAACATCAATAAATTCAGAGGTACATCATCTCTGTCAATAATATAAATGATTGCTGGAATAATTCATCAGTCAATTCATCTCAAAATATAAAGTAGTTGTTCTTTCGACAAATAATAAATATCCTTGGGATTATTTCACGCATCTGCGGTTTATACATTATTATATCCTCCTCTTCTTGATTCATCTTAACTTAATTCTTCATATTTTACTGGGATAGTTTGTTTTCATTTCATCACTGGTATTTTCACATGATTTCCTTCGTTAGTATATTATTTTTCATTCTTCTTTGTTATCAGTTAATCTTTTTTGTCTTGGTATTATATTCAACGTTACTTCATAATCTTCTTCATCTTCATGATCCACGTCTTTGTGTTACATTTCATTTAGTATAGGCTCTCTTTTGGTTTTTTTGCCTCATGTTTGGGTATCATATATCTGTTCATATTAATAATATTCACTTGCTTCCATTTCTCCAACTTCTTATGTTGATTTTTTTGTATATCATCTCGTATATTTCTTCCTTATTTTTGTAGTACGGGTAAGATGGTAATAACTGGTTGACTGGCTGTTGGAAATATCATTTTGCCATGGATGGTATGTGTCGGCCTCGTATATTTTTCTTTTATATTGGTACGGGTAAGATGGTAAATTACAGTTGACTGGCTCTTGGAAATATTTTATATTTTGTGCCGTAGGTGTTATTTGTCGGTCTCGTATATATTCTTTTTAATTAGTAGTACGGGTAAGATGGTAAATTACAGTTGACTGGCTCTTGGAAATATTTTATATTTTGTGCCGTAGGTGTTATTTGTTGGTCTCGTATATATTCTTATTAATTAGTAGTACGGGTAAGATGGTAAATTACAGTTGACTGGCTGTTGGAAATATCATTTTGCTATGGATGGTATGTGTCGGCCTCGTATATATATTCTTCTTATATATTAGTACGGGTAATCTGTTAATAACTAGTTGACTGGCTCTAGGAAATTTAATATGTGCCGTAGGTCTTGGGCGTCTTTCTCGTATGTTTTCTTTCCATGTATATTAGTAGTACGATATTTTCTTCACATTTTACATTATTTCTTTGGGTTACACTTTTATATCATAATATCAATATCTTGTCAACATTTATTCTTACATTTATAATTGTCATTTCGTACTTAGTATCAACATTAAATAATTTCCATTATAGCATTCCATCTTTTTACATTATTCAATCTTCAATATATCGTTTTATGGAAGTCTGATTATAATTACCTTTGATTTTCTTCGTTACAGGATCTTGTATTTTATATTATTGTTCATATTGTTTTTGGTAGCGTTGGTCATTATCAAAAGAATCCGTCCCTTTCCTCAATGTATTTTACTTACTTTACCCATAGTCATTTATTTCGTCTCTTGTTGTTCGGTTATCTTCAGTGTTCAGGCTTCTATCTGTTCTTGTCACGTACCTCACTATCATTCGACTCTTCCATTTCGCTGCTATCAGATCTTCATCTGCTTCCCGTTCTCCCGTCTTCTTCTTCTCATTATCCTTGGTACACACGTGTCTAGTGTCCTCCTGGTTTTCGTTATTTTTAACTTCTGGTATCTCTTCTAATTCTGGTTTATCGTCATCTGTCTTCTGGTTGGGTTTTTCCATCGATTGGTTCCTCTCCTTCCGCAATTCTTTTATTGCTTGAGCGTATCCTTCAATGATCCAGTCCATTTGTTCCTCGTAATTTTCCTTCTTCTTGGGATGCATCCTTCTGCTAGGAATATTTGCTTTAAGTACTTTATTGTTTATAATCTTCTTTGTCGTAACACAGTTCTTCTCTTCGCCCATCTTCATGAAGCTCCTTCTATACTCCTTCATATAAATTCCTTCTCTGCGGTCGATGACTGGGAAGCTAATCATATTAATTAAACCACTTCGAGTCATCTCTATTATCTCCTTTGTAATCCTTGTCTTCTTTGGGCGTATTATTCTTCTTATTTTCGTCTCCTTCTCTCCCGTTTTCTTAATTATTTTGTTTTTGCTTCCATTATCTCTGGGTTTCGGGCTCACTTGTTCCGTGTTTTTATCTTCGGGTAATCCTTTTACCTCCATTTGATTATCATCCATTGGCAGATTATTTTGTTCCAAGTTTTCATTCTCGGGTACCTCTTCAGTTCCTGAGTTATTGTCGTTTCTTAATTCTCCTCTTATCTTCTTAACACTCTCTTTTGTCTCTTCACAACATCTTTTTATTGTCTCTCCCAATCTCTTACAATCATCACCTACTACCTTATTTAATGACTCCACGCTCTTCTTGTAATTTTCCTTCATTTTCTTATTCGTTTGGTCTAATTTCTTATTGATTTCACTGATTTTGACTCCCAATTCTTCGGATAAATTTTCTCTAATTAATTCTATATTTTTCTCCAACAATTCTTCCGTCTTCTGGTTTATTGATTCTTCCGTCTTCTTATTTGTTTCATCTATCTTATTATTCAAATCTTCCTTCAAAGATTCTATGTTCTTCTGGCTCTCCTTCTGGCCGTCCTCTATTTTCTTATTCAACGATTTGTTATCTTCCTTCATGGATCGGTTGTCCTCCTTTAACGATCGTGTATCTTCCTTCAATGACTCCATCATCTTTCTCATCCATTCTTGGAAAGCTGCCTCTCCTGTTTGTGCGGGTGTTTCCGGTTGGTTCACTTCCGCTTGACCTTCTGGTTGCTGGACCTCCTCCGCCGGTTCAGGTTGTCTGTCTTCCATCGTAATTAATATTTCTTCCACATCTTCTGCTGACGTTGCTTCCTTCTCCTCCATCCTGGCTTCTTTTTCAGCTTCCGCCGCTCGCCTCTTCGATGTCGATCTTCGGTACATCTTTATATCTTTGCAATGTAATTGCCACCGAATTAGGTTTAATAATTATTTATTTATTTTGTTTTGTTGAATATTGTCGTCCTAATTCGTGCTTAGACGTTGGGCGCCACGTTGTAATAGATTAGTGTTGTGGTGTTTGAGTGATTGAAGTATGTTCGATTTCTTCAAGCCCCACGTTGGGCGCCACGTTGTAATATAATATAAATTAGATATGTTGAGTGTTGAATTGAAGTATGTTCGACTTCTTCAATCCTTAATCAATCCCCACTTTGGTTTCGTCACGTTGTAACTAAACGATGTTGAGTGAGTGTAGTGTTTTATTTTAAATTAATTTGTAATTGATTTAATAGTATTACTCTTCAATCCTCACGTCGTAATATAATTATCAATGATTGGTGTTGTTTTTTGTTGTTTAATAAATAATTGAAATAGTAATGTTTATGTTTAAAATAATGTTTAGGTTTAAAAGGACTGTAATAACTGTTCTCTTGATGTGTCTACCTCCCCACTTACCATCCGTGAATGTCTTCAATCTTCCTAATATGTCGCTCTATCTCACTGGAAAGTCATAAATAGCACACAAAATACGTCCATATACACAGTAAATAAAATGATATTGATATTTAATCGTGGATTAAATATTCAAATACTGGCCGCTGGAATATTGCTGCCACCTTGAGAAACAATTGCTTCTAAAATGCAAGTTATTTGTGCCTATTTAAAAGAAATAAATACTCTCTGTTCACTGGTAAGATATCTAGGCATTTATTAACATTAGTTAAATTGAATGAAATCCTTTTTTTTTTAAACAATAAATAAATCTTTAAAAACAACAAAGTTAATTATTTTCTGAAAATTCTTCAGCTCAGGGCTGGTAACACTGGTACAATATACAATATTATGGTAATCCTTGTTATGTTAAGTTTGGTTATTATAGTTACCAAATTTCATGGATTCTTTGAATTTACATGATGCAAGATACAAAGATGCTTGTTAAGAATAATCTTTATTCATATAGAATGATCAAAAGATAAAAAATTAAAAATAGTTAACCTCAATACGATATTAAAATTATCGTATTATCGTACAGCAGATGTGCTGCAGTTAGTTATCCAAGCCTGTGTAACACGTGTTATAAATGCTACACATTAAAATAATATTACTGGTTTAATTATTATTATGAACTGGATTTAATAAAAAATAGAAATATTCTTCTTATTGAGTCTATTCAAAAAAGTATTGTTAATGAATGACGTGACTCTCTGTTGGCAAGGAAATATTTGTTGGTTATAGGTTAATTTTACCTATAGCTGAGAGTAAGTTAACAAAATAAGTTATTTAATATTATTGAAATCTTAATACTATTTTCAAAAACATTATTTATCATAATAAGATTGATAATTAACGGCAGTGATAGTTCTCGTATGTAAAATTATTATTTATTAGATACAGCTGGGATTGTAGTCAAGTAAGCGACTATATTTTACAAGTGTTTGCTGTATTTATCATTACTTCGACTCCAGTTATTATTTTTCTTACACAAACATTAAAATATTTTAATTAAATAACATTATTAATTAAACGAGAACTTTTATTCATTGTGCCTGATAATATACCATCGTTCGCTAGGTTAACCATGCATAGTGTGTGCTTGACTAACGTAGTCCGCTATAATATTCATCAACTGACGAAAATTATATTTTCATTTTATTTTAAAATTCGTTAATTGATAGTACTCCCTGCATATTTCACTTAACATTGCCTTTATTATATACTGGCAATGTTTTAATAATTCACTTTATTATTCGTAGCACTGTCACACGAGAAAAAAATTATTCTTCAGTTGTTAGTTACAATTGTTTACTATCTACCGCGCACATTTCAAAATGTTTTCTTCATGACTGTCGCAGGCTCCACTCGCATCGGTGGCTGAAAGACAAATAATTCTTCTCATCGAAGCTCCTTCTCGCATCTGGTAAAATCAGATCATCCTATTGGTGTAGAAGTCTGTACTCTCTACCCCAAACGCCTTGGTTATATTAAAATTTTAATTTTTAGCGTCTATGCTTTGGGTTCGAGACTCGGCTATGACGCGTTGATGCCGATTCGAAAATGACAGAAAATCTTATAATATTCATAAGTTTCTTATTAATCGTCTGATCGTCATTTGAATAGTCGCATTGTTTTGCGGATACTTGTGTCTTTAATTTAAGTCCAAACAAGTAATAAATCCGTCCATTAACAACTCACTTCACTTTATACAATACACATATAGTGGCTCTTAATAAAAAATAAGTTTTTTCCACTATATTTTGGTGTGATATTAATATAATACTTATAATTAAACATTTAGAGTTCATATCTCTCATTATTTAACACATAATATTAACATATTTGTGGTTTAAGCAAAATGCATTCATGGCGTGCAAGCCATATATGTCCAAGCATTTGTATTTGCTTATATCACCATTATTTCTTATACTATTACATACCTTTGGTATTTAGATGTTATTTAACACTTTTACATATATTTGCTGATACTTTACTCCAGCAAATGTTGTCTTATTTACATATATAGCATTGTTTAAAATACACTATGCTATCATTTCGCCATTCTGTCACTCTTATTTAGTTATTATTATCATATATTATATGCATTATTGACAATTAAAGTGTACACAGACATTGTACATGGTCTGTTTAGTGCACTTACTAACTTTTTGTTAGTTGAAATTTCTTTAAGTTACAGTAGGATGGTTATTTACACCTAGTCCTATGAGTACAGTTAATTGGTTTATTAGATTATAGTTATTAAATTACTTATACAATGATTGTGAGGTATTCTCATAGTGGAATTGAACATTCTTCTAACTACTGGTAAACTTCCTTACTCTCTCTTTACAAGTTTTATTATGGTTTTTTGAGTAACCTTTAGTCACTTGGGATTTTGTCTAATTTGTTCATTGTTATTATTAATAATCTGACTTATATAGTTGTGTTCTTCAGTTCATAAGGTATTCATTGTCTTGTACATTTGTTCTTATTTGATCTCTGTTTGAAACAATTACTGGTAATTACTTTATTTAATTATTGTGTATTATTTTATGTTGTAGGTCCTGTTCAGATGAGGTTATGTGTTACTGATTTGGCAACAATATGCTTCTTATTTTGTTCAATATTCAGCTTAAATATTGTTATATCATTATGGAATGTCATTACTAGAGACCGGATTATATGCAAATGCATATTTGCATATGCATTTGCATATTTTGGCTATTTTTACAGGTTTTAGCATATTTTACTAAAAACCTGCTGATGGGGCATATTTGCGCTTTTTTTACAGATCTTAAAAGTTGTAGCCGACCTAAACAATGAAACGCTTGGCTCGTATGAGGGAGCCCTCTACCGCTCTTAGCAGCCGCGCGTCTTTTGTCTATACTATTAAACATAGTGACAGAACCGCGTAAGACAAGGACGGGCGACATGCTTACCGCACTACTCCGACACGACAGTCAAAACAAAATGCGCGCGTTTTTGTTGATTATAACTTGCTAGGCTCTGCACGTTTTACGTTAGTTTTGAGATTAGCTGGCTAGGCTACGCACGTTTTATGTTAGTTCCATCGTCTTTCTTACGTTTGCGCCAATTTTAAAGTGTACGATGCCTCCGGTGAAAAAAAGTGTCTCAACGTGAATAGTAGACTATCCTGGAATATTTACTTATGACGGAAACATTTTATATTGTCAAGTTTGCGAGAAAAGAGTTTCGTGCGCGAAAAAATTTCAAATAGACCAGCACGTTAAGGCAAGTCATCATATCGCAGCGTTGAACAACAAAGGTCCGCGACAACAACTTTTAACACAGGCAAGTACCAGTGTCTCTACTTCTGAAGACAAACAAAAAAATGAGTTTTGCATGGATGTATGTGAAGCATTCCTTGCAAGTAACATTCTGGTTTACAAACTTTCAAATCCTACCTTCAGACGTTTTCTAGGAAAATATTGTTTGAATCAAAATGTACCAGATGAATCAACATTACGTAAAAATTACATACCAACATTTTACCAACATGTCTTGGACGAAATACGGAATGACCTTAATGATAGCATTATATGGATTTCAGTTGACGAAACTACAGACAGTTGTGGCCGTTATATTGCGAATCTGATCATCGGGAAATTGGAACTTGAGCCTTCTTCTTCTTATTTGGTAGGCTGCAAAGAACTTGAAAAGACAAATCATTCTACCATCGCCAGATTTGCGAATGAGGGTATTAAAAAATATTTCCTGATCCTTCTGTAGATGAAAGAGTGTACATATTTCTCTCGGATGCTGCACCCTATATGATTAAGGCAGCCAAACCCCTCCAGGTATTTTATCCTAATTTGATTCACGTCACCTGCTTTGCTCATGGAGTCCATCGACTCGCCGAAGAAGTACGATGGACGTTTGGAAAAGTAAATAAATTGATTTCGTCAACAAAGAAAGTATTCCTCAAGTCACCTGCTCGCATTAAGGCCTTTACCACCTGAACCAGTGGTAACTCGATGGGGAACGTGGCTTGAAGCTGTACTGTTCTACAGTCAACATTTCGATGCCATTAAAGGTGTAGTAAATGACTTCGACAGCGCAGATTGTATGATAGTTCGTCATTGCAAGGAAGCATTTGAAGACTCTTCTATTAAAAAGAGCATTGCTATGATTAGCACCCATTTTTCCCACATACCGGAGAGTATTAAAAAGCTTGAATCTCATGGTTTGACGTTGAATGAATCCATTCAGTTGATGAGCAAAATCCGTCAATTGAACTCCGAATTGCCAGAGATATTCCCGCATAAACTTAAAGAAAAGTTTGAAAACATTTTACACAACAACCCCGGCTTCGCACCTTTATGTCAAATAAATAGTTTTATTAATGGCATGGGTGAAATTTTACCTGAGATAATATGCGCTAATGTAGCACCTAAGTTCAAGTACTGCCCGGTAACCTCGGTGGACGTGGAACGTTCATTTTCAAATTATAAAAATATTTTGACTGATAGAAGGCACAACCTTACAACAGAAAATTTAGAAAAATACCTGATTGTGAACATTTATAAAAACAAAGATTGTTAAAAATAAAGACTGTTGAAAATTTAGAGAAATACATGATTGTAAACATTTATAAACACAAAGATTGTTAAAAAATAAAGATTGTTGATGTAATATTTTTGCATATTTTTACACTTTACTTGCATATTTTAAGCATTTTTCATGCATATTTGCATGCATATTTCAGCCTTTTTATGTTGCATATAATCCGGTCTCTAGTCATTACTATTGTTGATTACTATGTTTTACACATTTTACACTATATGTTTATACAATAATACTTGGTTTTTTACTTAACTATGTTACACATTTTGGTGGGTTTGCATCTTGGCTTGTATACATTGGTTTGTTTCTTGTCAACAAATTGGTTAGTTTACTACATATTAGTTATAGCATTTATTTACATTTTGTCCTGTGTTACTATGACATTCAGGCACATCTCATATCAAAGATTATATAGTTTGTTTTATTGGTCTTTTTGAGCAATTATTTCTCTTTTCAGTTCCACTAAATTGGTGGTCTTACTAAGTGTGGTTGTGTTTTACAATCTTGGATTACAATTGGTACACTAACTGTCTGTGTATTTCACTTGATAATCGTTGATTTCACTTGTTAACATTTATTCACTTCCCTTTGTCATAAACACTTCACTCATATTGTTTGTGTTGCTTATTTGGGGTAGTGTCATTACACTATTTATTGTTGCACTTGTATAAAGCATTCACTATTATTGTGTGTGATCACTTACTAAGGTTCAACACTTGGTTTTTATTATATTGGTTTCACTATGTCCTTCCTTGATAGATAGTTTTTATCACTATTAATCTTATAATCATTATTCTTATTTGGTTACTTTACTAGTTGTGGTGCCTTCCATATTTTGGGAATGCTGGTGTCTTGTTCTGGTTATACATAATCTTCATTCTTCATGGTACATTTCTTCTTCTTCCTCTTCTTCTTCTGGTTACTCAGTTGCTTATTCTTCATTTTAATTGCTTTCACTTATAAGGCATTTTATGGTTCCTCACTATTTGTGATAGCTCATGATACAATTATTATATTATATCCGTCGTTGTTTGTCACAATTCACATTTATTTGGCTATATATCATGTTCATTTAATATAGTTATAATTTTCAACATTTTCACTCATTATTATGATAATCATTATTTTGTATACGTCTCATTATCGTGATAAATTAGTTTATCCTCTCACTACGATGATTACATTTAATATGTCTGTTCACCATTATGATGATTATTCTTGGCATATCCCCTCACTATTGTGATCTATTGGTTCATCTCTTCATTATGATGATAATAATTCTTGGCATATCCCCTCACTATTATGATCCATTGGTTTGTTTCTTCATTATCATGATGATAGTAATTCTTGGTATATCCCCTCACTATTATGACCTATTGGGCCTATATTGCTAACGTATTATATTGATCCATTGTATTCTCTCTTCCTTCTTTCTACTCGATGATATATTTTTATAATTCTTCTTTCTTCTTCGTTGGGTTGCTTTAACATTATTCATTTATAGATACACATTTGATTTTCATACTTCTGTTCCTTCTTCCATGTTTGATGAAATATGCTTATGGTACACTTTTATTTGGCATATTATATCATTTCTATGTAACCGTTATTTTGATACGTTACATATGCCTTCCTATAAGAATTGATTAATTCTGAATTCGTATACTTATTTTCTGAAGAATTCATCAATTGTTGTATATTTCCAGGTTGACTCTTATGTTCTTCTTATATCCCTTCGTTCTCTTCTATTGAATCATAATTATTTTTCTTTCCATGTAATTATCTCCCTTGTGTATTTAATTCCCTAATTCCCTAACATAATTTTAGCTGGGGCAGTTCAGAGTGGCTCACTGTGGCATACATCTCTGCTGGCCATACTAACATCAATAAATTCAGAGGTACATCATCTCTGTCAATAATATAAATGATTGCTGGAATAATTCATCAGTCAATTCATCTCAAAATATAAAGTAGTTGTTCTTTCGACAAATAATAAATATCCTTGGGATTATTTCACGCATCTGCGGTTTATACATTATTATATCCTCCTCTTCTTGATTCATCTTAACTTAATTCTTCATATTTTACTGGGATAGTTTGTTTTCATTTCATCACTGGTATTTTCACATGATTTCCTTCGTTAGTATATTATTTTTCATTCTTCTTTGTTATCAGTTAATCTTTTTTGTCTTGGTATTATATTCAACGTTACTTCATAATCTTCTTCATCTTCATGATCCACGTCTTTGTGTTACATTTCATTTAGTATAGGCTCTCTTTTGGTTTTTTGCCTCATGTTTGGGTATCATATATCTGTTCATATTAATAATATTCACTTGCTTCCATTTCTCCAACTTCTTATGTTGATTTTTTTGTATATCATCTCGTATATTTCTTCCTTATTTTTGTAGTACGGGTAAGATGGTAATAACTGGTTGACTGGCTGTTGGAAATATCATTTTGCCATGGATGGTATGTGTCGGCCTCGTATATTTTTCTTTTATATTGGTACGGGTAAGATGGTAAATTACAGTTGACTGGCTCTTGGAAATATTTTATATTTTGTGCCGTAGGTGTTATTTGTCGATCTCGTATATATTCTTTTTAATTAGTAGTACGGGTAAGATGGTAAATTACAGTTGACTGGCTCTTGGAAATATTTTATATTTTGTGCCGTAGGTGTTATTTGTTGGTCTCGTATATATTCTTATTAATTAGTAGTACGGGTAAGATGGTAAATTACAGTTGACTGGGTGTTGGAAATATCATTTTGCTATGGATGGTATGTGTCGGCCTCGTATATATATTCTTCTTATATATTAGTACGGGTAATCTGTTAATAACTAGTTGACTGGCTCTAGGAAATTTAATATGTGCCGTAGGTCTTGGGCGTCTTTCTCGTATGTTTTCTTTCCATGTATATTAGTAGTACGATATTTTCTTCACATTTTACATTATTTCTTTGGGTTACACTTTTATATCATAATATCAATATCTTGTCAACATTTATTCTTACATTTATAATTGTCATTTCGTACTTAGTATCAACATTAAATAATTTCCATTATAGCATTCCATCTTTTTACATTATTCAATCTTCAATATATCGTTTTATGGAAGTCTGATTATAATTACCTTTGATTTTCTTCGTTACAGGATCTTGTATTTTATATTATTGTTCATATTGTTTTTGGTAGCGTTGGTCATTATCAAAAGAATCCGTCCCTTTCCTCAATGTATTTTTACTTACTTTACCCATAGTCATTTATTTCGTCTCTTCTTGTTGTTCGGTTATCTTCAGTGTTCAGGCTTCTATCTGTTCTTGTCACGTACCTCACTATCATTCGACTCTTCCATTTCGCTGCTATCAGATCTTCATCTGCTTCCCGTTCTCCCGTCTTCTTCTCATTATCCTTGGTACACACGTGTCTAGTGTCCTCCTGGTTTTCGTTATTTTTAACTTCTGGTATCTCTTCTAATTCTGGTTTATCGTCATCTGTCTTCTGGTTGGGTTTTTCCATCGATTGGTTCCTCTCCTTCCGCAATTCTTTTATTGCTTGAGCGTATCCTTCAATGATCCAGTCCATTTGTTCCTCGTAATTTTCCTTCTTCTTGGGATGCATCCTTCTGCTAGGAATATTTGCTTTAAGTACTTTATTGTTTATAATCTTCTTTGTCGTAACACAGTTCTTCTCTTCGCCCATCTTCATGAAGCTCCTTCTATACTCCTTCATATAAATTCCTTCTCTGCGGTCGATGACTGGGAAGCTAATCATATTAATTAAACCACTTCGAGTCATCTCTATTATCTCCTTTGTAATCCTTGTCTTCTTTGGGCGTATTATTCTTCTTATTTTCGTCTCCTTCTCTCCCGTTTTCTTAATTATTTTGTTTTTGCTTCCATTATCTCTGGGTTTCGGGCTCACTTGTTCCGTGTTTTTATCTTCGGGTAATCCTTTTACCTCCATTTGATTATCATCCATTGGCAGATTATTTTGTTCCAAGTTTTCATTCTCGGGTACCTCTTCAGTTCCTGAGTTATTGTCGTTTCTTAATTCTCCTCTTATCTTCTTAACACTCTCTTTTGTCTCTTCACAACATCTTTTTATTGTCTCTCCCAATCTCTTACAATCATCACCTACTACCTTATTTAATGACTCCACGCTCTTCTTGTAATTTTCCTTCATTTTCTTATTCGTTTGGTCTAATTTCTTATTGATTTCACTGATTTTGACTCCCAATTCTTCGGATAAATTTTCTCTAATTAATTCTATATTTTTCTCCAACAATTCTTCCGTCTTCTGGTTTATTGATTCTTCCGTCTTCTTATTTGTTTCATCTATCTTATTATTCAAATCTTCCTTCAAAGATTCTATGTTCTTCTGGCTCTCCTTCTGGCCGTCCTCTATTTTCTTATTCAACGATTTGTTATCTTCCTTCATGGATCGGTTGTCCTCCTTTAACGATCGTGTATCTTCCTTCAATGACTCCATCATCTTTCTCATCCATTCTTGGAAAGCTGCCTCTCCTGTTTGTGCGGGTGTTTCCGGTTGGTTCACTTCCGCTTGACCTTCTGGTTGCTGGACCTCCTCCGCCGGTTCAGGTTGTCTGTCTTCCATCGTAATTAATATTTCTTCCACATCTTCTGCTGACGTTGCTTCCTTCTCCTCCATCCTGGCTTCTTTTTCAGCTTCCGCCGCTCGCCTCTTCGATGTCGATCTTCGGTACATCTTTATATCTTTGCAATGTAATTGCCACCGAATTAGGTTTAATAATTATTTATTTATTTTGTTTTGTTGAATATTGTCGTCCTAATTCGTGCTTAGACGTTGGGCGCCACGTTGTAATAGATTAGTGTTGTGGTGTTTGAGTGATTGAAGTATGTTCGATTTCTTCAAGCCCCACGTTGGGCGCCACGTTGTAATATAATATAAATTAGATATGTTGAGTGTTGAATTGAAGTATGTTCGACTTCTTCAATCCTTAATCAATCCCCACTTTGGTTTCGTCACGTTGTAACTAAACGATGTTGAGTGAGTGTAGTGTTTTATTTTAAATTAATTTGTAATTGATTTAATAGTATTACTCTTCAATCCTCACGTCGTAATATAATTATCAATGATTGGTGTTGTTTTTTGTTGTTTAATAAATAATTGAAATAGTAATGTTTATGTTTAAAATAATGTTTAGGTTTAAAAGGACTGTAATAACTGTTCTCTTGATGTGTCTACCTCCCCACTTACCATCCGTGAATGTCTTCAATCTTCCTAATATGTCGCTCTATCTCACTGGAAAGTCATAAATAGCACACAAAATACGTCCATATACACAGTAAATAAAATGATATTGATATTTACTCGTGGATTAAATATTCAAATACTGGCCGCTGGAATATTGCTGCCACCTTGAGAAACAATTGCTTCTAAAATGCAAGTTATTTGTGCCTATTTAAAAGAAATAAATACTCTCTGTTCACTGATAAGATATCTAGGCATTTATTAACATTAGTTAAATTGAATGAAATCCTTTTTTTTTTAAACAATAAATAAATCTTTAAAAACAACATAGTTAATTATTTTCTGAAAATTCTTCAGCTCAGGGCTGGTAACACTGGTACAATATACAATATTATGGTAATCCTTGTTATGTTAAGTTTGGTTATTATAGTTACCAAATTTCATGGATTCTTTGAATTTACATGATGCAAGATACAAAGATGCTTGTTAAGAATAATCTTTATTCATATAGAATGATCAAAAGATAAAAAATTAAAAATAGTTAACCTCAATACGATATTAAAATTATCGTATTATCGTACAGCAGATGTGCTGCAGTTAGTTATCCAAGCCTGTGTAACACGTGTTATAAATGCTACACATTAAAATAATATTACTGGTTTAATTATTATTATGAACTGGATTTAATAAAAAATAGAAATATTCTTCTTATTGAGTCTATTCAAAAAAGTATTGTTAATGAATGACGTGACTCTCTGTTGGCAAGGAAATATTTGTTGGTTATAGGTTAATTTTACCTATAGCTGAGAGTAAGTTAACAAAATAAGTTATTTAATATTATTGAAATCTTAATACTATTTTCAAAAACATTATTTATCATAATAAGATTGATAATTAACGGCAGTGATAGTTCTCGTATGTAAAATTATTATTTATTAGATACAGCTGGGATTGTAGTCAAGTAAGCGACTATATTTTACAAGTGTTTGCTGTATTTATCATTACTTCGACTCCAGTTATTATTTTTCTTACACAAACATTAAAATATTTTAATTAAATAACATTATTAATTAAACGAGAACTTTTATTCATTGTGCCTGATAATATACCATCGTTCGCTAGGTTAACCATGCATAGTGTGTGCTTGACTAACGTAGTCCGCTATAATATTCATCAACTGACGAAAATTATATTTTCATTTTATTTTAAAATTCGTTAATTGATAGTACTCCCTGCATATTTCACTTAACATTGCCTTTATTATACACTGGCAATGTTTTAATAATTCACTTATTATTTGTAGCACTGTCACACGAGAAAAAAATTATTCTTCAGTTGAGGTTAGTTACAATTGTTTACTATCTACTGCGCACATTTCAAAATGGTTTCTTCATGACTGTCGCAGGCTCCGCTCGCATCGGTGGCTGAAAGACAAATAATTCTTCTCATCGAAGCTCCTTCTCGCGTCTGGTAAAATCAGATCATCCTATTGGTGTAGAAGTCTGTACTCTCTACCCCAAACGCCTTGGTTATATTAAAATTTTAATTTTTAGCGTCTATGCTTTGGGTTCGAGACTCGGCTATGACGCGTTGATGCCGATTCGAAAATGACAGAAAATCTTATAATATTCATAAGTTTCTTATTAATCGTCTGATCGTCATTTGAATAGTCGCATTGTTTTGCGGATACTTGTGTCTTTAATTTAAGTCCAAACAAGTAATAAATCCGTCCATTAACAACTCACTTCACTTTATACAATACACATATAGTGGCTCTTAATAAAAAATAAGTTTTTTCCACTATATTTTGGTGTGATATTAATATAATACTTATAATTAAACATTTAGAGTTCATATCTCTCATTATTTAACACATAATATTAACATATTTGTGGTTTAAGCAAAATGCATTCATGGCGTGCAAGCCATATATGTCCAAGCATTTGTATTTGCTTATATCACCATTATTTCTTATACTATTACATACCTTTGGTATTTAGATGTTATTTAACACTTTTACATATATTTGCTGATACTTTACTCCAGCAAATGTTGTCTTATTTACATATATAGCATTGTTTAAAATACACTATGCTATCATTTCGCCATTCTGTCACTCTTATTTAGTTATTATTATCATATATTATATGCATTATTGACAATTAAAGTGTACACAGACATTGTACATGGTCTGTTTAGTGCACTTACTAACTTTTTGTTAGTTGAAATTTCTTTAAGTTACAGTAGGATGGTTATTTACACCTAGTCCTATGAGTACAGTTAATTGGTTTATTAGATTATAGTTATTAAATTACTTATACAATGATTGTGAGGTATTCTCATAGTGGAATTGAACATTCTTCTAACTACTGGTAAACTTCCTTACTCTCTCTTTACAAGTTTTATTATGGTTTTTTGAGTAACCTTTAGTCACTTGGGATTTTGTCTAATTTGTTCATTGTTATTATTAATAATCTGACTTATATAGTGTTGTTCTCCAGTTCATAAGGTATTCATTGTCTTGTACATTTGTTCTTATTTGATCTCTGTTTGAAACAATTACTGGTAATTACTTTATTTAATTATTGTGTATTATTTTATGTTGTAGGTCCTGTTCAGATGAGGTTATGTGTTACTGATTTGGCAACAATATGCTTCTTATTTTGTTCAATATTCAGCTTAAATATTGTTATGTCATTATGGAATGTCATTACTAGAGACCGGATTATATGCAAATGCATATTTGCATATGCATTTGCATATTTTGGCTATTTTTACAGGTTTTAGCATATTTTACTAAAAACCTGCTGATGGGGCATATTTGCGCTTTTTTTACAGATCTTAAAAGTTGTAGCCGACCAAGATAAAGTTCGTGTATATTCATAATGCCTTGTATTATCTTGCAATTTGTATTTGTCAATAAAAATAATGTCCTGAGGGTTGGCCAAGAGAAGATAAAGCTTTGTGTGGCTAAAATGACAGGGTCTACCAATCATTTGATTAAGCAACTGGCATTGGCCGAAACAAAAGTCAACAGATCTGGTCAAGAGGAACCCTCCCTATTGCAAGCGGAAATGGAAGAAAAACTATGAGAGGAAGTACAAATACATGAAACGGCAAAACCCAACTATGGGTATCAAGGAAAAGCCCTTGTTTGTTCATGAGTTAATAGAAGCGCCTGGGGGAATAGTTGCTGAAGATGAAGTTACACAAGAGGTTGTTGACGAGAACCAAATAGACTGGGATCAGCCAGTGGTGTTTAGGTCATCAGTACATGACGCAACAGGAGTGATTCCAGCAAAACTATCAGTTCCGCAGAAGAAGACTCATATTCCTGGGAACTTGACGTTCGGATCACACGAGAAAGAATTTGAAGAACCGGAGAACAAGCAAGGACGTCTACCTAGATCACCTGGCCAAGTATTACTTCAGAAACGTTTTGCCAGTTCGGGACGAACAGGCTTAAGGAGGGGGCAGTGTTACGAGAAGTCTACCGAACAACCCACAACATTCTCCACTCCCCCCGTCCAGTGTGGCAGCTGTTGCGTCATTCAAGTAGGTGATTCTAGCGACACTAGAATTCCAGGAACACTTGAGATACGCATTAAGCTGCCGGCGTGCAGTTAAGGAGGGAAAGCTGTACTGGACCTTAGTGCGGCATATATAAAGCCATAGCAGCCGGGTTGTCAGTTCAGTTACGTGAGCGATTTTTGCTAGTGCAGCTTGAGTGTTTGTCGGAGTGAAGTAGTATTGTGTTAATATTGTGTGAAACTCTATTAATAGACATTGTTATTGCGTGTGGACAAATCTAACTGGAAATGCTTGTTGCAGACATTGTTGATGAAGTGATTCTTGGCACGGACATTATGAATGCCTTCGGATTCGTTGTGGACTTGAGAGAGAATGTCCTGAAGGTTGGCCAAGAGAAGATAAAGCTTTGCATGGTGAAAATGACAAGGTCTACCAACCATTCGATTAAGCAAGTGGCATTGGCCGAAGAAGAAGTCAACAGGTCTGGTCAAGAGGAACCTTTCCTATTCCAGGCAGAAATGGAAGAAGAACTAGCAGAGGAAGTACAAGTACGTGAAACGCCAAAAGAAGTGACTGGAAAGCCAACTATGGGTGTCAAATAAAACCCCTTGTTCGTTCGTGAGTTAATAGAAATGCCCGGGGGAAAAGTTGCTGAAGATGAAGGTATGCAAGAGGTTGTTGACGAGAACCAAACAGACTTGGATCAGCCAGTGGTGTTTAGGTCATAAGTACATGACGCAACGGGAATGAGACAACCAGCAAAACTAGCAGTTGCACGGAAGACTCGTATTCCTCGGAACTTGATGTTCGGATCACACGAGACCGAATTCGAAGGACGGGAGAATTATCTTTCACAAGGACGTCCACCTAGATCGCCTGGCCAAGTATTACTTGAGAGACGGTTTGCCAGTTCGGGAAGAACAGGCTTAAGGAGGGGGCAGTGTTACGAGAAGCGTACCAAACAACCCAGAACATTCTCCACTCCCCCCGTCCAGTGTGGCAGCTGTTGCGTCATTCAAGTCGGTCATTCTAGTGAGTTCCAGGAACACTTGAGATAAGCCGCCGGTGTGCAGTTAAGGAGGGAAAGCTGTAGTGGACCTCAGTGCGGCTTATATAAAGCCATAGCACCCAGGTTGTCAGTTAGTTACGTGAGCGATTTTGGCTAGTGCGGATTAAGTGCTTGTCAAAGTGAAGAATTATTGTGTTATGGGTTTTATAATTGTGCAAGACTCTATTAGAGACATTGGTATTGCGTGTGGACAATTTTTATTTGATTTGTTGTAAGAGACTGTGTTGTTAATTACGAACTGTTTAACTGTGAAAATTAAAGCTGGTGATTAGTGACTTAATTGATGTCTTGTAATTTGTTTTCCACTGTACCTACGATGATCAAGTAGACCATTGTAACAGTATTTATTTAGTCATTGCTGTATAACGAAAATAAAAATTCCCTATAGTGTTTTTTAATTGGTAAAAAAAATAAGGCCGCAACAAAAAATGTCAAATTGGCTTTGTAAACCATCAATTATCAATCTCACCAAAGGCATACAGTGCACTTATTTAGTCTTTTAATGGTTACTAAAACTTGTAATGCTTACCTTTATGAGAGCAAAGTTGTAGTATTATCTACCAGTTACCACTACTGCACCACTTTCTTAAACTTCTTTTTTTTCCTACGTTCACTGTCTCTTGTCTCTACTTTTATTTATTCGTTTTATTCTAATAAATATACGCGTCCTTACAAAGCACTGAACTACAAATTCATCGATGTCAGGATGTTTACTTTTAATTCTGTCATTCAATGATCGAAAAACACCGGGATACTGGTTTACAAAGCCACCATGAAAATGGGCAAATTCTTCTTTCATTTTCGTGATACTACCAATACACTCTTGCGTGGGTTTCATTAATGATCCCCTTGATATTGTTTCCAGCCAGTTCTTTCCTGAAAGAGATATGTCTCGGGTTATACATCCATACTTGCTAGCCTTTCCTGGATATTTCTTCCTTACCCTGTATGCAATGTAACCTGCGATCATTTCCAGTAACTCTATGTTTTCTTCAATAGTTTTGTGTGTTTGTACTTTTTAATTTTTATATGGTAAATGTTTAATGAGGCCATTGATGGCAGCTGTGAAGTCATCATCATCATCACAGTCTTTGTCAGTTGTATGGACCTTTCGTTTTCATCATCATCAATATCATACTCACATAACAAAGGAACTGAGTCTTGGGTAACTACAGACAGAATATCTGCGCTCAGAGTCTGAACTTCTGTATCAGATATACAGTTTTCACTACTAATCACTTCACCACCATGTCGGCTTAAAATGAGTGATTAATTCTTTGTGTTATGATGGTAGGCAAGGGGTGGTCATAAAATCGCCTAGTACATATCCCTCGTCAAGCAGGTGATTTCGTAATAGCTTCAGAGCATGTGGTACATCACAAAAAACCCATATGTTTCTGTCTTCACTGAATGGATTTTTCAGAGACGGGTTATCCCACGAGATACTCAAATCGGTCATCAGTTTCCTGTTTGAAGGCCCCTGTTCGCAGATGAATGCTCTAACTTTGAATCCAGTCTTTTCAATAATCTGAATGGTTTCCACAAGCAGTTCCTTTGTCATTGCCGTGTCAAAGTTATAGAATATGGGTTGCATCCACTTTCCGGTTAAACTTCTTATAACCATGACTTGGACATTGCTATGAGGCCCTCTGATTACTTCTTCTATATGATCGAGACAAAGATCGCTGTTAACTTTCATCTCATCGAAGCTGAGTACAACATCTCTCTCAAAATTACTAAACAGACTTGCTTGAGTTTTTAAAATATTAATACTCAAATCGATAAATCCCGGTGAAACGGTAAATTGCCTAAGACGCTGTTTGATGGTAACTTCACTGGGGAGGGGATATTTTAATACATCTCTCACAAAACCCAGGGCTTTATACATATGCAGCGTAACGTAACAGCCTCAGCAATATCAACTAAACGCTATGCAATATTGTCTTAGCAATATCGTCAGATGACCAACTAGAGCATCTCCCTTTTATGAGAGCTTGTTGCTGACTTGCAGAAAATATGCCATAAAATAAATTAGACAGTTTTTTAAATTTTGATAGCTCAGAATTTGCTGAATTTAGTTGTTCTTGCAGGTTCCTTATTTCTAGTTTTAACTTTTCATTTGCACACCTCACGGACTATTTCTGCAGACAGTTTATCAACACTATAACATTCCTGTGTTCTATCACTAATGTATCTTCATACTCTTCTATGTTGTTTGTATCACTGTTTATTGATAACTGTAGACGTTTCTGTACTTCTTTGTGATTATTTCGCTTTTCTGCCCGTATTTTACGTTTGACGCAAGTTGAACTACTCGAATTTACTAAGCCAGTACACACAATGGCAAATTTAAATGAGGAACAGCATTACCTTTTAGCACACGTTTTTTAGGGAGATTTAATAACTCACTCTTTAAATCGCGTATATAGTACTGAACACACGCGAACGATATGAACGGCAAATGAATCGGCCCATTTGCAAGCATTTATTCACTTCGATTTTATTTCATTGTCTTTAGGAAAGCGGTGAAAATTAATTCCTAATCCTTCTGATGTCTGTCATGGTTCATACAACCAGCAATCGCACAACACGCCATAGTTACACATCCAAATTTTATAAAACCCCACTACTTTATATATAAACGCACACGGCAACTGAAGTAACGTTCCCGTCAGTTAATACTTAGTGTCCGCATGACGTCATGGGTGGGGCTTGCCACTGCGCATACTGTTGGTGACCCCTACCATGTAGTCTAATAACCGTGGCTATACTCATGGTAATACCCAGACAGGGAGTGTAGCATTTCATTTAAAAGTGTCAAAACCCCCCTTTAACAGTTTAAACAATTCCTAAAAATCGGAAAGAGGTTTAATATGTAAATAGATTTTTAGTGCACACATATGTTTTAATGTTGAATTATCCCAGCATTTATCCCAAGTACACATTTGCTGTTGTTTCAAATATATTTCTTCTCTATTATCATAAAGTATAGATCACAGTACTGATCTATTGCACAGTACTGTTGAAACACACTATAGCCAGGCATCATTGCCATTAAAACATGTGTGTCTATTACATCTTGCAATAATTTGTATTCTTACAACTTTTGAAAGTTTTTGTTTAAGAAAGTGTTCCTTTATTAGCGTGAAAGCACTGGTATCATTAGTTGTGTGAAGAACTAATATGGTTTTACTCATTAGTGGCATTTTTTTGGGGCTGAGAAAAATTAAATGGCTTGCAGGAAAAAAAACTATATGCAGTGTGTGTGACACGAGGACTTATGGAGTTTGTACTTACTAACTTACAGCATCTGCAGGTGGATGTAAAGTATTTCACTACCCCCCCCCCACAAAGGAAACTGGTAGTATCCTCTTGTTCTTGCCCCCCACCTCTGTCTGTTGGTACCCAATTGCTGCCATTTGTTATTATTTCATCCAAGATGCAACCTCAACATATATATTAATGAGATTTGATCACCAAATTATATCAACAAATGCATAAACAAAATTTTACAAACATTTGTCAGCAGTTGGTCATTTGAGCTTCAGCTATAAATTTATTTTAATTTAGTCTACACATATATTATTCAGAACAAAGTATCAATACCGTAATATTGTTCCCTAACAATTTTAGTTAACTTTAAATGCTTCAGTTTTTTGTAAACTAGTCTTATGTTATTACTTATCTGAGGTTTCTTGTCAGTAAGTCTCTTTTTACATCAGTTTGACTCTTTGACATATGCTTAACACGTAAATAAATGACTTGAGCTGCTATTTTTTTATTTATTTTTTTTTTTATTTTGTGAAGAAAGTTTGCTCTAGCTTTCGTACAAAAAGCTACCCTGTATTACACAGTCTGTAATACTACATCATATATTTAATATAATACTATTCACTTCTTAGGTTTGTACATAATAGTAATCACTCAAGTATCAGTATTTTTTTAGTTTTCACTTGATTTTTGTTTATTAATAATGAAACACATCATTGGATTTCATTCAATTATTAATATATTTACTTTCGTTCATGTGAATAAAAACGAGGCATACTTGCAGTACTTAACTTTTTCTGAGGTCAGTTTCTGAAAACTTGACAATTTAAATTTCAATAAAACCAAATTTTGAATACCAAAAATATGTATATTGTACTATAATTAATTACAGATATTGTAATTAAGATGTCTCACGTTGATGTGTCATTAATTGTACTGTAATTTATTTGCAGATATTGTATTTTTAAAATATTTAGTTACAGATATTACTTTTTTCTATCTGCCACACATTGGTTGTGCCATTTAATATACTGTTATTTTATTATTTGTATGGTATTTCTATCTGCTCATGAAAAAACTCTATCTCAGGTCGACAATTACTAATTTGATTTATATTTTTTAATACTGGGAATGATTTATTCTTTTCTTTAATCAGGACCAAATAACGTTCGTTCATCAATTTTTTTTTAAAATAACAAGGTAATAATATCTACCATGTAAATGTGAATAGTTTGAATCTGAGCTCTTCACAACTGCAATGGGTTCAATTCTTGCTTATGTTTATCATCTTAAATATAATGAAAGGCTTCGTGTTTTATTCCTTCTCTTGTATTTTTTATTAGATTAAATGTAGATTTCTATTTTCTTCTTGGATTACTAAATTGATTCTTCTTTTAAATATCGAATTTTATTGTGTTGACTATCAAATTATATTCCAGGACAGGCTTCCTCCTTTATATCGGTGTTCTATAAATGATATACTCAAACTTCCTGAAAATATTGATGTTTATTAAGTTGTATAAAAATTATAATTCTTTCAATGTTACAGGTTTATACTCTTATATGTTTATTAGATTGAATATCAATGTTAACTCCCTTCTTTTAAATGTTTCCTATATTAAATACAACATTAAACTCTTTTACAAGACCACTCTTAGATGTTTCACATAATAAATATAAATATTGACTTTTTGATGTGGCTCTTCTTAAATATAAAATTAAACTCTTTTAATGTGTATCTTCTGAAATATAAAATTAAACTAAACAAATTTTCTTCCATTTCAATACAATTAAATTCTAACAATTTACAATTTGCCATTTAGGCTTAGATACCTAACTAAATTCGTCACATCTTTCCATCATATGACTCTTAAAAACATATATAATTTTATTAATTATTATTAATTACATTTATTTGATTTTTTACATTATCCATTATAATTAGTATATTTTAGGTTACTATTCTATTAATCTTTCATTTTATTGTAATGTTTATTTCAAATTTAATATAATAATTGTCAACACATATTTCTTAATGCTGTTCTATATAATATTGGAGTCTACCTCTATGTTGGTCGTGACTAACAACTCAGTTTTTTTTGTTTACAATTCTAACATATGTTCACAATACTATTAAATTTATACCTTTTCTTCTTTTAAAATTATTATTTTATCCTTATGTACTGTGGTCTATTTTAACAGCAGTACAATATATAAATTTTATGATTTTAAAAATAAAAAATGGTTCAATAAGCTTTGAATCATCTGTAAAATATGAGAATTAAATGATACTATTATTTATGTTATAATGATACTAAAAATAATGTTACGACGGTCTACTTGCTCGTCGTAGGTACATTGGAAAATAGCAAAATACAAGACACCAATTAAGTCACTAATCACCAGCTTTAATTTTTACAGTTAAACAGTTCGTAATTAACAACACAGTCTCCTACATCAAATCAAATAAAAATTGTTCACACACAATAAAATGTCACTAATATTAAACACAATTGTATTACAATTATACCACCCGATTATAAAACGCAACACTTCACTAATAACCACTTGAGCTTACACAGTAATCTCGCCCGATAATAACTCTCCAACCACACTGAAAATATATCGCCACTATACTGAACTAAGCGTCCCTGAGTAATTGTATTTATAGCCACCGAAAATCTAGACGATTCCACATACTACGTATTACCTTTAAACTACGACGTAATTGCTTGCGGCCGTGACACAGTGAGAGCGGCCGGGCGAATTCTCGCACTGTCTAGCAAATGCGTCTACAAGCGTGTACGCCACACACGTTACATTCCGGATCCTTCTAGAACATTCGATAAAAACGTAGATTGTTCTGTGATGTCGTAACACTGCCCCCTCCTTAAGCCTCTTCGTCCCAAACTGGCAAACCGTCTCTGAAGTAATACTTAGCTAGATGATCTAGGTGGATGACCTTGAACTTTCACTGTCCTTCCTGTTGAATCTGATAACCAACATCGTTGATTCTTTTTTTCACAGTGTAGGGTCCTTCCCAGTTAGTTTGCAACTTAGGTGAGCGACCACGATGGCACTTTGGGTTGAACAACCAGACCTGATCTCCTTCTTGGAAACCTACACTATTGCTGCGAATGTCATACCGAGTTTTCATTTTATCACTGGCAATCTTCAGTCGCCCTCTTACCAAGCGATTCATTTCTCGCAGTTGGTTTTCTAATTGCGAGGAATAGTTCTGTGGCTCTTGGAACTGAGTCTCAGGTGATCCGAACATTAAGTACCCAGGAAGACGAATCTCCCGCACAAACACCAATTTTGCTGGAGTCATGCCGGTTGTGTCGTGTACTGATGACCTATACGCCATGAGGAATAGTGGTATACGTTGGTCCCAGTCTGTTTGGTTCTCGTCAACAACCTTCGAAAGATGATGCTCAAGTGTGCTATTGAATCTCTCAACCATCCCATCCGACTGAGGGTGCAGAGGCATTGTCCTGGTCTTTCGAATTCCGAGTAGACAGCATAATTCTGTAAACACTCCTGATTCAAAATTTCTCCCTTGATACGTATTGTAACGAGCAGAAAATTTTAAAATTTTAATTTTCACCTCGGCAGAGTACGTTCACACGAGGCAAGTGTCAACGACTTATGGTGGAGCAATAAATAAGGAGTAATGAGAAGGTGTCAGTGAAGCGTTGCTGACTTGACAATAGAAACACATTAAGTGCAATCCAACTATAGAATTTGGTGGCGTAAGATGACAGGGAAAGTTTCGTCCAGAATTATTGCTCTCCGCAGCTGTAACAAAGTAAGTAAGGACATTCACACCCGTACCGAGAATCGTAGCAGATGTTGGCCATATTACGTCAGTAGACGATAAGCGACAAAAACGAGTGAGACTCCATACTACAATGAAACGGATACGCTGCACCTTAAGAAACAATACTGGAAGATAGGCTGACAAAGACTAAAGTCATGTTACACAGCTGGAGGTATCGTCTAATTGACAGACAAGAATTTACGAAGGGAAAGTTGGGGTGACTTCAACGACCAGCAGATGTTCGAAATTAGTAATAGCCAGAAAAAAGGGGTTAGAGCATAGAACAATACGCCAGGAAGACTGTAAGTACAGATAATGGGAATCTATAGAAACGCAGAGTTTACTCAGACAATAGGCTGATAGACAAGTGGTTAATAGCCGTAGTTTCTTCGAAGCGGTTCAATGATCGTCAGGGCAGAGAGCAGGGAGACCTAAGGACCTATCAGAGGCTTTCAACCAGCGAGAAATTTGATGGTGAGGGATGTTTCCATAGCAACTGAAACGAAGAACCTATCGGAAGAACTATGACATAGGATTTTGACATAGTGGGACAGTATTTTCCGAGAAAATCAAAAACTGACCAATCTCGAAGAGAAGTAGGCGTGAAGCGCGCCAGAGACAAAATTTTGAGTAGGGACGAATTAATAAAACCAGCTGTCCAGGAAGACGGAGAGGCAGTGATACTCGATTTTTAGTCAGTGATACTCAACTTTTAAACAGTTAACACTCAATTTTTGAATAGTTATACTAAAGTTTTACAGTTAGAAATTTCAGACAGTTTACATTTAAAATATCAAGTAGTTTAACTTCAAGTGCGAGAGACGGTATATCATAAACTTTCCATTGTTTACTCAAATCATTCGGAAGTTAGATAAGTAACAAGTAACTCAAAAGACTTAATAATACATTCATATCGCGGTAGTGAAACTTTACCGGTGTGCGCAGTAACGGACTTAGTGAAAATTACACCAAGTGAACAATTAGACCGTTACACTAACAGACAGCATCACTTAACGATATACAAATTATTTGAACTTAATAGTGTGTATCAACAACATAATGAACACGAAACATTAAACAAACTAATAAATTATAGGAACGTTTGTTGAAGCAGCGACTAATGAAACTAGACATGTATATTGACTTTAAAACGAACTTACAGCATACACAGTAAGATGAAACATTGATTGAACACTGAACTTCAATTACTCACACATATACAAACGCCTACGCGAGTGATCGGAAGAATAAAGTGATAAGTGGCAGTGATAAAACAACTTACGACGGAATGTATCTACGAGCCATCTCCATCACCAGAACGAGACTTCGTCAACAACTAATGGATATTCAATAACCAAGTAACCATTATTATAATTATTTCTAATTAATAACTTCTACTGACCTGGTTTCTTTCAAAGAATTCACACCTGAGAAAATTATTAAGAAAAGTAATGTATAAATCTGAATAAAGTAGTTAATGAACGTATAAACAAAAGCATAATTGGGATTTAATGAACGCATTAAATAAGTAGAATATTGAATTGTAACATCATTTGATTTATATATGTATGTATGTTTTCTTTGTTTTTCAGCATATATTAAGATATGTCTTTGTTTATTATAAAATATGTATGTATTTCAGGTACAGCGACGTAACCTATGTACTATTATAATATGTCATAAATGATAATTAAACTAGTATTTTAGTTGATCAGAAACGTGCGTTCATTATTACCAATGCAACCCAAATATTTACCTAAAGTTTGAAGGAATGCAGATAGATTTTAAGAGTTTCTTATGTTCAATTAAATAAATGATATCACGTATGTGTTGATGAGCATAGATAGTTAGAATCATCAATAAGATTAAATTATACACATACATGTCAGAGATCGATAATTTTATATATTTAATAATTAATTAATTCAATCACGATTAGCATAATAAATAATCCCCATTGACTGTTATAAATGGCGCTTCCAACGCGCAGCATAATAGATTTATAATTTATTCAGTTATAAATGGCGCCCATCCGCACGGCATGATACGTATTAACAAAGATTGTTAACACGTACGGCTTAGGTAAAGAACAGGCAGTAGAAGTAGTAGAAAAAGTAGTGTCATAGAAGTAGAAGTAAGATAAGTGTTATTAGTGTAAGTCAGTTTGAATGATTACGCGTAGTAGGGCTAAAATGGCGAGCAATTCAGACAGTGTAGAATTTGACATTAATAATCAATTAGGCGCAGTAAATACAGAGGACAATACTATACCCAGTGAACCAAGTAGTGTGGTAGAGAGTCCAGAAGATAGGGCGCGAGGACAGACATCGAAACCGGAAGATGGGACTCTACAAAGGTTAATGGAGTTCATGCGTCAACGAGACGAGAAACTAGAAGAAAATATTAAATTAATTAGAGAAGAAAGTATTCAATTAATTAGTGAAAATTTTGAGAAACAAGAAGAAAGTAATAAATTACTTAGTGAAAAACTAGAAGGAAGACTAGAGAAACAAGAAGAGAATATTAACAGAAAATTAGAAGAAAGTAATAGATTAATTAATGAAAAATTAGAAAAACAAGAAGAAAACAGTAAATTAATTAATGAAAAACTCGACCATCATAAGGAAGAGATTACACAAATAAGGTCGGAGATACGTGAAAGCCAGCAGACTTGGGAAAGAAAGGTCGATGAATTACAGAAAAAGCAAGATGATATCGTGAGAGACTTAAGAGAAGAAGCCGACAAGAAGTACGTAGAAATACAAGAAAAACAAGAGAATGATCGTCAAGAATGGATGGCGGCGGTACACTCTACCCAGACGACCGTTAAAAAGATTAATGACAAGTTCGATGTTCACGTTAAGGATTACAATAAGAAGCACGAAGAACTTAAGGCCGAGATACACAATACCATACTGCAGAAACAACAGGAGCAAGAAGGAACAAATAGTAATATTATACAAAAATTAGAAGAAGTAGACGGTAGACAACGTTCAACAGAACAAAAGTTGGACGAGACTACGAAAGAAAAGACAACTAGGATCGAAGAATTAAAAGGACATTTAAATAAGGTAAGAGAAAACCAAGAAAGGTTGCAGCGACAATTGATGGAAGGTGATTGTGGAATGTTAAATCGAATTAACGGACCTAACCACAATGATCTCAAATATAATGGCACAGACAGATTCCCTATGGAATTCCTCAAAGAATTGTCCGAAGTTCAAGAGTTATACTATCCCGCTGACAATATCAAGTGGATTGGCAGACATCTGGAGTTAGACGCAGGAATTTGGTGGCGAGTGATACGTGACCAAATATCAAACTTCGAAGAATTCAAGGAAGCATTCTCTCTAAAATATTGGGGCCAGGAACGACAGGACAGTATCCGGGACCATTTGGAGTTTGGCAGATTTGATTGGCGCGGACCAGTTACTGCTATTCAATATATTGAACGGATTTTATTGGAAAGTAGGCAGTTAACACCTACTTTGTCCGATTATCAGTTGATACGTAAGATATCACGTCACTTTGGGCGTGACATCCAGCTCGCGGTGGTCACAAGAGGGATTGTGACGATACCAAACTTCGAATCTCTGATCACCGAGTATACACAGATTCAACCAAGAATTAATAGAGAATCGAACTATGCGGCGGCAAACGAGGGAAGAAATGCGTATAAGGAAAGTGAAAGCGGCCCAAACAAAGGAGGCAGTATACAGAAGAAAACGTGGGGTGACAGACCCGCCATAAATAATCAGCACCGTAACGCAGACCGGCGCGCTGTCAACACAATAGAGTTTACAATCACGACAGCTGGTGCATCGGGCACTCAACCCAAAAGGAATCGTCAACAAGAAGAGTAAAAAAAAATCCCTCCACCCATTAACGGAGATAGCCGTCACAACAAATGACTACCAAACGAATATTATCCTACCGGACTTACGAAGCGATTTATTGTGTAATGATGATGAAGAAATTTCTCAACGAATAATCAGGTGTCCAGAGATAAATGTCAAGTTTAATAATAATGTTAGTGTACAAGCGTTAATCGATACTGGATCTGTTATAGCCGGATTATCTGAGTCGTGGTTTCACCAAAACAAACATGACATTACACCTTATGAAATATTACCGATGTCTAACACATTAATAGTTAGCGCAGTTGGTAATAAATCAAAGCTAATCAGAAAACAAATATTATGTGATATCTATATTGAAGAAATTAAATATGAATGTGTTTTCCTCATAATACCAGATTTGATAAAACCATGCATATTAGGAACCAATTTTCTTCAAGAAACAGGGTGTCTCATTGACATGGGAAGAAGAATCGTCGAGTTAAGAAGAGAGGATAACGAAGCGACGTACACGGTGCCTATGATGCATATAGAAGTGGTGGACGTAGAAGAAGAAGAAGAGATCATCAGAAACATTAACAAGAAGATAGAAAGTATAGAATGCGGAGATAAGGGAACGTTGGAAAGATTAAGGGAGATTCTAGTAAGGAATTGTAGTTTATTCAGAGAATGCCCCGGAAGAATCGAAGGGTATGTTCACGAGTTCCGAGTCACCGACCAGACACCGTACTTCCAGAGAGGATGGCCTGTCCCATTAGCATATAAAGGGAAGGTAGATGATGAGATTCGGAAAATGTTACGGTATGGGGTCATTGAGAGATGCAACAGCGCATATATCAACCCACTGGTTACGGTAATTAAGAAGGACGGTAGCGTACGATTGTGTTTGGATGCGAGAAAGGTGAACAGTGTGACTATCCCAGACTACGAGGGTGCACCTCCAATAAACGACATTTTGGCGAGATGTGGAGAGATGAAATACTTATCTACCGTAGATCTAACTAGCAGTTTCTGGCAAGTACCACTGAAGCCGGAGTGCCGGAACTTCACCGCTTTTATGTACGACGGCAAGTGTTATCGTTTTACAGTTACACCATTCGGCCTGAGTACCAGTTCTGCTGCACTGACCAGGGGATTGGACACAGTACTGGACGAAGAAGTAAAAGAAAATACCATTATTTATGTCGACGATTGCCTGTGTTATTCAGAAGATTTAGAAACGCATTTGTTACATTTAGACTTATTATTATCTAATTTAAGAAGGGCCAATTTAACCATCAATTTGGAGAAGTCGCAGTTCTTCAGACAAGAAATCGCGTACCTCGGTTATCAGCTAACAACGCAAGGAATACGGGCAACGGACGAGAAGATAGATGCCATTATGAAGTTCCCTGCACCTCGGAACCAAAAACAATTAAAAGGTTTCCTGGGGTTGACAAATTTCTATAATCGTTTTACAGACAAATACGCTGAAACTACTAAACCATTACTCGAGTTGTTACGGAAAGGACAGAAATTTACCTGGACACAGGAATTAAATGAATGTTTTCAGCAGGTTAAAAGGTTATTCGTAGAAACAGTCATCTTAAAGTTTCCCCGAATAAACCAAAGATATTATATGCAATGTGACGCCAGCAACTTTGCATATGGCGGACAACTATATCAATTGGACGAAGAAGGAAGAATTGGAGTAATAGCTTTTACCAGCAGGACATTCAAGGGTGCGGAAATAAATTATTACACTACGGAGAAGGAGCTTTTGTGTATTGTAAGATGTCTTGAGCGGTTCCGTATATACATACTAGGACAACCGTAAACCATCATTACTGATAATAAAGCACTGACTTTTATGAATAAATGTCATTTAAACAACTCGCGTATTACACGCTGGATCTTAAGTATTCAGGAGTACAAATTCGACATTGTCCATTGTAGAGGTAAGGACAATATCATTGCCGATCTTCTGAGCAGAAATCCAGAAGATACCACACCAGAAGTAATTAGTGACAATATTTCCGAATATTTAATTAACCACCTGACAATCAAAATGGATAAGAAGGTAAGCAAGATCCTAATGGATATTGGAAGGCACCAAATTCAAGATCATAAGCTTAAGTATATTATTGATAAGATTAGGGAAAATTGTATAGATAAGAAATTAAATAAATTTTATAGATTCGTCGATGAGAAATTGTATAGAGTACGAAGGAGAGAGTGGAAACTATACGTACCAAACAGTGTGTCTGGCGAAATAATTGCTGAAATACACCGTATGTATGGGCATCCCGGTGCGAAGAGATGTATCAAATTATTGCAGGAGTACTTTACCATAGACGGGATGTTAAAGAGGGTGAAAAATTACGTACGGACCTGCGACACTTGTCAGAAAAAAAAGGATTCCGGCAACAAAAACTCGTTCGGAGGAACAAAAGCCATAATACCGTTACGCAAGGGTGACCTTGTGAGCGCGGACTATTACGGACCATTACCTGTTTCGTCCGGCGGGGTAAGGTATCTATTTATTATGGTTGACAACTTTACCAAATACGTACGACTTTTCACACTTCGAAGGGCAACGACCGTCGCTACACTGAGGAGAGTACACCAGTATTGTGAAGAACTGGGGTCTCCTAGAGTGATTATCACAGACAACGGAACGCAATTTTCATCTAAAAAATGGTTAGATGGATTAACTGAACTAAATATCCAACCACGATTTACCGCAATAAGGAACCCTTGTGCGAATCTGGTTGAAAGAATCAACAGACAGCTAGGGAACTTATTTAGGATCTTTGTTGGTGATCAACATACAAAGTGGTCGCGTTACGTACCAATCGTCGAGAGTTGTATTAATGAAACGTACCACGAGACGATAGAAGTAACACTGTACGAAGCTCAGCTCGGAGAAAAACCTCCCAGAGCGTGGGAAAAATACATCAACAAGGATATACTCCTAGTTAAAGGGGTAGATCATAACCAAATATTTATCAAAATGAAGGAGAAGAGAGAAAAACAAGCAAAATTATGTAATGAGACTAAAACCATTACAAGATTCAACATTGGTGAGAAGGTGTTAATCAGAACATATCATCAATCGGACGCGGTCCAGAAAAGAATTGAAAAATTTTGCGAACTGTACTGCGGACCATATAAAGTGCATCAAATTCTCGGAGAAGCTACTTATCTACTCGTCGATTGCGATGATGACAAGAAACTCTGTGGAAAATTTAATGCCAGACAATTGAAAAAATACTATGAATCAGAGAATTGAAGGTGAAGGAAGAGGAAGAAATTGAAGAAGATGTCTTAAGAAGCTAGCAGATGCTGATGAATCAACTGCGTTAGGGTAAATGACGCGGTAATATCATTCAAGCTGGCTTATCCAAGAAAGTTATGTACTTTAATTGTTGAAACATAACATAAAAATGTATTTAGTCAATTAAGCACTAATTAAATGTTAGATAATAAGATAAATTAACATTTAGTGTGCCATTTTATAAGAATATTGCAGTGAATGCAAAGGACATTTAATTGCTATTATTTGATTTATATGGTAATAAGTTAAAAGGACAAAGTGGAAAAAATGGACACTTAAAATCAAATAAGTGGTATTATTCAAAAGAACTAAATAGTGAATGAACTTTACTAATGTGAGTGTATGTAATTAGTAGGCTAGGATTGTAAATGATGCTATCATGAAGTAGGTAAATCATTAAAACTAAATGTAATACGTGTATGTAAATTATTAAGATAATTACAATTAACATAGCGATTGTGTCAATTAACAATCTAATTTTAAAATAACAGTTTATAAGATTTTATTGGTAAGATCATTAGTAATGCACAAAGGTGTATATGTATAGGAGATTTTCTTTGATATCATGTAAAGGTTACATTGAACCGCTTAACTGTTTGATAATATCTTGTGAGTATGATATTTTAGAAGGTAAAATTTTATTCAATTGATGAAATTATTTAATTGCTTATGGAATTTATGATTTGTCTTATAATTATAAAGATAAGGTATTTATATGTAAATTCGACAATGTGAAATGCGTTCAGCTATCCCAAATAGCTAGCAATAAATTCAGAGAACCGATTAAAACCAAAAGGGGGTGTACCACTGGTAATATAAGCTTTTGAAAGTAGGTTATTGTGTATACCTTCCCCTGAAGGAGATGGATACGGCGAGGCGACGTACAGGGCGCAGAATTTAGATTTGAGTTGTTCCCAGAGGTCACATCGTCAAATCGAAATTGAGGACACTGTAACGAGCAGAAAATTTTAAAATTTTAATTTTCACCTCGGCAGAGTACGTTCACACGAGGCAAGTGTCAACAACTTATGGTGGAGCAATAAATAAGGAGTAATGAGAAGGTGTCAGTGAAGCGTTGCTGACTTGACAATAGAAACACATTAAGTGCAATCCAACTATAGAATTTGGTGGCGTAAGATGACAGGGAAAGTTTCGTCCAGAATTATTGCTCTCCGCAGCTGTAACAAAGTAAGTAAGGACATTCACACCCGTACCGAGAATCGTAGCAGATGTTGGCCATATTACGTCAGTAGACGATAAGCGACAAAAACGAGTGAGACTCCATACTACAATGAAACGGATACGCTGCACCTTAAGAAACAATACTGGAAGATAGGCTGACAAAGACTAAAGTCATGTTACACAGCTGGAGGTATCGTCTAATTGACAGACAAGAATTTACGAAGGGAAAGTTGGGGTGACTTCAACGACCAGCAGATGTTCGAAATTAGTAATAGCCAGAAAAAAGGGGTTAGAGCATAGAACAATACGCCAGGAAGACTGTAAGTACAGATAATGGGAATCTATAGAAACGCAGAGTTTACTCAGACAATAGGCTGATAGACAAGTGGTTAATAGCCGTAGTTTCTTCGAAGCGGTTCAATGATCGTCAGGGCAGAGAGCAGGGAGACCTAAGGACCTATCAGAGGCTTTCAACCAGCGAGAAATTTGATGGTGAGGGATGTTTCCATAGCAACTGAAACGAAGAACCTATCGGAAGAACTATGACGTAGGATTTTGACATAGTGGGACAGTATTTTCCGAGAAAATCAAAAACTGACCAATCTCGAAGAGAAGTAGGCGTGAAGCGCGCCAGAGACAAAATTTTGAGTAGGGACGAATTAATAAAACCAGCTGTCCAGGAAGATGGAGAGGCAGTGATACTCGATTTTTAGTCAGTGATACTCAACTTTTAAACAGTTAACACTCAATTTTTGAATAGTTATACTAAAGTTTTACAGTTAGAAATTTCAGACAGTTTACATTTAAAATATCAAGTAGTTTAACTTCAAGTGCGAGAGACGGTATATCATAAACTTTCCATTGTTTACTCAAATCATTCGGAAGTTAGATAAGTAACAAGTAACTCAAAAGACTTAATAATACATTCATATCGCGGTAGTGAAACTTTACCGGTGTGCGCAGTAATGGATTTAGTGAAAATTACACCAAGTGAACAATTAGACCGTTACACTAACAGACAGCATCACTTAACGATATACAAATTATTTGAACTTGATAGTGTGTATCAACAACATAATGAACACGAAACATTAAACAAACTAATAAATTATAGGAACGTTTGTTGAAGCAGCGACTAATGAAACTAGACATGTATATTGACTTTAAAACGAACTTACAGCATACACAGTAAGATGAAACATTGATTGAACACTGAACTTCAATTACTCACACATATACAAACGCCTACGCGAGTGATCGGAAGAATAAAGTGATAAGTGGCAGTGATAAAACAACTTACGACGGAATGTATCTACGAGCCATCTCCATCACCAGAACGAGACTTCGTCAACAACTAATGGATATTCAATAACCAAGTAACCATTATTATAATTATTTCTAATTAATAACTTCTACTGACCTGGTTTCTTTCAAAGAATTCACACCTGAGAAAATTATTAAGAAAAGTAATGAATAAATCTGAATAAAGTAGTTAATGAACGTATAAACAAAAGCATATTTGGGATTTAATGAACGCATTAAATAAGTAGAATATTGAATTGTAACATCATTTGATTTATATATGTATGTATGTTTTCTTTGTTTTTCAGCATATATTAAGATATGTCTTTGTTTATTATAAAATATGTATGTATTTCAGGTACAGCGACGTAACCTATGTACTATTATAATATGTCATAAATGATAATTAAACTAGTATTTTAGTTGATCAGAAACGTGCGTTCATTATTACCAATGCAACCCAAATATTTACCTAAAGTTTGAAGGAATGCAGATAGATTTTAAGAGTTTCTTATGTTCAATTAAATAAATGATATCACGTATGTGTTGACGAGCATAGATAGTTAGAATCATCAATAAGATTAAATTATACACATACATGTCAGAGATAGATAATTTTATATATTTAATAATTAATTAATTCAATCACGATTAGCATAATAAATAATCCCCATTGACTGTTATAAATGGCGCTTCCAACGCGCAGCATAATAGATTTATAATTTATTCAGTTATAGTATGGATTTCCATAGGGGCTCCATAATGGCAACAGAAGTTGTGAACTAACTGCTTTGCCACAGTGGTAACCTCCTGATTTGGAATTGCATAGACTTCCACCCACTTAGTAAAGTAGTCACCTACAACCATGATGTACCGGTTTCTGTCGTCATTTTCCCCTGCTTCTGGTTTGTGGGCCCTTGCTTGCAGCACATATTCTGCACATCCGAACCCATTCCTCTATGTTGTGGCAAAGATGAAGCCAATAGAATTGCTTCTGTATTTTGTGAAGGGTTTTGTTAATGCCAAGATGGCCTCCAGATGTTCCATCATGCATCTCCTTGAAAACAGACTGCACTTTACTTCGGGGAACTATCAACTGCATGACCATGTCTTGTCCTTCTGCACTTTCCCAAGCCCTTTTCAGCAATCCATTTTCTAAGTTGAGAGATTTCCATTGTGTCCAGTAGCCCTTCAGCACTTCGGAACCATGGCAGATATCTTGCCAATCCGGGCGGCGACCTTCCTCTTTTGCTGTCAAGATCGGTCCAATGTCTTCATCAGTCATCTGTTCTTGTCGACAGTCTTGTGTTGTCCAGCCGTCACCCAAGAAATGTACAGTGATGGATTGAACATGTTTGCTTGAGTTTTGTTCTTCCTTTTTGTGGCAATGTCGGCAGTCTTCCGGGCACGGTCTTCGTGATAAGCCATCTGCATTACCATGCAGGCGCCCCTGTTGATGTTGTACCTTGAAGTTGTACTCTTGCAGACGTTCAAACCACCTTGCCAACTGTCCTTCCGGATTTTTAAATCTCAAGAGCCATGCAAGCGCGGCATGGTCGGTACATAGTGAAAACTCTCCCATAGAGGTATTTATGGAAGTGCTCCAAAGCTCTGACAATTGCCAACAACTCTCTCCTTGTAACACAATAATTTCTCTCTGGTTTAGAAAGCGTCTTGCTGTAATTACGCTATTACTCATTCTTCACCGTTCTGCACTTGAGACAAAACGGCTTCTAGACCAGTATTGCTTGCGTCTGTGTCTACAATGTACTTCCCTTCCCTTCGGAAGCTGGAAAAGCGAGAATTGGCTGCAAACATAATGCAATCTTCAAAGTCCTAAATGCTTGGTCACTCTCTCTCGACCACTGGAAGTTTCGTTTATTTTCCGTTAGCTCATGTAGTGGTTTAGTAGTAGTAGCGAAGCCTTTCACAAAATGTTGGTAATATGAGCATAGCCCTAGGAAACTCCGAACTTCGTGTTTACTTTTTGGAACTGGCCAGTCTCTTACGGTGTCTACTTTATTAGGATCCATGCTAACACCCGATGCCGAAACCAGATGGCCCAGGTACTGTACTTCCTTCTGGAATAGAGAACACTTTTTCGGGCTCAGCTTCAGTTGTGCACCGTGAATTCTAGTTAGAACTTCCTTAAGGTTTTCCAAATGGTCTTCGAAAGTCTTCCCGATCACTATGACATCGTCTAAGTAAACAAGACAAGGTTTCCACGTCAGGCCTCGGAGTACCAGGTCCATCAATCTCTCAAATGTTGCCGGTGCATTACAGAGTCCAAATAGCATGACGTTAAATTGGAATAAGCCACTTGGAGTCGAGAAAGCGGTCTTTTCCTTCTCTTCTTGATGAAGACCCACTTGCCAATATCCACTCTTCAGGTCCAATGTGGAAAACCACTGTGCTCCGGACAGCGTGTTGAATGTATCGTCAACGCGAGGTAATGGATAGCAGTCTTTCTTTGTAATGTCATTTAACCTCTGGTAGTCTACGCAGAAACCCAATCACCATCCTTCTTCGCTACCAGCACTACAGGAGAATACCAAGCACTTGACGAAGGTTCGAGTACTCCCTCTGTCAACATGTCCTGTACTAACCGAGACATTTCCTCTTGTTTAGATAATGGAGGCCTTCGAGGAGGTTGGCTTATCGGTGTTGTGTCCCCGGTATTGATGCTATGTTGCACAAGAGAGGTTCTTCCCAGTGACTGTCCCCGAACTGCAAAACAATCTTTGAATTCATGTAAAAGCTGCCTAAGTTCTTTTACCTCACCACTTGAGAGGTCGTTAGAAGATCTGTTCAATAATTCTTGCAGCTCCATCTGGTAATTTGGAATTATCCGAAGCAATGGATCTTCGTTGCGTCATTCCGGCTACCCAGGCCACAGGAGTCAATTTGCCTAGGAGCGTATTGCTTTGTAAAGTGATAGCTTGATCCAAAAATATTCGCCACTCTAATAGGTACATTTCCGGTTTCATCAGGTTTTACTAAACTTCTGGCAATTAGTGTGCTGACTACCGGGGGTTCGAATATAGAGCACTGGTTGCCCCTAGTATCTACCTCGGTTCTAACCATGATGATCTTTTCTGAGTTTGGCGGAACAGTTACACCCACTTGGTTTATGACGTCCATTGATTTTTCTGCTGTCGTCATTGTTGATAGCATTACCTCTTTGCCTCCGATTCTCAAGACATTTTGTTTTTGAAGTTGACTATAAATCCGTATGCATTCATAATGTCCACACCAAGAATTACTTCTTCCACAATGTCTGCAACAAATACTTGATGATTAAACTCAAGTCGACCGAGGCGTAGGTGTATCTCCACTTTTCCATACACTTTTACAGGCCGTCCAGTAGCTGTTCGCGAGCTGCAAGAGCACCAGATTGGCTTGAGATCTTTCACCATGTCGGGGCGCACAATAGAAACTGTTGCGCCTGTGTCAACTGTAATCGAGGTTGGCCTTTCTTGAACAAATCCGGTAATTACCAAGCTCCCTCTACTTTTCTGAACTGTAGAAATTGCGTATTGTCTAGGGGCTTCGTTCCTCCAGTTAGTCAGCACACGCCTCACTGTACATACTATTGCTCGTTTCCCTGCTGCTGAATTCTAACCCGACAATCTCGTTGTAGATGTCCAGGTTTCCCACATCTATAACACTTCGGTCTTCCATCCTTTCTTATTTTATTCTGTGGCACCGATCGACGAGTCTCTGTTCCTTGTTCTTCTTCCTCATCGTCTGTGCCATCGCGATCTTTTAGCGCGCACTTTATGACTTGTCCAAGCAGACGCTGATTTGGCGGCCTCAAATTGGAAAGCATGTACCAGGGCGTCCGCACTGTTCTGGTGTCTTGCCATTCGTAACACTTGCTGTAGTTCGTTATCTCGGACACCGGCAGTAAATGTCTGCATCGCAAAACTCATTCGAAAATCTTCTGGCACTTCAGGATAGGCCAGTCTAATTAGTCTGTCGATACTTGCTTCAAACTCTTGAAGGCTCTCCCCGGAATGCTGTCGCCTTGCTCTCAACTGGGTGCAGTACATATCTTGCAAATGTTAATCACCATACTGTAATTCTAGAGTTTTTATCAACTCGCCATAGATGTTCTGGCTGTCAGTGGGACTTTCTGTAGTAGTTCTGCCGCTGGTCCTTTTAATGCGAGAACGAGTGAGACTGTCTTGTCTTTCTCTGTCCAATTATTTGCGCATGCAGCAGCTTCAAATTGGCGGAGGTACGTTGCCCAGTGACTGCTTCCGTCAAAGGTTGGAGCTGTGACATGAACTGTCCCTACTGCAGGCAAAGTGACTTTCTCTATTAACTTATTTTATGCGTCTTTTTTCTGTCTATCATTGGTACAGTCTGTTCACAAAGTTGTTTTGGTTGTAACTTCAGGCACTGCTCGACTTCGTTTTTAATCTGTTCTTTTATATTTGTAATCGAGTCTTCTATTTTTGTTGACATAGCTTTTTCCATGCTCGTGACTGATTTTTCATCGATTCTTCAACACTCGACACAGATTTTTCTACTTCAGCTATTTTTAATATCATTGATTCTTGATATGATTGATTCTCTGATATTTTGGTAACTTGTTTATTAAGCTCACCTCGTAGGAGACCCAATTCTGCGGTACTGTGTTCTTGCAACTGTTTCTGCATAGATTCAAAGAGAGCTTCCGTTTTATCTGCTTCTTGCTTACGTTTTTTATCCTGTCGTTTTTCTGCTTCTTCTGCCTCCTGTCTGCGTTTCTCATCCTGTCGTTTTTCTGCTTCTTCTCTTTCTTGTCTTCGTTCTTCTTTTTGTCGTCTTTCTGCTTCTTCCTGTGTCTGCTGCAGCAGCGTTTGGAAAGCTTCCATCATCTGACTTGCATCCATTGTTTTCCGATTAAATACGAATTACACTCGTCTTGTACAAAGTGTCCACTGTTAACCATTCTATCCCAGTTCTGACACCACTGTTACGACTGTCTACTTGCTCGTCGTAGGTACAGTGGAAAACAACAAAATACAAGACACCAATTAAGTCACTAATCACCATCTTTAATTTTTACAGTTAAATAGTTCGTAATTAACAACACAGTCTCCTACAACAAATCAAATAAAAATTGTTCACATGCAATAAAATGTCACTAATATTAAACACAATTGTATTACATTTATACCGTTCGATTATAAAACACAACGCTTAACTACTAACCACTTGAACGCGCACAGTAATCTTGCCCGATAATAACTCGTAGACGCTTTGTAAATACATCGCCACTATACTGAACTGAGCGTCCCTGAGTAATTGTATTTTTAGTCGCCGTAAAACTAGATGATTCCACATACTACGTATTACCTTTAAACTACGACGTAATTGCTTGCGGCCGGGCGAATTCTCGCACCGTCTAGCAAATGTGTCTACAAACACATACGCCACACACGTTACATTCCGGATCCTTCTGGAACATTCGATAAACACGTAGATTGTTCTGTGATGTCGTAACAATATGTAATTAAACAAAAAGTATTACCTGAATTATTATTATCATTATTATTTAATAGATAAATTATTCTTATGGGGCGTATACATGTGAATATGTTAATAAACAAATTTAGCATAATGATGACTTCCTTCCATTAACATATTGTTACGGCATCACAGACAAATCTACGTGTTTGTCGAACGTTCCAGAGAGATCCAGAATGTAAGTGTGTGGCATACGTGCTGCTAGACGCATTTTGCGAGAATCTTCTCGACTGTGCCGGGCTTCGCTCGGGCGCTTGGACTACGTCAAGGCTGTAGTTAATTACGTAGTTCACACGAGAGATAAGACGCAGTTTGGAAGCTTCTGGTGTGTGAGGGGGACTATAAATACATGAGGTAGCAGCCTTAGTTTCCAGTACAGCTGCGATATATTTCCAGAGCAGTTCGAGTTATTACTGTGTACGTTCAAGTAGTTATTAGTGAAGTGTTGCGTTTTATAATCAGATGGCATAATTGTAATACAATTGAGTTTTAATATTAGTGGACATTTTATTACGTGTGAACAATTTTCATTTGATTGTTGAAGATACTGATTGTTAATTACGAACTCTCAATTAAAGGTGTGATTAGTGACTTAATTGGTGTCTTGTACTTATTTTGTTTCCACTGTACCTACGACGATCAAGTAGACCGTCATAACAATATATTTTTAATATATGTATATTAATACGTGAAGAGAAAACTTTGTACCCCTTTTTAAGCATATTGCGCGCACGGAGGAGTGTAAGATTTGGCATAGTTAAAGTTTATATGGAGAAGGAGTGCAGAAAGCTAAAATTTATATATAATATGTGTTACAAATACATTAAATAAAATAAAATAAAACATTTATTTGCACTTGAAAATTCATTTAAACTTTTGCAAACAATGGTAATTGTTAAAAATAAAATAATTTTGTTGCCAGGCAATAAAATTATAATTTTTTCATTTTAGTGTAAGTTCATACTGCCAATGTCAAACACATAATAGTCTGTGGTCAAACAGTCGCACAAAGTAGAGATTGTCGCCAAAGAATTTTAAAATGTTGCCAACAAATAATTACTGACAGATTGACTGAATGAGCTGTGAATTTTGTGTGATTTCAAATGTTCTTTTTCAATAGTCTGTGGAGTGTATGTCAAGGCAAAAAAGCGTTTATTTTATATTTTGTATATTAGATATCTGTGTTTTATATATTAATGTGCAGTTGAAAGTGAAATACAGCTTGCTTAATATACACCTGTTGTGAAAGGAAAATTTTGTAGCAGCAATTTGAATTGATTACTCTTGCCTAATTATTATTGGTGGTTTCAAAAAAGAGAGTACATTTTATTATTTTTAAATTAAACCCTGCCTAATCTTAGTTTCAGTAATTTCATTACATGTTTTTTTTTTACATTCAGATATTCGCACCTACTTCCATTATGCCTCGACATAGAACATTGACGGGTCGGAGTAAGAGACAAAGAAGAAGGAATATATATTCGCGTGAAAGTCAAAATGATAATAAACCAAATGCAAATTTAAATAGTGTAAATAGTATAACATTGACGGGTCGGAGTGAGAGACAAAGAAGAAGGAATATATATTCGCGTGAAAGTCAAAATGATAATAAACCAAATGCAAATTTAAATAGTGTAAATAGTATACAAAATGATGAAATTATTTTGAGGGATACATTTAAATGCGCACTGAATGTCATTCCAAGAAATTTTAATACTTTTGATTGTGGATTAATGAATTTACAATGCAGATTTTGCAATGCAAAACATTTCGAATCTGAGGTCACTTTAGGTGAAAGGACTGCATTCACTTCATGTTGTCATAAGGGTAAAGCAATATTACCGGCCTTAAGTCAAAATGAATACTTTAAATCATTGTATGATGGACTTACTTCAAATGAACCTTCAATAAAAAGAAAGTCAAAAAATTATTTTGAAAACATTCGTAAATACAATTCATCATTTGCTATGGTTAGCTCAGAAGCTAAAATTTCGGATACAGTTACGCGTGGAGTGTATCATTTTAAAATACATGATGTTTTTTATCACAGATCAGGTCCAATGACTGCTGGATATGGTCGCTCACCATGTTATGCGCAATTATATTTTTATGATGTTGACACTGCTGTCAATTATAGATTACGTGAACACTATAATCAGACATGCAATAACAATATAATGCACGAAATCTCTCTTGAATTGGAACGCATTAATCCTTTCGTTCGGTCATTCATTGCAATGAAAGATCATTGTCAAAAAATTGAAAATCAAAATAAAGAAATTTGTATGCTCATTAAAGTAAATCGTGATTTAGATCTACGCCGTTATAATGATGCAGTTCAAACTGATGTAGCAGTAATATTTAGTACAGTTGATGGTGAGCCACCCTTTGAACGAAATATGGTTTCGTTTTCAAAAGTTAATGGTACCATTAAAAATATCTGTTTTGGATTCGTCATTGGACCCTTTAGCGTATCCATTACTTTTTCCAAATGGTGATACTGGGTGGCATATCAATATTTCTCATAATGTACCAACTACATCTAATTCAAGAGCGCCCAGAAATAAATTAACCATGCTTCAGTATGCAGCCTATCGACTTGCAATTAGAGAAGATTTTAGCATGTTGCACCATTCACAAAAATTATTTCTGCAGTGGATAGTTGATATGTATGTGAGAATAGAGGGCACAAGGTTACATTTCATTTGACAAAATCGAACAAGTCTTAGGTCTGAAGTTTACAACAATTTAACAGATTATTTAGAATTGAACCCCAATGCCAATAATGTTGGCCGTAGAGTAATTTTACCATCTTCATTTAATGGATCTCCAAGAAATATGTATCAGAATTATTTAGATGCAATGTCAATTGTACAACATTTCGGAAAGCCTTCTTTGTTTATTACAATGACTTGCAATCCAAGTTGCCCTGAAATAGTTAGCAATATTGGTGTAGGTGAGTCAGCTAATTTTCGACCTGATATTGTTGTGCATGTATTCAAGTCCAAACTGAAAGCATTAATTGAGGGCCTTACACTAAAAAAAATCTTCGGTAAAGTTGAAGCATTCATTTATACAATTGAGTTTCAAAAGAGAGGATTGCCTCATGCTCACATTTTACACTCTTTAAATGAGCAAGATAAAATTGTTAACGCTACCGATATTGATAAAGTTGTATCTGCGGAGATTCCTAACATTCAAACACATCCTACATTACATGAATATGTTGTAAAACACATGATGCATGGTCCATGCGGTGTACTTAATCCAAATTCTGTATGTATGAGAGATGGAAAATGCACAAAAGATTATCCAAAACGATTTAATGAATTTACATGTGAATCATTAAATGGATATCCATTATACAGAAGGCGTGATAATGGTATTAATGCTGAAGTTCGCGGTAGTTGCCTTGACAATCGTTATGTTGTACCATACAATCCGTATTTACTTGCCAAATTTAATTGCCATATAAATGTTGAAGTATGCACTACAGTTAAAAGTGTTAAATACATTAATAAATACGTGTATAAAGGCTATGACAGTACATCTGTTCAATTAAGTTCAGAGAGAAATGAACCAGGTCAAGAAATACAAATTGATGAAGTTAAAAATTTTTTAAATGGCCGTTATATGTCGGATCAACTGAAGCTGTATGGCGCATCTATGAATTACCAATGCATTTTCAATCACATGTCATCGTTAGACTTGACATTCATTTACCGCGTAGACAGAGTGTTTACTTTCGAGAAGGGTAAGAACGTCAAGCAATTGAAAATGCAAGACAAACAAAATTATTAGTGAATTTTACTGTATACCGTGTTCCTGTGCAGGTCCGCGGCGGCCGCGTGTATTGTGTTTCGTTCTGTTTTGTCTTGTTTTTAATGTGTGTCAAATTATTTAAATATTTTTGTTACTATGTATGTGTTGTTTTTATCGTTTGACGAGATGTGCATACATCAACAAATGTAGTTTTACCCATATTCATTGAGGATCTGATGACGACACTTAATGTGTCGAAACTCGAGTAGTCCTGTATTCGGATTTCAAGAAGTGTGACGGAAGGTAATTAACCTGTTTTATAAAATTATTAGCATTTTTTTAATTGAATCGATCAGATCCATCAGCGCATGAATATAAGTACAGTAGACTCTTGGCTATCCGACTCCCGACTATTCGACCTCCAGCCTATCCGACCCGACCCGCTACTAAAAAAAAAAAAAAAAGTATTTTCAGTCCGATTACTAGCGCCTTCAAACATCATGTGAGCAATCCCGCCATGCGGGTGAAGGCGCTTACGCGTGAATCAGTGAATCACCAGTTTTTATGTGAACCGTGTGCGTTATCGGTTGTGCAGTTAGTCACGTCCGGTGTTGATTCAAATAACTGCCCATTCGCATGACCCCAGCGAGTCTGATATTGCAATAAATAAAAGACAGGAAAAGGAATGAATGTTTCTATCAATACAAACGAGTCAGCAAGATCTGAAAAGATAACAGTCTGCTAACGACTGCTGCCTTATCAGTGGTGGTGAAGTCATTCGTGTACAGATTAAATTTTTTTTGTTTTACATCAAAAAACTATCCGACTCGAAGTTAATGGTACGCCAATTGATTCATGTTGTGACAGGAAAGTTTCGTGTTCCTACTTGAGTGTGTAACAGGTGCATCAGTCAGTCTGTATTCAGAAGTCAGTCCGTGCGGTTCAGTCGTTCGTGGATTGTTAATTTGTTATAAAGTGTGTATACAGTATTGTTGGTGGCTTTTATTTTTAAGTGAAATATGGGTGACAAACGAAAGAAAGTGGTAGTAACTTTGGAAGAAAAACTGCAAGCAATAAAAAGAATGGATCTGGTGAGTCGGTAAACAAAATTGCACTGGAGTTAGGAGTTGGAAAAACTACTGTGGGTGATTGGCGAAGAAATCGCGCAGAGATTGAAAAATGGTGTTCTAAGCAAGCAAGCGGCAGTGGCGTGAAAGTTAGAAAAACTATGCAAAAAGGAAAACATGTGGAAGTTGAAGAGGCTTTATATCTGTGGTATGAAAATGTGAGGGGGAAAGGATTGACGGTGTCAGGCCCCTTGCTCCAAGAAAAAGCGATTCAGTTTAAAAAACAGATCGAAGGAGACGATGGTGAGTTTACTGCCAGTGACGGGTGGCTTGATCGCTGGAAGAAACGTTTTGGTGTTCGTCAGATGACGATTAGTGGTGAAGCATTGTCTGCTAATAAGGACGCTGTCCCTGACTTTAAAAAACACTTTTTTGACCTGCTTGATAAGGAAGGTATTTCCGGAGAACAAGTGTACAACTGTGATGAGACGGGTTTGAATTACCGTATGTTGCCGTCTAAAACACTAGCGTCTAAACAGGAAAAGGCAACACCAGGGTTCAAGAAGAGCAAGGACCGCGTTACAGTTTTAGCTTGTAGTAACGCAACCGGAAACCACAAGTTGAGACTGACCTTGATTGGAAAATCTCGCAAGCCTAGGGCTTTTAAAATCTTAAAGATTTAAGTTCTTTGCCCCTGCATTATACCCATCAAAAAAAGGCGTGGATGAATGGAGACATTTTCAAAAATTGGTTTAAACAGGAATTTGTGCCACAAGTTGAAAAACATTTAGCTGTAAACAATTTAACAAGGAAAGCAATCCTAGTTTTGGATAACGCTCCTTCACATCCAGCAAATGACCAATTAAAAGATGGAGACATAAAAGCTTTGTTCTTGCCTGCAAATGTTACATCTATATGTCAGCCAATGGATCAGGGAGTGCTCCAAGCTTTGAAAAAGAAATATCGACGTAGGCTACTAAGCTATATCATCGCGACAATTGATAATACAAAAGTTGCGACGGCACTACAGTCAGTAGACATGCTTGACGTCATCAGATGGGTGTCCGAGGCATGGGATGAAATTCCATCTTTAACACTTGTGCGATCGTGGAAAATTTTGCTGGATCACAGAGCCAGTGATAAGTGGGAAGAGGTAGAACAGCAATGTGATGTGGAAAATGCAACTGATAACACTGCGCTTGTATCGCTGTTAGAAAAAGTTCCCGGATGTGAGGAAGCTTCATTGGAAGACATCACAGAATGGTTGGCAAAGGACGAAATCGAAGAAATTGCAGACGAAGATATTGTAGCGATGGTATTAAATGAACAGCCGATTGAAGAGGAACAAGGTGATGAATCCTCCGATTGTATAACCCACTCCGAAGGCCTGAAGGCGATTGAGACGGCAGTGGAATACATTGGCCAGCAAGAAGAAGCAACACCAGCAGACATCATATGTTTACGTAAGTGGAAGGATATAGCGGCGAGGAAATTAATGCAAGGAAAGAAGCAGGTCTCAATTACAGACTTTTTCAAACCTTAGACAATGTAAGTTTCACTTGTTCTTTCATTATACAGTACGTAGTTTTAGGTTATTATAATTTGATTTATATTAACAACTAATTTGGTTGAAAGCTTTCGTGTAAATTAAAACTCATAGTAAAACTCATTTGAAACTTAATGTTAACTACACATTTTGTGTTGTCCTTCAAATAAAGGTTTTGTGAAAGATACTGTAGTTGCGAATTCTTATTTCATTTCTTTCTAAATCATTTATTACTGTACGTCATTTATAAGGACAAACTGATATGATGTATGCATCCAAATAGCAACAAGTACAGTACATTCAACGCAATAGGGTGGCGGTAATTGACCTTACAGAGGCTGGTATGCCTACGGCTCCGGTGTATCCGACTTTTTTGCTATCCGACCCGGCCGACCGCCACATTAGGTCGGATAGTTAAGAGTCTACTGTATATTGAAATTCCTTTGCATTATGTGTGGGAAGATTCCCGAAAAAAATGGAAGAAGAGAAGGCGTGGAGGTGATAAAATCATTACACGCATATATGTAGTATCACCAAAAGACATTGAACTTTTCCATTTACGATTGCTTTTATTACATGTCTGTGGTCCAAAATCATTTGAGGATGTTAGAACATACAATGGAATTATACACACTTCTTTTGTTGAAGCGTGCCATGCTTGCGGCATTGCTTCAAATGATAATGAATGGCGCGAATGTTTAAATGAAGCAAAAGAATTACATTCACCAAAACAAATGCGAAATTTATTTGGTTACATTTGTGCATTAAATGTGCCAGCCAATGCATTGGCATTATGGAATGAATTTAAAGTACATATATCTTAGTGAAGATTTGTTGAGAGATTACAACGAAGAAGTGTCCTTTAACACAGCTCTATTAGAAATTGAAGATATTTTGAATGTTCATAATTTGTCATGTCAAGAACTTGGTTTACCAGTTCCCACGTATTCGCAGAGAACAGACGAAGCAAATGCTATTGATCCAATAGAACAAGAGTTTCTGTTTTGTGAGCATTATGAAACTGCAAATATTGAACAGCATAATCTAATTGATCGTGTGATTCATGAAGTTTTGCACCATGATACTGGATCTAATGTTTTTTGTTTAACCGCTCATGCAGGTTGTTGAAAAACATTCACACAAACAGCAATCATTCACAAATTAAATTCGCTTAATCTTAGTTGCATTGCAACAGCGTTCAGTGGCATAGCTTCAACTCTGTTACTTGGAGGTAGAACTTTACACAATGTGTTTAAATTGCCTATACCCATTTTGGAAAATTCTGTAGCGAATATTACCGCAAATAGTAGCTATGGACGTTACATAAATTCATCATCATTGATAATTATTGATGAAATTTCTATGTGCCCACTGCAAGTGTTGAAAATCATAGATAGATTATTGCAGGATCTATGCGATGAAAATGATAAACATAAACCATTTGGAGTGAAAAACGATGCTTCTGTGCGGTGATTTTCGGCAAATCTTACCAGTTGTCCCACATGGATCACGTGCAACTTTAATTGAAAATTGTGTCACGAGTTGGCATAAATTTGTTTATTTTCGTAAAGTAACGTTCACTCAAAACATGAGAGCCTTACCAAGTGAAATAGAATTTGTCGAATTCTTGAAAAAAATTGGTAATGATGAAGCCCCACAATTCCCTAAGTTTGGTAAAAATATTATTGAAATACCTCAGCAATTAATAGGAGATGAAAATAATATTATTAATGAGGTGTATGGAAATATTTCCGAAAACATACTCTCAGATAACATATTGAAGTCGGTTATTTTAGCACCTAAAAATGATGATTGTACTTTTATTAATACTGATATACTTAATCGAATACCAGGTGAACAGAAAAGATATAATAGCTACGATAAAATAATTTGTGATGATGACAATGAAATCAATAACTATCCAGTAGAGTTTTTGAATTCTTTGACTATTAGTGGTTTGCCACCACATAAGTTAGTATTGAAAGTTAATTGCATCGTTTTACTGATCAGAAACTTAAATACCAAGGAAGCATTAGTCAATGGAACAAGAATGCGCATCAAGTGTATGCATCGTAATGCTGTTGATTGCGAAGTTTTAACTGGAACCGCACACAATAAGAGAATTTTGATTCCACGTATAAATTTAACATATTCCGGTACTGTTTTACCATTTAACTTTCAAAGAACTCAATTTCCAATTATACCTGCATTTGCGATGACAATAAATAAGTCTCAAGGATGTTATATTATTTTATTACTGTCATAAACTTACTTAACCATTACTCAATAAATTTATTCAACTTTTGATCTCGGGCGCCATCTCGTGATATCTACGAGAAGATTATATTTAACTTACCTTAAGGGCAGAATTCTGTTAAGCGAAACTCGAAGTAGCGGAATGTGTTATTTGAAATAATAACTCTTGCTTGAAATGTTTACCAAATGACATTACCTTTTAATAACATCTTACTACAAAACATGTGACTCTACCGTGTGAAATAAGCACGCAGCTATACACCCTTAGGTGTTACATCATGAGACGCAGTTACATTAAGTCAAAAAATTCCCATAAACATTTCATTTGCCCTCCAAAATACATAATATTAAAATGTTAAACATATATATATATATATATATATATATATAAATTTACGTATAACTTTACAGTGTCACAACCCAGCACTTTTTAATAATATCTTATCATACACTCTTTCTCTCTCTCTCTCACTCTCTGGTACAATTATTATGAGCTCGTTTCAGTTAATGGTATACCAAGTTAGTTTTGTTATTTAATGACTTTTGGTCATATATATTTTTGAATATTAAAATTTTATATAAATTTGTTGTAGCCAATGGTACTTAGCTGCACTTTTGTGTTAAGGACATCGAACACCTCGAATTCTTTGATTGCACATGCTAAAAATCTGGGCTGTCTCATCGTCTTTGGGCACACGCTCTCGAATGTAGCATCCCCCCTGGATCTCACTTTTGCCAGATTTTTTGGCGTCGCATCGTGAATTACACTCTGCCGATGTTTTAACTCAAAATTGGTTAATGTACCACTGTTATTAATACACTTTTGGTGGTGTAATACCACACTTAGTGAATACGCCGGCCTGCACGGTTCACTGTCTGGACGAAAATGACCACATTTCATCAGCAAGCATTGCAGAGGTGGGGCAAATCTATGTCACTGGTTCTTTGTTCAAACGGCCCAGCCTAGTTAAATACAATGCGCCTTGCATTCTTTCGTCTGACGTAATCATGGGCTTGACTTGTTTACTCACTATTGTGACAAACCGTTTTTTGCTACATTTGTAATTTTCCACTGAATTCGACATAAATCCTGTTAACTTAATATTGCGTTTTTGCCAATTCTCACCAAAACTCTTATAGGGAATACAAAATAAAATTATTATTATTAAAAATTGTTATAAAATAAAAATACAATAATTATGTTTGGAACCATAGGTTTACAAATTTATTAGGGTACCAGAATTGTACCGTCACAAACCCCCTCAATGAAAGATTTTATGCCGAAGCATAAAGACTTTCATTGACACACTCGTACTTCCTAAAGGGATCTGCTAGGATATGACGCCACAACCCCCTTACTATTTATATGAAAAGAAATACAATAACTCACCCGTGGTCCGATGATGATGACAGTACCTGCATGACCTTACTGGACTTCTCCTACGAGATCCCAACACCATAAGGCCAATCAGGTGCGTAACGCTCCTGCTCTGACGCGCTGGCCAGCTCAGGACCGCCGTCACAACATCACCAAACACTGACACAATAAATCAGAAATATCAAAATAGTGGCTTGGTATATGCTATATCCCTAACTGATCTGTTTCCCCTTAGCTATGTGCTGGTTTGTGTTTAGAAGCACTGGGTTTGCTTCAACTCAACAAGAATTATGTAGAAGTGCCATTCTCTTACACTAATACATAATACATAATAATACGCTCATCATTATATTAATACAGTAATACGGTTAATACATTAAAATAGTCAATTCATATTTAATCTTGATCAAAATTTCTTTAAATTTGTGTATCAAATTATAAACATTACTTTTTAATTAATTAATACTTTTAATTATTAAACTCATTTAATTATCATCAATTATTGATCATTTACTTCTTCACACAAAAAATCCAAATTTATTATTAATATTCATATTATATTATTATTATTTCATCATTCATTTCTTATTCCCTTTCTTTCTACTAACCTTCACATTTTATCCTTGATTAGTCTGGGTGACTCCTGTATTCACTATGATTTGACTTATTCATATAGGCACTAACATTTATAATCGTACTCACCTTTCTTCCTACTAACCACTACTAACAACCAGATTTACATATCATGACACCAATCTCTCAATTATAAACCACTTCACTAATTCCATTTTAAATCATATGGCACCGCTCGTCTTTGTACTAAGATGGGTGTTCCCTACCTGGCTATATACATTCATAATTTTTTGCCCTTCCAAAATATCGGCAAACACTCCCTTAAACTACGCTATTACCTGCCACAATGCTATACGTTGGCCACTCCTTATCACCTCACCCCCACTACAAAATATCATCATCAACAAATATATGTTTAACCTTTACTTTACTCACCTCTCTACATATAATCACTACTACTGTGTCCCTAAAATATCTAATACTCTCTTTGTATTATTTTCTTTAAAATTCTTATCTATCTAACTCCCATTTACTTTAATTAACTAACTCACATGCCTTTATCTACCTAGGCTCTATCCCTTTTTAAACACTTTACATTTCTGTGATCATTGACAATTGCATTAGAAAATTTATCTCTCACCTGCTCATACAATATAATACATCTCAATATTCAAATATATATGCTTTATCATTTATTATTCATTAGAAATTTTCTTCATTACAAATTAATAATTTAACTTCATTACACAAACTTTCTTTTATACCACATTAATTGAGTAATTGATCTTCAATTATTTTATTTAATTAATTAAACTTTCACTATTACTTTCACTTGTTTAGTCAAAACAAAAACATGTTAATTGTTGTTATTAACTCCATTAACTATAATTTACTGTTACATACCTGATGTACATAAAATTTACCTGTCATACACAACATCAAAATACATAAATACATTGACATTAATACAATTAAAAATATACAATCCAAACTCATTATTTTATCATTGATCAAAATCAGTTCATAAGCAGTCCATTTCATAATCACTGTTCACATATATTAAATGTTCATTACACAATAAAACAATCTATCCTCCATCATTGAATAACAGTCGAATCTTAGGTCTATACAACTTATTTTTTACTAAAGAAATGATATTATTCTTATTATCAATATAATATTTGTTTACATTTTTATATTTTTCCACTATCTCGTTAATATTAATAGGTGTATTCCATATTAATTTAGCATATACCATGACACGATCGGGTATGGTTCTGTCTGCCTCGGTATTATCTGTTATAATCATGTAAGCCATATAGTCAGCATAATTATGTACTGCTACACCCGTTACTTCCCAAGGTAAGTAATTGTATTCATTATAATTATCCACCATCTCTACTCCTAACCTCTTTCTACAAGTTCGCTATACTTTCTATTTATCTTAAAAATCTCTATTACTCTCTTTTTCTCTCTCTCAATATATTTCTCACCATAACACCAAGCTACACTGTCTCTCTCCAAATATGCAGGGGTCACTAACTCATAATTACTGCACCACCTACGAGGTACACAAAAACACCAGGGAACTCTATTTGTAGACCTATCGTCTCCCAAATATAAATCTAAAGAACTCACTTCCTTCTTAAATATACGTGAAGCCATTTCTTCACCCCCTACTACAACATCAAAGGAAAATTCTACCCCCTGCATCCCTTTTACAAATATACTTTCTCTCAGCTCTCTCTCTCTGACTCAACACACACAAACATCTCATTATCACTCCCAATATTCTCATCATCAATTTCTAACACCCTGTTCTTAATTATACCCTTGTTACTACCTGTAAATTCATTATTCGAATTATCATTGTTACTCACCTTATTAATTAGCACTTTGTTTTTCGTCATATTTTCACTGCTACCTACCTTCTGATTCTTTATTTGAATTAACCTCTCATCTAACCTTTTAACCACTTCGTCACATTGTTTATCAAAATTATCATTACGTTTTTTAATTTCATATTTTATTTCGTCAAACTTTACATCAAAACTATTTCTGATTTCATTTCTCTGCTCGTTAAATTGTTTATCAAAATTATCAAATTTGTCATTCAAGTTGGTATATTTAACATTAAAATCACTTTTTTGCTCATCTAACTTTATATTAAAATTATCAAATTTTGTTAATAATAACTGCATCATTGCAGCTGTATCATCTGTTTTATTTTCGTCTCGAGTTGAGATGGGTGTTAATGGAACTGGATTTAATTCAGTGACACTGGTTTCACTGGTCTGACTAATTGGGTTCAATTTAATGTCCATCTCACTCGTAACTGTTTCGTCTACATTATCACCTTTACCAGTATTCATTTTGCTTATTTATAATACACACATGCATATAATCTTATAACATAACCTATCTTCTACGATTATGTTTACGTATTTTAAAATTATATCTATTATTTCAGATAACTGTCCGCTACTTCCCGTAGGCTTACCCCACATAAAATAAAATTTTATGTCGAGTCCCTGGTCGGAAAGCGCCAATGTTATATTATTTTATTACTGCCATAAACTTACTTAACCATTACTCAATAAATTTATTCAACTTTTGATCTCGGGCGCCATCTCGTGATATCTACGAGAAGATTATATTTAACTTACCTTAAGGGCAGAATTCTGTTAAGCGAAACTCGAAGTAGCGGAATGTGTTATTTGAAATAATAACTCTTGCTTGAAATGTTTACCAAATGACATTACCTTTTAATAACATCTTACTACAAAACATGTGACTCTACCGTGCGAAATAAGCACGCAGCTATACACCCTTAGGTGTTACGTCATGAGACGCAGTTACATTAAGTCAAAATATTCCCTTAAACATTTCATTTGCCCTCCAAAATACATAATATTAAAATGTTAAACATATATATATATGTTTTATTGAAATGTGTTATTTGAAATAATAACTCTTGCTTGAAATGTTTACCAAATGACATTACCTTTTAATAACATCTTACTACAAAACATGTGACTCTACCGTGCGAAATAAGCACGCAGCTATACACCCTTAGGTGTTACGTCATGAGACGCAGTTACATTAAGTCAAAATATTCCCTTAAACATTTCATTTGCCCTCCAAAATACATAATATTAAAATGTTAAACATATATATATATATATATATATATATATATATAAATTTACGTATAACTTTACAGTGTCACAACCCAGCACTTTTTAATAATATCTTATCATACACTCTTTCTCTCTCTCTCTCACTCTCTGGTACAATTATTATGAGCTCGTTTCAGTTAATGGTATACCAAGTTAGTTTTGTTATTTAATGACTTTTGGTCATATATATTTTTGAATATAAAAATTTGTTGTAGCCAATGGTACTTAGCTGCACTTTTGTGTTAAGGACATCGAACACCTCGAATTCTTTGATTGCACATGCTAAAAATCTGGGCTGTCTCATCGTCTTTGGGCACACGCTCTCGAATGTAGCATCCCCCCTGGATCTCACTTTTGCCAGATTTTTTGGCGTCGCATCGTGAATTACACTCTGCCGATGTTTTAACTCAAAATTGGTTAATGTACCACTGTTATTAATACACTTTTGGTGGTGTAATACCACACTTAGTGAATACGCCGGCCTGCACGGTTCACTGTCTGGACGAAAATGACCACATTTCATCAGCAAGCATTGTAGAGGTGGGGCAAATCTATGTCACTGGTTCTTTGTTCAAACGGCCCAGCCTAGTTAAATACAATGCGCCTTGCATTCTTTCGTCTGACGTAATCATGGGCTTGACTTGTTTACTCACTATTGTGACAAACCGTTTTTTGCTACATTTGTAATTTTCCACTGAATTCGACATAAATCCTGTTAACTTAATATTGCGTTTTTGCCAATTCTCACCAAAACTCTTATAGGGAATACAAAGTAAAATTATTATTATTAAAAATTGTTATAAAATAAAAATACAATAATTATGTTTGGAACCATAGGTTTACAAATTTATTAGGGTACCAGAATTGTACCGTCACAAGGACAAACATTCGAAAAAATTGGAATTTTATTGAGGCAGCCAGTTTTTACATATGGTCAATTATACGTCACAGCAAGTAGAGTTCGATCATTCGATGGTTTGAGATTTTATATTTCCGAATATAATGGCCAAGGGCATTTAGCAAATGATGAAAGAGTTTTTACAAAAAACATCGTTTACACAGAAGTTCTGAATCATTAAATTCACTTTCAAACTATTTTAAGTTCAATGGACAACATTTATTTTTTTAACCGCCTGGTTTTTTTGATTTAATGAAAAACATATGAAAAAATACGAGGCACGTATTTTTTATTTCTTTTTTTATTTTGTATTAATTTGTTATTTAAATTTTATATAATTCGAAAAAGATAGGCAAAATAACTGTGTAGCCTTGGCGAAACCTGGTCAGTATGGCAATAAAAAAAAAAACCAAGGAAATGTCAAAAACGCGTTATTGCTTTTTAAATATGGCTTAGCCAAGCTAAACCTCATTTTTCCTATCTTTCATATTTTTCAAATAACTCGAAAATTAATGCATAAAAAAAAATTATATAAGCTTTGTGGCAGATAATCTTCAAACTGTTTTTGAATTTTGTACCTTACCAAAAATGAAATGTATTCCACTGGAATTGAAAACAATGTATCTTATACTTCTATGAATGTCAAGTCTCATTTTTATTAGCGTTTATATGATTCAATAATAACATGAAAAAATTAAAACTGACAATGAATTATATCAAAAAATAAATACGAATACAAGCTGTAATTGTGTTTTTTTTTTTTCAACTGTTACTAACATTAAATTTTAAATTCATAGGTATTGCAGGGAAGTAAGGCAAACAACACATGCTAATGACGTATTTGTACACGCTCGCAGCTGACGTAATAGAACAAAATTCAAAAAAATTATATGCAATGATTATAGAGGTATACTCTTTGACAAAAGAACCTCAATAATGTTCAAACTTAAAAATTTAATGAATTACGGTCGAATTTCGACCACTGGGCGACCACTAGTATCCTTTAATTTACCTACCATTTTATTAACGGCTTTGTTCCATTTTCAATGCCTCAATAACTGGAGATTATAGAGCAACTGCCCATATCACTAACAAGTACTGAATACCCATTGATAGAGAATCATATAGAAAAGTAATGTAAAACCAGGAACTCTTTCTACATTTATTGATTATCAGAATGTTAATATTTTATGTCATGTAAGACATAATTTGTAATGTCAATGCAGACAAAAAATTTGTAAATACATACAACTGTTCAATTTGAAAAAGTATCTTTTTTAGAAATAATTTTTGCTTTAAAGTTTGATTTCATGTTCATAATTGTTTGACAGCATATTTGCTTCCTATGGAAAAACTTTCCGTGAAAAAAATTATGTGTTTTATACTCTACTATGGGTTTTAGGCTATAAAACGCGCGCACACGTGTGTGTGTGTCTGTGTCTGTATATATATATATATATATATATATTTTTTTTAAGGCAAAAATAAATAGCTATGCCATTTTTCTAAATTTATACATATTTTAAGTTCTAATGAAAATGCATAAAATATCGGCAGCATTTTTTGTGTTAGGTCAGTAGACTAATTTTTATTGATAAGCATAAAAAAATTTAAAAAAAATATATTTATATTGGAAGTCTGTTATAAAGAATATTTTTAGTTTCAACACGTTTCAGCAAAAGAAATGATTTGTGATACATATACGAAGCAACACAAGTAACTACATATTTTGATGTACATTATTTTCTATTTAAATGCTTGTCTTTTTCATTAACAGCTGTTAAGATAAGTAGTTATAACTGCTGTTGATACATTCAGAATCACTGATTGGGAAGCTGAGAAGCTTATGGAATTAAAGCCTTGTGAAAAAAAAACACAGTTGATATGTCGTAGCAATGTTAATTTTGTTTGTAATGTACTTTTAATTAACTTATTTTTATATTTGAATAATGGTGTCATTTGATTCATCATTACAAAGAAGAAGTATAAACTGTATATTTTGTAGCTTCAGAATATCACAGATTTCTGTGTGACAGTCCCAGGGATGTGACACGTCATTGTTGTAATGAATTTATTTTTGCACACAGACAAGTGTCACACATGCGCATTTTTATTATTTAAAACCTTTTGTTGTTCAGAAGGCTGTAAACAAAAAGTAATTAAGAACTAACCAATAAACAAACAGAGATAGTAATAATACAAATACAAGCATCATAAATTAATGGGCAACATTCACATTCATAAAAATACACCATAAAGAAAATAACCAAACTTTAACCATTAAAAAACACCGATATTAAAACAGTTTATAAATAAATCACTCATACAGCAATAATGATATATTACTAATTGGTAATTAATGAATTAACAGTGAATGTTACATAAGTGTTACATCAGTCAGACAAAATAGATAAACATCTAACAACCCTGTAAGCAACACATGTTGTAAATGTTGGAGATGAATTCCCAGATATCAATTAATATAACACTACTAAAAAAATGTACCAAAGAAGGCCACTGTAATAAAAAAAATTGAAATATATATTTTTGTAACGATAAAACTCTGTCGTATTCCGTATAAGTGTGTTTTTATCGTGTGTTAGCCCCACACGTTGTAGTCGTTACTTTATGTTTACTTACTTTTTTTCTTAACTTTCCACGCTGACGATGTCCGTCGCGAACTCACGAATTACCAGTACCAATATCTCGAGAGTGTAAACCTTACCTGTCCTTTAATGAGTAAATTTAATTCCCGGGTGGCACCAAATTGTTTATGAAAACAATTAAAAAATGTGAAATTGAGCGGTCGTTCTAGACGGTGTTGACTAATTCAAATTACCCTCGCAACTAGCGGGCATATGAATCTCGCTAGTAGTTCGTCGTGCTGGCAGACAATTTCGCTCGTCGCTAAAGTACACAAACTTTATAATGCAGTTTATAACGAAATAAAGGACGGTTATTACTACTCAGTACTAGTTTATTAACGTGAAATAGTTAATCGTTATTCATTTAAATACAAAATTATATACTGTTATTAAATAAAGTTGCTCCGGCAATAAATAGACAGTTTTCTCAGGTTGGCTAAGATGATTGAAACGATTCTAAATCGACATGGCTGTCGGCAATGTTTATTTTCTACAGTTCGTTCAATCGTGGAATTCTTTAGATTATGAATAAATATTAATAAGATGATAATAAAGTACACTACCTTACATCAATGGTACTTATATACTATTAGAGTTAATTACAATTCGTTTTTTAAGTGTTAAAAAGTGTGTGTTAAGAATTCGTAATTTATACACAGGTAATTTTCTGTTTACATACCAGTTTAGTTTTTATTCTCAATTAATCCTTGAAAGAAATTTAGTTATCAGTTTGGAGTGAGAGTTATTTGTGTTGTGAGAAAAGTTAATTAGAATTTATTCCATAAATTCGGGTATTTCAGATATACTTAGCAAATCTGTTGAATTCGGGTGAAGAGTCACTCAGTTCTGAGTTAGGTTGGGTCCATACGATCATCAATCTTCCATCATTTATAATTTGGATTACTTTTGGCTTCTTTTTCGAATAATGTGGATTAAATAATTAATTTAGAATATGAAAATCTGGTCTATTGTCTCTGTTGGTTTGACTAATTCTTCATCAGACTTCTTGCATCCTCATTTTATTAAATTTTTGACTTATTTTTGATTATTTTAATGTAAAATTGAGTCGAATATGGTTCGTCTTCTGTATGTCTTGAGCGTCAATAATGAACTAATTCTTTATAACGGAATTATATTAAATAACGTTCCGTTGTTATGGCAACTGTCTGTACTCTCATTGGCTGATCATATTCATGTCTATTGTTATAATATTTGAATTTTAATTCAAAATGAATAAATATCTTCTGATGGCTATTATTCTTCTGTCTTCTTATCTATGTATTAGATATTATCACAACAGTTTATATTTTCTTTCAAAGATCATTTTGACATCCCACAAAGCTGGGTTTGTTTTGACAAAAATGTTAATATTATGTTATTACATTTCTTTCTTATTTTATGTTTTTAATCTAACTCTGACATCTTAATATGGTTCACTAATTGTACTTAATTAGTTACTTGCCCTGAATTTTCTAATACAATAGTTAATTTCTTATAATTTGTTATTTTGGATTTATACAGTTAGGCATTTTATAGGCCTAAGTAGTAATTGGCTATATCTTCTTATTTTACACAAATTAAAGATTATTTTTTATTTACATATGTTTTGCTTGGTGTCACTTATGACTTGTTTACATTTTGAATTAATTTGGGCTGTTACAATAATTGTATATTCTTATTACTTTACCAAAATCATTGCTTGTCTGTTATTCTCTTATTTCTTTTTCTGTCTTTACTCTAAAGATTATTATTATGTTTATAAAATTTTATCTCCTTACTCATATCTATTGCCATTTCTTATAACTTGTTTATCAGTTAACATTACTTATAAAACATAACACAAAAATCAGGTTTATGGTCTGTTTACTTTTTTCAGCCATATTCCTTCTTATAAACTTAATTGAACAAATAACTATCTTGGTGAATAACATTATAACACCATTTATTTTATCTTGCTAATCATCCCTTTGAACATTTTTATTAACATTAGGATGTTTTATTTATTTTGCACTCATATTATTTAGTTTATTCTTCCTTTAACATTTACTATATATTTTTTACTACTTAACCATTGTAACCATAACATTCTTAATCATTATGGGATTTTTATCCTGAATACCACTGTATTCTTAATCTACAATCACTACTAACTATAATAACAATATTCTGGTTATTCTTATTTTTTGGTATTTTTCACCCTTAAACTATAGTGTTAATCACTGGTTTTGGTGTCTTTACCTATATGTTGTGTTTTCTATTTATTTTGGGTTACACTGGCACTTTGCACTTTTGTACAGTACTTTAGTGTTACTAGTGGTTATTCCCTAATATTGATTTCTTTTAGTCACTTAATCACTTTCACTTCCTACCTATCTCACTTCTGGGTTTTTTATTGTTTTGTTCACAATTGTTAGTTAGTATGTTAACAAATTTCATGTTCTGATTTACTTATCATTATAGAGTTATTCATAACATATAATATCTATTTCTCTGGTTAGTGTACTTTAATTGAGATTATTTTATTTGATTTTAATACTTGTCATTTACATTTGTTATTTGTTTGTGTCTTTTTCTTCATTATTAGAGTTTATACCTTCTCATTTTATTTTCTTTATTATTTGTATGTGTCTTTTTCATGTACCTTCTATAATAGATCTAATTGGTGTGGTTTTAATGTCTTTAAATTATTAGAATGTTTTAATTTTAAATTGAAATGTTTTTGTTGTTGTAGTTGTAGTCTCACGTTGTCATGGGGTTTGTTTAATATTTAATATAACTAATTAGCAATGGATAACTTGAAGTTAAAGTTTGTGTTTAAAAGAGTATTAAAATCACCAATAATTTGCTGTATTCACCTCCCCACTTACCATCCGTGAATATCTTCAATCTTCTCGATGGGCGATTCTATCTCACTGTAAATACATTTATAACACACAGATATTCCGTTTGAATATCGATAAATGCACATTAAATAAAACAATTCAGATATTCAATTGTAAGTTGAATAATACAATATCAATAATTTGAATATTGCCGCCACCTTGTGAAATAATTGTTTCTAAAAAATAAGCTGTTTACTTCTATTTTATAGAAATGAAGACTCTATATCCACTGGTAATAAATTGAGGATTTTATTGACAGTAGTGAAATTTAGCAGAACTCCTTTAAAACAATTAATATTGATTTCTTTAAAAACAACAACAAATTAAATAAATATTGAGACTTCTTCAGCTCAAGGCTGGTAACACTGTTACAATGTACGATAATATGGTGAACTAGGTTATGTTCACTTTGGTCATTTGTATTACCAATTTTCGTGAATTCTTTTAATATACATGATACAAGATATAAAGATGTGTTAATAAATAACAATGTTTATTTATTTATTATGATTAAAAAGAACAAAATTTAAAATTATTAATCTCAATACGATAGTCAATACTATCGTACGGTATTCTGGTTCCTAGTGAAGCTAAGATTGTAAACACGTGCTGTTAACGTTGCACAATTAAAATAATGTTATTGATTTATTAGTTATTACTATTATGAACTGGAAAGAGAAAAAAATTGAAAAAACTCTTATTATCGATTTCACTTATAAAAATCATTTTAGGACAGAAGTGTTTCTCTGTGACAAAATATACGTTTTGGTTCTAGGTTAGTTTACCTAGATGAGAGTAAGTTATAACGTATAATAATTAATATCATATAAAACTCTTAATACTATTTTTACAAACACTTTATTTATCAATAATATGATGTAGAATTATCAGTAATGATAGTATCCACAAAAGAAAGTTATTATTTATCAAGACGAAATTCATAGTCAATTAAGCGACTATATTTACTAGTAATTGTGTGCGGCATTTAGAATTGATTCCGCTTTTATTAATTATTCTTTAAATATAAAAATATGACATCTTTAATTAAATATCGCCATCACATTGGACGATAACTTTGTTCATCAAATTCTGATAATTATTCATCGTTATCGGTGAATGCACTCAAGTGTGTTTACTTGACTAGTGCAGTCAAACAATAATTTTCGTTTAACCAACGAGAATTATTTCATTAATATTTTTTAAAATTGTTAAAGTATTATACTCCCTGTTTCCTTTCACTTGACATGACCCTTATTATACACTGGTCATGTCTTTTGTTCACTATTCACTTATTACACTGTAACTCGATAATGGGGTGTTCAGTATAGGTTAATGTTTGACCACGTTACTGGGGTGACGCGCACATTTTAAAATATGTCTTGATGACTGTGACACGCTCCTCTCGCCTCGAGTGTTGGAAGACCATTAAATTATCTCGCTAAAGCGTCTCTTTTCGTCTGGTGAAATTGAGTCATTCGATTGGTTTAGACAGCTATACTCTCTAACCCAGATGCCTTGGTTAAATAAATATTTTAATTTTTTGCGTTACTAACTTCGGGTTAGAGATTATCTCTGACGTGTACATGGACATTTGAAAATCTCATAATGGCTATAAGTTTCTTATTTTTTGTCATATCGTCATTTGGATAGTGGCATTAAATTGCGGACACTTGCGTCTTTATTTTAAGTCCAAACAAGTAACAATTCCGTCCATTAATAATTCACTTTACCTTCTTTAAAACTCATATAGTGGTTCTTAACACAAATAAGTCCTTTTCACTATATTTTGTTGTAATTACATCTTAATACTTATGACTAAACATTTTGAGTCCATTTCTCCTTCATGCTAGTACATAATATTGCTATATTTACAGTTTAAACAAAATTTGCTAATGGCGTATAAGCCAACTATGTCCGATTGTTTACATTTACTTATGTCGCTATTATCCCTTATTCTACTACATATTTTTTGTATTATAACATTAATAGGTATATCTCTATACATTTGTTCATACTTTATTTTGGTGTCGTGTCGTGCGACAAAATTTATAACAATACAAATACTGTATTTAATGTATTTTTACTTGGTGCTGTGTTTAAACTCATATAACATTTATATATAACACTAGGTGACCCGTGCGAATACTTCGCACCCTTAGTGGTCAGTTACGTAATATAATAAAGTGGAAATAAGTAAATGTAAATATTTATCAATCCAAAATATTTTATTATAAAAAATAGTAACAAAATCAGTCTTATTGTAAATGATATTAACATTATATACAGTATTATATACGCATTTTTTTTTTTTTTAAATTAATTTCACAAAACTTCTTTAAAAACAATGTTGGAGGTTATGACGTGATCATCGTTCACTTTTTGCCCGTATGAATCTTCAACACAAACTAAGATATCTTTAAACATACGGACTCGTGAAAAAGCCACGTATAACTGTCCATGCGAAAAAACAGGTTCTGGTAAATACAATCCTGCCCTTTGAAGCGTCTGACCTTGTGCTTTGTTAATGGTTATAGCGAAAGCAACTTTTATGGGGAATTGTTTTCTTACCATTTGGAAAGGCACAGTAGGATCAGAAGGTGTAAGGTTAATCCGGGGTATGAGCACAGTTTTATCGGAGTGAATAATTGTAGCAGTGATGATGTACTCGCCTAAGTGAGTTACCACTAACCTTGTACCATTAATTAATCCCTGTTTAGCGTTAAGATTTCTAATTAACATTATGATTGCATTTTTCTTCAAAATCAATTTATGAGGTGGTAAACTGGATGGATTCAAAGAGTTTAAGAATTCTATGGGGTACAATTGAGCATTGTCTGTTTCTTCATGTTGGACACAATCAGAACTGAAGTAAACCTTTTCCTCTCCAAGTAACAAATTGGAAATGATATATTCATTAATTTTTGTACAATCATCGTTTTTTGGACATAAAATCGCCGTTGAATAAAACTGCGAAATATTTTGTTCATTGATTTCTGTGGCATTGAATATGGTGGTAATAATACTATCATAATTACAATAACAATGTTTCGGGATTTTGATCGCTTCATTCTCGTAATCTGTTTGAACTTCTAAATCACCGTTACCCAATTTAAGTAACCATTCAGTGAAAACAGGATAATTTGCCCTCATATTTTGAGTCAACTTATGAATTTTAACATGAGACCATAAGGGCGATCGTTTAACTGTATTTTCAACTATGGCTGTTCTATTGGCATGTCTAACAACGGGTAACACCTGATGAAAATCTCCACCAAACAGAATTATTTTCCCTCCATAAGGAAGATTATTCATAATGTCTTTTAAAAGTCTATCGACAACGCTTAGCGCATCTTTGGGAACTATTGAAATCTCATCCCAAATAATGAGATCTGAGTCACGAAGAAGTTGTGCATCCTTTGTGTGAGTGCGAATCGATGAGGCCGATGTGTCCAAGATGGGTACAGGTAGTTTGAAAATCGAATGTGATGTGCGTCCCCCTGGTAGGAAATTGGCAGCAATGCCTGTCCATGCAACTGGTATAACAACCTTGTTTTCACCTCGTAAAATGTGGCACAATGTTTTGTAGACAAAGTTTTACCGGAGCCCCCTGGTCCGTCAGTGAAGTAACAATTCGGAATTTTATTTCTTACTGCATGTAAAACTTCCTCAGCTATTGCCTTCTGTTCTAGGTTTAACTTTTCATAAGCTGCCTTGCCGTTCGTACTTTCTTCTTCTACGTTGTAGGTTTCTTCTGTTGTATGTTGTGTGATGGTTAGCACAGGAGTCGGCAGTTTGAATTGTTCGCAAGATCTACCATGATATTTAAAAATATTTTCCAATTCTTGCAGTGTGAGGTTGTAAGCTTCAGGTGGCGTGTGCTGTCTCTGAAAATCTTCAGAAAGTGCGTCCTGAAATTTTGTCCACAACTCAGGTATATTAGCAGGAGAACAGAATATGCAGATGATAGCGAAAAGCCATCTCAATTGCGTTGGCATTTTGTGACTGACAGCCTCCTGCAAACATTCTTTCCATTCGGCGTCGTTAATGACTAAATGTAATTTTTCTGCAGCTTCTTGAAATGAGTTGCACAGAATTCCATCAACTGTACGTAAATCGTCAAACGACTGCGGTCCTTTGACATGCAGAAGTAGTACATGGAGGTAATATTTTTCGATGTCGACTGGATTGACAGTGTAGATCCATCCAAAGCACTTGGTATTTTTTTTTGCGAATATTCCATCGTCCACTTGACCACACAAAATGTTCTGGAATTTCGTGGTAAAGGTAATTGCGGGCGGCAATATTTTCATTGCACAATTTAAAAAATGCCATGAGTTTGGAGACTCTATCACGGTTAGCATCAGCTTCGAATCCGGCCTGAAAGTACACCATTTGTTCTTCCGGTAAGTGAACAGGAAGTCGCTCAATTGTATGAGATCGGTGGAAAAGTCGGCGTTCGTGTAATCGCCACATAGCCTCTGGTGGGCTCACATAACGACAGTTCAAATAGTTGTTCACTTCGTCAACAATGAGTTGTTGTTGACCTTCAGAATCGGAACATAATCGTAAAGCTGCGCAGTCATGTCCTTTATACACGTATTTGTACAAATATTTAACAGATTTGATTGAAGAACAATGCTCGAGATTGATATGGGAACGATATTTTCTACTGAGAAATCTACAATATGGTACAATCCACCATTATCAATAGTAAATGATCGAACTGTCATTGTAGCGCCATTATCACGTCATCTATACATAGGGTAACCATTAACATTTAAATTTGTTTCTTCTTGAAAATCTTTTGGATATTTTTAATACATTTTTGTTCTTGCATGCATGGACTGTTTGGATTGATCGTACCGCAAGGTCCGTGTACCATGCATTCCTGAATAACTTCAAAAAGTTGAGGATCTGTTTCCTTATCTGGAATGTCTGCACAAATTAATGCGTCTACATCTTCAACTGAATGTAATTTATCTTCATTAGACAAAATGAGCAGCATGTGTGCATGTGGAAGGCCTCTTTTTTGAAATTCAAGTACACAAACATAACCAATGACTACGCCTAGTACATGTTTTTTTAAAAGATCATCTAATAACGCTTGCAATTTTAAATGAAAAACTCTAGACACTAAGTCAGGTCTGTGTTCAACTCTTTCATATGGTTTCAATTGAGAGGTAATTTCAATCCACTTGGGGTTGCAAGTAATTGTAAGGAATAGATCAGGCTTTCCTAGACGGGCAACAATAGCCATCGCGTCTTGATAATTTTGAAGCATATTTCGAGGACTGCCAATATAAGATGAAGGAAGAACAACTGGAATTCCACCAACTGCTCCTCTTTGTTCAGCATCAGAGTTAAGAAAGTCCATCAAACCTTTGTAACTATCAGCTCTGAGTTCTTGTTGATGGGCTTGAACGAATGCCAACCTGGAACCTTCTACTTTGACATAACTGTCAACAATGTATTGTTAAAATAATTTACCAGAAGCATGAAGTAAACTGAAACCATCTCTAACTGCTAAACGATAGCAATAGTATTGTAATTGAGTTGTGACTGTTCTCGATGCAGTACGATTAACTTGAACATGTGGCTGACCAACAGTCTATCCAGAATCACCACATGGGAAAAGCAATGGATAGCACATTAGATCAGAATGGGGGTTCAGGTAAGATATTTGAGTAAGTGCACCAGTTGTTTTAGAATACATAACAAAATCAACATTGCCTGGTGGAGTTCCGTCATTGGTGACAAAAACAGCAGCCACCTCACTGACTGCAGGTTCATTCGATCTTCCAGGATGAAATGCATTGGTAGTCGTAAATTGTAGATGCAAATCCAGTATAGTTTGATCCAAATCTTTTATATATTTAAACAACTGTGCGTAAGGATTATGTGTATCGAGCATTGTTTGCAATGTAACCATTATTTCTTCGCAACAGTTTTTATTAGCTTCATTCACTACACGATGTTGTAATGCAGTATCAAAATCTACAACGAAAAGGCCAGCGTAAGATGGTGCAACTTCTGCAGGAGGTTGTAAACTGGGTTGATACACCTGCCCATGTAATTTAAAACAATATGGACCCCTGCCAGGAATGTCAACCGATTTGATGTGAATTGAAGCAAATGCCAGAGCATTGTTGAATTGCCTAATATTTTCTAGGTAATTCTTGGTGAAGTCATCATTTTGCTCTGAGGTTTGGAAGTTCTTCACAAACTTTAATGGGCTCTAACTTAACCTTTCCCTTGTGGCAACACATGGTAGCTGAATCATCACTAAACTCCCCTGCAAACAACCTTCCAGAGCAATAAACGCACTTTTTATCCATATCACCAACACTATGTGTTTGCACTTCATTGTCTTTAGGGAAAAGGCAGGCAGTACAATATGTTTTTGGAAGTTTATATAGTCTTCTTCTTGTACTGATATTTTGATGGAGGTGAAGTAAATAAGTTGATGACACAAAGTTGTTAACTTGCACTAATTGTTGTCGTTGAGTATTGAATGTGTCTTGTCTGCGTTGGCGCTGAGCTTCTCTATCTTGCTGAAGTCGAAGTTGTCTTTGTTCGTCACTTTCGGTATTTCTTCTTCTGCGTTCTGTGACGCGTTCCAATGGTCTGGAACGTCTTCCGGGAGGTCTCCCTCTCGGTCTGCCCGGCATTATGAAAACCTAAATCACAAATTCGTTTACATGAGTTTTCATTAAAATGAGAGCTATTCTTAGTGAACGAAAAATGACGATACCCAGTGAACACATTACGTAAATGTGATATCAATATGATACAAAATCAGCATTTTTACATCATTATTACGTCATATGATGTCATGTGTTCACTGGGTATGTATCATCACTTCAGGTAATAGGATTCCTTATACGATTATCCTATGGATAGTACTTAATTAATAAAAATAGATTATTGCAAATAACAAATGATGACAAACTGGCAAAAACATAACGAAAATAAAATTTAATTTTTTAATTAATAAACTAATTTTGAAGTTGTAAAAAAATTATTAATAAAAAATTAGTAAATATACAAATATTGTGACAAATATTTCGAAATAAAAATTTATTTTTTGTAATTCAAATGCAATAAATTTTTATAATTAATTAATTTCTTGTTTTAATTTGATTGACACGTTGTTTATACGTTGTTTATATGTTGTTTATACGTTATTTGTACGTTTATTTTATTCTATTCTATTCTATTCAGAGGCTTCAAATAAAAAATTAGTAAATATACAAATATTGTGACAAATATTTCGAAATAAAAATTTATTTTTTGTAATTCAAATGCAATAAATTTTTATAATTTTATAATTAATTAATTTCTTGTTTTAATTTGATTGACACATTGTTTATACGTGTTTATACGTTATTTATACATTTATTTTATTCTATTCTATTCTATTCAGAGACTTCAGTGCCACCACGACACTTTATATTACCGACAACTGTTAAAATAAACAGATTGCCACCAGATGGCGACCCTTGTTTTTTAAAATGTAATTTTTTTAAATGAAATTTTTAAAATGTAAGTTTTAAAATGTAATTTTTTAACGAAAACATTAATTTTAAGATATTTACTTATTTTTCGTCATTAGAGGGAAAAATAATCTTCAAAATGGCGTATCAAACATTAATTTTGATACAGTATTAAGGGAGATATTTCATACCGACAAGAAAACACCTTTGAGAAATAATATATAGAGAAAAGTTTTAAAATGTAATTTTTTAACGAAAACATTAATTTTAAGATATTTACTTATTTTTCGTCATTAGAGGGAAAAATAATCTTCAAAATGGCGTATCAAACATTAATTTTGATACAGTATTAAGGGAAATATTTCATACCAACAAAAAAACACCTTTGAGAAATAATATATAGAGATTACTAACAACGTGTATGTGTAATTGGGGTTCAGGTGTAATTATAATAAGAGTAGGCCTTTTAGGAATTGTAATATGTTTCCATTTATTAATTTAAACAAACATATAAAAAATAATGATTAATTCGCCATACGATATTCATTATCTATGGTTTCGAAGTTTCTTTGCTTGCCGTATTCTCATCACAAACATATATCTTATATTCTAGATATTATATTATCAATTTTAATTAAAACCTTTCTTCATTATACTATAATTCTTGACTACTCAGTCTGAATGTGTGCTTTTTTAAATTTGTTAGTACATCCTTATTCTATATTTTTTTTTCATACCTTTTACGGCTTTATAATCATTTGAACACAACTAATTGATTATTTCCATTTACATTACTTTATGTGCTTTCAATAAAAAATATTTAAATAAATTAATTATTTGTTCATTCTCCAAGCAAGGATTTAAATTATCGTTACATTGACTGTTCATTCATTAAAGAAAAATAATTAAAGAATATTCTGATTACACATAAATTACATTCTTTGTCTCTATCTACATAGTTATTATTTAATCTAACAAAAAATGTTTTTGTTTTTCTTTTTATTAAAGTCTTTCAATGTCTTTACTCTTTGATAATTATAGATTGGTTTTTTGTCACCTTAAATTCTGCAGATTTGTCCCATGTCCTCTAGTGATCCCGTCAGTCCGCTCCTCCTGGATGTCCTCTTGTCCTCACTGCTCGTTCTCCTGTCTCTCGTCCTTCATGGTACATCGGCTGCTGTAGATTACAATGACGTTTTGCTCTGGAACTGTAGCTGTTATGATAGAACCGTCTCTATTGCTCGGTGTCTCGTTCCTCTGCTAGTAGTTCTCTCGTCATCTGTCTGGAGTTGATGTTCTTTGTTGTAGACGTCCGACGATTTCTTTGGTACGGTAATTTTTAATTATTGTTTTTCATTACTACTTTAAATCAAAACATTTGCTGTACTACTTTATAAGTTACGATTAAAAAGTCCTACTGGTGTTAGACATAGCGTTACATAAAAGACAGCTATGTATAGCTATGTCTAACACCGTCCAAAGAAAGTAATTAAAAATTTGCGTCTCGGACGTACATAGCGTACCACCACGACTGAAGAATTTTAGAAGAGAGTATTAAAAATTCTCGTCGCTGACGGACATAGCGTACCGCCACGACTGACGACTGATTGAAGAGAGAGTTTGGCTCTCCTGGGCTCATATTTATATCCACCAAGAAAACCACACCTGTCGGCTCAGGAACAAGCCTGTCGAAAACTGAACCATGGCACTTTTTCGCCAGACACACTGTTTAATGCGGATTTCAAGGTGATATAATATTGTCTAATTTAATTATACATACAATATGTAATTATCATGATGATCACACCATTAGTGTAATTATAATGCTTTATAATTCGCACTGATTGTCCGAATTACGTAGAATTCGCACTGCACTTGTGTCTGATTTTTACACATTTTTAGAAGTTTTTACATTCTTTCTAACATTTATGGTTTGCTTAATATTAAATATATTCTTAATTTAGCATTGACTTGGGGTGAGGTTGCAAACTTTCGGGTTCAAACAGGCTTCACGCACACACTCTAATTACTCGTGTACACACTTACAGCGGGTAATCGCGTGATCTTGCATGTTGATTCCTGTTTGAAAGCCAGCTCCCAATTTCACACCTGCTCGTCTATTACATATTATTACAATTAAATTAAATATTTATTTTATTTCATATGTCCGCATTACAGCCTATGCTTGTATTGTCGCATTATTCCTCTGCATTATTTTTTTTATCATTAGACATATTATATTTTAAATTTCATATTACTTATATATTTTTTTATTTGTATTTATACACTACTATCCATGATAATGAATATTAATTGTTTCAATTCCCTTAGTTGGAGGGTAACACAAGTCTAGTTCCTATCTCCCCCCCTACGGGTTGCTAACAATGCGTAAGCGTAGCTATTTCCATTGTTCTCCTTTAATCTGGGCCCATTGACCTATTTATTTTTACGTGTAGCACTTCCTACACGAGTTTGCATTCTTGCACTGATAAACATTTTGCATCTTAACATATTATGCCATTCTTCAATCTGTACTTTTACATTATCTTAATCCTACATTCTTACCATTCTTTACTCTTTTCTTACATGAACATTCTTTATCTTTCTTAACATTTCTTATACAATACATTAACTTTCATTACCTTTTATTACATTTCTTTAACATTACCTTTCTGATCGCTAAAATTTTCTTCATTTTTACCATTACTTTCTGAAATACACTTCAGTAACAGAATATTCTTTTAGTGTGTCTCATGATCGGTTACAGATGAACTGCCTTAGGAAACAACGATATTTTACTCGTAGTCCTAATTTCTAAATAGTCTCTGCCCTTTTGACTTTTCACTATCGCTTTCTTCTGTGTCCTTGCATTTCCATTAAGGTATGAAGTTTTCGCTTGATCAGCCGTTCTGACAATTATAACATTTATTTCTCATTTCTAACCCTTTCTTCATATTAATAACAACATCAATAATAACATTCCTTTACAATCATTTCTTATATATTTCTTTACACATTACATTCCTTGCCATTTATAATACATTTCTTACCTTTCTTTGAACATACTTTTATTTAGCATAACATTCTTTTTTTTTATTAATTCTTTAACATTTTCTTATATTTCTTTCCACTAACATTTCTTTTTATTTGCAATCATAACCTTAATAAATAACATTTCTTAATTAATCTTTTATCTTTTTACATATATTATTTCTTATTAATTTAACTCCTTTTCTTATTATTAATAATTAACAGTAATATTTTTCTTTTAAAATAATTATTCATTCAATAGAGCATTTAGTTTGGTGTTGTTTGATTTCCACCCTTCTTAGTTTAACATTGTTTGTCACACACAGGAAATTCATTGTTCTCGCCCTCGTGGCGACATTCCATTGTGTTACTCCCTCGTTAAATTTCCATTGTATTGCTGCGATGTTAATTTTGATCGTGGAAGTCACCTGTTCATAGGGTAACGATTTCATCTTACCTGTTGACCACACAAAATCTCCCCTCTTTCTCTCTTTACAAACGCTTCGCTCTTTCTCATTAGTTTGGTTGAGTGAACCTACCTGAACAGCTGTTGACGGTTTTTTCATTCATCGTTTGTGATAATACTCACCGTATGGTTTACAGTTATAATTATAATTATCGTTCGCTTTATACTTCACGTGTGTATACTTAATTTCATATTGTAACGTAGCGGTTTTTGTAGAGGTTTTAGCGAAAACGTTGTATGTTGCTTATTGGGTGTTTGTCTTATTTAATTAAGCTCCCAATGTTGTGTACGCCAATCTGTAACGTACTGCCTTGAGATATTAAAGTTTCCGCCTCTCCGCAGTCGCCACTTATGAATTATAATGACCAAAGTTTAAAAAATAAAGTATTTTGTAATGTTACTCAATCAAAAGCCGAAATCGAGAGTGTGTGATTTGGGGTCAAGTAGGGAAGTTGTTCAGCCTTATGAGGAAGAGAGAGTAAGTACCGATTATTTACACTCGGTTTAGATGATTTCTGAAATTTTTCAAATTGTTTGCTGTGATTTAAATCAGCTGATTGTGAGACGAGTTTCCACGCATAGTTCAACCAGCCTACACTATGGCCAAATATGACCCGATGGATCGATCTCTTCTATTTTTGTGCTGAAATCTATTACAACTACCCACTACAAAAAATATAACACATTTTTATTATTCAAAATCATTTTTCAATAATATTTATTATTTATATTATTGGTTTTTTGTTTTCCTGCCACCAAAATACAAGTATCACAATCGATCTTTACTTAATTAAAACATAATATTGACTTCCTCGAGTAAACATGGAATTGTCCAAAAAAAACATATATGGTTTTGTTTACCAAATTTTATACTATTTTTTAAAACATCAATCAATATATAATTCTTTTTATTTCCCAGGGTTAAGGGTAAGTTCTTTTTGTTATGAGATGGTCAGAAATGGATAATTATACTACGCTTTACAAATACCGAAAAATATTAAAAATTTTGTTTATTTTCGTATAATACGTAGTTACAGAAATGTCCGTAAGAGAGCAGCGTGCGTTTGTTTACTTGAGAACATGTGATTAATTTTGACTAGTTTTTTGCTCTATATCACCATTCGGAATGCGTTTTCTTCGGTAACTATTAAATGAAATGTTTATATTACCTCTCTTCTTATAGTTCTTACTGGAATGAAGCCTTTTCTCTAGTGAGGTCCGTCTTGAGTTGTAATTTCATTACCGTCTGGCCCATATTCTATCGTCAACTTGAAACATAGCGAAACTAGGCCGAATCATCAGAAGGGTTTTTCTTTCACTGTTTATTATGGAGTATAACCATTTAATTTTGATAAATAAGGTAGGATTATATAGTGTTCATATTGCTTTTTAATTTTGTACTAATTTTACACTTCTCCAAAGTTTCAAAAAGGATATTTTAATAGAATTGTGTTAGCATCATTTTGTCAACTCGCCAGGTTTAATTTTTCAATTTTATTCTTAACAATACTTGTTATTCTCGTCACTCTTAGTAACCCATAATATTTTTATTATACAGGCAGTTTGTAATTATTATAAATTTATATTTTATTTACCGAAAAATAATTCTTTTTAATTCCGGTTTCTTTCCCAATTTGGTTTACATAATAGGTTTCTGTTCATTTTCTTATGACCTTGTATATAAGTATTTAATATTTTTATTATCTTTAAATGAATTTATATATTATTTATTAGTCTCTCATAGTATTCCTACACTGCACTACTTCCTTCTGCCATTTCCCTCACATAGTATTATTTTAATTTTTTATTATCATTTGATATTTAAATCTTTTATGTTTTTTAAAACGAACCCTGGGTTATCTTATACTATAACACAAATATTTGCAAAAATATAAAATTAACTTAGGTATTAAACTTGGTTGTCTACACAATATAAATATTACAATAAATTAATAAAATACAGAATCAGTTAGTAGCATTATAGTCTACTATCATAGTTTTATAATTCCCCTATTTACAGCACAATTCTGTAAGAAGTTCCTTCACTTTCACTTTTTACCTCCATGGGTACACTATAACTCACTTGTAACTGTATATCACTCGAATTGTTTACAATGTTTAGTGATACAGATTAATTTTGGAGCTAGTTATAGGTTACCCATTTCTAACCTTTATGTTCTTACATGATTTAATTTATTGGGACCAGGTTATGTAACGTTACATAAAGCCCCCCCACTAGAACAAATTTATTTTGGTTTTACTCATTTATTAAAATAAATTGTTGATTGTTTCAATTCTCTTAATAGTCTTGGTTTTATCCTTCATAATAGTGTTTCATTTCCGACTGGTTATACTGACTGGTAATTCAGAATGGTGGTAACTGCTGTTTTCTTACTCTACTCTCTCTCTCTCTGGGAGGCAAATTCATCAATTATTTATTTCTCTGGGTAGTGGTACTTCCACATTTTATTTGATAAGGACTGGTCACACTAATCATATTAAACTTGTTTTAACACTCATTTCTATTTACTTCTATAAATTATCTTTATCAATTAAGCTTCAGTCTGCTATCTTCCTTCTATTTTCTTCATTTATACTTCTGGAATCCAATATCACTCTTTTCAGCTATTTTATAATTATTATCCCTTAAATATTCAATTTCCCTAACATTTTTCCCTATCCTGTGCGGTGGTACCAGTCGGGTGGCCACTCTTGGGTCCATAACTCCGCTGTCCATCCTTACACCTTCTGAGACCAGGGGAACATCATCCCTGCTCATAAAAATTATTGCCGGAACATTTCTACGGTCAATACATAAAAATAAAAAAATTATAAGTAGTAGTCAATTAGCGACTAGTACTAAACACTTTTGGGATTCTTCATACTGTAGCTGTTTGCATTTATTTATATATTTCTTCTTCTCCTTGATTCCTTCTTCTTTTCCATTAACTAATAGCATATAACATTATTGATAGGCCTTATGTTAAAATTCTTTTGACTTTACTTCTTGTGACATATTTCTCCGTATCATTTCTTCTTATCTAATCTTCAATTCCGAGAAATTCTAATCATTGTATTAATTATCATCCTCCTTCAGTTTCATTGGAGTCATTAAATTATTCTTTATTCTTCTTATCTGAGCACATTACCATCAATTGTTTTTGTTCATTTAATTTTTCTTCTGTTTGTTACCATTAAAAATATTACTTTTTCCTATTATTTCAGTTTAAATCAGTTATTTTTAATTAAATTATATAATCTGCTCTTACATTTTCTTGGTGTTTTGTCTTTTTATTTTAAATTATATGGTTTCAGAATAACTTGAGTAAGATGTCCTTACATGCTTTTAGAATTTTGGGGTTTTTTTTTCCGCTATTCAATGGGTTGCTGGGTCGGTTTTCAGAATTTCAGGTGAAATTCTTTTTTCTGGTTGGTTATTGTTTAGTTTAACCATGGTCCATTAATTCAGGTACTCCCTTTACTCGGATTACTGGGGTATTCATAATGATTTTGGTATTTGTTATATACCTCTCTTTCACCTGGCATCATAACTCAGCTGATACAAAGTCTTCATAGAAGTCACGGTTTTCCGTCATCGTTAGTTCTTTTTTAACTAACAGGTATTGCACCTCCTCTGACATAACATAGTTGCTCATATTTAATCTCATTTCCTTCCCTTTTACCTCTGGATTATTTACCAAATATTTGAATGTTATATTCCGTCTTGAAGATATGACTGGTACTGTCTGATACACTTCAATCGTCGACATATTTAATTGAGATCTAAACTTAATTAATTCCCTCTGTTCATTAATTGGAAGGTTGAATACATTAATTAATCCACCTGTAATCATCTCCCATTCTTCCTTGATATTTATTATTCTCTTTCTACATGTTTTTATTATTTTCTTGGTCTTCTTTTCCACGGTTTGAACATCCTTTTTGTTGTGGCTATTTTTATTTTCAGATGGCATTACACCTTGGTATTCTGTAATTTCTATTTCCTTCCTGCCCTCTTCTGTATTCGGACTTACTCTAAAACCTTCTGAAGTGCTGTCTGATGTTTCATCCACATTCTTGACACTATGGTCCATTTGTTTATTTGTCTCCTCCTTGTATGTATCTGCTTTTTGGCTACACGTATTAACATTTTCAAACTTCTCTCCGAAAGTTTTCCATATCTCCTTATTGAACTTCTCCATCTTACCCTCAAATTGTTTTAAGTTTTCTTCGTTTATTTTCTCAATTTGTTTCAAACTGTCCCTCAAGGTTTCATTCTGTTTCCTTGAGTTCTCTTCCTGTTTCTTAAAATTCTCATCTATTTTGTCAAATTTTTCGCTCAAGGTTTCATTTTGTCTCCTTGAGTTCTCATCTATTTTGTCAAATTTTTCCTCCTGTTTCTTAAAATTCTCATCTATTTTATCAAATTTTTCGCTCAAGGTTTCATTTTGTTTCCTTGAGTTTTCATCTATGGTTTGTTTATTGCTTTCCTTAATGCTATCAATTTTCTCCATCATCATCCTCATCATTTCTTGCCAATCTGGTTCTCTTCTGGCTTCCGCTTTTTCTGGTTGGTCCCCTTGGGAATCCTCTTCAATTATTTCCGTTTCCGGGTCCATAACTACTTCGGTTTCTTCTTTATCATCTGTCGGTTGGTCCATTTCACTGTCCGTGACTAATTCTATTTCTTGTTCCTGTCCACCTTCTTCCTTCTCCTTTTCTTCTGCCCTCTTCTTCGATTTGCCTCGGGTATTATGCATTTCTTGTTTATTCTTTTCTAATTACAGCCCTTTTACGTTGAGCGCCAATCTGTAACGTAGCGGTTTTTGTAGAGGTTTTAGCGAAAACTTTGTATGTTGCTTATTGGGTGTTCGTCTTATTTAATTAAGCTCCCAATGTTGTGTACGCCAATCTGTAACGTACTGCCTTGAGATATTAAAGTTTCCGCCTCTCCGCAGTCGCCGCTTATGAATTATAATGACCAAAGTTTAAAAAATAAAGTATTTTGTAATGTTACTCAATCAAAAGCCGAAATCGAGAGTGTGTGATTTGGGGTCAAGTAGGGAAGTTGTTCAGCCTTATGAGGAAGAGAGAGTAAGTACCGATTATTTACACTCGGTTTAGATGATTTCTGAAATTTTTCAAATTGTTTGCTGTGATTTAAATCAGCTGATTGTGAGACGAGTTTCCACGCATAGTTCAACCAGCCTACACTATGGCCAAATATGACCCGATGGATCGATCTCTTCTATTTTTGTGCTGAAATCTATTACAACTACCCACTACAAAAAATATAACACATTTTTATTATTCAAAATCATTTTTCAATAATATTTATTATTTATATTATTGGTTTTTTGTTTTCCTGCCACCAAAATACAAGTATCACAATCGATCTTTACTTAATTAAAACATAATATTGACTTCCTCGAGTAAACATGGAATTGTCCAAAAAAAAACATATATGGTTTTGTTTACCAAATTTTATACTATTTTTTAAAACATCACTCAATATATAATTCTTTTTATTTCCCCAGGGTTAAGGGTAAGTTCTTTTTGTTATGAGATGGTCAGAAATGGATAATTATACTACGCTTTACAAATACCGAAAAATATTAAAAATTTTGTTTATTTTCGTATAATACGTAGTTACAGAAATGTCCGTAAGAGAGCAGCGTGCGTTTGTTTACTTGAGAACATGTGATTAATTTTGACTAGTTTTTTGCTCTATATCACCATTCGGAATGCGTTTTCTTCGTTAACTATTAAATGAAATGTTTATATTACCTCTCTTCTTATAGTTCTTACTGGAATGAAGCCTTTTCTCTAGTGAGGTCCGTCTTGAGTTGTAATTTCATTACCGTCTGGCCCATATTCTATTGTCAACTTGAAACATAGCGAAACTAGGCCGAATCATCAGAAGGGTTTTTCTTTCACTGTTTATTATGGAGTATAACCATTTAATTTTGATAAATAAGGTAGGATTATATAGTGTTCATATTGCTTTTTAATTTTGTATTAATTTTACACTTCTCCAAAGTTTCAAAAAGGATATTTTAATAGAATTGTGTTAGCATCATTTTGTCAACTCGCCAGGTTTAATTTTTCAATTTTATTCTTAACAATACTTGTTATTCTCGTCACTCTTAGTAACCCATAATATTTTTATTATACAGGCAGTTTGTAATTATTATAAATTTATATTTTATTTACCGAAAAATAATTCTTTTTAATTCCGGTTTCTTTCCCAATTTGGTTTACATAATAGGTTTCTGTTCATTTTCTTATGACCTTGTATATAAGTATTTAATATTTTTATTATCTTTAAATGAATTTATATATTATTTATTAGTCTCTCATAGTATTCCTACACTGCACTACTTCCTTCTGCCATTTCCCTCACATAGTATTATTTTAATTTTTTATTATCATTTGATATTTAAATCTTTTATGTTTTTTAAAACGAACCCTGGGTTATCTTATACTATAACACAAATATTTGTGTAACGTTACATAAAGCCCCCCCACTAGAACAAATTTATTTTGGTTTTACTCATTTATTGAAATAAATTGTTGATTGTTTCAATTCTCTTAATAGTCTTGGTTTTATCCTTCATAATAGTGTTTCATTTCCGACTGGTTATACTGACTGGTAATTCAGAATGGTGGTAACTGCTGTTTTCTTACTCTACTCTCTCTCTCTCTGGGAGGCAAATTCATCAATTATTTATTTCTCTGGGTAGTGGTACTTCCACATTTTATTTGATAAGGACTGGTCACACTAATCATATTAAACTTGTTTTAACACTCATTTCTATTTACTTCTATAAATTATCTTTATCAATTAAGCTTCAGTCTGCTATCTTCCTTCTATTTTCTTCATTTATACTTCTGGAATCCAATATCACTCTTTTCAGCTATTTTATAATTATTATCCCTTAAATATTCAATTTCCCTAACATTTTTCCCTATCCTGTGCGGTGGTACCAGTCGGGTGGCCACTCTTGGGTCCATAACTCCGCTGTCCATCCTTACACCTTCTGAGACCAGGGGAACATCATCCCTGCTCATAAAAATTATTGCCGGAACATTTCTACGGTCAATACATAAAAATAAAAAAATTATAAGTAGTAGTCAATTAGCGACTAGTACTAAACACTTTTGGGTTCTTCATACTGTAGCTGTTTGCATTTATTTATATATTTCTTCTTCTCCTTGATTCCTTCTTCTTTTCCATTAACTAATAGCATATAACATTATTGATAGGCCTTATGTTAAAATTCTTTTGACTTTACTTCTTGTGACATATTTCTCCGTATCATTTCTTCTTATCTAATCTTCAATTCCGAGAAATTCTAATCATTGTATTAATTATCATCCTCCTTCAGTTTCATTGGAGTCATTAAATTATTCTTTATTCTTCTTATCTGAGCACATTACCATCAATTGTTTTTGTTCATTTAATTTTTCTTCTGTTTGTTACCATTAAAAATATTACTTTTTCCTATTATTTCAGTTTAAATCAGTTATTTTTAATTAAATTATATAATCTGCTCTTACATTTTCTTGGTGTTTTGTCTTTTTATTTTAAATTATATGGTTTCAGAATAACTTGAGTAAGATGTCCTTACATGCTTTTAGAATTTTGGGGTTTTTTTTTCCGCTATTCAATGGGTTGCTGGGTCGGTTTTCAGAATTTCAGGTGAAATTCTTTTTTCTGGTTGGTTATTGTTTAGTTTAACCATGGTCCATTAATTCAGGTACTCCCTTTACTCGGATTACTGGGGTATTCATAATGATTTTGGTATTTGTTATATACCTCTCTTTCACCTGGCATCATAACTCAGCTGATACAAAGTCTTCATAGAAGTCACGGTTTTCCGTCATCGTTAGTTCTTTTTTAACTAACAGGTATTGCACCTCCTCTGACATAACATAGTTGCTCATATTTAATCTCATTTCCTTCCCTTTTACCTCTGGATTATTTACCAAATATTTGAATGTTATATTCCGTCTTGAAGATATGACTGGTACTGTCTGATACACTTCAATCGTCGACATATTTAATTGAGATCTAAACTTAATTAATTCCCTCTGTTCATTAATTGGAAGGTTGAATACATTAATTAATCCACCTGTAATCATCTCCCATTCTTCCTTGATATTTATTATTCTCTTTCTACATGTTTTTATTATTTTCTTGGTCTTCTTTTCCACGGTTTGAACATCCTTTTTGTTGTGGCTATTTTTATTTTCAGATGGCATTACACCTTGGTATTCTGTAATTTCTATTTCCTTCCTGCCCTCTTCTGTATTCGGACTTACTCTAAAACCTTCTGAAGTGCTGTCTGATGTTTCATCCACATTCTTGACACTATGGTCCATTTGTTTATTTGTCTCCTCCTTGTATGTATCTGCTTTTTGGCTACACGTATTAACATTTTCAAACTTCTCTCCGAAAGTTTTCCATATCTCCTTATTGAACTTCTCCATCTTACCCTCAAATTGTTTTAAGTTTTCTTCGTTTATTTTCTCAATTTGTTTCAAACTGTCCCTCAAGGTTTCATTCTGTTTCCTTGAGTTCTCTTCCTGTTTCTTAAAATTCTCATCTATTTTGTCAAATTTTTCGCTCAAGGTTTCATTTTGTCTCCTTGAGTTCTCATCTATTTTGTCAAATTTTTCCTCCTGTTTCTTAAAATTCTCATCTATTTTATCAAATTTTTCGCTCAAGGTTTCATTTTGTTTCCTTGAGTTTTCATCTATGGTTTGTTTATTGCTTTCCTTAATGCTATCAATTTTCTCCATCATCATCCTCATCATTTCTTGCCAATCTGGTTCTCTTCTGGCTTCCGCTTTTTCTGGTTGGTCCCCTTGGGAATCCTCTTCAATTATTTCCGTTTCCGGGTCCATAACTACTTCGGTTTCTTCTTTATCATCTGTCGGTTGGTCCATTTCACTGTCCGTGACTAATTCTATTTCTTGTTCCTGTCCACCTTCTTCCTTCTCCTTTTCTTCTGCCCTCTTCTTCGATTTGCCTCGGGTATTATGCATTTCTTGTTTATTCTTTTCTAATTACAGCCCTTTTACGTTGAGCGCCAATCTGTAACGTAGCGGTTTTTGTAGAGGTTTTAGCGAAAACTTTGTATGTTGCTTATTGGGTGTTCGTCTTATTTAATTAAGCTCCCAATGTTGTGTACGCCAATCTGTAACGTACTGCCTTGAGATATTAAAGTTTCCGCCTCTCCGCAGTCGCCGCTTATGAATTATAATGACCAAAGTTTAAAAAATAAAGTATTTTGTAATGTTACTCAATCAAAAGCCGAAATCGAGAGTGTGTGATTTGGGGTCAAGTAGGGAAGTTGTTCAGCCTTATGAGGAAGAGAGAGTAAGTACCGATTATTTACACTCGGTTTAGATGATTTCTGAAATTTTTCAAATTGTTTGCTGTGATTTAAATCAGCTGATTGTGAGACGAGTTTCCACGCATAGTTCAACCAGCCTACACTATGGCCAAATATGACCCGATGGATCGATCTCTTCTATTTTTGTGCTGAAATCTATTACAACTACCCACTACAAAAAATATAACACATTTTTATTATTCAAAATCATTTTTCAATAATATTTATTATTTATATTATTGGTTTTTTGTTTTCCTGCCACCAAAATACAAGTATCACAATCGATCTTTACTTAATTAAAACATAATATTGACTTCCTCGAGTAAACATGGAATTGTCCAAAAAAAAACATATATGGTTTTGTTTACCAAATTTTATACTATTTTTTAAAACATCACTCAATATATAATTCTTTTTATTTCCCCAGGGTTAAGGTTAAGTTCTTTTTGTTATGAGATGGTCAGAAATGGATAATTATACTACGCTTTACAAATACCGAAAAATATTAAAAATTTTGTTTATTTTCGTATAATACGTAGTTACAGAAATGTCCGTAAGAGAGCAGCGTGCGTTTGTTTACTTGAGAACATGTGATTAATTTTGACTAGTTTTTTGCTCTATATCACCATTCGGAATGCGTTTTCTTCGTTAACTATTAAATGAAATGTTTATATTACCTCTCTTCTTATAGTTCTTACTGGAATGAAGCCTTTTCTCTAGTGAGGTCCGTCTTGAGTTGTAATTTCATTACCGTCTGGCCCATATTCTATTGTCAACTTGAAACATAGCGAAACTAGGCCGAATCATCAGAAGGGTTTTTCTTTCACTGTTTATTATGGAGTATAACCATTTAATTTTGATAAATAAGGTAGGATTATATAGTGTTCATATTGCTTTTTAATTTTGTATTAATTTTACACTTCTCCAAAGTTTCAAAAAGGATATTTTAATAGAATTGTGTTAGCATCATTTTGTCAACTCGCCAGGTTTAATTTTTCAATTTTATTCTTAACAATACTTGTTATTCTCGTCACTCTTAGTAACCCATAATATTTTTATTATACAGGCAGTTTGTAATTATTATAAATTTATATTTTATTTACCGAAAAATAATTCTTTTTAATTCCGGTTTCTTTCCCAATTTGGTTTACATAATAGGTTTCTGTTCATTTTCTTATGACCTTGTATATAAGTATTTAATATTTTTATTATCTTTAAATGAATTTATATATTATTTATTAGTCTCTCATAGTATTCCTACACTGCACTACTTCCTTCTGCCATTTCCCTCACATAGTATTATTTTAATTTTTTATTATCATTTGATATTTAAATCTTTTATGTTTTTTAAAACGAACCCTGGGTTATCTTATACTATAACACAAATATTTGTGTAACGTTACATAAAGCCCCCCCACTAGAACAAATTTATTTTGGTTTTACTCATTTATTGAAATAAATTGTTGATTGTTTCAATTCTCTTAATAGTCTTGGTTTTATCCTTCATAATAGTGTTTCATTTCCGACTGGTTATACTGACTGGTAATTCAGAATGGTGGTAACTGCTGTTTTCTTACTCTACTCTCTCTCTCTCTGGGAGGCAAATTCATCAATTATTTATTTCTCTGGGTAGTGGTACTTCCACATTTTATTTGATAAGGACTGGTCACACTAATCATATTAAACTTGTTTTAACACTCATTTCTATTTACTTCTATAAATTATCTTTATCAATTAAGCTTCAGTCTGCTATCTTCCTTCTATTTTCTTCATTTATACTTCTGGAATCCAATATCACTCTTTTCAGCTATTTTATAATTATTATCCCTTAAATATTCAATTTCCCTAACATTTTTCCCTATCCTGTGCGGTGGTACCAGTCGGGTGGCCACTCTTGGGTCCATAACTCCGCTGTCCATCCTTACACCTTCTGAGACCAGGGGAACATCATCCCTGCTCATAAAAATTATTGCCGGAACATTTCTACGGTCAATACATAAAAATAAAAAAATTATAAGTAGTAGTCAATTAGCGACTAGTACTAAACACTTTTGGGATTCTTCATACTGTAGCTGTTTGCATTTATTTATATATTTCTTCTTCTCCTTGATTCCTTCTTCTTTTCCATTAACTAATAGCATATAACATTATTGATAGGCCTTATGTTAAAATTCTTTTGACTTTACTTCTTGTGACATATTTCTCCGTATCATTTCTTCTTATCTAATCTTCAATTCCGAGAAATTCTAATCATTGTATTAATTATCATCCTCCTTCAGTTTCATTGGAGTCATTAAATTATTCTTTATTCTTCTTATCTGAGCACATTACCATCAATTGTTTTTGTTCATTTAATTTTTCTTCTGTTTGTTACCATTAAAAATATTACTTTTTCCTATTATTTCAGTTTAAATCAGTTATTTTTAATTAAATTATATAATCTGCTCTTACATTTTCTTGGTGTTTTGTCTTTTTATTTTAAATTATATGGTTTCAGAATAACTTGAGTAAGATGTCCTTACATGCTTTTAGAATTTTGGGGTTTTTTTTTCCGCTATTCAATGGGTTGCTGGGTCGGTTTTCAGAATTTCAGGTGAAATTCTTTTTTCTGGTTGGTTATTGTTTAGTTTAACCATGGTCCATTAATTCAGGTACTCCCTTTACTCGGATTACTGGGGTATTCATAATGATTTTGGTATTTGTTATATACCTCTCTTTCACCTGGCATCATAACTCAGCTGATACAAAGTCTTCATAGAAGTCACGGTTTTCCGTCATCGTTAGTTCTTTTTTAACTAACAGGTATTGCACCTCCTCTGACATAACATAGTTGCTCATATTTAATCTCATTTCCTTCCCTTTTACCTCTGGATTATTTACCAAATATTTGAATGTTATATTCCGTCTTGAAGATATGACTGGTACTGTCTGATACACTTCAATCGTCGACATATTTAATTGAGATCTAAACTTAATTAATTCCCTCTGTTCATTAATTGGAAGGTTGAATACATTAATTAATCCACCTGTAATCATCTCCCATTCTTCCTTGATATTTATTATTCTCTTTCTACATGTTTTTATTATTTTCTTGGTCTTCTTTTCCACGGTTTGAACATCCTTTTTGTTGTGGCTATTTTTATTTTCAGATGGCATTACACCTTGGTATTCTGTAATTTCTATTTCCTTCCTGCCCTCTTCTGTATTCGGACTTACTCTAAAACCTTCTGAAGTGCTGTCTGATGTTTCATCCACATTCTTGACACTATGGTCCATTTGTTTATTTGTCTCCTCCTTGTATGTATCTGCTTTTTGGCTACACGTATTAACATTTTCAAACTTCTCTCCGAAAGTTTTCCATATCTCCTTATTGAACTTCTCCATCTTACCCTCAAATTGTTTTAAGTTTTCTTCGTTTATTTTCTCAATTTGTTTCAAACTGTCCCTCAAGGTTTCATTCTGTTTCCTTGAGTTCTCTTCCTGTTTCTTAAAATTCTCATCTATTTTGTCAAATTTTTCGCTCAAGGTTTCATTTTGTCTCCTTGAGTTCTCATCTATTTTGTCAAATTTTTCCTCCTGTTTCTTAAAATTCTCATCTATTTTATCAAATTTTTCGCTCAAGGTTTCATTTTGTTTCCTTGAGTTTTCATCTATGGTTTGTTTATTGCTTTCCTTAATGCTATCAATTTTCTCCATCATCATCCTCATCATTTCTTGCCAATCTGGTTCTCTTCTGGCTTCCGCTTTTTCTGGTTGGTCCCCTTGGGAATCCTCTTCAATTATTTCCGTTTCCGGGTCCATAACTACTTCGGTTTCTTCTTTATCATCTGTCGGTTGGTCCATTTCACTGTCCGTGACTAATTCTATTTCTTGTTCCTGTCCACCTTCTTCCTTCTCCTTTTCTTCTGCCCTCTTCTTCGATTTGCCTCGGGTATTATGCATTTCTTGTTTTCTCATAACTGCCGACGATAATTAGATTTTTTGGTATATATTTTTATTAAATATATCAAAATTCTTTTCTAATTACAGCCCTTTTACGTTGAGCGCCAATCTGTAACGTAGCGGTTTTTGTAGAGGTTTTAGCGAAAACTTTGTATGTTGCTTATTGGGTGTTCGTCTTATTTAATTAAGCTCCCAATGTTGTGTACGCCAATCTGTAACGTACTGCCTTGAGATATTAAAGTTTCCGCCTCTCCGCAGTCGCCGCTTATGAATTATAATGACCAAAGTTTAAAAAATAAAGTATTTTGTAATGTTACTCAATCAAAAGCCGAAATCGAGAGTGTGTGTTTTGGGGTCAAGTAGGAAAGTTGTTCAGCCTTATGAGGAAGAGAGAGTAAGTACCGATTATTTACACTCGGTTTAGATGATTTCTGAAATTTTTCAAATTGTTTGCTGTGATTTAAATCAGCTGATTGTGAGACGAGTTTCCACGCATAGTTCAACCAGCCTACACTATGGCCAAATATGACCCGATGGATCGATCTCTTCTATTTTTGTGCTGAAATCTATTACAACTACCCACTACAAAAAATATAACACATTTTTATTATTCAAAATCATTTTTCAATAATATTTATTATTTATATTATTGGTTTTTTGTTTTCCTGCCACCAAAATACAAGTATCACAATCGATCTTTACTTAATTAAAACATAATATTGACTTCCTCGAGTAAACATGGAATTGTCCAAAAAAAAACATATATGGTTTTGTTTACCAAATTTTATACTATTTTTTAAAACAATCAATATATAATTGTTTTTATTTCCCCAGGGTTAAGGGTAAGTTCTTTTTGTTATGAGATGGTCAGAAATGGATAATTATACTACGCTTTACAAATACCGAAAAATATTAAAAATTTTGTTTATTTTCGTATAATACGTAGTTACAGAAATGTCCGTAAGAGAGCAGCGTGCGTTTGTTTACTTGAGAACATGTGATTAATTTTGACTAGTTTTTTGCTCTATATCACCATTCGGAATGCGTTTTCTTCGGTAACTATTAAATGAAATGTTTATATTACCTCTCTTCTTATAGTTCTTACTGGAATGAAGCCTTTTCTCTAGTGAGGTCCGTCTTGAGTTGTAATTTCATTACCGTCTGGCCCATATTCTATTGTCAACTTGAAACATAGCGAAACTAGGCCGAATCATCAGAAGGGTTTTTCTTTCACTGTTTATTATGGAGTATAACCATTTAATTTTGATAAATAAGGTAGGATTATATAGTGTTCATATTGCTTTTTAATTTTGTACTAATTTTACACTTCTCCAAAGTTTCAAAAAGGATATTTTAATAGAATTGTGTTAGCATCATTTTGTCAACTCGCCAGGTTTAATTTTTCAATTTTATTCTTAACAATACTTGTTATTCTCGTCACTCTTAGTAACCCATAATATTTTTATTATACAGGCAGTTTGTAATTATTATAAATTTATATTTTATTTACCAAAAAAAATTTTTTTTTAATTCCGGTTTCTTTCCCAATTTGTTTTACATAATAGGTTTCTGTTCATTTTCTTATGACCTTGTATATAAGTATTTAATATTTTTATTATCTTTAAATGAATTTATATATTATTTATTAGTCTCTCATAGTATTCCTGCACTGCACTACTTCCTTCTGCCATTTCCCTCACATAGTATTATTTTAATTTTTTATTATCATTTGATATTAAAATCTTTTATGTTTTTTAAAACGAACCCTGGGTTATCTTATACTATAACACAAATATTTGCAAAAATATAAAATTAACTTAGGTATTAAACTTGGTTGTCTACACAATATAAATATTACAATAAATTAATAAAATACAGAATCAGTTAGTAGCATTATAGTCTACTATCATAGTTTTATAATTCCCCTACTTACAGCACAATTCTGTAAGAAGTTCCTTCACTTTCACTTTTTACCTCCATGGGTACACTATAACTCACTTGTAACTGTATATCACTCGAATTGTTTACAATGTTTAGTGATACAGATTAATTTTGGAGCTAGTTATAGGTTACCCATTTCTGACCTTTATGTTCTTACATGATTTAATTTATTGGGACCGGGTTATGTAACGTTACAATATTTATCACAAGTTTGCGTAGTGTTTCGTAGAGATAATTTATTATGACGTTTCTTGTTAGCATGATTTTTCTCTCCGTAAGTGTGGTGCCTTAAGCGTTTCACATGTGTATTATGTGTGTAACTTGCAATTCGGATATTCCGATCAATAAGGTATGCTTTCTTAATATTTATTTTGCTCCCTTTCTTAATGTTAATTATTGTATTAGAATTATCATTATTAATTATAAACGAATTTTCTTTCTTACTCTCAATTATTCTGGTTTGTTTACCTTCTACTGCCGCAATGTGTGTATTAGAATCGATATCCTTAGATACTATCTTCCCTTTTGCTTTTCTTTCTTCTCTTAATTTTTCTGTTTGTTCTGTAAAAAATTCTGTTAACTCTTCTATTTGTGTTCTAATATTATTTTCTTTTACTTTTTCTGTTTGTTCTTTACTTCGCGAAATACGGTTTGCATCACAGCTTGAAGTGCTTCTTCCATCCTTAAACTTCCCGATATTGCCATGTTGAATATTATTATGACATATTATGACATAATTTATTATGTTTTAGAATATTATTCTTATGGAACCGACTTATTAATTTTATTTATTTATTGTTTAGTTATTAATATTTATTTATTCTTATCCACTTATATTACAATTACACCTGTTTGTTGGGGTGGGCGCCAGTTGTGTTATTACAATACAATACACACAACAAAATTAAACAACATATAAAATTATTCACTAATAAACACCAATTATTATACATAAATCCAATGCACACATTTAACAATAGAGCATACATTTATTTATTTAAATGTAGGCGTGTCATGCTCCACATTCATGGGCGACATTTATTACAACGATACAACGTTATTAAATGTAAGCATGTCGTGCCACACGTTGACGTGCGACAAAATTTATAACAATACAAATACTGTATTTAATGTATTTTTCCTTGGTGCTGTGTTTAAACTCATAACATTACTAACAACGTGTATGTGTAATTGGGGTTCAGGTGTAATTATAATAAGAGTAGCCCTTTTAGGAATCGTAATATGTTTCCATTTATTAATTTAAACAAACATATAAAAAATAATAATATAAAAATAATGATTAATTCGCCATACGATATTCATTATGGTTTCGAAGTTTCTTTGCATGCCGTATTCTCATCATAAACATATATCTTATATTCTATATTCTAAATATTATATTATCAATTTTAATTAAAAGCTTTCTTCATTACACTATAATTCTTGACTACTCAGTCTGAATGTCTGCTTTTTTAAATTTGTTAATACATCCTTATTCTATACTTTTTGTCATACCTTTTACGGCTTTATAATCATTTGAACACAACTAATTGATTATTTCCAGTTACATTACTTTATGTGCTTTCAATAAAAAATATTTAAATAAATTAATTATTTGTTCATTCTCCAAGCAAGGATCGTTACATTGACTGTTCATTCATTAAAGAAAAATATTTAAAGAATATTCTGATTACACATAAATTACATTCTCTTATCTCTATCTACATAGTTATTATTTAATCTAACAAAAAATGTTTTTGTTTTTCTTTTTATTAAAGTCTTTCAATGTCTTTACTCTTTGATAATTATAGATTGGTTTTTTGTCACCTTAAATTCTGCAGATTTGTCCCATATCCTCCAGTGATCCTGTCAGTCCGCTCCTCCTGGATGTCCTCTTGTCCTCACTGCTCGTTCTCCTGTCTCTCATCCTTCATGGTACATCGGCTGCCGTAGATTACAATGACGTTTTGCTCTGGAACTTGTTAAGCTACGAATTCACCACCATTTAAATAACATAGAAAACAATAAATAATAATAAAAAAAACGTACACTTACCGTTCTTGTGTGTTCTTGGGTCCAGGGTCTCATAAGTACTTTGAGATACAAGCGTAATTTTCAAGGTGGCGTGAATAACTTATACAATGCATCTTGGAAGAGAAATTATTTTTTGTTTATTAATCAAAAGTGTTGAATTTATAAGTTTTCTCCAAAATAGGTTTTTACATGTTTCAAAGGTTGTGCAACTCTTACATCTTAATTCCTATACTTACTTCCTATTACTTACATACTTTAAGATAGCCCAGCCTGCGCACTCACTACTCACATTCTTAAAACCCCTTATTAATATAAAAACGCCCCATTTTATGTAAAATTAATGAACATAATGCTTTCAGTGTGGAACGTTAACGTGTGTGGCGTCCTCTTTCCCGACCACGTGGTGCGTCTTCCAAAGTCTTTCATTCTCTGGATGTTCACACGGTTTATAATAACTAATAACGTTCAATATTCACTCTTCGTCACTGGAGGCACTATTATACATGTTTTTGTAGAATCACATAGATATTTTGTCGGCCGACTTAAGAAAAAATATGAAAATTTGCCCGGGCACAAAACTGATAGCTGCCACGCGTGGCTTGGGTTGCTAGTCGACTGGGAAGAAAATTATCAATCTGCCTCCCTCCAAACACTCGGATAGAGCGGAAGTTTCACTGCCTCATGATCGGATCTTCCGTCACTGTTCATTCAACACAGGTGTTTTTTGTGTGGTAACCGTGGACGATTTTTGTTAAGCACTGGCTGACGTCACAAAAGAGGCCGGACTTAGACTTTATTTCCTGCCGGTCGGCTAAGGAGACGATGCATAAAATCGTTCCCCAGGCATCTTGGTTTTCGGATGAAGGCGTCATTCCGAGCGCGTACTTGTACTGCGCGTGAGTGCGTGGTCACATTTATGCAAAGTTCTGAGAAATTTTAGGGTGGTGCAAATTCCTTGACTGGTTACACAACAGAAATTGCGCCTTGCCTTTGTTTCAACACTGTTTCTTGCCACGTGTTCTGTTCCAATGGAAATAACGTTTGTACAATATTTTTGCAAAACCCCAGAAAATGAAATAAATAAAAATACAAATACCCCATAACTGTAATAAATATAAGGACCCAATTTTGACACGTTACAATACCCCCTCAATGAGAATTCTACTGTCCAAAACAGAAGAAATCTCATTGATAAATCCCGAAGAGGACCGGTGAGGAACTGGTGCCAACAACCCCCTCTTGTTCTTACCCCTCATGGGTACATGACCCCCCTGGCTTGGCGACTATGGACGCATCTGAACGAGATCACTGGACTTCTCCGTAAGAGATCCCAACACCGAAAAATCGAACAGACAAGTACCACAGCACACCTCGCCATCTAACATGCTACCCCCAAAAAATCCTCAATCCCTGGCTCAGATTATGCCAGATCCTCGACCGATATGTTTCCCCTTTTATGCAAGCTGGGCTGCTTTTAGCAGATACTGGGCTCACACACACTCACATTACATATTGACATCACATATCATAAAATTGAAAAATTTTCAAAAGTTATTTAACTGGCAACCCATTGGTTGTTTTCAGGTAAAATTGATTCATAAATTTTGTATAAATTCCAAATTATTCTCTTCATTGTTTCCTATTTTTATTTTAAAATAAGTTAATTTAAACATTTCTTATAATTAATAACATCCTTAACCTAACATGTAATCACTTATAGTCTAACAATACAATTCCATACAATAAATCAATAAAATAAACATGGTTAATACACAAACAATAAAATAATCAATACTTAAAATATTCATTAGCTGGCAGGCGCAAAAATCTTTTTTTTTTTTTTCAAAAAAATTTTTCCAAAAATTTTAAAATTCAAAGAAAAAATTTAAATTTATTAAAATGTTTCCTTTACATATAGACATTAATTAAAACTTGGTTAAATTGATTAAAAAACACAAGTTGAATTGACTTTCTTACTAAACAAGCTTAGTATGTGTGACTTCCCTGTCAGCTGATCGAAACTAGGTCAAGTTCGAAAACCTTGAACTACATGTTATGTACAAGTTCTATCTGAAAATACATTTAACATCTGTAACAATCTAACTTGAAACACAAAATATGATAAAATAAAACATTTAAAATAACAAAATATTATAAATAATCATCAAATTGATATTTAAATTATTCAAAATAAACAATTCTTAATTTTACATTATTTCCAAATTCTATCAAAATTTTGTCACTGGTTTCAAAATAAAAAATTTTATATCTTTATTACAAATCTCTCTCTTTATTTAACAATCTTATTCTCCATTACTTTGGGTGATTTAAACATTTATCTCCTTTAATTTACTACTTGATCTGTATACATATATAATCTTTCTCTCTCTGACTCTAACCACTAACAACTTCAACTACCATGACACCCATCTCTATCAAAAAAAAAATCTACCAAACACTCTCTAAACCCCACTTATCATTAAACTCAAATCGCCACCTTCTCTCTCTATATAAAAAAAAATACTCTCTACCCTTTGTATTTAGGATACGTGTTTCCCCCCCCAAAAACTCATTTCCCTTATCTGGCCCCTGGATTCTACCTAAGGCAGCCCCGTCCCACTAAAATCGATCCCATCCCGTCCCAACTTATCATTATGTTGCGGACTCCTACATTACACTACCCCCTACTACAAAATTGCCATCCCCAAAAAATCACAATCTCATTACCTCACTTCCTTACAACAAAAAAACAACAACATCAATTATAAACATTAATATATCACTCAAAACTCTACATAGATTCTCCATTACTACTGTGTCAACATCAATACTTCTCAAAATTCTATAACATACATTAACTCAAAACAACATTACATTATTTTCATCTCTACTATTTCTTTAACTTTGACTTCAACTTGGACAGATCTACATGTCCCCCCAAATATTCATCACCCAAAAACTATCTTTTATTAACTGGCATAAATCATTACTGTACTTCTCACTTTATCAAATTATTTTTATCATTACTTTACAACATCTGTAATACATTAAAACATTACACTGAACACTAATTACTTGGAACATTTATAAACCATTTTACCAGTGACATGTTATTGCTGATCAGCTGATCTTACTAACACAATGAAAACACCTCTCCAAATTGAACAAATTACATGAAATATATATATTTATCAGTCAGGGCCGTAACTAGGCGTTGGCGAGATGTGCCCCCGCCAAGGGCGCAGGTACAAAGAGGGCGCAAAATTGACCATGAAAAATATCTTTTTTTAGAGTTAGATTGGTACAATTTGTCAAGCAAATAAAAACTCCACGTTATTGGAAAAAATCTTTCAGTTTCAGATTGTTAAAAGTTACTGTACGTGAACTGTCTATATTTGTGTCTATTATACAATAAACAAAAAGCAGGTACGTAAATTTAGTAACTGCACTGGACCTTGCCCTACTGATGGGCGCGGAGTCGGGCCAGGCGCAAAGCGAAAATCCCTTCCCCTCCGCCCATCCCTTGATGTGTCAGTCACTGGGTCACTGCACTGCACCTGCGCCTTCTTGGTTTTAGCAACGAATATAGACGTAACTAGAAGAACAATTCTTATGGAGCGAGTGGGGTCAGCTTTCTGGGGTGATAAACCGTAGTTCAACACCCCGGCAACTAGATGGCGCTGGCGTTTCCAAGTAATTTTTTGTATTATACCGCGAAATTTAGTAAATTTCAAACATTTTCGTTAATATATAATTGGAAAAAGCTACAACTTATCAGATAAAAAGTGGTAGATGAAAAAATTTTTGTAGGGGTTAGACTAGACACAACCTCCAAAATTTTTTCACATTTGTTTGACACACTGGGTACGAAGGAATGAATCAAATAAATGCAGCCTACTCAAAAAATGCACTTTTGATGCATTCATTTATTATGCAGTGCGCAAAAGAATTTTAAAATATACAAGAACATGCGTCTTATTAGGCCTATTACAAACATGTTTTTCATCTACCACTCTTTTATACAAAAGTAGTAGCATTGTTTCAACTACGCTTTTAATAACCCAGAAGTGTGCTTCTAGTAACGTCTATATTCGTTGGTTTTAGCAAGCTTGTCATAACTTGAATATTACTCATACTCATACCCCTCCCCCACGCCTGCCACGGCCACGTCAATCTATTGCTCTATTCTAGTTTGTTCTGTTGGTTTTGTTGAGACTCAGTGTAATTACAGCCGCTGGTATTATTTTCTATTGTAATTTGTGAACTAAGTGATTTTCACACTCAGCGATTAGACGACACTTATAGTGTTTGTGTTGTTACTTGTTGATGTTGGCGTTGCTTCTGTTGTACGGGTAAGAATGATTTCAATAAAATGTACCATAGCTTAGTCTACATTAACCCTAGAATTGGCGCATGTTATTCCCCGTGGTGGCCTATTTTTTCCCTTTTTGTACAGTTTTTGAAAACACTACATATTATTATTATTATTATTATAACACGGTATTATTGCAAAACAATACATTAATTATACTATTTACTCTTCAACATCACGAAAACGTCAGTGAATCAAACAATCAATGGAGGTTACCGTGCGAAACTTGACTCCAGCTGTCAGAAATAATTTCCCAACATTCGTTCTGTCTTTACTGCCAGACTGACAAAGCCAAATAGGCCTAACTAATATCACTGTGTTCGCCGTTTAATTTTCTAGACCTACAGAAAATAAAAAAAATACCGGAAGAAAGAAGAATAACGGGCCCGTTCCATTGGTATAACTTATATTCCTATTGGTTCATTTTTAGCGGAAATGGTCGTGGTTGTAAATGTCCAATTTTCAGCAAGTGTCAGCTGATTTTGTTGCGCAAGTCTGCTGACTAAAATAGTCCCGATTTCAAAATTAGTTTACGTAAATATTTCAATCACAAGTTTCATGAATATGGTATCAATTTTATTTTTATAATTGGATGAGCGATCGCGTACACGGAAAACCCGAAGCACTGTAAATACAAGTGAGCCTCTCGCGGTAAGAAAAAAGAAACGATGTCTGCTACGTTTTAACGCTATCGCCGAATTTTTTGGTGAACGCAACTGTCGGCACTGAACATAAACACGAATTTCGTAATATTTCCTGTTTATGTTCAGTGCCGACAGTTGCGTTCACCGAAAAATTCGGTGATAGCGTTAAAACGTCGCAGACATCGTTTCTTTTTTCTTACCGCGAGAGGCTCACTTGTATTTACAGTGCTTCGCGTTTTCCGTGTAATCCTATTACTCAGGATTCAAAAAAACTTTTTGGCCGTCTGTGTGTCTGTAACAATGACAATGACAGAGGCAGCGCCCAAACAAATTTACCGATTATGACCAAACTTGGCACACAGGTCCTTGGGCAGTGGGCACAATATCTAGGTGGAGTTCGTTAATGTTTGAGATCGGTCAAGTAGTTTTTAAATGGCAGCCATTTACAACTGTAATACAATGTAAATTAAATGGGAATGGTTTGTTTCAGAAATGGGGCCAAAAAAACCTTCTGGAAGTGAATTTAAAAAAATCAAAAAACGAAAAGAAGAAGACGACGAAAAATTAGCATCGGCGCTTGGAAATTGGCTGCGAAATGAAGAGAAAGAAGTAGGTGAAAGTGATAGTGCCAGTAATAGTAATGCACTTCAAGAAGAAGAAGAAGAAGAAGAAAAAGAAGACGACCAAGAAGAAAAGGAAGGAGAAAATGAAAAAGAAGATAGCAAGACTGAGACTGTTTCAGAAGACAACCACAGCCAGATCACTCCAATGGAGTTCGTCACAAACGTCATTGATTTTGAAGAAGGAAGTGATCCTGAGCTAAGTCATTCCACAATGGGCAGGCAATCTACTGATCTTGAAAAACCCAGCACATCTTGCACATCTAATTATAATGAAAATGATGCATTAAATACTACTGATGTGGGAATAGAAATTATCTACGAGGATCCCAAAAAATGGCCAGCAAATTTTCGATCAGACACAGTTCGTTGTAAACTTGTTGAACGAGGCCCACAAACAATTGACTTAGATAGCTACAAATTCCCCTGTGCAGATGATGGAAGACACTTTTCTCAGAAATGGGTTTATAAAATTCTACCAAACGGGGAAAAAGTAAAAAGGCAATGGTTGTTGCACAGCCAGTCTAAGGACGCACTGTTTTGTTTCCCTTGCCTTCTCTTTTCAAAAGATGACAAAAAGGACAAATCTGCTTTCTCTAATATTGATGAGGGATTCAATGATTGGAGACACTTGAACCCATTTATTGTCAATCACGAAAGGTCGATACCTCACCGACATTCTTATGTCGATTGGAAAGAATTAGAAATTGGACTGAAAACTAGTAGATCTGTTGATGCAGAACATCAAGCATTGATACAAGCTGAAGCAGAAAAGTGGTGCACTGTTCTCAAATGTTTGTGGATGTAATTCTCCATTGTGCAAGGAATAACTTACCTTTAAGAGGAGGTTCCGATTCGATCAGTGACAGCAACTGTGGTGTATTTCTGAGTACATTAGAACTTATTAGTCACTACAATCCTCAACTATCTAAGCACATAGAAAATGTTAAAAGTGGAAAACATGTCACAAGCTATTTTTCACTTCTAATTCAAAATGAGGTCATAGACATTTTGGGAAATAAGGTTCGATCTGAAATACTGAAGAATGTAAAAAGTGCTAAGTATTTCTCTATTATGTTTGACTGCACCCCGGACACAGCACATTTAGAACAAATGAGTGAAATAATAAGGTATGTTAACATTAAGGATGGGAAATGCTCAGTTGAAGAAAGTTTTGTGGACTTCATCATAAGTCACCAGAAAAAAGGAAGAGGGTTATCACAAGAAATATTGCAAAAGCTAAACAATGACGGCTTGGATATTCAGAACTGTCGTGGTCAAGGCTTTGACAACGGCTCAAACATGGCAGGAAAATATGAAGGCGTTCAAGCGCACATATCCCAACTAAACGACGTTGCTAAATTTGTGCCTTGTGCAGCACACAGTCTTAACCTCGTTGGCGTGCACGCCGCGGAAGTGTCAACTATGATGACAAGTTTTTTTGGAAATGTGTTGGAGTTTTTCAACTTCTTTAGTAGCTCTACCTTAAGGTGGGAGGCTTTGATTGGTTGTCTCAAAACTACCCTTAAGAGACATTGTGATACAAGATGGTCTTCCAGGCGTCAAGCTGTGACAGCTCTTAAGAAGAACTTATCATCTGTACACAAAGTTTTACAAAACATGGCTGATAAAGACAACGACTGGAACACTGACACACTGTCTGGTGCTATGAAACTTCTTAGACAAATTGATTACGAATTTGTGTGCCTTTTAGAGATGTGGTCTGATGTTTTGATAAGTTTGGACTGCACCAACAAGTCACTGCAAGGAAAGGGCACAACTCTTGACGTAGCATCAAGTTTGCTCTCAGGTTTGGCAAAAAAAGTTGAAGACCTACGTAAAGAAGGAATTAAAAAATACACAGAAAAAGCCAAAGCTATTTGTGATTCCATGGCCATCCAAAGCAGTTTTGCTGTTAAGAGGCTGAGGAAAGTCAAGAGGATGGCTGGGGAGACGGCTGAAGATGAAGCACACTTGTTGAGTTCTGATAAATCATTTGAGATAGAATGTTACACTGTATTTGATAGAATTGTAAGTGAAATGGAAAAAAGGGCACACATTTACCACACAGTTTCATCAGACTTCAGTTTTTTGTCAGGAAAGTCCTTAAGTGAATGCTCTGTTTCTTTTCTTGAAAAGTGTGCAGCTGATCTTGGTGCGATATATAGCAGAGACATTGATAGAGTTGAGCTAGTTAACGAAGTAGCTGCTTTCAAGTTTCATGCAAAAGAGCTGGTGAAGAACATTTACAAGGCTTCCCATTTGGATATTCTGAAAGTTATTTCAAACTATGGATTAAGAGATGCTTATCCAAACATCGAAATAGCATTGAGGATATTTTTGACAATGCCCGTCAGTGTGGCGTCTTGCGAGCGTACTTTCAGCAAGCTGAAGATAATCAAAAACTACTTACAGTCAAGTATGTGTGAAAACAGATTGACAAACTTAGCTATCCTGTCCATAGAATATGAGATTGCTTCAAAACTTGATTTTAGTGAAATAATTAGTGAGTTTGCCTTGCTGAAAGCAAGAAAGGTAAAGTTTTAGTTCCATGGCTTTTCTGCTGTATACTGTATGTAACAATTTGTAAAAGCAATATATTTGTTTACTGAAGAGTTTCAATTTGTTATTTACCAGCCCCCAGAGCCAAAAAAATGGTACCTGCAGTTACAACAACAGAATGTTGTAAGTGCAAGTCCTGAAGTCCTGTGTAAAAAAAATCGAGATAAATTATAGAACTAAAGCACCGACTAAAGTTATGAATTTTTTTTACTGTTGTATGAAATTTACTATTACAAAAATACCGAATACAATGTGAGAACGTATTTCCTGGTCGCAATTTGCGTCAAAGCTTGCTTAAGGGGGCTGCATGGTGTATCACGTGATGAGACATCCACGAATCACAGTACAATATAAAAAGAGCTTTTTTTTTTTTTTTTTTTTTTTTTTTAGTAATCGAGCCTGGAGTTGGGGGGGAAGCGACATAGGGCTTGGGGGGGATCGGCACCACTGTTGGGGGCGCAGCTTTGTCAAAATTGCCAAGGGCGCAGGAGTACCTTGTTACGGCCCTGTTATCAGTGCTTACTTCTACCCTCATTGTTTCCCCTCTCTCTGATTCTGATTCTTTGTGTTAACCGCCTGCCAGACGGTTTAATTATTTACTTAGTTGCAAATATACACACATAATGAAGACACATATTGTTATCAATGCTTATATCTAACCTACGATAATAAAATAATACATTTAAAATTATAGCATGAACACCTTATATTGAATGTATGAGCGTCTAATTCCTTAAACAGAGCACAAGCATTTTTATTGGATCAAAATTTGAATTAGCAAATTTTTTTTTTTTTTTGTATGTTGTAAAATTTAAATTCGTGGCTCCTCTGAGTCACCTCCCATCCACACACAAAATTTTCAAATTTATTATTAAGAATTATTATTATATCTCATCTTTTAATTATTATTAAAATTTTTTAATTATCATTTTATTGAACACAATTATTTCAAATAATCTCACTAGTGACTTAACATCTCAATTACACCTGTAAACATTTTTATTATACATGATTCATACTGTAAAAGTTCTATACTTACAGTCCATTTAACATGGTATACACAAAACATCTACCCACTACACCCCAATACTTTCACCTCACCTCTGAAACATTTAACACAAATATCAGTTTACATCAAACAATTTAGCCATCTATTACCAAATTCCAAATCTCGTAAAATAAATTGAATTCATTAGCATTTACAAAATATTTAAAACATATCAACCTGGTTTGATTAAATTAATTACTGAAAATACAAATTCCATTATTATTGTTTGCCATTATACAAATTAGCCAATTACTGTTTACAAAATTAATGTTATTATTTATTTAAATTGCAAAATATTTTTATTCTTATTATTATCACTTACCTATATACATACATTGCTTAGCTGATCTTCTACAATACACATAAATGCACTACAATTATTTACAAACTTTAGTTATTAACTGTTCAGTTTTCCCGCACTTCATTGTCCAAATCTGCCATGTCAGAACCATAAAACATAATGTTTATCACTGTCTTTTATTGTTTTAATAGTTTAGCCTCCATCATCATGGATTAATCTTGGTGTTATGTAGCATTTTTCAGTTTCATTAATACACCAGTTATTGTTTTGTGTATTATAACCATACAAACTAACTTCATTTACCTTACCCAAATACTCATTAAACCAGTCAACGTTAGGCATTTTTGTTACGTCTCCATCGGTAAATACATTCATGATCGGGTTAATTACTTTAGTCAAATCATTATAGTCATTATTATTCAAATATACTTCTAAACTTTCTTTCCATTCGTCATACTTTCTATTCAAATTATACAATTCTGTTACATACCATTCTCTACTTACCTCTCTCTCTTCATAAAACCACATCACACTCTCACAATTATTCCGGACAGAGGGTACACAATTACTCAACAAAAATAAACACCTCAATTCATCTATCAATACGGGACTCTTGCCCTTCAACAACAACACTTGTGAACTCATTAAATCATCATAAACATTATCAACAATAAGGGGAAAATTTACCCTCTGTCCCCACTCTACCACAACATTAGTTTTCCGCTCTCTCTCTAACTCATTAATACTCATTAACCTTTCATTATCGCATTCCACCAACGCATCAGTACTTTCATTACTTATTTTCACCGTCTCGCTTTCTGATACTAATTCTTTAGATACATTATTATTCTCAATATTACATTCCTTATTTTCGACATTGTTACACTCGTCATTATAATTTACATTTGTATTACTATCTCCTATACATACACACTCTCTTGACTCCTTTGCTTCTCTACATATTTCGGTTAACTTACTCTCAAGACTACACAGCGAATTAGTTAATACGTCAAACTTAGCATCATTCATGTCAAAACGACTATTCATATCGCTACTTATCACATTAAATTTGTTCTCGAAAATTTTTTCGTTGTCAAAACGTTTATTTAATTCAGTCTCATTTATGTCAAAATGACTATCAAATTTATTATTCATTTTTTCTAATAATTTATTATTCATTTTTCTAATTGTTAAGTATAATACTCATTATATCATCATCCACCTTATTGTATTTTGTTGAGGTCGGGGTTGCTTGAATCCCTGAATCCTCTGTATTACCTGTTTCATTTGTGTTACTTGCATTCATAGTTTTGTCGTCTTGACCTACATTCGGTGTTGAATGTACTTCAAGACTGTTCATAACAGCTGATTCATCAAATTCAGCTGTTTCGCTTATCACAGTCGAGTCGGACAAATCGACTCCGTTCTCTGTATTTTCCATTATTATATTTTTAAATATGTAATTTATTTCTTATCTGTCTGAACAAATATTTTTTACTTATTTTACGTAACTTTACGTATTTTCACTTAACCTCTCAATTGCGCTTGTATCTTATTTGTAGGTATGGAATTTCATTTTATTAAATTCGTGCCTGTTCCGCGGCGCCAAATGTTAAGCTACGAATTCACCACCATTTAAATAACATAGAAAACAATAAATAATAATAAAAAAAAACTTACACTTACCGTTCTTGTGTGTTCTTGGGTCGAGGGTCTCATACGTACTTTGGGATACAAGCGTAATTTTCAAGGTGGCGTGAATAACTTATACAATGCATCTTGGAAGAGAAATTATTTTTTGTTTATTAATCAAAAGTGTTGAATTTATAAGTTTTCTCCAAAATAGGTTTTTACATGTTTCAAAGGTTGTGCAACTCTTACATCTCAATTCCTATACTTACTTCCTATTATTTACATACTTTAAGATAGCCCAGCCTGCGCACTCACTACTCACATTCTTAAAACCCCTTATTAATATAAAAACGCCCCATTTTATGTAAAATTAATGAACATAATGCTTTCAGTGTGGAACGTTAACGTGTGTGGCGTCCTCTTTCCCGACCACGTGGTGCGTCTTCCAAAGTCTTTCATTCTCTGGATGTTCACACGGTTTATAATAACTAATAACGTTCAATATTCACTCTTCGTCACTGGAGGCACTATTATACATGTTTTTGTAGAATCACATAGATATTTTGTCGGCCGACTTAAGAAAAAATATGAAAATTTGCCCGGGCACAAAACTGATAGCTGCCACGCGTGGCTTGGGTTGCTAGTCGACTGGGAAGAAAATTATCAATCTGCCTCCCTCCAAACACTCGGATAGAGCGGAAGTTTCACTGCCTCATGATCGGATCTTCCGTCACTGTTCATTCAACACAGGTGTTTTTTGTGTGGTAACCGTGGACGATTTTTGTTAAGCACTGGCTGACGTCACAAAAGAGGCCGGACTTAGACTTTATTTCCTGCCGGTCGGCTAAGGAGACGATGCATAAAATCGTTCCCCAGGCATCTTGGTTTTCGGATGAAGGCGTCATTCCGAGCGCGTACTTGTACTGCGCGTGAGTGCGTGGTCACATTTATGCAAAGTTCTGAGAAATTTTAGGGTGGTGCAAATTCCTTGACTGGTTACACAACAGAAATTGCGCCTTGCCTTTGTTTCAACACTGTTTCTTGCCACGTGTTCTGTTCCAATGGAAATAACGTTTGTACAATATTTTTGCAAAACCCCAGAAAATGAAATAAATAAAAATACAAATACCCCATAACTGTAATAAATATAAGGACCCAATTTTGACACGTTACAAACTGTAGCTGTTATGATAGAACCGTCTCTATTGCTCGGTGTCTCGTTCCTCTGCTAGTGTTCTTTCGTCATCTGTCTGGAGTTGATGTTCTTTGTTGTAGACGTCCGACGATTTCTTTGTTACGGTAATTTTTAATTATTGTTTTTCATTACTACTTTAAATCAAAACATTTGCCGTACTACTTTATAAGTTACGATTAAAAAGTCCTACTGGTGTTAGACATAGCGTTACATAAAAGACAGCTATGTATAGCTATTTTTATGTTTAGCTATGTCTAACACCGTCCAAAGAAAGTAATTAAAAATTTGCGTCTCGGACGTACATAGCGTACCGCCACGACTGAAGAATTTTAGAAGAGAGTATTAAAAATTCTCGTCGCTGACGGACATAGCGTACCGCCACGACTGACGACTGATTGAAGAGAGAGTTTGGCTCTCCTGGGCTCATATTTATATCCACCAAGAAAACCACACCTGTCGGCTCAGGAACAAGCCTGTCGAAAACTGAACCATGGCGTGAGTGCCCCCACTCTCGTCTCATTTCACATATTTGCACTGTTTCGCCAGACACACTGTTTAATGCGGATTTCAAGGTGATATAATATTGTCTAATTTAATTATACATACGATATGTAATTATCATGATGATCACACCATTAGTGTAATTATAATGCTTTATAATTCGCACTGATTGTCCGAATTACGTAGAATTCGCACTGCACTTGTGTCTGATTTTTACACATTTTTAGAAGTTTTTACATTCTTTCTAACATTTATGGTTTGCTTAATATTAAATATATTCTTAATTTAGCATTGACTTGTGGTGAGGTTGCAAACTTTAGGGTTCAAACAGGCTTCACGCACACACTCTAATCTAATCTACTTACAGCGGTAATCGCGTGATCGTACGTGTTGATTCCTGTTTGAAAGCCAGCTCCCAATTTCACACCTGCTCATCTATTACTGTAACCCTCTTTTTATTTGTGTGGGAGTTTTATGAATTTATTTTTATTTTTTTTTTTTTTTACAGAGGGTTACTTAATATTTAAGACTAGTTTAAGACTAGGTTGAAGGCCTAGAAGGAAGCACAAAGTGTGCTGGGTCCAATGAGACAGAACTTGCAGTTAATACTCTCTGTTAACAAGCAAGATAACAACCTTTATTGGGGCCTAGACGATTACACATAATTTAACATACACAATACATATACATCACAGATACAAATATATATATATATATATATATATATATATGTACATTTTAATATTTATAACTAAATTTACCTGAAGATGTTATTTTTCCTTGAGGTAAATTTAGTTATAAATATTAAACTGTATGATATACATCAAGAAACGGACTGTAGCAGAAAGTGATTGAATATATATATATATTGTAACGTCTTATTTTATATGAGGTGTAGAATTATATTATATGCCCCACGTTGTATGCATCACTCTATAACGTAACGCGGGTATTAGCGAAAGTATCGTTTATTTGTTAAGCTTTCCTAATTAAGCCCCACATTAGTACGTCATTCTGTAACGTATTCTATAGATGTGGAACGTCCGTCTTATTCAAAGCCCCGCGATGGAAGCCATTCTGTAACGTCTTATTTTATATGAGGTGTAGAATTATATTATAAGCCCCACATTGGGCGCCATTCTGCAACGTCCTATTTATATGAGGTGTAGAGTTATATTATATCCCCCACGTTGTATGCGTCATTCTGTAACGTATCGCGGGTATTAGCGAAAGTATCGTTTATTTGTTAAGCTTTCCTAATTAAGCCCCACGTTAGTACGTCATTCTGTAACGTATTTTATAGATGTGGAACGTCCGTCTTATTCAAAGCCCCGCGATGGAAGCCATTTTGTAAGGTGTGTTCTCTCTGATCGTTACTTATGAATTATATTTGCTAATGTTCAAAGTGGTTAAATTTTATGTTTACCAAAAAAAACTGAAATCGAGTGTGTGTGATTTGGGAGAGATCAATGAAGTTGTTTAATCGTAGTTATGAGAGAGAGGAGGACCAAGGATATTATCCCCGGAGTATACAATTATTTATTTTAAATATTCGCTGCTCATAAGACCAGCTGATTTTGAAGTCTGCCTCCAAATTTTAGGTTAAACAAGCACCAATTGTCGGTGATACTTCCCGGCGGTTCGTCCTCTTCTTGGTTTCCTGAAACTCTGTAACAACTACCCTCTACAAGAAATAATACACGTTTTATTATTTATAACAAAAATATTCAGGGTATTTATTTATTGAATACACTGATTTTCTCTTCTCCCAGTACAAAAAAATATTATAATCGATTTTTTCTGTCAACAACACGTTGGTTCGATCTAATTAGGTAAACATTGGAATTATAACAAATTATTTTTTTATCCTTGATTAAACATTAAACAATAAAGAATTCATTTATTAATTTCCCCAGGGTTAATGGTAAGTTCTTTGTGTTATGAGACGGTCAGAAATGAATAATAAAATACTACGCTTTACAAGAAAAAAATTAATTATATTTGTTTTTTTTCCGTAGTATGTAGTTCCGGGTTTGTCCGCTAGAGTACAGGTTATGTCTTTATTATAAACACGAAATCAGTTACTGAATACTGAAACTGCACAAAGATTCGTTATGAGGATTTCTTGGTTAACAATTATTTATAAAGTTTGTTTTACCTCTTTTCTTGAAGTTTTTACTTGGATGGTGCTGTTTCTAGTGTTGAAGTTATAGTTGTTTTGTACTTTAGTTGAATTTTTGTAAGATACAATTCACCAAAATCTCGAAGTGCCGTCCAACTAGGCCTGATCTGGTAGCTAGGATATTTCAAATTTTCAACGAATAAAGGATGTTAAAGTTGATACTTGAAGGAGTTCTAACATAAGGTGGATACTACTTGTTAATTTTTATTAAATTTAGCACTATTCCAAAATTTGTCATAAGGTTTTTTCAAATTTTTAATGGCATTACACTTTTTTCCAAACAGGTTTTCAATCGTTTTAACAATTAAATTATATTTTGTTAGTTGGTTACCGTTAGTAACCAAATATTTTTTTATCATTTTTTATTGGTGCATCTATATACTTTTGAGTATATAGGCTGTTTTTAATTATTATAAATTTATTTCTTATTTATAGAAAAATAATCCTTTTTAACTTTTGTTTATTATCCACTTTAATTTATATAAGGTTTTTCCTTTTATTTCCTCTTAACTTTATACATAGGTCTTTAATATTTTTATTTCCTTTAATTGTATTTATTTATTATTTATTAATTTCTTATAGTATCCTTACACTAAACTATTTTCTTCTGCCATTTTACTCATACAGTATTATTTTATTTTTTATTATTATTTTATATATTTAACTATTTTATATATAACCCTGGGTTATCTTATATTCAAACACAATTATTATATTAAATATAAAATTAGACCTAGGTACAAAATCTTTGTGGCCTACACAATACAAATTATACAAAATTCAAACAAAACACATAATTGGTCAGTAGCAATATAGTCTACTATTACAATAAATTGTATCTCCATCTACAGCATAAGTCTGTGAGATGCTCCTTTTAAAACCACTTACTTTCTCACTGTATACACTATAACTCACTTTGTACCCTTTATATCACTTAATTATAGTTTATAGTGTTTTGTAATATAAATTAATCTAGAGCTATGTATATTATACCCATTTTTGACCTTTATAGTGGGGTGATTACGTTATCATTTTTGGGACTGGTTTATGTAACGTTACAATATATATATTATAGAAAAACAAGTAGTGTGTGTGGTTTAAATGTTTATGTTGTAATTTGTCGGGCGTTACCTCCGCGCACTTTTGTTACTTACTCTGTTGACTGGATCCTCTGCTGTGATGTAGTCCTGTAACACAACTTAATACTATGCTTTTTGTGGGCGCCACTTGGAAACGTTTGTTCCAAGAAAAAAAAAATGTGATTGATAAAATTTTTAAATCTACGAAAAAATTTAAACAAGTCAGTTTAGCTTGGAAAAATCAGTTAAGTTTAATGATTCTTTAAAAACAAACAAATCGTCTGAAGGACTAACATTCATAGAAAAAAATTATAAAATTGCAGAGAAAAAATTTTACAAGTTATTATTATTGACAATTTTTTATATATCCAATCAAGTATCGGCTAGTATAATTCAGATTTTGACTCAGTTGAAAAGCATGAGTTTAATACGTGAAAAATCTTTACTCTCAGGACGTGACTCCTTTGAACTACCAAGACATATCAATTAGATGCCTTACAAGAAAAAACTAAGTGATTTGAAGGTGTATATGTGGCGTGTGAAGTACAACTGCGTGATAAAATGTAACCAGGTAACAAATGACTTTAATTTTGGTAACTCACGTTCCGATGGTTATTTATTCTCGCACTGGACACTCCTTTCGGGTAGTTTCTCAATCTCGCCTCTTCGGGTGTACACTGAATCTATTTAAAGTCAAATTTTGCGATCGTTTACTTTTTCCGCAGTTTCGTAAAAACGTTTGGCAGTAGAATCTCGTTCAAACGCCGCCGCTACGAATCATCTGTTTAGCGTTAATTCAGAAATCGGCCACCGCAGCGCTGATTCCCATGCAGAGTTGAGGAAGGCTTTGTGTATTGTATGTTTACGTTAGGGGGAATTATTTGTCAAGTTAGTCAGTCAATGCGAACACAGCAGAATTCGTTCTCTATTTAAATGTTTGGTCCCTCCTGGGCCGCTGGACGTTCTGGCTGCGTGATTTCTATTAAAATTTGCCGTATCGCTGCTCTATTTCAGCGATACATCTGGCGAAGATTCTCGTTGAGGTTAAGTCAGTCGGTATGTCTATGTACGGGAAAAGCCTTCCTGCCGTGTCTTGTCGATTTCTCGCCTCTTCGGTTTCGCCTTAGCTGCGTTGATCAGTGTTGTGTGAGATGCATCAGTTCTGGAGTTCAAGTTTCAAGTGTTTTTGGGTCGAATTTGGTCTCGCTTTTATACTAATTCGGGATGATTGTTTTCATCGACTTCCGGTATATTTGTGTAAAAATTCTTTCTAGAATGTTCGAGAATAAACGAAATGGAATGTCATAGAACAATTTTCACTTCCGTAGAAGCTTTTAGAACGAATTTCTTATTCTTCATACAAAGGATATTTCAAAAATTACACTGGTATTTATCAAACAGTTTTACATTAGTACTCACAATTTGTATGCCATTAATATATTTAGATTCCCTGTTTTTAACTGAATCTAGCGATACTAAATATGATTGGTTTCTAATTAACTTAAGTCTAATAAACAATACAATATACAACCCTCACCTTGAGTTGTTGTCATTGAAAACTCATTTTTTATAACAAAAATTGTTGTGGAGTTACTAAGTTCCTTCCACAAGCTGAACATCTAATACTACTACTTTCCTACAACAAAATAAACAAATTTTAATATAAATAAAACACAAATAAATACAATTTTATATGGCCTCTGCTCATGGCCTAGATTCTTGTCAGTTTTCTAATACAATGATTAGTCTTTTTCTTTAATATATGTATTATTTCACTACTGTACACACAGAGTTTATTATTTTGTCTATCTTTTGTGATACCTGGTTACTCTGTACATATATTATATTTATCACAAGATGACATAGCATCATTGATTTGTCTTGAGATGTCCTTTTTTATGGCGTGACAAATCTCACTCTAATTAGTTAAATTCTTTTAGAATTGACTTTACTTTCAACTGAGTTTGTTTCTTATTAAGGTATACTGATGTATTGTACCTTTCTATCTTATTTTTGTTAGTATTATGCAAGTATTTAGCCAGATATGATTATTTTTTGTACTGGATGATTGGTTCCAGCCATACATGGTATAAGTAAATATTTTGCTAACTTGACTATTACAATGTTAAAGTTGGTCAGGTATATTAGTATAGTTGCTTTATATCATATTACAGCTTTCTAATACAGTTTGGTTGCATTTTGGCAACATTAAATTCATAAATTATACAATATTAGATGCCTATTACATGTTTTTAGATAACACTGTTTTTGGCCATTTTGACTGCTTTTTATTCATTTGACAGCTTCCTTTATTTAAGATAAATTGTTCACTATTGTCTGCTTGACAATTACATATAGTTTTTATTTAAATCTGATAATAATTAATTTTTTCATGAAATCTTGGTGTATGGTCTCAAAACCAACACATTAATATTTTTTGTCATTGCAAATATACAATTTTTATTTTAACTTAGATTCTTTCTAATAATGTATTTAAATCATTTAATACATTTATTTTATTTACATCACATAATATAATAATGGATCATGTCCATTTATTCACAAAAAATAGTTTTTAAGACTCTATTCATAGTTATAAAACTTAATAATTATTGACTTCATTTTGGTAGATTCTGACATTATTTCTCTCTCTTATAGTGTCTTATGGTTTTTTCACTCTTATTCACTTTAATAATATATATGGGGTTTTGTCTTAGTCATAGTTTGGTCGTTTTTTCAAGTTGATAGAAATAATTATTATACAAAATTACACAATTTTTTGGGACTACTTGGGTTCGATACTGTTCACCTCACTTTCCTCTTATGCTAACTTACTATATAAATGATTTCTTTTATGGAACGTTCTGTGACGTTACATATGCCTCTCCGTTAAAGTTGATAATTTTGGAAAAACATATCTTTGTTTTTGATGAAATTATCATCTCTATATTAACCTTTTATTAGCTTCTTTATATCTCATTCTTTTATCTTATAATTAAATTCCGGTACTACTCCTTTAATATATTAATCCAACTCAATATTCCTAGTTCGTTCTTTGTCGTATCACCTATTCCTTTCCTTTTTACCTTGATGTTTTATAATTAATCTTTGATATAATTCCCTATCAATTCCCTAACTTACATAGAGGGTTGGGAGTCAGAGTGGCTCGCTATGGCATACATTCTCTGTCCCTTCCTGTCTATAACTACTGAAATCAGAGGCAACACATCCCTGTTCAGAAAATAATAATTGCACCTTTGCAACAAATAATAATAATAATAATAAAAAAATACAATATTCAAAGATCATAGGTTCCTACACATAAATTCCCTTTCTTAAACTCTTCTGATTAATTCACAATTATATTAATATATCGTTCTCCGCAGGTTAAATTATCGTTTAAAATCATTCAATGTTAATAGCTATATTCATATTCATCATTACCTCCTTATGTACACACTGTTTTCCTCTTTTTTTTATTTTTCATTTATCATTTCCATTTAGTATCAAATATATGACAGCATTTCTCCTTCTTTTCTCCTTTACTAAGTGTCCGTCTCGTAATATTTATTAATAATAATCTCTCTCCTTCTCTAAGTACGGGTAAGTTGGTAAATATACGTTGACATGGCTATTGGAAATAAATCTTGCCTATGATGGAATGTGTCCATCTCGTAATATTTATTTATAATAATCTCTGTACAATAATGTTTATATTTATTTAATAATCTCTACCTCCTTTCTAATTATGGCTAAGTTAAAAAATTCACGTTAACATGTTTAGTCAAGGTACCTTCTCTATGATGCTGTATTTGACTTGGGTCTTTGGTCATGGTACTTGGTCACTGATTGATTATTCGACTTGCGATTTTTTTTTTTTTTTTTTTTTTTTTTTTTATCATGGTACTTTTTTAATGAAGTCTGGTTATACATACCTTTTACCTTGTTCCTAATTGTGTCAGTTACCTCGTAGGTATTGTTTTTATTGTCTCTGGTTATCGTGAAAGGCCCTGTATATAAGAGTAGCAATTTCCTCGTTATGCCTTGTATAGCACTGGGCAATTCTCTATTTTTAACTAACACCTTTTCACCTACCTCATATTTAATTGCCTTAGGCTGTGATTTGATATATTTTTTCCGCTGCTGTTCCGTTTTTTCTAACACCTTATTATAAAATTTTGCCCCTTCAAATTGGTATGCGGGTTCGTCGGGAAAATTAATAATTTCTTTTATCTCTCGTGGTGGGGGTCTTTCGAACATAACCATGTATGGCGACATCTCGATGGTATTGTGATGCGAGAAATTGAGAAAATCCTCGGTAGAGGCTACATATTCATGCCATCTTTTCTGCTCGTTATGGCAGTATGTTCTTAGTAACCGTCCTACCTCCCTTAACACTCTCTCGGCTGGGTTACTATTCGGGTGATATACGGACGTCTTGTACGTTTTTATTCCGTGTTCTCCCAAGCTTTCCTTCCAAAGTTTTCCCCTAAACTGAGTACCGTGGTCCGTAATTATAGAATACGGTCGGCCCACTTCCATTATATAACGCTTGATTATTATGTCTATTATTTTCCTGGTCGTTGCCCTAGTTATTGGGTATAGCTTTGTATACTTGCTAAAGTGGTCGAAAATGATTACGATAAATTTATATCGGTGTCTCCCAGCGCTGCGTGGAAAGGGTCCGCAGATATCGAGAAATACCTTTTCCAATTTTTCGGTAGATAATATGGGTATCATGACCCCTTCCTTCCTCTCGTTATCACACTTTATTTTTTTGACAAATATCGCACGACCGTATCGCCAGTTGCACCTTCTTATTCATCCCCTTGATGTATGTTTGCTCTTCCAATGCCTTCCTTACTTTAAGGGCACCCATATGTCCGTACCTATCGTGATAGTCGATTATTAGCGGTCTCTCTATCGCTGGTGGAATCACTAATTTCCAACTCTCCTGGTGCGGGGTATTCCTAATAAACAAAGTGTCGTCGTGTATACAATAAAATCTGTTTATGACCTCATCGCCTTCCTGTACCCTTTTTCTAATATCTCCTAATTTCGGATCGGCCTCTTGTTGTGACTTTATTTCGTGCAAAATATCTTTTAAATCCTCCCTGCTCTTAATAATGTGGTAAACCTTGGCTAATTGTTCCTTTTCGCCGTCAAAGGTTTGGTCTGGTATATTGACGCGAGATAAGACGTCGGCGGCTACGTTCTGTTTGCCGGGTATATATTCCCATGTGATATTGTACTCTTGCAAGGCCAAAACCCATCTAGTCAGCCTTCCATGGTTCAGTTTACAATGCTTTAAAAATGATATAGATTTGTGGTCGCTTCTAACTGTTATGGGGTACCCTAATATATATGTCCTAAATTTACCGCATGCGAAAACTACACTCAACAGTTCTTTTTCGGTAGTATTGTAGTTTCGTTCGCAACTGTTCAGCACGCGGCTAGCAAAGCTAATTACTAAATGGTTACCGTCCTGATCTTCCTGATAGAGGGCTGCACCTAAACTCACGTTACTGGCATCGCAGTTTAGAAAAAATGGTTTTGTAAAGTCGGGATGATGCAACATTACGGTTTCTAAAAACTTTTCCTTTATGATATTGAGCACTCCATCTTGCTCTGGTCCCCAAGTCCATTTGTCTTTAGCTGATAACTGCTTTTGGAACCTGGCAGTTAGTTCTGAGTAATTGGACCGAAACTTTCTGTAATAGTTGCAGATTCCTAAAAATGACTGCAGCTGTTTCCTATTCTTTGGGGTGGGGAACTTCTGTATGGCCTCTACCTTTTCTTTGGATGGAGTAATCCCTTGTTCTGTTAAATTAAATCCTAAAAATTTCACCTCATTTGCAATGAATTGGGACTTGTCTAATTTGAGGGTGATATTATTCTCTGATAATTTCTCTAGCACCTGTTCAACCCTATTACAATGGTCGTCCCAATTCGCTGAAGTCACCAGTAGGTCGTCGACGTACACTGTCGTAAACTTCAGTACTTCCTGCCCCAATATTCTGTCCATTATCTTTACAAACACCGCCACAGAATTTATTAAGCCAAAAGGTAACCGCTTAAACTGATAGTTTCTGCCCTCGAATATGAATGCCATATATTTCCTACTATCAGGGTGGAGTTCTATCTGCCAGTATCCGCATACCGTATCCCATGAGCTTATATATCTGATTCCGTGGAACTTTTTTAATATCTCCTCTATCTCCCCAGGTGAAGTGCGGTCGTTAACAATCATTTTGTTGATCTCCCTAGCATCGAGACATATACGTACCTTTCCGTTCTTTTTTGGCACCGCTATGATTGGGCTGGTAAAGGGCGAATGACTATACTCGATTATGTCGTCCTCTATCATCCTATTCAATTCTTCCCTGACTTCGTTCTTTAGCGAGTATGCGATCGGGTACGATTTCCTGTTAAATTCCACCGGAGTCTTGAATTTTATGGTGCACTGATAATCTTTGGCTTTACCTGGAGCGTTCGAGAATATGTGTTTATAATGGTTGTATACCTCGATTAATTGTTCCGCCTGTTTTTCGCTGATCAGACCCCTTGCTTTCGTCCTTTGGAAATCCCGTATTTCTTCTAACTTTTCTAACCACAACTCTGGGTTTTCCTCCTGATATAATGGCATATTGGTTGGACGATCAGTACAATAATAATGGTTCACTATCGCTTGATAAGGTGTATTGTCTGTACCACTTCCTTGGACATCGATTAAATTATTGGTCCAAATCCCCTTGTTAGTCTTAAAAGTTATCACCTTACTTTCCAAATCTATTACAGCATTGTATGGCTCAAGTATATCGCAGCCTATTAGTATACTCATGGGTAAATTACTCGCCACTAATAACCCTATTGGTATTGTTACCCCATTACTAGTCATCTCTAATGACACCTGTTTCTTTATTGATTTATTTTGCCTCCCCGTTGCTCCGACTAAAATAATGTTATTTATCGGTAGAGTGGGTATTGGTAAATTACTATTTTGTTTAATCCGCTCTAACTCGATGATATCGATAAGTGACACATTTGACCCCGTGTCAATGAGTAGTATCGCTTCTATGCCATTGATATATGCTTTAATCTGCACGATACTATTATTCCCTTGGTTACTATTTTTAATGATATTATCACCTTCTTCTAATAACTCCTCTCTAATATCCTTAAGGTAATTATTTATTCTTATCCTAGTCCCGCCTTTTTCCTGTCTATGTTCGTCGTTTGTCACCCCATAATATTGGTTCAGTGAAGGGTGGTTTTCCTTTTTCACTGCCGCGTTTAGTTTAAATGAGCCACTGTCTCATTGGCCCGGTCTCCCGGAACATTGGGTTGCTGACCCGTCTGTGTTTCCTGCCTGACCTCGGGATTACCGTTAATAGGTTGGCTATTCGCCGTGTTACCCTGGCTACCTGGCGCCTGTTGTGGGTAAAACATGTAAGTGGGTACATTAGGTGGATATGGCCGTCGGTTATTGGCCATTGTATAATTTACCTGGGGCCTATATTCATTTTGGTTTCTCCTATCGCCTCCTCCTTGGTTTCCCCCGTTGCGATAACCATTACGTTGACCATAATTACTTCCTCTATAATTATTCCCGCGATAACCGTTTCCCTGGTGGAAGTTCCTACTGTAGTTATTCCCGGTGTAATTACCTCTATTTGGTCCCGGATAGTTGCGGTTAATTGGGCCCTGGGTGTTATCATTTCGGCCATTTGGTGGGATATTATTATTCTGATTATTGGTGTTTAGATTATTACCGTTCCCACCTCCATTCCGGTTTGGTCCGTTATTATTGTTGTTGTACTCTACCTTATGATTGGGGGGTTGGTAATCCTGGAACCTTCCTGTTGATTCGCAATTTTCCAATAATTTGGCCAGATCGGCTATTTTGCTAATCTGTTGGTATAATTGGGGATCCTTGATACCATAGCTGTAATGTCCAGCTAACTGCCTTACCAAACATTCTTCTGGGATCGGCGGTATCAACTTCCGTGCTAAACATACCTTTCCCAGGAAATAAGACGTCGGGGACTGTCCATAGGACGCGTCGTATTTGCCATAGAAAATGTCCATTCTTACCCTGTTTTGTGCGGTCTCTGACCAATACTTTTCCTTAAACTGGCGTTTAAACTCTGCTAAATTCGTTATTTCGGGTCGTACCGCTATCCACCAGTTATCCTTAGTATTTTTAAACGTCTCGTCAAGCATCTCTCTTATCCTGTCCCACCTTGTTTCTCTACTTCTCCCAATAACCTCCTCCATTCTTTCCAAAAATTCCATTGGGTTTCGTCGATAGTCCTGGAAGTTGATTACTTCCCTGTTTTCACCATGACACGTATGAGTGTTTAGTATTGGTGTGTCTCTCAGCGCCTCTAATCTTTCCTGCAGGTTTTTCTCTCTCTGGTCTATTTCCAGTATGCTATTTTTGTTAGTTTTTATTTGTTCGTCCAGCCTGTTAGCGATGTGCTGGACTTCTCCTACCTCCTGCATGATGGCGTCTTGGTTCTGCCTTACCATGTTTTCAAGATTTCTAACATCTTGTTTGGTCTCTACTGCTTGTTCCTCTATATTTTTGAAACGTGTATTGTTTCCCTCCCGTAACCTTTCCAACTGTTTCTCCATGTTTTCGACCTTCCTGTCACTATCGATCTTATTATCATTGATCGTTTTGTTTACTGTTTCGTACTTTATGCTAATTTCCTTTTTCAGGGACTCTATGCTTTTTTTGTTCTCCTCCTGAAATATCTCCAGTTTTTTCCCATTATCATTTATTTTCTCGGTTATATCCTCCCTTAAAGATTCTATGTTTTTGTCTAATTTCCCCATATTTTTATTATTCTCCTCCTTATCTTCCTGTCTATTTTTATTCATATTTTCTTCCATTCTTTGGAGCATCGCCATCATCATTATTACGTTCGCGTCTACGCTCTCTGTTATTTTTTCTGGTTCGGGTTTCTCTATTTGTTCTACCATTTGTATGGGTTCTTCTCCCGTTTGCTCCTCTAATTCGTCTGCCGTTTGTACCGGTCTTTCCATTTCTAGTGTGGGCGGTTCTAATTCCGTTTCCTCGACCTGTACTGCCTCTCCGTCTTCCACACTTAACTCGGGTTCCACACAGTCTTCTTCACCTTTTTTCCCTTTGGTTGCGGCATTTTAATATGTTGGTAGTTGCCGGGCTTGTTCCGTCTTTTTCAAGCCTCACTAGTTGGGCTGCCAATTTATAGAAAAACAAGTAGTGTGTGTGGTTTAAATGTTTATGTTGTAATTTGTCGGGCGTTACCTCCGCGCACTTTTGTTACTTACTCTGTTGACTGGATCCTCTGCTGTGATGTAGTCCTGTAACACAACTTAATACTATGCTTTTTGTGGGCGCCACTTGGAAACGTTTGTTCCAAGAAAAAAAAAATGTGATTGATAAAATTTTTAAATCTACGAAAAAATTTAAACAAGTCAGTTTAGCTTGGAAAAATCAGTTAAGTTTAATGATTCTTTAAAAACAAACAAATCGTCTGAAGGACTAACATTCATAGAAAAAAATTATAAAATTGCAGAGAAAAAATTTTACAAGTTATTATTATTGACAATTTTTTATATATCCAATCAAGTATCGGCTAGTATAATTCAGATTTTGACTCAGTTGAAAAGCATGAGTTTAATACGTGAAAAATCTTTACTCTCAGGACGTGACTCCTTTGAACTACCAAGACATATCAATTAGATGCCTTACAAGAAAAAACTAAGTGATTTGAAGGTGTATATGTGGCGTGTGAAGTACAACTGCGTGATAAAATGTAACCAGGTAACAAATGACTTTAATTTTGGTAACTCACGTTCCGATGGTTATTTATTCTCGCACTGGACACTCCTTTCGGGTAGTTTCTCAATCTCGCCTCTTCGGGTGTACACTGAATCTATTTAAAGTCAAATTTTGCGATCGTTTACTTTTTCCGCAGTTTCGTAAAAACGTTTGGCAGTAGAATCTCGTTCAAACGCCGCCGCTACGAATCATCTGTTTAGCGTTAATTCAGAAATCGGCCACCGCAGCGCTGATTCCCATGCAGAGTTGAGGAAGGCTTTGTGTATTGTATGTTTACGTTAGGGGGAATTATTTGTCAAGTTAGTCAGTCAATGCGAACACAGCAGAATTCGTTCTCTATTTAAATGTTTGGTCCCTCCTGGGCCGCTGGACGTTCTGGCTGCATGATTTCTATTAAAATTTGCCGTATCGCTGCTCTATTTCAGCGATACATCTGGCGAAGATTCTCGTTGAGGTTAAGTCAGTCGGTATGTCTATGTACGGGAAAAGCCTTCCTGCCGTGTCTTGTCGATTTCTCGCCTCTTCGGTTTCGCCTTAGCTGCGTTGATCAGTGTTGTGTGAGATGCATCAGTTCTGGAGTTCAAGTTTCAAGTGTTTTTGGGTCGAATTTGGTCTCGCTTTTATACTAATTCGGGATGATTGTTTTCATCGACTTCCGGTATATTTGTGTAAAAATTCTTTCTAGAATGTTTGAGAATAAACGAAATAGAATGTCATAGAACAATTTTCACTTCCGTAGAAGCTTTTAGAACGAATTTCTTATTCTTCATACAAAGGATATTTCAAAAATTACACTGGTATTTATCAAACAGTTTTACATTAGTACTCACAATTTGTATGCCATTAATATATTTAGATTCCCTGTTTTTAACTGAATCTAGCGATACTAAATATGATTGGTTTCTAATTAACTTAAGTCTAATAAACAATACAATATACAACCCTCACCTTGAGTTGTTGTCATTGAAAACTCATTTTTTATAACAAAAATTGTTGTGGAGTTACTAAGTTCCTTCCACAAGCTGAACATCTAATACTACTACTTTCCTACAACAAAATAAACAATTTTAATATAAATAAAACACAAATAAATACAATTTTATATGGCCTCTGCTCATGGCCTAGATTCTTGTCAGTTTTCTAATACAATGATTAGTCTTTTTCTTTAATATATGTATTATTTCACTACTGTACACACAGAGTTTATTATTTTGTCTATCTTTTGTGATACCTGGTTACTCTGTACATATATTATATTTATCACAAGATGACATAGCATCATTGATTTGTCTTGAGATGTCCTTTTTTATGGCGTGACAAATCTCACTCTAATTAGTTAAATTCTTTTAGAATTGACTTTATTTTCAACTGAGTTTGTTTCTTATTAAGGTATACTGATGTATTGTACCTTTCTATCTTATTTTTGTTAGTATTATGCAAGTATTTAGCCAGATATGATTATTTTTTGTACTGGATGATTGGTTCCAGCCATACATGGTATAAGTAAATATTTTGCTAACTTGACTATTACAATGTTAAAGTTGGTCAGGTATATTAGTATAGTTGCTTTATATCATATTACAGCTTTCTAATACAGTTTGGTTGCATTTTGGCAACATTAAATTCATAAATTATACAATATTAGATGCCTATTACATGTTTTTAGTTAACACTGTTTTTGGCCATTTTGACTGCTTTTTATTCATTTGACAGCTTCCTTTATTTAAGATAAATTGTTCACTATTGTCTGCTTGACAATTACATATAGTTTTTATTTAACTCTGATAATAATTAATTTTTTCATGAAATCTTGGTGTATGGTCTCAAATCCAACACATTAATATTTTTTGTCATTGCAAATATACAATTTTTATTTTAACTTAGATTCTTTCTAATAATGTATTTAAATCATTTAATACATTTATTTTATTTACATCACATAATATAATAATGGATCATGTCCATTTATTCACAAAAAATAGTTTTTAATACTCTATTCATAGTTATAAAACTTAATAATTATTGACTTCATTTTGGTAGATTCTGACATTATTTCTCTCTCTTATAGTGTCTTATGGTTTTTTCACTCTTATTCACTTTAATAATATATATGGGGTTTTGTCTTAGTCATAGTTTGGTCGTTTTTTCAAGTTGATAGAAATAATTATTATACAAAATTACACAATTTTTTGGGACTACTTGGGTTCGATACTGTTCACCTCACTTTCCTCTTATGCTAACTTACTATATAAATGATTTCTTTTATGGAACGTTCTGTGACGTTACAATATATATATATATATATATATATACAGATGACATAACATAACAGATGATTATAACAGTGAACTAAACATTATAAGCACATAGCATTGGCCAATGGATACAAAAGTCATATAGTAGATAGATTAATTAATAAAAAACAAAATAAACCAATAAATATTGATGTATCCAAAGAAAACAAATACATTGCTATAGAGTATGGTGAAAATCTATACCATACTTTAAAAAACCTATTAAAAAAACATAATATTACATTGGCCTCAAAGGCAAGTAATAAACTTGAGAAAAAACTTACTTTTACTAACAAAAATATACCCTCCGATATATTTGATGGTACTGGTGTATATAGACTTAATTGTTCTGATTGCACACAGTTCTATATAGGACAAACAGGTCGTTCTTTCAAATTACGCTATAAAGAACATATCCCAAGCTCCAAGTCAAATGTAACAAGATCTACATTTGCAGAACATTTGAGCTCATATAACCATAATATAAAAAGTATCAATGATAATTTAGATATCCTACATAAATGTAAAAAGTCACTAAAGCTGGACACCCTTGAAAGATTCGAGATATACAAAGCCATAAAGAAGGATCACAATCGTGTCCTAAATGAAAAAGCAATACATAACAATAATGTTTTATTTAATAGAATCGATCTTATGGAACGAGAGATTGGCTATATCAGATCGATGAAATTGAACCGAGGTCAAACCGGCATTGATTAGTCTTACCGTGGGGGCGTTCCTGTACAGGTTCGTTTGCTGCCGCGTTGTTTTTATATTCTTTTGTTAATGTTATTTTATTGTGATATAGTTTATTTATTGTTTTATATAATGTTATATTTTGTTTTTAATTTTTTAAATATCTGATGAGATGCATATGCATCAAAATGTTTTAACCTAATTCATATTCCGATCTGATGATGACACCAAATGGTGTCGAAACTCGAGTCATCCTAAAAGGATTTTAAGAAACGTCGACAGAAGGTAAATAACCTATTTTATAATATATATTGCAACGTGACAATTTGCAAATTTAATTTAATTTAAATTTGTGGAGCCCCACGATCTGGAGCACCAAATTTATGCAACGTTACATACACATAAATAGGCGTGAACGATCTCACGTTCAAGATTGACAAATTCTTTAAACAATATAACATTTAAATTGGGTGTCAGGTGTATCTGCAATAAGAACTCTATGTAACTTGAAACGGTAATTAAAATTTATTTGATACTATAAAAAAAAAGTGTGCACATGGCACTGACTTCGATTTTAAAACATTAGTTATTATTTGTTATTATGCCGTAAGGCTTAAGGTATATACATCCTTACTGATTAAATATTCTATGCTAATAATTATTATATAAAAGAAAAATCTCATTTCAGACTACTCAGTCTATTACTATGTTTCAAAATCAATTTTTAAATCTTTTTTTCTATATTGTAACGTACTCAAAATATTAATAGTTATTGTTTCTCAGTACTGTTTTCTCAAATACTAATTGTTTTTATTTAAATGCTTTGTAATCATATTAATTTGAGCTCTTGTTACGTTAATCGTATTCCTAAAACATCTATGATTTTAACTCTATTATACAAGAAACATTTCTCTTATTTTTAAATAAAATATTAATGTCTTTAACTGTCTTTGAATTCTTTGTATGATTAAGATATGAATAAGTTGTCTATCACCTTATTGTCGTCAATCATACTAGATCATTTTTGTTCCATCGGTGTTCGTCCTCGTCTCGCCTCCAGCGTCGGCTGTCTCTCTTCTCCTCTTGTCCAGCGTCGGCTGTCTCTCTCTCTCTGGAACTCTCCTCTTGTCCAGCGTCGTATCTCTCTCTGGAACTCTCCTCTTGTCCAGCGTCCTATCTCTCTCTGGAACTCTCCTCTTGTCTAGTGTCGACTTATTAATGGATCTTCTTAAGTAGTGCTGTTATTAATTAAAATGATTGTCTTTACAGCTTAGTTACGTATTTGTACGTAACTGGCAAATTTAAACTCTTTATGAAACAAAAATAAATACGCCGTGCTGACGGGCATAAGCTCCCGCTGCACCGTGGATGATTCAAGAAAGAGAACCACTGTAGCTTGCGTGTCCTATTTATACCCATGTCTTGGTCGACACCCTGCAGTGATCCGAAATCAACATGTTAGAAACTGTCTCTGGCATCAGTTCCCCCACTCTTCGTCAAATTCGGTATTTTTTATATTTCTGCGAATTGCAGAGTCCTGTAAGTATATTCTTATACTTATCTTATAACTAATTTTATAACACATGTTCACTGTAATTTTGGACATTGCAACTTAACCCTTTCGATTTGTACACAGTTATTTCACTATTACACTCGTACGGTGTGTCACTTTCGCGTGGTTTTCGTACACAGTATTTAGTAAATTTATTTACATTTTATTGTGCTTTTTGATTTTAATTCTTAATTCTAGTTTATGAATAATTACGGAAAAACAGTAATTGTGCAATTATTCATCTTGGGGTGACAAACTCGCCTGCAGAGACCTGCGTTCACACACACTAGCAAAATACTGGTGTACACACTTTCAGTTACATTTGTGTGTGTGTGCACGTTGATTCAGGTCGAAACACCTGTTCATATTTTTGTCTGCCAAGCCTGCAATCCCTAACATGCTTATTTCAACATATTATTAATTATTTACAGTTTATTAAGTAAATTAAAATTTTTATATTCCATGCTCAGTACATCACTTATTTGTACTGTCGCATTATTCCTCTGCTTGGTAACAAAAAAAATTTAATAAATTTATTTATTATAATTTTTTTTTATTTATTTATTTATTATTATTATTATTTGCAAAAAAAATGTAACAAATAATAAAGAATAATATTCGTCATATCACCCTTAATTGGAGTGTATACAAATGTCTTACCTCCCCTCTTCGTACGCTCACTGCTCGCGACCTTGGTTTCATTGACCTCTGTTTTCATGTGTAGAACTTCCTAAATGACGTTGCGTGGAATTTACCAATTTCTTTCTTCTGTATCTCATCATATACGATGAAAGTGTTCTGTCCTACTTATGTCTGTACATTCGGTCCTTAATTTTACATTATCTTATTCATACATTCTTACCTTCGCTTCTAATCTTCCTTAGCTCTTTTCTTAACATGACATTACTTTATCTAATACATTACTTATACAATACATTAACATTCATTACCTTTTATTACATTTCTTTAACATTACCTTTCTGATCGCTACTACTTTCTTGAAATACACTTCCGTAACAGAATACTCTTTTAGCTTGTAGTGTGTCGCATGATCGGTTACAGAGGAACTGTCTTGGAAAACAACGATATTTTTCTCGAAGTCCTTAATCCTAAGTAGTCTCTGCCCTTATGACTTTTCACTCTCGCTTTCTTCTGTGTCCTTGTATCTTCAATAAGTGTTCGCTTGATCAGTCGTTCTAACAATTATGGCAATTATTGCTCATCTTAATCATTTCTTCATATTTATAACATACCAATAATAACATTCCTTACCATCTCTTCATATTAACAACAACAATAACATCTTTTACCATTACTTTCTTAAATATTTCTCTACCATAGCATTCCTTACCATCACTAATACATTTCTTAATTAACCCTTTCAAATAATATTCCTTATAACATTTCTTAATTATACTCTCTTATATTATTACACATATTATTTCTCATTTAAAAATAATTATTTATTTTCGGTATTAAGTTCGGTTCGGTGTGTCGTTTGAACTGACACCCCTCATTATAACAATTGCATTGTCCATAGTCTACCGGACGTATATTTTTCCTTTGTAGCGTAGTCGCCGCGTTTACTATTGTTCTCACCCTCGTGTAAATGACGTCCGCGTTCCATTGTATTATCCCCTCGTTACCTTTCCGTTGCATAGCTGCGACGTTTGTGTGGATCGTATAAGTCACCTGTTCATTGAGCAATGTTTTCATCTTGCCTGTCGGCCACTTAAAATCTACCCTCTTTCTCTCGTTACAAATGCTTCGCTCTTTCTCCATTCTCTCGTCCCTAGTTTGGTTGAGTGAACTGACGTGAACCGTTGTCGACGGTTTTTTCATTCGTCGTTTATGATAACCTCTGTAGTTTTCATAATTACAGTTATAATTATCGTTATTATAATTATCGTGCGCATATCTAACATCATACTTACCACAATTTTGCGTAGTGTTTCATCTAGATAACTTACTACGTTTCTTGTTATACCTACAGTGATATTTATCTCCGTAAGTGTAGTGCCTTAAGTGTTTCACCTTATGTGACTTACTAGTGTGTGTGTGACTCACGATTGGAATATCGCTATTAATAAGGTATGTTTTATTAACCTTTATTTGCTTTTCCTCCTTAATGTTAATTACTTTTTTATAATTATCATTAGTAATTACACATGTATTTTTAATTTGTATGAATTCTTCACATACTATCTTTTCACATATTAGCTCCGTTTGTTTATTAATTATTCCACAGACATTTTCTGCGATCGTGTCAATTATACTTTGTTTTATTTCATATTGTCTTGTTTCAACTGGAGATTATCAATTTTTAACTCTTCTAGACTCTCGGTAATTTTTATGGTGTCCTGTCTAAAATTTTCAGTTTGTTCTTCTAATTGTTTCTTATTAGATTCTTTTAATTCGTCTATTCTAGCATTTAAATTTTCTGTCTGTTTTGTGCTTAATTCATCGACCCAGGCACGCATCATCATCTGGAATGCTTCGACGTCTAAATTTCCGGGAGTCGTCATGTTCAAGTATTATTAAAATATTTATTTAATAGTAATTCTTTAAAAATTATTATTGATAACCGTTCCCTACTTATTTATTTATTTCTGTATTTTTATTAATAGTTATTATTAATACTCATTACAGTTACACCTGTTACATAGACAACAATATTATTTGTGGGCGCCAGCTGTGTGATTACACAACAATTAACATTACATTCAGTTACTGTTTAATATAAATAATAATTATATACTATACATTTTTCATTTAACACACTCTTTATATTTTAGAGCAACCATTTAGCTACATAAAAAAATTTTAGTAGTTAAATGATGGGGATCGGGTCATACATTCATGAGCTACAATTTATGTCACAAATTTTTGTACGTAAATTTAGGCATGTCGGGCCCCACGTCCAGGGCGGCAAATATGCAACGTGACAATTTGCAAATTTAATTTAATTTAAATTTGTGGAGCCCCACGATCTGGAGCACCAAATTTATGCAACGTTACATACACATAAATAGGCGTGAACGATCTCACGTTCAAGATTGACAAATTCTTTAAACAATATAACATTTAAATTGGGTGTCAGGTGTATCTGCAATAAGAACTCTATGTAACTTGAAACGGTAATTAAAATTTATTTGATACTATAAAAAAAAAGTGTGCACATGGCACTGACTTCGATTTTAAAACATTAGTTATTATTTGTTATTATGCCGTAAGGCTTAAGGTATATACATCCTTACTGACTAAATATTCTATGCTAATAATTATTATATAAAAGAAAAATCTCATTTCAGACTACTCAGTCTATTACTATGTTTCAAAATCAATTTTTAAATCTTTTTTTCTATATTGTAACGTACTCAAAATATTAATAGTTATTGTTTCTCAGTACTGTTTTCTCAAATACTAATTGTTTTTATTTAAATGCTTTGTAATCATATTAATTTGAGCTCTTGTTACGTTAATCGTATTTCTAAAACATCTATGATTTTAACTCTATTATACAAGAAACATTTCTCTTATTTTTAAATAAAATATTAATGTCTTTAACTGTCTTTGAATTCTTTGTATGATTAAGATATGAATAAGTTGTCTATCACCTTATTGTCGTCAATCATACTAGATCATTTTTGTTCCATCGGTGTTCGTCCTCGTCTCGCCTCCAGCGTCGGCTGTCTCTCTTCTCCTCTTGTCCAGCGTCGTATCTCTCTCTGGAACTCTCCTCTTGTCCAGCGTCGTATCTCTCTCTGGAACTCTCCTCTTGTCCAGCATCGTATCTCTCTCTGGAACTCTCCTCTTGTCCAGCGTCGTATCTCTCTATGGAACTCTCCTCTTGTCCAGCGTCGTATCTCTCTCTGGAACTCTCCTCTTGTCTAGTGTCGACTTATTAATGGATCTTCTTAAGTAGTGCTGTTATTAATTAAAATGATTGTCTTTACAGCTTAGTTACGTATTTGTACGTAACTGGCAAATTTAAACTGTTTATGAAACAAAAATAAATACGCCGTGCTGACGGGCATAAGCTCCCGCTGCACCGTGGATGATTCAAGAAAGAGAACCACTGTAGCTTGCGTGTCCTATTTATACCCATGTCTTGGTCGACACCCTGCAGTGATCCGAAATCGACATGTTAGAAACTGTCTCTGGCATCAGTTCCCCCACTCTTCGTCAAATTCGGTATTTTTTATATTTCTGCGAATTGCAGAGTCCTGTAAGTATATTCTTATACTTATCTTATAACTAATTTTATAACACATGTTCACTGTAATTTTGGACATTGCAACTTAACCCTTTCGATTTGTACATAGTTATTTCACTATTACACTCGTACGGTGGGTGTGTCACTTTTGCGTGGTTTTCGTACACAGTATTTAGTAAATTTATTTACATTTTATTGTGCTTTTGGATTTTAATTCTTAATTCTAGTTTATGAATAATTACGGAAAACAGTAATTGTGCAATTATTCATCTTGGGGTGGCAAACTCGCCTGCAGAGACCTGCATTCACACACACTAGCAAAATACTGGTGTACACACTTTCAGTTACATTTGTGTGTGTGTGCACGTTGATTCAGGTCGAAACACCTGTTCATATTTTTGTCTGCCAAGCCTGCAATCCCTAACATGCTTATTTCTAACATATTATTAATTATTTACAGTTTATTAAGTAAATTTAAATTTTTATATTCCATGCTCAGTACATCACTTATTTGTACTGTCGTAATATATATATATATATATATATATATATATATATATATACAGGGCCTATGGGCAACATGTATTTTCATCAAAATACAATAACCCCCAAAATTACACAAAAGGCAATTGGCCATAATAAGAAGAAAATACAATTTATAAATTTAAAGAAAATAACCTGGATTGGCCCGGCCGCTGACATGTTCCACTTATAAGTTTAAAATGCCTTGGGAACACCCTGTATAGTTTTATGAAAATACAATAAGCACCAAAATTACTTAAAAGGCAATTGGCCATAATAATAAGAAAATACAATTTATAAATTTAAAATGCCTGTAAACAGCCTGTATAGTTTTAGCAAAATACAATAACCACTGAAATTACTTAAGAGGCAATTGGCCATAATAATAAGAAAATACAATTTATAAATTTAAAATGCCTGTAAACAGCCTGTATAGCTTTATCAAAATACAATAACCACCGAAATTACTTAAAAGGCAATTGGCCATAATAAGAAGAAAATACAATTTATAAATTTAAAGAAAATAACCTGGATTGGCCCGGCCGCTGACATGTTCCACACGGCATCTGAAAAGGCAATTAACCATTACAAAATTTAGGAACCCCCCCCCCAAGCCAGACAGGGTAGAAGAAGGCTGGACAAGAGCCAGACCCGACATAAGGTAACATGTCCGGGAGCTTGCATAGATTTGCACAAACAGGTGACTACCCCTGATTTTAAAATGCAACCAGACCTAATTGCAGATTACGGAAAACTCCCAACCCTGTTATGAAATACGAAAATGATATTGTGCGAAAAGACCCGAGATTATAATTGATGCTAAACCATCCGGTCCAGATCTACATGTTACATACTGCACCCACCTACTTAACTAACATACCAGCCCCCCCCCCCCAAACTTCTACAAACCCATTCAGTACCAAGGTAAAAAAATAATGTATAGCATAAAAAAAATTAATGAGCGCTGGTCACATGCCAGCGAACGGGCCTACAATTGCTCTCGAGACTAATTACACATCAAGGCAATGTTACATGAAAGTTTGCATGCAAAATTATGTCCAGCAGGGCACGCGCACAACTGAAATGGTTTTATGCTGTAGTAAGTCAATTAAGTAGAACTTGAGCTTTTGTAGATGTTTAACACACGATATCTGTTGTTTTATACAGAGACCAAATTTATCTAAATATTGGATGAATGTCACCTTGTTTTATGCAGATGATTCCCAGGTAGACTTCTGCCTTGCTGTACTGTCACTGGGTCATGAAGATGGTGGTTACGGTTGCATCCTTACTGTTTTTTTTTCTTCCTCCGGCAGGCGAGAAACGAGAGTCTGTGTGTGGCAAAATCAAACATGAATCAAACGCTTGCCACCATTGACCATTTACACTGAGTTCATTATAATTAGGTGTAACTTTCTTTCTTAAATTAATGATGCACACACAAGGCCTCAATGCCTCATTATTTGGTTTAATTTATAACGCACCCCCACGTGCGTATGCAAGGTTAACGTTCTTCGACATGTTATAAGTTTATAATGGACATGTGCTCTCACAATCACTTCATCACAGTTCCCCAGAATTACATAACTTTTACACCCCTTTTAACATGGGCAATTACTATTACTAAATACATATGTATAAGGCTGTATCAGTGGTTAAATAAATCAAGATATATGACAATGAACATACTTTAGGTTACACACGCACACGAGCCATGCCTATCAAACATTATCCGTTCACATCTACGCTGATTATTGTTTAAATTTGTACTTTTTACAAGCAAATGAATAATATATATATATATATATATGTATAATTTACTTACCGGAGGTCTGTAAAAGTCTACCTACTCATGATAGGATAGAAAATACAAGAATAAACAAAAACTCTGTCTGTCGAAGGAAAAGGCTGTTTATGCTTCTGTAGATGACGGCCAACTGAAAAATTTTGCAATCGGCAGAGCTGGATTAGAGAACACAATTGCCTGCTTCCGCTAACAGATGGCGCGAGCGTGCAGTAACGCAAAACACGGCAATAGCTGAACATCGCGAAATAATAAATTCGCAATTCACATTTATAAATTATATTCTTATACTGTCGCCCGGTTTCTTTGAGAAACCGCGGTACATTACATATTATTAAAATTAAATTAAATATTTATTTTATTTCATATATGCGCATTAAAGCCTATGCTTGTATTGTCGGAATACAATTATATATATATATAAAACCCCAAACGAATTAATATCTCAAGTTCAAGTTAATGCAAGATATTATACGAGGGTAAGTCAAAAAGTAAAGGCAAATTTTTAAAAAGGAACTTTTTATTGTGAAAACAAGATGACAAGTAACATCATTTCTCTACATAATCTCCCTCAACTTCTATGCACTTGGTCCATCTCTTGACAAGCTTCGTAATCAAGCTTCTTCCGTCCTGGAAGAAGATTTGTGGCATCGTGCACAGCCACTCGCGCACCGCCTCCACAACCTCTGTACTTTTTCATATTTACTGCGGATTAATTATTACTACAAATTTTAAATCAAGTCCCTGTTCGGGCGCCATTTGTACTTACTCAAATTAATCAGAAACTTATAATATTGAATTTATTGCTTACCCAGGATAACTCGCCTTACAGTTCAGTTCCAGAGTTCGTCACACGAACGGTGTAATACAAGCAAGGTTTCAAGGTTATATCAGTAACATACTCGACTCACATTTGTGTAAAACAACTAAAATTTTATTTCATTCTCTATACTCTTTTAACTTTACTGATTATTCATTATTCATTGATCATTCAAGATTAAAATATCATTGCTTCTTTTTATTACTGGAAAATATTCCGTAATGATATCTATGTAAACATTTATTTTACATGGTATCCTTATGCTAATACTTATTAATTAATTAAGGCGACCCAGCTTGCCATACTCTCTCATTCATACAATTTTACCTCCCCTTTATTTTATTTAGTTAGGGCCCTTAAAAAATAAAATTATTTATACAGTATAATTAGCAGTCGACTATTTAACCCTTGGCGTCTCTGATGGCCACGCGCCGCATTGTGTATATGTACGAACGTTTGGTCAATTTAACACATTTCTTAATTTTCTTGCTTCACTCCACTAACTTCGATTTGAGATGTTGTTTCGCTGTCAAATTTAACTGGTTTAAATTAAACTTTAACACTTCGTGAATATGTTAGAATACATTTTCAGTTCGTGAACTTTTGTATTCACCCCGGCCGGGGAAGAGTTATTTCGTCGACTGGGGAGAGCGTTAACAAAACGCCCCACTCAACCGTTGCTCAAGATGGAACACACAGCCTGCTTGCTACAAATTGTCCGTCAACACTTATGCCGCGTGGATTTTTACGGTGCCACAGGTGTTAACGATATTCCATTGCCACGAGGCAGTAAACTCAGGTGGGCGGAGTCATCACGGACTTCCGTCATCTTCCACACACGTGTTGAAATAATTTTACGTTTAGCCATCTTGTTGGCGTCCCTTCTGCGTGCATGATGGTGTTGTGCATATGAGTGCGTATCACAAAGCTTGATTTCCCAGAACCGTATTGCGTTGTTACCACACCCGCTCACAAGTTATGTCACTGCGTTCATTGTTTGAATGAAACCGTTTTACATGGGACATACCAAGCTGATACAAATAAATCCCTATGAATTAATAAAATATAAAAACCCCCTTTCTGCCCCATTACACCTCGTCATCCGACGAAAACTTGGATTCACGCAGGTGCTCCTTCATCGGACCAAAAAGGTGAAAATCACGTGGAGCTAGGTCAGGACTGTACGGCGGATGCTCCAGCAGCTCAAAACCAAGATCTTGAATGCACTGGATCGTTTTCCCCGCAGTATGAGGACGGGCATTGTCCAGAAGCAAAAGCACACCTTTTGAAAGCTTTCCTCGCCTCTTTGTTTTGATTTTGGGTTTCAGATCTCGCAGTAGCTCACAGAAGCTGTCACTATTCACTGTTTGACCTTTAGGAGTGTAATGAATTAGAAGTGGACCTTTCATATCCCAAAACACTGTCATCATCAACTTTCCTGCAGAAACTTGTCTTTTGAACTTTTTTGCTGTAGGCGAGGATGGATGTTTCCACACCATACTCTGCCGCTTACTCTGTGGTTCGAAGTGATGGACCCACGTCTCATCGATGGTTACTATGCGACTGAGAAACTCTTCTCCTTCCTCTTATAAACGCCTTAAATGTGATTTTGAAATTTCCAAACGTTTCTGTTTGTGCTGGTCTGTCAGTCGATGTGGTACCCAACGAGCACACACTTTGCGATAATTTAGTGATTCGTGGATGATTGCAACTGCTGAACCGTGGATAATGTACAACGCATGCGCAATATCATCAATTTTGACACGACGATCATCATGAATCATTCGCTCAACTGTCTAGATGTTCTTGTCCGTCTTCGAAGTGGATGGCCTACCTGAACGCTCTGCATCGCAGATAGATACACGACCATTTTTAAAGTGATTTATCCACTCATAAATTTTGCGTTCATTAAGACAACTCTCACCGTACTGCTGCTGCATTCTGCGAATAATCTCCGCAGGTTTAGTCCCTTCAGAGTGCAGAAAACGTACCACTCCCCTCATTTCACCTTGGTGCACACGGACAACGGGGCACTCATAATAAAATGCCCTGAAATCACTACGAATGGAGCTGAGCACTGAAACAACATAGCTAAAGAACAAAAAAACTTTGAGGTTATGATATGTCATTGTTCAGTCAGTGCTGCCATCCATTGCAGCAGGGAAAATAAAAGTTGCCTTTACTTTTTGACTTACCCTCTAAATATTACAAACATGCTCAAAACAAAAATTATATACCAGTACCAAAACCAGTTACAACAATGCAACCAGCCAACAGCAATATTGTGAACAACATAGTTGACAACAAGTATACTGCATAAACTTCAAACAAGTTCACAAGTCGAACTAAGAATAAAGATCTTGATAGAACTCCCATATGGTGTGTATTGAAACATATATAGTTTAACTGTTTATTTAGTTTAAATAAAACTATGTAAAAAAAATTCAGTTCTCAAAAAAGTTTGTAATCAGAAAACCATTTGCAAGAGAATGATCTACCTGAATATAAGTGAACCATTTATTTATGTATTCTTGTGCCATCTACATATGTAGATTCTTCCACTTTCTTGTAGTTTTTTATTGTATTAACTTGCTAGTTTTGGCTTATAACTTCCACATTAATGATAGTTTAGGCTTACCATATGTATCAAGGCAAGGACTTTGTGTGTATTAAATTGTTTAAATTAAGACTTTATTCCAGGTGCTCAGTATATCGATTAAAAATGAGCGAGACAGTCCTCAAGCACATGTTGCATGGTATGGATCATCCACCTCATCACTTATGTCTTGTGACCAGCTTAGTCCCTTTCTAGAAACATTTAAGGTTTGTAAAGTTTTGTTAATTTTTATACAGTTAACAAGTTTGTGATTAGTAATATTCTTGCAATTTTTTAAAACAAAACTAATAAGTTAAGAAAAATTGTATTTTTTTTAATAAAACATAAATGAATACAGTTATAATTGTGAATGTATTCTTTTATAACATACATATTGTCACCTACCAGTAAGTAAATTTGAAACTAAAAAGACCTTGTATTTGTGGCGGAGAGGGGGAGAGAGAAGCAAGTAATATTATAGAAACACATTTTTGAATCTGTTTCAGTCTCGTTATAACAAGAGGAAAAAGTCAGGACCATACAAAGAAGCAATCAGACAGGCAACAAGCGAAGCTTCAGAGTCTCAGCACATAACCATGCCTCACTCAGTTACCAAAAGTCTCACTAACATTACATCACCCACACAAGTTCATGTCTTATCATAGTTGTACACTGTAACTTATTTGGTAATAACATGTTTCTAATGATTTCTGCCATTTTTTAAAATATTACAGAGTGTATTGTCCTTTTTGTGGGTTAACACTTACAGTACAAGAGAAGATGAGACATTGTAACTTTGTGAGAGAGTGTTTTGTTACCATATTGGAACTAGGTTTTCAAGGCCAAAAATGTTTGTTACTACATACTCTTAATAGTCTGAGTTTAGTTATCAGTTATATAGTGTATGCAGAAATCCATTAAAGTATATCTTTGTATAATTATCTACAATTGGAGTTATAGCTGTATTTTCTTATAACATTATTCTGGCGTTGCTGTTGTTAATTGTATCAGGTGATACAGACAGTGTATTTAAACAGCTGCAGTGAAGGAAGTGTCTACAAAAATTTTTTGTTCTTCATATGTAACTATTTAGTGCATAATATTGGAAAAAATGTTCTTTAAAAAAGTACTTGTGTTCAAGGTAATTTACACTTTTAAACTATCCTCGGCACATATCATTAAAATAAATGACTCCATATGCATTGAAGATTTATAGTCCTGTTTGGTATGTATGTATGTACATACATAGGAGAGGTGCTGATACTAATAGAAAATTAACATGTTTTGTTGAATCACTTGAATTATGAAATTATAACATGTATAGTACCACAGTAAATCATTGAATATTCAAATGAACTTCTACATTTTATATTTATACATACAAAAAATTAAAGTAAATTACATGTTATGGGTAGTGGCTGTGGTAGAGAGCAGTGGAGTTTTGTTATAATACTAATATCTAGATTTAAAATCATTTTATTACAACCAGATACCCTCACTTGGTTCTAACACACTCAAATTTGTAGTCATATGTAAAAAAATTCATTGAGTCAGATAAGAGAATTTTATTGATAATCATGCAGCATATTCAAAAGGGTAATTCTATTAAATTTTTAGATACGTTCTATGTGTATGCCAAAATGTAGTGTGTGTGTGTGTGTGTGTGGCCTAGCAAAATTACATCTGTTGTGCTACTGAATTTAAAAATATATGGCATACACTTAGAATGGAAGAAAGGGGTTGATTGGCTTTCTGCTAGTAACTATAAAAATAGCAATTTTATTAAAAAATATTAAGATTTTTGTGAAGTTTATAATATTTTCAAGTTTTCTACATGACATACAATGTAAATTCACTAACATTTTTTTTAAGTTGTGTTTTTGTATGAAAAATAACCATTCTTACTTCCCATTTTCATAATTTACTCACAACATAAAGACTGCATTATAAAATTTGCCCTATAACATTGAAACCTTACTTAATTCTCTTTTATTCAGTACATGTCTTGTCTCAGCAACAGTAGAGTTTAACTAAGTTACACCAAGAAATACCATAAATGTGCATGCTCTTGGAAAAAAAATATGAACACATTTAGAATCATCTAATCATAAAAATGAAGAGGATATTTGTAATAGCTTTTACTTGTAGACTTGTATGGTTGGAACATTTAATGTTTAAGAGCTTTTTTGCTTCGACAGTCATGTTTTGTTGGTTCTGTTCCCATCAAAGAACGGGTGAAATGTTTGATGATGATGATTATAATAATGTCAATAAAACATGGTCTCAATTCCAGTTTTAATATTTGAACTGTAAAAACTTAAATTTTTTTGGTAGAACGTAGACAGTTTTCTATAATTTGATATTATTGACTACGTTTAAACAAATAGAATGATAAAACAGTTAATGTGTCACTAAGTTTACTGATATTGTTTCAAAATGCCTTAGTGTATTGTTTGATTGTGCATGAAAGATTGACCACAAGAGATATAGGAGAACAAGAATTATTTAATAAGAAAACACTTAATAAGATAATAAGAAAACAGTGTTATTTTGCTGCACTTTGTTTCATCATTATTTTCTGGAGATGTTTTATTTTTTTTTAATTAAAATTATTTTCTAAATTAAATACGAAAATTCTGATGAAAATCAGTTTTGTTCATTGTCAGATTTAAGTTTTTTAACCAAAGAAACTGAAGTTTTAAACATTTTAGAAGATCTTTTATTTTGTCAACACATCCTGTGAAAAGCTTAAGGAAAAAAATCAAAAGAAACTTTGTCAGCATTAATTGGTCTTTTCTGGGTGCATATGGATTGGTGGATTGTAAAGGGAGTGCCTACTTCATAACAATTCTGGACGACAGTTGTTAAATAACTGGGGGGGGGGGGTTAGACATGAAACAGATTCACTTAGGACATTAAGGATGACTCATCTTAATGCTCTCCCTGTGCCTTCATTTGGAAAATAGAGCCAAAACCGGCAGTACAGGCAACATTCACCCAATTGAGACACATGTGGAAGGGCCTCCATTGGCATTATTCACCTTGTTTTTCATCTGTTCATCACCTTTCTATCTGTTAGTGGTTTTCTGTATACATCAAAGGGATGTGTGGGATTATACAAGAACAGTATGTGCGAGAGAACCTATCATGTCTTCTTGGCAAATGGTAGTGAAACGTGACGAAACCTTAAGACCAGAAGATATGGGTTCACTCACCTAATGGGACAAAGATGCATGTATGTGAGCGCCTTGAAGTCTTACTCAGTTAATTAGTTATTAATTTAATATTATTTTTATCTGTAAGGTATAATCCAGACATTCGTTTAGTGTACTTAGGCAGAGAACAGTTGGCAAATACAAATAACAATGCACAAATCAAGTAAAATATAACATTATTTATTTTTCTTCGAGAACATAAAAAAGATCATGAACACACTTATTCCGCCTTAAGGCATAAAATTGATTTCCAATAATTATTACAAAATATGAATACGTATATAAAAAGGTTATGCAAACTCAGCACTTGTGGTTAGGCCTATATGCATATTTTTCACACGCACAATCATACACATTTACATACTTTTAGGTTTTTTGTTGAGCTCAACTTTAAAATTTAGGTAAAAGCCAGTATTTACAGTATTTAATTATTTTTTGAATGTCTACTTTCCTGTTGATGCGTATGGTTTCATCCTGCGGGACGTCTCCCGTTGTGTACACTGTCCATTGTTTGCACTTTTATATCTTACGGCCGAACTGTTTGTTTATTTTAATTATCACTGATTAATACATTATTTATACTTTTTGAAAAGTCCAAAACTGGTTGAAATCTCACATTATTCAATTTACATCTTATGCTGTTTATGCGGGCACCCGCGATTGCTGCTGCAGACAGCAAAAGATGGTAGTCGTCGCATTCAGTGTTACAAATTTCCGTTTGGTGCGTCTCTAAGCTGGTTCTCTCCGCTCCTCGCCATACGTCTCGTCCTCAGTACTATAACATTCCGTTGGACTTAACATCACCTTTTTAACTTCGTCGTGAAATGTTTTTCGTCAACAAATACTTGATGTGTTGGTCACTGGCTATAAATAGATTTTCGTTATAATCTCATGGTCATGAAAATATTTATTGGCTATCGCGTCACCTCAAAGGGGCCTCATCTTTGCATGTTATAGAATTTATGAAATTACACCATAATATTTAGGTAAATTTAGACCCATTACAATACCCCCCCCCCAATGAGAGGATTTATGCCGAAGCATAAAAGCTCTCATTGACACTCTCATACTTTCTAAAGGGATCAGCCAAGATATGTCGCCACAACCCCCTTACGTTTTATTCAAAATTGTGGTTAACTTACCCCTGGTCCAGTGACTGTGACCGTACCTGAATGACCTTACTGGACTTCTCTTTCAAGATCCCAACACCGCAAGGCCAGAACGGCACTTGACGCTCCTGCTCTGACATGCAGGCCAGCACAGGACCTGTGCCACAGCATCACCAGACGCTGAAACATAATATCAAATAGTGGCCTGGTATAATAACAATAACATATCCCTGACTGATCTGGTTCTCCTTAGCTGTGTTGGTTTGCATTAAGAAGCACTGTTTTTTTTTCCCCCTACATATGGATGAATACTTAGTCTAAATATAATACCTTATATGAATTACATACTAACATTCTGTATAACCTTCTCTAGTTAACTCTTACCCCAAAATTCAAAATGCTCGCTCTGATTCCCATCAACTTTTAAATAAACATTTCCATTACAACGTATAAATACCTTCCATTATAAATATTCCATTCACATTTCAAAATTAACAAACTCCTTATATAGAGTAAAACACATTAATTCAACTACATTAGAACAAATTACTTACTTAACAATCGTTAAGTATCTTCATATTACTCTTTAATACATTAAAATAAAATACTCCTCGTCAACACAACATCATTGATTTGTTTATATCAGAAAATTAATTACACACTCTACATTATTGATGTAACTCATTTTAATCTTTAATATTTCGTTACTAACAACCTAGTAACCACCTTCTCCATCATCACATAACTTATTATAATTTAATAAATTCTGAACTTATTTTAAACTCCTCCTTCCACACACACTATTACCCCCCCTGGACTGTAGCGCCCAGTTGCCTACAATACATAATAAAACATATTAAACACTCACAATGAACATAAACCTCATTACATTAAAATAAACATCTCAGTTCCATCTGAATAAAATTTCCAACATTCCAAAACTTTAATTTCAATTGAACCTGTTACTACTCAACCTGTAATTATTTACCACTCCTTATACCATTAGATTCTCCAAAAATTCAAATTTATTATCAACATTCATTTTACATAAGATTTTATAGATTAAACATTATAACCTCAAAATAAACAATTCATTTTTAAATTTGCATATAAAATTATAAACATTACACTTTAATTTCAATTGACTTTTTTACTAATCAATTATCAATTATTTAGCATTTACTATACCATTAAATTCTCCAAAATTTTTAATTTGTTATTAACATTCATCTTGTACAATATTTCATTTATTATCTCCTTTCAAATTAATTCAATTATTTTATTAAACACATTTCATTACTTTAACAAAATTCACAAAATTGAGTATACTTCATCTTATTTATTACATCATTACATTTAATATCAACACAAAAGTATATACAATCCAAATTATTATATGTTATCGTTTACCACAAATCATTTCATAAAACAGTCCAATTCAAAACCACTACTCACATAGTTAAACGTTCATAAACATTAATTGTTTACCCCCCATCGTCGTATAATAACCTGGTTTTACGTCTACACAATTCATTTTTTATTAAATTCATTATATCATTTCTGTCAATATAAAGATTATTCAAATTCGTATACCCTTCCACAATACCAGCAGGATTATTCCATATTATTACCTCATATAATTAGTCACCATCGAGTATAGTCAAGTCATTCTTAGTATAATTTGTCACAATTGGGTCAATTATAATTTCATCATTATTATTATCTGCTGCTGTACCAGTTTCGTCACAAGGTAAGTAATCAATATCATCAATCTTATCATCATTTGCTGCACTAACTATTTCACGAGGTAAGTACTTATTATCACTAACTCTCTCAATATCTAACCTCTCTATTAATTCGTTATAACCTCTGCTAACCTTAAACGTCTCTCTTCCTATCAAAATACCTTTTATCATAACACCATTTCATACTTTTTCTATCACTCCATACAGAGGGTATTAAATCATAAAAACGCCTACTAAAAATTAAGGGACTACTTGAAAACACATTGTTTTCCTCTAAGGGACTCTTGCCCTTCAAAAACATTTGCAACCATATTGTTTTACAATAAACCTGGGGAAAATCTACCCTCTGCCCTATATCTACGAAACAACTCTCTTCATATTCTCTCTCTAATTTACGAATACTGATTTCTACTCTCTCACTCTCTCTCACTGTTCCTATATTATCATCATCACTATTTATTTCCACTGTATAATTTTTATATATCTCATTTTCAACTATCTTACCACTATTACTTGTTAATTCATTTTCGTAACTAACACTTACCTTGTTAATTATTTCTTCGTAATTTTTCGTTATTTTATTATTGACACCCTGGTCGTCTGTTATTTCGTCATTTTCATTTTCGTCACACTCACCCGTGTCATTAGTTTTGACACCACTACACCCAATTATCTGGTTTAATTCAACTCCTATATTTTCTAGTTTATTATTTATCTCCACGAACTTCTCACTCACTCCATTAAAATTCTCATTTATACTTTTAAATTGGTTATTCATGCTTAATTTACTCATTTCTATTTCACTTCTTATGTTTAAAAGGAATAAATCCCAAATGTTTAGTACCAAGCCACGTGTCGTTCAATCAAATATATTGCAACTTACCGTCTGCGGCTTTTAGAAACAACGTCTTCACAAAGTTGACATATTTCGGGACACTTGTCCCATCATCAGAACTTAAAATAATCGTGTATCATTTAAAGTTGATACATTTGTCAATTAATTAAAATATTAAAATCCAACATGAAACAAATAACTTCAAACAATATGAATACTTAAATGTTTAAAGCGAGCGCGAAGGTTTAACGATGTACATCGTACGGAGATTGACCGCGCACTGAATTACGTTTTGCTCGCTTTAAACATTTAAGTATTCATATTGTTTTAAGTTATTTGTTTCATGTTGGATTATAATATTTTAATTAATTGACAAATGTATCAACTTTAAATGATACATGATTATTTTAAGTTCTGATGATTGGACAAGTGTCCCGAAACATGTCAACTTTGTGAAGACGTTTCTAAAAGCCGCAGACGGTAAGTTGCAATATATTTGATTTCACTTCTTATGTTTACAAATTCGTTATTTATTTTTCTTAATTTCTCATCTTGTTTGTTTATTTCAGTTTTCAGCTCTATGTTACTTGCATTTATCTCTGACTTGATTTCAATTTTAAATTCATTTAAACTCATGTTTTGTTGGTCAAACTTATTATTCATTTCTGACTTGATTTCGGTTTTAAATGCATTCAAACTCATGTTCAAATTATCATTATTCTTATTTTTTTGTTCAAACTTATTATTCATTTCTACGCTATTTGCATTTATCTCTGATTTGATTTCAGTTTTCATTCCTGACATCATTTCCATCATCAACGCTAATTGGTTAAATATATTTATCTCGCTATTTCTACTACCTCCTTCAACCGTTTCATTGACATTCAATATTTCGCCTACGCTCTCGACATTTTCATGCGTGGTTATCATACTATTTTGTGTAACATTAAACACTGCTCCCACATCTACACTTTCATCTAAGTTTGTATTTGCGTCTTTCTCTGCCATTTTTCGACTAAATTGTAAATCAATTTTAATTTACAATGTCCCTGTTCGGGCGCCAACTGAAGTCTTACTCAGTTAATTAGTTATTAATTTAATATTATTTTTTATCTGTAAGGTATAATCCAGACATTCGTTTAGTGTACTTAGGCAGAGAACAGTTGGCAAATACAAATAACAATGCACAAATCAAGTAAAATATAACATTATTTATTTTTCTTCGAGAACATAAAAAAGATCATGAACGCACTTATTCTGCCTTAAGGTGTAAAATTGATTTCCAATAATTATTACAAAATATGAATACGTATATAAAAAGGTTATGGAAACTCAGCACTTCTGGTTAGGCCTATATGCATATTTTTCACACGCACAATCATACACATTTACATACTTTTAGGTTTTTTGTTGAGCTCAACTTTAAAATTTAGGTAAAAGCCAGTACTTACAGTATTTAATTATTTTTTGAAATGTCTACTTTCCTGTTGATGCGTATGGTTTCATCCTGCGGGACGTCTCCCGTTGTGTACACTGTCCATTGTTTGCACTTTTATATCTTACTGCCGAACTGTTTGTTTATTTTAATTATCACTGATTAATACATTATTTATACTTTTTGAAAATTCCAAAACTGGTTGAAATCTCACATTGTTCAATTTACGTCTTATGCTGTTTATGCGGGCACCCGCGATTGCTGCTGCAGACAGCAAAAGATGGTAGTCGACTGGCGTTCAGTGTTACAAATTTCCGTTTGGTGCGTCTCTAAGCTGGTTCTCTCCGCTCCCCGCCGTACGTCTCGTCCTCAGCACTATAACGTTCCGTTGGACTTAACATCACCTTTTTAACTTCGTCGCGAAATGTTTTTTGTCAACAAATACTTGATGTGTTGGTCACTGGCTATAAATAGATTTTCATTATAATCTCAACCATACATGGTCATGAAAATATTTATTGGCTATCACATCACCTCAAAGGGGCCTCATCTTTGCATGTTATAGAATTTATGAAATTACACCATAATATTTAGGTAAATTTAGACCCATTACAGCCTTTAGAATGAGTGAGATGTTTGGTACTAAGAAAGGTAAAAATGTTATTATGCCTAAAAACATGTTCTCAATATTTAAAAAAAAAAAAACAAAAGTTTGTACGTAAGTTTGTTGGAAACATTATTGGCCGGGATGTTAGGCCATGGTCTAGAGTCTATGCTGACAGACGTTTATGCCTCACCATCGGAGGTCATCATCAGTGTTACGGTGTCTGCCAATTCACCCCAGTGATGAGGTAGAGACTGTATTTTATTTAAGAAGGCCCACTTAAATAGACTTTCATACCAGCACAATATAAGCTGGAAAACAGCATCAAATGCTGTCTGACTGGTTTGGGAGCACAGTATGCCAAATCCTGTTTCATAGGAGGCTTTCTCCTCTTCTGGTCATTGCAACGGAACCATGTTTTAAGACTCCACGAACTCCATGTACAGCCGAGGATAAGGGGTACTCTCTGAGGATAAGATCTTTGTCTCCTCAAAGAGAATGCGATGATCAGCATTGGAGAGTGCATGCTTGGCCACCGCAGACTTCTCTGGTTGCCTGAAGTGATAACAGTGGCTGTGTTCACAACACGGGTGTAGACGCTGTGCTCTGTAGTGTCAATGTACACTTCGCCACACAAGCAAGGCACACTGTATACACTCCCAAGGAGAGCAGATTCCTTGCATCCTTCACTGATCTCAAGACCTGTTGTATCTTCCTGGTCAGTTTGTAGATGGTTCTCATGCCCCACTGATTCAGCAGCCTGCCAATGCAGTCCATCACCCCGTGGATGTAGGGCAAGACCACGAAGCCAACAGTCTCCTGCAATACCAACTCAGACAGCCTGGCAGATCTTCTTGGCTGGACTGCACGCTTAACTTCCCCGACAGAGTAACCATGTGCCATTCTCCAGAATGATAATGTATATATTATTATATGAGGCTCTTTAACAACCTATTTTTAAACCAGTTCTCAAAAATGTCAGTTTATTTCATCATGTGAATTTACTTCAGAGTTACCAATGTCGTTAGAAGAGCGGTACAGAGATTTAGGAACCCAGCCCTCACAACATCCTGTGTGCATCACCATAATTCATTGACCATGGGAGGTGCTGTAAAGAACAAGAACAACTTCTGCTATCCCATTTGTTCTTAATGCCATGAGTGTCATTCTAGGTCTTGTCTAAAAACATTATCTCACATCCGCAGCTTTCAAACAAATTACCCTCTTCATAATGGTATCTTTATATTACTATTCTAAATGACTTCATTATCACACGTCTCTTATTAAGAATACCAAAACCAAATCCAAATTTCTTTAGTAACATTGTTGGTGTTGTTTCTAATCTGGAAAATCACAATAGCCAGTTTAATAAACATTTCAGCCACTAATTCTGTCTGAGGCTTCACGGCCAGCTCAATGATATGAGTACTTCGGCTTGCCGGGTTGTAAGTCCGTGGATGTTTTGTGCAAACATTTTGGCTGTGTCTTCAATGGCCATCTTCAGTGCAGAAGACTGGTGGTATCAGACAACAACTTCGTACTGACATCAAAAGTTTATAAATATGGGTGTCCGGGTCACGGGCACTAGCTTTAACCACAGTTCATTGGTCACTGACTATGAAACCTTTGTCAGCATTTTGCAGCCTTTTGTGCCATCGAAGGCACAGCCAAAACATTTGCACAAAACAACCATGGACCATGGCCTTACACCCTGGCAACCCAAAGTACTCATATCATTTCAGCCACTGTTGTTTTTCTTTTCTAAATTTTATACCTCTGCAAATTACATCCTTAACTGAACCTGTTTGTTTTCCTTTTTCGTGGTGTTTTAGAGTCCTCTATATACAGTTTTGACTTATTACTTGCCTACTTACTCCTACTGCCTTTGCAGTCCATCCAATTCCACCTTTATCGTTTTTGTCTCTAAAATATTTGTAAACATTACTGATAATCTTCGGTGACTGTTTAAATAAAGTTCTGAATAATGAAATTACCTCTCAGAACTAACACTGCTACAACTACTATTATTACCATCATCACTATTATTATTCCTATTATTCACATAATTTTTTATCGCACTGCCATTCTCCAAATGCTCCACATAGAGTAAAAAGTAAATTTACGAATACTAAATATTAAATAACATATCATATGAATGCATAGAATATTAAAAAATGGAAAATAATATAATTAAAGTATCAACTGTCAACTTGGCAACATAGAGTGGATATCAAGATGTCAGTTATACTACGAGGACAATCTGATTGGCATACATGGAGAGTAGAAGTATACCGGTACTAAGAACATATTATCACATCAAAGCATTCCGGATATAAATATGCTAAGTGCATGACCACCAGTGGTACAGCCAGTATTGTATATCAGATTGAACGTGATGGACATACCAAATTTTGTGAGATGACACAGTAGGAAGAGGCAAAGTATCAAGCAACTGTAAATGTGTGTATACAATGGTCCTGATGATACTCATTGTAAAATGGGTGAAACATTGACTGAGAAAACATATGTGATGAGTCCATACTGGGAGAAGACTTCAAATACAAAATACACCACAGTAGAACCTCCCACCTGTCTATAGTTGTAATCTTTAGTATAATGATAAAAATATAAATAAATTAATTACCGTACTTAAAGGTTTGGAGTACAAAGTATCAAGTGAAGCATATTTTTACCTTTAAGCAGTGGCAGCTCATCATGGGTGGCAAGGGAGGCTAAGCCTCCCCAGTGAAATTTAGAAAAAAATATTAAAAACAAACAACTAGTAATAAGCTCTATTTTTTTATTGTAACAACCTGTAATCTGTAATCAACCTGTAATCACAATTTGGCTTTAAATTATCTTATTACTTACAAAAAACTGTTTAATTGCGAGTTATCCATAGCACAGAATAGCAGCAGATGCAGGGATCTGAGTAGCCGCCGTAATACCTGTACGTCTACGTGAGAACTATGCCTGATGGGTCGTGGGGGGACGACGCTAGTGCATCCATAACCGTACTTGGGAGGCAACGAGTGAATTAGCCTCTCGGCATGGTTTAATGTGGTTTGTGTTAGTTTTATGCAGTCTTAACATTCTCATGCTCCTTGTGCGTGTATGTTTATTATTTATCTCTTCTTGGCATGTGGTTGCAATCTCTACTACGAGGTTAAAATGAATTTAGCAGAAGAAAATGAGTCATATTGCAGTTTCGAACAAATGCATCATTACCGTACAACACTACTGTATAAACCATTTTCCCTGTTGAGTGAGTTTGAGAGAAATGAAATACTGAAAACTGGTCGACCTACCCCTCAATTTTTATTTCTTAAAAGGCATAAAAACAAATCTAGAACTTTCCAGTTGTCATTGTACAACCAACATAAATGGCTATGCGGTAGTGGTGTACATTCGAAGTTATTCTGCTGGCTCTGCGTACTGTTAAGCACAAAGAAGACTATATGGTTTGCTGTAGGCTTGCAAGTAAATTCATCACAGCTTTCAAACACTGTAAAAATTAGATAGCTCTACCATACTTAAGAATGAAATAACGTGTATCGGGGAGGGGGATCAGATGACTGTCTTGTAGCCTCCCCTTCCTCAGGACACACCGGCCGCCACTGACTTTGAGTATAAAAACAACCGTTACTTCTTGTTGTTGAAGATATAAAGATTTTGTTAAAATTTGGCTTTAAAAAAATTGAAAATATTTATGATACCAAGCAGTGAAACAACTAGTAGTTCTTTTTTTTAATTCTATTTTTCAGTAAGTGACAATCCAATATTGAAAGCCTTTGTTTTATAAGACTTGCTTTCATTGGTCATCACAACATGATATTTCATACTTATATATCCTCAGAAAGAACCAAAAAATTGTAGATTACAAAAATATTCACCCTTCCCAAATAATGTGAACATATACTGCCAGATTGTGAGTCTGTTTTATGTGCACTACCTATCCAGGTAGTTATGTGGAATAAATTGTTAATGATTGTATATGAATGGTTTCATATAGACTTATTTATTACTATAAATGTAAGTATGTACATGTATGTATAAAATATATATTTACACTTTAGAGTTCTCAGTTCTTTTAGTATTCTATAGTATTACTAAAATATATATACATCTCTAGTGTTATTAAGTTCATGATACTTCATTAAACATCCTCTAAATCTTCAGTATAATCCCCAGAATGATTTCTATACTCCATCCTAATCCTTTGCATTTATTAGTATAGTGCAAGAACTAATATTTTTACTGTCCTCTCTTTTATTATCCGTTTTTTGCCATTGGCATAATCTCAAAATTTTAAGTTGGTAGCATGTTCTAGACCACAAAACATGATGGGTGTTTCTGAAAAGTACTTAGATTTTCAACATGTTTGTTATGTCAGTTGTATTCCGTTAGCAATAGTCGCACATATTTATAAATATTTGTCATTATAGTATGTCACATAATAGCATTAATAGTATGATGAGTACAATTGAATTAACAAAGAAGATGAATAGCAAGAAACATTAAACAAACCCAGTACACTCCTTCAAGAAAAATACAGTATCTCAGAATCCATGTAGTGAGTTATAAAACCTACATATTCATATAATGTATAACGTATACATTCATAACGTAAACATATTCATTTTGAATACTATTAAATGAAAATTGCAGCATAGACATAATCAAAATATTGTACAATGATTAATATAATATCAAAACCTCAAACAGTTCCTTACCACAACCATGTTAATGATTTTTTAGAAAAGTCACCAAACGAAGGAAAGCTTACTACTTTGCACAATATTATAATTACAGAAATTAAGTGTTAATCACAAAAATTAGGTGTATAAGATATAAATTTTGAAATTTAGGAGGCATAAACATAAGGAAATAAATAAACAAAATTAATGTCGTACAATTCATATCTATAAGACTTTGTTGTATTTTACTTAATATCAATTTGTTCATAATTGTAATTATAAATATGTTTGTACGTATATTTGAAATACTGTATTTAAACAAAATGCTTAGCTGTGTAATCCTAAAATAATTTTGTAAACTGAAATGGTAGTGGATCCCTCATGCTAATCCATTAGCTTCTTAAAATACCAATTTCCTAAACGTTTTGTGCTGTTTTCAGCCTTATATTTTTTCTGCCTGTAATTTGACTGTACTAATTACTACACACAGATTATTGTGGTTTAAAACAGTAAATCCACTAGGAAACAAAATATTTTACGCAGTTATAGAATGCCTTTCTATAAGTATTTTTGTATTTGTTAAACAAGAAAATTATTTGGTTGTGTATGTAAATACACATAAAACACAGTGTATAGATTTGTTCAAATACAGAAATTTGAAAGTCATTCGGTTCATTTGCAATGGCAAAATCATAAATTGTAGCTAGATTATTGGAACAAATGTATTTGCAATGTGTACTTTTGTCACAGCTAGATAGTAAACTAAAAAAAAATACTTAAAATTATAATTCACAGTAAAACTAAAGTAAAAATAATCTAAACTACAAGCATTCACCAGGAACAGATTTGTTTGATCATACATGGTACATTTTTTGAGTATGTGGTTCTTTAAAAACGCTCAGGTCGTTTTAATTGTAACAGGGAACATGTTAATGTACTTAATTCTAAATCACAAAATGTAAACATTATTATAAGTTATTAACTTGGTATGTAAATAATGTGTTCTAATAATATAAACTCAAGAATTGTAATTAATTATATTTATTTATGTTTAAACGTTATCGTAATGTATCCTCTAGTTGCTCCTCGTCAAATAACATAATTTGGTATTGTTAGTTATACACATCATTAAGTTACTTCTCAGTATTGATTCTTGATTGTAATTCAGAAAGCTTCATTTGCATTGAGCCCATAATTTGAAACTTAATACTGTTAGTAACAAAGTTCTCACAGGTATATATTGCCTCAGTTTTCATTCACATCTATTGTCCATTGATTGTAGCAGTATTGCATTTCTAACATGCAGTGCTTATTCCATTTTAAAGTCATATATAGTTTTGTCATTGAAATTGCACTAATAATGGAATACCTTAATACTGAACATATTTTGTATTAAAAATATACAGCATGATTAAGCTTGACCATAAATCAGTTATCATCAGTTTCTTTTTTATAAATATATATCTCCACTTACTGAAGAGCTGTATGTCAACAGCTCTAATTACAACATGTTATGTTTTCACTATAGCAATATAATTTATTTGCTAAGTCTTGAGAATTTCTGTTGAATAAGGATGAGAATTAAAAAAATATACTACAGCCTGCTAAATTATAAGTAACCTGATGTTAAAATTATGTAAATAGACAAATAATTGTACAGTGGTTAAATTATCGAGATACCAACTTAAGTAGAGATAACATTAAATTGAATTGGAGCTACTTCCTAGATCAATGAAAGATTTTTGCTGCCTTCTTGGATCTTTAAAATTTTCTTAATACTATGGCATTCCTAACTAGACCATTACTAAATAACTTCTTTTTTAGTCCGCGATGCATATTGCTGCAAATTGTATCATGTCACACACAAACAGTTTTACTTATTACGTTTTGATTTAAAACCTTAATTTGTTTGCACCCAGGGAATCACTTCTTAAGAGTTTACACCAAAAAATGATGCACTATTTCACTGCCACAATAAAAATACTGTAAAGAAAACTAGACTCAGACCAATAACTGGTTTAAATAGAGCCAAGTCAATGTTCTGTGAAACTATAGGCACACATATTATTCTTTTTTAAAAACATAAATACAGTGAAACTAGAGTAGTAGAATTGTGAGAAGTATTGTGGATAAGGCATACCAGCAAAAAAACAAGGATTTCCACTACAATGTGAATCCTGTGCAATGTTGTCCAATCAGTCCTTTAAATTTTTTCAGTAGGCCTATAACAAAATTCTTTATTCTAATTGTATCACAACATTTTGTGTGTAATATATTACAAATTAAAATACACAACATTTTGTGTAATTCTCTCATATAACAAAAATCACTTTTTTATCTTTTAATACTTCTATGCAGTTTTTATGGCCACTGTAAATAAATAAAAGCAGTTCATTTTTATATATACTTCTGTGTAAAGAATAATTTTAACAGAATCTTAGTATTTTCAAGTAAAAATACAATAAAAGGAGCCATTGTCACTACTACTACTGTCTTGTTACAATTATAATCACACTAGGAAAAAAAGTACAAATCAAATGGTATTTTTTGTGTGTATGTTGATTCTAGACAGAATAGAAAAGTTAATTTACAGGATAAAGAGCAATTGTGTGTTTCACTTTAAAAGCATATTATCAAAGACACGCTGCACTGTCTGACAACTGAAGTGCTACAATTTTCAAGTTATGTTTTTCAGAGATATAAAGAAACTTATTTTATAGGTAATAATAAATATGTAGTACACATGGTATGACAAAATTCCATATGGTTTATGTAAAAGACCAGAAGAATTGTAATATTTTATATTAAAATAATTGTATAGTAATTTAAGATATCTATGTAGTAAATATAAAAATAATATATTTGTGAATAAAAGAAGTATTAATGCAGATACTTGACATATATTTCTATTTTTATGTTTTGTCAAAAACAAAATTACATTATTGTATTATTTCAAATAATGTATTAAAATATATATTGTAACATACACTTAAATGTTTTTTTTTTTTATTATACAGAGATTTCCAAATTTCAGTAATAGTAAGCACAGAACTGTTAAATAATTATTAATTATGCATTTCATAATAAGTTAATAATTTGTAGATTTTTTAAATTTATATACAAAACTGGTTTTGTAGTATGTCACTGGAATAAGTAATTTAATTACTAGAAGACATCAAGTATCCATACACATATGATTGAATACTTTTCCTTTAAAATTATACTTGTTTTATGAATACTACAAAAAGGTACTTAGTTTCCCAAGCAGTGATAATGAATATAAAAATCAACGATATTTTTATTGACAAAATAAAATATAGAAGTAAAATTGTAGCTGTAATGTTGTTTAGTGGGGTAGGTGTACAAGTACTAAGTCTAGTCAGTTCTCTTTGTTCTTAGCAATTATACTGGAATCTACCAACCTTGTTTCCAAAACCTGAATTTCCAGAACATGTAGTAGTACTGCCTGTTATAGTTTAACCAGTATAATATACATTTTGATGATGAACGTCGCCATGACTCTGTGTTTGTAATGATGTCACTAGTACTTCCATTACTACCACATATGTGTTGCCGGTGATTATCTATGCCTGTCTTGTTTGGAGATACTTTGCCCACTGTCATAAAAAGTGCTCCTGAGGGTTCTCAACTGGGGACTTAAGCTTGGTTGCAAAGTTTCTGCAGGTTGTCTTCTCGAGTTTGGGAAGAGGCCTAGGGGTCCGCTCGCTCGATGACATCCTGAGACATTTGGCGCATAGATTCTATGGCTCGAGTAACCCACAATCCCCTTATCACCAGACTCAGCAAATACAATCAAAGGCCAGGTAAGTCTAGGAAGTGATCCCGTTTGTTAGCCCTGGTGGTATAATCCACCAATTGAGGGTTGCTTTATGCCCTTCCACAAGTAGACAATTAAAATTTAAATAACTCACATTCACCCAGTGGCAGGCTTACTAGAGCATCTACTCAGGCCCCGGCAACTCAGACCCGCCTGTTGCGACTCCTGTCTCAGCGCCCGCCAGAGCATCCGGTCCTTCGCATGCAACCGTGGCTGCTACTTCAGTCCCACTTTCTGCTCCCTTGAGCTCTAAATGGAGCACTCGTTGCCACCAGAAATCCTCCGGTCGACAAGCTTCACAGGCCCCACCTGCGGAACTTCAGTGGGTAACCCTTGCACCATGCATTCCCTAACAACCAACCAGCAAGCAGACCACCAGCCATTCTTGCGCCTTCTCTGATCCCATCTGAGACCGGTGAGGCTCATATTCTGGAGTCCCGGGAATCTTCTCAGGCTCCTATTGATCCCCCGACTACCTGGACTAAAAACAGTCTCCAGCATCAGGTCTGCTTCAGACACAATTACAGTGCTAGCTGTGGTCTTGCAGTCTTTGTCTACTCTCTTTCCTCTACTGCCTCTCAGTGGCTAGAAACCTGCTGATCATTGTGTGGAATCCGAATGGTGTATGTCCCTGCCAATCCGAACTGGTGACTTTCGCAACGGAGTATGTCGATGATGTCCTTCTTTGCGAGACTCATATAGCTCGCTACCATAACTTCACTCCAGCCTATGCTTGTTATTGTCAGGATCATACCCAAAGGCTCATTGTCCCCCTTCCGGGGAGGCAAACCCTGATGTAATACAATCAACTAAATAGTTATCGGATACAATCACTAGATGTGCAAAGTTAAATGAACACACACTGGATTGCAGAAATGCCACATCAAGGCTCAACCCACTTGAGCATAAGGAGCTACGTGTGGAATTTATCCATTAAGTAACCTCCAAGTTATATACTTTTATAAAACACTTTAATTATAATTTCTATGTGCCAAAGACAATAATTTAATTTCATTTATGTATGATTATTACTGACAATATATGGGAATTTAGTTTAGTTAATTTTCAATAAATATTATGCTCCATAATAACACTTTTATTTATCTACGGAGTCTATATGATCACTGCAATACACACAAACAGTGTGTGTCTAAAGTAGTATCATACAGGACATAAAACTACCAGTGCACAGAGGTCTGACTTACAAAATTGAGATCTACATATTGTAGATAAGAAGACACTGCTTGGTCCATAGTGTATATAACCATAAAAATGGTATTAAACACACACACAGTTTTCTTCATTTATTTTAGAAATAAAATGATATTTATTCATCACACTATTGCATTTGTACTGACTTTTGCCTTCAGTTTATGCTAAGACTGAATTAACACTTTCTTCATTAAGTTCTTTTACCTTTTACATTGTTTGAAGATCTGTCATTGAAAAAGGAAGAGACTGAATCATCAAAAAACTGTAGCTTAGTAAATCTAACTTCATCATTGCATAGATAAGCTGAATTATCGTTAATGAATATATCAAGGGCTTTATGGCACACACTGATGAGTAAACAGTGTGTGTGTATATATATATATATATATTGTTACAACACAAATAAGCCACCCCAGTACCAGGGATGAAAAAGATAATTTTGAATGTAAAATAATACTTCATACTAAATAAAATGCCTAATTTAAATAAAATATAAAGACAATGACTTGACAAACTACGACATGACCCAACCCAAGTGATTGATCCAACAAAAGAAGAAGGGAACCACGAAAAACAAACGAGAATAAATCCAAAGAAGAGAAGAAGAAGGGAAAAAACCGAAACTAAACAAAAATGAAACAAGTTCATGGGATTGAATGAATCAATGTAACATGTTAAAATGAACCCAAAGGAGGAGGTGGAAAACCAAAGTATTAAACAAATATAATGAAAATGAAGAAGAAGGGGAATGAAAAAGAAACAAACCCAAAATGAAGGGAAATAAATAAAAATGAAAACTAATGATGATACACGAACAAGTAATAAAGAAAGAGCAGGAGAAATAGTGCACTCAAATGTAATATTGGAAACAAGACCAATAAGTAACCTATGAAAATAAAATAAAAACAAAAGTAAATATTATTATCCATTAATGGACAATAATAATCTATAGAAGAAACCCAATTAAATGATATTAAAGATAAATAGAAAAAAAAAGCAAACTAACCCACAATTTAGAGTTAGATGTAATAATAGAAATGTAAGGACATAAAATTGTTAATATTATTAAGGAAATATTGTAATGAAAGAGATAGTACAGTAGTGAGATAGTAATTAGAGGGATTACCCATTCAGAAACACTTAAAAAACAAAAGAAACATTTGTGAAGTGCAAAATGAAAGTGTAAAAACCCCAGAGTGTAGTGATAAAGAAAGTATACTAATTAAATTATAGTAAACTATAAATAATTTAAAAGTGAAGGTGATGATTGAATGAAATTAGTGTAAGATAAAGAATGGTAATGTAGTGAAAAATAGTGAATGATAAATCATTAACAATTAATTAATCCTAATGAAACACTAAATAATTAAAGGTGAAAAATATTAGTAATTAAGAATAGCAGTATAAACTGATAAGACAGCAAGTAGTTAAGAAAGAATGTTGTTATATAATTTAAGTAAATGCAATTATAATTGGAGGGAAGAAGACCAGATAGTGTTAACATGGAGGGAAAGAAAAGCTTATTTAAAAAGTTAAGGAGTTAGGAACAAATCAAAAAACACCCATGTTGTAAGGGATAGTTATAAGTTTCATAAAAGTGATGTTGTTTATCACACTAAGAAAATAATATAAAATAAGATAAATTGTAAACAAAGATTAGCAAATAATAGTTAAATAATTATTCAAGCAAGTTTATGAATTGGATATGGCTGTAAGAATTATACAGACCATAGACCTAATTATTATATGTAATAAGATCAAAAAATAGTAAATAATAGCCACATTGTTATTATTGGCAAAGTAAATCAGTAAAAAGTTAAGAAATGTATGACTAGAAAACGTGGAAACCAAATAGTAAACAATTATGTGTAAAATAATAGTGACAAGATAATAACACATAAACAGACCCAAAACACAACACAACCAATTATAATAATAAAATAAAGCCCATTAGGCTGAAATGAAATGTAATTTAAACGAAATAAGTCAAATACCATAATGGCTACTTAGGCCTATGAAAATGCCTGTCAGAAACAAACAACTACAAATTATAACAAATTAACAAAGAAATTAGCAAATCCGAGGTGAAGGAATCGCCCAGAATAAATTGTAAATCATTTGTGAAACAAAATATTATAATAAGCATTTGAATACAAAAAGAAATGTAATTAACAAAGAAATTAGCAAATCCGAGGTGAAGGAATCGCCCAGAATAAATTGTAAATCATTTGTGAAACAAAATATTATAATAAGCATTTGAATACAAAAAGAAATGTAATTAACAAGTATTAAAATAATTGCAAAAACATAAAATCTAAAATAACCCAAACTTGTGGGGTATCAAAATAATCTATGAAAGGAAATACATAATATGGTGACAATATTTAATAACCAGGAAGGAAGATAGAGGAATAACAGCAGTCAGAAGATACACGAGGATTTTGAAAGGAATTCAAATTTTGATAACAATGTATCATATAAAAATCAGCCAATCAGAATTAATCAGTTACCATAGAAACGACCGTTGGTGGCGAAAATTACCGTTGAATACCGTTACTCGTGAAGCGTCAGTCTAACGGTACAGAAGCCAAAGTTTGGAAGACCAATTTTCCAATAAAATAATGTAAAACAGTAATCGAAGTTCATAACCATGACTGTATAAGATGTTGACGAATCATTAGCACAGTCCACGCAAGATCCAGGACCATACAACTGAGAATTAACGGAAAATTATGACCAGATATTATAAGAAACGGACGCCAGACCTATTGAAGTCCAAAAATTAATGAAAAAAGAACTTATTGCAGCCCAATCCTACCCGATCCAATGAACAAAGACACCAAGTCATGCTGAGGTGTTAAGTACAATTGAATTACCTATTTCCAAGAAACCTAATCACTCTAACTTTTACTAAAGGTGAATTGATCTCACTATAAACCGAATATTTCTCTTTCACAGATTATTTAAGTAAAATAAATACATTGAAAATTTGTTAACATAAAATCTAACCTATTGTTTAAACACGAACCTTCAAAACACATTTAATGACACTACAGAACAGATTGTAACATCACACATTATTATTTACTAGTGGTCGCCCAGTGGTCAAAATTCGACCGTAATTCATTAAATTTTTAAGTTTGAACGTTATTGAGGTTCTTTTGTCAAAGAGTATACCTCTATAATCATTGCATATAATTTTTTTGAATTTTGTTCTATTACGTCAGCTGCGAGCATGTACAAATACGTCATTAGCGTGTGTTGTTTGCCTTAATTCCCTGCAATACCTATGAAATTTAAAATTTAATGTTAGTAACAGTTGAAAAAAAACACAATTACAGCTTGCATTCATATTTATTTTTTGATATAATTCATTGTCAGTTTTAATTTTTTCATGTTATTATTGAATCAAATAAACACTAATAAAAATGAGACTTGACATTCATAGAAGTATAAGATACATTGTTTTCAATTCCAGTGGATTACATTTCATTTTTGGTAAGGTACAAAATTCGAAAAAAGTTTGAAGATTATCTGCTACAAAGCTTATATAATTTTTTATTTTTGTTTTCTATGCATTAATTTTCGAGTTATTTAAAAAATATGAAAGACAGGAAAAATGAGGTTTAGCTTGGCTAAGCCATATTTAAAAAGCAATAACGCGTTTTTTGACATTTCCTTGGGTTTTTTTTATTGCCATACTGACCAGGTTTCGCCAAGGCTACACAGTTATTTTGCCTATCTTTTTCGAATTATATAAAAGTTAAATAAAAAATTAATACAAAATAAAAAATGAAATAAAAAATACGTGCCTCATATTTTTTCATATATTTTTCATTAAATCAAAAAAACCGGGCGGTTAAAAAAATAAATGTTGTCCATTGAACTTAAAATATTTTGAAAGTGAATTTAATAATTCAGAACTTCTGTGTAAACGATGTTTTTTGTAAAAACTCTTTCATCATTTGCTAAATGCCCTTGGCCATTATATTCGGTAATATAAAATCTCAAACCATCGAATGATCGAACTCTACTTGCTGAGACGTACAAATGACCATGTGTAAAAACTGGCTGCCTCAATAAAATTCCAATTTTTTCGAATGTTTGTCCTTGAGACTTATTTATTGTCATCGCAAATGCAGGTATAACTGGAAATTGAGTTCTTTGAAAGTTAAATGGTAAAACAGTACCGGAATATGTTAAATTTATACATGGAATCAAAATTCTCTTATTGCGTGCAATAACGTCAAGGGCAAGAACGTCAAGCAATTGAAAATGCAAGACAAACAAAATTATTAGCATTTTTTTAATTGAATCGATCAGATCCATCAGCGCATGAATATAAGTATATTGAAATTCCTTTGCATTCTGTGTGGGAAGATTCCCGAAAAAAATGGAAGAAGAGAAGGCGTGGAGGTGCCCTTCCAGTTAAAACTTTGCAATCAATAGCATTACGATGCATACACTTGATGCGCATTCTTGTTCCATTGACTAATGCTTCCTTTGTATTTAAGTTTCTGATCAGTAAAACGATGCAATTAACTTTCAATACTAACTTATGTGGTGGCAAACCACTAATAGTCAAAGAATTCAAAAACTCTACTGGATAGTTATTGATTTCATTGTCATCATCACAAATTATTTTATCGTAGCTATGATATGTTTTCTGTTCACCTGGTATTCGATTAAGGGTATATCAGTATTAATAAAAGTACAATCATCATTTTTAGGTGCTAAAATAACTGACTTCAATATGTTATCTGAGAGTATGTTTTCGGAAATATTTCCATACACCTCATTAATAATATTATTTTCATCTCCTATTAATTGCTGAGGTATTTCAATAATATTTTCACCAAACTGAAGGAATTGTGGGGCTTCATCATTACCAATTTTTTTCAAGAATTCGACAAATTCTATTTCACTGGGTAAGGCTCTCATATTTTGAGTAAACGTTACTTTATGAAAATAAACAAATTTATGCCAACTTGTGACACAATTTTCAATTAAAGTTGCACGTGATCCATGTGGGACAACTGGTAAGATTTGCCGAAAATCACCACACAGAAGTATCGTTTTCCCTCCAAATGGTTTATGTTTATCATTTTCATCACATAGATCCTGCAATAATCTATCTATGATTTTCAACACTTGCAGTGGGCACATAGAAATTTCATCAATAATTATCAATGATGATGAATTTATGTAACGTCCATAGCTACTATTTGCGGTAATATTCGCTACAGAATTTTCCAAAATGGGTATAGGCAATTTAAACACATTGTGTAAAGTTCTACCTCCAAGTAATAGAGTTGAAGCTATGCCACTGAACGCTGTTGCAATGCAACTAAGATTAAGCGAATTTAATTTGTGAATGATTGCTGTTTGTGTGAATGTTTTTCCACAACCTGCATGAGCGGTTAAACAAAAAACATTAGATCCAGTATCATGATGCAAAACTTTACGAATCACACGATCAATTAGATTACGCTGTTCAATATTTGCAGTTTCATAATGCTCAGAAAACAGAAACTCTTGTTCTATTGGATCAATAGCATTTGCTTCGTCTGTTCTCTGCGTATACGTGGGAACTGGTAAACCAAGTTCTTGACATGACAAATTATGAACATTCAAAATATCTTCAATTTCTAATAGAGCTGTATTAAAGGATACTTCTTCGTTGTAATCTCTCAAAAAATCTTCACTAAGATATATTTTAAATTCATTCCATAACGCCAATGCATTGGCTGGCATATTTAATGCACAAATGTAACCAAATAAATTTCGCATTTGTTTTGGTGAATGTAATTCTTTTGCTTCATTTAAACATTCGCGCCATTCATTATCATTTGAAGCAATGCCGCGAGCATGGCATGCTTCAACAAAAGAAGTGTGTATAATTCCATTGTATGTTCTAACATCCTCAAATGATTTTGGACCACAGACATGTAATAAAAGCAATCGTAAATAGAAAAGTTCGATGTCTTTTGGTGATACTACATATATGCGTGTAATGATTTTATCACCTCCACGCCTTCTCTTCTTCCATTTTTTTCGGGAATCTTCCCACACATAATGCAAAGGAATTTCAATATACTTATATTCATGCGCTGGTGGATCTGATCGATTCAATTCAAAAAATGCTAATAATTTTGTTTGTCTTGCATTTTCAATTGCTTGACGTTCTTGCCCTTCTCGAAAGTAAACATTCTGTCTACGCGGTAAATGAATGTCAAGTCTAACGATGACATGTGATTGAAAATGCATTGGTAATTCATAGATGCGCCATACAGCTTCAGTTGATCCGACATAACGGCCATTTAAAAAATTTTTAACTTCATCAATTTGTATTTCTTGACCTGGTTCATTTCTCTCTGAACCTAATTCAACAGATGCACTGTCATAGCCTTTATACACGTATTTATAAATGTATTTAACACTTTTAACTGTAGTGCATACTTCAACATTTATATGGCAATTAAATTTGGCAAGTAAATACGGATTGTATGATACAACATAACGATTGTCGAGGCTACTACCACGAACTTCAGCATTAATACCATTATCACGCCTTCTGTATAATGGATATCCATTTAATGATTCACATGTAAATTCATTAAATCGTTTTGGATAATCTTTTGTGCATTTTCCATCTCTCATACATACAGAATTTGGATTAAGTACACCGCATGGACCATGCATCATGTGTTTTACAACATATTCATGTAATGTAGGATGTGTTTGAATGTTAGGAATCTCCGCAGATACAACTTTATCAATATCGGTAGCGTTAACAATTTTATCTTGCTCATTTAAATAGAGTAAAATGTGAGCATGAGGCAATCCTCTCTTTTGAAACTCAATTGTATAAATGAGTGCTTCAACTTTACCGAAGATTTTTTTTAGTGTAAGGCCCTCAATTAATGCTTTCTGTTTGGACTTGAATACACGTACAACAATATCAGGTCGAAAATTAGCTGACTCACCTACGCCAATATTGCTAACTATTTCAGGCCAACTTGGATTGCAAGTCATTGTAATAAACAAAGAAGGCGTTCCGAAATGTTGTACAATTGACATTGCAGCTAAATAATTCTGATACATATTTCTTGGAGATCCATTGAATGAAGATGGTAAAATTACTCTACGGCCAACATTGTTGGCATTGGGGTTCAATTCTAAATAATCTGTTAAATTGTTGTAAACTTCAGACCTAAGACTTGTTCGATTTTGTCGAATGAAATGTAACCTTGTGCCCTCTATTCTCATACATATCAACTATCCACTGCAGAAATAATTTTTGTGAATGGTGCAACATGGTACCATTAACTTTTGAAAACGAAACCATATTTCGTTCAAAGGGTGGCTCACCATCAACTGTACTAAATATTACTGCTACATCAGTTTGAACTGCATCATTATAACGGCGTAGATCTAAATCACGATTTACTTTAATGAGCGTACAAATTTCTTTATTTTGATTTTCAACTCTCTGACAATGATCTTTCATTGCAATGAATGACCGAACGAAAGGATTAATGTGTTCCAATTCAAGAGAGATTTCGCGCATTATATTGTTATTGCATGTTTGATTATAGTGTTCACGTAAACTATAATTGACAGCAGTGTCAACATCATAAAAATATAATTGCGCATAACATGGTGAGCGACCATATCCAGCAGTCATTGGACCTGATCTGTGATAAAAAACATCATGTATTTTAAAATAATACACTCCACGCGTAACTGTATCCGAAATTTTAGCTTCTGAGCTAACCATAGCAAATGATGAATTGTATTTACGAATGTTTTCAAAATAATTTTTTGACTTTCTTTTTATTGAAGGTTCATTTGAAGTAACTCCATCATACAATGATTTAAAGTATTCATTTTGACTTAAGGCCGGTAATATTGCTTTACCCTTATGACAACATGAAGTGAATGCAGTCCTTTCACCTAAAGTGACTTCAGATTCGAAATGTTTTGCATTGCAAAACCTGCATTGTAAATGCATTAATCCACAATCAAAAGTATTAAAATTTCTTGGAATGACATTCAGTGTGCATTTAAATGTATCCCTCAAAATAATTTCATCATTTTGTATACTATTTACACTATTTAAATTTGCATTTGGTCTATTATCATTTTGACTTTCACGCGAATATATATTCCTTCTTCTTTGTCTCTCACTCCGACCCGTCAATGTTCTATGTCGAGGCATAATGGAAGTAGGTGCGAATATCTGAATGTAAAAAAAAATGTAATGAAATTACTGAAACTAAGATTAGACAGGGTTTAATTTAAAAATAATAAAATGTACTCACTTTTTTGAAACCACCAATAATAATTAGGTGAGAGTAAGTCAATTCAAATTGCTGCTACAAAATTTTCCTTTTGCAACAGGTGTATATTAAGCAAGCTGTATTTCACTTTCAACTGCACATTAATATATAAAACACAGATATCTAATATACAAAATATAAAATAAACGCTTTTTTTGCCTTGACATACACTCCACAGACTATTGTTGCGTGGCAACAAAATTATTTTATTTTTAACAATTACCATTGTTTGAAAAAGTTTAAATGAATTTTCAAGTGCAAATGAATGTTTTATTTTATTTTATTTTATTTAATGTATTTGTAACACATTATATATAAATTTTAGCTTTCTGCACTCCTTCTCCATATAAACTTTAACTATGTCAAATCTCACACTCTTCCGTGCACGCAATATGCTTAAAAAGGGGTACAAAGTTTTCTCTTCACGTATTAATATATAGATGTACACTTAGAGTGAGGTAAAATATTTTTATTGTAACCATAGGAATTCTTTGCTTTATAATCACAAGAATCCAACGATTTGTTAACGAAAAAACATAGAAATATCTAAACGTTCAGCTGCCTTGCTGATACGGATATATCGTTACAGAATCGATTTTCGTCAGCCTTGAGAGCAAGTGTTTCATGTAAAAAGGCGGTGCAAATTTATTATAATCTAATTGTTAAATTGAACATTTTAATTATCACCCATTAAAAATAACTATTACAGGGAGTAACCGTTGTTATTATTTCATAGGGAGTGCATTATTTTACTTGTGTTTATTTACGAAGACTAGGTTTGACGAGCAGCACTCAAGTCGTCATTTGCACAGCTGTCCATACGATCCAGAAGGCGGCGCGAGCGGGAATTATTTGAACGCCCCGACCGTCACACTTGAAAACACTGTATCAAGTAATTTTAATTGTTTTAATAAACAATTTTGCGCCACCCAGGATTAACACACCCCTATAATTATAAACAGGTAAGGTTACTGCCGTGTTATACTGGTGATTACCGCAACGCTACGGACATCGTTAGCGAAAAATTAATGTAACGACCCCAGTGTGAGACAAACGCACTAACACATTATACACATACAAAACTGGTACACATTTTACAGATACGACCAGAACCTAAAATTCGTTACATATATATATATTATTACTTAGTTCTTTGTGTATCTCCCGTGTTATAATGCCACACGTTGGATGCGTCAATTTATAACGTAACTCGTGTGCCGTCTTCTTAACGAATCTGTAAAATGTAGAAGTGTCAGAGTGTACCTTGTGTAATGTGTCTTACAAATTCGTCCTCGCTCGGTAACGTAACTTACGATGCTTGACTCCGTCGCGAACGTACGAATAACCAGGTATCGTAGCCTTACTTGAGGTTCACTAGGAGTTTATAAATCCCGGGTGGCGCCAAATTGTTTAATTAAAACAATTAAAAAATTTATTATTATCAGCGGTTCCGCTCAGGCGGTGTGGAGAATTCAATTTGTCCCGCCGCTTGTCGACTTTTTCAATCAAGCCAGCAGTTTGCTGTATTCACTGCTTGAGCGCTAGTCGCCAATTCGTAGACGTCCGCTATACTGTACAATATTAATAATAAACTTTCCTACTGAAAATAAAACCATTTGTTATACATAGTATTGATTTATTAATGAAGGGTTATTACTTTTTCTTTGACACAAGTTAGATTTGGTTTGATATATTATTTTGCACCGGTTATTTATCTATGAGACAATCTCTCTCTGGGTTTAACAAATCGATTTTGAACATAACAAATACACTGTCATGGCGTTCTACCGAAGTGGTAAACAAATATTTTCGTTCAATCGTTTGGATTCTTTTGATCACGATAAAAGGATTAGATGCAATTACAATAATAAAAATACACAACCTTACAATGTTTCTACTTAAATATTATGATGTGTAGCTATAATTGGTTTGTTGGAGTGTAGTAAAAGTGTTTTAAAGGTTCGTAAACTAACACTAGGTTAACTTTATAATTTGACAAATTTTCAGTGTCTTAGTATTTTTATTTAATCTTTGAAAGAGAATAAAATCAGTTTAGTGATAATTCATAATATAGTGAGAAATATTTAAAGTGCGTTATTTCGGAAGTTTGGATAATTTAGCGGATACTTAACAACTTCGTAGCCTGGGGTTAGTCAGTTAGTCTGGAACAATGGACTGTAGCTGCAATAGTGTTCAATTTTCAATTATTCGGGCTTCTGGCATCTTTTTCAATTTACTTGGATGAATTTATTCACTTCGTTTTACATTAAAAGGTCTTCGCCATCAGTTAATTGAATTCAGTCATAGTCAGCCTCCTTCTCGTTCAATTTCGACAATTTTTTTAACTTTTAAAACATTTTAAATAAAAAATTGATTGTTCAAAATTTTGGCTTCTGTTCTGTTAGAATGACGCTTTACGAGTAACGATATTCAACGGTAATTTCATATTCAACGGTGGTTTCTATGGTTACCAAAGAATTCTGATTGGCGTAGCTTGATATAAATCCATTGTTATCAAAATTTGAATTCTTTTCAAAATCCTCATATATCTTCTGACTGTCTTCATTCCTTTATCTTCCTTCCTAAGTATTAATTATTAGCACTGTCATTTGCATTTTCTTACAAAGATTATTTTGGTATCCCACAAGATTGGGTTATTTCATTTTGTATTAATTTACAATTATTTTAATATTTACTAATTACATTTTTCTGTTAATTTAACTCCTTATTTTAATATTTTGCTTTTAATAAAATTTACCATTTATCCTTGGTTAATCAGTCACCTTGGATTTGTTAATTACTTGGTTGTTTTCATACAATTTGTATTTGTTGGTGTTTGATAGTTAGGCCTGTCTCAAGTCTAAGTAGCCATTACTGATTTTTGATTATTTCATATACATTACATCTCATTTTAGCCTAGAGCTTTATTTTAATCTTATAACTAGGTTTATTATCTATTGATGTGTTTTGGTTGTGTTTTTGTGTGATTTGTATGTTACTACTGTTTTATTCTTTATGTATTGCTAACTATTTACTAACTGGTTTTCTCGTTTTCCACATAAAACATTGCTTTCCTTTCTTTCTTATTTACTCCGCCAATGTCAACAATATGGCTATTAATTACTATTTTTTCATAATATAAAATACAACTTTTAGGTCTATGGTTGGTATAATTACCCCATCCATATCCTATTCACAAGTTTGTTTAAACCATTATTTAACACTTAATATCTACTATTGGTGTACAATTCATTACCTTTGATTTATTTTGTGGGTGATAAACAACCTCACCTCTATTGAACTTGCTTCAATAATCATCCCTTATAACATGGGTGTTTATTGATGGTTTTAAACTTCTTATTTTATGAAAACTCTTTGCCTTCTTTCCATGTTAACACTATCTTAATACATTGTCATGTGGTTCTCACCTTTAAATTCTACTATATACTTTTAAACTCTACAATAATATTCTTTTCTAATCACTACAGTTAATATCACTCTTTCGTGTTCATTCTTACTTAATTAATGGTTTATTTTAAATATTATTCTTAACAACTTTCTTAAACGTTATTGTTCACTATTAAACCTTTAGTGTTGGTTATTTTTACTAAGTGTTTGTCTTAGCTTTCACTATTTTCCCTATTGCTATCATTGACAATATTTTTATTTACTCATCACCTGCACTTTTAAATTATCTTGTGTTTATTATAATTTACTTAGTGTTCTTTTTCTATCATTTCACTTTAGGTTAATTTCACTTTCACTATGTTAAATTCCGTTTACTTCTCACTATTTCAATATCTTTCTCTTTCTCTACACATATTATACAGTATATACTTATTAATATCATGTCTTTCTCTATTAATATCGTACATGTACTTCTAATTCTTTGGCTAGTGTATTTTTAGCTATCATGTTTTATTAATGACTAATTACAATTGTCATTCAATCAATACTAACCTTTATTATTTATATTGGTTCTTTACTGGTTTGGTTTCCTTTATTAGATTTGATTACGTTATTTCTCCCTTCTCTATTCTTTATTCCTTGTCTGTGTTTTCTCGGCTTGTTTCATTTTATTTTCTTCATCGTTGGTTTGTTCCCTCTTTGTTCTCATTTTTCTTCTCCTTCTCTTCTCATCTTGTTTACTTTTATTTTGGTTCGTTATCTGGCCAATCTCTGGGGTTGGGTCAAAGTCGTTTGTCAGTCTAGTCTGTGAGTTTCTTTAATAATCACTTTTAGTTTATAATTCTTCCTCCTTTCATAATTACATTTTATATTTTTATTCTCTTCATTATTTATTTATTAAAATATATTATTTTTTAGCATTTTTTACATACTTATAGTCATCAAAAATGATCTGAATTTGGCGATGTTATATAATGCCCTTCACCAAAATTGATCATTTTATAAAACGTGATTCTAAGTTTGATGAAATTATCAATTGTATTGTATCATTTTCTTCTTAAATTCTCCTGCTTCTCGTTCATTTTTATGTTTAATTCTGTATCTTCTACTTCCTTTCTTCTGAGTCTTTTCTTCATTATTTTCTCTTATTATGAACTGGCTTATTGATTTTTATATTATAAATTATTCCCTATAAATCTTATTTTCCCTAACTATCCCTACTTGGTAGCTGAAATCGATTCGGATGGGCTCTATTGGCTTACCTAACTCCGTCGTTCAAAACTACTCTTTTTCTGAGATCAGGGGAACATCATCCCTGCTCAGTTAAATGATTGCTGGACTTATTCAACAGTCAATCTCAATTAATAAATCTTCAATATAGTCATCTCGTGACTCATAATAATAATAATCATAATATTTGTTGGGAATCTTTTACTTTTATATTTCTTTATTGCTCAGTTCGAGTCATATATTTTTTCATCTTTCTTCACGGATACCATTTGATAATACTTGAAGCGTCATTTTCTATTGATACAATTAACATTTTTATTCATTTTTAATTACTCTTTGTTTCATCTCATTTCATATTATAACTCTTAGAATGTTTATTTTATTTATTTCGTTTTGTGATCATTGGTTTGTTTATTTTACTTCCCATATTTTTCTAAATAGTTGTGGAAGTTGATCATTTTGATTGATATATATATATTTTTTTTTCCATAATTTTTTATATATCATAGTAAGTTAGTGCCTTTTACTAGTTAAGAATTTTTGTAGCTTATTCCTTTATAGTATGTTTTGCTTTGTTGCCTCATATGTTGGCTAAAGATTATTGTAAGTTAATCTTATTTTGTAGGAATTTTTTGTAACTTTATTCCTCCATTTCATAAATTTTTGTTTAAGCATTATAGTAAGTTTGTGGTTCTTACTTTATAGGAACTCTTTGTAAATTATTCCTTTATTATTATTTTTTATATTATACTTCACATGTCAGTTTCATTTGATTGTAATTTGATCTTATTTTGTAGGAATTCTTTGTAACTTCAATCCTCCATTTTATAATTGGTCTAATATATTATCGAAATATTTGCGTAAGTTGGCCTTACATAATTTTTTGAATTTTGAAATTCATCTTATACCTTTCTTTATTATTTATTTCCAAACTTATTCGTTTGTCTTATTATCTCTTTTTATTTCAAAGTAATTCGGTTGTTTTTATACCTTATGTTTTTTCTCAGTCATGTTTGGCTGTCATAATATTTCTTAATTGATGCCTGATTGTATACCCCCTTTATTTTCTTTGTGATGGGGTTAGTGATTTCATAAGTGTTATTGCCCTTGTTTCTTGTGATAGTGTACGGTCCCACGTATAATAATAGTAACTTTTTTGTAATGCCTTCTATGGAGCTGGGTAATTCTCTGTTTTTTTTTTTATCAGCACACTTTCTCCTATCTGGTATTTGATAGTATTTTGATGGTTCTTAGAATATTTATTCTTTTGTTGCTCTACCTTCTCTGTGATTCTGTTGTAAACTTTTCTTTTTTCGAATTGGTATTCAGTGTTTGTGGGAAATTAAATCAGATCATTTATCTCTCTAGGCGGTGGCCACTCGAACATCATTGAGTATGGTGTTGCTTCAGTGAAGTTGTGGTAAGCCAGGTTTATAAATTCTTCAGTGGATTTTAGGTAATTGTGCCATTCCTTTTGTTTATCATGGCAATAGGTCCTTAGGATTCGACCCACTTCTCTAAGTACTCTCTGGGTTACTGCTGGGTTGATAAACGGAAGTTTTGTAGGTTTTAATACCATGTTCCCAGAGTTTGCTTTTCCATAGAGTTCCTTTAAACTGAGTCCCGTGATCGGTTATGATGGCCATAGGTTTCCCTACTTCTGGTATAAATTTGGTTAATATGATTTCAATAATTTTCTTGGTAGTAGCACGGTTAATGGAGTACAATTTAGTATATTTGGTGAAGTGATCGAACATGATTATAATGAATCGAAATAGGTGTCTTCCTCCACTGCGAGGAAATGGACCACAAATATCAAGGAATACTCTTTCTAATTTTTGACTCGATATTATGGGTATCATCATACCCTCTTTTTTGGAATTGTTGCACTTTACCATTTGGCAAATATGGCATTTTTGTATAGTTTCGCTCACCTTTCGATAAATATTCTTTATATACACTTGTTCCTCTAATACTTTTATTACTTTCATGGCACCCATATGACCGTACCGAATGTGGTAGTCCAAGATCAGTTGTTCTTCTACAATAGACGGGATTACTAGTTTCCACTCTCCAATGTTAGGGTTGTTTTTAATGAATAACAGGTTATTGTGTACTTTATAATACTGTACAATGGGTTCTTCTTCTTGCAAATTCTCTCCCGGATACTCATTATCTTTGGGTCCACATTTTGATGTTTTCTTATTTCCAGCGTTATTTTTTCCAGATCTGTTCTATCCTTGATTATGTTATACACTTTAACTAGCTGTTCTTTCTCTCCCTCGAAAGTTTGTTGCTGGATGTTGATACGAGATAATATATCAGCAGCTGTGTTTTTTTTCCCTTGTATGTATTCCCAGTTAATATGGTATTCTTGTAGTAATAAAGTCCCTCGGGTTAGTCTTCCATGACTGAGCTTACACTGCTTAAGGAAAGATATTGATCTATGGTCAATAATGGTATGGTTCTCACGGTTATGTTGTATCCTAAAATGTAAGTCCTGAATTTGTTGCAGGCGAACACAACACTAAGTAGTTCTTTCTCCGTGACGTGGTAATTCCTTTCACATCCATTTAAGGTTCTACTTGCAAAGCTTATGACCATATGTTGCCCCTTATCATCTTCTTGATATAATACCGCCCCTACACTCACGTCGCTTGCATCACAGTTCATGAAGAATGGATTTTTGAAGTATGGATGGTATAAAATAATGGTGTTTAAAAACTTCTCTTTTATTTGTTTAAATACTTCATCTTGTTCGGCTCCCCATGTCCATTTATCTTTAGTGGATAATTGTTTTTTAAATTGTGCTGTTAACTTGGAATAATTGTCCTGGAATTTCCGATAATAATTGCAGATTCCAAGGAAAGACTGTAGCTGTTTTTTGTTTTTAGGTGTGGGGAATCGTTGTATCGCTTCAACTTTTTCTGATGAAGGGGAGATGCCTTCTTCTGTTAGATTAAACCCTAAAAATTGTACCTTGCAGGCTATACACTTCGACTTATCCAGCTTAAGGGTGATGTGGTTATCTGATAATTTTCTTAACACCGTTTCCACTCTATCATAGTGTTCTTGCCAATTTGATGAGGTTATCAGCAAGTCATCTACGTATACGGTGGTAAAATTCAGCACCTCTTGTCCCAATATCTGATCCATACACTTAACGAATACTGCAACCGAATTGATCAGTCCAAATGGCAGTCTTTTGAACTGATAATTCCTCCAATCGAACAGAAAAGCTAAGTATTTTCTACTTCTCCACCTGCCAGTATCCACATACTGTATCCCATGCACTGATGTATTTTGTACCATGGAACTTCTTTAGAATCTCTTCAATTTCGCCTGGGGATGTTCTGTCATTTACGATCATTTTATTGATCTCTCTTGAATCGAGGCATATTCTTACTTTTCTGTCCTTTTTCGGTATCGCCACTATTTGTCTGGAATATGGTGATTGACTCAGTTCTATTATATCATCTTCCATCATTTGGTTGATCTTTGCCCTCACTGCATTCCTTTGTGAGTAGGCGATAGGGTAAGATTTTTTCTTGAAATCAACAGGCTCCTTGAATATGATTTTACATTGGTAGTCCTTTACCTTGCCCGGGGCGTCAGAAAAAATATGTCGATACTTATTGTAAATGTTTATGAGATCCTCTGCCTGGTGTACACTAATCCGTTGCTCTTGTCCTTCTCGTTGGAATTGTCTGATCTCCTCCAGCTTGCTCGACCATAGTTCTTCATCCTTCCATTCATTTACTATCCTTCCGTGTGATTGTTGGCAATAATTGTTTTGTAACATTGTGCAGAAGTTGGTTATTGAAGGTAATTTACTACCTTTCACTATATCGGTTGACCATATTCCTTGTTCCGTGTTTAGTGATACTTCTCCTTTCCGCAGATCAATTATGGCAGAGTATTGTCTGAGTATATCACATCCAACAAGTATAGAGAATGGCAGGCCGCTAGCAACAAGAAAAGACATAGTAAATGTTAAGCCTTTACTGTTAAGTTCTAAGGACACTTGTTTCCTGACAGTTTTGTTTTGTCTGCCTGTAGCACCGATGATGGTCACATTGTTTATTGGTAGAGTTGCTATAGGTATACTACTTTCCTGCTGTAGTCTGCTTAACTCCACTTGGTCGATCAAAGATATATTAGATCCTGTATCGATAATTAATGTTGACCTGATTCCATTTATTTGGGCACTTATGTACACTATCTCACTGTTTTGGCTAGGCATCGGTTGATTACTTTCTTCAATCAACTCGTCTCTTATATTTTTTAAATAATTTGTATGTATTCTTGTGATCCCTTTGTCTGTCGTCTTACATCCCCCAAGAGATTGGTTCAGTGATGGGCTGTTCACAGTTTTCACTGACCTTAGGCGTTTAAATGAGGGTTGACCTTATTGTCCCTGACTTCATTAGTGTTTATTTGTGTGTTCGTTACTGGCTCCTGTTGGTTGTTCAGGTTACTTCCATTGTTCCCGGTATCTTCCTCGAATGTGTGGCTTCTTGTGTCTGGTACCTGGTTAAAGTACGTTCGTCGGTAATTGGCTTGGGAATGGTTTCTTCCTGGACTCCGCTGTGTTTGTCCTCTCACGTAATTTATTTGCGGTCGGTACCCTTGGTTGTTGTTATTATTACTGTTTCCAGGGCGATAATAATTGTTGGGACCATTCTGTGGGTAGTTACCCCTGTAGTTTTTTCTAAAATTATTATTGCTGTTCCCATTTTGGTTAAAGTTTCGGGGTACGTTATTACCACGTTGATTCCCTGGATAATTATTAGGGTGGCTTTGTGGTGGCTTGTTATCACCCTGTTGGTTTGGTGATGATGGTCCGTCATTTATCTTACTATTTCTGAAGCTCGAGAATCTATCCTTTCGGTATTGCCATTCGTGCTCATGGCTCTCTAATAAACTAGCCATGTCTTGAATGGTCTTGACCTGAGTACATCCGGGCTTTCTGTATGGCGTCGTCGTAATGGTAAGACAGTTGTATCACAAGACACTCTTCCGGAATGCGGGGTTCCAAATTTCTTGCCATGCATATCTTTCCCAGGAAGTAGGATGTGAGAGATTGTCTGTTCTGACTCCATACATCCCGTTGCTTAAGTTGTTGTGGACCATGTTCTGGGTCGATTCAGACCAGTATTTTGCCTTGAATTGGGTCTTGAATTCTTGGATGCTCTGGATGTCTGGTCTTGTGGCGGTCCACCAGTTGTCATATGTTTCTTTGAACATTTTGTCCAGCATTCCCCTCACCGTTGTCCATCAGGTCTCGCGATTTTTCACTATCAGTTCTTCCACCCTCTTCAGGAATTCAATTGGGTTTCTCTTATAATTGCGGAAGTTGATCGTGTCCCTATTGTCAGTGTTAATGATATGGTTGGTGTTACATGGCCGGTCACGCCAGGCGTCCACTTCTTCCCGTAATGATTCTTCTCGTCTGTGCATCTCGTCGATTCTTTGTTTGTTTTTGTCCACCTTGCTGTCGATTTTATTTAGATTGCTGTACACTCCTTCCATTCTTTCTCCCAGGTCTGTTCGTACAGCTGCTATCTCCTTCTGGTTCTCTTCCCGGACTTGATGCATGTCCTGGTTCACCTGTTCACATCTTTTGGCTGTTTCTTCTTGACATTCCTCAATTCTCTTTTATTTTCTCCTTCGAGGTTGTTTATTTTATTGAGTACTTCCTCACGGACTTCTGAAACAGTTTCGTTGGTTTTCTCCAGTCTCTCCAACGTCTCCTCTAACTTCTCATTTGTTTCGGTGATCTGTTGTTTAGTTTCTTGCCAGTACTCCATTAATTGATGCTTCATATGCAGCTTCATTTCTTCTTTATTTTTCTCGTGGTCCTCCTTCAGCTGTTCCTTCAATTCTTCTTTCAATTCTTCGTTTCTTTGCTGAATGTCCTCCGTCAATCGCTGTTGTAATGTTTCATTATTTTGGTTAATTGTTTGTCTCAACTCTTCCTTAGTACTTTCATTTGTACTCACTATTTTTTCATTGATTTGTTTCAAACTTTCCTCACTCTTATCAAATTTTTTGTTAATTTGTTTTAAACTGTCATTGGTTTCTTTCTTCATACTGTCTATTTTTTCATTCGTCAGTTTATTATCTGCCTTCATACTGTCTATTTTTTCATTCGTCAGTTTATTATCTGCCTTCGTACTGTCTATTTTTTCATTCGTCAGTTTATTATCTGCCTTCATACTATTCATTAATTCTAATAATTAAATTATATTGGGGTCTCCTCTAACTTCTCCCTTGTCACCCACCTGTAGTTCCATTTCTTTGTCTTGGGTTGGTTCTGTTGTGGTTATTGTTGTCTCCACTTCTTCAATCGATGTTCCTTCCTCTTCTTCCCCTCTATTTTCTTCCATCTCTTTGTCCTTCGCCAATTTTTTCGTCACTCCTCTAGTATGCATCTTGACTTCCTTTCGTAACTGCCGCTAGAATTTCGTATCTTCCTTTCTTCTAGTCCCACCAGTTGGTCGCCAATTTATTACTTAGTTCTTTGTGTATCTCCCGTGTTATAATGCCACACGTTGGATGCATCAATTTATAACGTAACTCGTGTGCCGTCTTCTTAACGAATCTGTAAAATGTAGAAGTGTCAGAGTGTACCTTGTGTAATGTGTCTTACCAATTCGACCTCGCTCGGTAACGTAACTTACGATGCTTGACTCCATCGCGAACGTACGAATAACCAGGTATCGTAGCCTTACTTGAGGTTCACTAGGAGTTTATAAATCCCGGGTGGCGCCAAATTGTTTATTTAAAACAATTAAAAAATTTATTATTATCAGTGGTTCTGCTCAGGCAGTGTGGAGAATTCAATTTGTCCCGCCGCTTGTCGACTTTTTCAATCAAGCCAGCAGTTTGCTGTATTCACTGCTTGAGCGCTAGTCGCCAATTCGTAGACTGTACAATATACTGTACAATATTAATAATAAACTTTCCTACTGAAAATAAAACCATTTGTTATACACAGTATTGATTTATTAATGAAGGGTTATTACTTTTTCTTTGACACAAGTTAGATTTGGTTTGATATATTATTTTGCACCAGTTATTTATCTATGAAACAATCTCTCTCTGGGTTTAACAAATCAATTTTGAACATAACAAATACACTGTCATGGCGTTCTACCGAAGTGGTAAACAAATATTTTCGTTCAATCGTTTGGATTCTTTTGATCACAATAAAAGGATTAGATGCAATTACAATAATAAAAATACACAACCTTACAATGTTTCTACTTAAATATTATGATGTGTAGCTATAATTTGTTTGTTGGAGTGTAGTAAAAGTGTTTTAAAGGTTCGTAAACTAACACTAGGTTAACTTTATAATTTGACAAATTTTCAGTGTCTTAGTATTTTTATTTAATCTTTGAAAGAGAATAAAATCAGTTTAGTGATAATTCATAATATAGTGAGAAATATTTAAAGTGCGTTATTTCGGAAGTTTGGTTAATTTAGCAGATACTTAACAACTTCGTAGCCTGGGGTTAGTCAGTTAGTCTGGAACAATGGACTGTAGCTGCAATAGTGTTCAATTTTCAATTATTCGGGCTTCTGGCATCTTTTTCAATTTACTGAACAACCGACAGGAGCCAGTAACGAACACACAAATGAACACTAATGAAGTCAGGGACAATGAGGTCAACCCTCATTTAAACGCCTAAGGTCAGTGAAAACTGTGAACAGCCCGTCACTGGACCAATCTCTTGGGGGATGTAAGACGACAGACAAAGGGATCACAAGAATACATACAAATTATTTAAAAAATATAAGAGACGAGTTGATTGAAGAAAGTAATCAACCGATGCCTAGCCAAAACAGTGAGATAGTGTACATAAGTGCCCAAATAAATGGAATCAGGTCAACATTAATGATCAATACAGGATCTAATATATCTTTGATCGACCAAGTGGAGTTAAGCAGACTACAGCAGGAAAGTAGTATACCTATAGCAACTCTACCAATAAACAATGTGACCATCATCGGTGCTACAGGCAGACAAAACAAAACTGTCAGGAAACAAGTGTCCTTAGAACTTAACAGTAAAGGCTTAACATTTACTATGTCTTTTCTTGTTGCTAGCGGCCTGCCATTCTCTATACTTGTTGGATGTGATATACTCAGACAATACTCTGCCATAATTGATCTGCGGAAAGGAGAAGTATCACTAAACACGGAACAAGGAATATGGTCAACCGATATAGTGAAAGGTAGTAAATTACCTTCAATAACCAACTTCTGCACAATGTTACAAAACAATTATTGCCAACAATCACACGGAAGGATAGTAAATGAATGGAAGGATGAAGAACTATGGTCGAGCAAGCTGGAGGAGATCAGACAATTCCAACGAGAAGGACAAGAGCAACGGATTAGTGTACACCAGGCAGAGGATCTCATAAACATTTACAATAAGTATCGACATATTTTTTCTGACGCCCCGGGCAAGGTAAAGGACTACCAATGTAAAATCATATTCAAGGAGCCTGTTGATTTCAAGAAAAAATCTTACCCTATCGCCTACTCACAAAGGAATGCAGTGAGGGCAAAGATCAACCAAATGATGGAAGATGATATAATAGAACTGAGTCAATCACCATATTCCAGACAAATAGTGGCGATACCGAAAAAGGACAGAAAAGTAAGAATATGCCTCGATTCAAGAGAGATCAATAAAATGATCGTAAATGACAGAACATCCCCAGGCGAAATTGAAGAGATTCTAAAGAAGTTCCATGGTACAAAATACATCAGTGCATGGGATACAGTATGTGGATACTGGCAGGTGGAGAAGTAGAAAATACTTAGCTTTTCTGTTCGATTGGAGGAATTATCAGTTCAAAAGACTGCCATTTGGACTGATCAATTCAGTTGCAGTATTTGTTAAGTGTATGGATCAGATATTGGGACAAGAGGTGCTGAATTTTACCACCGTATACGTAGATGACTTGCTGATAACCTCATCAAATTGGCAAGAACACTGTGATAGAGTGGAAACGGTGTTAAGAAAATTATCAGATAACCACATCACCCTTAAGCTGGACAAGTCGAAGTTTATAGCCCGCAAGGTACAATTTTTAGGGTTTAATCTAACAGAAGAAGGCATCTCCCCTTCATCAGAAAAAGCTGAAGCGATACAACGATTCCCCACACCTAAAAACAAAAAACAGCTACAGTCTTTCCTTGGAATCTGCAATTATTATTGGAAATTCCAGGACAATTATTCCAAGTTAACAGCACAATTTAAAAAACAATTATCCACTAAAGATAAATGGACATGGGGAGCCGAACAAGATGAAGTATTTAAACAAATAAAAGAGAAGTTTTTAAACACCGTTATTTTACACCATCCAGACTTCAAAAAGCCATTTTTCATGAACTGTGATGCAAGCGATGTGAGTGTAGGGGCGGTATTATATCAAGAAGATGATAAGGGGCAACATATGGTCATAAGCTTTGCAAGTAGAACCTTAAATGGATGTGAAAGGAATTACCACGTCACGGAGAAAGAACTACTGAGTGTTGTGTTCGCCTGCAACAAATTCAGGACTTACATTTTAGGATACAACATAACCGTGAGAAGTGACCATAGGTGAATATCTTTCCTTAAGCAGTGTAAGCTCAGTCATGGAAGACTAACCCGAGGGATTTTATTACTACAAGAATATCATATTAACTGGGAATACATACAAGGGAAGTATCAACAGGGTCAGTTATACTGACGTCATTCTCTTTACCTTCCATTTCTATAAATTTAATTATTTCTCAATTGAATGGTTAATTATTACTTATTAATTATTAATTAGGAACCAAATCTCATATACATAACTTATATAAACACAAAAACGCTGTTTACCACCACCTACTCTGTGCTTAAAACAGTTCTATTTAATATACAAAAAATTTTTATATTAAAATACTGGCAGCAGCGCCACTTGTATACAAACAAATTTAATAAATGCACTGCTAGAATCTTACTTACCTTGCGATCTTTTCTCGCAGACTTACCTTCACACACCAAAAAAACCTTCAGGGCCACCAACACGTTAATTGAAGTTAACGTGTAACCTTTTATACTCTTCCCATTGCACAACCTTTAAATAATTTTGCGATCTGACTTTACTCTACCTCAGAAAATTCCACGAGTCGTTAGACGAGTTATTTAGCACAAAGTATAGGAAATGGTTACAGGCGAAATGACTAAGCCTAACACATGTTATGCTAAACAAACCTCTTTTTTTTATATCTCAAACTTCAATTCTCTCTCTCCCGCTCTCTCTTTCCTTCACAAACTATTCTTTAACAACATTACTTATGTGAACTTATATGCGAATGATTACAACAAAATTAATAATGAATAATTAATATGAACTACTACTAAATAATTATTTGACAAACCAGTACTTTCCTCACTCTCTCACTCTCTCTCTCTCTCTCTCTCTCTCTCTCTCTCTCTCTCTCTCATACTTCTCACCCCCTTAAATTAGAGACCTCATATTTATTTTTTATTTTAACTGATTTATTCTTTTAATGAAAATAAAATGATTTTAGGGTTGAAAGTTAGTTGATACTTAACAGGAGATGTTATCTGCGATGTTGCCCAATCATGGTAAATTCACTCTTCTGCTTTTAATTCACTCCAAAAAACGATCCTTAACTGTTTAAATTTTGTTGCTAATGTTCATTGTTCATTATTTACTACCACACCGGTATTTCACATTATTTAATATACATTTTTTGTTGATCGACCGTAATTTTGCTCGCGAGCACTATCTTTTCTGACCGTGCGGTCTGAAGGATTTTAGTCAACTGAAAGCATCCAAAATGGCTATCGGACGCACTGCTTTTTCCACCTCATGGTCTGGTAGAGCGCCTTGCCCATTTTGCGTTCGCTGATTGGTTCAAATGCGGCTAGCGGAAATAATTCGCCTTACTTCCGTGATGAATTTTGGTTTGGAGACTACATATTTTCTTATGCCCTTTCGTGTCCTCTGAGCACATGTCGCAAAAGGCGGCTCACACGCGCGCTCGTCCACACAATTACGCACTTTGCTGATAATGGACATTCCTGTACCGGTCTGTACCTCACATGGCGCTACAGTCAGTGACCAAAAGTACACACTGGTTAAATAAAAAGGGTTACCTCAAAGGTCGTCTACAGATTTTAAATATAAGGAATAAAACCTACCCCTGTTGTACCATCACAATTTCTTTTGTATAATCACAAGAACTCACATCCAAACCAGCATACACAAACAACAATTAATTACTACACATTACAATTTTTTCTTCATGTATGTTATTAGCGTAAAACTTGTTGTATGAATTTATAATTTTACTGAAGACGATTGTTAATTTGGTTATAGCCCTGAGATAAAAAATTTGTTCATGCATCTGAGAGCTAGATGGAGCAGGAACCTTAAAAAAAGGAAAAGTTGTTATTAATTAATAGAAGAAAAGAAAATTATTATAATAAGAGAATTAAGGAATAAAAATTGAATGATTCAGAGCAGCAAAAGAAGTGTGTTCTCATTTATAAACGAATATCATTAAACATACAACTCAGAATATTGCTGAGACTAATTGAGCATTTATACTCATTTACAATCAACAATAAGTACAAACATAACATATTTGGCACCAACAACTTGGAGCTACAGGATATAATTACATAGAAAGGTAAGATTTACAATTAAGACTTATATTATACACAGTGATAAAATGTTCCACATAACATAATTGGCACCAACAACGTGAGGCGTTAAACAAAAATATATATACACTGAGATAGTTGGAAATCTTACAAAATTGGCACCAACAACTTGGGGCTCTACAAAATACCACTGACATTTGAAAATTAATTATATATTTTTGTGATCTTACAAAATTGGTGCACCAACTCGAAATTTCCACCAAATTTTTTGGGTTGGCGTTCATAAAGGTTGTGTCTGTGTAGTGAATCTATGATTCCGGCGTTTCATAATGCCGAAACGTAAAAGCCAATTTAATGATTCTTTATCAAGCAAATATAAGTCCTTTAAAGGTGGCAGAAATGAATATGAAGCAGAATGTCTTGTGTGTCCAGCAGGAACATACGTTTCCGTAGCCAATAAAGGTAAGTGGATTAAATACATGGTCTTCACTTGTAGACGTATGTAGGAGCTAGTGTGTAGTACACTTTATAGGAGCTAAGCTTGGTTAAAATATATCGATATATCAAAATATCGGTATTTTTTAGTAATATAACCTTCTCTGAGCAAAGAAGATAGACGTATTATAATAGAAGTCTCATGCTGATGCTGCTGTATGTTTAGGTGAGGTAATTTTAGAATAGTTGGTGCCCTCAACAGACAGTGACGCTTTTTACATTAACATTAATAAATAATTAACCTTTTTATAAATTACTTTAGGGGGCAATAAATTCTTAGTTATTTTTGAACTAATTTAAAAATAATTATCTTATTGATCCATCCTCTTCATTCACTTTATAAAATATTATTATATATATAAACTTTCACAATATGAACTTACTTTCTTTAGTTTCCCAAACGTTTCGAGGTGATGTTCCTCTTCCTCAGTGGGAGTTAAACTGAGGAAGAGGAACATCACCTCGAGACGTTTGGGAAAGTGTAAAGAAAGTAAGTTCATATTGTGAAAGTTTATATATATAATAATAATTTAAAAACTTATTTTTTGATTTGCGGTTGAATGTTATATATTTATCGATATATTTTTTTCATTTGCTCAGGAGGACAAGATTCATATCATTCTTCAGAGTGTGTACCGATGCTAGCAATCATGGATCCTTAAAATTATTTCCAATTGTAATACAGTTTTTTGATTACAAATTAGGGGGTATCCAGACAAAAATAGTAGAGCTTAAAGAAACAGCTAATGAAACCTCAGACACAATTTCGTCCTGCATAAGTGAAACACTAACACGGCAAGATATTGTTGAAAAGTGTATAGCATTCGTTGGTGATAATACAAATACTAATTTTGGGGGTCTTAAAAGGAATGAGGGTAATAATGATTTCACAAAATTAAAGACAAATATGAACAATAATAATATTTTGTTTTTATAAGGCTGTCCAGCCCATATCCTACATAATGCCATTCAACATGGGGCAGACACTTTGAGTATTGATTTGGAATCCATAATAATGAAAGTGTATAATTATTTTTCCATTTATACAGTGAGGACAGCACAACTTAAAGAGTATTGTAGGTATTCTAAAGTGGTATTATTGTGTGTGATTGTGGTGTATGTATTAGTATTTTGTGTATTTTCGATGTTGACTGCTTTGAAAATTGTGTCATCTTTTTGTATTGATTTGTATTTGTTCAGGTTTTAGTTTTTTTGTGTTTGTAAATTTTCCCAAATGTTCATTATGGTGCCTTTGTGTGGTACACTATGTGTTTTATTAATGTCATTTTGGTTATGTCTGGGAATTCATGTCCAGTGTTTATTGCATGTGTGGCCAAATTAGATTTGTATATTTCTGGTTTGTTGTATGCGTTTAGGTGTTCAAAATAACATTTTTTCAGTTGTTTTTTTGTTTTGTCCTATGTAACATTTATTGCAATCTTGGCATTCAATTTTGTATATAACCATTGGTTGTTGTATTACTTTGTTGTGTGGGTTATTTAGTTTTTGAAGGTAATTTTTGTTAGTTTTGTATGCTATTTTAAAGTCTATGTTTTTAAACAGTTTTGTTAGCTTTGTCATTATATTATTTATGTATGTGAATGTGTCCCATTTTTTATTGTTGTTATTATTTTTGTTTTGTTCATTTTGATTAACTCTTAATTGTTCAGTTTTTATTTTATATTTGATTTTATTTTCTATTTTGTTTACAGTATTTTTATTATATCCATTTTCATAAGCAATTTGGTAAATTATATTTCTTTCTTTGTCTATTTCTAATTTACCAAATTGCTTATGAAAATGGATATAATAAAAATACTGTAAACAAAATAGAATTGGTTTCCTTGTGGATCACTTGCTATCACCTCCACTTCAGGTGCTGGTTGGGCCTCCTTTTCCCTTTTCTTCCATGTCCATTTCTGCATTAGTTCTTTTGGTTCTCCTGCACAAAGTTCCTCTCCTCGACATTTTTAATTTTTTTTTTTGTACAATCACCAACTAGGAATTTAAATTATAGTGTTATTCAATATTTCTCTATTTATTTTACTCACCTTTTCCTAGTCCTCGAGTTGGTGCGCCAATTTTGTAAGATCACAAAAATATATAATTAATTTTCAAATGTCAGTGGTTGTATAAGATGCGGCCCGATAGGACCAAAAAAATGTTGAGATCCGGTCCGAGTGGACCTAAAAAATGCTGATGTCCGCACGTGTGTACCAAAAATGTTCTATTAGGAAGAATGATGTTTGCGGTACTATTGCCAGGATACAGAATAATGACGATAGTGGACTGTATAATACATTTATTAAGTTTCTGTTATACACTTAAATCATGGTGTTGAGATTGGCTAAGTCTGAACAGATTTTAATTTTAATAAACAGAGTTGTTAAGAACGCTACATGTTAGATGAGGCGCAAATGTGCGACACTCAGATTAAAATGTTAAGGCCTAAGGCCTAGACGAATGTCGTATGAATTGTCGTAAGACTTGAGGCGCGAGTACGCGACACTCAAGCTACATGAAAAAGAATTAGCAATGTATTGCTAATGTATTGCAAGTATGCAATATATGTTGTGGCCTATGGCCTACAATGATTGTCTGACAACAAGAAAAATGAATGATGACAGAACAAGCGAGCAAACGTAATGACGTCTGCCGCCAGCCGTAGCTCGGACAACTGTGTCGTTTGTATAAACATGATAAGCAATTTCAGAAAATACAGATTAGCCAACCTATGAATGCGAAAATTACCACATTACTGTCCATAACTGCCCGCAAAAAATCAAAGGATTTTTTAATACATTTTAATAACTTATTATAGAAAAATACAGAGTTCTTAATAATAAAGTCAATCTCAATAAGTTGTATTGAACCTTGAGTTTGAAATCTTAGATAACAGTTATGACATTAACTGTTTAGAGATAAGCTTGAGTGATGATAAGAGTTGAACAGGCCAAAGTCGGCTTGCAACCTGATTATACATGAGTATAAATGCAAGATTACCAATGTATTGCCAATATATATTGTATGTATACAATATTAAACAATATAAGACATGAAAAATACATGGTCTGGCAATGTTTAATGATGAATAATCGGTGACTCATCACATGATGGGCCCGATCTTGAACCAGATAAGGCCAGTAGACCTATACAATAGTATTGAATACAATGAACAAACAAAATTATTATAAAATTATACATGTAAAGACATAAATTTAGCATGACGCTTTATAGTTTGCACGATGCATGTTATACCTGATGTTTCAGGAATATACTATAAATTGTTATGTGAAAACAAGCTATACATAGTTGAATGATTGTAAGCACAAAGTGTAATGACATGTATGTCATAATTAAAGCATGAATAATAATTGTGCAATACATGATCACAAATACAAATACAAAATACAATATACAAATATAGGCGTGGCGTATGGTTATAGACAGTAGATGCGGATAAAACAATGTGTTTTACATAGATACAAGTTATACATAATAAATACAATAGAAATCGGTTTAGATAATTACAAAATGTAATACATGTGTTGAACAATTGTGAGAAATAAATTCACAGAGTAACAAAATATCACACATATTGACAAAATGTGCGAGAAAATGCATACATGGTTTGTATAACTGCAGACCATGCGAATATTATAACAAAATTTTTACATAAAAACAATAGTAAGCAAAGACATGAGGCATAAATCAAATGTTGCATACACGAAATACAAAATAATAATTAAAGCTTTGCATATTAAATAAACTAACACTTGCTTGAGTCAAACAAACGTTTTCTGAATCAAAAATATACAAATTAAAGCTTATGCTAAAAACAAAGGTGCTTATAACTAACAAAATCTTCTTATAACATCTGATTTATGTGTTTTGACAAGTATATACAAAGGAAAATAAACCCTTTTTTTTACTGTTCGTCCCTAGTAGGGACCAAACATAATTTATGGATTGGTCGGCGATAGGTGCCAGTAGGCGTGCGAACGTCAACTACTCTAATTAAGTTGTCTGGGCCGGGAAATGTGGCGGTAATTACACCAAATTTCCACGCTAATGGAGGTAAGGTATCCTCAATCAGTAAAACCAGGTCACCAATGGAAACGTTATCTTTGGCGTATTTCCATTTGTGACGTTGTTGTAGTTGATGTAAGTAGTCGCGAGACCAAGCTTTCCAAATTACTTGGACAAACTTCTGAAGAAGTTGCCAACGTCCAAGACGAGAGATGGGAACGTGAGATAAGTCTGGATCAGGTATCGCCGTTAATGGTGCGCAAATCAAAAAATGGCCAGGCGTAAGTGGCACCGGATCATTTACATCCGATGAGACGGCGAATAATGGACGTGAGTTTAGACATGCCTCTATCTGAGACAAAACCGTCGTAAACTCCTCGAATGTGAGTATAGACTTGCCTACCACGCGGCGCAAATGATACTTTAAACTTTTTATACCGCTCTCCCAAAGACCACCAAAATGAGGAGATGAGGGCGGAATAAATGACCATGTAATACCATGAGAGGTCGTAAAGGATTGGATTGATGAGATGGCATCCTTATTATGCCAAAGATTGTAAAGGTCATGCAAAACATTGCGGGCCTTCCTAAAGTTCGTGCCATTATCAGAATATAACTGACTGGGTACGCCCCTACGGGACATGAAACTACGTAAGGCAGCTATAAACGCGTTGGCTGTAAGGTCGGAAACCAATTCCAAATGAATGGCCCTGGTTGCCAAGCAGATGAACAAAGACACATACGATTTTGACAGAGTCCTAGATTTCTGCCCGCCATGACGAATCATGAAGGGACCACCATAATCAACTGCGCAGAATAGAAACGTCCGCGAAGGAGTGACTCTAGGAGATGGCAAAATACCAAGCCTCTGAACCTGATGTTTGGCACTAAACCTGAGACGAATGATGGAGCGAATGACTATCTTGGCGTTAATGATCCACCAACGTTGACGAAGTGAATGATGCACGAGTTGAGCACCAGCGTGGAGTAGACGAGTGTGTTCGCGTTCAATAATAAGGCGAGTAATATGAGCCGATGGATGCAAGACAATAGGATGCTTATTGTGATAAGGTAGTTGCGACTGCTGTAATCGTCCGCCGACGCGTATTACGCCAGACTCATCAAGAAACGGGTCCAGAGAAGACAACTTGCTCCTGATAGAAACAGAAGACCCATTACGAAGACAATTAATCTCGGCAGCGAAGTGGATCGACTGAGATTGTTTTATGAAAAAATTAAGAGTGGAATGAATTTCAACGGGGGTAAGAGCGCCTGAAATTTTCTCAGCCCTGGAGAGTCTAATATTTTTGATGAATCGAAAGCAGTAAGCGTATACGCGAGTCAGACGGTGCAACAAAGAAAAGTTCTTTGAAAGATCAATGGCTAAGGTAGACATTAGAGAAAGTTTGGGGTTTGTTTCTCCTCCGCAGTGAATTCAGGAGACGACAGATTAGAAGGCAAAAAGGGTGGAAAAAGATTGGACTCGGAAGCTTGAGACAAACAAGCGGGACCATGCCACCAAAGCGAACAATCGCGCAAAACGTCGGGGTGACATCCCCTAGAAATAATGTCAGCAGGATTATGTTGAGAATTGATGTGATGCCACGTGTAGGCTTCAGTAAGACGCTGAATTTCGGCAACACGATTAGCGACGTAGGTCTTCCACCTGGAAGACTGGGCATGAATCCAGTAAAGGGACACCATGGAGTCAGAATACAGGTGAACACTATTGATAAAGGAATGAAGAGCAGGGGCGACCTTGAATAAGAGTTGCGATAACAACAAGCAAGCGCAGAGTTCAATGCGAGGTAATGACACCTGTCATAGGGGGGCTATGCGAGATTTATAACACAGAAGGTGACAAGAGGCCGATGAATCTTGATAAATGACTCTAATGTAAACACAACACCCATATCCCCTTTCAGAAGGATCCGAAAACCCATGTAATTCAACTATCTTTGCTTTAGACTTGCAGCGAATAGAACGTGGGACAATAATTTTACCGATCAGACATAATTTGTCGCATAATGAATGCCAATGCAAGTGTAATTGCCCGGAGATTGGCTCATCCCAACCAAGATTGCACAGCCAGAGTTGCTGCATAAACTGTTTGTACAGGAAAACAATGGGACCGACGAGTCCGAGTGGGTCGTATATACCTGCGATAATCGATAGGATTTTCCTCTTAGAGATGCTCGATTCAACTGGGAATGATTTGATGTCAAACAAAAATGAATCTGTAGTGTTATTCCAGAGAATGCCCAAGGTACGCACATTACCTTGTTTGTTTAAAGGGAGTGATAAATTATCATGACCTACGACCATATTGGGTTGATTTGATGCCCATTTATGCAGAGTGAGGCCGTATTGAGTCCACAGCGTACCTAAGTCAGATTTCAACTTGGTCAGATCAGAAATGGTGTCTGCACCGGTTAACAAATCGTCGACATAGAAATCATTAATTATCGCTGACGCAGCGTCAGGAAGAGAAGCTTCATGATCCTTACCAATCTGATTAAGACAGCGAGTAGCCAAAAACGAAGCACTAGCAGTACCGTATGTTACAGTTCACAATACAAAATGTTTAAACTGTTCGAGTGGAGAGTTACGCCACAGAATACGTTGATAATGGCAATCCTTATCAGATACCAGAATTTGTCGATACATCTTCTCGATGTCGGCGATGAGAACATAGTTGTGCATACGAAATCGCAAAAGAATAGAAAAAAGGTCTTGTTGGACGTTTGGGCCTACCAACAAAACATCATTGAGAGAAAGGCCATTGGTAGTTTTGGACGAGCCGTCAAAAACGACGCAAAGTTTTGTCGTAGAACTAGAATGTTTAAAGACGGCATGGTGAGGCAGATAGTAGGTATTTGAAAACCCGGAATTGATAGAGCAATCGTCGACAAGCGTCATGTGGCCAAGATCCTTATACTCCTGAATAAAGTTTGCGTATTCGCGCGCAAGCTTAGAATCACGCATGAACCGGCGTTCTAAACTCAAGAATCTCGCTTCAGCGCTAGCATAGGACTCACTCAACTGGGGATTGTCAGACTTAAATGGCAGCGAAACAACGAACCTACCCTCTTCATTGCGATGAGTAGACTTAACGAAATGCTTCTCACAAGCTGAATCGTTACTAATGGGTGCATTATCAGGGATAGTTTCGGTCTCCCAAAATTTCTCGAGAGACGCCAGAATTTGACTGTCGTTGTTCCTAGCCAGGAACGAAACAGCAGGACCCTTATAACGGCAGTGTTAGGGCAGATTGCCTGCTAGAATGTAGCCTAACTTTGTTTCTTGTATAGTAGGGAAATGAGAACCTCGTACATATTTGTTAGGTAAAATTAAATCTAAGTAAAATTGCGCTCCAAAAAGTATATCGATATCAGCTGAAATGTTGAAATGCGGATCGGCAAGGAAAACGTTATCTGGGACATTAAACTGATTTATGTCAAAAGATTGTGCTGGCAATTTATGAGTTAATGCAGATAAGACCGCGCATGTTGCTTGGAAACTAAATCTTTGATAGCGTGAGATAATGCGTATAGACGCTAAATTAGTAGCACAACAAGCGGTATTATTTATACATGTAATCGGTATGTTAGATTTAGTCAAGTTAAGCCGTAATTTATTAGCAAATGATTCCGTACAAAAATTTATTTGTGACCCCGCATCTAATAGAACTCTTGCGGGTTGTCTATTGCCAGCCTGGTCGATGAGAAACACAATTGCTGTTGATAAAAGAACATTGTTTGTAGATTGTAATTTAAGTGAACAGTAGTTGCTACTGCCGGCAGAAACTGGTTTTGACACATTATTTATGTGTAGCAATGTATGGTGTCGTTTTGAGATCTTACATGATTGTTTGATCCTACAATTTGATGAAAAATGATCTGGTCTTAAACAATTTGTACAGAGTTTATGATTTAATATAAATTGCCCTCGTTCTGATGTGCTTAATGCACGAAATTTGTCACACATGTAAATTGGATGACTAGATTTACAGCATAAGCATAAATAATTGAAGCTGAGTGATAACTTTTAAATGCAGTGCTGCCAGCAGAGTTTCGTGATTTATGTTTGTCAGATTTATTGAATCTTAAAGTTGATTTGTTGAGCTGCTGTCCAGCATCGATAGGCAGTGTATTTTCTAGCAACTGTCTACGTGCTTTTAAAAACTGAGTGAAGCTTTGAAAGTTAGGAAGATTATCGGGGTCTATAGACTCCTTCCATAATTTAAACGTGGTATGATCCAGTTTTGCTGACAATAATTGTACAGTGATAAGCTCGAATGAATCCACTGACAGTTGCATGGCCGCCAGTGAATTAACGGAAGACGTTATTGTATTTATGAATTCTGCCAGACTTTGGACAGAGTCCTTAATTGTTGACTTTACTTCAAGCAAATTCTGAATATAATACTTAGCTAGTATGAATTTGTTGTCATATCTAGCGGACAGCAAACTCAACGCTATCGAATAGTTTTCGTTACAAATAGGTAATGCCTTAATTAAATCTAGCGGCTCATTTTTCAGAGACGAATACAAATAATGTAATTTCTGCACTGATGTTAAATCAGATCTGGCGTGCACCAAGTCCAGAAATATTGAATAAAAGTGCTGCCATTCAAAGATATTGCCTGTGAAGCAGGGCAGACTTGTCGGTTTTAATTGTATGTTGCTTGTTAATACGGGAGATACAGTCTGAACGTTGACGCTTTCTATCAATTGCAAGATATTGGCTTCTGTTGAATATAACAGCTCTTCAACCTCAATTCGGTCTTCTTGAGTAGCGTTTATGTCTTTAGAAATGAGTTCAATTTCGGACTGTACCTCATTGTATTTTGTTGCCAAACTTTTTAAACTTTCGAGTCTAACTGTTAAAAAATGTTTTGTGTTAGTGTTTTTATCAAAGTTAATGATAGCTGAATTAATTCGCACTATGGCAGACTTTATGCCGCCTCTCTTTCTGACTAACACTTTGAGGCCTTCTTCAGCCATTGTACGCATCTGTTAATGATGTGGTACCTGAAGCGTCGAGGTCGTGGAGAAGATGGCAAACACACAGACCGGAGAGATGAGTGCTTAAACTGGAGTGTAGACGCTAGCACATGGATGTTCTTCCAGTGATGTCGTCACGAGGCTCAATGGCGATGAAAGAAATGCTGAGTAAGTCCCGAGACGGTCGGATCAGCGAATATGCTGAGTCGCCCGTGATGGCCAGAAATTGGGGCAGAAAAATGATGAAAACCGCTGTTAAGTTGCAAAAGGTGAATGGCGAATCCAGGGACGGAGCGACCAAAAAAATGAATAGGATGCGGCCCGATAGGACCAAAAAAATGTTGAGATCCGGTCCGAGTGGACCTAAAAAATGTTGATGTCGGCATGTGTGTACCAAAAATGTTCTATTAGGAAGAATGATGATTGCGGTACTATTGCCAGGATGCAGAATAATGACGATAGTGGACTGTATAATACATTTATTAAGTTTCTGTTATACACTTAAATCATGGTGTTGAGATTGGCTAAGTCTGAACAGATTTTAATTTTAATAAACAGAGTCGTTAAGAATGCTACATGTTAGATGAGGCGCAAATGTGCGACACTCAGATTAAAATGTTAAGGCCTAAGGCCTAGACGAATGTCGTATGAATTGTCGTAAGACTTGAGGCGCGAGTACGCGGCACTCAAGCTACATGAAAAATAATTAGCAATGTATTGCAAGTATGCAATATATGTTGTGGCCTAAGGCCTACAATGATTGTCTGACGACAAGAAAAATGAATGATGACAGAACAAGCGAGCAAATGTAATGACGTCTGCCACCAGCCGTAGCTCGGACAACTGTGTCGTTTGTATAAACATGATAAGCAATTTCAGAAAATACAGATTAGCCAACCTATGAATGCGAAAATTACCACATTACTGTCCAGTGGTATTTTGTAGAGTCCCAAGTTATTGGTGCCAATTTTGTAAGATTGCCAACTATCTCAGTATATATATATTTTTGTTTAATGCCTCACGTTGTTGGTGCCAATTATGTTATGTGGAACATTTTATCACTGTGTATAATATAAATCTTAATTGTAAATCTTACCCTCCTATGTAATTATATCCTGTAGCTCCAAGTTGTTGGTGCCAAATATGTTATGTTTGTACTTATTGTTGATTGTAAATGAGTATAAATGCTCAATTAGTCTCAGCAATATTCTGAGTTGTATGTTTAATGATATTCGTTTATAAATGAGAACACACTTCTTTTGCTGCTCTGAATCATTCAATTTTTATTCCTTAATTCTCTTATTATAATAATTTTCTTTTCTTCTATTAATTAATAACAACTTTTCCTTTTTTTAAGGTTCCTGCTCCATCTAGCTCTTGGATGCATGAACAAATTTTTTATCTCAGGGCTATAACCAAATTACCAATCGTCTTCAGTAAAATTATAAATTCATACAACAAGTTTTACGCTAATAACATACATGAAGAAAAAATTGTAATGTGTAGTAATTAATTGTTGTTTGTGTATGCTGGTTTGGATGTGAGTTCTTGTGATTATACAAAAGAAATTGTGACGGTACAACAGGGGTAGGTTTTATTCCTTATATTTAAAATCTGTAGACGACCTTTGAGGTAACCCTTTTTATTTAACCAGTGTGTACTTTTGGTCACTGACTGTAGCGCCATGTGAGGTACAGACCGGTACAGGAATGTCCATTATCAGCAAAGTGCGTAATTGTGTGGACGAGCGCGCGTGTGTGCCGCCTTTTGCGACATGTGCTCAGAGGACACGAAAGGGCATAAGAAAATATGTAGTCTCCGAACCAAAATTCATCATGGAAGTAAGGCAAATTATTTCCGCTAGCCGCATTTGAAGCAATCAGCGAACGCAAAACGGGGAAGGCGCTCTACCAGACCATGTGGTGGAAAAAGCAGCGCGTCCGATAGCCATTTTGGACGCTTTCAGTTGACTAAAATCCTTCAGACCGCACGGTCAGAAAAGATAGTGCTCGAGAGCAAAATTACGGTCGATCGACAAAAAATGTATATTAAATAATGTGAAATACCGGTGTGGTAGTAAATAATGAACAGTGAACGTTAGCAACAAAATTTAAACAGTTAAGGATCGTTTTTTGGAGTGAATTAAAAGCAGAAGAGTGAATTTACCATGATTGGGCAACATCGCAGATAACATCTCCTGTTAAGTATCAACTAACTTTCAACCCTAAAATCATTTTATTTTCATTAAAAGAATAAATCAGTTAAAATAAAAAATAAATATGAGGTCTCTAATTTAAGGGGGTGAGAAGTATGAGAGAGAGAGAGAGAGAGAGAGAGAGAGAGAGAGAGAGTGAGAGTGAGGAAAGTACTGGTTTGTCAAATAATTATTTAGTAATAGTTCATATTAATTATTCATTATTAATTTTGTTGTAATCATTCGCATATAAGTTCACATAAGTAATGTTGTTAAAGAATAGTTTGTGAAGGAAAGAGAGAGCGGGAGAGAGAGAATTGAAGTTTGAGATATAAAAAAAAATAGGTTTGTTTAGCATAACATGTGTTAGGCTTAGTCATTTCGCCTGTAACCATTTCCTATACTTTGTGCTAAATAACTCGTCTAACGACTCGTGGAATTTTCTGAGGTAGAGTAAAGTCAGATCGCAAAATTATTTAAAGGTTGTGCAATGGGAAGAGTATAAAAGGTTACACGTTAACTTCAATTAACGTGTTGGTGGCCCTGAAGGTTTTTTTGGTGTGTGAAGGTAAGTCTGCGAGAAAAGATCGCAAGGTAAGTAAGATTCTAGCAGTGCATTTATTAAATTTGTTTGTATACAAGTGGCACTGCTGCCAGTATTTTAATATAAAAATTTTTTGTATATTAAATAGAACTGTTTTAAGCACAGAGTAGGTGGTGGTAAACAGCGTTTTTGTGTTTATATAAGTTATGTATATGAGATTTTGTTCCTAATTAATAATTAATAATTAACCATTCAATTGAGAAATAATTAAATTTATAGAAATGGAAGGTAAAGAGAATGACGTCAGTATAACTGACCCAGTTGTTACAGCTGAGCTGGGAGGTCATTCAACTTTGGACGAGGTCAGAGAAATTAATCTGACCGAGTCGGCTATAGTAGACAATTTAATGGTTCATTGAACGCCAACCTCAGTTAAAAAATCTGATAATTATGAGGTGATGTGTATGATGCAATTACTTTTGGAAAACAAAATACAATGTTATGCAATAAATTTGATGAACAAAAGAATGAGATCAATAAACGTTTTGATGGAAACGATAGTAAATTTGCTGAACAGAATGTAAAACTAAATGACATAAATACCAGATTCAATGAAATAAGTAGTGAAATTAACGAGGTAAATACTCGATTCAATGGAGTAAAGAGTGATATAATAAACAAAATTAATGAGAGTGTCCATACAATTAAGGAACAAGTAATAGAGTCAGTAAATACCAAGTTCAATGAACAAATAAATGAGAATAATGAAAAGTTAGTAAGTAAAATAAATGAATACAACAATGAAATAGAATGTAAAACAAATGAACACTGTTCAGATAGACGAAATAAGTAAGAATATTCAGCAGTATAAAAAAAATACTAACCTTAAATTTAAAGACATAGAGAATAAGTATAACTTAGAGATACAGTCAATACAAGAGAACGTGGATGTTATGAACAAATATAGCATTCAGTTCGAAGGTATTAACAGTAACAAAATTCTGTCAGTAGAACAAAGTATTATCGAGGTTCAAGACGAGTTGCAAGTGGCCATAAGCCAGAAAATAAATAATATTACAGAATGGGTAATAGTTACTCGAGATTTAAACAATGAAATTGAACTAGAACAATTTAGTTGTGACAGTCGGGGTGTGCATCCTACGCATTTTTCGAATCGGGTCCGAGAGTTTAATCGCTTTAACAATAACAGTTGGGAAGTACAACTACTAAAAATTAGCAAATACTTTAAGGGGAATTCCGCGATCTGGGCGGAGGTTCATTAAAGCGAATGGGAGAGTTATGAGAAGTTTGAACAAGCTTTCTGAGAAAAATATTGGTCGGAAGAGAATCAGGAGGTGTTGAGGATAAGAGAATGGGAATGGGGAATTTTGGGATGCATAGTAACAACGTGACCATCTATGTGATGAAGATTTTTAATGAAGCTAAATGCCTCGAACATCCACTACCATTTAGATCGTTCGTGAGACGCATTAGCAAACATTTACCCCGTGAGCAGGGTGACCAGATCTCATAACAAAAAAAGAGGACAGGACACTCCAAAATGTAGGACAATTAAGGAAAAATGTAGGACATTCCGAAATAAAAGCTACAAAATTAATATGTATTATTTCTGTTTGTTTAATTGGAAATTATATAACATAATACAGCTCTTGACAGTCATATTTTATGATACAACTTACAAGTACTTATATTTTATTTTATTTATTTTATTTTATTTACTGAACCTATATTTAAACAAGAATTCTTTTGACATTTTGAAATCATTACCTCATGAACTCAATTGTATTTATCAGATGAACCTATTTTATTCAAAATGCCTTGATGGTTTAAAATATATTTATAAAATTCAGAGCAAGGCAAATGCTTCAAATTATACTTTACAAATAACAAATTCTTGATTGAATTTACATTTAAATGGTTCCTCTCATTTGTCCATTATGCTGAAATTAGTGAGAAAACCCTTTCAATGTTGGCATTGTGTCCAGGCAATGCAAAAAAATACTCTGCTATTTTAAGTAGTTCAGAATGACATTCATTAATTTTGGTACTTTCAAAATACTTGACCCACTTATCATTACAGGACTTATTTTCAAGATCTTTTTTGTTTTGTTCATAATTGGTCACAGCATTTTGCATCGTCAATTATTATTCCTTTATCAAGTAAAAACTTAACAGATATTTCCACATCTTCCATGAGTACTTTTGTTTTCAAATTCATCCATTGGAAACATTGGAATTCGGTAAATGAAATACTCCATTTCTTTAAATAGTTGTAGCACTCCCTGTATACGGAAAGTGATTCCACCATGAAACAATCTACTTCACTATCAAATCCCTCCTCCCGGGCACATGACAACACCTCTTTTGTCTTAAGGGATAAAAAGAACATTGCAATCTATTTTCTAGCAGTGAAGATACATTTTCTATGATATTCATTATATCAATAATAATATTTATTCTTTTTGAATCTCCTTGATATTCTCATGAAATACAGACATTAACGAATGCAGGTGCCATAAATAGGCTTTACTCAAACTGGATGAAAAATATTTTTTCAGCATTTTGGGAGGACTAGGCAAATATAAGAAATATGATTGTAAAGCATAATACATTTCGAGTATTCTATGAATTGCTGGGAAAAGTGATAGCCATCTTGTTTTAGTATGGGACAGTAACTGTTTGTAGTTTGTATCAACAAACTCACAATACTCTTTAAGTTGTGCTGTCCTCACTGTATAAATAGAAAAATAATTATATACTTTCATTATTATGGATTCCAAATCAATACTCAAAGTGTCTGCCCTATGTTGAATGGCATTATGTAGGATATGGGCTGGACAGCCTTATACCAACAATATTATTGTTCATATTTGTCTTTAATTTTGTGAAAACATTATTACCCTCATTCCTTTTAAGACCACCAAAATTAGTATTTGTATTATCACCAACGAATGTTATACACTTTTCAACAATATCTAGCCGTGTTAGTGTTTCACTTATGCAGGACGAAATTGTGTCTGAAGATTCATTAGCTGTTTCTTTAAGCTCTACTATTTTTGTCTGGATACCCCCTAATTTGTAATCAAAAAACTGTATTACAATTGGAAATAATTTTAAGGATCCATGATTGCTAGCATCGGTACACACTCTGAAGAATGATATCTCTTTCAAGCACTGCATTGCTACATCAAGAGAATGTGGCCCAATGACTTTATTTATTATAGATTCAGTCTTTGTCCTAGCACAAAAAACGTTTTTGGCGATATCAGAGTCACAGTAAATCTCAGCATTTAGTTTAGGTGTACAATCCATAGATCGATAAGATGAATGGTGTACAATGGTGTGGTATGCCAAAGCTGCCTCAGCTGCATTTATTAATTGCGTAGATTTTGGTAACTGGCTGAAAAATATTGATATATTTGCAACGTTGGTGCAACTCTGTATGTTTTTCTTGTGTTTCTGGGACTGGAGATGAATTTCCAAATCTTGTGCTCCTGAGCAAATGAAAAAAATATATCGATAAATATATAACATTCAACCGCAAATCAAAAAATAAGTTTTTAAATTATTTCAAAGAGAACTAATAATTTATTGCCCCCTTAAGTAATTTATAAAAAGGTTAATTATTTATTAATGTTAATGTAAAAAGCGTCGCTGTCTGTTGAGGGTGCCAACTATTCTAAAATTACCTCACCTAAACGTGCAGCATCAGCATGAACCTTCTATTACAATACGTCTATCTTCTTTGCTCAGAGAAGGTTATATTACTAAAAAATATCGATATTTTGATATATCGATATATTTTAACCAAGCTTAGCTCCTATAAAGTGTATTACACACTAGCTCCTACATACGTCTACAAGTGAAGACCATGTATTTAATCCACTTACCTTTATTGGCTACGGAAACGTATGTTCCTGCTGGACACACAAGACATTCTGTTTCATATTCATTTCTGCCGCCTTTAAAGGACTTATATTTGCTTGATAAAGAATCATTAAATTGGCATTTACGTTTCGGCATTATGAAACGCCGGAATCATAGATTCACTACACAGACACAACCTTTATGAACGCCAACCCAAAAAAAATGGTGTTTAACACTGCCACCTTGCGGTCAGACATTTGAAGCTTATCCTTTTAATTCAAATTTCAAGGCGCGAATGTCTCGTTAGCTACACAGCGTATATCCTATACGTAAAAAAGTACTACTCTACTACTATTCCTTACTTAATTATGCATAAATAAATGACAGGTGAATATATTTTCACAAAATGGAGGACATTTTGGAATTATTCAAAATTCCTCCCGGACCCTGCACAGGAGGTTGAAATGTAGGACATGTCCGGGAAAATGAGGACGTCTGGTCACCCTGCCCGTGAGGTACAGATATCTTTGATGACCTGAGATATAGCAGAGATAAGTGAATTGGAAAAAATTTTGGACATTTTCCAAAATATAAGAGACCGTGATATGGGTAGGCGTCTGAACCCACCGGGGACCCAAAATAATGGAAACCATAATTAAACAAGGGGGCACCACACGTACATCGAGATGCGAGGGGAGAAAATAATAGTCGAAACGAATATTGGACATGTCAGGGGTGTAAATTTGAAAATTTTGCTCAACGCATATTCTGTTATAGATTTAAACAGGCGAGGAACGGTCGTAGGCACAGAACACTACCACAACACACCAATCCAAATCAGCGAGGAGAGGATGGCCACCACGGAGCGCCGAGGAGTAGCGGGAATATCACCGGTAACGGAAGTGGGTACGTGCAGGTGGGTGGTGCAACAGCTCAACCGGGAAACTAGAGAGGACAATGGAGGAAGGGACCCAGGCATTGTCACTAAATAACAGCGAGGTCCAGGATGACAACAGCTATCAGAGTCACCTCGTATTAACTGATATATCCCAGGAATTAATAGAAGAGGACAATTCCGACTTGATGAAACCAGAGGTCGGATTGACTGAGGTAATCATCACCATAGAAGGTAAGAAAGTGAAAACCTTGGTAGATATGGGGAGCGAGGTGTCAGTAATTTCAGAACATATTTTAGAGGAATTAAAAGGGGTAAACAAAAATATTCCATCATTACCCATAGCGGGCGTTACTATAGTAGGGATTACCGGGGTGGGGAGTAAGCATGTCACAAAACAAGTTCAGTTAAACATGGTCATAAACGGGGGGAATATGAAAATACATTTTTAGTCATACGTGGTTTAAATTTGGAGGTGATTTTAGGTAACGATTTTTTAATAAGGTACAAAGCGGTGATTGATTTCCATAAACGGGTATTAGAATTAGATAATGAGCTTGAGCCAATCAGAAAAGTTTTAAAGAGGTGTTCGCAGAGTTGCCTGGTCGAGCCAGGAACTATGAGTGTGTGCTAGAAGTAAGGGAACATGCACCCTATGTACAAAGAAGTTATCTCGTACCATATTCAAAAAGAAAAGCGGTTCAAGTAGAGTTGGATAGAATGTTGGAGGGAGATATTATTGATCAGTGTCCCCGTATTCTAACCCGTTAGTTGTAGTTATCAAGAAAGATGGGAGGGTAAGATTGTGGCTAGATGCCCGTAAAATAAATCAGATCATCATTCCGGACCGGGAGTCACCCAAAGCAATAGATGAGATATTTCAAAAATTTAGCGGAGTTAAATACATGACCTCATTAGATTTAACCGCAGGGTATTGGCAAGTCCCGTTAGCATGTGAAAGTAGGAAATACACGGCGTTCCTTTTCAATGGAAAAAATTACCAATTTAAACGGTTACCCTTCGGGCTTAATACCAGTGTGGCCAGTTTTATAAAGTGTTTAGATGAGATATTACAACCAAACAATTTAGATTTTTTAACCATTTATGTAGATGACATACTGACAGCCTCACGCACGTTCTCAGAACACATGGAGCATTTAGAATATGTGTTAGACAAATTGCATAAAGGGGAGCTGACTGTCAACTGGGAAAAATCTGAATTTTTACAGAAATAAATACATTTCTTAGGTTTAATAATTACACCAGAAGGGATAAAAGCCAACCCAGAGAAGGACGAGTCAAATTTGAAATTCCCTGAACCTAGAAATATCAAAGAGTTGCAAAGTTTTTTAGGGTTATGCAATTTTTATAGAAAGTTTCAGAAAAACTATGCCCATATAACTTCAAAATTGAGTGCGGTGTTGCAAAAGAATAAACAGTGGAGATGGGAAGAAAAAGAAAGAAATGCATTTAGCGAGATAAAGGACCACTTTGTTAACATGATCATGAAGAATCACCCTAACTTTGAACGGAAATTTTACTTACAGACGGACGCTAGCAATGTCGCTCTAGGTGCTGAGCTGTACCAGGAGGATGACTACAAGGAACATCACACCATCGCTTTCGCCAGCTGTACCTTGCTAGCGGCCAACAGGAATTATACAACAACCGAGAAGGAATTACTAAGTATTGTCTTTGCCGTGAAGAAATTCCGAACCTATCTGTTGGGAAATTCTACCATCATCAGGACTGACCACAAGGCATTATTATCTTTCCTAAACACCTGCAGATTGACACACAGCAGACTAACCAGGTGAGTGTTAGCTCTACAAGAGTATAACTTTTCTTGGGAGTATATTAAGGGGGTGGAAAACAAGATACCCGACACTTTATCCAGGGTAGATACAGAGGGAATGAGAACAGGGAGAGACTTAAAAGAAATAGAAATATTTAGGCTTAGCAGGGAAGATAGACTTTTCGGGGAGGAATTAAAAGATATTCAAAATATGCAACGGTCAGATAACAAATTGAACAAGATCATAACCAGTTTAGAATCCAACTTAGATAATTTTGGGTATAGACAATATTTTCAGATATATAAAGGGAGTTTGTTTAAGAAAATAGAGGGGGGGGGGCGCGATTGGAGATTAATTATACCGGAAAGGCTAATAGAAAAAGTCGTGTGGGATTGTCATCTCAGGTATGGGCACTTTGGGGCTAAAAAATGTGTAACCGTATTAAAGGAGTCATGTATATTTAAAAACGTGGAGAGGCGTGTTCGCAAATTATTAAGGGGATGTGATTTATGTCAAAAGTCCAAAGTAGTCAACTATCGGTTGGAAGGAGAGTTAAACTTTATCAAACTAGAAAGGCCTTTTGATTTAGTTGCAGGTGATTTGTATGGCCCGTTACCTAAGGGTAAGGGAGGAGTGATGTATGTTTTTGTAGTGTTGGATACTTTTTCTAAGTTTGTGAAATTATATAGCATCAAGAGAGCAACCAGTAAGGTTTTGAGTGAGAAGATAACGCGGGATTACATGGTCAACGTGGGAAAACCAAAAGTAATACTTTCTGATCACGGACCACAATTCATCAGTGGTAAATGGCGGCAGACTCTGGGCTGGGAAGGTATAATACCAAAGCACACAGCAGTGTACCATCCACAATCCAATCAAGCAGAGAGAGTGATGAGAGAAATTGGCAGAATCTTTAGAGCGTATTGCCATACCAAACATAGTGAGTGGCCAATGTACTTAAAGAAAATTGAGGATTGGTTGAACTGCACAACACATGAGTCTACTGATTTCACCCCATACGAGTTAGTGAAGGGAACACGCCCACAGAGAATTTTAGAACAACTATTTGAATATCAAATGGAAAGTAATACCGTTGATAGATGCGTAAAGCTTAGGTTAGCCAATGAAAGTTTACTCACAAAGGGAGAGAGGAGAAAACGTAGACATGACGCGAAGGGTAAGTGTACTAAATATGAAATAGGTCAGCGAGTGTTTGTTAGAAGGCACGACTTATCGAGTGCGCAGGATAAAGAAATCAAGAAATTCTTTTTGTTGTATGAGGGGCCGTATGAGATAATAGATATCAAGATGGGTAACGCGTATGTACTGCAAAATCAAGTAATGCAGGAGATAGTGGGTACGCAGAACGCGACGAATTTAAAATTGTACTGGACTAAATAGAAATAGTTGTATAAATAATGTAATTGTATATGAAAAAAAGTTTGTGTGTTTAGAAACAATATGTAAATGTTTGTATGAACAAATACATACATTGTAAGAATAATTGTGAATTGAAAAAGTAATAACAAACAAGTATCTTGTATAAATGTGAATAGATTATATTCTAGGTGAAATAATAGTACTAAACTATTATTTTGTACCCGCTATTTGTGATGTTCAGTAAAGACATGGTAATGTGACGAAGTAATAGAAAGCGTGACGAAGGGAAATGAATAGTGCTAGATAAAACATTACATGTGTTGTAAGTTTTATGTAACTAGTGGTATAGTTTTTGTGGATTTTATATGTAACTATGTAGAGAGATTAAACGTAAATAGATTCCCCACTTTCGGGTGGTCACGGCCTCACCGAACCCTGACCGTGGAATTGGCTTATCTTTAACCGGCTATGGTCAGGGCACATTATGTTTCGCGCTGCCTAAGTCTGGCCATAGCTTGCTATCGTTGTAAAGGTGAATTTAGAAATTTAACCTTTTTGAAAATTTTGAGGAATCCCTAAGGAACTATGGAACAGCAGCTGTCCATCGAATGGGATGGTAGACTGTTTAAGGGCATGTAACTAATTTTTAGTAGGATTACTGGTATCCTTGGATACCAGTAATGCCGAATGTTCTATAACGCCGAAACAAGAACGGTGTAAGCAGCGTTTACACAATAAACATTTCAGTTCTTGTAGAAGCAAATGGGCGCTACAGTCCAACATAAAAGTCAATAGAGTGTGTGGAAAGGAGCTGGCCGTTACAAGCCAGGGGCATAAATATAGCATTTATGCAAATGTGTAGATGCCTTGCACGGTTTACCCGTGAGGTTATTTACCAAATTGTAACGGGGTTAGGGGGGGAGATATTATAAAATGATGTGGAAGGAGAGTTGTTTGTAAATGATTATCATGATCATAATTGTGATAAAGTATCGATGGAGATTGTCCTGGTACTATATGCATCTGTTGTGTTACATAATTTGCGATTCTGTATTAATCCTGTTTTGCATTGTATAAAGTTAACCGAAGTAATCTGCCTTATAAGGGAGACATTAAATGTATATTCTAATAAAAACATAAATGGAAATATTGATAAATTGAACTCATAGTTGAACTGTTAAATTAATTTTTGTGTTTGAATTCTATCTTGTAAAAGTATCATTATATGTAGTATCAATCAAATGTACCTTGTTAGATTAAGGGTATATAGTAAACCAAGTATTTATGTATTAGTGGATAAATAAGATGAGCAACCAGTACTTTACAAAGGACAAACCAGTACGGGCTAAGAGGAAACCAAATCAGTTGGGGATATGGCATTGTGAAAGACCAGTTATTGATGTTTTTGTTTGATTGTTATAGAGTCTTGTGATACTGTGGTGGCGTGCCTGTCTGACTTTAAGGTGTTGGGATCTCGACAAGGGAAGTCCATTAAGGTCATGCAGGTGCAGCCACAGTCGCCAGACTAGGGGGTAAGTTACCTATGATTTTAATAAGGAATTACGGGGGGTCGTGGCGCCATATCCTAGCTGGGCCTCTTAGGTTTTAGCAATGAGAGTTTTTATGCTTCGGCATAAAACCTCTCATTGGGGGGGTATTGTGACGGTACAACAGGGGTAGGTTTTATTCCTAATATTTAAAATCTGTAGACGACCTTTGAGGTAACCCTTTTCATTTACCCAGTGTGTACTTTTGGTCACTGACTGTAGCGCCATGTGAGGTATGGACCGGTACAGGACTGTCCATTATCAGTAAAGTGCGTATTTGTGTGGACGAGAGCGCGTGTGTGCCGCCTTTTGCAACATGTGCTCAGAGGACACGAAAGGGCATAAGAAAATATGTAGTCTCCGAACCAAATTCATCACGGAAGTAAGGCGAATTATTTCCGCTAGCCGCATTTGAACCAATCAGCGAACGCAAAACAGGCAAAGCGCTCTACCAGACCATGAGGTAGAAAAAGCAATGCATCCGATAGCCATTTTGGACGCTTTCAGTTGACTAAAATCCTTCAGACCGCGCGGTCAGAAAAAATAGTGCTCTCGAGCAAAATTACGGTCGATCGACAAAAAATATATAGCAAATAATGTGAAACACCGGTGTGGTAGTAAATAATGAACAGTGAACATTAGCAACAAAATTTAAACTGTTAAGGGTCGTTTTTTCGGAGTGAATTAAAAGCAGAAGAGTGAATTTACCATGATTGGGCAACATAGCAGATAACATCTCCTGTTAAGTATCAACTAACTTTCAACCCTAAAATCATTTTATTTTCATTAAAAGAATAAATCAGTTAAAATAAAAAATAAATATGAGGTCTCTAATTTAGGGGGGTGAGAAGTATGAGAGAGAGAGAAAGAGAGAGAGAGTGAGGAAAGTACTGGTTTGTCAAATAATTATTTAGTAGTAGTTCGTAATAATTATTCATTATTGATTTTGTTGTAATCATTCGCATATAAGTTCACATAAGTAATGTTGTTAAAGAATAGTTTGTGAAGGAAAGAGAGAGCGGGAGAGAGAGAATTGAAGTTTGAGATATAAAAAAAGAGGTTTGTTTAGCATAACATGTGTTAGGCTTAGTCATTTCGCCTGTAACCATTTCCTATACTTTATGCTAAAAAAACTCGACTAACGACTCGTGGAATTTTCTGAGGTAAAGTCAGATCGCAAAATTAATTAAAGGTTGTGCAATGGGAAGAGTATAAAAGTTTATACGTTAACTTCAATGAACGTGTTGGCGGCCCTGAAGTTTTTTTTTGGTGTGTGAAGGTAAGTCTGCGAGAAAAGATCGCAAGGTAAGTAAGATTCTAGCACTGCATTTATTAAATTTGTTTGTTACTTTACAAAATCAATTCAGGTAATTTTACAAACTTAATATTATACATTACAAATATAAAACAATGAAAATAATTAATAATTAGACATTAGCAACACAATTGACAAGAAAAAATAAAATAAAAAAAATAATTGTCTATTCTATAGCTCATAGTTCATTAATTCTCAACATGGCGCGCTGCTGTCCCTCTTTAACAACATTGAAAGAAAGCAAGAGATGACATTTTCCTTGAGTGGTACACACACTACTGAATGTTTAATCAAAATTATATGAGTTCTACACTTCTGTTGGTTCAAAATAAGTTTGTGTCACTCACTTTGTATATCAGATTATGTTTATAAATGTATTCTCACTAAATGTGTTCTTTATTTAGTTTGTATTGAAGTGTTGTGTAAAACGTTGATAGTGGTCTTCATGGCTTTTAGTATTAAAACGATCTCACCAAATTCAAGATGTAGTACTCCATTTTATGATATTATTTTCAGCTTTCCTTCTTCAGGTTGGTTGAATATATATTGTTCGTTAGTTTACTGATATCTTCTATAACTTTACTTGTTTTTTTTCTATAACTTTCTTCTCTAATATTAGTTGGATTGGCAAATGATTCTGTTTGTTCTTTCTGCATTGAACACCCACACTAGACAAGACAAGACAGATCATTCTTCCTTGTAAAACCAGCTTTAGATTCATCTATAAGAAGCCTTGGTTTGTTTGGTGTATTTTTCGGTCTCAGGGCTGTTTTATCCGCCTCCAGTAAACATAAGTTTTTTAATATAACCTTACGTTTCCTGTTAATTTTATATTGTCACCCACACTAATGAAGTTGATTTTATTGTTATATGGTCACTTTATATAATATACATGCCATTCTCACCTTTTGGCCATACTAGGTTCACCACACTATATTTTTATCATTGTTTACACTGTGTCTTTTGCACTGTTGCATTGTTATTATTTATCACTTTTTTATTCACTTATCTCACCTTGTATGTTTTTTGAATAAACACAATTGTGAAAATAATTACCTTGTCTTTACCATAACACTATATATGAGCTAATTACAAATCCAGTCTTAGGTTAAAGACCTAGCTTGACTTTTAGGCTTGTGTTATACAAATGATTTTGCTTAACTCTAAATACATTTTTTACTTACATACTACAACATTATTATTTATAATACAGTATTATAATAAAATATACAAAATCTCTTCCCTAATCTATTGGGTAATTAGTATGTCAAAGACACAGTCCAGTCTAGTCCTTTATTATGTCTGTTTGTATAATCATTTACTATGTTTGTTTACAAGGCTAATTCCTGTTTTTAATTTATTCATGCATCTGTAAAATACTTATTTTTTATTCATGGTTTATTGTTTTAGTTATTATAATTCTTCTTTATATAATTATTTTTGGTTGTTCTCATTTGATTACTCATTCTTTATTGCATTCCTCATTCAGTTACATAGTATTTATCTATTTGATTAGTTTTACTATACATTTTGATGATTAAATTGAGTTTCCTTTTCCTTTTTGTATTATTTCGTGATGCTACATATTGCCTCCCTGCCAAAAATGATTATTTCTGAAAGCAAATTTATATGGTTGAGGAAATGGTCATTTACATTGACTTAGTTTCTTCATAAAATTTCTTCAATGAAGCCTGGTTATATGTTCCTTTAGTCTTCTTAGTAATGGGATCCATTATCTCACAAGTATTATTTGATCTATCTTTGATAATGATGTATGGTCCAGTTTAAAGTAGTAACAGTTTCTTTGTAATTCCTTCCATGGTACTGGGTAATTCTCTATTCCTAAGTAACACCTTCTCTCCTACTTGATATTTTATGACATTTGTTGTTTTTTTTTTGGTGTTTATTCTTCTTTTCTGTCTTTTCGATTATTTTTTTATAAAATCTTACAGTATCAAACCTGTATTCAAGGTTTTCAGGAAAATTGATCATTTCTTTAATTTCTCTGGGTGGTTGTTTTTCATACATGACTGTGTATGGGGTGGTTTCTATTGACTGGTGATATGCCAAATTTAGGAAACTTTCTGCTGCTGACAGGTACTCAATCCACCCTCATTGTTGGTCAAAACCGTATGTTCTAAGTATTCTTCCAACCTCCCTTAGTAACTCTCTCAGCTGGATTGCTACTTGGATGGTAAACTGAGATTTTATATGTTTTTATACCATGGTTTAATAGGATATTTTTCCACTTTCTCCCTTTGAATTGCGTACCGTGGTCAGTAATAATGGATTTCGGTGTTCCTAGTTCTGGTATGTACTGATTAATGATTACATCGATTTTCTTATTGGTGATTGCGCGGGTAATGGGATATAATTTTGTAAAATGATCGAACATTATTATGGTAAATTTATATCTGTCGTCCTCCACTGCGAGGAAATGGTCCGCATATATCCAGAAATACTTTTTCTAATTTATGTTTTGATGTTATGGGTATCATTACTCCTTTTTTCCCATTGTTACATTTTACTAATTGGCAAATATGACACGTTTGGATATAGCTTTGGACTCTTCTATTATATCTTTAATGTACACCTGTTCTTCCAACGCTTTGATTACCTTTAGTACTCCCATGTGACCATATCGAATGTGGTAGTCCAAGATTAATTCTTTTTCAATGGTTCTGGGTATTATTAATTTCCAATTATTCTGGTTGAATTTAGTTTTTACAAATAATATGTCGTCATGTATACAGTAAAATTGTACTATATTGTCATCTTGCTCAGTTAATCTTTGTCTGATTTTAATTAATTTTGCATCCGTCTTTTCTTGTTGTTTAATTTCTCTAACAATGTTCTCCAAATCAGATCTATTCTTTATTATATGGTATATCTTTGCTACTTCTTCTTTTTCTCCTTCAAAAGTCTGGTTTTCTAAGTTAATTTGAGATAGTCCGTCGGCTGCGATATTTTTCTTTCCTGGTATATATTCCCAATTTATATTGTACTCCTGTAATGCTAGTACCCATCTGGTTAACCTACCATGGCTTAATTTACACTTTTTTAGAAGTTATATTGATTTCTGGTCAGTGGGGGACTAGCAACTCTTAGGCCCCTGGGCCCTATTTTCTCAGTGGCCCCCTTCCCCACCCCTCCACCCGCTCAGCATAAATTATAAACTACAACCATTACAAAACAGGCCTCATTCAAGGAAATGGAGATATCTGTGATAACCTCTATTAGTCACTTGATCTATTAGTATTTGTGATCAACCTGATATTAGTCACTGCCTTGCACTGTTAATTAATTATTGGTGGTAGTAAACTGCGTGTTTGACTTGGTTTTTCTCATTAGAAAAAAAAATTGGCCCTGCGGCCCCTGGGCCGGGCTCATCGGGCCCAATTGGTAATCCACCACTGTTTCTGGTCAGACCTGATATTTGATTCCCTCTTCTGGTATATAATCCCTGCAATAACCATCTTCCCTAACATGATAGCTGGCTCGGTTCTGAGGGGCACATTGGCTTCCAATTAACTCAGCCGTCCATACTATACCATCTGAGGTCAGAGACACCTCTCTGCTCAGGTCAATTATTGCTGAATATTGTCTCAACATATGACATCCTATTAGTACACTGAAAGGTAAACCGTGTGCTACCAAGAAAACCATGGGGATGATTACACCATTGCTTCTTAGGTCTAACAAAACTTGTTTTCTCACTGATTTATTTTGGCGTCCTGTAGCTCCAACCAATATGACATTGTTCATGGATAAAGTTGGTACGATTTTTCTACATTCCTTATGAATTCTGTCCAATTCTGTGCTATCTATCAGCAATACATTTGCACCAGTATCAATCATTATCTTAGTTGGAATTCCATTTATCTCAGCTGTTATGTAAGTAATTTCATTACTGTGATTTGTGATGTTGGCAGACTCCTCCTCCAGTAAAATATCTCTGATATTTTTTAAATAATTGTTTTTTATGATTGTTATCGTCTTGTGTGATGTATTATAGTTTTGTCTCAGTTGGTACCAAAAAGATTGGTTCAGTGACGGGCCATTATGAGTTTTCACTGCCGCCTCTCGTTTAAATTGTGACTTTCTTCATTGGTTCTATGTTGCTGCTGATTGGGTTGGTTATTGACATGTGACTCCTGTCTCTCTTCTTGATTGTTATTTAATGCTTCATAGTCATTCATCCTTCTACTGTCTTCGATACTCTTGCTTCTTCACATACCGTTTCTGTGATAATAATTAATCTCATTATTGTTATCTTTGTTGTAATTTTGATGTCCATAATTATTGTTGAAGCTTCTGCATCTTTGATAGTACCGTCTTCTAGGATCTCTGTTAGTTTCTCTATTATCGGTTTGGTATATGGTTTACTCTCGGTCGGTAAGTTCGATTACTATTATTATTATTATCACCATGATTCTGCTGGTTGTTATTGTTATTAATATTACTATTATGCTTATTATTATTATTACTAGTATTATTGTTGTTACTCCTTCCGATATAGTTATAATTTCTTTGTCGGCTTCAGCGTAATAGTTCTCATGTTCATAGTTTTTTAATAAGGCTGCCATAGCTTGTATGGTCTTGATTTGCCGGCAAAGTCTTGCTCTTGCAATTCCTTCTTCGTAGTGGTAAGATAATTTAGTAACCAAACATTCTTCAGGTAGGCTATATTAGGCTCCAAATTCCTGGCTAAACATACCTTACCTAGGAAATATGCTGTTGGTGATTGTCCTCTATGGGGATCATATTTGCCATTACAGATGTTATTCTAACTATATTCTGGGTAGATTCCGAGCAGTATTTGGCTTTGAATGGCGTGTCTGGTTGCAGTCCACAAGTTATCATTATGTCCTTGAAGTGCTTATCTAACATGCTCCTAATCGATGTCCACCTTGTTTCTCGGTGCCTGGCGATATTTTCTTCTATTCTTTCCAGGAACTCCATTGGGTTTTTTCTTATAGTTCTTGAATTAATTACTTCTCTATTATCGGTAGGTTGTACATTAGAGACACTAAACGGCCTACTCCTAATCATCTCTAGCTCTTCTCTGATGTTTACTAATTCTCATTGATGAATCTCTTTTATCTTCTCTTTATTATTAATTATTTGACCCTTTACACTATTCATGTTGGCAATAACGTCTTCAATTCTTTCTCCTATCCTTGCTTGTTCTCTTTGTATGTCTTCTTGGGTTTCCTTCTGCAATGATTCTATTAATTATATTATCTTCTTCTACATTATTTATTCATATGTGGACGTCTTCCTTAACTTGCTGTAGTTCCTGATTTGTCTGGTTCCACTTCTCATTTGTCTCTGAAATTTGTTGTCGTAAGTTCTTATTATTCTCCTCCATCTGATTTTTCATTTCCCTTCTGATTTCTGTCATTTGTTCTTCTATCTTCTTACTAATTTTTTCATTGTTATCTTCTATTTTCTTACTTAATGTTTCTTGCAATTGCTTATTATTAGTTTCTGTTCTCTTGTGGTTATCTTCTACCCTTCTATGTAATTATATCCTGTAGCTCCAAGTTGTTGGTGCCAAATATGTTATGTTTGTACTTATTGTTGAGTGTAAATGAGTATAAATGCTCAATTAGTCTCAGCAATATTCTGAGTTGTATGTTTAATGATATTCGTTTATAAATGAGAAGACACTTCTTTTGCTGCTCTGAATCATTCAATTTTTATTCCTTAATTCTCTTATTATAATAATTTTCTTATCTACTATTAATTAATAACAACTTTTCCTTTTTTTAAGGTTCCTGCTCCATCTAGCTCTCGGATGCATGAAACAATTTTTTATCTCAGCTATAACCAAATTAACAATCGTCTTCGGTAAAATTATAAATTCATACAACAAGTTTTACACTAATAACATACATGAAGAAAAAATTTTAATGTGTAGTAATTAATTGTTTTTTGTGTATGCTGGTTTGGATGTGAGTTCTTGTGATTATACAAAAGAAATCAATTCAGGTAATTTTACAAACTTAATATTACACATTACAAATATAAAACAACGAAAATAATTAATAATTAGACATTAGCAACACAATTGACAAGAAAAAAAAAATTGTCTATTCTATAGCTCATAGTTCATTAATTGTCAACATGGTGCGCTGCTGTCCCCCTTTAACAACATTGAAAGAAAGCAAGAGACGCCATTTTCCTTAAGTCTCTACTGAATGTTAATAAAAATTATATGAGTTCTACACTTTTGTTGGTTCTAAATAAGTATAAGTTTGTGTCACTCACTTTGTATATCATAGATTATGTTTATAAAATGTAGTCACACTAAATGTGTTCGTTATTTAGTTTGTATTGAAGTGTTGTGTAAAACGTTGATAGTGGTCTTCATGGCTTTTAGTATTAAAACGATCTCACTAAATTCAATTTGTAGTACTCTACTTCATGATATTATTTTCAGCTTTGCTTCTTCAGGTTGGTTGAATATATATTGTTCGTTAGTTTACTGATATCTTCTATAACGTTACTTGTCTTTTTCCTATAACTTTCTTCTCTAATATTAGTTGGATGGCAACTGATTCTGTTTGTTCTTTCTGCATCGAACACCCACACTAGACAAGAAAGACCTTTCTTCCTTGTAAAACCAGCTTTAGATTCATCTATAAGAGGCCTTGGTTTGTTTGGTGTATTTTTCGGTCTCAGGGCTGTTTTATCCGCCTCCAGTAAACATAAGTTTTTTAATATAACCTTACGTTTCCTGCTTATTTTTACATAATCACAATGTTTTCATTTCACTTAATTTTATATTGTCACTCACACTAATGAAGTTGATTTTATTGTTATATGGTCACTTTATTTAAAATACATGCCATTCTCACCTTTTGGCCATACTAGGTTCACCACACTTTATATTTTATCATTGTTTGCACTGTCTCATTGTTATTATTTATTACTTTTCTATTCACTTATCTCACCTTGTATGTTTTTTGAATAAACACAATTATGAAAATAATTACCTTGTCTTTACCATAACACTATATATGAGCTAATTACAAATTCAGTCTTAGGTTAAATACCTAGCTTGACTTTTAGGGATGTGTTATGCAAACAATTTTGACAAGCAGAATTATCACTGTTGCACACTACTATATAAAAATTATTCCGATTAACGCTTTCAAGCTTCACAGCTCATCGTCAGATCGGAAAAAAAAATAGAATACCCTAAGCTATTGGGTAATTAGTATGTCAAAGACACAGTCCAGTCCAGTCTAGTCCTTTATTATCTCTGTTTGTATAGTCGTTTACTATGTTTTTTTACAAGGCTAATTCCTGTTTTTAATTTATTCATGCTTCTGTAAAATACTTATTTTTTATTCATGGTTTATTGTTTTAGTTATTATAATTCTTCTTTATATAATTATTTTTGGTTGTTCTCATTTGATTACTCATTCTTTATTGCATTCCTCATTCAGTTACATAGTATTTATCTATTTGATTAGTTTTACTATAAATTTTGATGATTAAATTGCGTTTCCTTTTTTGTTTTATTTCGTGATTCTACAATATATATTATATAATTATATGCACAAACACTTTCTGCTACAGTCCGTTTCTTGATGTATATAATATATATTTTATAATGTCTTTACCTCTAGATGTTTTCTCCCTATTTGGAACATGTTTCGGGAAGCCTTGTGTTCCCATCTTCAGCCTTCCTGATTTTGAGCCTTGTGAGGTATTTGTGTGTTGGCTGGTTGTTGCTTTGGTTTCCTGTTGGTCTCTGGTGCTTTAAATTGGTATTATTGTGTGTGATTGTGGTGTATATATTAGTATTTTGTGTATTTTCTATGTTGAGTGCTTTGAAAATTGTGTCATGTTTTGTATTGATTTGTACACAAAACAAACTAATACCTGAACAAATACAACAACCTGAACAAATACCTGGAAACCAAAGCAACAACCAGCCAACACATAAATACTTCACAAGACTCAAAATTAGGAAGGCTGAGGATGGGAACACAGGGCTTCCCGAAGGATGTTCCAAATAGGGAGAAAACATCTTGAGGTAAAGTAATTATAAAATATATATTATATACATCAAGAAACGGACTGTAGCAGAAAGTGTTTGAAATATATATATATATTCAATCACTTTCTGCTACAGTTCGTTTCTTGATATATATAAAGTAATTTAAAATTTATGTTTATATTACCTCAAGATGTTATTTTTCCTATTCGGAACATGTTTCGAGAGCACCAGACGCAAGATCGCGAAGGCTGAGGATGAGAGCACGGGAGCTCTCGAAACATGTTCCGAATAGGAAAAATAACATCTTAAGGTAATATAAACATAAATTTTAAATTACTTTAAATATATATATACACACACACACACTTTTTGCTATAGTCTATTTCTTGATGCATATAATATATTTAATATTTATAAGAACTTTACCTCAAGATGTTTTGTTTTTTCCCTTATTTAGAACATGTTTCGGGACACTTATTGTTCCCATCCTCAGACTTCTTAATTTTGAATCTTGTGGAGTACTGGTGTGTTGGTTGGTTTTTGATATTATGGTTTCCCATTGGTTTTTGGTATTTTTAATTGGTATTACTGTGTGTGATTGTGGTGTATATATTAGTATTTTGTGTATTTTTGATGTTGAGTGGTTTGAAAATTGTGTCGAGTTTTGTATTGATTTCTATTTGTTCAGGTGTTAGTTTGTTTTTTGTTTGTATATTTGTAAATTTTCCCAAATGTTCATTATGGTGCCTTTCTGTGGTATGTGTTTTATTAGTATCATGTTGGTTATTCTGGGAATTCATGTCCAGTGTTTATTGCATGTGTGGCCAATTCCACACATTTATATAAATTTATATTTATAGATTTATATATTTCTGTTTTTTTGTATGCGCGTTTAGATGTTCAAAATAACGTTTTATCAGTTTTTTTTTTTTGTCTTATGTAACATTTATTGCAATCTTGTCATTCAATTTGGTGTATACCAGTGGTTGTATTATCTTCATTGTGTGGGTTATTTAGTTTTTGTAAAGTATTTTTATTAGTTTTGTATGCTATTTTCATGTCTGTGTTTTCAAATAGTTTTGTTATCTTTGTCATTTTATTATTTATGTATGTGAATGTGGCCCATTTTTTATTGTTGTTATTATTTATGTGTTGTTCATTTTGATTATTTCTTAATTGTTCAGTTTTTATTTTATATTTGATTTTTTCTATTTTATTTATAGTATTTTTATTGTATCCATTTTTATGAGCAATTTGGTATATTGTTAAGTTTATTATTTTTATAAATTTATTAATTAACTTTGTGTTTACAAATCTACACAAAGAGTTCTGGTAGCCGCCATGTTGTCTGCTACCAACTTAAAGTTTTACTCACCAGGTCCAGGTAATCGTTTAGACGAGCTGAAAACAAGATGGTTGCTTGGAATAACTAATAATTCAAATTCAAATGTTCAAATCAATCTTACTTTATTAAATTATAAAAATCCAATTAAATTTATCTTTTTCAATCAAAATAAAAACTTTATACATTCCTTTCAACCCCATCATTACATACAAAATCTTCCTTCTCCCTCTCTTACATTTTTGTTTCAGTAATAATAAAAAAAAAAGAAAATAAAATAACTTGCTACAAACTTAACTTATATAACGGAAACCAGCGCTTGCGCACACACACACACACACACACACACACACACACACACACACACACACACACACACACACACACACACACACACACACCAAGACTTTAGGAGATCTCCATTTTTATTAAAATAATGAAATTGAAATTTTATGAGCCCTGGTTGCAATTTTTTGGTTTTACCCTCGTTGTTCACTTAGCTGATATTTGAGTCCAGAAGAACAGCTCTGTATTTTCTGTCATTTCGTACACTTTTTGTTGCTTTCACTATATAATGCCAAAACTGTGATTACATTAAAACAAACTGTTATTCACATTACTATGTAAATTTTGATTTTATAGCACATTTTCGAACTGCGGGCGCCCGCGATTTCATTTCGGAACTTATACATGCTATTCGCATGAGTTGTTATTGCAGACTGGGGTGAAATTTAAAGTCTCAATTCCTGAGGTAGTGAGGGAAGTCACGTGATGGCAAACTTTTGTTCTTACAAGTTGTAACAAGTACAAATAAAAGCTAAGAGGTTCGTTTTAAAACCTTAATGCTCTTCAACTTTTCGCTCCGCTGTGGGTAGTGCCGATTGGTAACTAGCCGCTGTTCGACTCTTTTAAGCCCCACTGTTGCGAGCGCCAATTTGTAACAAGACCTGTAAGCTGTAGTTACAAATAAAAGAAAAAAAAAATTTTATTAAAAAAATTTCTGAAAAAAAATTTTGTTTGTTTATGGTGTATATAATTTGTAATTAATTCTGTTTTATTGTTTTAAACACATTTCTAAAATTCTGAAAGGTAATTTTGTTTTTCACCACTCCTAATCTTATCCTTTTTTCTTGATTTTGGGGTATCTAGTTTATCTCCTGCTCCTAATCTCCTAGGTAATCTCCTGGTTGTTTAATATGAGTTTTCTTTAATTCTTTCTTTGACTTTTATGGTTGTAATTTTTATTATTTGATTATGGTTTTTCTTTTATTGTGGTGTTTTCCTTTGAAGTTTAATTGAATTTCATTTGACATTCTTCGAGTGTATGTAATTTAATTATTTTTTATGATCTTAAATGAATTAATTATTGGTGGAATATCTGTCATGCTACAGAATGCCCTTCTCCAGAAGTGATTTTTTCAGACTATACTTGCTTTGTCTGAAACAATTGCTTATGATAATTATTATAGTTTTTTTATTATTCTTGACTTCCTTCCAATTCTAAAATTTTTCTTATTCATATTTGAGCTTATATCTTTCTCCTTCTCACTTGATCTTCCTTGATAGTAATAGTCATCTGAGTTTCATATTTATTATTTTATTTTCATATTTCTTCTTAGTATTTTTTCCTTGGGATATTTCCTCCCTATCGTTCCCTAATTTGTGAGCTGGTTCAGTTCAGAGAGGCACAGTACGCTACTTCCTCTGCTGTCCAATACTTCACTTCTTATTTGAGTACAGAGGCAAATCATCTCTGCTCAAAAAACATATTAATACTGCTGAAATTATCTACAGACAGATTAAAAAATTATTCAGAATAGTACACTTTTGTTACTATTTAAAAAATATCTTTGGATACTTTACTTATTATATTGCTCAGAGATTTTAATATTCCTATCTCAGTTGTTCTTCTGACTCTTTAACTTGATGGTTCATTCATTTGATATTATGGTAGGAAGCTCTTCTATTAGTACAATTTTCAATTTTTCTTATCATATAACCCTTTTGGTTATTAATGCTTTATTCCTTTCTGTTTTTTTATTACAATCTGCTTTGGTTTACAGTAGCATATTTTTATGACATTTTTGGTTCGTTACTCTGTTTTTATTAGTTCCACTTGTTCTATGTTCTAGAACTTTCTTATAACTGTCGTTATTACAATTGACTTTTACTTCATAACATTTCACATTAATTTGTTTAATTACATCATATCTTTGATTTTATTCTCAAATTACTCCTCTCTTGGTTTTTATTCTTTCGAATGAATGTTTTAATTAATTTAATAATGAGGTCATCATTTCTCCTCATACCACTTCAAAGTTTTATTATTTTATATTTCCACATAAGTTTCTGTATTTTATCATATTTAATCAATCAAATCGTATCACTGATTTTTATTCCCTTTTGTATCATTTTATTGAAGGTTTTTTACACTTTATATTTATTGAAATTAGACATTATCTTACTCCTTCAGAATTACTTGGTTTAATTCTAAATTCTGTTTCTTTTATTTATCTCATTAAGATTTTCTTTAAATATGGTAAATATATTGTATTATTACCATAAATATGGTATGAGTTCTCTTCTTTTTATTTCACCATAGTTTTTTCTAATAATTGGTTTGTAAGTTTTTCTTACATTGTTTTGAGTTTTTATGGTTCAAAAATTCTTTTCCTCTTTGTTCCATAAAGTGTTTTATAAATAATTGGTTGGTAAGTTGTGCTTACTCTTGTTTTAGAATTTGTTCATCGATTCAAAATTCTTTTTATACTCTTGCCAAAATGTTTCCTTCAAATAATTGGTTAGTAAGGTGTGCTTACTTTATTTTTGAATTTATTCATTATATTTCTTCATGGATGCCTGGTTATAGACACCCTTAATTTTACTGGAACCCATCTCCTTAATTTCATAAGTGTTATTATTATTGTTTTTGGAGATTATATATGGTCCAGTGTATAAAAGCAATAATTTCTTAGTTATCCCTTCTAGTGAACTGGGTAACTCCCTATTTTTCAATAAAACTTTCTCTCCAATGGTATAGGTAATTATCTTACCCATCCCTTTATTATATTTAATCCGCTGTTTCTCCTGGTCTTCGGCCACCTTATTATAAAATTTAATTTTATTAAAAATATATTTATTTTCTCTCGGGAACTCCAATATTTCTTCGATCTCCCTTGGGGGTTGTCTTTCGTACATGGCGGAGTATGGGGTAATTCCTATGGCTGGGTGGTATGCCAGGTTGAGGAATTCTTCTGTGGCCTCTAGATATTCTTGCGACCTCCTCTGTTGATCGTGGCAATACGTCCGTAATATGCGCCCCACCTCTCGCAATACTCTTTCTGCCGGGTTACTGCTCGGGTGGTATACCGATGTTTTATAGGTATGAACCCCCATCGACAGTAGTGTATCCCGCCATTTTTTCCCCTTGAACTGGGTTCCGTGATCGGTGATGATCGAAACTGGTTTTCCGACGTTTGGGAAGTACTGGTTGGTTAAGATATCGAGAATTTTATTTGTAGTCGCCCAATTCGCTGGGTATAGCTTGATGAATTTCGTAAAATGGTCCATCACGATGACTAGATACTTGTATCTGTGACGGCCCCCACTGCGGGGAAATGGCCCGCAGATGTCCAGGAATACTTTTTCTAGCTTCGATTGAGAGGTTATCGGAATCATTTGCCCTTCCTTTTTCTCGTTATTGGACTTCACGAGTTGGCAAATGCGGCAACTCTTTATGTACTTTCAGACCTTCCGATTAATATCCTTAATGTGGCAGCTCTCTTCCAGGGCCTTTATCACCTTTAAGGCGCCCATATCGAACATGATAGTTATTCACTATCTCCTTTTCGATATGGGTTGGAATAACAACTTTCCATTCTTCCTTATTTAAAGATGGTTGTAAAAACAGTATCCCGTTGTGTAATTTATAATATTGGGCGATAGTCTCGTCCCCTGCTTCCAATCTTGTTTTAATGGATAGTAACTTCGGGTCTGCTTGTTGGTGTGTGCTCAGGTTTTCCAATATTGATTGTAGATCGGCGCTGTTACTTAGAATGTGGTATACCTTAAGTATACTTTCCTTTTCCCCCTCGAACGTTTGTTTATCAATGTCTATCCTAGACAACACGTCCGCGACGACATTCTTCTTTCCGGGGATGTACTCCCACTTAAGGTCGTACTCTTGCAGCAATAGTATCCACCGTGTCAACCTTCCGTGACTTAGTTTACATCTCCTTAAGAACGATATAGACTTATGGTCTGTCCGGACGGTAACGGGGTAACCAAGGATGTATGTGCGGAATTTCCACACGCGAACACTACACTTAACAATTCCTTTTCAGTGACGTGATAATTCTTCTCGCACTGATTTAATGCTCTACTGGCAAAGCAGATCACGAGATGTTCGCCCGCCTCATCCTCCTAATACAACGTTGTGCCGAGGCTGATGTCACTGGCATCGCAATTCAGATAGAACGGTTTGCTGAAATCCGGATGGCGAAGTATTATAGGTTCCAGGAATTTCTGTTTAATTACTGTTAATGTATTATTTTGTTCTGTACCCCATATCGATTTATTCTTGGATGACAGTTGCGGCTGAAATCTGGCGGTCAATTCAGAGTACTTTTCCTGGAACTTGCGGTAGTAATTACAGAGTCCCAGGAATGACTGTAATTGCCTTCGATTCTTAGGTGTGGGAAAGTTTTGAATCGCTTCTACTTTTTCAGCCAATGGTGAGATTCCCTGGTCGTTCAATATAAAACCCAAGAATTGAATTTCCTTGGCGATAAAGTGAGATTTCTCTAGCTTTAGCGTGATGTTATTTGCCGCTAATTTCTTTAGTACGTGTTCCACACGGTAGCAGTGTTCCTCCCAAGTTTCTGAGGACACTAGCAAGTCATCAACGTACACGGTGGTGAACTGTAGTGCTTCTTGGCCAAGTATCTGGTCCATGCAGTGTACAAAGACTGCGACTGAATTCACCAGTCCGAAAGGCAACCTCTTAAACTGGTAGTTCTGCCCTTCGAATATAAAGGCCAGATACTGGCGACTCTGTGGATGTAATTCCACCTGCCAGTACCCGCACACCGTGTCCCAGGTACTAAAGTACTTGGTACCGTGGAAACGTTTCAAAATCTCTTCAATCTCACCGGGCGAAGTCCTGTCATTAATAATCATCTTATTAATCTCCCGCGCATCTAGGCACAAACGGACTTGTCCGTTTTTCTTAGGAATAGCCACGATAGGACTTGTGTATGGGGATTGGCTACTCTCTATTATGTCACGGTTAATCATCTGTTTTATTTCAGCTCTTACAGCTTCCTTTCGTGATTGCGCGATGGGGTAAGACTTCCGGTTAAAGTCCACTCTGTCTCGGAACTGTAGAGTACACTGGAAGTTTTTTACTTTACCGGGCTCGTCAGAAAAGACTGATTTATATTTTTCGTATATTTCAATTAATTTATTCGCTTGGTACGGTTGTAATTTCTCTCCGGTTATACCACTCCGGAAATCCCTGATCTCCTGGATTTTTTGGGACCATACGTCTTCATTTGAGTTATCGTCTACCTTCTGTTCAATAATAGAGGTGGGATGTATATAGTTAATCTTATGAATTTGTTGGTGGATACTGTCAGGAATTACTTGGTCACTACCAACCAAGTTAGCCGTCCAAGTGTGTCCGTTGGTAAATAGAGACAATTTCTCGGTTCGCAAATCAATTATGGCGGAATTCCGCCTGAGCACATCACATCCGACCAATATATTAAACGGCAGCCCGCTCGCCACCAAGAATTCCATTTCTATAGCTATACCGCAGCTCATCACACTGGCGGAGACTTGCCTTCGTATTGTTTTATTTTGTCGGCCGGTTGCACCTAACAAAATAATATTGTTTAATGGCAACGTCGGTAATGTTCTTCCGCATTCTCTCTGTATTCTCTCCAACTCAGTGGTACTTATTATGGATACGTTGGAACCAGTATCGATCATCAAATTAGCGGGGATTTCTTCTACCTCCGCATTTACATGTAAAATTTCATTATTATTGTTATTGGTGGGACTATTGTCGTCCTCTTCCAATAATTCATGTCGGATGTTCTTGAGGTAGTTACACCCTATGATAGTGATACGATTATTATTATTTTTTATTCAACTCATTATTATAATACCCAGTGTTTAGGAGCAGTAACGGGTTCTGGCGATTTATTACTGCCTTCGCCCGTTTAAAGGCTCGACAACATTATTATGGTGTGTTGTACTTGTGGAAGCATCATTTGGGATGCTTGGAGTGGGCCCCTGCCGCTCTGTTCTGTGATCTACCGGTCGTTCGCTGTTGGTCAGCCGTTCAGTATTGTCCAAACTGGTACTCCGTCTCGCAGGATAGTACCTTGGTTGATCCCGTTCTCGGCTCCTCCGCCTATCTTCATACTCATGATAGCTGTTTCTTCTCTGGTTGTAGTACCTCCGTTGGCGACCATCTTCTGCTCGAATGAAGTTCACACATGGTCGAGAAAACCTATTATTATTGGGATTACCATTTGGTGGACTACCACGATTGTTATTGTTATAGTAACGATCGTTACCATAATTGGGGCTTCTCTGACTATTAGGGTTTGGAGGGTATTGATTTCGGTTACCCTGATAACCATTATTGGGTCGATTCGGGTTCGTATGATTTGGAACCGTATTATTATTGTTACTATTGTTAGTGTTATTAAAATTGTTGTTCTGTGGGTATGCCCGGCTCCCTTGGTATCCCGTGTTGGTGTTGGTTGTACCCTGGTTGTTATTTGGATACGTCCTAGGTTCGGGCCGATCGTTTCTTCTCCGGCTTTGTCGGTAGTACTCTTCGTTCTCGTAGTTCTCGAGGAGTTCGGTCATGGCCTGAATTGTTTTAATTTGGCTGCGTCTCCTCGCTCGAATTACTTCCTCGTCATAATGGTACGATAGTTTGTTGATCAGGCATTCCTCAGGTATGGCCGGTTCTAAATGTTTGGCCATACATACCTTGCCGAGGAAATACGCCGTCATGGAACTACTGACTTGCTGTTTATAATGGCCGTGGCATATGTTATCCCTTATTAGGTTTTGGGTCGTTTCCGACCAATACTTAGCCTTGAAGAGGCTTTTAAATTGTTGGTAGCTCTCGATATCGCTTCGGTTGGCCATCCACCAATGGTCGTTCACCTCCCGAAAAGACTCGTCTAGAAGTTCCCGGTTCTGGACCCATCGGTTTCCTCTATGCTTGTCCATGTATTCTTCTATGCGGGCCAAGAACTCCATTGGCTTTCGCTTATATTGCCTGAAATTTAGCCATTCTCGATTTTCAGACATGGGGAAATTATTGTAGCCAGTTGGTCGGTTTCTTATTATCTCTATTTCCTCCTGACTCTGTCGCACTTGTCCCGTGATGTTAGTCATAGCGGCTTCCATACCGTCGCATCTTTCGGTGACATGGTTTCGCACTTTATTTATTTCTTCCTGTGCAAAATTTTTGTTTTCCTCCAGTTTAGTTTTCTGGTGTTCCTTTACCTGGGTAATTTCTTTATTTATTACCTCCCTGACTTCCAGTACTTCACCTTCCGTCTGACGACATCTTTTGTCCACTTCCCTTATCTGTTGGTTTACAATAACTATTTCCTGTTCCAATTTTTTAACGATGGACTTCTTAGTGTCTGTTATTTTTCTATTTAACTCTTCCTTTGCTAATTCGATTCTCTCGTCCACCTTGTTCATATTTTCCTGGTCGACTTCCCTCAATTCTTCTCTTAATCGCTGATTATTCTCTTCCAGTTTCTCCTCCATTTTCTGATTATTTTCCTCCAATTTTTCCTTCAGATCTTCCATCTTCTTATTCAAGGATTGGTTGTCCTTTTTCCTTTCCTTGTTGTTTTCCTCCATCTTCTCTTCCAAATTCTTATTATTTTCTTCCATTTTCTTTTCCATCTTCCTACTGGTTTCCTAAATTCTCTTGTTGGTATTTTCTATGTTTCTGTTTATTCCATTCAAATCTTCCTTCAAGGACTGTTTGTCTTCCCTTACTGTTTTCTTCTTTTGTAGAGTCCATTTTCCTATTGGTTTCCTTTATTCCTTCTTTCATGGATTTGAATTCTCTGAGGAGCATTTCCATCATTTGGTCCCACTTGGTACCTTCTGTCGGTTGGGCACTCTCTAGCTCTTTCTCTTGGATATTAACCTCCCCTGTTTGTGTTGGTACCTCGGGTTGTTCCTCTGGTGGTGCGGGTTGTTTCGGTTCCACCGGGGTTACCAACACTTCTGGATCCTCCACGGGTGTTGCCTCCTTATCCCCCATGTCAACTTCCTTTTCGGCCTCTGCCGCCCTCTTCTTAGAAGTAGCTCGTCTTTGCATTCTGTCTCCTTTTTCTATTATATAACCGCTGCCAGGCTTAAATTAATTAAGCCCCACGTTGGGCGCCAATTTGTAACAAGCGTACAAATAAAAGCTAAGAGGTTCGTTTTAAAACCTTAACGCTCTTCAACTTTTCGCTCCGCTGTGGGTAGTGCCAATTGGTAACTAGCCGCTGTTCGACTCTTTTAAGCCCCACTGTTGCGAGCGCCAATTTGTAACAAGACCTGTAAGCTTTAGTTACAAATAAAAGAAATAAAAAAAATTTCTGAAACAAAAAAATTTTATGTTTGTTTATAGTGTATATAATTTGTAATTAATTCTGTTTTATTGTTTTAAACAAATTTCTAAAATTCTGAAAGGTAATTTTGTTTTTCACCACTCCTAATCTTATCCTTTTTTCTTGATTTTGGGGTATCTAGTTTATCTCCTGCTCCTAATCTCCTGGGTAATCTCCTGGTTGTTTAATATGAGTTTTCTTTAATTCTTTCTTTGACTTTTATGGTTGTAATTTTTATTATTTGATTATGGTTTTTCTTTTATTGTGGTGTTTTCCTTTGAAGTTTAATTGAATTTCATTTGACATTCTTCGAGTGTATGTAATTTAATTATTTTTTATGATCTTAAATGAATTAATTATTGGTGTAATATCTGTCATGCTACAAAGTTTAATGTCAGATTTTGGCGAAGTTATTATTTTGGCTCTATATTCCAGCAGTGAATCATAGCTGGGCTGGTCTCTGACGTAACATGGTCTGACTGCTGAATTACATAACTTGCATGTCATGCAGCTAAAAATAACTGTTCATCTTGTGTCTAACTCTGACCTTGATACTATTCCACTCGCTTGCTTCCTACGTCGTTATATTCATGAATAAAATTTGTTTATTATTATTTATACTTCTATGGTTCCACTTTCCCCAAATTACCCCGGGTAGACCCAAACTGTCCTGTTACAGTACCCCCTCAATGAGAGGTTTTATGCAGAAGCATCAAAACTCTCATTGACACTCTCATACTTCCTAAAGGGATCAATCAGGATATGTCACCACAAACCCCTTTACGTTTTACTAAAAAAATCATGGTTAACTTACCCCCTGGTCCAGTGACTGTGACCGCACCTGAATGACCTTACTGGACTTCTCTCTCAAGATCCCAACACCACAAGGCCAGACAGGCACTTGATGCTCCTGCTGACGCGCCGGCCAGCACAGGACCGCCACCACAGTATCACCAGACACTGAAACATCAAATCAAAAAATTAAATAGTGGCCTTGTATAATACCGTATCCCTAACTGATCTGGTTCCCCTTAGCTGTGCGCTGGTTTGCATTAAGAAGCACTGGTTTTCTTGACCTAGTAATAGATAACCTTATATCTACTGTACAGACTTTCATCCCCTTAATTCGTTCCAAGTATTTCATAAAAATTTTTGATTCCAATCGACAATAAATAAGCCTTTCCCATTTTACAAGAAGAAGTATAAATCCTTACATTAACACAACAATATCTCAAAATATTTAAACACATTATCAAAAGCTTTAAAGATCAATCAATCAAATACAATTTATCTGTGTCTCGCTTCTTCTACAATTCTTAACCATTTTACCTCTATTTCCAAAACAATTCAAAATCATTTAATACATTATAAAATATTATTATTAACAAATAAAAAAAAATTCTACTTATCCAGTGCTGTTAATAATAATCATCCCCTTTTCTCCTCTACACACACTATTGCCCCCCCCCTGGACTGTTGCGTCCAGTTGCCTCCACAAGGACTGAGGCGGAAGGAGTGAGCACTTTTTTCTTTTCTCTCACCCCCATCCTTGCTTCAGCGTTACAAGAAACTTCAGGGTAAGTACCCCTACTCATTATTTTAATATATGCCCCTAAGGCCTACCACCCCTATTTGGGTGAAAATAGCCTGTGTTCAAAATAAGCTTAGATTCCCTGATTAAACCCCATTAAATTTCCAAATTAAACCAATTTCAAAGACAACCAACCATGGTCAGGTTTTACAATAAGTCTGCCCACAGCTAATTGTCATCCAAAATCACGGTCTGGGCTGGTAAGGCCGGGACCGCCCGAAATGTGGGGAATCGCATTTAAAAACCTACTATACATGTTATACATGAATACAGTTCATGTTTAAGATTCCTACACACTAACATAATAAAACATAGTACACTCATAATTAACATTGCGATTATTACATCAAAATAAACAATTCACCTTTAAATTTGCATATAAAATTATAAACATTACACTTTAATTTCAATTGAATTTTTTATTAATCAACCATCAATTATTTATCATTTACTATACCATTAAATTCTCCAAAAATTTTTAATTTGTTATCAACATTCATTTTACATCACATTTCAAATTCAAATTTGACCAAAAATAACATACCTTACAGTTTTACTTTAGTTTCAAATTCTATTAAATCTTTCACTTGTTTCATTTATTATTACATTTCAACTATGATTTTCTATTTAACATTTTCATCATTAATTGGTTTGGGTGATTCTCAGTCATTCACAATGCTTTGATTTATTGAATGGGCATTTATATCTATAACCTTACTCACCTCTTCCTTCTAACAACCACTAACAGATTTGCATACGGTGACACCAATCTCTTAATAATATTTACCTCCACTAATTTCTCTAATTTTACTTAAATCATTCTCCTCTTATTACAAAATACCTGATACCCTTTTTGTACATAGGATGTGTGTTCCCGCACTACCAGCTCATTCCCTTATCAGTTCCTGGCCCTTCCAGGTAACCCGCCACAACGCCTTGCATTGAGGACTCCTTACACCTCCACCCTCACTACAAAATTTATGTACCCTGCTCTCACCTATTTACTCTCCACTTTCATCACTCTCGCTTTCTCTACATACATTCACTCTTGCTACTGTGTCCCTACTACTACCCCGTTTCTGTATTACTTTTATTCCAGAAATTCTTATTTTGTCTAACACCCATTAAAGTTAACTCTGACTGACTCAATGCCTTATTGAAATAGTTATCACCCAAACTCCATCTCTTACAACACTTTACATTAAGTTAATCGTTGAAAATTTACACTAGAAAATTCACAACTTACCTCATAATAACAATATAACTCAACACCTAAACATATAGTATGTTTAATCATTTACTATTCATTATAGAATCTAAACCTCAGAAAATCATTTAAAGTTATTATCAAAGTTCATTTATACAACATTAATTAATTCCTCTCAAATTATTTAATTCAATCTTTTTCAAAACACTGTCTTTTAACTACAATAGTCCAAACAATTCCAAATCAGTTAATTTCATTATGAACACAATTATTCTCGTTATTTACTTAGTTTGGTGAAATATTATTATTTTTATTATTATTATTAAATCAATTCCTACTACATACATACATACATTGCTTACCTAAAACACAAGGTACAACTGTTAAAGTGTGGATTGAAGTAATATAAGAGTTTTCAGAGTATAATAAAGTTTATTAAACCATACACAATACATACTTAATACACAGTACTACGACACGTGCTTCACTCACGGCGTCTTGTTACAAACTGAAAACTAACAAACTTATACATGCTCACGCGCATTACATATATTATACAATATAAATGTATTGCATATATCCAACACGCCTCCTTACATTTATATTGTATTTACAAATTCAATTTTTACAAATACACATTTTAAGTTCAACTTTTCAAGTTCAGCATAGTTCGAAATCTCTCAAACTTTTCTTTACACAATGACTTTGTAAATATATCAGCAATATTATCATCAGAATTTACCTTTACAACATTAATCACATTTTCTTTTATACATTCGTGTACATAATGGTAATGAACTTCAATATGTTTAGAATTTTTCGTAAAACTTCCATACTTTGCTAAACTTATCGCTCCCGAATTATCTTCAAAAATATTAATCGGTTTTTCTAAAGTTACATTAAACAATTTTAGCAATTCTTTCACAAATTTCAATTCACTCACAGCTTCCGACAACGCTACATACTCTGCATATGTCGAAGCCTTTGTTACACACTTTTGTTTTCTAGACTTCCAATAAATTACATTACCAAATAATCGAATTACATAACCAGTTGTAGATTTTCTGTCCAAATGGTCACCAGCCCAATCGGCATCAACATAACAATCTATAATTTCAGAATTATCATTTCTTTTATAAGTCAATTTTAAATCTTTCGTTAAATACAAGTACTTTAATATTCGCAAAGCATATTTAAAGTGTGTTTCATTATAACAATTCTGATATCTACTTAAATAATTTACACTAAAGCTTATATCAGGCCTTGTAGCTGAGCTTATATATAATAATGCACCAATTAAATTTCTATATTGAATATTCCTTCCACAAATATCAGACTTTTCAACTTTTAAATTTACCTCCATAGGTGTATTATACATCTTACTGTTTTCTAAATTATACTTTCTTACTAATGACTCAATATATTTTGTTTGACTTAATTTTATTTCACATTTACGGAACTCATACTCTACGGTAATACCAAGATATTCTTTAATTTTACCAAGATCTTTCATTTTAAATTTTTCTGATAAAAGTTTCTTAATATTTTGCATTTTTTCTTTGTTACGTCCACAAATTAATAAATCATCCACAAATATTAATAAATAAATAGTATCTTTTCCATTTCCAAAAGTATATAAACAATAATCTAAATTACTTTTCTTAACACCCAAACTTATTAAAAATTTATCAAGACATTCATACCAAGCTCTGGGACTTTCCTTTAAACCATACAAAGCTTTTATTAACTTACACACTCTATTTGTACCATCCTCATAACCTTTTGGTTGATGGACATATACCTCAGAACTTACTTTACCATTTAGAAATGCAGTTTCTACATCCATCTGTTCAATAATTAGACCCATTTGACAACAGTATGATAATAAAATCTTTAAAGTTTGCATTCTCGCAACAGGAGAATAAACATCATCAATTTTATCGGTTTGCTGAAAACCTCTTACAACTAACCTGGCCTTATAAGCATTGTCAGACTTTTTTGTATAAATCCATTTTACATCCAATATTTTTTTACCATTTACATTTTCAACTAATTGCCAAGTCTTATTTTTATTTAACGAATCAATTTCTTTATCCATAGCTTTTGACCAATACTTACTTTCATTGCTCTCAAGCGCCTCCTCAAATGTACTAGGAGTATCTGCTCTACAATAATTTGCAAAAATATTACTATTATATACATAATAATCTTCATATCTTTTTGGTGGGTTTCTTATGCGCTCAGATTTTTTTATTTTATTTTCATTTTCATCCCCTAGATTTTCATCTGTACCTTTAAAGCTATCATCAAGAGATTCATTATCTGAAGATTCATATACTTCTACATCAGATTCACATTCATTCAAGCCAATACAATTTACATTTTCTTCAACAATATCAACATGTCTAGCCACTATTACTTTTCCATTAATTAGCACTCTATAACCAACTTCACTATAACCGATCAAAATTCCCATATCAGCCTTTTTATCCCACTTAGAAAATCTTTTTTGTTCCGGTTTTCTTACAAAAACTTTACTACCATATAAATGTAAATTTGAAACATTCGGTTTCGTCCCAAAAAATATTTCATAAGGAGTTTTCTTTTCTATAGTATTTGATAACGTACGATTTTTCAAATAAGTAGCAGCACAAACTATTTCAGGCCAATATTTTTTATGGATTTGTGCTTCAGCTAATAAACAACGTGACATATCCATTATCGTTCTGTTAAACCGTTCTGCGGTTCCTTTTAATTCATGTATGTAAGCAGGACAATTATTAATTATAATACCCTTTTCTTTGGCAAAATTATAAATATTACCATTTAAGTATTCTTTCCCATTATCACACCTCAAAAATTTAATTCTTTTACCCGTTAAGTTTTCACATTCATTTACATATTGAACAAGACAATTGAAAACTTCTATTTTAGACATCATGGTATAAACTTTAGCTATCTTACTGTAATCATCAATAAAGGAAATAAAATATTTTTCCCCGTTTAGACCAGCTGTTTTAAAAGGTCCACACACATCAGTATGAACAATTTCTAAAATATCTTTTGCTCTTTTTCTATTATTTTCAAATGGAATATTATGCATTTTATTTTCAACACATATTTTGCACTTCATGAATTCTGATTCAAGTTCATTTGGAATACCACTTAACAATTTATGTTTACACAAAATATTCAAATAATTAAAATTTACATGGCCCAGCATACGATGCCACCTTTCTTTTTTACTCATATTATAGTACAGTCAATGAACACTTTTTGAGTCACAAAAATTAATAAATGGATCAAAATTTGGATTTAGGTGCTTAAATATACATACTATCCGATAAGTAATTCTTTTGCGAGCAGCGAAACTTGTATTTTTTAAAATTTTGAAAAATATGTTGAAAAACAAAATTATTTACGATTTTTTGTTTATAACTCTTTAAATAATCAAAATAGAAAAAAATGTTTATAACAAACATTGTAGATTGAGATCTTATCTACAAAATTTGTCATAAGAATTTTTTTGATACCTTAATCCATTACAGAGATATGGCCAATTTTCTGATAAGTAATTTTTCAAAACCTTTGAGAGGTCTGCGCATGCGCAAGCAATCAAAGTCAGCTAGATTTTTTATCATAGTTTAATTAATTAATAATTTTAGTTAGTTATCGGTATTAGAAAGTTATGAAATTTATGTAGGATGTAAATAAAAGCCTAAGCTTTCAGATGATAATATTACAATTACAATTTAAAAATTTTTTCTCAAAGAAAATCGAGTTGAAAAATAGGAAACCTAATTTTAGAGAGTAAACAAATAATTTTATTTATAATTATTTATAGAGTAATCAAAATACATTTTCCTTATATATATATAATATTGAATATTACTTTTTGATTTTATTGAAACGAAACAAGGCTTACTTACAAGGGGAAAAAATAATTATATGTTGAACTTTGATTTTTTTTTCTTATTTTTTTTACAACCATTTTTTTCGACTTTAAATTTGCTATATTTTTACTAATAATGATTATATCGTGACAAAAAATTGTTGGGGGTACTTGAATATATATACTTTGGAATAGTTACTATATTTTTGTAATATTTTTAGTAAATTTTAAATTATGCTCAATTATTGTTCTCAAGTACAAAAAGTAGACTTGGTTTCGTAATACGTTCACAATTATTTTCAGAATAAATATTTATAAACGAAAATTTGAGCGTAGCTTTATGAATATATATACAGTCGATTACACACACCAAGACACACGTATTGTTAAGGTAGAAATATAGGGGACATGTGAAAAGAGATAGGTGAGAGAGCAAATACGCAGCTGTTATATATATACAATTCCACGTTTTTGCCGCCGCTGTAGCCTAACCTCAATTCTATCATTCCTACATAGATTGCCTGCATTGAAAACAACTAAGTTTTAATGTTTTATTAAATGTAAAATATTTTTGTAAATATTTATGAGACTGTAAATTACTAAAAATGAGTAACAATAGTGACCAAAGTGACAATATTGTTTGTTTTATTTGTGAAAAAGATTGTGAAAGTGATAATCCAAAAACTGTTAATGTTACTCGAGGAATTGAAACATTAAAAAGAGTAAGTTTAGAAAGAAATGATGAAAGGCATAAGGTGCTTATAGATAAAAATACTATTAAAGTGCATGTTAAATGCAGAGAAAAGTATGCATTGAAAAAAAATGGTAAATTTATATATAGTTACTCTCCTTTTAATTTCAATGCTTGGAAATTTAGCCCAGCCAAAAAGAAGCTCAGAAGATTTTCAAATAATTTTTGTGACTTTAAAAAAAATGTTTTATTTGTGATTGTGGTGAATACAATAGGCAAGGATCAGCTGGTCTTTTTCATATTGTTAAAAAGCCAAGTTTTCAAGAGAAATTTCAAAGGGCTTTGGAAACAAATTATGATGAAATTAGTAAAAAAGTGATGAGTAGAATATCATGTATTGATTTAATAGCAGAAGAAGCTCGCTATCATCTTCCTTGTTATTTGAAAATTATGAACAAATATCTTGGTATCAATTCTGAAGAAGGAAATGTTGGTAGACCAAAAATGATCATTCGCATAGCATGGAAATAATTTACAAGTATATAGAAGATGCTGAAGAAAAAGTATTCACTCTCCAAGAGTTAATGGAGTTAATTGGTAAGTAAAAATCTTTTAATTTGTTTTGAATTATTTTAAAGCAACTAAAAACTAAAATATATACTCACCGATACCTTATAAAGCAAAATAAGTGACTTACACCTAATTTTTAATAATGAATCTTATGCTTACAATTACAAGTCTTTTTTAAAGTTTGTCATCAATTCTATCAAATGCATAACTTGACGCTCAATGTATAATCTTTTTCAATAAGTTAAAAGTACAATTTTACAAAACTTTTTATAATAAATATTTTTATTTTAATTAAAACTTTTCTTTAAATTTTCCATAATCCTTTCACATATAAAAGTTACCGGTGACTGTGTATTTTGTTTTATTAAGTAAAGAATAATACTTACTAGTTACCGGTGACTGTGTATTTTGTTTTTTTGAGTATAGAATGATACTTACAAGTTACCGGTGACTATTTATTTTGTTCTAATCAGTAAAAAATGCACCTAAAACCCAAAAATGTACATAAATGATTGAAGTTGATTTTTTAACTATGACTTTTGCTTATGAAAATTAAAAAAACTGTATTTTCTCCCACGGAATGTATTATCTAAAAATTTTTTAATGAAATACCAATGTTTCACCTTAATTACAGTATTTGTAATCATGTGAGAGTTCTTGTATTTATTTTTCTTTTTCAAAAAATAAACATTTTTTTAATAAAATTATTATCTTACTACATGAACATTTATTCACTCTGTTGCAGGAGACATTTGTGATCCTAGGACAGTTGAATCTAGACTAAAAGAAAAATTCAATGACGACATTAGAATTGTATCAAAACCTGGAGGACTGAAAATTATAGCATTTAACGATAGCAAATACACAGCTTTGTCTAAAATGTGGAAAAGTGACCACAAAAATCCAGCTGAAGAGGAAATGGAAGCCTTGAAGGTTGCTGCCTGTATAATTAGAAATGATAATAACTCATTTGCATCACAGAAAAATTGTTATCCTCCAAGTGATAATATTTTGGACAATATTTTCACAGAAACTCCTCCAAAGTTGAAGTTTCTTATACAGGAAATTGTTCTCCATGATAAAAGGTATAATTTGGAGAGTTATGAAAAAAAAATTATCGTTATATGTCATGCTCTTATGTGTGCTGCTCGACCAAGATCTTTTTTTTCTATGTTGCAAGTTGCTCTTAGTGTGATGTTACATAGAAAATTTGGTTCTCGCCGCATCATTGATATTTTTTACAATTTGGGTCTATGTTCCTCTTACAATGAAGCACTTTTATGTCAAGACAGTTTTTTAATTCATGGTCAACCATCTCTTAAGTTAGGAGTTTTTTCTCAATGGGTTTTTGACAATGCCGATTATAATGTAAATACAATTGACGGTAAAAAAAACTTTTCATAGTATGGGAGGGATTCAGGTTGTAACTCCAAAAGATTGCGTCACAAATAAAACTGACATCCCTAGATTAAAAAAACGAGCAACTTCCAATCAAATTAGTGCTGTTGAAGTAATTCCTTACCAAAAAGTTGAAAACATTGGTTCATCAGGATTGAGTAAAATTATTTTCAAAGACTTAAAAATTAATGATGTCGATATTATTAATTTAACTTGTGCAGATTTTTTATGGATGTATTCTAAAATTGTGTTGCCTGATTCTCCGGGATATAATGGATTTATGTCAAACTTTATGAAAGATTTACTTTGTCAACAATCGCGAATTATATGTACTCCTTTCTTGAATTATTCAGCCAGTGATTACAGTACTATTTATTCATCTCTGCTGTATGCAAAGAAACAAGCAGAAAAATTAAACCTTCCTGTGTGCTTTGTCACTTTTGATCAGCCTCTTTGTGAAAAAAGTCTTAATATTATAGAGGCCAAGTTTGCAGAACTGTCAATAGTGCATGCGCGACTTGCAGGTTTTCATACGTTAATGTCTTTACTCGGTTGTATTGGATATATCATGTCTGGTTCTGGAATATTAGATGTTTTGTCTGTCTGTTATGCTAAATGTTCTGTTGTACAAATGTTGGAAGGACATGCTTATGCCCGAGCAATTCGTGGTCATAATTTGGTTTATTTGAGCTTATGCAAATTAATTTTATTGGAAATAGATTTGTCTTCTAAAGAAACCGACTTTTTAAAAACTTTTGCAGAACATGTAAGTGAATGTGAAACCAACTTTCAAAATTTGATATCATCTCGACCGATGACTGTTTTAGTAAACAAATTTTTAGACAAAATGAAGGAAATTGAAAAAAGAGGTAAAACAGCCAAGTTATGGATATCTTACATACGCATGGTTTTAATCGCAAAACGTTTCATACGTTCGGAAAAGATGGGAGATATCAAACAGCAGTTACAAATCTTAGCTCAAATGCTTCCACTTTTTCATGTTGCTGGTCACTTTCATTACGTAAAATGCACTCATGTGTATATTCAAAAAAATGACCGAACTTTTCGAAAAGATGACTGAAATGTCTAATGCTTCTAATTTAAATGATCCATTGTATAAACATTTGTATGATTTCTTTGAGAACGGCTATAATACAGGAAGGAGAGCAGACAACAGTTTTTGGTCTGGAGTTTTTACTGATATGTTGATAGAACAAGATTTAATGAGAATATTAAAAATCGAGGGTGGAATGATTGGGCATAATATAACAGATAGTACTCTTGCAAGATGGATTTTAGCAATGCCTTACACAAATGATGTTTGCAAAGAAGTTGAAAAATTTTGTGGTATTACATTTTCAACTTCTGAACAACATGTCGATGCCAGAGATTCACGAATAAAGAGAGATAATGCAGATATTTTAAAAATATTTCAATGGTTCAAGGAGCATGATCCGTTTCCCCACATTAATTCCCTTATATCAATCAATATCCACTGGCGTAACTGGTGGTGAAAATATTAATTGTTACGATTGTTTTGAAATTGGGAAAAAAATTTACAGGACATTGTAGGTAAAAGTTTTACTGCAGTTACTTTTCCAAGAAGTAAAAGAGTCCAACCATTAAGTGCTACTAGTAGTAATATAAAAAGTAAAGATAATAGTGTTGTAGCAATTGATCCCAATTTAATTTTCCAAAGAATGACTGCCTTAAAAAAACTGGACAGCTGCAAGAATATCTTCAGTATGAACTAGCTCCTTATCCAATGTCAATATTTAATGAAGGATTAATGCGAAAAACTCCAAATGCAGCTTTATTTGATTTATTTGTGACCGAAAATAATGACATTATAAAACATTCTGAAGGCGTATTTGTAATAGATGGTGGAATGGTTCTTCATCGAGTTAGATGGTCCCAAAATGAATCACTTCAAGAAATAATAAGGAAGTACATATCTTATTTAAAGAAAAACTTTGGATCCGATGTTATAATAGTATTTGATGGCTACACTTTGAATACTTCAAGTACTAAATCTGCTGAACGTTTGCGACGCTCAAATAAAGCTACAAGTACTGATATTCTTTTCACTAAAAATATGGCTATAACAGTTCAACAAGACAAATTTTTTGGCAACATTAATAATAAAACAAGATTTATAAAGTATTTGTCGGAATCTTTGAAAAAAAAATAATTTCATTGTAAAGCAAGCAGAAGATGACGCAGATTTACTGATTGTTAAAACTGCGCTTGGGGTTTCTGTCAACGTGCTACAATTGTTTCTGAAGATACCGACGTTTTAGTTTTAACAATTGCATTGACTCCCAGCGATAAAACAATTTATTTTTTAAAATTGGGAAAGCAAGGCAAAGAAAATACAGTGTATACATAAAAAAGTTTCGATACAAATCCTTTTTGTAAGGAAAACATTTTATTTTTGCATGCCTTTACAGGGTGTGACACTACTTCTTGCTTCTACAACAAAGGAAAAAAAGTATATTTAATTATTTCGAGAAAATCATAATGACGAACTGAAAGAAGCTACACGTACTTTTTATCTAGAGAATGCTGATAAAAAGACTATTTTTGAAAGTGGACTGAAATGCCTCTTGTATTTATATAAAGCACCAAAAGCAGTAAAATGTATTAATGTTTTGCGATATGTTACGTTTTCTAAGGCGCTCGTTAAACTAACACCCGTTAATTTGGCAAATCTACCTCCAACGTCCGATGCTGCACAACAACATTTTTATAGAGTTTATTATCAAGTTCAACTCTGGCTATCAAAAACTATATCTCCAGAAAGCTGGGGTTGGAAAAAAGAAGATATTTTAGTTCCTATAAAAATGACACAAGACGTTGCGCCATCAGAAATTTTAGATATGACTTTTTGCAACTGCAAAACCGGATGTAAAAAAAGTACGAATTGCAGTTGCAGAAAAGCTGGGTTATTTTGTTCCGCAGCATGTGGATACTGTCAAACTGGCAGCTGTACTAATTACAAAAAAGTAGATTTATCTCTCGATTCTGAGGATGAAGATGATAATGAAGTTGAAAAAGAAGCCGAAGAAATTAATTTTGACGATGAACTTGTATAATTATAAACATTCTTAAATAATACATATTTAATTTGATATGATACTCATGTAATTTAATTTTATACAGTATTATACTATTATTATGTAAGATAATTTCAAGATTGAAAATAAATAAAAACATGTTATAATTATTCCTAATTTTTCTAATTCCTATATTTTGTCTACAAATCGAAATGCGGACTTTACAGGTAAAAAATGAGGTCCTTCCGGTGCAGGTCATGTCTAAAAATAGTTCTTTTATAAAATTAAAATGTACTCTTTTATAATTACGTATGCAAATTGTAAAATTATAAAAAATTGTATTTTCGCCTTTTTTAAATTTGTCTATTTTTGAAAATAGATACCAACGTTACCGACCTTTTTAGTTCTGCTTTTTGAAAATAATTTTTTTTATGTTGAAAAATGACTGTACATATTTGAGAATTATTGTTAAAATAAGCGAATAAATGTATATTCAGTTAAATCAGTGCACAATTCACCAAGGAAAACTTGTTTAGAATTTTCAGTTGCGTCTCGTTAAAATAACGGTCATATCGCGGAAACGATTTGAGATAAGGAATATATTTTTAATACAATTTTGTAGATAAATACATAAGCTATAACATTTGTTTGAAAATTTTTTGTATATTTCTGATTTTTGATAAATTACAGCAACAATAAAAACTCAAAAATTTTTTCAAAAATGTTTCTTTTTTGAAAATTGGCCATATCTTTTAAACAAATTAAGATATCAAAAAAATGTTTATTACAAATTTTGTAGGTAAGGTCTCACTCTACAACTTTTGTTTAAAAAGTTTTCTCTATTTTAATTATTTAAAAAGTTAGAAACAAAAAACTGAAAATCAAAAATATTTTTCAAAATTTTTTAAAATACAAGTATTGCCGCCCGCAAAAGAATTACTTATTGGATAGTACATGTATTTAACTACCTAAATCCAAATTTTCATCCATTAATTAATTTTTGTAAGGTTTTTAGAAAAAAAAGTGTTTATTGACTGTACTATTATCACAATTTTTATTTGCAACATTTACCAATGACTCTACATTTTTTAATTTACTTTTCATCTTATATAGACCATTTTCTTTCCAAGCTACAGCTGTAGTATTTCCAAAATTATCAATAATTTTTGTCATTTTACCTTTAGAAATAATAGTATTATTTTCCGTTATTTTACCATAACTTATTAAATTTGTATGCATATCTTTAGCATAAAATACATTTTGCATGTTTACTTCATTTTTCTTACCAAAAAGATCAAAGTAACTTACCACATTACCAATTTTAGTTGCTTTTACAACTCTATTATCTCCCAAATAAACATTAACAGGTTCTTTAAGTATCATACATTTATCAAAATATTTATCATTATTTATTATATGGTCAGTACAACCGCTATCTAATAACCAATTAATCTCGCAATTATTAAACTTATCTTTATCTACCTTACTATTATGCGCCGTGTGATAGTCGACTCTTATAACCCATGCGCTCGTATCTGGATTCTTCTGCTGCGACTGAGTTGCTTGATGTGCTCTTGCACCTCGCTGACTTCGAAAATTGCCATGCCGTCTGGCGTAGTTACTTTTTTCGGTTTCTTGTCTGCCTCGTGGTGCTCGCCATGTATTGCTGCTGCCTGCCGCTTGGCCACCATATTTACAGTCTCTCTTGATATGACCAGTTTTGCCACATTGAAAGCATGTTCGCAGTTGTCGACTTTTATCCGCCATGAATGCGTTAGATTTTCGTCCAGGATATTCATCCTTTTGATGCTTTATTTCAGTCATTTGAATTTTACTTTTCACATAATCCACAGTTTGATCTTCTTCTTTTAATGCGTCTATTAAATCGCCTATATAACTGTATGAATCCGGCAACGTATTTAACATATAATTTAATTTTTCTTTTTCTGACACAGTAGCACCCGCGTTTTTAAGCTCGTTCACAGTTTTTTCAAAATCACTGAAGAATGTCGCTGCATCAGTATAATTTTTAAGTCTTAATTTTTCCAATTTATTTCTATATACAATTTGCAATGCCGTAGACTTTTTCAAATACATTTCATCAAACTTTTGAATTATTTCATACGCCGTTGTTTTATCACTAATAAATTCCAATTGCTTATTCGTTATATTACTGTATATATAGTTCATAACCTTTAAATCATTATCGTCCCACGGGTCTTTATCCTGCGCCGTTTTTGCTCGTGTTATCACTTCATCACATTTTTTAAATTTCAAAAACAACACAATACGTTTTCTCCACATACTATAGTCCTCTCCATCAAACACTGGAATTGTAATGTCATTGTACTTCGCCATTTTTCCGTATCACAGCATGCGACAGCACAAAAAAACGATACTATACTCACTTAAACTCTTGACCACAAGTTTATTAAACGACGCTCTGCTACCATGTTAAAGTGTGGATTGAAGTAATATAAGAGTTTTCAGAGTATAATAAAGTTTATTAAACCATACACAATACATACTTAATACACAGTACTACGACACGTGCTTCACTCACGGCGTCTTGTTACAAACTGAAAACTAACAAACTTATACATGCTCACGCGCATTACATATATTATACAATATAAATGTATTGCATATATCCAACAACAACATAATGTACTACACAAATACATTTAACATCACTACACAAGTATATACAATCCAAATTATTAGTCATTCTTGTTTACCATAAATCATTTCACAATACAGTCCATTTCGAAACCTCTTACTCACATAATTAAATGTTCATAAACAACAAAATATTTAACCACCATCATCGAATGATAATCTGCTCTTACGACTACACAAATCACTTATAATTAAATACATATTGCTATTATAATTATAGTAGTCATCATCATTACTTTTTTCCATTGTATCAATATAGTAACTACAAACCTTGTTGCATACTATTATTTCAAAATTCCTGTCGACATTGGGTATGGTAAATTCTCCTTTAGTATTTTCCGTTAAAGTCAGGTAAGTTATAGTATCATCTACATTATCATCATCTACGGCTGCTACATCAGTTTCAACACAAGGTATGTATTCAATATAATTACCAGCTCTCTCTATACCTAACCTCTCTACTAATTCTTTATACCTTCTACCACTCTCAAATAACTTTATCTCCCCATCAACACACAACTCTCTCTCAAAATATCCCTCACCATAACGCCATCTCACACCTTCTCTACTAATCCATGCAGAGGGTACTGCTACATTAAAACACCTCCTGGCTTTTCCAGGAATGACACTAAATTTCAGAGAAAAACTTGAAGACACCATGCCTTCCTCTAAGGGACATTCGCCCTTCAACAACAACAGTGAACACTTTGGTTCACGATAAACCCGGGGAAAATTTACCACCTGCAACCCCTCTACCTGTAAACTCTCTCTACACATTCTCTCTAATTTATAAACACTTGTTTCTACCCCTTTACAACCCCCTACTCTAATTACTCTCTTACTACCCCCTACTGTCTCTATAATCTCATCATCACTATTAATTTTCATTATATCATTTTTATATACTTCGTTTTCAACTATTGCTTCATCTACTTTAATCATTCTGCTTTCTAAACTGTCTATTTGCGTACTAAACTTCTTATTTATTATCTGATTTAATTTCCTGTCTAAATTTTTATTCACTTCGTTAATCTTCTCCTTGCAATTGTTACTTATTGATTCTAATATTTTATCAGTTATTGTTACAAATTTTTTATCAATTTCTTCGAATTTACCGTTAATTTCATTTTTTATTTCGTTAAAATTACTATTTATTTCATCAAACTTATTATTTTGTTCTTTCAACTTTTCGTTTAGATTACTATTTATTTCTTTATTCTGCATATCAAATTTATTTAACAGTAACTGCATCATTGCCGTTATCTCATCTGTTTTATTTTCATACTGAGTTGAGATGGGTGTTAATTGAACCTTATTTAGTTCAACTGATTCAGTAGCGCTAGGCTCATCGATTTGGCTAATTGGGGTCGAGTGAACGCCCATCTCACTCGTAAATGTGTCGTCAGTTAAGCTGACTTCCACGTTCTTATCTGCCATCTCAATTTTTTTTTTCAAAATACTAACTTATATAACACATACTTATCACCTAACAAGGTATTCTATTTACCCACACTACACATGATCACAACATAACCTTATACTTGTACGTCTATTTTTACGTACATCAACAAATTTTTTATTTCATCTCAAACAACCATCCTGTTCCTCAAAACAGGTCCACATTTGCATAAATTTTATTTATGCAAATGGTCCCTCCGTTCGGGCGCCATTGTTAAGTTTATTAATTTATTAATTAACTTTATGTTTACAACTCTACACTTTCGGCTCTGGTAGCCGCCATGTTGTCTGCTACCAACTTAAAGTTTTACTCACCAGGTCCAGGTAATCGTTTAGACGAGCTGAAAACAAGATGGTTTCTTGGAACAACTAATCATTCAAATTCAAATGTTCAAATCAATCTTACTTTATTAAATTATAAAAATCCAATTAAATTTATCTTTTTCAATCAAAATAAAAACTTTATACATTCCTTTCAACCCCATCATTACATACAAAATCTTCCTTCTCCCTCTCTTACATTTTTGTTTCAGTAATATTCAAAAAAAGAAAATAAAATAACTTGCTACAAACTTAACTTATATAACGGAAACCAGCGCTTGCACACACACACACACACACACACACACACACACACACACACACACACACACACACACACACACACACACACACACACACACACACACACACACACACACACACACACACACACACCAAGACTTTAGGAGATCTCCATTTTTATTAAAATAATGAAATTGAAATTTTATGAGCACTGGTTGCAATTTTTTGGTTTTACCCTCGTTGTTCACTTAGCTGAAGAACAGCTCCGTATTTTCTGTCATTTCGTACACTTCTTGTTGCTTTCACTATATAATGCCAAAACTGTGATTACATAAAAAAAAAAACTGTTATTCACATTACTTATGTGTAAATTTTGATTTTATAGCACATTTTCGAACTGCGGGCGACCGCGATATCATTTCGGAACTTATACGTGCTATTCGCATGAGTTGTTATTGCAGACTGGGGTGAAATTTAAAGTCTCAAATCCTGAGGTAGTGAGGGAAGTCACGTGATGGCAAACTTTTGTTCTTACAAGTTTAACGTCAGATTTTGGCGAAGTTATTATTTTGGCTCTACATTCCAGCAGTGAATCATAGCTGGGCTGGTCTCTGACGTAACATGGTCTGACTGCTGAATTACATAACTTGCATGTCATGCGGCTAAAAATAATTGTTCATCTTGTATCTTACTCTGACCTTGACACTATTCCACTCGCTTGCTTCCTACGTCGTTATATTCATGAATAAAATTTGTTTATTATTATTTATACTTTTATGGTTCCACTTTCCCCAAATTACCCCGGGTAGACCCAAACTGTCCCGTTACAATATTATATTTCTTTCTTTGTCTATTTCCTGTTTATTTAGGGGTATTTTGTACATTCTGTTAAATAGTGAATAGAAAGCTGCCATTTTATGTTGTGGTGGGTGGTCAGACTGGATAGGTATAATGATGTTAGTGGAAGTTGGTTTTCTGTATATTGCATATTGTAGATGGTTACTGTGTCTTGTGATGGTTATGACATCGATGTCACAACATCGAAAATACACAAAATACTAATACATACATCACAATCACACACAATAATACCAATTTAAAATACCAAAATATCGGTATGGAGAACCATACATGACTTCCATATTATAAGATTTATATTTAAAATCATTTTCGAAATGAAATATTACCATAGAAACTACTTCTTTCTACTTACTGCTTCAGCCTTAACCACAGTACTGTGGTCACTAACGTATACCACCTCACGTTATCGCACTCGATTTTCACTGATGATGGAAGTCGATGGCATTGCCGAAATGTCTGGTTTTGTAGAAAACATTGGACTACGGCCAAATATCCTGGGAAGGAATTTTAACAAAAACTACTTCTTTGTTGCCGATAACGTTGTACACATCAGTGGCGAAGTTACATGGAGGCAATTGAGGCAATGCCTACCCTAAAAAATTCTGTAGAATAAAAATTATAAATACGTATGAACTACATAACGTAAAGATTATACATTGTTACTGCGACTGTCAAAATTTATTAAACCGAAACGTGCTTTATTGAGCGACCGCTAGATGGTGACAGGTGAGATTCGGCATAGTTCGTTTAAAGCAATTGAGGCAACCTGAACTTGCCTCAGCGTTTTTTGTATACATCGTATGTAAGCAATGTAGTGGTGTGATAGGGAAGTGTAGGGAGGGGGGATTGTCCCGCGCTGTACACATAGAGCGTTGAGGCATGCCTCACTTCTGTGGTCCAAACAGTTAAGTTAAAGCGCCTGTGTTGTTTCTAAGTGTTTATTTTATGCGGTTATTAAAAGTGTCACTGTTATTCCGCTGAACTAACAGATGATCAAGATTGTTATTTGAATTATTTGTAACATTAAACATATATATATATAGAAACTAATCAAGTTTAAAAATTTGAAGTTCAATCAGTTGTATTATTGTGTATGACTAATACAAGGATTGTTCAATAGACACACTTATAGAGCTGTAAAGCATTTTTTATTCAACGATTTTAAAAGAAGTCTCCAATAACATTAAGACATGAGTTCCACTGTTGCGCTAACCTGTAGATTCCCTGCTAGTAAAATTCTTACAGCTGTTTGTGGAACCATTCGGTTACAGCAAACTCTACCTCAGCGTCCGATTTGACCCACCGTCTTTTAGTGATTCCTTAAAGAAATTTAAGATAAGATTTTTGCCTACCCATTCATTAACTACTAGCTTCGCCAGTAAGCAAATTGATGTCCATTTTTTCGGCTTGCACGCGTTATGTTGGTGTGGGTTTCGGCACTTTCCATTTAAAAAGCGTGCAAACGTAAGAAAATAAACATGAGTGAGGCCAGAAATAACGTGAATTGTGTGTGTGTGTGTTTGAGTCTTACCTGCCTTTTTATTGCCGTATTAAATGAAAAATATTATATTACATTAAAATGAAAAAAATTTAATTTTATTGCCTGGCAACAAAATTATTTTATTTTTAACAATTACCATTGTTTCAAAAAGTTTAAATAAATTTTCAAGTACTTTACTCTTGTTAAAACGTAAAAGGTTGCAGGTAAACTACCCCTTCCCCTTAACCGATCTTCACCAAAATCGGAAGTCCTTGAGACCTCTACAATTCAGGGACGTATGCGAAACATTATTTGATTCTGTTTGAATTTGCGGCTGTTATCGTTTGCCAAACAAACAAAATTACCCTTGCTAAAAAAAAACCGTTGCAGGTAAACTACCCCTTTCCCTCAACCGATCTTCACCAAAAACAATAGGTCGCGAGAACTCTGCAAAACCGGGCTGTATGCAAATAATCTTTTGATTCTGTTTGAATTTGCGGCTGTTATCGTTTGCCATAGGAAATGCCCTTGTTTAAACATAAAACGTTACAGGTAAACTACCCCTTTCCCTTAACCGATCTTCACCAAAAACAATAGGTCTTGAGAACTCTACAATTCAGGGGTGTATGCGAAACATTATTTGATTCTGTTTGAATTTGCGGCTGTTATCGTTTGCCAAAAAAAAAATTTCCCTTGATAAAAAAAAAACCGTTGCAGGTAAACTACCCCTTTCCCTCAACCGATCTTCACCAAAAACAATAGGTCGTGAGTACTCTACAAATCAGGGCTGTATGCAAAAAATTATTTGATTCTGTTTGAATTTGCGGCAGTTATCGTTTGCCATAGAAAAAAATCTACAGACACACACACACACACAAACACACAGACACTTTTCGGAAAACGACTTTTTTTCATGTTTTGAGTGTAGTAGAATCAGAATCTGCAATAATCTCGAACACGATTTTTTTTGCCATCACCATACTTCCATTCCTTAAGGAATATGGATGTAAAAACAATGGGAAAACATAACAACAACCAACCAACACAGCAGTACTCCACAAGATTCTAAATTAAAAAGGCTGAGGACGGGAACAATAAGTGTCCCGAAACATGTTCCAAATAAGGGAAAAACATTTTGAGATAAAGTTATTATAAATATTATATATATATGTAAATCATATGTGATTTTTTACTTCCATATTCCTTAAGGAATGGAAGTATGGTGATGGCAAAAAAATCGTGTTCGAGATTATTGCAGATTCTGATTGTACTACACTCAAAACATGAAAAAAAGTCGTTTTCCGAAAAGTGTCTGTGTGTGTGTGTGTGTGTGTCTGTCTGTCTGTGTGTAGATTTTTTTTCTATGGCAAACGATAACTGCCGCAAATTCAAACAGAATCAAATAATTTTTGCATACAGCCCTGATTTGTAGAGTACTCACGACCTATTGTTTTTGGTGAAGATCGGTTGAGGGAAAGGGGTAGTTTACCTGCAACGGTTTTTTTTTATCAAGGGAAATTTTTTTTTGTTGCAAACGATAACAGCCGCAAATTCAAACAGAATTAAATAATGTTTCGTATACAGCCCTGAATTGTAGAGTTCTCAAGACCTATTGTTTTTGGTGAAGATCGGTTAAGGGAAAGGGGTAGTTTACCTGTAATGTTTTATGTTTTAACAAGGGTATTTCCTATGGAAAACGATAACAGCCGCAAATTCAAACAGAATCAAAAGATTATTTGCATACAGCCCTAAATTCTAGAGTTCTCAAGACCTATTGTTTTTGGTGAAGATCGGTTAAGGGAAAGGGGTAGTTTACGTGTAACTTTTTTTAACAAGGGTATTTTCTATGGCAAACGATAACAGCCGCAAATTCAAACAGAATCAAATAATTTTTTGCATACAGCCCTGATTTGTAGAGTACTCAAGACCTATTGTTTTTGGTGAAGATCGGTTAAGGGGAAGGGGTAGTTTACCTGCAACGTTTTTTTATCAAGCGTATTTTCAATGGCAAACGATAACAGCCTCAAATTCAAACAGAATCACATAATGTTTTGCATACGTCCCTGAATTGTAGAGGTCTCAAGGACTTTCGATTTTGGTGAAGATCGGTTAAGGGGAAGGGGTAGTTTACCTGCAACCTTTTACGTTTTAACAAGAGTAAAGTACTTGAAAATTCATTTAAACTTTTTGAAACAATGGTAATTGTTAAAAATAAAATAATTTTGTTGCCAGGCAATAAAATTATAAATTTTTCATTTTAATGTAAATTATGTATGAGTTAATATCTTTATATATATATAATTCTTCTGTACGTGTGTATGTCACTGAACTCCTCCATGTATAAAATAATATATCGTTCGTGGCAGGTAAGCATATCTCAGTTATGTAATGTTTACGTTTCCATTTTATTATTATGCCTACAGCAATAAAAAGGCAGGTAACACACACACACACACACACACACACACACACACACACACACACACACACACACACACACACACACACACACACACACACACACACACACACACACACAAATCACGTTATTTCTGGCCTCACTCATGTTTATTTTCTTACATTTGCACGCTTTTTAAATGGAAAGTGCCGAAACCCACACCAACATAACGCGTGCAAGCCAAAAAAATGGACATCAATTTGCTTACTGGCGAAGCTAGTAGTTAATGAATGGGTAGGGAAAAATCTTATCTTAAATTTTTTTTAAGGAATCACTAAAAGGACGGTGGTTCAAATCGGACGCTGAGGTAGAGTTTGCTGTAACCGAATGGTTCCACAAACAGCCGTAAGAATTTTACTAGCAGGGAATCTACAGGTTAGCGCAACAGTGGAACTCATGTCTTAATGTTATTGGAGACTTCTTTTAAAATCGTTGAATAAAAAATGCTTTACAGCTCTATACGTGTTTCTATTGAACAATCCTTGTATTAGTCATACACAATAATACAACTGATTGAACTTCAAATTTTTAAACTTGATTAGTTTCTATATATATATGTTTAATGTTACAAATAATTCAAATAACAATCTTGATCATCTGTTAGTTCAGCAGAATAACAGTGACACTTTTAATAACCACATAAAATAAACACTTAGAAACAACACAGGCGCTTTAACTTAACTGTTTGGACCACAGAAGTGAGGCATGCCTCAACGCTCTATGTGTACAGCGCGGGACAATCCCCCCTCCCTACACTTCCCTATCACACCACTACATTGCTTACATACGATGTATACAAAAAACGCTGAGGCAAGTTCAGGTTGCCTCATTCTCTTTAAACGAACTATGCCGAATCTCACCTGTCACCATCTAGCGGTCGCTCAATAAAGCACGTTTCGGTTTAATAAATTTGACAGTCGCAGTAACAATGTATAATCTTTACGTTATGTAGTTCATACGTATTTATAATTTTTATTCTACAGAATTTTTTAGGGTAGGCATTGCCTCAATTGCCTCCATGTAACTTCGCCACTGATATATATGTGTACAACGTTATCGGCAACAAAGAAGTAGTATTTGTTAAAATTCCTTCCCGGGATATTTGGCCTAGTCCAATGTTTTCTACAAAACCAGACATTTCGGCAATGCCATCGACTTCCATCATCAGTGAAAATCGAGTGCGATAACGTGAGGTGGTATACGTTAGTGACCACAGTGCTGTGGTTAAGGCTGAAGCAGTAAGTAGAAAGAAGTAGTTTCTATGGTAATATTTCATTTCGAAAATGATTTTAAATATAAATCTTAGAATATGGAAGTCATGTATGGTTCTCCATACCGATATTTTATTATATGGTGTAACTGTACCATAGGGATGAATTAGGATAGACTACAATTATCTTAATTACAAAATTTATTAAATTTGTATACAAGTTACAATTTAATTCCATACAAGTTTCCTAATCTGGAAAATGATTTTATTAATGCCAGCAAGAAGGTGGTGAAATACGTGTCTGATAAAGTACCACCCATGGCCATATTAATGCTAATCCACCACAAAAATATGTAACTGTAGATCCCACTGACCAGTATGCTGTAACAAACAAGATGAACAGATTACATAACATCTTCAAATGGTTAAAATAAACTTCCTTATAAACTACTAAAAAAATATTAAAATACTATTTAATTAATATAATAAAAGGCTTTGACACTAATTAATTTCAATATCTAGTAGTATTGTGATGCAATTTCTGAATTACAAGTGACAGAATCTGAGTCTCAAAAAAAAATAAATAAAAATAAACAAACAAAATTGTCTCCCCTGTGGTTTGCTGTGTATATAAAGTTGATTCCATTTGTCACTAGTCATTGCATAAATTGTTCTAAATAATTCTTGTAGTTACTGTACTTGTAACAACCAATATATTATCATTACTATGTCACATTAAGAATTTGCCTTACTAATAATTGTAATGGGGCAAAATGGGGTATTTTATTTTATTAAATTTAATTCATTTTCAATTGTAACTCCCATATATAAATACGGTAGCAAGTCCCCTACATAAAACGGTTTCAGTCAGACAAAGAACGCAGTAACATAGTTTTGCAAGGTGTGACCGTAGAACGCAATTTCATTCCAGGAAATCAAGTGTTGTGTGACACACTAGTGCGCGCGAACACCAGCAGGCGCGCGGAAGGGACGCCAAGCAAGATGTCGAATTTGTAAAATTTGTTCGCCACGTGGTTGGGATGCTGGCGGAAATATGACAAAACCACGCCTATCCGAGTGACGTGACGAATGGCAGTGCAATTTCGTCAACGTCTAACGCACCTGGACAGCCCATACTTTGTGTACAGTGACGAACAATTTAACAGAATTTAATTCGCCATTGTGACGATTTAATGGCAATTTAAATAGCACAAAATAATTTTTTATTCAAAATAAGACGTGAGAAAATAATCCACCCTCCCCTCTGTACCTATACCTGTACCAACTTGTAAAAAGGCTAGTACGGACATGCAAATTATACTGTTATGAAGCGAATACTAATAATCATTCTAATTAAATAAAAAGACGTGATAATAATAAATGAAATACCTGACTCAATAAAGAAAAGGTAGGATAATTAATAGTAGTTAATTAATGGAAAAATAATAATAATAAAAGTACGAACTACTTTTCTCTCGGCGTGTGAACTGCGCCCGCTTCTCTACTCACGGCCACAAAATCAACCCCAGTCGACCCAGAATCTCTGACAAGTTAACAGCTTTACCATGTGTCGTGAAGGTGAACGTATGTATATATTGCAAAACGATGTAGCAGAAAGTAAGTGTTTCGTGGTTACATACTCCACATGTAGTTGAAACGAAGTGAAATGTAAAACAAGTAAAGTAGCTTAAATGTAAAGAAAGAATTAAAAATAACTAAGATAGCTGACACATCTCTTTATAAAAAGGTTTAACTTGTAAGGTATGTTCCATACCATATAAAAAGGTAACATTAGTGCAGTTAAAACTAAAATGTGAAAAGTGAACACCAACGTCAGGAGTGAAGCAACGACAACTTTACGAGCTCCAGGTAGCAGAATCCTAGCGTCATGACTTTGATCACAACTTAGAATCAACAAACTAAATGGAGGAACCCAAACGACAACGAAGAACATCCAGGAAAACCTACTGAAGAGGATCAGCAAGAGAACCAGCTACAGATCCACATTATACCCAGGTGGCACTAAAGTATAACTTCTGTGCTTATACTGTTTTCTAACAACCACAACAAAAAACAGTACATTTTTGTAAAGACGCATTCAAATCATGTAAATCTTAACATAGTAATGTTTGTAGTTACTGTAACGAAATAATAGTAATCTGATGATGGTTAAAGGTAAAAATTAATTTGAAATTTGATAAAACTATTCTTCAAATAGTTTGCATAATGTTGAAGTATTTTAGAATATTATAAAATTAAAACCCGGATCCGTGGTATTCAATGTAATACACAACTGTATGGCTATGAGCTCATCAGAGTAACACTTTAAAGAGTATAAGAGCATTTGATGCAGAATCTATCAGAAGTTTCTTTTAACATAAAAATAAAAAGATGACCATTAAAGGTATTATTTTTAAATCATTATTTAGGAAGCCATAATAAAGAGATGTTTTTGCTAAAATCCAGAGAGAGAGTAAATTTACGTAACCTGGGACAAATTCCTGATATTTACATTTTCCCAATTTGTTGGTAAGTAATTTGTACTAACAACGGCAGCCGGTTTAATTGACGGCAACCAATTAAACTGGTTCCCTGTGTTATAATGTCTTAACAGGAGAGACGTTATAATTGGTTTCCTGACCAGCAATACGACGTGGTGGGAGATTGGTTGGTGACGCTCGATCTCAGTTGAAATAACTCCGCTTCCCGGCAGGGAGCGTAAAGAACGCGTGGATATAAAACATTAATTTTTTTGTAAAAGTGTCAAACAGTCTGTAAAAAATACACCGGTGTATCAGAATGAAGTCAGTGGAGTGAACGAAGCGAAGCTATATGTGGTGAATTGAAGAAAAAACTTTCGGACATATGCATATAACGCGGCACATGGCGACGAGAGGACGACGCCGGTTGGGTAATCCACGACCAATATTCATAATTTGCAACTAAACAGGGGTTTAAATAAATAAAGGGGTGTTTTTGTATGAATGAGAGTGTATGGAAAACTGGGTTGTTTTCTTTAAGTAAGTATTAGGATAAGTTTAGAATGTAGGAATTCATGTTTAGTTTAATATAATTTTTGGGAAAAATCATAACTTTTGAGGGGAGATAAAAGTGGAATTTTAAAAGAGTATAAATGAAATAAAATGTGAGTTATGTTACCTAAATGAGACTTGAGTACTTTAATGGTATAACCCTAAGTCACGCTTAGCATTCACAGGTTCGTGCGACGTAACCCGGGGCTCAAATCAAGGTAGGTGAGAAATGAATTATTATTTTAATATTGTGTATTAAATATAATAGCACAATTGGCGCCCGATCAGGGACAGTCTATATAAATTAGATTTTCGTATAGGCTATGCCTACTCGCAAATGTAAGAGACGCTAATGGGAGTTACATATGAATTAGAATTAAGTACAAGAAGTATGTCTAGAATGAAATTGAAATAAGAGTATGTTATAATATGAATGATAGACGTATGATGAACAAGTAAGAAAATTAATAATATAAAAAATAAACATGAGTGCTAATAAAAATAATGACGAAAACGTCAGCGTCACTGATAAAACATTTACGAGTGAGATGGGCATTCACTCAACACCAGTTAGTCAGATCGGTGAATGTAGCGCCACCGAGTCAGTCGAATTAAATACAATACAAGTGACACCCATCTCAACTCGTTATGAAAACAAAAAAGATGATGGTAACGATAGGAGGAGTATGATGCAGATACTGTTAAGTAAATTTGACGAGAAGTTTGATGAACAAAAAAACGAAATTAATGTAAAATTTGACATGCAAAATAGTAATTTCAATGCCAAATTTGACGAACAAAATAGTAAATTTGATAAATTGAGCAGTGACGTTAGCGAAGTCAAGAGTAGTTTCGAAGTACAGAATAATAAATTTGAAGAGTTGAAAAACCAGATTAATGAAATTAATAAGCATTTAGGAAAAAACCAATGAAATATTAGAAACTAACTTAACAGATTAGAACACAGCATTGAGAAAGTGGTAGAGTCGGTAGAGGAACAAATTAAAAGTAAAGCAAATCAAATAATTAATAACAAGGTAAGTGATGACTGTAAAACAAGTGAGAATTATAATGATATGTGTAAAAACCTGGTACTAGAGAATAAGGTGATTAATGTTGAGAGTGATAAGGAAGATTTTGTTGAAGTAGAATTTAGTAACGAAGTGTTGTTAGCGAATGCTGATGAGAGTGAGAGAGAGCGTGAAGAGAGTTTAGATGAATATGGAGGGCAAAGGGCAAGTTTTCCCCAAGTTTATGGTGAAACAGAGGTTTCACAAATGTTGTATGAGGACAGAGTTTCCTCCGGTAGTTGTATGGAAGACGAGGTGTCTTCAAATGGTCCCTTTATTTTTTGTGATGGTCTTGGAAGTGCCAAGACATAGTAAGTTTGTTGTGCCCTTTGCGTGGAATGAGATAGTTCAGGGGGGTTGTGAGAAGTATTGTGAGAGAGAGGGAATAATAGAGTTATTTACACTGAGAAGTAGTTATGATGAGTTGAAATAGCGGTTAGAATTGAAGGAGATAGATGATTATTGTGATAATATTGTTGTAAATGATAATAACTTACCTGATGGTGTGATTGATGTAGTAGAGGAATATAATGAGAAAATAACTTACCTTATGTTGAAAAAAATACTTACGGAGACGGAACTGAAATTACCAATGTAGACGGGTTTTATGAATTAATAGGCAATGATGGTGTTAAATACTATGTTGATAATGGTCATTACAACAATAATAGTATAACTAGTGTGATTAAGGACTATAATTATTATATAAAAGTAAGACTAATACATGATGATGGAGGGTAAAAGTAAACTCAATGGATGGACATTTTAAATATTTTAATTTGTGGTTATGGCCTTGCTAAATTAGGAAATGAGGTGTGGAAAACTGAACAATAATGACAAAGATTTGTAAATAAATTAGAGTGAAATTAATTGTGTTTGTATTGTAAAATGTACTTGATGTAAACAATATATGTATGTAGTAGAAATTGTTCTACTAATAATAATATTTTGGTAGACTAAATAAATAACAAGGATAATTATGAAGGTAATAAATGAACTGTAATTGTTTTGGGGTAAAGTAATTAAAATATGTTGTGTTTTTAATAATTGATGGAATTAAAATAACTTGAGATGTTTAAATATTTTTGATTGATTTAAAATGTTTTATAAAGAAATTTTGATGATGAATTTAAATTATTTGTATGAGATTTAAACTTGATAATAAATAATAAATAAGTAAATATAAAATGTACTTAGTTATGGAATCTTATGAATGTTATAATGTTGCAGAAGGTACATGGAGTGTGTACGTGATATTGGTGATGAATTGTTTATAATTTTATGTCAGTAATAGGAAGCAGGTGTGTTGAGTGATGTACTGTAAGTATGAAATTTATAATGCCATTTATATAAAGCAAAATGTTTAATGTTTAAATGTAAAGTATATATGAATCTTAGAAATGTAAACATAAAAAATTAAGTAAAAAATAACCAAACATATAAGAGTTGACCTTCCGTGGACTGTAGTAACGGTGTCAGTGTGAGCCTTATATGTCTTTTGGTAGTTTCCCCACATTTCGGGCGGTCACGGCTTCACCAAACCCTGGCCGTGGATTTATGTAAGTAGATACAAAATTGGTGAACTTTGAAATTGACAGGGGGTTAAAACAGGGGAAACTACATAACTATGGAACAGTGGCTATCGTCGAAGGTGGCGATAGTGCCGTGATAAGGGTGTGTGAATCATTTTAGTAGGATTACTGGTGTCCTTGGACATCAGTAATACCAAATTTTATATAACGCTGAACCAAGAACAGTATAGGCAGCGTCTATACCTTATATATGTAAACTTCAGTTCTTGGGGAAGCAAATGGACGCCACAGTCCAACACCAGGAAACAATAGTGTGTGTGGAAAAGGAGCTGGCAGTTACAAGCCAGGGGTATAAGGGGGGACTTTAAGTAACTGATGAAGTAGGAGGGTAGCTGAAAATTCAGTGAGAGGGTGACGATCTCTGTAAACAGCGGGCGGTCAGCTTATAACATGACTCTATAGAGAGGGTTGGGGGTTGACAATCCAAAGAGCTGTTCAGTAATGGTTGCTATGACTATGACTCAATGAGTAGCGATGTATGTCCCTATGAGAGCAAAAAGATTTTAAGTACTAGATTTAATGGTAAGGATTTTAAATCCACCCATATTTTATGATGATAACTACGTAGTTTTGTGTATTTGTATTAACTGTATGCCAGGTGTTAGGGGTAAGGATTGTAAACATCTGTAATCTGTATAATTTTGAAATGTAGTTAGAGAAAGGTTATTCATATGATGATGAGACATCAGCTGACTGCTAGGGTATAAATGTAGTATGTCATTTATAAGTGATTTGCAAAACTTTCAATGTAATTAAATGTTTCAATAATAAACTTGTAATGTTTTAAATAAGTGATGAAATTGATTTGAGATAGTTTTGAATTTTCAATGATCAATATAATGCAAAAGGTGGTAAATGTTAGAATTTGGGTGACAAGCATAAAGAAAGCATTTGAATCAATCAGTCCAAGTTAAGTTTAGATGGGTGTTAAACAGAATAAGAGTCTTGGGAGTAAAAGTAAGATAGAAAACTGAGTATTGATAGTGACACAGTAGCTATGGGGAAAATAGGTAGAGTAATGAGTGATATTTAGGTAGTAAAGAGATGGGGATATTTTGTAGATGAAAGTGATGCGATTAAAGAGTAATTAGTTGATGGGAATTTTGTAAGGGGGTGGTGTGATAAGGAGTCCTCAACGAAAAGCGTTGTGGCGGGAGGGGAACCGATATGTGCCGGAAAGGGTTACCTAGGAAGGGTCCAGGAACCAAATAAGGGAATGAGCACTGGGAAGGGAACACACATCCTGAGTACAAAGGGGTAGAGAGTATTTTGTTATAAGGGTAGAATGATGCGAAATGAGTTAGAGTAGTAAGTTAGAGGTAGAGAATGGTTGGTAGATGTTTTGATAGATGGGTGTCATACTAGATAAAATGTTAAGTGAGTATTAGTCATAAGGGGGGTAAGATTATATTTGAACACCCAAATTGTAAATTGAATTATTATGAATAACTAAGAGTCACCCAAAGGTTGAGAATGAAAATGTTAAAGAAAGAAAGTCCGAGTTAAAAGATAATAATAATTGAAACCAGTGACAGATTTTAAGAGAATTTGAAAATAAAACAAAGCTATCAAGTGTGTAATTTTGATCAAATTTAAATGTGAATTTTATTGTTTATTGTGAAGTAGTGACAACAATGTTATGTATGAGTATTATCCATTTTACTTCCATATTCCTTAAGGAATGGAGGTATGGTGATGGCAAAAAAAATCGTGTTCGAGATTATTGCAGATTCTGATTGTACTACACTCAAAACATGAAAAAAAGTCGTTTTCCGAAAAGTGTCTGTGTGTCTGTCTGTCTGTGTGTAGATTTTTTTTCTATGGCAAACGATAACTGCCGCAAATTCAAACAGAATCAAATAATTTTTTGCATACAGCCCTGATTTGTAGAGTACTCACGACCTATTGTTTTTGGTGAAGATCGGTTGAGGGAAAGGGGTAGTTTACCTGCAACGGTTTTTTTTTATCAAGGGAAATTTTTTTTTTGTTGCAAACGATAACAGCCGCAAATTCAAACAGAATTAAATAATGTTTCGTATACAGCCCTGAATTGTAGAGTTCTCAAGACCTATTGTTTTTGGTGAAGATCGGTTAAGGGAAAGGGGTAGTTTACCTGTAACGTTTTATGTTTTAACAAGGGTATTTCCTATGGAAAACGATAACAGCCGCAAATTCAAACAGAATCAAAAGATTATTTGCATACAGCCCTAAATTCTAGAGTTCTCAAGACCTATTGTTTTTGGTGAAGATCGGTTAAGGTAAAGGGGTAGTTTACCTGCAACGTTTTTTTAACAAGGGTATTTTCTATGGCAAACGATAACAGCCGCAAATTCAAACAGAATCAAATAATTTTTTGCATACAGCCCTGATTTGTAGAGTACTCAAGACCTATTGTTTTTGGTGAAGATCGGTTAAGGGGAAGGGGTAGTTTACCTGCAACGTTTTTTTATCAAGCGTATTTTCTATGGCAAACGATAACAGCCGCAAATTCAAACAGAATCAAATAATTTTTTGCATACGTCCCTGAATTGTAGAGGTCTCAAGGACTTTCGATTTTGGTGAAGATCGGTTAAGGGGAAGGGGTAGTTTACCTGCAACCTTTTACGTTTTAACAAGAGTAAAGTACTTGAAAATTCATTTAAACTTTTTGAAACAATGGTAATTGTTAAAAATAAAATAATTTTGTTGCCAGGCAATAAAATTATAAATTTTTCATTTTAATGTAAATTATGTATGAGTTAATATCTTTATATATATATAATTCTTCTGTACGTGTGTATGTCACTGAACTGCTCCATGTATAAAATAATATATCGTTCGTGGCAGGTAAGCATATCTCAGTTATGTAATGTTTACGTTTCCATTTTATTATTATGCCTACAGCAATAAAAAGGCAGGTAAGACACACACACACACACACAATTCACGTTATTTCTGGCCTCACTCATGTTTATTTTCTTACATTTGCACGCTTTTTAAATGGAAAGTGCCGAAACCCCACCAACATAACGCGTGCAAGCCAAAAAAATGGACATCAATTTGCTTACTGGTGAAGCTAGTAGTTAATGAATGGGTAAGCAAAAATCATATCTTAAATTTTTTTAAGGAATCACTAAAAGGACGGTGGTTCAAATCGGACGCTGAGGTAGAGTTTGCTGTAACCGAATGGTTCCACAAACAGCCGTAAGAATTTTACTAGCAGGGAATCTACAGGTTAGCGCAACAGTGGAACTCATGTCTTAATGTTATTGGAGACTTCTTTTAAAATCGTTGAATAAAAAATGCTTTACAGCTCTATACGTGTTTCTATTGAACAATCCTTGTATTAGTCATACACAATAATACAACTGATTGAACTTCAAATTTTTAAACTTGATTAGTTTCTATATATATATATATATATGTTTAATGTTACAAATAATTCAAATAACAATCTTGATCATCTGTTAGTTCAACAGAATAACAGTGACACTTTTAATAACCGCATAAAATAAACACTTAGAAACAACACAGGCGCTTTAACTTAACTGTTTGGACCACAGAAGTGAGGCATGCCTCAACGCTCTATGTGTACAGCGCGGGACAATCCCCCCTCCCTTCACTTCCCTATCACAGCACTATATTGCTTACATACGATGTATACAAAAAACGCTGAGGCAAGTTCAGGTTGCCTCATTCGCTTTAAACGAACTATGCCGAATCTCACCTGTCACCATCTAGCGGTCGCTCAATAAAGCACGTTTCGGTTTAATAAATTTGACAGTCGCAGTAACAATGTATAATCTTTACGTTATGTAGTTCATACGTATTTATAATTTTTTTTCTACAGAATTTTTTAGGGTAGGCATTGCCTCAATTGCCTCCATGTAACTTCGCCACTGATATATATGTGTACAACGTTATCGGCAACAAAGAAGTAGTTTTTGTTAAAATTCCTTCCCGGGATATTTGGCCGTAGTCCAATGTTTTCTACAAAACCAGACATTTCGGCAATGCCATCGACTTCCATCATCAGTGAAAATCGAGTGCGATAACGTGAGGTGGTATACGTTAGTGACCACAGTACTGTGGTTAAGGCTGAAGCAGTAAGTAGAAAGAAGTAGTTTCCATGGTAATATTTCATTTCGAAAATGATTTTAAATATAAATCTTAGAATATGGAAGTCATGTATGGTTCTCCATACCGATATTTATTATGTTGCATTATATTTGATGGTAAAATGTTTCATGTATTTTATGGTGTAGCTTGTGTAGCCTATATATGTCAAGGTCATTCACTTGACCCAGAGAGATCAGCTGATGACTGATGTTAAATACAGAACCATTTTCTAATAATTAATTCACACAATGGTGTTATTTAATTAAATTAAATGATTTTATTTTTTTTTTTTGAGATTGAGAAAAGAGATATTTTGGTCAAGTAAAATTTTTGAAAAAAAAAAAAAAAAAAAAAAAAAAAAAATGTCTGCCATATAGATGATGTTTGCGGTTCTCTGAGTATATTGTTGTTTATATGTATTACTAGTGTGTTTAGGGAATTACATTGTTTAGTATGTATGTATAACCAAATGTTAGGATAAGTGAATTTATGATTTAATAAGATGTTCAATTTGTGTTTTTTTTTATGATGGTTAGTAGTAGTGAAGAAAATTTATAGAGCTGATAGATTCATATAAAAGATTTTGGTATTTGGATGAAAGTAATGGTAATATAACAGTTTGATTTTGAACTTAAATGAATTTTTGAACGAAATTTAAATGATTTGAATTTAATTAGCTGATGTGTTTTGATTTGAAAAGTAACATTAATTTGTAAAAGGAAATTGAAATTTAAAGATAAATATTTTATGAATTTTAAATAAGGAGTTTGTTTAGAAGCTTTAATGAGCATGTGTACACACCCAGTACTTGCCTAAGGCGTGAACATATCGGTCGAGGATCTAGCATGGTATAAGGCCAGGGTTTTGATTTTGGGGGTGGAATGTTAGAAGGTTAGGTGCACTATGGTGCGTATCTGTTCGATTTTATGGTGTTGGGATCTCGGATAGAGAAGTCCAGTAATCTCGTACAGGTGCAGCCATAGTCGCCGAGCTAGGGGGTAGTTTACCCATGATGCGTTAAGAAATTAATGGGGGGTTGTTGGCACCACATCCTCACCGATCCTCTTAGGGGTTTAGCAATGAGAGTTCTTCTGTCTCGACAAAAGACCTCTCATTGGAGGGGTATTGTAATGGGGCAAAATGGGGTATTTTATTTTATTAAATTTAATTCATTTTCAATTGTAACTCCCATGTATAAATACGGTAGCAAGTCCCCTACATAAAACGGTTTCAGTCAGACAAAGAACGCAGTAACAGTTTTGCAAGTTGTGACTGTAGAACGCAATTTCATTCCAGGAAATCAAGTGTTGTGTGACACACTAGTGCGCGCGAACACCAGCAGGCGTGCAGAAGGGACGCCAAGCAAGATGTCGAATTTGTAAAATTTGTTCGCCACGTGGTCGGGATGCTGGTGGAAATATGACAAAACCACACCTATCCGAGTGACGTGACGAATGGCAGGGCAATTTCGTCAACGTCTAACACACCTGGACAGCCCATACTTTGTGTACAGTGACGAACAATTTAACAGAAGGAGGCATTGGTTTCCTGACCAGCAATACGACGTGGTGGGAGATTGGTTGGTGACGCTCGATCTCAGTTGAAATGACTCCGCTTCCCGGCCGGGAGCGTAAAGAACGCGTGGATATAAAACATTAATTTTTTTGTAAAAGTGTCAAACAGTCTGTAAAAAATACACCGGTGTATCAGAATGAAGTCAGTGGAGTGAATGAAGCGAAGCTAAATGTGGTGAATTGAAGAAAAAACTTTCGGACATATGCATATAACGTGGCACATGGCGACGAGAGGACGACGCCGGTTGGGTAATCCACGACCAATATTCATAATTTGCAACTAAACAGGGGTTTAAATAAATAAAGGGGTGTTTTTGTATGAATGAGAGTGTATGGCAAACTGGGTTGTTTTCTTTAAATAAGTATTAGGATAAGTTTAGAATGTAGGAATTCATGTTTAGTTTAATATAATTTTTGGGAAAAATCATAACTTTTGAGGGGAGATAAAAGTGGAATTTAAAAGAGTATAAATGAAATAAAATGTTAGTTATGTTACCTAAATGAGACTTGAGTACTTTAATGGTATAACCCTAAGTCACGCTTAGCATTCACAGGTTCGTGCGACGTAACCCGGGGGTGAGAAATGAATTATTATTTTAATATTGTGTATTAAATATAATAGCACATAATAAAACAAACTCAATTATACATTAATGTTTCTGTTAGATTAAAATGAAGCGCACACCAAACTGGCAAATTTGAAAGTCATGAAACAGTTAAAAATTTAAGAGTAGATTATTGGACTGAACATGCTAACATGCCCTGAACAAGAAGATATACTGAAATAAGCTCACTGAGGTGCACAAGAGGGGAGCATTGAGGACAGCCTCTGCTTACCCCACCATCTCTGAACCAGCTGTTATAGTGATTGCTGGGGTTATCCCTATCGATCATCTTGCCAAGGAGTGGGGATCTGTGCACTGCAGAAAAGCTGATAATAGGTTTTTATTTTCATTATTTTATTAAATCTATAATTATAAATAAAGCAACTTCCTATTTTTTACTTGAATTTGTTCTTTAATTACTAAATTATTATTACCGGTATTGTGTTTGTAAATACTGAGATTATGTGACAATTTATTTCTATTGAAAATTCTATTTTACTTTATTATTGAACTTTATTTACAATTTTAGTTTTCGACGCTGTTGGCCGCTATCTTTGCTGACTACCAACATCGTATAATTTACTTACCAGGTCCAGAGTTCTTTGAGCGTATTTTGGAGAACAGATATGGTTTATTCAAATAAATGATTCAACTCTCCTTGTTTTTTAAAATGAACTCGGTTTTATTCAACACATTATTTTAGATTCTGTATGGTCAAAGGAACCCATTAAATTGACTTACTTTGTATTATTACGAACAATATTTTCTCTCCCTCTTGTACACGTTTACTATGTGAACACTAACTTGGTACATTATTTATTAAAATTTACCCTTCTTTTATGAGGTTACAAAAATTAAATTCATTAGGACACAAGAAAACAGACTTTGAAAACATTAGACTAAATTCTCTTAACGCTAACCAGTGCTATTAATTACATAATTTCCACTCGCCATACGTACACATACTCTCACCCAGTACATAATTTAGATTCCCCTTTAGAGCTCATTTTATTTTTATTTCTTAATTTTGCATGATTTTGATTAATTTTATTCGTAATTTTGTGTAATTTACTTCCCTTGTTTAGTCCTTGGATGTACGTCCATAAGATGTCTCCTCGTGCACGCGCACTACATTGCTGTCTCCCTGTTTTCACTTTTTTCTTGAAACTGTCACTCCAATTTAAATTTGTCACTGCACATTTACATTATTTATATGTTATTCAAATGCTGGTTTTGTTTAAATTTCACATTTTCTGGTGTGCGGGCGAGACGAAAAAACTGTACTCAGCCGACGGGCGAGCGAACGACCCATGTCCGTAGTTGTTAGATGTTCATTGCCGACTGGCTTTGTTACATACAGCGCAGAACGCTGTCGATGCTGCGTCCACGCCTTACATTCCAAGTGACGTATTCGAAGGTTCGGCCCTGACGTCATATGTTGTGCTCTCATTTTACAAAGTTCAAATGTCATACGGCTAAAAATAACTGCTTCGCTTGCGTTCTGCTTCACTGACCTTGACACTAATTCGCTCACATTGCATACGTCGTTATAATTTTCAAATAAAATCTACAATTATTATTTCTCCCCAAATTACCCCTGGGTAGGCTTAACTGTACTGTTACAATACCCCCTCAATGATAGGTTTTATGCCGAAGCATAAAAACTCTCATTGACACTCACATATTTCCTAAAGGGATCAGCCTGGATATGTTGCCACAACCTCCTTTATGTTTTATTAAAATCATGGTTAACTTACCCCCTGGTCCAGTGACTGTGACCGCACCTGAATGACCTTACTGGACTTCTCTCTCGAGATCCCAACACTGCAAGGCCAGACAGGCACTTGACGCCCCTGCTCTGACGCACCGGCCAGCACAGGACCGCCGCCACAGCATCACCAGACACTGAAACATCAAAGCAAAATATCAAATAGTGGCCGTGTATAATACCATATCCCCAACTGATCTGGTCCCCCTTAGTTGTGCTGGTTTGCGTTAAGAAGCACTGGTTTTTCTCTTAACCTCTAACATACATTGATGAATACTTAACATAACATGATACATTCTTTAAAATTCCATACTAACATTCTGTATACCCTTCTCTCGTTAATTCTTATTCCAAAATATTTCCCTGATTCCAATCAGAATTTAAATAAACATTTCCTCTTACAACATTACAAATACCTTCCATTATATAATTCACATTTAAAAATAATTACATTCCTTAATAAAATTCTTATATAGAATAAAACACATTTAAATCAACTACATCATAACAAATTATTTCCTTAAAAATTGTTAAGCATCTTCCTAATACTCCTCAAATCAACATAAAATCATTTAGTTACATAGAATAAACATCTCAACTCTAAATTTGCATCAAAATTACAAACATTACCACTTTAAACTTTGACTTTCTATTGAATCTTTTAAAAATCAACCTTTAATTATTTATCATTTATTATACCATTAGATTCTCAAAATTTCAAATTTATTATCAACATTCTTCTACAACATTTCATTTATTATCTCCTTTCAAATTAATTCAATTATTTTATCAAACACATTTTAATTACTTGAATAAAATTCACAAAGTTGAGTATACTTCACCCTGCTACATCACTACATTTAACATCAACACAAAAGTATATACAATCTACATTATTATTCGTTATTGTTTACCACAAATCATTTCATAATACAGTCCATTTTAGAACCCCCTACTCACATAATTAAATGTTCATACATAATAATTATTTACCCTCCATCATCAAATTATAATCTTGTCTTACGTCTACAAAATTCATTTTTAATTAAATACATCTTGTTATTATGATTATAATAACCATCATCAATAATTTTATCCCTCGTATCAATATAGTATTCAAACATCATTGCATACTATTAATTCAAAAATCCTGTCGACATTTGGTATGGTCAATTCGACCTTAGTATCATCTGTTACGATTAAATCTTTTATCATTTCTTTAGTATAGTAATTACCTACTACTAGTAACCCCATCTTATATACAGGTAAGTCATCAGCATTGTTATCACCTCTTGCTGCGCTAACTACATCGCCAGGTAAGAATTCAATATAATCATCAACTCTCTCACTCTTCACTCTCGCTCTTAATTCTTTATAACTTCTACTAATCTCAAACAACTCTATCTCCCTCTCTCTCTCTCAAAATACCTCTCATCATAACACCATTTCACTTTCTCTCTACTACTCCATGCAGAGGGTACTACTACATAAAAACACCTCCTGGCTTTTCCAGGAACACCACAAAAACTCAGGGAACAATTTGAAAACACATCGTTTTCCACTAATGGATTCTCGCCCTTCAAACACTCTTGCAAACACCTTGGTTCACAATAAACCCGGGGAAAATTTACCCTCCGCAACCCCTCTACCTGTAAACTCTCTTTCCACTCTCTCTAACTCATCAACACTCACTACCATTCCATTATTAAATTCTACTGCCACTAGAACTTCATCACCACTATTTTTAATTATATCATCATAATTCTCACCCCAACTTACCGTATTATATGTTACCTGATCGTCTTTATTCTCGTTTAACTGATCGGTCTCTTCACCATTTTCTACCCCCACTATAATAATAAAAGGGAATAATCCTATAAAGTATAATGGTACAAGGAATGATATAGAGGTAATGGGTTATTATAATAATAATAATAATAAAATTGAGTGTGAGTAATAATGAGAAGTGTTATAAAAAATTAAGACTATTATACGACGATGGAGGCTGATTAAAAAATAAGTAAATGGACATTCTAAATAGTTTAATTTGTGGTTATGACCCTGCTGAATTAGGAAATGAAGTGTGGTAAATTGAACAATTAATGATGAAGATTTGTAAATAAATTTTAGTGAAATTAACTGTGTTTGTATTGTAACAAGTAGGTAATATAAACAATATGTGTATGTAGTAGAAATTGTTGTAATAATAATAATAATATTTTTGCAGACTAAATAAATACCGTAATGAGTTTATAATAAATAAATTGTAATTGTTTTGGAAGTAATGTAATTAAAATGTTGTGTTTTCAATGCTTGATGGAATTAAAATAATTTGAAATGTTTAAATATTTTTGATTGATTTAAAATGTTATATAATTGAATTTTGAGGATGAATTTAAATTATTTTATGAGATTTAAATTTGATAATAATTAATAGATCAATGAATGTTAAATTGTGTTTAGTTTGTGGAATAACATGGTTGTCGAAATGTTTCAGAAGGTACATGGAGTTATTGGTGTTTTGTGTTTTTATTTGTGTGTTTATGACAGTGTATGAGTGATATACTGTAAGTATAAATTTTATAATGCAATTTATGTAAAGTAAAACTTTGTATAATTTTGAAATGTATCAATAGAAAGGTCATTCACCTGACCGGGAAACTCAGCTGATTGCTGGAGTTATCTATGTAGCATATCACTTATAAAAGATTTGCAAATTTTCAAAGTAATTAAATGCTTGAATATAATTAATGTTTGAATAATAGATTTTCAATGTGGTTAAAAGATTTTAATTTAAATGAGGAGATGTATTTAAGATAATTTTGATTTTTTAATGGTAACTGTAATGTAAAATGTAGTAAATGTTAGAATTTGGGTGAGTAATATTTTGTTAGGACATTTAAATCAGTCCAATTTAAGTTTAGAAGGGGAGTTTGAACAAAGTAAGATTGTTGTGAATAAACGTAATGTAGAAGCTGAGTATTGATAGTGACACAGTAGAAATGGGGAAAATATGTAGAGTAGTGAGTGATATATGTTGAGGTAATAAATAAATGGAGATATTTTGTAAATGAAAGTGGTGTAATGGGAGAGTAATTAGTTGATAGAGGAATTTTGTAAAGGAGGGTGGTGTGATAAGGAGTCCTCAACGAAAAGCGTTGTGGCGGGAAGGAAACCGACGTGTGCCGGAAAGGGTTACCTAGGGGGAGTCCAGGAACCAACATAAGGGAATGAGCAGTGGGAAGGGAACACACATCCTGAGTACAAAGGGGTAGAGAGTATTTTTTTGTTATAAGGGTAGAATGATGCGAAATGAGTTGAGTAGTAAGTTAGAGGTAGAGAATGGTTGGTAGATGTTTTGATAGATGGGTGTCATACTAGTTAAAGCTGTTAATGATTGTTAGAGCCAGAAGGGGGTAAGATTATATATAATTGCCAAGTCGTAAAGTGAAATGTTATGAATAATTAAGTCACCCAACTTATTGAGAATGAAAATATTAAAGAAAGAAAGTCATAGTCAAAATGTAATAATTGAAACAAGTGACAGATTTTAATAGAATTTGAGAATGATATGAAGCTATAAAATGTGTAATTTTTGGTCAATTTAAATGTAAATTTTATTGTTTATTGTAATAATAACCATGTTAATTTTAAATGTCGTATTTTATTATGTTGTACTAAGGTAAAGAATTGTAAAGATGTTTCATGTATTTTATGATGTAGCTTTGTGTAACATATGTATGTCAAGGTCGTTGACTTGACCCAGAGAGATCAGCTGATGGTTGATGTTATAGACACAACCAGTTTCTGGCAATTGATTGATGCAATTTGGTCGTTTAATTGAATTAAAGGATTTTAAATGTTTCTGAATATTGAGAAAAGTATATTTTGATAAAATTAAATTTTTTTTGGGAAAAAAATGTATTTTTATGCCTCCCATATAGGTGATGTTTGAATTTCAAGCATATTATTGTTTATGTGTATTACTAGTGTTTTACTGAATTACATTGTTTAGTATATCTGTATAATCAAATGTTAGGATAAGCGAGTTCATGTTTTAATGAGATATTCAAATTTGTTGTGATTGTTAGTAGTATTGAAGAGAATTAATAAAGTTGATGGATTCATGTAAAAGATTTTATTTTTGTTTTTTTGAAGAAGTAATGGAGATATAACAATGTGATTTTAAACACAAATGAATTTTTGAATTTAAAAAATAAATATTTTATGAATTTTAAATAAGGAATTTGTTAGGATGTATCAATGAATATGTGTACGGGCCCAGTACTTGCTAAAGGCAGCCCAGTGTGCATGATAATGGGGAACATATCGGTTGAGGATCTGGCCTGGTATAAGGCCAAGGGTTTGGATTTTGGGGGTGGCATGATAGAAGGTTAGGTGCGCTGTGGTGCGTGTCTGTTCGATTTTATGGTGTTGGGATCTCGTATAGAGAAGTCCAGTAATCTCGTTCAGGTGCAGCCATAGTCGCCGAGCCAGGGGGGTAGTTTACCCATGATGCGTTAAGAATTAATGGGGGGTTGTTGGCACCATATCCTCATCGATCCTCTTAGGGGTTTAGCAATAAGAGTTCTTCTGTTTCGACAGAAGATCTCATTGGGGGGGGTATTGTAACGGGGCTAAAAAGAGGGGTTTTTATTTTATTAAAAAATCATAAATTTGTTTTCCATCTGTGTGGCCCGTCACATGTTAAATACAAGTTTCGTCGAACAAAGGAACAGTGATGTGTAGTTGGGGCGTTGGAATGCAAGGTGTGACCGGAGAACGCAATTCAATTCCAAGAACTGTAGTGCTGTGTGGCACATACAAATGCGCGAACAACAGCGGGGCGCCCAGATGACGCTCGGGCCAAGCCGAACCAAAATGGCTTTTGTAAAATTTGTTTGCAATGCTGTCGGGTGACCACGGAAGACTTGACGAGATCCCGCCTATCTTAGTGACGTAACCAGTGGCTCCCAGATTTTGTCAACGCTTCGGGAGCACTCACAGACCATGTTCCCGGTGCCACTACTAACAATTTGCCACACGAAGGCTGTGAACAACGACGAGATTTGGTAGACGAAAGGCAGTGACGTCCGCCCGCATGTAACAGCAGTCGACACATCGCCGCATCGTCGGCCTGACGCGAGCTAAGACTCCTGGGCACCAAAAAACTTTAAGTTTTGACTGAAAGTTATAAACCGGTACAAATAAGTGAAACAATATCCTAGAATAATGGAATAAGTGAAGTGAAGAAGGAAGAAAAGTAAAAAATGTACGGGACTGACAAAACATTCGTATACATCTAGTGCATCACGTGGCGAAGAGAAACACCGGCCGTTACGTAACCAATCATTATTATTCAATATATAAATAATTTCACCAAACTTTTAGGGGATATAAAATGTATGTGTGTGTGTGTGTGTGTGTGTGTGTGTGTGTGTGTGTGTGGCAAACTGGGTTCGTCTTTTTTAGATTAAGGGTTAGACTAAGAATATGTAAAAAAATATTAAGCAAAGGTTTTGTTTTATTACAGTTTTATTTTGTTTTCATAACTAAAAATGAGGTAATTTGGGTAGAATAAAATAAAAGGTTCATTTTTTCTATAACCATGTGTTAGTGTAGTTTTTTCGTCATAACCATTTCCTAGTATTCTGTGCTGAAAGATTCGTCTAACGATTCCGGGTTCTTCTGAATTATTATTGGGAGGTAGTCAGATTGCAAAATTGTCCCATTTTTTATTAAGGTAGAGTGTTAAGGTTTCGATCTATAGCCTAAAACATCGTGGCAACTCTGGGCTTCTGATTGAAATTTATACAAGGTAAGTAAGTGAAAAGATCGCAGGTAAGTTCCTGGCAGTATTTTATTTTATTTATTTGGATTAAGTTTGTTAATCAACAATTGGTGATAATTAAAGCTGGTGATTAGTGACTTAATTGGTGTCTTGTATTTTGTTTTCCACTGTACCATACAACGTCAAGTAGACCGTCGTAACAATATAATATTAATTATATTATAATTAAATATGCATGTTTTGTACTCTTGCATAAGGGTTAATTACCAATACTTTTATATTGTTAGGAAACGATAAAATATACCTAAAATATATTTTAGGAAATTGAATTTAAAATAAGTATTTAATTTTCATATAAGTAAAATTTGGTTTTTATTTAATTATTTTAAGATACATTAAACACAAAATATACGAACATTTTGATTAAAATTATTTGAATAGGCTTTAAAACAGCTTTATCTTGAGTAAGTTAAATTTCAGTTTCATTATAATTCAATTATGTTAGATTAATACCAAACAAATTAAATTAATAAATTAATTTTGTCTAAATTAAATGACTGAACTTGTGTGTGTGTGTGTGTGTGTGTGTGTGTGTGTGTGTGTGTGTGTGTGTGTGCACGTGCGCACACACATTTTACTTATTAATTTCACATTTTTATAATACATGACATTACAGCATAAGTATCTAGTACAAGTAACTAAGTACACATCACCTGACATTTAAAAAATTATGGAAATAGTAAATTAATGTATAATCCATATCAAGTATGAAGCTTTAAACACTTTTGTGGATCTATCAAGTATGTGTAAACACTTTTCACTTTCACCTTCATACAAAATCTAAAATTTGGAAAAATTAAGACATGAATTACTGATCAGAGAAAACAGATTATGCAACACAATAATGTAATTTATACGCTACACTGAGGACAGTGCTTTGCATATGCTGTATGAGAGATAGGCACTCCTCGTCAGTCTTACCAGATATGCCTTCCACATTGTGATTGATTATTCCACTGACATCCAGATCAGTTTGTCACGTACTATGCCACACAGGCAAAGTACAAAAGCATGTTTAGAAACTGCAAGTTAGTATGACATAACAAAGTGGAGCAATAGGTTGTTGAGTTGTTGTGAGGTTTAGTGTAAAGTGGTGATTGTGAAATACTGTGTGAGAACACCTGTAATTGATGACTTGTATGTCTACTGTATTAATTAGGCGGTATTTATTACCACATGTGTGGCATGTGGAGGGACACGAACATGATGAATTGTTGTGTACACATGTTTACTGTTGATCTGTTTGTTGAAACTGTCATTAACGTTGTCGATAGCAATTTCCCTGTTTCAAATTATTTTGTTTCCACTGTTTAAACACAACGATTCATGTCACCATCATAACAATATTCATTTACAACTTATTAATATTGTTACGACGTCAAAGAACAACCTACGTGTTTATCGAACATTCCAGAGAGATCCAGAGTGTAAGCGTGTGGCGTATGTGCTTGTAGACGCATCTACGAGAAAGTTCTCGATGCCGCCAGCCGTGCAGACTGTGTCAAGACCGCAGTTAATTACGTAGTTCATATGCACGCTACGACGCAATTAGGAATCGTCTAGATATTCGACTAGCTATAAATACCGGTACTCAACGACGTTCAGATTAGTATCAGGCGAATTTTTGACTGTGCAGTTCGAGAGTATTAGTGCGATATATTTACAGAGCGGTTCGAGTTATTACTGTGTACGTTCAAGTAGTTATTAGTGAAGTGTTGCGTTTTATATTCGGACAGTATAATTGTAATACAATTGAGTTTTAATATTAGTGGACATTTTATTGCGTGTGAACAATTTTCATTTGATTTGTTGTAGACATCGTGTTGTTAATTACGAACTGTTTAACTGTAAAAATTAAAGGTGTGATTAGTGACTTAATTGTTGTCTTGTACTTATTTTGTTTCCACTGTACCTACGACGATCGAGTTGACCATCGTAACAATATTATGAATCATTAATTAATACTACTTATACTGATATTAACTATACATGATAATAAGTTTAGTAAACTTCTTACCAATAGATGCTACAACAGGTCCAAATGCTCGAGCTAATGCTCCCAATGACCTAAAAATCCCCATTACTGTTCCTTTGTGGGCTGCTGTGCCAAATTCTGATGCCATAGTCATCATACATGGAACTACCATTGCTGTAGCTAAAAATACAATTTTTTATTAATTTTGCTACCATGTACATCTACCCTGCTTTAGTAAATAAAGATTGAAGAAAGATAAAATATTAAATTACATCTACATTCACATTAACTAGTGCATAACTGAACAAACTGAATACTAAAGTACTATGGTAAATCAATTTAATGTTTTCATAATGTCAATTCTTCTACCACTATTACTTCCTTTATCCTACATGATACAGAGTACTTAAGTGTCTCCTCCTGATATCAAGTCTCATACTATATTTTGCTTATGTGATTGTTGCTGTACTATATTTCTCAGTGCGTTCACTACACCTTAATCTTCCTTTCATACTTCTTAAGAAGAATATAAGGTACACTGGAATTGTGACTTAAGTGAATAACATTAAATTTTAAAAATTACAGCAACATTTTTAACTGAAGAGCTACATGTAATTCTTGTTTACAGTTTATTTGAAATCACCGCAATGGAAAAATATATAGGGGTTAAAAAACAAGGTAATTTTCTTTTACAGAGTTGTTTTGTAAGCCAGATACAGTGGAACCTCAAATTACCATTCCTGCGACTTTTGATGTGATGCACATTTTTCATGGTCACCCAAATTCCCCAAATAAACAATGTACAATAAACCTTGAAATTACACACCAGTTTAGGTATCAACCCTTGATATAGTGCTCTTTTTACAGTAATGTCTTTTAACATAGGACTTTTCAAAGCAAACTTAATTCTAATTTGTCTCCAATCTGTACCATTTTAACTACATTTTGTGCATATTAACTTAACTGTTGTTTATAAATACTAAATATTGCTTACACATAATTTAAATACGTTTATGTTTCCTGAATACAACCTTATATTTTACTAGCAAAATACCCGTGCTTCGCTATGGAGTTTCACGTTGTACGTAATTGTACAACTATTGCTCGCTTAATAGTATAGGATTAGATAGATTGTACAAATTCTCAACTCTTAGTTTGTTTATTTACATTCATAGCAACAGCTGTTTATTATTTATTTCGAGAAAATCGTTAGAGCCATTTCCGAGAAAAAAAAGGACATACATTTATTAATTAATTGAACTTCGAAATTTTCTCGACTATAAGAACCTGCAAACAACGAAGTTTTTTCAATTTAAAACAATGATTAAAAACTCAGGACTAAATGTATTCGGGGTTTCCAGTAAACTGAGATGTCAACCACTTCATTTACAAAGTATGCAATTCCCGCGATAAATTTCAGTATTTGGTTTTTTGCCCCTTAGGAGTGAAAGTTTTTAAAACCGTTTCTTAGTGAGCACCTAAGACCTATGATGAAGCTATGTTCAAAGTTTCATTGATATCCATTCAGTGGTTTCAGAGATATCGTGATCAGTGAGTCAGTCAGTGGTATTTGGCTTATTTAGATATCTACTATATCTAGCCGATTTACCCAGCGTTGCTCGGGTTCATAATTTATTCATAGTCTCATAGGCACCTATTCTTGTTCTAACGTTATTTTACTTGTATATTGTATAATCTTCCTTATATTGTTGCGTTCGCATTGTCACTGGAGGAATACTCTGTAGCGCACCTGTTTAAGAACATGTCATAAACTGTATTCTTATATCTGGAGAAGAATTCTGTTGCACGTGATGCTCCTGCTCGATTTCTAACTCTGGGAGAGGGCGAACAGCTAAATTAGTTTTCAATAAAATGTCTACAGTACTTGCACACACTTCGTATTTAACTGTCGTTTTATAATTCATTGTGTTAATGTTGAAATAAGGCATTTGTTAAATTAGTGTCTCCAAAACTTATTCTAACAATACAATACCTCTATAGATTTCAGCTTATCAATTTTTTAATTCAAACTGAAGCAAGTGCATTTATATTGTCTGAATACATTCGCTATCAAAACTTTGTTTTTTATACTCGCTTATAACTTACTTCGATCTTAACTTATCCACTTTTAAATTCAAACTGAAATAACTCTGAATTCACACACTATTAAGAAGTTTCTTAAGATGCATACACCACCTTTGATATCATAACATATATCTTTATTTATAAGAACCGTGGACTCTGGCACCGCCGTCTTTCGCGGGTTCTGAACTAAGACTCCCCGGGTTCCGTGGATGAACTCCGGGGAAGGCCCGTCGGACGACTCCCACGCTATTTCCTACGCAGGAGACTTCCACCGATGCTATGGTAACCAGAATCTATTCTATTGGGTTGCCATAGTAACCAGATTTAATAGTTTTTAAGACCCAAAGGACCCCCCCAAAGGATCGTATCGAAAAAACACTTGTCCTATGTTGGTTCTCCCACTGCGTAAAATATTTGTGCCAAGTTTGGTTGAAATTGGTCCAGAGGAGATGTGGAAGACCCCAAAGGACCCCCCAAAGGATCGTATCGAAAAAACACATGTCCTATGTTGGTTCTCCCGTTGTGTAAAATATTTGTGCCAAGTTTGATTGAAATCGGTCCAGTGGTTTAGGAGGAGATGTGGAAGACCCCAAAGGACCCCATCGAAGAAAACACCTATCCTATGTTGGTTCTCCCGTTGCGTAAAATATTTGTGCCAAGTTTGGTTGAAATCGGTCCAATGGTTTAGGAGGAGATGTGGAAGACCCCAAAGAACCCCCAAAGGACCCCATCGAAAAAACACCTATCCTACATTGGTTCTCCCGTCGCGTAAAATATTTGTGCCAAGTTTGGTTGAAATCGGTCCAGTGGTTTAGGAGGAGATGTGGAAGACCCCAAAGAACCCCCCCAAAGGACCCCATCGAAAAAAATTACCTATCCTATGTTGGTTCTCCCGTTGCGTAAAATATTTGTGCCAAGTTTGGTTGAAATCGGTCCAGTGGTTTAGGAGGAGATGTGGAAGACCCCAAAGAACCCCATCAAAAAAACACCTATCCTATGTTGGTTATCCTGTCGCGTAAAATATTTGTGCCAAGTTTGGTTGAAATCGGTCCAGTGGTTTAGGAGGAGATGTGGAACATACATACATAGATACATACATACAATGGGGGGGGGGGTTGTAACGTGCCTAAATTGTAAGGATATAATATATATAATTTATAAGATTTAAAATGGAATTATTATTAGTGTTGATTATTAGTAGCGTTGTTGTGGGTGTTCCCGTTTAATTCTTTCAGTTTAAAAAAATATTTAGCACTTCACTGTTCACCTCCCCACTTACCATATGTGGATGTTATCAATGTTCTGTTTGGTGACTTCTGCTGCAACATACACTTTATACACATATACGGATATTCTATTTGAATATCCTAAGTAATACACATGCACAATAAAGTAAAATAATGGCTTAATTGTAATTTGAATTGTAATGAACATTCAAATTCTACCGCCACTTTCTGATAGAACTAGTTATGAAAATTAAACTATTTTAATTTTGAAATCAAAAACTCTTTCCACTGGTAAATAAATCGGGATTTATTAACAATTCTGAAATGCCATTAACTCTTTTAAAACAATCAATCAATAATGTCTTTACAAAATAATAATTATTATAAACAATTCTTGAGCTCTTTTAACCTCAAGGCTGGTAACACTGGGGTCTGGTACAATAATTTTAGTTAACGAGGTTATGTCCTCTTTACACAGTTACATTACCAAATTCGTGTGTTCTTGGAAGTTGCATGATACCAGATACAAGATGTTATCTTTTCTAACAATATTTAATCAAGAATTACTACAAAAACAAACAAATATTAAAATTATAAAAGTCGGTACCATAAAACCGATATATATCGTACTATCGTACGGTGAGTATAATGGATACAGCAGTTACTTTGACAACACGTGCTTTGTGCTGCACTGTTAAAAATTACTATTATTATTTATTTGTTAGTTATTAAAATCATTTATTGGCAAGAGAAAAAATCTATAATAAAAAAAAACTCTTGTAATAGCTTTCATTGGATTGAAATTATTTGAGAACAGAATCATTACTTGGTGACAAAGTTGTCGTTGTTATTTCTAGGTTAGTTAACAAAAGTAAGTAGTTATTTTGAATAAGTAAGTGATTCATTAAATTCTTAATAATATAAACACATATATTTTATTCATGTTGCATCTGATGGACAATTATCAGTTGATTAGAATATTTTTCGCAATCAACTAATTATTCGTCAATTCAAACGAAATGAGTCAAATGAGCGACTATTCATTACACTCATATTTTCGATATTTAAATTAATATTTATTTCTTTAATTACGATAAAAACGTAAAACATTTATTTTTTAAATTAATAAATGCGAGATAATTCTTTTATTTAATTCTGATAATTTTCATCGTGAGTAATGCACTTCGGTACTTCTGACTAGAGCAGTACCCAAACAATAATTCTTCGTTCACTAACAAAAATTATTATTTCCATTTAATTCGTTAAATAATAAAAATAGAGTACTCCCTGTTTTTTATAAAACACAAAACACGACCTTTATTATACACTGGCCGGTTTATTATTTTAATTCACTTAGCACTGGACACTCGTTATTACTCTGTTGTGTACAGGTTATGTGTGTATAGCGTAACTTATGAACGTGTCGCGCACAATTTAAATAAAATCTTGATACATTTCTTCATCAACTTTGCTCGTTGAATGGTGCTGGTAGACTGCATGTTTCATCTAAGCGTCTCCTGCTTGTCTGGTTATTTTAAGCCATTTGATTGGTTTAAATTGTCAAACTCTCTACCCCAAAACACCTCAGTTAAATAAAACTTTTAATTTTTTACAAATTTTTGTCTGGGTTAGAGGCTATAAATGACGTAAGCGTTGATACACAAAATGACTGAAAAGTTTATAATTGCTATAACTTTTTTATTAAACATCGTATCGTTGAATGGTTAGTGGCAATAGATTGCGGACACTTGCGGCTTTAATTAAAGTCTAAACAAGGATAAAATCCGTCCATTATTAGCTCACTACAACTTTTCACAAAACCCATATGGTGAATCTTAATATTAATAAGTTTATTTCCCCATACTTTGCTCCAATTACACTATAACACTCATTATTAAACGTCTTGAGTCCATTTCTCATTTGTTTAATACAGAAAATAGTTGTAATTACCATTCCAACAATATTTGGTAATGGCGTCCTCAAACGATCATATTCTATTGTTTATAATCGCTTATAACGCTATTATTTCTTATTTAATTACCTTTGTTTGGCATTCTAACAATAATATATACATTTATTTACATTGGTTTACACTTTGTTTTATGAAAAATGTTGTTTTTCATATACTAATAGTCTTATCAAAATACCTTCTGTTCTCTTTTCTTTAAATTGTCACTTTTTCAATTATTTTACCACATAAGGTATATAATGTTACAAATTCAAATAGTGTACAACTATAGTACCTTGTTTATTTAATGTATTTATCAGTCTTTCGTTATCTGAAAGCTTTCCAATTCTTAGTATTGGGTTTGTTTACATCAGGTTTTGCAATGACAGTCAGTTAGTTTCTAATAAATCAACTACTAAATTGCTATTACTACATCTGACATGTGTTCTCATAGTAGTATCAGATATCTCTCTAACTACTGATAACATTTTTAGTCATCTTTGAACAAGTTTGGATAGTGCATTTTGCTTAACTAACTTGTTACATAGTGTTTGTTTACATTTGGTTCTACAATCATAGTCAGTTAGTTTTCAATAATTTGACTATAAAACTACTATTATTATAATTGTGATCTGTTCTCATAGTAGTATTAGGTATTTTTCTAACTACTGATAACATTTTCAGTAATCCTTTAACAAGTTTTAATAGTGCATTTTGCTTAACTAACTTGTCACATTGGGTTTCTGTTCTTCTATCTTTATGCTATCATATTTAATCTGCTTTATTGGCTGTGTATTTCAGCATAAATATTATTTATTAGTTTGCATTACTATTTATAATTAGTCTTTGATTGAAACAATTGTTGATAGTTGCTTGGTTTAATTAATATATATGACTTTATGTTATAGGTGCACTTCCTATGAGGTTATGTATCATGTTATCTGGTCACAATTGTGCAACATATTCTTATGCAGTATTTGATTCTACTATTATGATTTCATTATGGTATTCTATTACAATGGTTTAATTGTTGATTAATACACATGTTTACACTATTTTTCTATACAATAACACAAGTATTCTTAATCTAATAGTATTACATTTCTTATTGTGTTGTACCTAATTCTTGGTACATTGGTTGTTTGATACTTAACAAACTAGCTTATTTGTTATTATTTGTTTTGGACTTTATTTATATCTTGTCCTGTCCTGCTGTGGCATTTAGTTATATTTCATTTTAAAGTTTACTAAGCTTTTATTATCAGTTTCTATGAACAATGATTTTACTGTTCTATCTCACATTTCTCTTGGTGGTCTTATGATTATCTATTTTGGGTTACAATTTTGATTAAACTGGTCACACTAATTGTCTGTGCATTTTAACTATTTAATCTTTGATTCTTCCACTATAATGGTAACGCATTTTCCTCTGTTATAAACCTTCTCACTTGTATTGTCTGTGGGGTTTATTTGGGTTAAAAATGGTTAACTTGTTACAGGTTCGCACACTTACATTAAGTTTTCACTATTACTGTTTGTGATTGCTTAATTATGCTAAACACTGGTTTCTTCATAGTTGATAATCGTTATTCTTCTTCCGGTCACTAGTATAGTTCCTTGTATACTTGGTGAATGGTGATTTCTTGTATTGTCCATATATTATCTTCATTCTTCATGTTTAATTGTTGTTCACTATCGGTGTTCTCATGGGTTGTATTTTACTTGAGATAATCAATGTTCACTTATTCTCGTCATCTTCTTCAATATTTCCATTTGTGGTAGTCGTTGTTCCATAGTATTTATATTTATAAATAAATTGGTTGTTTTGCCATCATTGTGGTTGCTCTTGAGTTGTCTCTTCTTTATTTTAATGGTTGTGATTTTTGTTGTTTCCCCTCACTGTTTGGATTCTGTTGTCTTCTCTTCATTTTACATAGTTATTATTTTTGTTGCTTCCCCTCACTGTTTGGAATCTATTGGACCTGGTTTCTAACATTTTATATTGGCACGTTGTCATTTTCTTTCTCCTTTGTACTCGATGATGCAATATTACTCTTCCTTCTTCCTTGTTGGAATTTTACAATAATATATCTCTGTAGATACACACCTTTTGTTTACATTATTTTATGTACTTTGAAATATTTTCATGATCTCCCGTCATTTGACGTAATAATTGGTTACTCTATGTAACTACCAAATTTGGTACGTTACATATGCCTTCCTATAAGAATTGATTAATTCTGAATTAGTATATTTATTTCTTATTGAAGAATTCATCAATTGTTGTACGTTCCATATCGACTCATATGCTTTTTTATATATATCCCTTCACTTTCTTCTGTTTGAATCATAATTATTTCTTTTCTATGTAATTATCTCCCTTGTTTATTTAGTTCCCTATTTCCCTAACATAAGTTTAGCTGGGGCAGTTCAGAGTGGCTCACTTTGGCATACAACTCCACTGGCCATACTAACATCAATAAATATGGATGCACATCATCTCCATCAATAATATAAATGATTGCTGGCATTATTCATCAGTCAATTCATCTCAAATAATCAAAAAATATAAAGTGGTCGTTCTTCCGACAAATAATAAATATCCTTGGGATTATCTCACGCATCTGCGGTTTATACATTGTTATACTCTCTTCTTCTTGATTCAACTTAACTAAATTCTTCACATTTTACAGGGATAGTTTGTTTTACATTTCATCACTGGTATACTCTCATGAGTCTCTTCATTAATACATTATTTTTTCACTCTTCTTTGTCATCAATTAATCTTTTCTCTTGGTATTACATTAAACGTCATTTCATAATCTTCTTAATTTTCGGGATTCACTTCTCTGGATATAATTCATGAATATATTCTCATGGTTTCAAATGAGATATAGCCCATTTGATATAGGCTCTCTTCTAGTAGAAGACACTAGAAAACACTATGGTTGTGTGTTATCTCTTATCTACATTAATGATACTCATTCGGTTTTGTTCCTCCAACTTCTTATTTTCTTCTTCTTCTTCTATATATCATCTAGTTCATTGTCTCCTCTTTTATTTGTACGGGTATGTTGTTACTTTACTGTTGACGTGGCTCTTGGAAATATTTTATATCATACATATATTTGTGCCATGGTTGTAAGGTGTCGATCTCGTATAATTAATATAATTATCTTACAATTCTTCTCTAATAGTACGGGTAAGTTGTTGTTTTACTTGTTGACGTGGCTCTTGGAAATATTTTTGTGCCAGAGATGTAGGGTGTCAGTCTCGTATAATCTTTGTTTTTATTAATAGTACGGGTAAGTTGTTTTTTTACTTGTTGACGTGGCTCTTGGAATTTGCTGTGCCAAGGATGTAGTGTGTCGGCCTCGTATAGTATTAATTGTAGTACGGGTAAGTTATTGTTTACTTGTTGACTAGGCTCTTGGAAATATTATGTGCCAAAGATGTAGGGTGTCAGTCTCGTATAATATCTTTCATGTACCTTCTTTAGAACATATTTTTACATTACATACTTACAATATAGTCAACGATTATTTTCACAGTTATATATTCACTTCTTATTTAGTATAAACAACAAATAATCTTCATAGCAATATTTCACCCTTTCTTCATATAGTCAACATTTATTCTCACAATTATATTTTCATTTTTCACTTAGTATCAATAACAAATAATCTTCATCGCAATATTTCACTTTTACCTTATAATTTAACCTTCGATATACCGTTTCATTGAAGCTTGGTTGTAGGTGCCCTTTATTTTCTTAGTTGTTGGGTCTTGTAATTCATAAGTGTTATTCATGTTGTTTTTGGTAACAGTATATGGGCCTGTGAATAGCAGTAGCAGTTTTTTCGCAATACCTTCAATTGCACTTGGGAGTTCTCGGTTTTTTATGAGTACCTTGTCTTCCACTTCGTATTTTATGATTTTAGGTTGCGATTTCTGGTATTTGAGCCTAAGTTTGTCAGCTCGTTCAACTGCATTATTGTAAAATTTGGTTTTATTAAATCTGAATTCATTTTCTGGTGGAAAGTTTATAATTTCTGTAATTTCCCAGGGTGGTCTTCGCTCATACATAGCCATATAGGGTGTCTCATCTGTTGATTGGTGGTACGCTAAGTTCAGGAAGTCTTCAGCCGGGGATAGATATTCCTCCCATCTCCTCTGCTGGCTGTGACAGTAGGTTCTTAAAATCCTTCCTACTTCTCTCAACACTCTCTCAGCAGGGTTGCTGTTGGGGTGATACACAGACGTTTTGTACGTTTTCACGCCTTGATGGATTAGTGTTTCCCACCATCTTCGTCCTCGGAATTGCGTTCCGTGATCTGTAATTACTGATAGTGGTTTTCCTACTTCAGGTATATATCTGGATATCACAATGTCTAGTATTTTGTTAGTTGTAGCTCTGTTTATTGGATAAAGTTTTGTGAACTTCGTATAGTGGTCAAACATGATTACCACATATTTGTATTGGTGCCTTCCACCACTTCGTGGAAATGGTCCATAAATATCTAAAAATACTTTTTCTAATTTTGCTGTTGATGTTATGGGTATCATTACCCCTTCTCTTTTTTCATTGCTAAACTTGACTAATTGGCATACATGACAATTTTGAATATATTTTCTCACCCTGCGGTTCATGTCCTTAAAGTATACATGTTCCTGCAGTGCCTTGACTACTTTGACTGCCCCCATGTGACCGTAACGCACATGGTAATCAATTGCTAGTTCTTTCTCAATAGTTTTCGGTATAACAACCTTCCATTGCTCACTATATTTTTGAGTTTTAGTGAATAGTAATTGGTTGTGAGTACAGTAATATGGTATTATTTTTTCATCATTTTCTGCCAATCGTTGGATCATTTGTGAGATTTTAGGGTCCTTATTCTGATGAATTTTTATGTCAGATAATATGTTGGTTAAATCAGACTTGTTTTTTAATATATAGTAGACCTTGGCGATGGTTTCTTTTTCTCCCTCGAATGTCTGGGCTATTATGTTCACTCGGGACAACACATCGGCCGCTATGTTGCTTTTCCCTGGTATGTATCCCATTGGATGTTGTATTCTTGGAGCGTCAGTGTCCACCTTGTTAGTCTACCATGTTTTAACCTACAATTCTTTAGAAAAGATATAGACTTGTGGTCTGTTCGTACCATAATAGGGTATCCTAAAATGAAGGTTCTAAATTTCTCACATGCAAACACTATACTCAGGAGCTCTTTTTCCGTCGTATGATAGTTCCATTCGTATTTGTTAAGTGTTCTACTTGCGAAACTAATCACTTGATGATTGCCTTCCTGGTCCTCCTGATATAATACTGAACCAAGGCTAACATCACTAGCGTCGCAGTTCATAAAAAATTGTTTTTCAAAATTGGGATGGTGTAGCATTACTGTATCAAGAAATTTTTTCTTTATCAGCTCAAAGGTAGTGTCCTGGTCAGGCCCCCATCTCCACTTTTCCTTTGACGATAATTGTGATGAAAACCGAGCCGTTAATTCCGAATAGTTGTGCTGGAATTTCCTGTAGTAATTACAGATACCGAGGAACGACTGTAATTGTTTTTTGTTCTTTGGTATCGGGAAACGCTGTATTGCTTCCATCTTTTCTTGGGCTGGTGTGATTCCAATTTCCGACAAGTTGAACCCCAAAAATTGCACTTCCTTGGCTATTAATTTTGACTTGTCTAGTTTGAGCGTTATGTTATTTTCTTCTAATTTATCTAGCACTTGTGCCACCCGGTTACAGTGTTCTTCCCAATTATCTGATGCAATTAACAAATCATCGACATACACTGTCGTAAATTGCAACGTATTATGTCCTAATATTTCATCCATGCATTTAACAAAAATGGCCACAGAATTTACAAGGCCGAAGGGTAACCTTTTAAACTGATAGTTACGGCCTTCGAAAGTAAATGCTGTAAATTTCCTGCTATTAGGGTGTAACTCCACCTGCCAATACCACATACAGTGTCCCATATACTGTAATACCGCGTGCCATAAAATTTCTTTAATATCTCGTAGATTTCTCCAGGCGACGTCCTGTCATTAATTATGGACTTATTTATTTCCCTCGCATCCAGACAAATCCTCACTGCGCCGTTTTTCTTAGGTACAGCAACAATGGGATTAGTTGCTAACTTCAATGATATCATTTTCAATTAATCTCTGTATTTCTTCACGAACGGCTTCTTTAAGTGAAAAAGCGATCGGATATGACTTTCTCTTAAACTCCGTTTGATCTTTGAATTTCAATTCACACCGAAAGTTTTTTATCTTGCCAGGTGTATCAGAGAATACATGTCGGTATCGATTATAGATTTGTATCAGGTTTTCACGTTGTTCATTAGTCAACACATGGTTAATGTTATCTGTTTGGAATGCTCTAATTTCATTAATCTTCTCTACCCATAATCCATTTTCTGGATTGCTGCGAACTTCTCTGTTGATGGACATCTTCTTATGGTCATGGCCTTCCCGTATATAATAGATTACATGCTCTGGGGGTGCCTTCCTATGTTCTATGAGATCTGCAGTCCATTCAACTTCATCTGTTTTCAATAATACTGTATCTTTATCCATATTGATTATGGCTGTATACTTTCGTAGTATGTCGCATCCAATAAGTAGTGTAAATGGTAGTCCACTTGCTACGAGGAAAACCATTGGAATCGTCTCTCCATTGCTCGATACTTCCAACTGTACTTGGTGTCGAATGGTTTTATTCTGTCGCCCAGTGGCTCCAATGAGTATGATATTATTGATGGGTAGTGTTGGTATTGTTGTTTGGTTTTCCAATTGTATTCGGTTTAACTCTAATTTGTCGATTAAAGAGACATTCGCTCCGGTGTCTACCATAGCCGTTGTACTTATCCCGTTGACTTTTACTGAGATATACGCTATCTCGTTATTAGTTGTGTCACTGATACTGTCTTCTTTTTCTTCCATTAGATCCTGCCTAATGTTTTTGAGATAATTATTGCGATGTATTTTAATAGATGCCAATTCCGTTGCCAAAATGTTAGACCCAATAGTCCGGCTCAGTGAGGGTGTTGTTAGGCTTTTCACTGCCGGTTCCCATTTAAAGGCAGGTCACCGTTTGTGTGCCTGTCTGTTGAGGTTGATGCTATTGGTTCCTGGGCTCCTTGCCCATTTCCATTGTGGTAGGTTTCGGTGGTTCGAGTGACTGGTCGGTTCCCTTCACTACTGTCGCTTCTGTTCGACCTGTAACCAGACTCTTGATCCTCTCCGTCGCTGTGATTTGAATTATTATGGTGATTAGGGAAGCTTCTTCGCCCTTGGTAATAATTTCGCCTACCTCCCCCTCTGCTAGCATGGGTGTAATTCACTCTTCGGACCTGGTTGTTGTTGTGTTTCCCATTACCCTGTCGATGCTGGTTATTTGGGGATTGATTATTATAGGGTCGGTAATAATTATTACCTCGTTGGTAATGGCCGTCCCTCTGATATCCATTTGGTCGGGGGTTATTCATATTCCCTCGGTCCGCATGATCATTATGGTTACCACCTCCATTCTGTCGTGGCCCCTGTTGGTTATGAAAACGTGGAGGGTTGTTGAATGTCCTCCCATAATTGTTCCTGTCACTGTTATTGGTGGGATTCACGTTTCCTGGTCCGCCCCGATCATACGTCTGTCCAGGACCCTGGCGGTTCCTCTGGTAGTAGCGTTCTCTTTCGTGACTTTCCAACAGAGTGCACATTCCTTGTATGGTCTTTATTTGTGAATTGAGCCTACCCTGTGATACTCCCTGATTGAAATGGTACGCTAACTTTGTGACTAAACATTCCTCCGGGATGGCTGGCTCCAGGTTTCTGGCCAGGCAGATCTTACCTAAAAAGTAAGTAGTCATGGATTGTCTGCCATTTGGGTCATATTTACCGTTGGTGATGTTGTCCCTAATAATGTTTTGGGTAGAATCAGACCAATATTTCAATTTGAATGCTGTCTTGAACGCAGCATAGTTCTCCACTTCATGCCGGGTCGCTGTCCACCAGTTGTCAAAGGTATTCCGGAATGATTCATCTAGCATTCCTTTTATAACGGACCATCTATTTTCTCTGTTTCTACTTATAATTTCCTCCACCCTCTCTAAAAATTCCAGTGGGTTCTTCACGTAAGCACGGAAATCTATCTGTTCTCTACCTTCCAGGTGCGTCAGTCCAGATAAAATACTTGGGAATGTTCGTAAGCGGTTCATTTCATCCCGAATATCGTTGAACTCCCTTTGCTGGCGCTCTGTCAATTGGTCTCTGTCACTAGTTACTTGGTGTTTGACTGCATCCACCTTGACTGCAATTTCCTCGCATTTCTCACCCAGTGTGGTCTGTGCTGTCATCATTTCTGCTTGCTTCCGTTCCATGACTCCTATCTGGGTGTTGTGGATTTTCTCAATATCGTCGATTCGGTGGTTGACATCTGTTTCCGTTTGTGCTATTTTTTGTTTGTTATTTTCTCCTTCTCTTCGTATGTCTGATACTTCTTCATGTATCTCAGTTGTTAAGATGGCAATCCTCTCCTCTGTTGCTTCTAAATTCTCTTCTAACTTCTTGTCAACTATTTCAATGGTATTTTTGGCAATTTCTTCCGCTCTGTCATTATTGTTGGTCATTTGTTGCCACATTTTCTCGTTATCGTTCTTCATTAACTCGATATCTCGATTAATTTTCTCATTGATTTCGTCAATCTTCTTGTTGGTCTCGTCCATTTTAATTCCCAACTCCGCGGACAAATCCTCCTTCATTATTTCCATCTTCTTTTCCAATAGCTCTTCAGTCTTTTTCTGTCCGTCTTCCATCCTCCTGTTGGTTTCATTTATTTTGTCATTTAACTTCTCCTTCAACAATTCTATATTTTTCTGGCTCTCCTTCTGGCCTTCTTCTGTTTTCTGGTTAGTGGACTGACTGGTTTCCTATATTTTGCTGTTCAACTCTTCCTTCAAGGATTCTATACTTTTGTTCAATTCCTCTTTTGTGGATTTCTGGCCTTCCTCTATTCTTTTATTCGACTCCATCATCTGCCTGAACATTTCTTGCATCATCATGCTCTCTGTCTGCACTGGTTTCTCTGGTTGGCGTATTTCCAGTTGGATTTCCTGGGGTATGACTTCCGGTTCATCATCCGGTTGCTGAACCTCCTCCGCCGGTTCAAGTTGTTTAATCTTCGATTTCTAACAAAATCTCTTCAACATCTTCTGCTGATGTCGCTTCTTTTTCTTCTAATCTGGCCTCCCTCTCTGCCCCTGCTGCTCGTTTTTTCGAAGTCGACCTTCTGTACATCTTGTTACCCTGGTAATGCACTTGCTGTCTCTTCGTCGAATTAGGTTAGGAAATTATTGGTTTAATTGCCTAAATTGTTACTTGTTTTCTTCCTAATTTGAGCTCAGCCGTTGGGCGCCACGTTGTAACGTGCCCTTTATTTTTGTAAGGATATAATATATATAATTTATAAGATTTAAAATGGAATTATTATTAGTGTTGATTATTAGTAGCGTTGTTGTGGGTGTTCCCATTTAATTCTTTCAGTTTAAAAAAATATTTAGCACTTCACTGTTCACCTCCCCACTTACCATATGTGGATGTTATCAATGTTCTGTTTGGTGACTTCTTCTGCTGCAACTTTATACACATATACGGATATTCTATTTGAATATCCTAAGTAATACACATGCACAATAAAGTAAAATAATGGCTTAATTGTAATTTGAATTGTAATGAACATTCAAATTCTACCGCCACCTTCTGATAGAACTAGTTATGAAAATTAAACTATTTTAATTTTGAATCAAAAACTCTTTCCACTGGTAAATAAATCGGGATTTATTAACAATTCTGAAATGCCATTAACTCTTTTAAAACAATCAATCAATAATGTCTTTACAAAATAATAATTATTATAAACAATTCTTGAGCTCTTTTAACCTCAAGGCTGGTAACACTGGGGTCTGGTACAATAATTTTAGTTAACGAGGTTATGTCCTCTTTACACAGTTACATTACCAAATTCGTGTGTTCTTGGAAGTTGCATGATACCAGATACAAGATGTTCTCTTTTCTAACAATATTTAATCAAGAATTACTACAAAAACAAACAAATATTAAAATTATAAAAGTCGGTACCATAAAACCGATATACATCGTACTATCGTACGGTGAGTATAATGGATACAGCAGTTACTTTGACAACACGTGCTTTGTGCTGCACTGTTAAAAATTACTATTATTATTTATTTGTTAGTTATTAAAATCATTTATTGGCAAGAGAAAAAATCTATAATAAAAAAAACTCTTGTAATAGCTTTCATTGGATTGAAATTATTTGAGAACAGAATCATTACTTGGTGACAAAGTTGTCGTTGTTATTTCTAGGTTAGTTAACAAAAGTAAGTAGTTATTTTGAATAAGTAAGTGATTCATTAAATTCTTAATAATATAAACACATATATTTTATTCATGTTGCATCTGATGGACAATTATCAGTTGATTTGAATATTATTCGCAATCAACTAATTATTCGTCAATTCAAACGAAATGAGTCAAATGAGCGACTATTCATTACACTCACATTTTCGATATTTAAATTAATATTGATTTCTTTAATTACGATAAAATCGTAAAACATTTATTTTTTAAATTAATAAATGCGAGATAATTCTTTTATTTAATTCTGATAATTTTCATCGTGAGTAATGCACTTCGGTACTTCTGACTAGAGCAGTACCCAAACAATAATTCTTCGTTCACTAACGAAAATTATTATTTCCATTTAATTCGTTAAATAATAAAAATAGAGTACTCCCTGTTTTTTATAAAACACAAAACACGATCTTTATTATACACTGGCCGGTTTATTATTTTAATTCACTTAGCACTGGACACTCGTTATTACTTTGTTGTGTACAGGTTATGTGTGTATAGCGTAACTTATGAACGTGTCACGCACAATTTAAATAAAATCTTGATACATTTCTTCATCAACCTTGCTCATTGAATGGTGCTGGTAGACTGCATGTTTCATCTAAGCGTCTCCTGCTTGTCTGGTTATTTTAAGCCATTTGATTGGTTTAAATTGTCAAACTCTCTACCCCAAAACACCTCAGTTAAATAAAACTTTTAATTTTTTACAAATTTTTGTCTGGGTTAGAGGCTATAAATGACGTAAGCGTTGATACACAAAATGATTGAAAAGTTTATAATTGCTATAACTTTTTTATTAAACACCGTATCGTTGAATGGTTAGTGGCAATAGATTGCGGACACTTGCGGCTTTAATTAAAGTCTAAACAAGGATACAATCCGTCCATTATTAACTCGCTACAACTTTTCACAAAAACCATATGTTGAATCTTAATATTAATAAGTTTATTTCCCCATACTTTGCTCCAATTACACTATAACACTCATTATTAAACGTCTTGAGTCCATTTCTCATTTGTTTAATACAGAAAATAGTTGTAATTACCATTCCAACAATATTTGGTAATGGCGTCCTCAAACGATCATATTCTATTGTTTATAATCGCTTATAACGCTATTATTTCTTATTTAATTACCTTTGTTTGGCATTCTAACAATAATATATACATTTATTTACATTGGTTTACACTTTGTTTTATGAAAAATGTTGTTTTTCATATACTAATAGTCTTATCAAAATACCTTCTGTTCTCTTTTCTTTAAATTGTCACTTTTTCAATTATTTTACCACATAAGGTATATAATGTTACAAATTCAAATAGTGTACAACTATAGTACCTTGTTTATTTAATGTATTTATCAGTCTTTCGTTATCTGAAAGCTTTCCAATTCTTAGTATTGGGTTTGTTTACATCAGGTTTTGCAATGACAGTCAGTTAGTTTCTAATAAATCAACTACTAAATTGCTATTACTACATCTGACATGTGTTCTCATAGTAGTATCAGATATCTCTCTAACTACTGATAACATTTTTAGTCATCTTTGAACAAGTTTGGATAGTGCATTTTGCTTAACTAACTTGTTACATAGTGTTTGTTTACATTTGGTTCTACAATCATAGTCAGTTAGTTTTCAATAATTTGACTATAAAACTACTATTATTATAATTGTGATCTGTTCTCATAGTAGTATTAGGTATTTTTCTAACTACTGATAATATTTTCAGTAATCCTTTAACAAGTTTTAATAGTGCATTTTGCTTAACTAACTTGTCACATTGGGTTTCTGTTCTTCTATCTTTATGCTATCATATTTAATCTGCTTTATTGGCTGTGTATTTCAGCATAAATATTATTTATTAGTTTGCATTACTATTTATAATTAGTCTTTGATTGAAACAATTGTTGATAGTTGCTTGGTTTAATTAATATATATGACTTTATGTTATAGGTGCACTTCCTATGAGGTTATGTATCATGTTATCTGGTCACAATTGTGCAACATGTTCTTATGCAGTATTTGATTCTACTATTATGATTTCATTATGGTATTCTATTACAATGGTTTAATTGTTGATTAATACACATGTTTACACTATTTTTCTAAACAATAACACAAGTATTCTTAATCTAATAGTATTACATTTCTTGTTGTGTTGTACCTAATTTTTGGTACATTGGTTGTTTGATACTTAACAAACTAGCTTATTTGTTATTATTTGTTCTGGACTTTATTTATATCTTGTCCTGTCCTGCTGTGGCATTTAGTTATATTTCATTTTAAAGTTTACTAAGCTTTTATTATCAGTTTCTATGAACAATGATTTTACTGTTCTATCTCACATTTCTCTTGGTGGTCTTATGATTATCTATTTTGGGTTACAATCTTGATTAAACTGGTCACACTAATTGTCTGTGCATTTTAACTATTTAATCTTTGATTCTTCCACTATAATGGTAACGCATTTTCCTCTGTTATAAACCTTCTCACTTGTATTGTCTGTGGGGTTTATTTGGGTTAAAAATGGTTAACTTGTTACAGGTTCGCACACTTACATTAAGTTTTCACTATTACTGTTTGTGATTGCTTAATTATGCTAAACACTGGTTTCTTCATAGTTGATAATCGTTATTCTTCTTCCGGTCACTAGTATAGTTCCTTGTATACTTGGTGAATGGTGATTTCTTGTATTGTCCATATATTATCTTCATTCTTCATGTTTAATTGTTGTTCACTATCGGTGTTCTCCTGGGTTGTATTTTACTTGTGATAATCAATGTTCACTTATTCTCGTCATCTTCTTCAATATTTCCATTTGTGGTAGTCGTTGTTCCATAGTATTTATATTTATAAATAAATTGGTTGTTTTGCCATCATTGTGGTTGCTCTTGAGTTGTCTCTTCTTTATTTTAATGGTTGTGATTTTTGTTGTTTCCCCTCACTGTTTGGATTCTGTTGTCTTCTCTTCATTTTACATAGTTATTATTTTTGTTGCTTCCCCTCACTGTTTGGAATCTATTGGGCCTGGTTTCTAATATTTTATATTGGCTCGTTGTCATTTTCTTTCTCCTTTGTACTCGATGATGCAATATTACTCTTCCTTCTTCCTTGTTGGAATTTTGCAATAATATATCTCTGTAGATACACACCTTTTGTTTACATTATTTTATGTACTTTGAAATATTTTCATCCCGTCATTTGACATAATAATTGGTTACTCTATGTAACTACCAAATTTGGTACGTTACAGGGTTTACCCCTTAGGAGTGAAAGTTTTTAAAACCGTTTCTTAGTGAGCACCTACGACCGTGTAGATGTCTAAACACGTGTTTTTAGGTTAGAAGTACAATAACTTTGTTAAATGACTAATAAATGAATAAAAGTTAAAAACAAAACTTGTAAGGAATTTAATTCTGAGAAAAATGGTGTAAATAAAGTCAATAAATATCAACAAAAAATTCCAGTTGTTTCCAATTTTCCAAAATTTGTTTTTAGGCAAAGATTTTTCTGTTTTACGTCGGATATCATGAAACTTATGGGAGATACAGTTCTGCGACCTGTTTTATTCGATTTTTCAGGTCAAAAACCATAAGAAACAACAGAATTCGCCCCTTCCCAGAATTTCAGAAAGTCTTCATTTACCCGGGGGAACCGAAACCCGGGCGAAATCTTTCGCTAGCCGTAACTCGCTTACAAAGCGTTTCCAGACATATGTTTATATGAACTTTTTTTCTTCTTTTACACTATAGAACCATTTCTCAAATTATTTCCCTCTCCTCCCGGGACACCCTGTATACTCCCATGTTACATTATAATTAATAAATTTAATGGAAAAATGTTTCACTAATAAATTTAATGGAAAAATGTTTTACTAATAAATTTAATGGAAAAATGTTTTACATCACCTCGTATGCAAACCTTTTATAAAAAAAGTTTAATACAAGGCATGTCTATAGGTTTTGACAATTCTGAGTTAAAGTCTATTTTTGTGAAACCTTTATTATTTTCAATATGAAATTGTTTATTATTACTAAAGTAAAGCAAAGGTTAGAGTTTACGATTCATATTGTTCCCTTTTGATGTCAACATTGTCAAATATATATTGTACAAAAATTTTGTTGCCAAAAACTGGAATACAGCATAAAGGGGTGATGGCAAATATCATTGTTAAGGTTTAAAATATCATATTTGTTTTTTTTATATAAATAAATGGTTTATATATATAAGATAAGAATTAAAAGAAATCTCTAAATTTAAGAGAAAAAATTTAAATTACTGGACAATTACAAAAAATGGTCAGGAAGCCAACTAGCATTTTGTAAAATAACCAAAATTGCACCATCATCACTGAGAACAATATTATCATCAAAAAAAAATTTAAGAAGAAGCCAGTCAAATGGGAATACGATTGGAGGCAAGGGAAATATTGAAAAAAAATCTACATTCAGTGATTTAGATGTTCTTTCCCAATGGTATAATGAAACTCAAGCAGTCCACTCGGTGGAGCAATATTACAAGAAAAGGTAGTCAAATTGTTGAGAGTATGGAGGTTGAATCCTTCCTACCATCTAACGGGTGGCTGGAAAACTTCAAAAAGAGACACGATCTTGTCTCAGGAAGAATTTGTGGAGAATCGCACAGTTAGTAATACTACTGTAGATCACTGGAATAGTCAATTGAATAATTTAACTGAAGGCTATGAACTCCACCCGATTTATAACTAGACACTAGTTAGAAGAGAAGAAAAGTGTCATGAAGGGAAGCTCAGTAAGTTAGGCATTACTATAGTTCGTGATAGTTCTTTGGGGTAACGCCCTGGGAGACAAGCTTCCTCCCCTTGTCATTGGAAAATATAAGAAACCCCGATGCTTTATACATTTAAGAAATCTACCTACTGAATATAAAGTAAATTAAATGCTTGGGTGACATTGGACTGTAATGGGGCAGAATGGGGTATTTTATTTTATTAAATTTAATTCATTTTCAATTGTAACTCCCATGTATAAATACGGTAGCAAGTCCCCTACATAAAACGGTTTCAGTCCGACAAAGAACGCAGTAACATAGTTTTGCAAGGTGTGACCGTAGAACGCAATTTCATTCCAGGAAATCAAGTGTTGTGTGACACACTAGTGCGCGCGAACACCAGCAGGCGCGCGGAAGGGACGCCAAGCAAGATGTCGAATTTGTAAAATTTGTTCGCCACGTGGTCGGGATGCTGGCGGAAATATGACAAAACCACGCCTATCCGAAAACGTGACGAATGGCAGTGCAATTTCGTCAACGTCTAACACACCTGGACAGCCCATACTGTGTGAAAAGTGACAAACAATTTAACAGAAGGAGGCATTGGTTTCCTGACCAGCAATCTGACGTGGTGGGAGATTGGTGGGTAACGCTTTGCCAGTCGACGAAAAATATAGGCCACGCGTGGTACCTATCAATCTACTGCTCGGGCAATTTTAAAGTCGGCCGACCAAAACTCAGTTTAATTCTCCGTAAATGTGTACAACAGTGCAAAACAATATGAAACAGTGAACAAAGAAAGTTATAGAAAGTGAGGTCATAAACTTTTGGGCATTAATAAAAAGAAAACTCAGGGAGACGCGCCATGCGGTCGGGGAAAAGGACACCATGTGATACTCTATTTATTGGTAACACTTATTAATACACAAAATACAAATTAATTTTTTACCTACCGTTACGATCGCTTGTCTGGCTTCAGGGTTCGATCACATGTACGCTAGATACAAACATGGTCTACAGGTTAAGCAAAGCACTGACACAACTCATTTTGGAAGAGAATTACTATTTAATCTTTTACTTATGAACTTTGGTAAACTTAAGAAGATTTCTTTAGTACATGTTTCAGATGTTGTGCAACTCTTGTATAATAGAACTTACGGACTATATCTTACCTTAGGTACCATTTATAAAACACAAACACAATTATCACACAAACAGCCCAGCATTGCTCACGCACACATACACGCAGAATTTATAATGCCCTTAACATTTTAGCAATGATAAATTTCCCCCCCCACGGCGGACACGCGGTCTTCGCGCACAGTCATCTTCTCGTGAAATTTCTTATTTTATATTGCCTGAAAGTTATCAATTACACTGTCTCTGTTAAAATCGACCGTGGTCACATAAATTCAAATGATTAATCCACTTTTAACTGTTAAATGCAAGTTTTTGTAACAAGCCTACTTCGCTTGTTCCGGTGCCGGAGGGTTCAGTTAGTAGACTGGGAACGATAACGTAACAGGTATTACTGTTGTGATCTCATACTTGGTACGGAAATCACTGCCTTGATCTTCGTCGCCGTAGCTTAGTCCTATGCTAAGCATGTAGTCTTGTAAATTAAGGTAGCGAACGATTTCAGCTAGGCATTGGCTGACGTCATAAAAAGGGCCGGACTTAAGACATTATTTCCTGCTGTTCCACGACCATGAGCTCGTAGAGTTTCTTGCTTTTAGCCATTTTGAGTTTCACAAACGCGTGGGTCGGCGCCCATGCTTGGTGGACGCATAGGTGCGCACTGCCACACTCTCGCATAGTTCTTGGAAAAACTAGGGTGGTAAATTCTTTGCTTACTGATTGCCCAACACTACCACGTCTTGCCTTTGTCCCAAACTGTTCAGCTTACCATGAGTTCTCTTGTAATGAAATAACGTTGCACAATAATTTTATAAATCCCACACAAAAACGAAATAAACACAAAATGTAAATACCCCATACGCTAGAAAATAAAATGACCCAAAATTGACCCGTTACAACCACACATGTAACGTTCCACAATTGAAAATATTACTATCATTATTTTTACATACAATGGGGTTTTAAACTGTATGAATGAATGAGTGAGTGAGCAAGCTGGGTTCGCCTTATGTAGAAATATAATTAGATTAAGGATATCTTATTGAAAGAAATGTTTTGTTTTATGTATAATTGAGATATTTTAATTTGAGTGAAGAGATAAAAAATTTAAATAATTTGACGTCAGAAAAGGAAATAAAGTTTGAATTGTGTGATACAAATGAATTGCGTATGTTACTGAAATGGCCTTAAACCATACTTGCATTTCACAGTTCGTGTAGCGGACCTTGGATAAATGACGGTAAGTGGGAGATTATTTAATTATTTAAATGTGTGTTAATAAATAACTTCACAAATGGCGCGTCCGAAACAGGGACCAGTTTTTATAAATTGAAATTTATATATAAAGACCGCACCTACAGTGTATGCAAGTTTGATTTAAAGGTTAAGTAACAGTACGTAAAAAATTACGTAACGTACATAAAACAACAAATCAAGGTTAGATTAAGTATAAGATGTTGTATGTGTAAATTAAGAATTAGTTAACCAAAAAATCAGTAAATTTACAACTTAAAAATGGCAGGAAATTATGAAAACGATGTAAATGAAATAACTAATGTTGACAATTTTGATGAATCAGCTATTATGAATAATTCTGAGGTCCACTCGACTCCAAATGTGGGTCAGGACAATAAAATAGAACTAAATGTTACAAGTGAAACAAATATTACAGATGATTCAGGGATTCAAATAACCCCAAAATTAAATAGGGAAAATAAAAGTAATGATGAAGCCAGCTTCACTGACAGTAATATAGAACGTCAGTTAACAGAGTCGAAAGTAATGAAAGACATTGAACATCAATCAACACCTATCCAAAATAAACAAACGGTAGATAGTAATGAGAAGGTAATGAATATGTTGCAATTAATTTTAGAGCAACAAAATATTAAATTTAGCGAAGTAAAGAGTGGTTTTGACACCAAATTTGATGAACAAAATAATAAATTTGAAGAGTTGAAAAACCCATATTCATGAAATTAATAAACGGTTTGAAAATACTAACGAAGAATTTGCCAGTAAGTGTAACGAATTAAATACCAAGTTAGACAATTCAGTAAAAAGTATAGACATTAAAGTGTGGAAAGAGATGAAAAAATTAATAAACAAATACATGAAATCACAGAAAATATTGAAAGTAAAATCAGTAATGTAAATGAGCAGATGGCAGACCAAATTAAAACTCAAGTCAAAGAGCAGTGTGTAGAGATAGAAAGTAAGTGTATTAATAAGATTGATGTTGACATAAAAAATAAAATAATGGAGATAGAGAGTGTGTGTAAACAATCTGTGCAAGAGAGTGTGGGGGCTATGAGTAAACATAACTTTCAATATGAAATTATAAATGATAATAAATTAAAAGTAATAGAGCGAGACATCATAGAAATTAAAGATAAATTACATGTGGCCGTAAGCCAAAATTTAAATAGTGTTGCGGAGCGAGTGTTGTATACTCGCGAAGCAAAAGATGACATAGAACTCGAACAATTTAATTGTGACAACCGTAGAGTACACCCGATTCAATTTTTGAGTAGGGTAAGGGAATTTAACCGGTTTAATAGTAGTAGTTGGGAGATTAAATTGTTAAAAATTTTAAAGTGTTTTAAAGGTAGTTCTGAAATATGGGCCGAGGTACATAATACGGAGTGGATTAGTTATGAAAAGTTCGAAGTAGCGTTTAGGAACAAATATTGGTCAGAAGAAGATCAAGAAATTTTACGTAGTAAAATCATGGGAACTGGGAATTTCGGGAGAATAAACAACCACCTAACCATATACGTAATGAAAATATTTAATGAAGCAAAGTACGGTACCTACAACCGCCGTTGCCGTTCCGGTCATTCGTTAGACATATTAGTAAACACCTGCCCAGAGAAGTACAGATAACTTTAATGACGAGAGAGATAGTAGATATAAACGAACTGTAAAATATGTTAGATGTATTACAAAACATTGGGGAACGCGAAGTAGGGAGGTGTCCAAATCCACCAGCCACACCTAATAACGAAAACTATCATCAGTATAGGGGAACACCGAACTCTTATAGAGGGACGAGGGGAAGTAATAACCCTAACTTTAGAGGCGGGATGTGGAAATGTCCAAATTGCGAATATGAGAATTATGCTATCCGAACAGTATGTTACAGATGCAACAAAGCATGAGATTGCCAACGGAGCAACGTGGCCCCGAATCACCATAATCAACAATCACGAGGAGGAGGTAACGACAGAGGAGGGGGACATGCGACGAGAGGGAGAGGAGGATATAACCAAGCCGTGGTGGGTACGTCAACGGAAAACTGAGGCCGACAATGGGAGTCAGGACCACACCATTGTCCAACGATGACGACAGGGTCCAAGAAGAATGGAAATACCAAAGTAATATCATTAGCAAGGACATGGCGAAGGAGTTGCTGGAGGAAGACGAAGCAGGAATGATGGAGACAAAAGCTGGGTTGACAGAGGTAGTCGTCAACATCGAAGGTAAGAATTTCAAAACATTAATAGACACAGGAAGTGAGATATCAGTGATTTCAGAAAATGTAATGGTAGAGTTACAAGGGGTAAATAAACATATTCCATCATTACCAGTTGCGGGTGTAACAGTAGTAGGGGTAACTGGAGTACAGAGTAAAAGAGTTACTAAACAAGTACAATTAAATATATACATTAATGGAACTGAATTTGAAAATACCTTTTTAGTAGTTAAGGGATTGAATCTAGATATCATTCTGGGAAATGATTTTTTGGAAAGAAATAAAGCAGTAATAGATTTTAGCAAGAGAATAGTAGAATTTAATAAGGGGAGTGAACCAGTCAGGGTTAGTTTTAAGAGGGTATTAGATGAAGTTAAAGTAACTGGAATAAAGTTAATACATAAACGAGTAGGCGATGGAGATATAGAAACAAGAGTAAATATATGTCGAGAGAATGAAAGTGTAGAAAATGAGGAGAGAGAGAGAGATATGTGAGTGATGAGAGAGTATGAGAAAATAGGGCAGATAAATTTTTTAATGAGGGTGGAGTTGTAGGGAATCCCCAACGACAGGAGTTGTGGGCAGTTGTTGAACGTTTTAGAGATGTGTTTGCTGAGTTGCCTGGAAAAGCCAGGGACTATGTATGCGAGTTGAAGGTGCGAGAACACTCAGCCTACATGCAGAGAAGTTATCCAGGGCCGTTTTCAAAGAGGAGAGCAGTGCAAGAGGATTGGACCAAATGATGGAAGGAGACATTATAGAGAGATCAATATCGCCATACTCGAATCCATTAGTGGTGGTCATCAAGAAGGATGGAAAGGTAAGGTTGTGCTTAGACGCTAGAAAAATTAACCAAATTATAATACCTGACTGGGAGTCACCGGAAGCCATGAATGAAATTTTTCAGAAGTTTAGCAGAGTCAAATATATGACGTCTTTAGATTTGACCGCAGGATACTGGCAAGTTCCCTTAGCGCCAGAGAGCCGGAAATATACTGCATTTCTTTTCAATGGTAAGAACTATCAATTTAAGCGTTTACCATTCGGATTAAACACTAGTGTAGCCAGTTTTATAAAATGTTTAGATATGATACTACAACCTAAGGACCTAGATTTTTTGACTGTATACGTTGATGACATACTAATAGCATCAAGGACATTCTCGGAACATTTAGAACATATAGAATACATATTAAATAAATTGCACAATGGGGGATTAACAGTTAATTGGGAGAAGTCAAAGTTTCTACAAACCGAGATACATTTTTTAGGTTTTATTATTACTCCGGAGGGTATTTTAGCAAACCCAGATAAAGTAGAAGCTATTATATGTTTTCCCGAACCTAAAAATATTAAACAGTTACAAAGCTTTTTGGGATTATGCAACTTTTATCGGACGTTTCAGAGAAATTATGCCCAGGTAACCTCTAAGTTATCGTCTTCGCAGTAAAGAAATTTCCGACTTACCTGCTAGGAAACCAGACCATCATTAGGACAGATCATAAGGCCTTATCATTTTTGAACACGTACAAATTAACGCATAGCAGATTAACCAGGTGGGTGCTAGCATTACAAGAATATCACTTTTCATGGGAATATATTAAGGGGACAGATAATAAAGTACCAGACACTCTTTCAAGGGTAGATGTAATAGATAATAAGACAGGGAGGGATCTGAAAGAAATAGAAATTTTTTGATTAACAAGGGAAGATAGAATTTTTGGGGAGGAATTAAGGGAGATTAAGAGCATACAAAGATCAGAAAATAAATTGGGTAAAATAATCACTAGTTTGGAAGCAGATGTAAACGGGTCTGAATATAACACACATTTCCAAATATATCAGGGAATTCTGTTTAAGAAAGTAGAGGGGGGTGAACGTGATTGGAGATTGATGGTACCTGAAGAGTTAGTAGATAGAATTATTTGGGACTGTCATGTAAGATATGGGCATTTTGGTGCGAAGAAATGTACAAATGTATTAAAAGAGTCTTGCGTTTTTAAGAATATGGAGAGGCGAGTTAGAAGAGTGTTAAGAGTATGCGATTTGTGTCAGAAGTCTAAGGTAGTAAATTATAGGGTTGAAGGGGAAATGAATTATATTAAAGTTGAAAGACCTTTCGATTTAGTTGCTGTAGATTTGTATGGGCCATTGCCTAAAGGTAGAGGCGGAGTAGTATATGTTTTTGTTGTGTTGGACACTTTTTCTAAGTTTGTTAGGTTGTACAGCGTAAATAGAGCTACGAGCCGAGTGCTACGTGAAAAAATCACCAAGGATTACATGATAAACATAGGTAAACTGAAAATAATCTTATCCGATCATGGACCACAGTTCATCAGCGGAAAGTGGAGGCAGACTCTTGGCTGGGAAGGCATCATACCCAAGCATACGGCAGTTTACCATCCACAGTCGAACCAGGCAGAGCGAGTGATGCAAGAAATCGGCAGGATATTCAGGGCGTATTGTCACTCCAAACACTCAGAATGGCCTTTATACGGAAAGAAAGTGGAGGACTGGTTAAACAGCACTACCCACGATTTTACAGGGTTTACACCGTACGAACTAATCAAGGGAAACCGTACACCCAGAATATTAGAACAACTTTTTGAATATCCACCGGAAGAAAGAACTATCGACAGGAATGTAAAAATACAACTCGCAAACGAGAGTCTACTCACCAAGGGAGAGAGAAGAAAGCGGAAACATGATGAAAAGGGTAAGTGGGTCAAATACGAGGTAGGACAATTAGTGTTGGTAAGGAGACATGATTTGTCTAGCGCACAAGATAAAGAAATAAAGAAGTTTTTCCTATTATATGAAGGACCTTATGAGATAGTAGAAATAAAGATGAATAATGCATATGTACTACGCAACCATGTAACACAGGAGATAGTGGGCACGCAGAATGCTACGAATTTGAAATTATATTCGTCAAGGTAAAAAATTTTGAATTTTAATATTTTATTTTATGTTTTCAGAAGGGACTCTCCCCCATTTTCGGGTGGTCACAACCTTACCAGTCCTGGCCATGGGTTTCGGCACTTGGAGGCGGACCATGGTTGGCCGAACTTCCTTCAGGTGGTGAAACGACGATGGTCCGGCTCCACCAAAATTGGTATACAGTAGAAATTTCACCATATTATTGAACGGGGAGGGGGACCCACAAGGTACGTGATATAAAATAATTTTATACTCAAGATGCATAGATAAGGTGCACCATACCACGTACCAGCATTGCCTTAGAGTGAATGTAAATAGTTATGGAGGCTATATTTTAACAAGGCCACATAAAGTTTTACCGTGTCATTGGTGAAAATCAATTTAGCCATTGACAGCAGTTACAGTATATTGAAAAAGACGAATTTTGTTGCAAGGGGGATGGGGGTAAGATAGACGGCGGGTTTGGATAAATGGTAGAATAGAGGGAGTAGATTTGGGGTAAAAGTGGGAAGTGAATTCACGTAGTGGGTCTATCCTGTCCCCATGTTTCCTTTGCGGCAAAACCCCGTCTTTTTGGGCAGTTACGACCTTACCACTTATGGCTGAGAAGGATACGAATTAGCCTCCATTGTAAATACTTATCAATATATATTTTGGAATGTTTATAAATTTAAATTTATGTCAGTAGCTATAGTTTATTTTTGTAAATAAGTGACCATACATAATTATGAAGTTTGTAGTATGAGCTACAAAAAGTGAAAGGTTTGCTGTTTAAAAATTGAAAATGTATATGAATCTAAAAGATGTTAAAAAATGAAAAGTAATTAATAAATAACCAAACATATAAGAGTTGACCTTCCATGAATTGCAGTAACGGTGTCAGAGTGAGCCTTATATGTCTTTTGGTAGTTTCCCCACATTTCGGGCGGTCACGGTTTCACCAGACCTTGACCGTGGAATTATGTAAGTAGATACTAAATTGGTGAACATTGAAATTAACCGGGGGGTAACCAGGGGAAACTACATAACTATGGAACAGTGGCTATCGTCGAAGGTGGTGATAGTGCCGTAATAAGGGTGTGTGAATCATTTTAGTAGGATTACTGGTGTCCTCGGACATCAGTAATACCGAATTTTTATATAACGCTGAACCAAGAACGGTATAGGCAGCGTCTATACCTTATATATGTAAACTTCAGTTCTTGGGGATGCAAATGGACGCCACAGTCCACCAGCAGGAAACAATAGTGTGTGTGGAAAAGGAGCTGGCAGTTACAAGCCAGGGATATAAGGGGGGACTTTAAGTAAATGATGAAGTAGGAGGGTAACTGAAAATTCAGTGAGAGGGTGACGATCTCTGTAAACAGCGGGCAGTCAGCTTATAACACGACTCTATAGAAAGAGTTGGGGGTTGACAATCAAAAGAGCTGTTCAGTAACTGTTGCTATAACTATGACTCAATGAGTAGCGATATATATCCCTATGAGAACGAAACGATTTCAAGTAGTATGTTTAATGGTAAGGATTCTAAATCCAACAATGTTTTATGATGACTGTATAATTTTGTGTATTTGTGTTAATTGTATGCAGTATGTTAGAGGTAAGAATTATGAACATGCGTATTTTGTATAAATTTTGAAATGTATTTAGAGAAAGGTCATTCACCTGACCAGGAACATCAGCTGATTACTGGTATTATATATGTAATATGTCACTTATAAAAAATTTGCAGATTTTTTAAGAATTAAATGTGTCAATAGTAAACTTGTAATGTTTTAAGTAAGTGATGGAATTGATTTGAGATAGTTTTGAGTTTTTAATGCTTAATGTACTACGAAATGTGGTGAATGTTAGAATTTGGGTATTTATTATTTCGTTAGGACATTTAAAGCAGTCCAAGTTAAGTTTAGAGGGGCGTTGAACAGAATAAGATTCTTGGGAATAAAAGTAACGTAGAATTCAGAAGTAATAGTGACACAGTAGTGATAATGGGTATATGTAGAATTTGTAAGGGAGTTAAAGGGAGAGTAATTAGTTGATAGAGGAATTTTGTAAAGGGGGGTGGTGTGATAAGGAGTCCTCAACGAAAAGCGTTGTGGCGGGAGGGGAACCGATATGCGCCAGAAAGGGTTACCTAGGGAGGGTCCAGGAACCAAATAAGGGAATGAGCATTGGGAAGGGAACACATCCTGAATACAAAGGGGTAGAGAGTATTTTGTTATAAGGGTAGAATGATGGGAATGGAGTTAGAAAATTACTGGTAGATGTTTTGATAGATGGGTGTCATACTAGTTAAAGCTGTTAAGTGAGTATTAGAGTCAGAAGGGGGGTAAGATTATATGTAAATGCCAAGTTAGTAAATCAAATCGTTCTGAATAATGGAGAGTCACCCAAACTAATTGAGAATGAAAATATTAAAGAAAGAAAGTGATAGTTAAAATGTAGTAATAACTGAAACAAGGGACAGATTGTAATAGAGTTTGAAAATAAATTAAAGCTGTAAAGTGTGTAATTTTGGTCAATGTAAATGTAAATTTTATTGTTTATTGTAAGATAATAATAACCATGTTAATTTTGAATGTTCTATTTTATTATGTTGTATTATGTTTGAAGGTAAAAAAGTTAAAGATGTTTCATGTATTTTACAGTGTAGCTTTGTGTAGTGTATATATGTCAAGGTCTTTCACTTGACCCAGAGAGATCAGCTGATGACTGAGGTTAGAGACAGAACCATTTTCTGATAATTAATTCACACCAGGTGTTACTTAATTAACTTAAATGATTTTATTTTGAGATTGATAGAAGAGATATTTTGGGAAATTAAAATTTTTGGAAAAAAAAAATAAAAATAAAAAAAAATAAAAATTTATTTTTTATATCTGCCATATAGATGATGTTTTGAGTTTCAAGTATATTATTGTTTACATGTATTCCTAGTGTGTTTATTGAATTATATTGTTTAGTATATATGCGTTATGATCAAATATTAGAATAAGTGAGTTTATGATTTAATAAGATGTTCAAGTTGTGTTTTTTTTTATGATTGTTAGTAGTAGTGAAGAAAATTAATAGGGTTGATAGATTCATGTAAAAGATTTTTAGGATTTTGATGAAAATAATGGTAATATAACAGTTTGATTTTGAACTTAAATGAAATTTTGAATGTAAAGACGAATATTTTATGAATTTTAAATAAGGAATTTGTTTAGAAGGTATTAATGAGTATGTGTACGCACCCAGTACTTGCTGAAGGCAACCCAGTATGCATGTAAGGGGGAACATATCGGTTGAGGATCTGGTATGGTATAAGGCCAGGGTTTTGATTTTGGGGGTGGAATGTTAGAAGGTGAGGTGCATTATGGTGCGTATCTGTTCGATTTTATGGTGTTGGGATCTCGGATAGAGAAGTCCAGTAATCTCGTTCAGGTGCAGCCATAGTCGCCGAGCTAGGGGGGTAGTTTACCCATGATGCGTTAAGAAATTAATGGGGGGTTGTTGGCACCACATCCTCACCGATCCTCTTAGGGGTTTAGCAATGAGAGTTCTTTTGTCTCGACAAAAGACCTCTCATTGGGGGGGGTATTGTAATGGGGCAGAATGGGGTATTTTATTTTATTAAATTTAATTCATTTTCAATTGTAACTCCCATGTATAAATACGGTAGCAAGTCCCCTACATAAAACGGTTTCAGTCCGACAAAGAACGCAGTAACATAGTTTTGCAAGGTGTGACCGTAGAACGCAATTTCATTCCAGGAAATCAAGTGTTGTGTGAAACACTAGTGCGTGCGAACACCAGCAGGAAGGGACGCCAAGCAAGATGTCGAATTTGTAAAATTTGTTCGCCACGTGGTCGGGATGCTGGCGGAAATATGACAAAACCACGCCTATCCGAGTGACGTGACGAATGGCAGTGCAATTTCGTCAACGTCTAACACACCTGGACAGCTCATACTGTGTGAAAAGTGACGAACAATTTAACAGAAGGAGGCATTGGTTTCCTGACCAGCAATCCGACGTGGTGGGAGATTGGTGGGTAACGCTTTGCCAGTCGACGAAAAATATAGGCCACACGTGGTACCTATCAATCTACTGCTCGGGCAATTTTAAGGTCGGCCGACCAAAACTCAGTTTAATTCTCCGTAAATGTGTACAACAGTGCAAAACAATATGAAACAGTGAACAATGAAAGTTATAGAAAGTGAGGTCATAAACGTTTGGATATTAAGAAAAAGAAAACTCAGGGAGACGCGCCATGCGGTCGGGGAAAAGGACGCCACACACGTAACGTTCCACAATTGAAAATATTACTATCATTATTTTTACATACAATGGGGTTTTAAACTGTATGAATGAATGAGTGAGTGAGCAAACTGGGTTCGCCTTATGTAGAAATATAATTAGATTACGGATATCCTATTGAAAGAAATGTTTTGTTTTATGTATAATTGAGATATTTTAATCTGAGTGAAGAGATACAAAATTTAAATAATTTGAAGTCAGAAAAGGAAATAAAGTTTGAATTGTGTGATACCAATGAATTGCGTATGTTACTGAAATGACCTTAAACCACACTTGCATTTCACAGTTCATGTAGTGGACCTTGGATAAATTACGGTAAGTGGGAGATTATTTAATTATTTAAATGTGTGTTAATAAATAACTTCACAGGACATATTTACAAAAGATTTGTACAACCTTGATGCTAAGATGGGAGCACAGAATAAGAAACGTAAAAAAAAATTACTGGTAATTTCTGTACCATATAATGTAAAAAGTCATGAACAAGTCAATACTACCGACAGTTGAACTTACAGGGATTAGTTACATGATTACAGTATCGTAACCCTTTCCCTCAGGTTAAAACAATCATGTTCACCAGGACAACCCAATCTGTATTAAAGGGTAAATTTAGGATCAACAGAACAATGAGTGTCATGTATAATTAAGGTTTCAAAGTTAAAAAACAACTCAGAAACTGGCTGTTTCATAATAGCAAATTGAAATAAAGGAATCTGCTATTTACGTCTGCCAGACTACACTCCATAGTGTCAAACTGAAAATATGTTGATGACATTCAAATATTTCATTCTTTTCATTTCACTTATTTTCTTTTAATATCAATTATTTTCTCTTTTAGACACATGCCAGCTGAACTCTTTACTGCTGAGCTAATTGTGGCCTCTCCAGATTGATGGTCACTGAACTTGTCAACAGGATTTCCCGTGACCAAAGAAAAATATTGGTTGTGGACTTCGACTACAATTAGCCAAAATTTATTGGATTCAGCCAGTAAATGTGTTTAAATTATATTTATATTCTACATAGTATCTATAAACTAAATTCTCCATATTTACAAATTATGTATTAAACTACACAAAAGAAAATGATGTTAGAATGAATAAAATTTACAAAAAACTGAATTTAAATTTTATAAAATATATCTGATTTCATCATTCTAGCCACTGTTACTTCCTGTGATTGTCTGAAGTATTAAACTGTCTATTCGTATAATTCAAAAACATTTAACAAGCAATCAAATCTTCCAAGAACATATTCTAATATAGCTGTACTTTACAGTCTACTCAACTTACACACTGCAAACAGGAACAGTCCCACATACAGCAATAAAGTAGTTGAAGCAAAACTTACACACAGAAATGAAGGCACAATGAGGAAGAGCCCCTATGAAAAACAAAACAAAAACAAACAAGCTTTCACAATCTGCATTAAAACGATATTACAATGTGTGTGTGTGTGTGTGTGTTTCTTGTTACAAACAGTATTCTACCAAGAATTATTTCTGTAAAAATATTCACATAATAATATCAAGAATTTTCCCGCATTGTTGTTTCCGTTTAAATATCAAGTGACACTTCTACTTAATGTCCTTTATAATGTGGTCTAGACGCTGTGTTAGAACATTGTCCTGAAGTACATCCTGCTGAAGTAATGTAGACTCAGTTATGCTGATCCTAAACTGTCTCAAAAATAAAAAGGGAGTGACTGAACTGAAAGGTACTAAATACTTCGGTAACTACAAATTTGATATTTGTGCAACGCTGTCTGCATAATTGGTTGAGATTTACGACAGGAGTAATTATCTTTCACAACATTCTGCCCTACATTTAATGTACTCTCATAGTAAAGCTTGCCTATCTGAAAATTACAAGAAAACGGGATTCTCCGAAATAAGCATTTTTATTGCATTTGTTAGCATAATGTGACCATAGAAGAGAAGATTTCTATCATGCTCCATGACCAGAAACCACTTTTTACTATTTTTTTAATGGCTTTTATGAAGTTTCTATAAAATGTTCTTCTAATAGTGACAAATTTGTGTGAAAGATTATATATTAATCTAATTAACATACAGTACATAGATATTTATATCGCCTCTAAAGAATCTGTGATACAATCACTTACTTAATTTTACAATGGCTGGTATACTTCTCTTGAGTCAATCCTGCATAGTATCAAAAAAAAAAAACTTAAAAAACGCAAGCTGTACATACGGTTTTAGTAATTTCTCTTACTTAATCCTTAATTTATGCACCTTAAAATACATAAAAGACCTACATTTAGTAAAACATATTCTCCTGTAATTGACTACTCAACTTTCTAAAAGAAATCATGTTTGTCCCTTTCTATTTTAAGAAGTAAGCAGGAAGCATATAAAATGGAAACTTTTATTATAGAAACAGATGCAAGAGCATACTACTAGAGTTGGGTCCTAAGTGGTGATGGGTGAATTACACAGTGATCCGAATGGTCAAGAAGTAAGATTGTCAACAGTAGAAGACTCAATTACGAACGTAAGAGAATAAATTAAAAGTGAGTCGAGCAGTTCATAAAAAATACAATCACGTATCTCAAACCAAAGTGCTGAATAGACTGTACCAGTGGTAAAAACAGAAAACGAGACAATAGAGAAAGTCACTTTGCCTACAGCTGGGGCAATTGATGTCAAGACCCAAACATTCTATGGAAGCACTCACTGAACAAAGTATCTTCACCAGTTTGAAGCTGCTGGATGTGCAAATAATTGGATGGAGAAAGACAAAGCAGTTTTACTCGTTCTTGCTTTAAAAGAACCCTCGCAGAAATATTGCAGAAAGTGCCTTCTGACAGCCAAAACACCTATGCCAAATTAACAAAAGCCCTGGAATTAAGGTACAGTGACTAACATCTGTGCAATGTATACTGTGTTCAACTTAAAGCAAGATGACAGTGTTCCAGTGACAGGAGTTTGAAGCAAATGCCAACCGATTGACAAGACTGGCTAATACTGAAACACTGGAGGACTTTTTGATGTGAATTGCTTTCGTTATATGCACTGACGGTGTCAGAGACAATGAATTACAATTGTTAAGAATAGCACGTCACCAGAATAGCTCAGATGCTCTTCTTCATGCTCTTCGTTTTGAAGCTGCCAAGTCAGCGACCTACATTATTAAAAGTCAGTGACCTACATTATGTCATCATGTTGTAGTCAAAGTGATCCAATGTCACAACACTGTCATATTGGACAGAATAAAGAGATGATTCAGAAGAAATAATTTAAGAAGTCTATAGTGCCACAGCAATTTGAATGATATGAAATAGATAGAAGACTAAAGTGTTATAAATGTGGGAAACGTGGACATCTGCAGGCAGACTGTTGGGAGAATAAAATGAATAAAATACAGAGAGAAGGCCATGAACATACAAATTGGAGAAATTAAGCTCCACCATAAAACACAGTTTCTATGCTTCGGAAGACTAGTGAAAACTTGATGGTTAAATTGATTTGCTGAAGGTAAACCAACATCATTTATAGTTGACACAGGCACTGCAGTGTTCATTGTGTGCCCTGACTTAGTCAGCCACTGCTAACCTCAGTTTAGCTCTTGTACCATACAGACTGTGAATGAATTCCCCATCGAAGTGTTAGGAAAGGTAGATGTACACGTACAGCAAGGTTTTCTTGAGTTCAGCCACCAAATGCTCATTGCAGGCATTGTCAATGAAGTTATTCTTGAGAGAACATTATGAATGCCTACGGGTTCATTGTGGCTGTAAGACAAAATTTTCTAAGAGTTGGCCAAGTGAAGATAAAGTTTTTCATGGTTTAAATTATAGGGTCAATCTACTATTCGATTAAGGAAGTAATGGTGGCTGAAAAAGTAGTTAACAGATATGGAGAAGAGGAACACTTGAAATGGAAGAAGAACTAGTAGATAAAGGACCAATTTGTATGGCAACAGAAGAGGTGATTGGACTTGCAATTTAATTTACATTGATTGGTGGGTACTGTAATGCGACATAATGAGCATAACCCAATAAGTGTATAAACCCCCATATAATATGACATAAACTAAACAATATACCTAACCTTGCTAAACCAATGAGAAAAGTTAAAACCCAAAATAAGCAAAAAGAAGTACAATATAAGCTAATGTAGAACAAATATGTACTCTAAACCATTAAAAGTGACTGTTCATAGCAATAATAACTAATTGTAAAAAGGAAATGTAATCACAACAAGAACAAGAAGTGATTGAGTTGGAAATGTAAATGTAAGATGTTGGTTACTAACTATACTGACAGGACTGTTAACAATAGTGGTAACTTATTGTGAATGGAATTTATAATCACAACTAAAGACAATGTGTGATCATATAACAATATTTAATGTGTGAAATATCTGATATTCAATATACCTGTGATTACCAATTTGCCAAAAGACTTCAACCTGTAAAGAACCAAAAGGTGATTTAGGTTGTTAATTTAATTTATTTTAATGTTAACTGAATAACCTTGATTGTATAAAATAGTTCCCTATTTTATTTTTAATGTTAACTGAAGGGAATAATACAATCATTTGGGTTGTTTAAATTAATGTGTTAAACCTTATTTAGGGTAATAAGAATTAGATTGTTTAAATTGACCAGGTGTCAATAATACTTAATAATAGGTCATAATAAATTGACCAACTATACTATTAGATATTAAGAAGTTATTAAAAGAAAGTTTTATTGTTTAAAGTTGGTTTGAGTTTGACCATAATGGCCTAACATTATGGTAATATGTTGTTTTATGTCAAAGTTGTTCTTCACTTTGTCAGAATCAATTCAATGGATAATGATAACATAATGGATAATTCAATGCATGTAATAATAATAGTGTATCAAGCCACAAGGTCATACAGTAATTTTAAATTGAAACTTTGTACTATAGAGAAATACCAATTAATTGGCTAATATCAAAATAGAAATTATTGTAAATCCAAATATTAAACCATCACAGCACTGTAATAAATAGTAAAATATAGTATAAATACTAATATATGCTTTATTTAAGTGTCAGAAGCAACATTTTAATTAATTAATGGATTTTAATGTGATTTGAAATGTCAAAAGCAACATGGAATGCCTTATGAGATGAAATTTTATAAAATGTTCAATTAATTATTAGGACACACACCTATGCCATGTGAGGTGTCTAAATTTTTGTCTTGTTATAAGGAATATTGTACTGTAAACCAATTTGAGATTTATTATGTAATAGACAGGGAGTAATTGTATGTAGGAAATGTAAAATTTTGTATCTTAAATAATTAAGGTCATGTGACCTCTTAACCCGACGATTTTGACCAATGAGAAATTTTGAAATTTGGTCAAGCACGTTGAAGGTATAAGGAAATTACTTCACTTGATTGTTAGACTCGAAAGTATAAAGAACTAGTCTATGCTACTCTGTGTAAAAAGTATATGATAGAGTCAAGTCCAAGTCAGAAGAAAAGTGAAAGTAAAATAATTAACAATGTCAAACTAGAACAAAGAAGTAATAATATAATAATAAAATAAGAAGAAATAAGAAAAAAATATCTCTAAAAATAAATAAAAGTGATCTACAAAAGTGGTGAGTAGTGTTATACACTAACACTAGTAATAATTATACAACACCAGAACTAAATCACAGTAACACTTATTCATCAGAACCAAAGTGAAAAGACCAATTCAACACCAGTGAACAATTTATTTTGACTTATTTTATTTTAAATACTTGTTTTAAATAGTTGGGGGGTAAATCAACTCTATCGTTGCTTAGCGTCAGTCCGCCATCTTGGCACAGCTAACTGAAACCAACGCTGAGTCGACACTAACTATTGTGTTCTCACATCAGACCAAACAACTATTTCATTGTATTTTCTTGATTTTAATTTTATTGTTATTAGTAAGTAAGAATTATTTTAATTGTAATATGTTGTACTTCTTAGTGTGTATTTCGTACTTTTTAAGAACAATCAAAAGAATCCAGGAGTTTATATAACTATCGACAGTGTAACTCTGAATCGAACTGAGATTAAGAATCGACTTGTGCATTATACCAAACAAACATTAGAGCAACGAAGGCAGTAACTTATGAAAATAAATAATGATATTTTTCCCTAATTGATGCGAGTTGTCTTTTATTAAAAAAATAAAATAGAAATAAAGAATTTTATTTCAGAATAAGAAGATAGAACCGTCCATGACGACGTAAGTAATTCCGTCAAGCGTAATAACCTACGGTAAGTGAGTCTGGTAACCTGAATCTTGGCAACTCAACACGAAAACAAACACCTGTCCCCAAACAAACAGTAATCCACGTTAATAAATAAAAGTTAAAATAACAACTTCACTCACATATTAAGTAAAGAAACACGTCTCATTACATAATTGGTACCAGCAAGGGCTGAATACGTATACTTCACGTAAGGTGCGACTGGAACCAATTACCCGAGATAAAATATTACCTTATACGAAACTATTTACACCAAAGTAAAAATGTCAGCTGATGTCCCATTGTTTACAAGTGTCTTAAAAAGTCAGCTGTGCTATCCTTCAAAATGACATTGTTTATGTGTTGTGTGTGTTTATTATGAATTATGCATTTATTTTTAATAGCGTGTGATTTAAATAAAATTCCTTTAACTAAATGTTAAATCCTCTAGTTGTTAGAAGACTCAGACTGTGATATTTTTAGAGATGAAGAATTGTTTACGTCAAATGGAAATGTGTGTGATTTGAGTGACAGTGACAGTGATATGGATATTGTAACATGACCTACGCTAGCACAAAATTTACAAGTTTCAATGAGTGAAGAAAAGCTGTATAATAAAAAATTAATAAATAGAAATGATAGAACAACACCAATAACTGAATTTGATGTATACAAAGACAGTGACGATGACAAAACCCAATAGATTGGAAAAGGTGATCCAGAAAAAATAATTAACATCATGATAAAAAATACCCCATTGTCAACAAGAATTATTATATATAAAAGTACAAAGTTAAGTAGGGAAATCAATAGTATGTAAACAGTAGAAAATGTAAAAGGAAAATTAAATATAAGAACAAGTATAATGATAATATAAAGAAATACTGTTAATAAATAAACTACCTAAAGACAATATTATAAAATAAACTAAAAGAGTGATAATTAAGTAGGAAAGTGATAATAATTAATGAACCTTGAAAGGACCCTCAGATAATAAACACATGAGATACAAAATACAATATTAGAAAGTGAACTAAAAGAGTGATAATTAAGTAGGAAAGTTTATAATAATTAATGAACCATGATAGGACCCAATGTTAATCGATGAACTACATAAAAACACTATGTAATAAAGTGAAGTAGAATCGTGAATAAAGAAAGAACATGTGATAATAGCCAATAAGTAATAACAGGACCAAAATATAATGAATAAACTATATAAATTATAAGGGATAGTTATGTGTAAAAATTGCCATAGTTTTTATAAAATAAGAAAATGTTTATATTTAATATAACAGTGTTTGTTAGAAGTAAAATACTGATAACCGTTTTTCAGTATTTTAAGGAAGTATTCTATTATATTATAAGGATGGTAATGAGTTCATTGTTTTATTTTAATTAGTTATGTTTATAGATTTATATTAACCACTATTAAAAATAATAGTAAAAGCCTAAACCGTTATGCTGAAACTAGGCAAAGGGAGTTAGACACTGTATTCTATAAGTGTATTTATTAGGGAATACTGGTACACACATACTGTTCATTTTATTATATTTTGTTTTGGTTTTAATTAACCCAAATGTTATTATGTTTAGAATTACAATTAACAGAACCAGTTAAAATACACGTATTAGATACTGGCATTGGCCTAAAAAGTTTGTTAAGGAATTATGTTATGTTATATGATGATTATAGGTAATCAAATGTTGTAATTTAGTTCATGGTATTATAGTAATTATGTTTAGAAGCACTTAAAATTAACAAAATTGACATGAACAGTTGTAATGAGTATAGGTGAGGTGAATTATGAACTCTAGGCAGTTAGGCCTATATCTGGTAACCAGAAAATTGTAAAATTTAAGACAAAACAATAACAATTGATGATATAAGGTATATAATCCTGTTAGGTTTAATAATAAGAGTGTATGAAACAAAAATGGATATAAAATAATTAGTTTAAAGTTAATTTACAAACGAAAACCAAATGGTAAATGTATGAATCTGTTATGATTTGAAAAAAGGTAGTCTTATGAGATATCAAATTAATGTGTAACCAAAAACCATAAAACTAATGGTGTTATTATATTTAGTATTACATCTAGTATAAAGGAATTATGTTTTAAATATTTGTAGTAATTTTGTATAGAAAAATATTAGCCATATATAACAATATTGTAAATTATCAACCAATGAGAATTAGTGTTTGGAACCTAGCAACCATAGTAACTAGTAAATAAATTCCATTATTCCATTATTGGCTCTTGATGAGTGCAGATGTAAAAAACCGCAATGTTTAACGAAAAGAATTAAATATTTAATATATAAAAAAAATAATGATGAAAATACTAAACTAAACTATAAAACTTGTACTTACACTCACATGAACTAAAAATCACAAGAAGAAATTAAATAATCCAGGGTGAATTGCTGAGGAATCCCAATTGACCAACTACGAACTATTGGAAGGAAGAAAATACCTAAAACCTATGAATGAGTGATGGAATCTTCAACACCAATGATGAACGATGAAAAAATAAATACCTAAGAAAACAGAAGAACGGAATTAACGAAAAAAGGAAAACCAGCAGTACCTGTAAGGAATACTACCCGGAGAGAAGAGACAGAGGACTGCTAAGTATATTTTAAAATATGACTTTAACAGTAACACAAAAGAGAGAAAAAAACAATAAGTGAAAATACACGTTCAACACAAATTATCACTCACAGAACAGACACTTGAATTTTTGTTTGTTAAATGAACACTTAAAATTGAAGAATAATCTCAATCTAACATTGATTTCTTAAGTGAATATATTTCAACCGTAAAAATTTAGTAAACTCAGTTAACCTCCAAACGCTAATTCCAGTAGCTATAGGTTACAACTGTAATTATAATTATCACAATTTATATGTTATTTATATGGTACTTGTAAAATTTTGTACTTTTATTAGTTCATTTGACAATATTTTCTGTAGTCCCAAGAACTTCGACCTGAGATTATAATTAAACGAAAATATCAACATCAGTACACGAGTCTTTCTATGCAGCAGCTGGACAGAATAGCCAACCGCTAATAATTAAACATGATGGCGCAAAATTGAATTACATAATTGGGAAGAAATTGTAATAAAAATAATCAACCTAATAACTGTTAATAAAACCATAATTGAAGCATTGAACTGTATGTTTGATTTTATTTAAATCTTTCTTTAAAATTGAGTATTCATTTATCATTCAATAAACCTTGCATTTTTGGTTTACCAAGAAGAGTTGGCAACCCCTAGTTTGAGGCAGAAAATACGATTCGAACGCCTGGATGAGTGAGTAGACACTCTATAGTTGTAATTATTATAACGAGAAGGATTGAGACGTTATAATATTCAGGAAGATTTAGTAGTAGAAAATAGTTCAGTAAGGACAGAAAATAGCATTAGTAATAGTAACAATGGTAGTAATACATTAGTTAGGAAGCCTAAAGTTGAAGATTTACCTGATAACTTCAATGTACCAGGTCCAAATAATATAACAAAGGTTGGTAGACAAGGGGCTAAAAGAAAGGCTATCGCAAATATAAGCAAAACTACCCCCATTATAAAAAACCAAAAACTACTGACAGGTCCTACTACACTTACTAGACCTGCTGGTAAACAATCTTCGATTGCTACTCACTTATGGCATCTAGGAAATACTAAAAACATTTCCTGAGTGTCATGTATCAATAAACATGATGTAAGACTAAATGATCAGCAACATTTCATATTTAGTAAAGAAAAAAGTAATTCCAAAGATTGTTAAGTTGTACAGTGAAACTTCTTTATAACGGATATCAATGGGGAACGTAAACATGTCCACTATTGAGAAGTGTCCGCTATTCAGAACAAGCTTAGGAAGCTGTAAAAACTAGATTTGTGAAACAAAGTGTTTTTATGTATTCAAATGGTTTATTAATGAAATCTATACATTGTTCATGCTGTAACACACATGTAAGTCAAAATTTATCTTACTATGCACTTTTATACCATACAAGTCAAAAAATCTATACATTTACTATTTTAGAATACATGGTTTGAAATAATCAGATACCTTCGTCTAGACACTCAGATTCTGTACAAGTGTCTTCTCGATATGTGTTTGAAGCTCACATATTAAATTAAGTCCCACTGGATCTTTTTTATTTAAAAAATAATGTTTTACCTTTCCTACCTCTTCAGCTACTTGTTTACTTGTCAATGGAGGGTAATACAGTTTGGTGTCATCATCGTGCGCTCTCATGTCAGTTGACACATTTTCTATGATAAGTGCATCATCAATAGTGACATAATCCTCAGATCCACCAAAGCCCTTTAATAAATCATTAAGTTCATGTTTGTTAGGCTCAAGTTCCTTGATACTGTCATTGATCAGTGAATTACTGTCATTCTTACAAACAATTCCTGACTTTTTAAAACAGTTGCTCACTGTAGCAGAGGAAACTTGGTTTAAGACTGAAGATATCCACAGAATCGTGTCCAAAACACTGATACATTTTGCCAGTTCATCTGCAGATTTACAGTATGTAACGGGACAAATTTTGAGGGATTTTATTTTATTAAATTTGGGGATTTATTATAAAATATTTTAAATTTAATTTCCATCTGTGTATACGGCCACGTGTTGAATCAAAGCATTGTACGAACAAAGAATCAGTACGCAGTAACAGTTGTGAAATATTTGCAAAAGAATGTGCCGGACGTCGATTCTAAGAACTTTACGTTTGTGTGGCGTCTACGCCCAAACGCACTACACCAGCGTGTGCGCAGACCGACGCGGAGTTGTTGGATACAAGATGGCTTAGAGAAGAATCTTTGTTCGCCACGCGGTCGGGGCTGGAGGAAATAAAACTAAGCCCAACCTCTTTTGTGACGTCAACCAGTGCTTACCAAATGTCATCTACGTCAAACACACAAAAAACCACGTGTGTTGAATGTGCCACAGCAATGATGATCAAATAGAAGGCATTGCTTTCCGCCTTGTGAGACCGTAATCTAGTTGAGAGTGAGCTTAGAGACGCTCTCCCCAGTTCTCTCACCGAAGCGTACCTGGCCAGGTATCTGCCCCAAGGGGCTCTTTCAAAATTTATGTGTTTCAAGTAAAAAGTGCGTTTATGTTAGAAAAAATGTGACGGCGGTTGAAGTTCATCGGCAGAGAAGGAAGTTATAAACTTTTTCGGACTTATAACACAAATTTCGTAAGTGAATCGCCACTACTTCAGAGATACCCTAGATACCGACAAGGGTATTGCACCATGCCTAATACAAACTTTTATAATTAATTCAAAAGGGGGTTTTATGTAAATTAGTGTGAATGTGTGAACGCTAGCAGGCTCGGCTGTCTGTATTTTAAAATAAGGTAAGATGCTAGAATAAGATTATAATTGCATTGTCGTAGCCATGAAGTGAATCACAGAAAAATATTATGTATGTATTTCATTTTCCAAATTTTGAGAAATAGTTGTCATGAAGGTTTAAATGTCTAATAAAGAAAATTTTAATTTAATTCTCTTCAAAAATGAGTTGCGTAAGTGATTTGTTTAACCTGTAAACCATGCTTGCTTCTATGTTCGTGTGACAGGATCCTGGCCGGAGAAACAGTTTAAGAGGTAGGTAAAAAATAAATAAATTTGGTGTATTTATATTTGTAATTATAAAATAATATCACAAGTAATTGACCATTCGCGACAAAATATGTCTCAATATATATTCCCTGTAGTAAACTCTAAAATTACAAATAATGCCCTGATCCAAAGTTTGGCAAACTGAAGTCGTGTTTGGCATAAAAAAAAAACTTGTTTTACGTTATTTAGTACAACATTAGAATGTAATGTAGCATTATCTAAAAACAAAACTACTTTTATATTTTGCCTTCCCATTCTTCGATCAAATACCAGCAACCATTCAGTCATTAGTTCCCTTGTCATCCAGGCCTGCTTATTTGAATACCACACCACATTCAGTTTACTCAAGTCAATCCTCTTAAAACATCTAGGTTTAGCAGCCTTGCCTATAATAACAGGTTTTTCAAATTTGCCTATCATGTTGACACATAGCATGATGGTCATTCTTTAGAATTTTTTCTCCTGTACACTTTTCACTTTTTAAAGTCATTGTTTTAGTGGGAACAGCTCTGAAAAACACACTAGTCTTGTCATAGTTAAAAATATTTTTTTCTCCATAACCCCTGCAAATTTCAGGTAATTTTTTTCCACTCCAACACTACGTTTTCGTCAGCTGAACCCGATTCACCACACACATTTTTGAAAGAGATATTGTGTCTTATTCTAAACTTGTCGTGCCAGCCTCCAGATGCTTTGAAGTCATGAATCCCTAATTCTGTAGCAATTTGGAGTGTTTTTTCACTGATAAGAGGTCCACTCAGAGGTATATTGTTACTATGGGCACGACAAAACCATTCAAAAGTTAAATTGTCAACTTTTAGGCCAGACGTTTAAGGAAACGAGCATTTGCTACCCAGGTTTTTATTTTCAGTCCACAATTTAACGATCTTAAATATCACTAATCTGCGTTTTTCCAACATGCGGCCATGTTTCTGACACTAAGTCTCTCGTTTTCATACACATTAATTATTTCCACTTTTTCTTGTAAAGTTAATCATTTGCGTTTGTGTGCCATAGTAAACAAGATGTAGTTTAGGCATATAGATAAACACGTATAGTACGCACTTTACAAAACCTAACGGACACCTCTGAATAGCGGAACTGTGTACATAACTGTAAAATAGCAACACATTGAGTAGGTAGGATACAGGCAGGTAGTTAACCCGCTACTTATAAATCACCTAGCAACACAAACAAAAGAAGCAACCGTACACGCTCTTGTCTCAAATGTTCACTGTGATACTGTTCACACTGTCCGTTATTCAGAAGTTGTGAATTGGTGCTGGGGCCTAGTTTTCAGTGTCCATGTCTGTTATTAAGAACGTCTGCTATTGAGAAGCAACTTGTCCATTATTTTCCTATAACTTCTGCTGGGGAATTAAAACGTGTCCGTTATATAGAGGCGTCCGCTATTCAGAGGTGTCCATTACAAGAAGTTTCACTGTACTAATAGAAAATGAAGAGGGGAAGAAGAGAAACCATATACTATTGCAAAACTTGCAGTAAGAAACCTGGCTTACATCCTGGGGAGTGTTTTGAATGATACAACACAATGATCAACTATAACATTTCTGAATACTATAATTTTTAAATTATTTTTCATTTATACATAAGTTATAGTGTAGTATACAATAACAATAGATACTAGATGGTGTAAAACTCACACATAACACAATACAACTCAGGTTGTATACAACCTCATACACAATACTAGCTCAGGTTGTAGGCAAAAATGCTGAACTTAATGTGGATTGGAAGGGTAGGTAAGGCAAAACTAAAAGGACCCATATGGGTTAAACTGTATTATTTTATACTGTAATGGGGCAAAAGGGGTTTCTTTATATTTTATTAAATCATATAGATTTATTTGTATCAGCTTGGTAGGTCCCACGTAAAACGGTTTCATTCAAACAATGAACGCAGTGAAATAACTTGTGAGAGGGTGTGGTAACAACGCAATACGGTTCTGAGAAATCAAGCTTGGTGTTATGCACTCATACGCGCAACATGAGGACGCGCGCAGAAGGGACGCCAACAAGATGTCTAAATTATAAAATTTCTTCCAGCACGTGTTTGGATGATGACGGAAGTCCAGTGAAGACTCCGCCCACCTGAGTCTCGTGACTCGTGGCAATGGAATATCGTCAACACCTTGGGAACATTAACAACCCATGTTCCCTGTACACTGATGAACAATTTGTCACAAGCAGGCTGTGCATTTCCGTCTGCTACATAGTGTTGGCGTAGAAAGCTGTGTGCGTAGTTACCGCCAGTCGCCATAGAACTCTAGACCACGCGTGGTTACTAACAACATCGCTCGAGCAAATTTTGGGTCGGCCGACCAAACCCAGTGAAAACCAGTTAAAAATATATCAATCGTGAACAGTATTTCAAAATGAAGTTGGTGAAGTAAAAAAGTGAAAAATCAACGATATGGTAAATAAATAAAAGAAAAAAAAACTTTCGGAGATCCACTCAGTGCGGTACAAGACGAGGAGGAATGCTGATGGTGAAGTAACACACAACCAATTTAACTATGTCAATAATTTCATTTTTTTAAAAAAGGGGCCTAAATTAAATAAATGGGGGTTTCGTATGAATGAGTGAATGAGCAAACTGGGTCGCTTTACTTAAAATAATAATTAGGATAAATACATCATGTAGAAATCAATGTTTTGTTTAACTCATTTTTTGGAAGAAACTGTAACATTTTAGTGTGAGAGAAAAGTGGAATTTAAAAGAGTATAAAATGAAATAAAATTTGAGTTCTATTACATAAATGAGAGTTGAGTACGTTACTGATACTACAGTAGACTCCCGACTATCCGGCCTAATGTGGCGGAAGGGCAGGCCGGATAACAAAAATTCCGTATAGGACGGAGTTCTATAATTACTCACTTCCTGCCCCCCCCATACCATTACAAACACACTTTTTATACTAAAACCCGCTCTTATTCATATTTTCTTACCTCTTAGTACAGGCCAGTATTTTATAAATGTTTGTTATGCACTGTACTGTACGTTTTAAAAATTTATTACAGAAAAAGGAAGTCCAAGAATAAAAATATTGTATACACATTTTAAGATAAACTTTATAATTGCAAGAAACATAAAATGATGTACACTGTACAGTATGAATACATATAATTTTAAAATAAACAAAACATTAACGTAAAACGTAGGCCTAATTCTTAAAAAAACGATTTAAACTTATTTTACTGTTCATTGATAAATGATTACACAAATGTGAAAAGGTAGGCCTAAACTTACAGTTTAAAAGAATAAAAGAGCCAAAACTTACAGTTTTTAGTTTTTGAAAAATTCCTTCATAGATGACTGCTTCTCCCTTTTAGCCCTCTTCCGCGAAGCTATGCCCTCCACTGACGCAACCAGATGATATCATCTGGCGCGTCAGTTCATCCTGCTGACTAATGTACTGCAGCGCTGCCTCAATCGCCTTGAACCCCTCCGAATGTGGGATGAGATTTTTCCTGTCATCTAAAGATACGTCCTCCTCCTTTTCTTCTATTTCTTCTCCCTGTGTCACTATTTCCACAATATCGTTGTCAGTTATTTCATCAACTTTGTCGTTTGCCATCCATTCTCTAATGTCCTCTGCATTGACAACGTCACAGCCCGGTACGTTTTCCAGCAACGAAACAAGTTTATCGTTTTCATCTTCCACTTCGGTTTCACAGAAGGTTCAAGGTTGAAATGTCCAAACGGTCCTTCATGGTCCAAAAGAATTTTCCAAGACCTTACAAGTGATATGTTTGGAATCTCTTCCTATGCTTCTGCCAACCACCTTATGACATCTACCATGTATCTTTTTCAGAGTGGTTAAGTAGTCTTCATTATTATCAATCGCTGATATCAACGAACTGAGAAGACGCCGACGATACTTTGTCTTTAGCATTTCAAGGATGCCCTGGTCTATCGGCTGACAAACAGCCGTCACATTGCATGGTAAAAATAAAGCTTTGATGTCTCCATCTGTGAGTTCGTCAGTGGCCGGATGCGAAGGTGCGTTGTCAAGAATTAGCTCAGCTTTTCTCGGCAAATTGTTGTCTTTCAAATGTTTTTCTACAGTCGGTACGAATTCATTTTGGAACCAGGTTTTAAAGATTTCTGAATTCATCCATACTTTCTTTTGATTTCATTCCACTTCCACTAGTTTGGGCAACACACCACTTTTCAATTTCTGCTCAATTTTTCTTCCATTCACCAACAGTACTTTTCTCAACTCCTAATTGCGAAGCAATAGTTTTTGCCGTTACCCCAGAGTCCAGTCGTTTTATAGCGCGTAGTTTTTCCTCCGTAGTCACTACAAACTTTTTTCGTTTATCACCCATTTCGTAAACTTCAATAAAAAAACAACGAAGAACATTAAAAAATAATTTACAAACGTAACCATGCAAATGTATTCCACACTTGCTGACATCCGATACACAACTGACGAAACAAACAGCAGGTAGTAGGGCGGGGGGAAATCCGCGCTTTTCATGTTGCAACTTGTGTTTTGCACACGGCACGTAGGTTCGATAATAGGCCGGATAGTACGGAGGCCGGATAGTCGCGAGCCGGATAGTCGAGAGTCTACTGTACCTTGAAATCGTGCTTGTATTTCACAGTTCGTGCGACGTAACCCTGGGCTGAATTAAGGTAAGTGGGAGAGAAATATTAGTTTATAATTGTGTATTTATTAATAATAGCACAATACTACATGAATACAAAATCTTTCACTTTAAACATAAAGTACCATTACAAAAAATTTACTGAAAACTGTAGAAAATAAGACCTCTGTCTTCCAATGCTTGTCTCCAGCTGTCAAGAAAGATAACTGATTTCAATACTTCTGTATGTTGTCAAGTTGGTACTGATTCTTGGGTATCCATAATTATTAGCAGTAGATATAATAATACAATTTAGTGGTATATCTTAGTGGAAAATTATTTTATTTATAAGTATTATAATTCAAAATTGTATGGTCATATCAGCATTTATAATATTAAATTAAATATATGACAATAATGCTAAACTACATTAACGCTTAAACTAAACACTATATATTAAATTCTTCTTAATTACAGCACAGTTATGAATAAAATATATAGCATGGAAAAACTTACTCTAACTGCCATGTTTTTAGTAGCATTTGGTGGTACACGTCTGACCCAGCTGCCTTGAAGTATTGCCATTGTCAGCCCTATTCCAAAAAACATCCATCCCTGTTCCATTGAGGTGAAACCAAATTTATGGTGTGTAAGGAAAGTTAATGTAAACTCTAATCCAGAATAAATAAACAAATACACAAAGTACACCAGTCCCAAAGTTTGCAGTTCCTTCTTATCTGAAACACAATGCCTATTGCTATTGTTAACAAAATCACTGGAGGTTTTGTTCAGGAGAGAACAAATTATCCATTGTCTTCAAATTATTAAGCTGATAAAGCTTGCATGGTACCAGAGAAGCCACATGTCAGAAATTAAACACACTGCTAAGATCATAACACGTCTCTCTCCCACCCTCTCACCACTCTCTAAGGCACATTCACCTGTCTCACTCCCTCCTCACATACAACAATCAAACAGTTAGGTTTAATACTGACTGTAAACCAACATCATTTATAGCTGACACAGGTACTCATTGACTTTCAGAAGGCCTATGATTCAGTGGATCAAGAGACACAAGAGACCAATGTGTGTAGGAATGGAGTGTCGATCCCAAAACTCTAAATTTAGTTAAATTAACTTTAACCGACACAGTTTCCAAAATTAAATTCCTAGGAGAACTCCATGACCCCTTCCCAATTCACACCGGCGTACATCAAAGGAATGGACTCTCCCCTATTCTCTTTAACTGTGCCCTAGATAAAGTCATGAAAACCTTCCATAAAGTCAATTCCACTAGGGTTAGAATAGGTAACAAATCCAAAGGTGTAGAATTAAGCTGTTTACCTTTCACGGATAATCTTGCCATCTTCGCCCACTCAGAAGAAGAAGCGAGAAAGCAAGTAGAAGATCTCAAAGAGATAGCGGAGAAAACTGGCCTCCAAATCACCTTTGCTAAAATGGAAATTATGACCACCCTATTTAAATACCCGAAAGCGTGCCTGGACACTACGTATGGAGAAATAAAATATACTAACAATTTAAAATATCTTGGGGAAAACATATCCCAAAACACCTAAGACAAAGAATCCTTTAAGATAAGGAAACTCAAATTAGCAAATGCCCTTACTTCAACCCGGGGCCTTAACTCTAGTCTCGTCATGTTTGTTACTTTGGTCCTACAGGATTCAAAACTATCTACTTTGTGTTCTACTTCAGGCTTCTTGTTTAAAAGTAAAAGTGTGCTTCAAAATTGCTTCAACTTCACTATTGCCCGATTTCACATTCACAGACACTATCACAACAATTGTACACCTTCTGACAAAACTAACACCATGTCAATCCATTATTACATAAACGGCAATACACGGCAAATCTGTTTGGCTAGATTCGTTCAAAGATTTTCTGCATGACTTAAAACCATTTCCCCTCTCTTAGGGAAAACTGATGAACTGTTGGCCTGATTTGGGCACAGATTTTCTGTCGACTGCATGACAATTCCCCACACGCAGCCTTGAATGCTTTCTTAATAAATTGGTTACCGATCACTGTACAAATATGAGACTGGTACCGTTGTCTTAGTTTTGAACCCACCTATAACCTCCAATATGATACTAAGTGTTACTGTGGACAAGAAGAGTGCAAAATCGGTTTTAGTTAGATCTACAGGCAATGAAAAATCTCACACTACTATGACATTAGGAGTAACTGCCGATGGTAGAAGTTCTACCATCTGCTGTTGACTGAAGTTTATTTCTATTCACTTAAATATGGAAAGAATTCGAGAAGTAACACAACTCAAAAGCAAACAATAGAAAGAATTCACCAGAAAGTAGACATTACCAGAAAGTAAACAGTATACATTAGAATAGAAAAGAAGCACTGTTGCAACACTTTCATAATTTTGGTGCAGTAAATCTCTCACAATGTACACAAACATTGTCTTTGCCTTTATAAATAGAACTCAACATTTTATTTTGTCCCACATTAAATCTGCTAATTTGTAAAATTATTCTACTCAATTTTTACAGTTCATTGTTTCAGTAATAATAACACTGCAAAAATAATCATATGGACACTAGGACACAGCAACCAAATTATGTTTATACTACAGTTGAATTATATAGTAGAGGCAAAATAGCATTTAAAAAGGATGTTTCTCCTCCGTCCAATTTTTTTGCTGGAATAGGTTAAATAAACAGAAGTAAGTGTACAGTTAAAATTTTTACAAAATCCTGCTTGTTCATCACGAGATAAGTGCATTTTTGGTGCATCGTATAAGTGTATCAGCCATAACTTCGGTTCTATTGGACGTATCGAGACCAAAAAAAATTCAACATACTCGTTATGAATTAACAAATCAAGCTGGGTTAGTAGTGCTACCTAAAAAGGTCAACATAACCTAAAAAAAAATTAAACTTCATTATAATGCAATTTTCCTTTAAAATTCGATTTCTCTTGAATTAAAAAAGATAAAATCAATTTCTTTGGACCAAAATATTTGTTTTTCATTGTAAAAACTTAAAAAAAATTTTGAAAAAAAAATTTAATTTTTCTGGCTAAAATCTCAAAATTTTAAAAAATTTTGATTTGCTCGCCATTTTATGAGAGATGATCCTAGTAAGGTTTTTTGTTTTTCAAATCGTAGATTTTTTTATGTACTTAATTGCTAGTATCATTAAAAAAATTTTAATTTTTTTTTTTTACCTATTTTATGGCAATTTTTATATATACAGTATGTATATATATATATATATATATATATATATATATATATATATTATAACAGGACCAAATATCAATTATTTGGAGTTATATGTCAACTGTATACTATAATCATGTTTAAATAAATTTTAATAGTCAAAACTCCACTTGTATATAGGAGCGATCAAAATAATGCCTTGTAAAAAGACGCATACGCGGCGGTTACATAATCAGCTTGCTGTGGAAAGAACAGCCACACCCCAAACTTTTAATTATTAATATTTCGGGAACCACTAAATTGAGGCGAAGTACATTATAGCCAAAATGTTTGCCGAAATATTAATAATAAGGTGTGCGAATTTTACGCAATATAATTAAAGAATAACAGAGTTAATTAATTTAATGTGAATAACTTCTATAATAATTGAGCTACATTAATGAGCTTTTAATATGTTATAAATATAAGAATTTCCAACAGATTGTATATTTTAGATTTAGCACAACTTGGTTTGCAACCAAGATAATTGCAATTTAAAACTATCACAGGAAATCCGGACCGACAATTCAGTTCCGCTGTGTTAAGAATATTAGTAATAATATTAATTCTCCGTCTGTGGGAAACTAACTTCGTTCTCACGGACTGAGGTAATTCAAATTTTGTGTAGTAGGGAGAGTGTGTCAGCCAATCAAATCATTTGAAGGAATCCCAACCAGCGCGGAGTTTTGGGGCTGACCGAACACTCTTCTGCCAGTATTTGCGAAGTACAGACGTAATTCTTCGATCGTCTCGAAACCGTAGTTGTGAAGATTCATCTGAAGACTCTACGTGGTCAACACGCATAATTACGAACATTATAAACACAGATCAACTGTACGATTCGTAATTATAGCATCCAGTTGAGATACTCTTCATTTCAACAAACACTTACTTACTTACTTACTAGCCAACGCCCACCCTTGGCTGTTGGGCCATTAGGCGGCGCGCTGACCAGTAGAGACGTGAGAGCCTTGCCGTACCATCTTCGTCTTGGACTTCCGTGTCTGAAATCAAGGCTGGACATGCAATTAGGTGATCCGCATTCATGGAAGCGTATCCACAGAGAACACATTCAGGAGACGACAACACGCCAATGCGGTGCAGGTGGGAGGCCAGGTAGTCATGACCGGTTGTAGTTCTAAAAAGAGCAACACTAGTTGCTCGGGGTAGAGTTCTGTTGATGGGGCCGTCCGTAACCAATGTTGCCCATCTTTTTCCCACACAGGCTCTTAATTGTTTTTCTTTTAGCCATAGGCTTATTGAGGAATTTATTCGTGCTTTCGCAGATGCATATGAGCTGGGGGTCTCCGGCTGAGGTAGTGCTGCGCCCATTTTGGCGAGGATGTCGGCTTTTTCATTTCCCATGATGTTGACATGGCTGGGTACCCATTGCAGTTCAATCTGCCAGCCTAATTGTACAAGGTTCTGCAGTTCTCGCCTACACTCAATTGTCAGGAAGCAGTTTGTATCACCATTTGAGGTCACGTTTTGAATCGCTGCAGTCGAATCTATGAGGAAGACGGCTTTGTTAGGTGGTGAGATCTTGGCAAGCTCAATAGATGCTGCCTTTATGGCTGCTACCTCTCCGTCATAGTTGCTTAGCCGGCCTCCTACAGCGAGGTGGCCTTCAAATAGAGAGCTGTAGAACCCAGCCCCTGTTGCCCCTGTGGATGGTATACAGGATCCGTCTGTGTAGATTCGTATCCACTGATCAGCGGGAAAATGTTTTTGTACAGTGTGTAAGGCTGCTTGACGAAGCTCGGCTTCATTCGACTCAGTTTTGGTCTTATTATGGTCGAAGAGTTTCAAGTTAGCATTTGGGAGTTGGCTAAAGAATTCACGGTGATGTATAAATGGTGCTGCCTCATTTGGTTCTATGTCATATTTGCGTTGGAGTTCTTCATAGATCGCAATCGGGCATTTCTGAGTTTTCAGCCTTTCTGTCGGTGTTTTATAGTTATTCCACCGTTGTTGGTAGGCTCTTTTACATCTCTCCCAGGATATGAGGCACAGCTTTTCCCGTCTTACTTGGATAGGTTCGACTTGCAGTTGTGACTCCATGGCAAGTATAGGAGTTGATTTTGGCGCACCAGTTATCGTTCTAAGGGCTGCATTTTGGACCAAGTGAAGTTTCTGGCATGCTGCATTGGAGGCAGTAATAGTTGCTTCTGCGCCATATTCCAATAGCGGCCGAATGTAGCTCTTATATGCAGTTGTCAGAACATCTTGATTTGCTCCCCATGTAGTCGCAGTGAGTCGTTTAAGTAGCCGGCAGCGCCTGGACGCACTGTTCGCGGACTGTTCTATATGGTGCTTCCACGTCATTCTGGTGTCTATATTAACACCCAGGTATTTAGACATGTTCACCTCTTCGAGTTCCGATCCACAATAGCGCAGCTTGACCGTAGGCCGCCTTGTTGATAGAGAGAAAAGTTGGTATGTCGTCTTGGTGGTATTTACCGTCATGGCATTTAGTTTGGCCCACTCTTCTAGTTTAACAAGTGCACTATTAATAGTTGCTTCAAGACCCATGATATGGCTGCTAGTTGCCCAGATGATAAGGTCATCGGCATACAGGAGCGCTTGTACTCCCGGCACACACCGAACAGCCACCAGAATGTCATTGACCATAAGGTTAAATAGGCTGCAGCTGATAATGGCACCTTGGGGTAGCCCTTGGCGTTGGATTCGGTACTCTGAAAGGCAATCATTATAGCGGACACGAATTTGTCTTTGACTCAGGAAGCAGAGCTACCTGACCTGACTCAAAGCAGAGCTACCACTCGAACGACACACACACACGCTGACGTGGGACGTGCAATCGACGAGGGACATAAACCAGTTCTCGCAGAAAGCCGCAGACGTAAAAACTTCAACAAACAGCAGGAGAGGAGAGTGTTGCTGAATTCCGAACTCAATGCCGAAATCCAGGACGCTCCAAGCATATCACTATCTCTAGCTGATTGGACAAGGACACTGAGGAACATTTGGAGCAACTCTACAATCCACTTCAAACACAGGAAAGCAAAATCAACTTATCTATTTTTCAAACGTTAAATTTTCTTCCTTTTTCAATTAATAGCATTGTAATTTAAATCATTCAGGTGCCACAAAAATCAAAGACTCTAGTAATTAAGAATAATTCATTTGTGAAAATCTGTATAGCCAGTACAAGTAATTAGTAAGTTTTAGTTAAGAATTAATAGAGATAAAACAGAAGCGCTATACAAATCTTAACAAACAATCTAATCATTTGCTCATACTGCAGTATACGAGAGTCAAATCACTTGAAAATAAAAGGACGTGAACTAGACTGTCACGCCTAATTTATTTTTGGAAAATATTCAATTAACTTCAGAGTTTTTATATTTTATTTTTATTTTCATTTGAATCTAATAATTTAAAGCCATTTAATTAAATTAAAATAAATTAATTAATTAAACTTTCACTTGAAATTAACTCTTCAAAATAACGAGTTTAACTTCTTAAAATTATCAACCATTTGAAAAACATTATTCAAGAATGATTCATTGTTTAGACTGTAAGGATAATTGATCATAGAACCATTTTATTCTTGTGTGTTATTGGAGTAATAAACACCGTTTTATTACCCCATATTGTATTTTCTTATTGTTGTACTACGAAGCCTACCAACCTCACAAAACTCTTCACTCTTAAAGTAACTTATTTTGTGTGCTGTTGTCATAAATTTGAGATTACATACTTGCGAAATCAAATCCAAAATCCACACGCCCTAGTCAGAAGAAAACTGCAAGATCGGACAGCAGATAGGTACTCATACACTCACACAACACAACAACAACGCATATAAGTAGAGTTACATATGTCGCCCTGCACGTGGGGCCAGAAATTAAATTCAAATTAAATTTAATTTACGTTAAAACCAAGTTTGCTGTTTTAACTTTTAAAACAGCTGGCGTCCAACTGAACAATCCCCTAAGAAGAGTTTTGTGATTGGTAGTGGTACAGCAGTGAAATTATTGTGTATTTGAATTTATTCTATAGTTGAAATTATTGTGTAAAAATGGATACGGAAAAAATGTTTAAACAGTTATTACAAGAAATTAAACAAAACGCAGCTAAAGCGGAACAAGCTAACGCGCAAATGAGTGCGGATTTGACCGCTAAAATAGACGCGAAATTTGAACAGAGTGCAGCCAAAGCTGAGCTCAATATCGCGGAATTAACGTCCAAAATCGAGGCGCAAAAAGTCAGCTTAACCGAAGCATTAGAGAATAGCAACGCAGACATAAACACGGAAATTAAACAAAGCAATAAAGAAACGACCGCGAAAATCGAGGAAAGCGTGAAAAATTTAGACGCTAAAGTCACCGAAATCGCGGAATGCACGTAATGCAGTAATAAAGTCACGGCTAAAGTCACGGAAGTAGGAGAAAAAGTACATATGGTAGAAACGAAAATAAATGAACGGTTTAAGGTTTTTGAGACCACAATGCAAAAATCGTTTATCGAACAAGTTATGCGTATGGAGGGCCGATTCAAAGAACACATTAGTAGGTGCGAAAAACAGACCGCAGAGGTCGCGAAAAAGGTCGACTCGCTCGAGATAAGAATTCAAACTGATGCGACAGAAACTCAACGCCAAGTAAATAGACTTGATGCTTCAATTGTAGAGACGCGATCCAACATAGACTCTAATAAAGAAAGTGTATTACAAGCACTTAATGACGAGATTTTGAAAGTACGACAGGAAGTACGCAGGAGATCCGCTCCTAATATTCTAGTACAAGGTCCTGTCGATGAAAAGAATCGTGTATATTTTACAGGGGAAAATAACGAAAACCCTATTGAATTTTTGTTCAAATTGACGAGAGTAGGTTCGAGACTCGAAGATCAAGATAAAATACAATGGGTAGTAAACGCGATGCGTGATTCGGCGCATAAATGGTATAACATTGTACGCGATAAAGTGTCCACATACGCGGAATTCAAACAGAAATTTGAAAGCCGGTATTGGAATTCGCACACTCAAAGACTTTTACGCAATGAATTAGAATATGGGCGTTTTGAACGGAAAATGGGTGTTATGGCAGAAAATTATATCATCCAGCAGGTCGAGCGCGCAAAGCATTTAACCCCAGCATTTTCAGAGATCGACATAGTCACTAAACTAGCCTATCATTTCAACCACAATATACGGGTAGCTGTGTTTACGCAAGGTGTACGCATGGTCGATGAACTGCTCATTTTAGTGTCCCAAAGCGAGACAGTTTTTGATTTAGGCGGTTGGCGTTATAACCCAGATTTTCGCCGAAATAATGAAGGTCAGAATACACGGGTACAATATCATCCACAACCTGATCAGAGACCAAGTACAAGTTCTACTCCACCCCAGACACCATCAAAACCGCCAAATAAAACCTTTGAGTACAAAGGTAAACCAAATGTCGGTAGACCGAAGGGGCAAGGTAAAGGCAATGACGGGGCCCCGATCAGAGCAATTCAAACGGTCGAAATAGCGAAAGCTGATACAACCGCGAAAGACAGCGACACCCAAAGCATTAAGGACCCTAACAATAAATCAAAAAATTATCAATCTGCAAAAAACGTGCCGAAATGCGCATCCAGCAAGGACGCGCTATAAACACGGCAAAAATATGTAGATGTAAGCATGCTAGATATAAGAATTATATATTGTGTGAAAAGTGTACTTTTAAATATGTAACTTATGTGCCCGTTAATAATGTGTTCCCACCGGACGTCAGGGATCCGTTGCTAGAATCCGGTACCGCGCAACAAAGGCCAGTGAGCGCGGCGTGTCCGGTATTGCACGCCTTTGTCAACGGCGTTCCCACACAAATTTTGTTGGACACCGGCAGCGTTGTTTCCGGCGTGAGTGAAAGATTCCTGCGTGCGAACAAAAAGCATTTTCGTACGGCCCCATTACTTCCAATAAATCAATTTTATATACGAACCGCTACCGATACCAAAGAAAAAATTGACACGCAATACTATCTAACAATTATGCTAGAAAAAGTGCAATTTGAAGTGTGTGTAGTAGGTATAAACAATTTGATATGTGATGTGTTATTGGGGGTAGATGTATTAGAGCAAATACGTGCGGAAATTAACACTAGTGAACACTTGTTAAAATGTACTATTGACAACATTAGTTACACCTTCAAATTGAACACACACACACACACACACACACAAAACCACGGTGACCCAATTAAAATTACCCGGCCACCAAAACAGGTAATTAATTACAAAAACGGTGAACAGGGGGAAACAACCTTAGATTCCCAAACTGAACGGAGATTGTCGTCGCTGCAAGAAGAGTTCAGCGATATCTTCAGTGAGGAGCATTCAATCACGTCAGTTTATGAACATAGGATCAACCTCATAGAACCAGAGAAGTTCATAAGGAGAATCTACCAGGTACCTATAAAGTACCAGGCCGAGGTCCAGCAGGAGATACAGCAGATGTTGGAGGAAGACATTATAGAAAGATCTAATAGCAGCTTCCTCAACCCACTGCTAGTCGTCCGCAAGAAGACTGGAGAAATCCGACTCTGCCTGGATATGCGGAATTTAAATAATCTGGTAGAAAAGGAATTTGACTGCGCACCAACACCGGAGGACCTCTTCATAAAATGTGAAGGAGCCAGGTACCTCACGAAGCTAGATCTGACGGCAAGCTTCTGGCAGGTTCCGCTGTGCGAGCAAGACCGTAAGTATACAGCATTTATTTATAATAACAAATGCTACCAGCACAAGGTGGTACCTTTTGGCCTTAGCACGAGTCTCGCCGCTATTGTAAGATGCCTCGAGAGAGCTCTAGGACCCGAGGTAGACCCTTACACTGTGATATTCGTCGATGACATCCTCGTGATATCCCGCACTTTGGAAGAACACTTTGAGCATCTGAGGAGCGTCTTCCAGAAGCTGAGGTTAGCCAACATTAAACTCAAATTACACAAGTGCGAGTTCATTAAGTCTCGAATGAAGTTCCTGGGACATATAATCTCAGCTACAGGCATCAGTACGGACCCAGAGAAGCTCAGGAGTATTGTGGAGTTCCCGGTGCCCAAGAACCTCAAAGCACTACGAGCATTCCTTGGACTCACAGGAAATTCACCAGCAAATACGCCGAATATACAGTCCCCTTGCTACAGCTGGTACGCAAAAATATAAAGTGGAAATGGGGTTCTGAACAAAACGATGCGTTTGAGAGGGTTAAGGGCCTGTTCCAAACTAATTTACAATTGTTCCATCCACAACAGGGCAGGAAGTACGTCATGTATACTGACGCTAGCGAGTATGCTATCGGCGCCGTGTTGCACCAGGAAGACGAGCAAGGTAGTCTTCATGTTGTCGCATACGCTAATAGAATGCTCAAAGGCGCTGAGTTGCATTATTGTACTTCTGAGAAAGAAATACTCGCCATAATAAACGCTCTCAGAAAATTCAGACATTACCTATACGGTACCCATTTCGAGATCCACACAGATAATCAGGCGTTATCCTTTATATTGAAATGCCGACTAGCCAATTCCCGACTAACACGATGGGTGTTAGCTATTCAAGAGTATTCTTTTACCGTTAAATACTGCAAAGGAACAGAGAATACCACAGCAGATACCTTAAGCAGATATCGGCCCGTGGAAAAGGAAGAGGTATACGAAGCAGCTGACAACGAGTTGAGGGTATTAAATATGCAGTACACTGTCGCGCCTGAAGCAACCAACATGCTACGAAACATAGGACGCGAGCAGGACAATGACCCCAGACTCCTTGCTAAAAAGCAAATGATAGCAGCTCACCCAAGTCCGCATTATCTGATACAAGATAATATATTCTATAAATTGTTACAGGGCGAATGGAAGGTGGTATTATCTCCAGCTATGCTTGCGTGTGTAACACACCCATTACATGTAAAAATGGCACACGCATCACCAGTAAAATGTGTAAAGATATTACAGGAGGATTTTACTATTACAAACATGTATCGAAGAGTAAGGAAGTTGTTAAAAACATGCCATCCATGTCAAACCGCGAAAGCACCAAATTTGCACACTTACGTTCCCATGGCAAATGTGATAACGGAAGGTAAGGGACAGATGATCGCCACCGACTTCCTGGGACCCCTACCTAAGGCTACCAGAAACTTAAAACATATTGTAGTTTGTGTCGATGTATTCACAAAGAAAGTTAGCCTATACGCGATCCCTAGACCCACCACAAAATCCGTTTTGAACATTATACTTAACAAGTATATTCCGCAACATGGACCGATAAGGAGCGTGCTTAGCGACCAGGGAAAGCAATTCCAAAATAAACACTGGGCAGCAACCCTGGAACGAAATGGTATTAAAGCAATCCTCACCTCGATAAGACGACCACAGGGCAACCTCGCCGAAAGGGTGAATCGGGAAATAGGAAAAACGTTCCGTATATATTGCTATAAGGAGCAAAGCAAATGGCCCGAGTTCCTATCATTCTTTGAAACGGCGATAAACGAAAATTATCATGACACCACTGAATACACACCAGCAGAGTTAGACTCTGGAACAAAGCCAGAGAGATTTTGGCATAATTATTTACGCAGGCCAAAGACCTATAATCTACCTCTGCCGGTTCAGTGTAAAAACCAACTTGTGAAGGACAGGATAGTTGAAAAAGGGCGAAAAAGGGCGGACAAGTTCAATACTACTCACAAATTAACCAACTTTGTAGTAGGAGAGAAAGTGCTTCTCAAGGCAAACCCCGTGGGCCGGAGAGACATAAATGTAGCCGCAAAGTTTTTTCGTTTATATAACGGTCCGTATCTTTTGGCTGAGCAACTAGCACCTCACACCTTTATCGTTACGACGCTCGGCCGAACAAAAACAGTAGGGAAATACCATGCGAGCTCTTTAAGAAAATACTATGAGTAACATGAAATTCCAAGGCGCGTCGGTACGAAATAATACGACTTTAAAAATAAATAATATTTAGAGTTAAAAATAATTTAATTAAATAATAATTAGAATTAAAATAAATTGACTGTGTTTTATAATATTAATAATAATTGTAAATAAATTGTGTATAAATGATAATGCATTTGTAGCGCGGTAACTAACAAGCGTATAATGCAAGGCGAAACAAACGCACGGGCAGGAAATTGTTATATAACGCAAGCTACCGTGCAGCTGTTAGAATGTAGGTCAAGCAATTAGCGTCGCGCGGTGTGCAATAACGATTGTAAACAAAGTCAGCACATTCCTTCGTGCGTGTGCCACTGTTGACTATCTAACATTCTTAAATGCTGCGATTAGCTACTAACAGTTCTGAAAACATTTACTACACAATAATTGCAAAAATAAGATTATTAATAGGCTGTAATTAGAATTAAGTTGAATATATGGAAGAACATTGAGACCCATGTATGTGTCCTTAAATAAGTAATACCATGTATAGTAGCAAGTATAATGATTACAAAGTACGTTTATAATAAATAAAAAAATAAAAAAAAAATTGTAATTATTACACTCTTTTTTTTTTAAAAGTAAGCAGGGGAGTATATAACAGGACCAAATATCAATTATTTGGAGTTATATGTCAACTGTATACTATAATCATGTTTAAATAAATTTGAATAGTCAAAACTCCACTTGTATGTAGGAGCGATCAAAATAATGCCTTGTAAAAAGACGCACACGCGGCTATTACATAATCAGCTCGCTGTGGAAAGAACAGCCACACCCCAAACTTTTAATTATTAATATTTCGGGAACCACTAAATTGAGGCGAAGTCCATTATAGCCAAAATGTTTGCCGAAATATTAATAATAAGGTGTGCGAATTTTACGCAATATAATTAAAGAATAACAGAGTTAATTAATTTAATGTGAATAACTTCTGTAATAATTGAGCTACATTAATGAGCTTTTACTATGTTATAAATATAAGAATTTCCAACAGATTGTATATTTTAGATTTAGCACAACTTGGTTTGCAACCAAGATAATTGCAATTTAAAACTATCACAGGAAATCCGGACCGACAATTCAGTTCCGCTGTGATAAGAATATTAGTAATAATATTAATTCTCCGTCTGTGGGAAACTAACTTCGTTCTCACGGACTGACGTAATTCAAATTTTGTGTAGTAGGGAGAGTGTGTCAGCCAATCAAATCATTTGAAGGAATCCCAACCAGCGCGGAGTTTTGGGGCTGACCGAACACTCTTCTGCCAGTATTTGCGAAGTACAGACGTAATTCTTCGATCGTCTCGAAACCGTAGTTGTGAAGATTCATCTGAAGACTCTACGTGGTCAACACACATAATTACGAACATTATAAACACAGATCAACTGTACGATTCGTAATTATAGCATCCAGTTGAGATACTCTTCATTTCAACAAACAAGCTTATTGTGTACTACAAGCTGTGGTCATAAGCACGCAAGAGATCTACCAGACTACAAGACCTTACTTCAAGAATACGACAGAGAGGCCGTCTAAACCATTGGTGAACCAGCTGACGAGCAGAGCTACCACTCGAACGACACACACACACGCTGACGTGGGACGTGCAATCGACGAGGGACATAAACCAGTTCTCGCAGAAAGCCGCAGACGTAAAAACTTCAACAAACAGCAGGAGAGGAGAGTGTTGCTGAATTCCGAACTCAATGCTGAAATCCAGGACGCTCCAAGCATATCACTATCTCTAGCTGATTGGACAAGGACACTGAGGAACATTTGGAGCAACTCTACAATCCACTTCAAACACAGGAAAGCAAAATCAACTTATCTATTTTTCAAACGTTAAATTTTCTTTCTTTTTCAATTAATAGCATTGTAATTTAAATCATTCAGGTGCCACAAAAATCAAAGACTCTAGTAATTAAGAATAATTCATTTGTGAAAATCTGTATAGCCAGTACAAGTAATTAGTAAGTTTTAGTTAAGAATTAATAAAGATAAAACAGAAGCGCTATACAAATCTTAACAAACAATCTAATCATTTGCTCATACTGCAGTATACGAGAGTCAAATCACTTGAAAATAAAAGGACGTGAACTAGACTGTCACGCCTAATTTATTTTTGCAAAATATTCAATTAACTTCAGAGTTTTTATATTTTATTTTTATTTTCATTTGAATCTAATAATTTAAAGCCATTTAATTAAATTAAAATAAATTAATTAATTAAACTTTCACTTGAAATTAACTCTTCAAAATAACGAGTTTAACTTCTTAAAATTATCAACCATTTGAAAAACATTATTCAAGAACGATTCATTGTTTAGACTGTAAGGATAATTGATCATAGAACCATTTTATTCTTGTGTGTTATTGGAGTAATAAACACCGTTTTATTACCCCATATTGTATTTTTTTATTGTTGTACTACGAAGCCTACCAACCTCACAAAACTCTTCACTCTTAAAGTAACTTATTTTGTGTGCTGTTGTCATAAATTTGAGATTACATACTTGCGAAATCAAATCCAAAATCCACACGCCCTAGTCGGAAGAAAACTGCAAGATCGGACAGCAGATAGGTACTCATACACTCACACAACACAACAACAACGCATATAAGTAGAGTTACATATGTCACCCTGCACGTGGGGCCAGAAATTAAATTCAAATTAAATTTAATTTACGTTAAAACCAAGTTTGCTGTTTTAACTTTTAAAACAGCTGGCGTCCAACTGAACAATCCCCTAAGAAGAGTTTTGTGATTGGTAGTGGTACAGCAGTGAAATTATTGTGTATTTGAATTTATTCTATAGTTGAAATTATTGTGTAAAAATGGATACGGAAAAAATGTTTAAACAGTTATTACAAGAAATTAAACAAAACGCAGCTAAAGCGGAACAAGCTAACGCGCAAATGAGTGCGGATTTGACCGCTAAAATAGACGCGAAATTTGAACAGAGTGCAGCCAAAGCTGAGCTCAATATCGCGGAATAACGTCCAAAATCGAGGCGCAAAAAGTCAGCTTAACCGAAGCATTAGAGAATAGCAACGCAGACATAAACACGGAAATTAAAGAAAGCAATAAAGAAACGACCGCGAAAATCGAGGAAAGCGTGAATAATTTAGACGCTAAAGTCACCGAAATCGCGGAATGCACGTAATGCAGTAATAAAGTCACGGCTAAAGTCACGGAAGTAGGAGAAAAAGTACATATGGTAGAAACGAAAATAAATGAACGGTTTAAGGTTTTTGAGACCACAATGCAAAAATCGTTTATCGAACAAGTTATGCGTATGGAGGGCCGATTCAAAGAACACATTAGTAGGTGCGAAAAACAGACCGCAGAGGTCGCGAAAAAGGTCGACTCGCTCGAGATAAGAATTCAAACTGATGCGACAGAAACTCAACGCCAAGTAAATAGACTTGATGCTTCAATTGTAGAGACGCGATCCAACATAGACTCTAATAAAGAAAGTGTATTACAAGCACTTAATGACGAGATTTTGAAAGTACGACAGGAAGTACGCAGGAGATCCGCTCCTAATATTCTAGTACAAGGTCCTGTCGATGAAAAGAATCGTGTATATTTTACAGGGGAAAATAACGAAAACCCTATTGAATTTTTGTTCAAATTGACGAGAGTAGGTTCGAGACTCGAAGATCAAGATAAAATACAATGGGTAGTAAACGCGATGCGTGATTCGGCGCATAAATGGTATAACATTGTACGCGATAAAGTGTCCACATACGCGGAATTCAAACAGAAATTTGAAAGCCGGTATTGGAATTCGCACACTCAAAGACTTTTACGCAATGAATTAGAATATGGGCGTTTTGAACGGAAAATGGGTGTTACGGCAGAAAATTATATCATCCAGCAGGTCGAGCGCGCAAAGCATTTAACCCCAGCATTTTCAGAGATCGACATAGTCACTAAACTAGCCTATCATTTCAACCACAATATACGGGTAGCTGTGTTTACGCAAGGTGTACGCATGGTCGATGAACTGCTCATTTTAGTGTCCCAAAGCGAGACAGTTTTTGATTTAGGCGGTTGGCGTTATAACCCAGATTTTCGCCGAAATAATGAAGGTCAGAATACACGGGTACAATATCATCCACAACCTGATCAGAGACCAAGTACAAGTTCTACTCCACCCCAGACACCATCAAAACCGCCAAATAAAACCTTTGAGTACAAAGGTAAACCAAATGTCGGTAGACCGAAGGGGCAAGGTAAAGGCAATGACGGGGCCCCGATCAGAGCAATTCAAACGGTCGAAATAGCGAAAGCTGATACAACCGCGAAAGACAGCGACACCCAAAGCATTAAGGACCCTAACAATAAATCAAAAAATTATCAATCTGCAAAAAACGTGCCGAAATGCGCATCCAGCAAGGACGCGCTATAAACACGGCAAAAATATGTAGATGTAAGCATGCTAGATATAAGAATTATATATTGTGTGAAAAGTGTACTTTTAAATATGTAACTTATGTGCCCGTTAATAATGTGTTCCCACCGGACGTCAGGGATCCGTTGCTAGAATCCGGTACCGCGCAACAAAGGCCAGTGAGCGCGGCGTGTCCGGTATTGCACGCCTTTGTCAACGGCGTTCCCACACAAATTTTGTTGGACACCGGCAGCGTTGTTTCCGGCGTGAGTGAAAGATTCCTGCGTGCGAACAAAAAGCATTTTCGTACGGCCCCATTACTTCCAATAAATCAATTTTATATACGAACCGCTACCGATACCAAAGAAAAAATTGACACGCAATACTATCTAACAATTATGCTAGAAAAAGTGCAATTTGAAGTGTGTGTAGTAGGTATAAACAATTTGATATGTGATGTGTTATTGGGGGTAGATGTATTAGAGCAAATACGTGCGGAAATTAACACTAGTGAACACTTGTTAAAATGTACTATTGACAACATTAGTTACACCTTCAAATTGAACACACACACACAAAACCACGGTGACCCAATTAAAATTACCCTGAAGAGTTCAGCGATATCTTCAGTGAGGAGCATTCAATCACGTCAGTTTATGAACATAGGATCAACCTCATAGAACCAGAGAAGTTCATAAGGAGAATCTACCAGGTACCTATAAAGTACCAGGCCGAGGTCCAGCAGGAGATACAGCGGATGTTGGAGGAAGACATTATAGAAAGATCTAATAGCAGCTTCCTCAACCCACTGCTAGTCGTCCGCAAGAAGACTGGAGAAATCTGACTCTGCCTGGATATGCGGAATTTAAATAATCTGGTAGAAAAGGAATTTGACTGCGCACCAACACCGGAGGACGTCTTCATAAAATGTGAAGGAGCCAGGTACCTCACGAAGCTAGATCTGACGGCAAGCTTCTGGCAGGTCCCGCTGTGCGAGCAAGACCGTAAGTATACAGCATTTATTTATAATAACAAATGCTACCAGCACAAGGTGGTACCTTTTGGCCTTAGCACGAGTCTCGCCGCTATTGTAAGATGCCTCGAGAGAGCTCTAGGACCCGAGGTAGACCCTTACACTGTGATATTCGTCGATGACATCCTCGTGATATCCCGCACTTTGGAAGAACACTTTGAGCATCTGAGGAGCGTCTTCCAGAAGCTGAGGTTAGCCAACATTAAACTCAAATTACACAAGTGCGAGTTCATTAAGTCTCGAATGAAGTTCCTGGGACATATAATCTCAGTTACAGGCATCAGTACGGACCCAGAGAAGCTCAGGAGTATTGTGGAGTTCCCGGTGCCCAAGAACCACAAAGCACTACGAGCATTCCTTGGACTCACAGGAAATTCACCAGCAAATACGCCGAATATACAGTCCCATTGCTACAGCTGGTATGCAAAAATATAAAGTGGAAATGGGGTTCTGAACAAAACGATGCGTTTGAGAGGGTTAAGGGCCTGTTCCAAACTAATTTACAATTGTTCCATCCACAACAGGGCAGGAAGTACGTCATGTATACTGACGCTAGCGAGTATGCTATCGGCGCCGTGTTGCACCAGGAAGACGAGCAAGGTAGTCTTCATGTTGTTGCATACGCTAATAGAATGCTCAAAGGCGCTGAGTTGCATTATTGTACTTCTGAGAAAGAAATACTCGCCATAATAAACGCTCTCAGAAAATTCAGACATTACCTATACGGTACCCATTTCGAGATCCACACAGATAATCAGGCGTTATCCTTTATATTGAAATGCCGACTAGCCAATTCCCGACTAACACGATGGGTGTTAGCTATTCAAGAGTATTCTTTTACCGTTAAATACTGCAAAGGAGCAGAGAATACCACAGCAGATACCTTAAGCAGATATCCGCCCGTGGAAAAGGAAGAGGTATACGAAGCAGCTGACGACGAGATGAGGGTATTAAATATGCAGTACACTGTCGCACCTGAAGCAACCAACATGCTACCAAACATAGGACGCGAGCAGGACAATGACCCCAGACTCCTTGCTAAAAAGCAAATGATAGCAGCTCACCCAAGTCCGCATTATCTGATACAAGATAATGTATTCTATAAATTGTTACAGGGCGAATGGAAGGTGGTATTATCTCCAGCTATGCTTGCGTGTGTAACACACCCATTACATGTAAAAATGGCACACGCATCACCAGTAAAATGTGTAAAGATATTACAGGAGGATTTTACTATTACAAACATGTATCGAAGAGTAAGGAAGTTGTTAAAAACATGCCATCCATGTCAAACCGCGAAAGCACCAAATTTGCACACTTACGTTCCCATGGCAAATGTGATAACGGAAGGTAAGGGACAGATGATCGCCACCGACTTCCTGGGACCCCTACCTAAGGCTACCAGAAACTTAAAACATATTGTAGTTTGTGTCGATGTATTCACAAAGAAAGTTAGCCTATACGCGATCCCTAGACCCACCACAAAATCCGTTTTGAACATTATACTTAACAAGTATATTCCGCAACATGGACCGATAAGGAGCGTGCTTAGCGACCAGGGAAAGCAATTCCAAAATAAACACTGGGCAGCAACCCTGGAACGAAATGGCATTAAAGCAATCCTCACCTCGATAAGACGACCACAGGGCAACCTCGCCGAAAGGGTGAATCGGGAAATAGGAAAAACGTTCCGTATATATTGCTATAAGGAGCAAAGCAAATGGCCCGAGTTCCTATCATTCTTTGAAACGGCGATAAACGAAAATTATCATGACACCACTGAATACACACCAGCAGAGTTAGACTCTGGAACAAAGCCAGAGAGATTTTGGCATAATTATTTACGCAGGCCAAAGACCTATAATCTACCTCTGCCGGTTCAGTGTAAAAACCAACTTGTGAAGGACAGGATAGTTGAAAAAGGGCGAAAAAGGGCGGACAAGTTCAATACTACTCACAAATTAACCAACTTTGTAGTAGGAGAGAAAGTGCTTCTCAAGGCAAACCCCGTGGGCCGGAGAGACATAAATGTAGCCGCAAAGTTTTTTCGTTTATATAACGGTCCGTATCTTTTGGCTGAGCAACTAGCACCTCACACCTTTATCGTTACGACGCTCGGCCGAACAAAAACAGTAGGGAAATACCATGCGAGCTCTTTAAGAAAATACTATGAGTAACATGAAATTCCAAGGCGCGTCGGTACGAAATAATACGACTTTAAAAATAAATAAATTTAGAGTTAAAAATAATTTAATTAAATAATAATTAGAATTAAAATAAATTAACTGTGTTTTATAATATTAATAATAATTGTAAATAAATTGTGTATAAATGATAATGCATTTGTAGCGCGGTAACTAACAAGCGTATAATGCAAGGCGAAACAAACGCACGGGCAGGAAATTGTTATATAACGCAAGCTACCGTGCAGCTGTTAGAATGTAGGTCAAGCAATTAGCGTCGCGCGGTGTGCAATAACGATTGTAAACAAAGTCAGCACATTCCTTCGTGCGTGTGCCACTGTTGACTATCTAACATTCTTAAATGCTGCGATTAGCTACTAACTGTTCTGAAAACATTTACTACACAATAATTGCAAAAATAAGATTATTAATAGGCTGTAATTAGAATTAAGTTGAATATATGGAAGAACATTGAGACCCATGTATGTGTCCTTAAATAAGTAATACCATGTATAGTAGCAAGTATAATGATTACAAAGTACGTTTATAATAAATAAAAAAATAAAATAAAAAATTGTAATTATTACACTCTTTTTTTTTTTAAAGTAAGCAGGGGAGTATATAACAGGACCAAATATCAATTATTTGGAGTTATATGTCAACTGTATACTATAATCATGTTTAAATAAATTTGAATAGTCAAAACTCCACTTGTATGTAGGAGCGATCAAAATAATGCCTTGTAAAAAGACGCACACGCGGCTATTACATAATCAGCTCGCTGTGGAAAGAACAGCCACACCCCAAACTTTTAATTATTAATATTTCGGGAACCACTAAATTGAGGCGAAGTCCATTATAGCCAAAATGTTTGCCGAAATATTAATAATAAGGTGTGCGAATTTTACGCAATATAATTAAAGAATAACAGAGTTAATTAATTTAATGTGAATAACTTCTGTAATAATTGAGCTACATTAATGAGCTTTTACTATGTTATAAATATAAGAATTTCCAACAGATTGTATATTTTAGATTTAGCACAACTTGGTTTGCAACCAAGATAATTGCAATTTAAAACTATCACAGGAAATCCGGACCGACAATTCAGTTCCGCTGTGATAAGAATATTAGTAATAATATTAATTCTCCGTCTGTGGGAAACTAACTTCGTTCTCACGGACTGACGTAATTCAAATTTTGTGTAGTAGGGAGAGTGTGTCAGCCAATCAAATCATTTGAAGGAATCCCAACCAGCGCGGAGTTTTGGGGCTGACCGAACACTCTTCTGCCAGTATTTGCGAAGTACAGACGTAATTCTTCGATCGTCTCGAAACCGTAGTTGTGAAGATTCATCTGAAGACTCTACGTGGTCAACACACATAATTACGAACATTATAAACACAGATCAACTGTACGATTCGTAATTATAGCATCCAGTTGAGATACTCTTCATTTCAACAAACAAGCTTATTGTGTACTACAAGCTGTGGTCATAAGCACGCAAGAGATCTACCAGACTACAAGACCTTACTTCAAGAATACGACAGAGAGGCCGTCTAAACCATTGGTGAACCAGCTGACGAGCAGAGCTACCACTCGAATGACACACACACACGCTGACGTGGGACGTGCAATCGACGAGGGACATAAACCAGTTCTCACAGAAAGCCGCAGACGTAAAAACTTCAACAAACAGCAGGAGAGGAGAGTGTTGCTGAATTCCGAACTCAATGCTGAAATCCAGGACGCTCCAAGCATATCACTATCTCTAGCTGATTGGACAAGGACACTGAGGAACATTTGGAGCAACTCTACAATCCACTTCAAACACAGGAAAGCAAAATCAACTTATCTATTTTTCAAACGTTAAATTTTCTTTCTTTTTCAATTAATAGCATTGTAATTTAAATCATTCAGGTGCCACAAAAATCAAAGACTCTAGTAATTAAGAATAATTCATTTGTGAAAATCTGTATAGCCAGTACAAGTAATTAGTAAGTTTTAGTTAAGAATTAATAAAGATAAAACAGAAGCGCTATACAAATCTTAACAAACAATCTAATCATTTGCTCATACTGCAGTATACGAGAGTCAAATCACTTGAAAATAAAAGGACGTGAACTAGACTGTCACGCCTAATTTATTTTTGCAAAATATTCAATTAACTTCAGAGTTTTTATATTTTATTTTTATTTTCATTTGAATCTAATAATTTAAAGCCATTTAATTAAATTAAAATAAATTAATTAATTAAACTTTCACTTGAAATTAACTCTTCAAAATAACGAGTTTAACTTCTTAAAATTATCAACCATTTGAAAAACATTATTCAAGAACGATTCATTGTTTAGACTGTAAGGATAATTGATCATAGAACCATTTTATTCTTGTGTGTTATTGGAGTAATAAACACCGTTTTATTACCCCATATTGTATTTTTTTATTGTTGTACTACGAAGCCTACCAACCTCACAAAACTCTTCACTCTTAAAGTAACTTATTTTGTGTGCTGTTGTCATAAATTTGAGATTACATACTTGCAAAATCAAATCCAAAATCCACACGCCCTAGTCGGAAGAAAACCGCAAGATCGGACAGCAGGTAGGTACTCATACACTCACACAACACAACAACAACGCATATAAGTAGAGTTACAATATATATATTCAATCACTTTCTGCTACAGTCCGTTTCTTGATGTATATAATACATTTAATATTTATAAATAAATTTACTTCAAGATATACCTTTTTTTCCTTATTAGGAACATGTTTCGGGTACTATCTTGTACCCATCCTCAGCCTTCCGGTTTTTTTGTCTGGTGAAGTACATATGTGTTGTTGGTTGACTATTATTATTGTGGCTTCCTGTTGGCTTCTGGTATTTCAAATTGGTTTTATTGTGTGTGATTGTGGTGTATGTGTTAGTTTTTTGTGTATTTTCAATGTTGAGTGCTTTGAATATTGTGTCATGTTTTGTATTGATTTGTTGGCATATGGCATATACAAAATTGAATGCCAAGATTGCAATAAATGTTACATAGGACAAACAAAAAAACAGCTGAAAAAACGTTATTTTGAACACCTAAATGCATACAAAAAACCAGAAATATATAAATCCAATTTAGCCACACATGCAATAAACACAGGACATGAATTCCCAGACATAACCAATGTAACACTAATAAAACATATACCATACAAAGGCACCATAATGAACATTTGGGAAAATTTACAAATATACAAACATAAAACAGAAAACAAACTAATACCTGAACAAATACAAATCAATACAAAACATGACACAATATTCAAAGCACTCAACATTGAAAATACACAAAAAACTAACACATACACCACAATCACACACAATAAAACCAATTTGAAATACCAGAAGCCAACAGGAAGCCACAATAATAATAGTCAACCAACAACACATATGTACTTCACCAGACAAAAAAACCGGAAGGCTGAGGATGGGTACAAGATAGTACCCGAAACATGTTCCTAATAAGGAAAAAAAAAGGTATATCTTGAAGTAAATTTATTTATAAATATTAAATGTAATATATATATATATATATATATATATATATATATTTAGTCACTTTCTGCTACAGTCCGTTTCTTGATGTATATAATACATTTAATATTTATAATTAAATTTACCTCAAGATGTTATTTTTTTCCTTTTTTTGGAACATGTTTCGGGTACTATCTTGATTTTTGTTTTGTTGGATGGGTACAAGATAGTACCCGAAACATGTTCCAAAAAAAGGAAAAAAATAACATCTTGAGGTAAATTTAATTATAAATATTAAATGTATATATATATATATATATATGTATATTGTAGCATGACAGATAATCCACTAAGTAATAATTCCATTCTGATCATAAATAAATTTAAATTACATTAACTCAAAAGAAAATTCAAAGGAAAATAATTAAATATCGAAGGAAAATACTACCATAAAGGAAAAAGGAAAATTAAATCATAAAAATGCAACAAAAATGTATCAAGAAAATTAAATCCGAAGAAACTAAAATAAAATCATGATAATACCCAGGTAGGATAGGAGCAGGTAATAAAGAAGATACCCCGAACCAACCAACGGACACATAATAAAACCAACTTACCTTGGAAAACCCAAGAAGGAAGGAGTGAAGAAAAGAAGATGTAGGATGGGAGAACTACGAAGAATACCCATGAAAAACCTAATACTAACAATAACAAACCCCGAACCAAATTTTAATATCACCCAAGAAAGTATAACACCCCAAAACCTCATAGAAATATAAAATAATTATAAACAAAAGTGTTTAGTAGTGTAAATAGAAGTGCACCAACTAAAGTTATTATGTAATAAAATAAACAAATCTTCACAGTCCATTATAACTAAAAGTTTGGTCTTAGAATATTGTAAAACTCAAATATAAATCAGACCCAACAGTGTAAGTGAACCAGTGCAAGTGCTTTCAATATAATAAACTTCAAGTAAAGGTGTAACTGTTACTTTAACTATGTACTGTTAAATAACTTTAATGTTTTATATAAATACAGAGATGACATATCATGAAGTATTATTATGAAAATATTTCTAATGTTTCATAGAAGAGGCCACCTGTCATCAAAAAACATTCTTTGAAATGTAAATGATAAAGAGAGCAGGTAGGGAATAATTACTGTGACAGGGATTAAAATGTAATACACCATATAAACAGAAAGGACTGCAATCAAATTAAGTTTAAGAAAAAATAAAAATTAAATGGCTAATTATGTTTGTGTTTAAAGCCTATGAACTCCACATTTCAAGGTGGGGTATAGAATAAGAATTATAATTAATATAAGAATGTTTATTATGTATAACAGTGTTCATACAGACTAAAATGTCTCTGTATGTATACCATACTAGTTTATAAAATGTGTGTTATGTATTTCTAAAAATAGTTAAAACTAAAATGTCTAACTTTAAAGACTAGTAATTAATTTTCAATATTGTTTTTGTATTATGAGCATGAATACAATGCTACATGTTCCAATAGTTATATAAGATTTTATTTAATATTGTGTTAATTTTAGAAGGTCAGAAGGGGTATAGAATTGGTATTATTCAAAAAACAATAAATGTAAAACCATAAAATCTAGGCCAAATAGGAAATTCCAATAACATTATAATTGAGTAAGGAAGTTACATAAACCAAGTAAACTAATGAGATTTATATAAGGTGAATCAATCACCAACTACTATAACTAAAACTATACGGTACTTTAAAAGAATAATATAAAAAGAGGTATAAAATTATTAAAAAATTTGCAAAATGTAATACCTAACAATTTCAGAGGAGGAATAGTAAATTCATGAATTATAACTAAAAGAATGATCAATTGATAAATTTGTAAGAAATTAAGGAAAGGTAAAGATTTATATCAATCTGAGATTTATTATAATCATATTTATAACACATAAGATGGCTAAAATTTTGGACAAGAACAGGAACAGATATTGAGCCTACAGTTACAAAATGACAGAAATATAGCAATTTTGACAAAAAACGTTATAAAGATGGACTATTGTAAGTCAAATTAAGCAGCAGGAGTTAAAGAAACCGATTATGTATTTACTAGTTCATGAAAGTAATCAATAACCAAAATATATTCTGAATATAATGTACTGTAATCACATGCATAGGAAGTGAATAATAATTGAAACAATACTTTTCTAATATTAACTTGGCAAGATATTTCAGAAAACGAAGGAAGTAAAACAGTTCTTAATTAACATTCGAAGCGAACGGTTGATTTAAGCTCGCGCTAAGAACATATATAGTGAATACTTTAATGGCGTATACAAATTAAGACTATCATGCAGTGAAAAATCGAGAGTTACAGAAATTTGTATATTAAACTTAAAATCAATGAACACAACCACCACAAACAGTGAAAACAATTAATACGGAACAGAATATAAGTGAAATAAAATAATAAAACTATAAAACACGAAATATATCATAACCACACGAACTTCACATTTTTCGACAGACACGTAGACAAAGTGAACACACCTAATACCAAACATTTAAAGTCAGTGAACACAGAACACTTAACCAGGACACCTCTAACAACACAATAGACATTATTCAATATTGCGGAAACGAGGAAGCAGTTGTGAAGGCATCTTTATTGTAAGAAAATTTCACTACGCCGATTCCAGTTTTACCGAGCAGCGAACAAGCAGCCATTTTGAGAAATCCCATCATACAAACCGTCCACCAGGAATGAGATCTGTCGTCACCGCATTGGTTTGACTTTTCAATTTTATAAACATTATATATAATAAACTAATTTTGTAATTATTAATTATTAAGATTTATTTTGTGAATGTTATACTTTCTATACTTGTCCCTTCTCTGACTATTATAATTATAACCGTTCAAAGAACCATTCGAAAATATTTATATAATATAACCTGTATTGATAATCGATTACCCCTGTGAAAGAGTCGAGCTTTATCTAATAATCGATTTTAAATCGACATTCTAACAAATAATTGTCAATAAATAATAATCATTCAACTATCTGGTTTTAAATTTATTTCACAAGTTAATATAAGAGTTTTAATTAACCATGGGACTAACAGAAAGGCGACCATTACTTAAGGGGAGTAATATACAAAGAAAGAAGAAAATCGCCAATCGATTAGTGAAGTGAGACAATCTTATTAACTCCAGATTTATTTACAGTGAATCAGAAGCGAAGTTATTGACACAAATAAATTAAAGAACTTTAAAATTTCAACGAAACCTCATTACAAGAATTATTATTTAAATTACTGAACATTAAAACGAAACATAAAAAATTTTTTTTTGAAAATTTTTAACAAATTAAAATTTTTTGTTTACTTTTGTACAGAACAAAAATAATTATTTGTAACCGCGAATCGTGGCTAGTTACAATATATACGTACCGGTTTCCAAGGTTATTTCTGTATGTTACAATCTAACCGGGTTATATTACTTTATATTCATGTATTTATGATACCTTTTGTAATGTATATCAATTGTATACATATATTAGTACATACATAACTTAAAAATTTTTTAAGCATTTAATTCTTAAAAAATGACATATATACTCATTTTTTACTCAATTTACAAGTTATTTTATGTTTCCATTGTTATAACATGCTAAATAATAATTATATTCAATGAAATATATTTGTATGGCTTAAAAAAGTTCCTTATTTTAAATAATCATTTTTTATACATAACAGTACATATAGTAAAACAAATTATTATTTTTTGCATTTAATCAATTTCTCCTTATTCTTTTGTTATCTGGAGGCCCCTCTTCATCATCAACTGAGGCATCGGTCGTGCCATCGGAAAAAATTGCATCTTCTTCTTCTTCTTGATCGTATTGATCCCTATAAAAATGTTCAATAAATTGAAGGCTGCTTTCGCTTTCGCTTTCCAGAATGCTTATGTCGCCTTGCTCACTGTCTTTCTTATTTTCCTCATTTTCTTCTACAGTTTCAAGGTCACCTGGTTGTTCATTATTAGTACAATTAGTACCCCAACAGAAACAACACATTGAACTGCAAAATTTGCCTTTGGCTCTACAAGAACAGTTTCTTGTCTTGCAGACGCATTTCACGTTCCGAACTAAATAGTCTGGTAACGGATCATTTTTCATTGTAATGGGCAAAAGACCTTGTTCTTCTATCAGTTCCCACCCATATTCTAAAGGACTTTTATCCGAATTACCAAGCCATTTTTGTATTTGTAAATATACTCGAAGCGAATGGTATTGTAAAGCTTCTGCTATAGGTGGTAAACCAGATAATTTGCAAGCAATATCCATATCAGACAGAACCCTTTTCTTAAAACACAAATATCTAATAATATTTAAACCAGATTTGTCAGATGGCTCATATCCATACATAACCTTAACAAAGGCTTCGCTTGCTGCATATAGGCAAATTATACTAGCATCTTTCTCATAAAAATAGTGTATATCCTTTCCTTTTAATAATGCTGGATGTTTCTGAATCATATCAATAACATTTTTTTTTACCATGATAATAAAATGCAGACGTGGTGTCACAGCCAGAAAATGCATGAATAAACAATATACAATCTCTAAAATCGGGATATTTAAAACTATACTGAGTATAATATACAGTTGAATTATCTTTCGTACTTTTTTGTAAGTAAATACTGCCTGGTACAGTTTTACCTAATTCTGTTAGAATAACTAATAAATCTATATCTTCTCCTATAATAAGAACTTCATTATCACTATTTTTGGCACCAACAGCTGCACGAACAATATCTGTATCAGCATCATCTGTACATCATCAGCATTGAAAGCGAAAGCAACCTTCAATTTACTGAACATTTTTTTAGGAATCAATACGATCAAGAAGAAGAAGATGCAATTTTTTCCGATGGCACGACCGATGCCTCAGTTGATGATGAAGAGGAGCCTCCAGATAACAAAAGAATAAGGAGAAACTGATTAAATGTAAAATATAATAATTTGTTTTACTATATGTACTGTTATGTATAAAAAATGATTATTTAAAATAAAGAACTTTTTTAAGCCATACAAATACATTTCATTGAATATAATTATTATTTAGCATGTTATACCAATGGAAACATAAAATAACTTGTAAATTGAGTAAAAAATAAGTATATATGTCATTTTTTAAGAATTAAATGCTTAAAAAAAATTTTTAAGTTATGTATGTACTAATATATGTATACAATTGATATACATTACAAAAGGTATCATAAATACATGAATATAAAGTAATATAACCTGATTACATTGTAACATACAGAAATAACCTTGGAAACCGGTACGTATATATTGTAAAGACGACGTGTGAACGGCTACCGTTTTACTCTGCAAAATGTAAATAATGTACAATTTGTGTGTAATGAGTGTACGTGTCTTCTCGATCCGTAGTTCGAATGCGTGCAACTTCTGTAGATTTCGTTCGTGGCGAACGTACGAATAACCAGGTCTTGATGTTCACTAGGGGTGAGAAAGTCCCGGTGGCGCCAAATTGTTTTCTCAAAACAATTAAAAGAAAATTCAAGGGCGTATGACCAGCGCCGCTCAAGCGGTTTGAATAATTCAAATATTTCCGCTAGCTAGGCCCACTGTAGCACACAGCCGTTCGATGCGTGGGCTGTGTAAATCGTCAGTCATCTGCTAAAATGTACATAAAATATTGTGCACCTCCTAATGAAATTATAACACCGTGGTTACACTCAATACTTACACATTTTTTATTAGTGATTATTATTCATTTAATACAAATTATTCTAATACAAATGCTCCGGTTATTTATATGAGACAATTACAGGGTTTGACAATCGATATTTGAATTGATACCAGACGTTTAATGATTGCGTCTGTTAAAAATTGTATACAAATTATTAATGTCGTTTGTCATAGGATCTTGAGGTTACGTTCAAAGGATTACAAATGTTTTAAAAACAATAAAAATACACACCCTTACATCAAGTAAACTTAACTAACATATTGTGTAGGTATATTTTGTTTAGCGCAGTGTAGTAAAAGTGTTTACAAGTTATGGATCATTAACAACAGTTTATATTGGTTAGCTTATAAATTGTCAGTGACTTAAATTTCTTTTTAATCTTTGAAAGTAATGAATTTCAGTTCAGTGAGATTTCGACCTTTAGTGAGATAATTAACGTGAGTTTATTTATATATTTCGGGTAATTTAAAATGTACTTATCACTTCCGTAGTTATGGCGAATTCGTACGATCTGTTATTCATGGGTTATACTATAATCTTCTTTAATTTGCTGGGTTCAGGACATCAGGCATCTTTTTCAGTTTAACTGGTAGTAATTTGTTTTCTTTTTTCGTTAATTTGGCCTCAACTTTTCAATAATCTGGCTCCAACCTTTATCTTATGTCTTGGTATATACTTAGTAATAACTTTTTCTGATATTTTCTATGTTTTAATGGACAATTTTGGTCACTCGAAAATTAGCGTCTATCTCATTAAAGCGTCATACATTCAGTAAAAAATCTAACGGTATTTTTGGCTTGTTACTCCACAGTTTCCATGGTAACGTAATTATTCTACCTGGTCGATCTCAAAATAAACCCATTGTTATCAAACCTTGAATTTTTTTGTTTAATTTGAATAAATATTTTATAATGGCTATATTTACTTGGGGATAATTTCAATGGTCGTAATCTTTACATAGATGTTCCTATTTTCTTTCAAAGATTAGTTTGATATCTTACAAGATTGGTCTATGCCATGTATTAATGTTTTAGTCCAAAATGGATAATACTATGCTAATACATAATTTACTTATTTCTAAGTTTTAATATAATTCTGCCATGTTCCCTTTCGTTACACATAATTACTATATTTTGCCTATTATTTCTTATAAAGGTATTGCTATTATTTTCTTTATAAATTCCTTACTTACTTAAAACATACTAACATATTACTGTAAAACTATTTCTTCTGGTAATTATTGCCTTAAACATTAAGCCAATAACTTCTTTCTTTAAATGAACAAATTTGGTGAGTGTTATATCTACACCATCTCTTTTATAACAGTAACCACCCTGGTGATTTTTATACTGAGATAATATTTTTTCTGTTTTTTACATTCACAATTATCAGTCTAATATACTTAACTTAGTTGCTCATTTAACATGTGCTTATATTTTGGGTTTGTCACACTTGTTTCACTCTTTTTTCTTAAGACTATATGCTGTTTATTTTATTACACTTATCACTTCACTGTTCGTCTTTGTCACTCCCTACCTATCTCTAATTACCCTTATATTTCTCACGATCTCACTATTATTACAAAGTTTTTGTATCTAATGAGTTCATGTCTTTTTTGGTACCTTCAGATTGTCACATATCATTTTATAATATGCAAACAACATGGTATTGTAAATACCTCTTTCAAATAAAACATAACTTTGTATATATTGTCATTAAAGTGATAAAAATTGGTCTGAAATGTCATAATTAGTAATAATAACAACAGTTTAATAATGTTAAAATATATTGTGTTAATTGAAACATACTACATCTGTAGCAACAGCAATAATATTAGCGAATAAATAAACTCTCCAAAACCTTATACTTTCAAACACATAATGTTGAGATAACATACATACTGCTGAAATAATCTTAGTAAAAGTTCCAAAGTATATAGTAGGATATACAATTTGTTCTCTGATTGAACCACGCACACATTTCTATTCCCTGTCTGTATGAGTGTAATCTTAAACATAACAGCTGACACATCTCCTATAGATAAGGATATACATACAATCATATCTACACATGGTTTTTTATGTATAACAATTGCTGAGATACTGTCATTTACAAGTCACCACTAATAAAAATTTAAACATAAATTATTAACAATAATAAAAAATTATGCTCTTTTAAAACAATCTTGTTAGTTACTTGTTATGGCCATGTAATTTTTTATTTTCTTCTTTTTTCTTCACTGTCTTCTTGTCTCGCTTTACTTTGGTTGATATCTGGCCAATCTCTGGGGTTGGGTCAACGTCAGTTGTCTGTCAGTCTAGTTCGTATTTTCTTGTTTTGTGACCACCTTTGGTTGTATTCTTCCTCCTTCACTATAGATTATATTTACTACTTTCATTCTCGTTATCATTTATCTATCAAAATATATGGTTTCTTGGCATTTTTTACATACTTTTTTATATCAAATGTGATCAGGGTTTGGCAATGTTATATAATGCCCTTCCACCAAAATTGATCATTTTATAAAACGTGAATTTGAGTTTGATGAAATTATCAATTGTATCGTATCAAATTTTTTTTATTTATTTATTTTTTTTTTCAAATTCTCCTGCTTCTCATTCATTTTTTATAATTAATTCTGTATCCTTTAATTCCATTCTTCTTAGTCTTTTCTTCATTATCTTCTCATATTGCGAACTGGCTTATTGAATTTTTATTATAACTTATTCCCTATAAATCTTCTTTTTCATCAAAACTACTCTTATACTGATATCAGGGGAACATCATCCCTGCTCAGTAAAATGATTGCTGGTTCATTCAACAGACAATCTCAATTAATAATTCTTAAATATAGTCAACTCGTGACTCAAGATAACAATAATAATAGTCATAATATTTGTTGGGAATCTTTTACTTTTATACTTCATTATAGCTCAGTTCGAGTCATATATTGTTTCATCTTTCTTTATAGATACTATTTGAAGCATTGTTTTTTATTGATACAATTCACATTTTTATTCATTTTTAATTACTCTTTGTTTCATCTCCTTTCACATTATAACTCTTAGAACGTTTATTTCATTTATATTGTTTTGTGATCATTAGTTTGGGTAATTTTACTTCCCCTCTTTCTAAATAGTTGTGGAAGCTGATCATTTTGACTGATTTTTTTTTTTTTTTTTTTTTTTTTAAATATCATAGTAAGTTATGGCTTCTTACTAGTTAGGAATTTTTGTAGCTTATTCCTTTACAGTATGTTATACTTTTTATGCCTCATTTTTTTTTTGGCTAAATATTATGGTAATTTAACCTTATTTTGTAGGAATGTTTGGTAACTACACTCCTCTATTGTTAATTTTTATTTAAATATTGTAGTAAGTTGGTTGCTCTTACTTTATCTGAATGCCTTGTGACTTTTATCTCTCCATTTTTACTTGTTCTAAAATATTATTAAGATATTTGGGTAAGCTTTTCTTACATATCTTTTTTGATTTTTTACAATTTTTATTCATCATAATGGTTTCTCTAATGCTTAGTGTAAGCTGTACTTACGAATGTTTTGGAATTTTGACATTCTTTAGAGATCTTTTCTTTATGACATTGGCAGACTTGTTTGTTTGTCACTTTATTTTTTTTCTTTATTTAAAGTATTTTTGTTCGTTTTTTACTTTAAATTGTTTTTTACAGTTATTGTTGGTTGTCATAATATTTCTTAATTGAGGCTTGATTGTATACCCCCTTTATTTTCTTGGTGACGGGGTGAGTGATCTCGTAAGTGTTATTGCCCTTGTCTTTTGTTATAGTGTATGGTCCCACGTATAATAATAGTAACTTTCTAGTGATGCCTTCTATGGAGCTGGGTAGTTCTCTGTTTTTTAACCGTACCCTTTCTCCTACCTCGTACTTAATAGTCTTTTTCTGGTTTTTAGCGTATTTATTCTTTTGTTGCTCTACCTTTTCGGCTATTCTGTTATAGAATCTTTTTTTCTCGAATTGATATTCGGTGTTGGTGGGGAATTGGATCATATCAGTTATCTCTCTAGGCGGTGGCCGCTCAAACATCATTGTGTATGGGGTAGCTTCCGTAAAGTCGTGGTAAGCTAAGTTTATAAATTCTTCAGTGGATTTGATTATTCTTCTTTCTTCAGTAGTTTTGGTTATTCTTCGATCAAATCGTCCCTTATATTTTTCAAATAATTAGTACATATTATTGTGATCTTCTTGTCATGTGTTGTCTTATATTCACCCAGAGATTGGTCCAGTGATGGGCTGTCCGCAGTTTTCACTGGCCTTAAGCGTTTAAATGAGGGTTGACCTCATTGCCCCCAACATCAGTAGTGTTTGATGGTTGGTTAGCGTTCGGCTCCTGTTGATTATTCCGGTTATCCACGCTGTGCCTGTGATCTTCTTCGAATGGGTGACTTCTCGTATCGGGTACCTGGTTATAGTACGTTCGCCGATAGTTAGATGAGGGATAGTTTCTTCTTGGGCTCCTTTGTCTTTGCCCCCTTATGTAATTTACCTGTGGCCGGTATCCTGGATTATTGTTCTGATTACTGTTGTTTCCAGGGCGATAATTGTTGTTGTAACCATTCGACGGGAAATTACCCCTGTGGTTGTTCCTAAAGTTGTTATTATTATGGTTTCCACTTCTGTTAAAATTTCTGGGCGCGTTATTGCCCTGTGTGTTCCCTTGGTAATTGTTAGGGTTATTTACCGGTGGTTTATTATCTCCCTGTTGGTTCTGTGACAATTGTCCCTCATTGGTTCGATTATTTCTGAAGCTGTACCCTATATTTTTCCTGTACTGCCACTCATGTTCATGGCTTTCCAGTAAGCTAGCCATATCTTGGATGGTCTTTACCTGGCTGTACATTCGTGCCTTTTGGATGGCGTCGTCGTAGTGGTAAGATAATTGTATTACCAGACACTCTTCAGGTATACGTGGCTCCAAATTCCTGGCCATGCAGATTTTTCCCAAGAAGTAGGAGGTAAGGGATTGTCCATTCTGGTTTTCATACCTTCCATTGCTCAGGTTATTGCGGACCATATTCTGAGTTGACTCAGACCAGTATTTAGCCTTGAACTGAGTCTTAAAGTCTTGAAGGTTTTGGATGTCTGGTCGAGTGGCAGTCCACCAGTTGTCGTATGTCTCCTTGAACATTTCGTCCAACATCCCTCTTATTGTAGTCCATCGAGTCTCTCGATTCTTGAGGATTAACTCTTCTACCCTCTTCAAGAATTCAATAGGGTTTCTTTTATAATTACGGAAATTAATAGTATCTCTGTTGTCTGTGTTCATGACATGATTATTATTACATGGTCGGTCACGCCAGGCATCCACTTCTTCCCGTAATGACTCTTCTATTCTGCGCATTTCGTCAATCCTCTGTTGGTTTTTGTCTACTTTGCTATCTACTTTATTTAAGTTACTGTAAACTCCTTCCATTCGTTCTCCCAAGTCTGTTCGTACCGCTGCTACCTCTTTCTGGTTTTCTTCCCGGACTTGGTGTATGTCCTGGTCTATCTGGGTGTATCTTCTGACTGCTTCTTCATGACCTTCCTCAATTCTTCTCTTATTTTCTCCTTCGAGACGGTTCATTTTATCGAGTACCTTCTTGCGGACTCCAGAAACATTTTCGTTGGTCTTCTCTAGCTTCTCCAACGTTTCCTCTAATTTGTCATTGATTTCCGTAATCTGCTGTTTTGCTTCTTCTCGGTACTCCATTAATTGGTGTGCCATCTGCAGCTTCATTTCTTCTTTATTTTTCTCGTGGTCCTTCTTCAGCTGTTCCTTCAATTCTTCCTTTAATTCTTCGTTTCTTTGCTGAATTTCCTCCAGCAATCGTTGTAGTGTTTCATTATTTTGGTTGACTGTTTTCCTCAATTCTTCCTTAGTACTCACTATTTTTTCATTGATCTGTTTCAAATTATCACTGGTTTCTTTCTTCATCTCCTTCAAGCTCTCCTCATTCTTGTCGAATTTATTGTTCATCTCCTTCAAATTATTGTTCATCATTTCCATTAATTTTAGTATGTTCGGGTCTCCTCTAAATTCTCCCTTGTCGCCCGCCTGTAATTCCATTTCTTCGTCTTGGCTTGGTTCTGTTGTGGTTATTATTGTCTCCACTTCTTCAATCGGTGTTCCTTCCTCTTCTTCCCCTCTGTTTCCTTCCATCTCCTTCTCCTTTGCCAATTTTTTCGATACTCCTCTGGTGTGCATTTTGTAATCTTTCGTAATCGCCGCTAGAATTTATAGGGTTTAATTGTATAATTTCTTTATTATTCTAGCTCCACTAGTTGGCGCGCCAATTTGTAAATGACGACGTGTGAACGGCTACCGTTTTACTCTGCAAAATGTAAATAATGTACAATTTGTGTGTAATGAGTGTACGTGTCTTCTCGATCCGTAGTTCGAATGCGTGCAACTTCTGTAGATTTCGTTCGTGGCGAACGTACGAATAACCAGGTCTTGATGTTCACTAGGGGTGAGAAAGTCCCGGTGGCGCCAAATTGTTTTCTCAAAACAATTAAAAGAAAATTCAAGGGCGTATGACCAGCGCCGCTCAAGCGGTTTGAATAATTCAAATATTTCCGCTAGCTAGGCCCACTGTAGCACACAGCCGTTCGATGCGTGGGCTGTGTAAATCGTCAGTCATCTGCTAAAATGTACATAAAATATTGTGCACCTCCTAATGAAATTATAACACCGTGGTTACACTCAATACTTACACATTTTTTATTAGTGATTATTATTCATTTAATACAAATTATTCTAATACAAATGCTCCGGTTATTTATATGAGACAATTACAGGGTTTGACAATCGATATTTGAATTGATACCAGACGTTTAATGATTGCGTCTGTTAAAAATTGTATACAAATTATTAATGTCGTTTGTCATAGGATCTTGAGGTTACGTTCAAAGGATTACAAATGTTTTAAAAACAATAAAAATACACACCCTTACATCAAGTAAACTTAACTAACATATTGTGTAGGTATATTTTGTTTAGCGCAGTGTAGTAAAAGTGTTTACAAGTTATGGATCATTAACAACAGTTTATATTGGTTAGCTTATAAATTGTCAGTGACTTAAATTTCTTTTTAATCTTTGAAAGTAATGAATTTCAGTTCAGTGAGATTTCGACCTTTAGTGAGATAATTAACGTGAGTTTATTTATATATTTCGGGTAATTTAAAATGTACTTATCACTTCCGTAGTTATGGCGAATTCGTACGATCTGTTATTCATGGGTTATACTATAATCTTCTTTAATTTGCTGGGTTCAGGACATCAGGCATCTTTTTCAGTTTAACTGGTAGTAATTTATTTTCTTTTTTCGTTAATTTGGCCTCAACTTTTCAATAATCTGGCTCCAACCTTTATCTTATGTCTTGGTATATACTTAGTAATAACTTTTTCTGATATTTTCTATGTTTTAATGGACAATTTTGGTCACTCGAAAATTAGCGTCTATCTCATTAAAGCGTCATACATTCAGTAAAAAATCTAACGGTATTTTTGGCTTGTTACTCCACAGTTTCCATGGTAACGTAATTATTCTACCTGGTCGATCTCAAAATAAACCCATTGTTATCAAACCTTGAATTTTTTTGTTTAATTTGAATAAATATTTTATAATGGCTATATTTACTTGGGGATAATTTCAATGGTCGTAATCTTTACATAGATGTTCCTATTTTCTTTCAAAGATTAGTTTGATATCTTACAAGATTGGTCTATGCCATGTATTAATGTTTTAGTCCAAAATGGATAATACTATGCTAATACATAATTTACTTATTTCTAAGTTTTAATATAATTCTGCCATGTTCCCTTTCGTTACACATAATTACTATATTTTGCCTATTATTTCTTATAAAGGTATTGCTATTATTTTCTTTATAAATTCCTTACTTACTTAAAACATACTAACATATTACTGTAAAACTATTTCTTCTGGTAATTATTGCCTTAAACATTAAGCCAATAACTTCTTTCTTTAAATGAACAAATTTGGTGAGTGTTATATCTACACCATCTCTTTTATAACAGTAACCACCCTGGTGATTTTTATACTGAGATAATATTTTTTCTGTTTTTTACATTCACAATTATCAGTCTAATATACTTAACTTAGTTGCTCATTTAACATGTGCTTATATTTTGGGTTTGTCACACTTTTTTCACTCTTTTTTCTTAAGACTATATGCTGTTTATTTTATTACACTTATCACTTCACTGTTCGTCTTTGTCACTCCCTACCTATCTCTAATTACCCTTATATTTCTCACGATCTCACTATTATTACAAAGTTTTTGTATCTAATGAGTTCATGTCTTTTTTGGTACCTTCAGATTGTCACATATCATTTTATAATATGCAAACAACATGGTATTGTAAATACCTCTTTCAAATAAAACATAACTTTGTATATATTGTCATTAAAGTGATAAAAATTGGTCTGAAATGTCATAATTAGTAATAATAACAACAGTTTAATAATGTTAAAATATATTGTGTTAATTGAAACATACTACATCTGTAGCAACAGCAATAATATTAGCGAATAAATAAACTCTCCAAAACCTTATACTTTCAAACACATAATGTTGAGATAACATACATACTGCTGAAATAATCTTAGTAAAAGTTCCAAAGTATATAGTAGGATATACAATTTGTTCTCTGATTGAACCACGCACACATTTCTATTCCCTGTCTGTATGAGTGTAATCTTAAACATAACAGCTGACACATCTCCTATAGATAAGGATATACATACAATCATATCTACACATGGTTTTTTATGTATAACAATTGCTGAGATACTGTCATTTACAAGTCACCACTAATAAAAATTTAAACATAAATTATTAACAATAATAAAAAATTATGCTCTTTTAAAACAATCTTGTTAGTTACTTGTTATGGCCATGTAATTTTTTATTTTCTTCTTTTTTCTTCACTGTCTTCTTGTCTCGCTTTACTTTGGTTGATATCTGGCCAATCTCTGGGGTTGGGTCAACGTCAGTTGTCTGTCAGTCTAGTTCGTATTTTCTTGTTTTGTGACCACCTTTGGTTGTATTCTTCCTCCTTCACTATAGATTATATTTACTACTTTCATTCTCGTTATCATTTATCTATCAAAATATATGGTTTCTTGGCATTTTTTACATACTTTTTTATATCAAATGTGATCAGGGTTTGGCAATGTTATAATATATATATATATATATATTGCCATAAAATAGGTAAAAAAAAAATTAAAAATTTTTTAATGATGATAATAATAGCAATTAAGTACATAAAAAATCTACGATTTGAAAAACAAAAAACCTTACTAGGATCATCTCTCATAAAATGGCGAGCAAATCAAAATTTTTTTAAATTTTGAGATTTTAGCCAGAAAAATTAAATTTTTGTTTTCAAAAATTTTTTTAAGTTTCTACAATAAAAAACAAATATTTTGGTCCAAAGAAATTGATTTTATCTTTTTTAATTCAAGAGAAATCGAATTTTAAAGGAAAATTGCATTATAATGAAGTTTAATTTTTTGTTTGAGGTTATGTTGACCTTTTTAGGTAGCACTACTAACCCAGCTTGATTTGGTAATTCATAACGAATATGTTGAATTTTTTTTGGTCTCGATACGTCCAATAGAACCGAAGTTAGGGCCGATACACTTATACGATGCACCAAAAATGCACTTACCTCGTGACGCACAAGCAGGATTTTGTAAAAATTTTAACTGTACACTTACTTTTGCTTACTTAACCTATTCCAGCAAAAAAAGTGGATGGAGGATAAACATCCTTTTTCGGTATTTTTGGTGCTATTTTGCCTCTACTAATAGTTCCATCTCTTCTGACAAAATATTAAATTTTTTGCCAAATTTTATTTTATAATTTCTTGGAAAAGGACAGTCATCAAAAAACATTTTGTTGGTTGATGTACAACTTTTGTTTGATTAAAACTAAAACACTGTATATACATGTTTCATAACAGAAAAGTAACCAAGCTCTGAATTAATTTTACAAAAATTATAGTGATTTATAATGTTATTTTGTAAATGTAAAGACCAATATCAGTCATGAATCAATGTCTTGAAGACTTAGCAGATACAATCAATACAGCATAAACATATATATTAATACACATGCAAGTAATACATTTTATACAAGATACAAACTACAACTAATTACCTTTACTAGATATATTCTGAACAGCAGAGAATTTGAAGAGGGCAGAAATACTAATGTAAGACACTGCTTGGTTTAGACTCCTTGCTACTGACTTTGCTCGTTTCTCCTATCAATATAGTATAGGTATTAACAAATCATATTTGACAACACTCAATTACAAAAATTAAGTGCATACACTTTCATATTGTTACGACGGTCTACTCGATCGTCGTAGGTACAGTGGAAACAAAATAAGTACAAGACACCAATTAAGTCACTAATCACACCTTTAATTGTTACAGTAAAACAGTTCGTAATTAACAACACAGTCTGTACAACAAATCAAATGAATTTTGTTCACATGCAATAAAATGTCCACTAATGTTAAAACTCAATTGTATTACAATTATACCGTCCGAATATAAAATGCAACACTTCACTAATAACTACTTGAACATACACAGTAATAACTGGAACCGCTCTGTAAATATATCGCACTAATACTCTCGAACCGCACAGTCAAAAATTCGCCTCATACTGAATTGAACGTCATTTGAGTACCGGTATTTATAGCTAGTCGAATATCTAGACGATACCTAATTGCGTCGTAGGGTGCGTATGAACTAAGTAATTAACTGCGGCCTTCACACAGGCCGAGCGCCCGAGTGAAGCCCGGCACAGTCGAGAAGATTCTCGCAAAATGCGTCTAGTAGCACGCTTACATTCTGGATCTCTCTGGAACGTTTGATAAACACGTAGATTGTTCTGTGACGTCGTGACACTGCCTCCTCCTTAAGCCTGTTCGTCCTGAACTGGCAAACCGTCTCTAAAGTTGTACTTCGCCAGGCGATCTAGGTGGACGACCTTAAACTTTCGCTGTCCTTCCTGTTGAATCCGATAAACAACATCGTTAATTCTTTTTTTCACAGTGTAGGGTCCTTCCCAGTTAGACTGAAGCTTAGGTGAGTGACCACGACGGCGCTTTGGATTGAATAACCAGACCTGATCTCCTTGGAAACCCACACTATTGCTGCGAATGTCATACCGAGTTTTCATTTTATCACTGGCAATCTTCAGCCGTCCTCTTACCAAGCGATTCATTTCTCGCAGTTGGTTTTCTAATTGCGAGGAATAGTTCTTTGGCTCTTGGGACTGAGTCTCAGGTGATCCAAACATCAAGTCCCCAGGAAGACGAATCTCCCGCCCAAACACCAATTTTGCTGGAGTCATGCCGGTTGTGTCATGTACTGATGACCTACACGCCATAAGGAATAGTGGTATACGTTGGTCTTAGTCTGTTTGGTTCTCGTCAACAACTTTCGAAAGATGCTGCTCAAGTGTCCTGTTGAATCTCTCAACCATCCCGTCCGACTGAGGATGCAGAGGCGTTGTCCTGGTCTTTTGAATTCCGAGTAGACGGCACAATTCTTTAAACACTCCTGATTCAAAATTTCTCCCTTGATCCGTATGGATTTCCATAGGGGCTCCATAACGGCAACAGAAGTTGTGAACTAACTGCTTTGCCACAGTGGTAACCTCCTGATTTAGAATTGCGTAGGCTTCCACCCACTTAGTAAAGTAGTCACCTACAACCATGATGTACTGGTTTCCATCGTCAGTAACTGGGAATGGTCCAGCAATGTCTATGGAAATTCTCTCGAAAGGTTGTCCAACGTTATACTATCTCATTTTTCCCCTGCTTCTGGTTTGTGGGCCCTTGCTTGCAGCACATATTTCACAGGTCCGAACCCATTCCTCTACGTCATGGCGAAGATGAAGCCAATAGTATCGCTTCCGTATTTTGTCAAGGGTTTTGTTAACACCAAGATGGCCTCCAGATGTTCCATCATGCATCTCGTTCAAAACAGACTGCACTTTACTTCAGGGAACTATCAACTGCATGACCACGTCTCGTCCATCTGCACTTTCCCAAGCCCTTTTCAGCAATCTGTTTTCTAAGGTGAGAGATTCCCATTGTGCCCAGTAGCCCTTTAGCACTTCGGAACCATGGCAGATATCTTGCCAATCTGGGCGGCGACCTTCCTCTTTTGCTGTCAAGATCGGTCCAATGTCTTCATCAGTCATCTGTTCTTGTCGACAGTCTTGTGTTGTCCAGGCGTCAGCCAGGAAATCTACAGTGATGGCTTGAACATGTTCGCTTGAGTTTTGTTCTTCCTTTCTGTGGCAATGTCGGCAGTCTTCCGGGCACGGTCTTCGTGATAAGCCATCTGCATTACCGTGCAGGCGCCCCCGCCGATATTGTACCTTGAAGTTGTACTCTTGCAGACGTTCGAGCCACCTTGCCAACTGTCCTTCCGGATTTTTAAATCTCAAGAGCCATGCAAGTGCAGCATGGTCGGTACGTAGTGAAATCTCTCTCCCATAGAGGTATTTATGGAAGTGCTCCAAAGCTCTGACAATTGCCAACAACTCTCTTCTTGTAACACAATAATTTCTCTCTGGTTTACAAAGCGTCTTGCTGTAATACGCTATTACTCATTCTTCACCGTTCTGCACTTGAGACAAAACTGCTCCTAGAACAGTATTGCTTGCGTCTGTGTCTACGATGTACTTCCCTTCGGAAGCTGGAAAAGCGAGAATTGGCTGCGAACATAATTCAATCTTCAATGTTCTAAATGCTTGGTCACACTCTCTCGACCATTGGAAGTTTCGTTTATTTTCCGGTAGCTCATGTAGTGGTTTAGCAATAGTAGCGAAGCCTTTCACAAAACGTCGGTAATATGAGCATAACCCCAGGAAACTCCGAACGTGTTTATTCTTCGGAACTGGCCAGTCTCTTACGGTGTTTACTTTATTAGGATCCATGCTAACAGCCGCTGCCGAAACCAGATGGCCCCAATACTGTACTTCCTTCTGGAATAGAGAACACTTCTTCGGTCTCAGCTTCAGTTGTGCACCGTGAATTCTAGTTAGAACTTCCTTAAGGTTTTCCAAATGATCTTCAAAAGTCTTCCCGATCACTATGACATCGTCTAAGTAAACAAGGCAAGTTTTCCACGTCAGGCCTCGGAGTATCAGGTCCATCAATCTCTCAAATTTTGCCGGTGCATTACAGAGTCCAAATGGCATGACGTTAAATTGGAATAAGCCACTTGGGGTCGAGAAAGCGGTCTTTTCCTTGTCTTCTTGATGAAGACCCACTTGCCAATATCCACTCTTCAGGTCCAATGTGGAAAACCACTGTGCTCCGGACAACGTGTCGAGTGTATCGTCAACGCAAGGTAATGAAACTGGTTGAGTTCTTTTACCTCACCACTTGAGAGGTCGTTAGAAGATCTGTTCAATAATTCTTGCAGTTCCTCTGGTAATTTAGAAGTATCCAAAGAACTGGATCTTCGTTGCGTTATTCCAGCTACCCAGGCCACAGGAGTCAATTTGCCTAGGAGCGTATTGCTTTATAAAGTGATAGCTTGATCCAAAATATTCGCCACTCTAATAGGTACATTTCCGGTTTCGCCAGGTTTTACTAAACTTCTGGCAATTAGTATGCCCGGTGTGGTGACTACCTGGGGTTTGAATATAGAGCACTGATTGCCCCTAGTATCTACCGCAGTTCTAACCATGATGATCTTTTCGGAGTTTGGCGGAACAGTTACGGCCACTTGGTTTATGACGTCCATCGATTTTTCTGCTATCGTCATTGTTGATAGCATTACCTCTTCGCCTCCGATTCTCAAGACATTGTTTTTGAAGTTGACTATAAATCCGTATGCGTTCATAACGTCCACACCAAGAATTGCTTCATCCACAATGTCTGCAATAAGTACTTGATGATTAAACTCAAGTCTACCGAGGCGTAGGTGTATCTCCACTTTTCCAGGCCGTCCAGTAGCTGTTCGCAAGCTGCAAGAGCACCAGATTGGCTTGAGATCTTTCACCACGTCGGGGCGCACAATAGAAACTGTTGCGCCTGTGTCAACTGTAATCGAGGTTGGCCTTTCTTGAACAAATCCGGTAACTACCAAGCTCCCGCTGTTTTTCTGAAGTGTAGAAATTGCGTATTGTCTAGCGGCTTCGTTCCTTGTACCAACTACTGCTCGTTTCCCTGCTGCTGAATTCTAACTCTTATTTTATTCTGTGGCGCCGACCGTCGAGTCTCTGTTCCTTGTTCTTCTTCCTCATCGTCTATGCCGTCGCGATCTTTTAGCGCGCGCACTTTATGACTTGTCCAACCGGACGCTGATTTGGCAGCTTCAAATTGCAAAGCATGTACCAGGCCGTCCGCACTGTTCAGGTGTCTTGCCATTCGTAACACTTGCTGTAGTTCGTTATCTTGGACACTGGCAGCAAATGTCTGCATCGCAAAACTTGTTCGAAAATCTTCTGGCGCTTCAGGATAGGCCAGTCTAATTAGTGTGTCGATACTTGCTTCAAACTCTTGAAGGCTCTCCCCGGCATGCTGTCGCCTTGCTCTCAACTGGGTGCAGTACACATCTCGCAAATATTTATCACCATACCATAATTCTAGAGCTTTTATCAACTGGGCATAGATGTTCTGGCTGTCAGGTGGCACTTTCTGTATTAATTCTGCCGCAGGTCCTTTTAATGCAAGAACGAGTGAAACAGCCTTGTCTTTCTCTGTTCAATTATTTGCGCATGCAGCAGCTTCAAATTGGCGGAGGTACGTTGCCCAGTGACTGCTTCCGTCAAAGGTTGGAGCTTTGACATGAACTGTCCCTACTGCAGGCAAAGTGACTTTCTCTATTAACTTATTTTCTGTGTCTTTTTCTGTCTTTATCACTGGTACAGTCTGTTCAGAAATTTGTTTTGGTTGAATCTTCATGCACTGTTCAACTTCAATTTTAATTTGTTCTCTTATGTTTGCCATTGAGTTTTCTACTGCAGATATTTTTGTTGACATAACTTCTTCCACAGTGAAGACAGATTTTTCTACTTTAGCTATTTTATTTGACATGGATTCTTCTACGTCTTCATTCTTCCTTTTGTCGTCTCTCTGCTTCTTCCGCCTCCTGTCTGCGTTTCTCATCGTCGTTTTTCTGCTTCTTCCCTTTCTTGTATTCGTTCTTTTTGTCGTCTTTCTGCTTCTTCCTGTGTCTGCCGCAGCAGTGTTTGTAAAGCTTCCATCATCTGACTGGGATCCATGTTTACCGATTAATTACGAATCACACTCGGTTTGTACAAAGTGTCCAATGTTTCCACTGTTAACCGTTTCATCCCACTTCTGACACCACTGTTACGATGGTCTACTCGATCGTCGTAGGTACAGTGGAAACAAAATAAGTACAAGACACCAATTAAGTCACTAATCACACCTTTAATTGTTACAGTAAAACAGTTCGTAATTAACAACACAGTCTCTACAACAAATCAAATGAAAATTGTTCACACGCAATAAAATGTCCACTAATGTTAAAACTCAATTGTATTAAAATTATACCGTCCGAATATAAAACGCAACACTTCACTAATAACTACTTGAACGTACACAGTAATAACTCGAACCGCTCTGTAAATATATTGCACTAATACTTTCGAGCCGCACAGTCAAAAATTCGCCTCATACTGAACTGAACGTCGTTTGAGTACCGGTATTTATAGCTAGTTGAATATCTAGACGATTCCTAATTGCGTCGTAGGGTGCGTATGAACTACGTAATTAACTGCGGCCTTGACACAGGCCGAGCGCGAGTGAAGCCTGGCACAGTCGAGAAGATTCTCGCAAAATGCGTCTAGTAGCACGCTTACATTCTGGATCTCTCTGGAATGTTAGATAAACACGTAGATTGTTCTGTGATGTTGTGACAATATATTTTAACAGACATAAAATGACACATACTGATGAACAGAGATGACCAGTCAGTTAATAAAGATATTATTTTCTAAAAGAGCACACACACACACACACACGTGGACGCTAACACATTACAATGAAGGCAGGCATGTGCCAGATATTGTAACGGAACAAAGCGAGTTTTTTTAATTTTATAATTTTGATTTTAACTATTTGTATGTAACTTTTTGAAACAACCTATGGTTGAAACCGTACGAGGCAGAGTCAGGTACAAAAGAAATTATAACGTTGGAATGTGGGTGCGAGCGCGTGTGTGTGCCGCCTTTTGCGACATGTGCTCAGAGGAAACAAAAGGGCATGGGAAAGTATGTAATCTCCGACCCAAAATTCATAACGGAAGTAAGGCGAATTATTCCCGCTCGCTGCATTTCAACCAATCACAGAATGAGGCGAGACCACGCGGCCATCGCCTATCGCTTGGCAGGCATGCAACCAAAGGCGCACAAGGTTTGCAGTTGTTCACCATTCGTCAACCAGCAGTCGGTAGCTCAGCAACAGTATCAGTGAAATAGTGACGGGAGGCCGGTGCGTGTGAATACGCGCGGCCTACCCTAAAATTATATTCGAACAAAAGAGTGCGAAGAAAATAAAATGAATATTTTAAATACAAAAACTTAATCAGTGGTAGCCGTTGTGTGTTAGGGACAGTGTAAGTGAACGTGAAGATGACGGAACAATTGGAATGGAAAGGAGAAAGTTAAGTACTGTGAATATGTTGGCCAACAAAGTCTTAAATATTTAAATAATTGAAAATTCAGAAAAAGGGGGGGTGAAAGAGAAATGTAAAGAGCATGAGAGTGTGTGTGTGTGTGTGTGTGTGTGTGTGAGGAAATTTGAAAAAAGACGTCAAAAGTAAAAGTACGGTACTGGTTTGTTAGGTAGAATAAAACTTTTTAACTTTTATATGATAGAGGTAATAATAAATAAGAGATACCGTAATAAATAAGAAACAAATAATATTTCATAAAGAAAAGAGAAAGAAAGAATGTTTGAAAAGTGTTTGAAATTAAAGAGTTAGTTTAAATAGCATAAAAATTTGTTAATCTAATGATTACGTTACAAGACCTGAGTTCTGCATCGAGAATTCGTCTAAACGAAACCTGTTGAATCTTCTGATCTAAGGGCATTACATGATCAAAATTAATCAAGTGTAAGTATTTTGGTTTCGATGTATATCCTTAAAACATCGTGGCGACCTTGTTAGCGAGTTTGGAATCTTCTGGGGAGTTTTTATATAAAAGGTAAGTTTAACGGAATCAGGGTAAGTAAATTATGGGGCGTATAAAAAGGTAGAAAGTTTGTGCCTCAACAAGTGGTGACCCTGCCAGGATCCTGGTATATAAACATTATACGAGGTAGATCTATTTGAGATGCAGAACATAGGTTTTGGGTAATGCGTAATTTGTGAAAGTATTGTACATGTTAAACGTATATTCTATGGTTATGTTTGGGTAGTGTAACGTGCCTGTGAAATTTGTGTGTTTACTTTTACGTATTGATAACGATTTTTTGTGTGTGGTATTTTGGGAAAACAAAGTAGATCCATCATGGGATAAGGGTTTTAATAAGTTAATTAATATTCAAAAACAAATAATTAATAATAAAGAAAAATATCTAATAATATGACGATCAGGTAACATACAAGGTTGACAGGTTAAGTGCAAATGAAAACATGAGTAACGAAGAAATAATAACGAGGTAAGTAGTAATTATGGTAATGATTTTAATAGCGTAATAACGGTAAATAATGGTGTTATGAGAGGTATTTTGAGAGTAGAGAGTTAGTTGAGGTTAGAGGAGTATTAGTGAGGGAGTACGAAGAGTGTTTTAGTGGATATCGGGGTCAGAGGGCAGATTTTCCCAGGTTATATGTGAAGAAAAGCTTCACAAATGTTGTTGTAGGATATTTGGGGTGACAAGGTGTCAACAAATAGTCCAATAAAGTGTTTTTGTGTACAGTATCTGGAAAGGGCAGATGATGTTTTAGTAAGGATATTTGGGGTGACAAGGTGTCAACAAATAGTCCAATAAGTTGTTTTTGTGTATCTGGAATGGCCAGATGATATTTTAATGTTGTTATATTGCCTTCTGCAGGGAATGAAAATGTGAAATAGGGGTGGAGAGGAGAGAGAGAGAGAGAGAGAGAGAGAGAGAGAGAGAGAGAGAGAGAGAGAGAAATATTTAAGGTGAATAGAGATCATGAGTTAAGACAGAGTATAAATAAATAGAGAGTTAATACAATAAAGACTACTTACCTTATAAAGTAAACAGCACAATAGCAAATGAGGAGTATTTTGAGAATAAGCACTTACCTGGGTGTAAATGGGTATTATATTAAAAAAGATAATATAATAAATGTAAACAAAAACGAAAAGTGTTGGAATAATATCAGACTAAATTTTGATGAAAGGAATGATTTTTCTGTGTAAACAACGACTTAATATAAAACAGATTGCATATAAATGTGTATCAGTATTAAATGTATTTGTGTAATAGGTGTTATACACAGTATTTTATGTAACGAGTGTTTGTAGTAGGGAGTGATTTTATAATAATAATAATAATATTTCATTTGACTAACAGGATGGATATAATTAACACAGGATGGATATAATTAACAGGATGTAATTATGAATTTTATAAGGAAATTAGATGAATTGAAATTGTTTGAATAAGGTAATTAAAGTGACTTACAATGTTTTGAAAAATGATGGAATTAAATTAATTTGAGACGGGTTAACCAATTTAAAAGATGTGAAACTTTGATAATAAATTTGAGAAATTTATTTTGAATTGAATTGTATAATAAATGATGAATAATTAAATGCATTGTTAATGCTCTGAGATTACAGGCAGTATGGATTGTAGAATAGGTTATATTATGTGTATGTACATTGTATTTTGGGTACTTAACATTGATAATTCTTATTGAGTGTATGATAATACAGTTTTGAGTGAGTAATAACAACAATAATATTTTTATTTTGATAAAGTAATTGACATTATTGAAGTTTTATAATGTAATTGAAGTAATTTAAATTATTGCAAATCACGTAATTGAATTAATTTGAGGTAATTAATTTAAATTAATGGAAAGCTGGATTTAAATGAATTTAAAATGTGGTAAAAGTTGGATTTTGGGTGATGATTTTTTAATAAAACAATAATTGATTTCAGTAAACGGGTGTTAGAATTAGGTAATGAAATTAAACCAGTCAGGGTTAGTTTTGCACGGGTATTAGACAACATAGGAATTTCTGGAGGTAAAGTGAAATAAAAACGGGTCAGTAGGGGGGAACACAGAAGCGAGAGTGATTGTGTGTAGAGAGAAAGGGAGTGATGAAAGTGGAGAGTAAATAGGTGAGAGCAGGGTACATATATTTTGTAGTGAGGGTAGTGTGGTAAGGAGTCCTCAACGCAAGGCATTGTGGCGGGAGGTGAATAGTTTTAAAGAGGTTTGGCGGAGTTACCTGGAAGAGGCCAGGAGCTAATAAGGGAATGAGTAAAAGGGAAGGGAACACACATCCTATGTACAAAAAGGGTATCGGGGTGCTTTGTTATGAGAGGAGAATGATTTAAGTAGAGTTAGAGAAATGGTGGAGGGAAATATTATTGAGAGAATGGTGTCACCCTATTTCAAATCCGCTAGTTGTTGATGTAAAAAAGGAGGTGAGAGTGGGGTTAGGTTTAAATACCCGTAGATAAAACAGATTATTATTCTTGAAATGGAGTCACTCGTTTATTGATAAATGAGAATATGAAATAAAATAAAAAATTCTGAGTAGAAATTATAATGTAACAGTTGGAAAATTTAATAAAAAAAAAAAAATGAAATTAAAGTTGTATTATGTTTTCATGTTCTCTGTATAAGGTTATGCTGTTATGATAAGATATCAGCTGATACACTGTGTTATGTGTATATTATATTATATTATATTGATTATTATAATCAATTTATAGTAGCAATTGAATTTATAATGGTAATAAATTTTTTATTATGAATGTTGATAATGAAAATTAAATTCATTTAAAAGATAGAAATCTTAGTAATCAATTTGAAAATTTTTGATTTGAAGTGGATAATAAATGGTAGACAATTAAAATTAAATGATTAAAATGTTGAATCAATAGATATTGAAATTAAAAGTTGTGTAATGGTAAGAAATTTTATTCAGATTCAAGTGTGAAAGATTTATGTTAATGTAACAATGGTAATGTTTATTTTGAGTTTTTATTATGTTGATTATGTAATTGTGTGGGTATATTGTAACATAACAGATTTGAGGTCCCCAACGTTACATAAAAAACTATGTAAATATGATTTAGGACAATGCCCAAAATGTTAAGGTTACTAAGTAATTAATACATCTGAAGTGTACCTAAATCTAAAAGATGTAATAAATAATATGGGATGTAAAACATAAACATTGTATCTAATGGGAGGAGTTTAGTATGTAGTAATGAAGTATAAAATACTATTCAAATTAATATTTAATGTGTTGCAAATTGTACTTGTTGTTATGCTGTAGCATGATAGTGTTTACAGGATATTTATTTTATGTTTTGTGGATAGTAAGAGTGGAGCTGTTGTTTTAAAAGAAGTGCTTAGTCAGTGGTATTCCTTTTCTTTATGTTACAATTGTATTTGAATAATTAAGTATAAGTACATGGATTAGGTATTATATTATGTTGAATGTATTTACTGTAACTGATTAATGAAGATGTTTGAATTAATGTTTGTAAACTTGGCCAAGAAGGCAATAAGTGTTAAAAAGTTGGCAAATAGTTCTTATAGTTATGTTATAAAATAATGAAGGGTTCAAGTATGAACTAATTAATATAATGAATTAAAACCAGGAAATTAAAATTAATGTAAGTGGCCATAAACCAGTGACTATTTGTACAGTAGGTCAGGTAAAGAAAAATTAAGTTAAAAACAAAACATTATTATAACTGTTGTAAGAAAACCTATAGGCCTAAATTTAATATTTGTAAAAGGAAATTAATACCTTTTTAATAAGTCCAGTCCAATGAAACTATAGTAAAATATATACGGTTTAATAAGGTAGATTGGGTGAGAGTTTTAGGTAATTTGGTATAATTCCAAGCATGGAGTATTTTATTAAAAAAGAGTAGTAATATTTTATAATTCTGGCTCTAGGATATCAAATATCATCCAATGACAGAAAGTAGTGGTTGTTAGGGTACCCAAAATGTAAAAAATCTTGTTGATTTTCAATTATTCAAATGTTATAGGCTAATGGGTGAAGTTGAATTCATACAAAAGACAGAAAATAATTTATAAAAGAAACTTTAATATATTTCGATTGTTATATGCTATTGAGTTGAGATCAGTAGACAAATTTAAAGAAAAAGGACATAAATTAACATAAAATGAACAAAAATTAATAAATTAAAGTAAAAACCAATTCCTGTAAACTAAACCGATGAATAATCAATGAATTAGATTTCAAAAATATAACCATATACCTCCAAAAGGTCGAGGAATTCTTATTTCACTCTTAAAGATAATTCCATTGGATTTAGTATTGAACTCGATTTACCATCTAACCAGGAGACTCACTGATGGAATAAAAAGTATGAATTAATGGAATTATAGAAAAAATATACTCAAGGACCTTTGTTTCTGAAGAAATCAACCTCACTTTCAAGAAAGAAATTATAATACAACACCAATTCCACCGGGACCGACAACCACAAGGATCGTGAAGGAGAACGAAGATTAGAAGAGTTCCCGTTGCCTTCCAGGACATCACCCCTTCAATTTTATTAATAATCGGAACACCTTTTCTGGATTAACGTAACCTCAACTGTAAATCTTCAACCGTTTGCAAACGAGCAATGCTGCCTTGAGAATCATCCAGTACGGTAACACCAGCTTATATTTAATTTTAATATAGTAAGAACTAATAACATTTTGTAATACTAAGTAACCTTAATTTTGCATTACCTGGCCTTACTAATCGTTAAAAGAATCACACGTACCCTGGATAAGAGATAATTAACATTATATTTAATTTGTATAAAATAAAAAGAGAATAGTCAACTAACCAATCGATTCATCATTGTACAATTGATATAACTATATTATAACCATGAAGAGCACTGTTAGAAGTTAAATTAAAAGGTAATACAAATAAAGAATCCTTCTTGTATATGATGATGTTTTATATTATTGTATGTTGTGGGTGGAGTAATTTACAGGTAAAAAGGGTGATTAAAATCTGGCGAACAAGCTAACCTAGAAGCGTAAGTCAATTACGAATAACAGCGCTTATAGTCGACAGCTGGTAGAACGTGAGATTACCGAACTAGCGTGTTTCCTGCACAATTTTTGAATTGATTTACACAGTACGGACTGACTAGGGTTGGAGAGAATTCTCAATTTATTCATTAAATACATGAAATATAGAATTAACATTGAGTAAACATTGAGTAATTAGGTAAAACCGTGTTATGGTCTACATAAAAGTTGTAATAACAAAAATAATAAATAAACTTGTCTATTAAAATTGAGTTACAGGAGGTCACCTATAAGACTGCATAATAAATATTTTCATTAATAACAGATTGACTAAACCCCAGTACACACATTATAAATTGTTTTATTACAAATTGGTGCTCACAACAGTGGGGCATCATCATCTTCTATTTGCATGTTTTATTACAAATTGGCGCTCAACGAGTGGGCTTTAGTTAAGTAAAAAATCGTCTTAATTATTACTTAACTTGAGCAGGCAACCATTAGAGGCACAGGAATGCAAACGACAGGTGTATCTGTATCTGAAAGGATTGCGAAGGAGCAGGAAACGAAAATGCCCGAACAAGAAAGACGACTAAGTTACGCGGAATGGATGACAGTGCTATTTAAAAAATTCAGCAAGGATATGGAGTATATTAAGAAGAACACCACCGATCACGAAAGAGCGCAAATGAGTCGCGCGAATGCAATGGGAACACCAAACGACAAAATGACTTTGAGAGACATTTATGATGAAATGTGGGAGTTAGATGCCAGGTGTAATAAAGAAAAGACTATTGGGACAGCCCACGAAAAAGACGATAACAAGGTGGAAAGGATGACTAAAGAAGATTGGGAAAGATGGGACGATAATGAAGAACAAATGAAAAACGAAAGAACAGGAGTATACGCCCAGGTGGCAGAACAATATACTCAGGAAGAATATGAACAATGGAGACGAGTAACAAGACAATCTGAAAACCCAATACAAACAGAAAACACAGAATTAAGGGAATGGATAAGGGTGATGTTTGAACTAGCCAGAGAAGATATGTGTAACTGGAGGAAGGAACATAATCAAACAGAAGAATTTATAGGAATGCCAAATCATAAAAACTTAGAACAATCAAATAAGCAACAAGAAGTAGAAATAGTCAAAGTGAAGCAACAGAAGAAAATGCCAGAACAACCAAAAAAAGTGACCCACCAAGAAATGATGAGGCTAATGATGGAGAAAATTGATAGCATTAAGGAAAGCAATAATGAAAACTTCAGAAAACAGGAGGAAAACTCGAAGCAAACCAAGGAGGAAACTAATGAGAGTTTAAGACAAACTAATGAGAGCTTAAGACAAATTAATGAAAGTTTAAAACAAATAAACACAAGGTTTGACAGGACTGAAGAAAACTTAATCAAACAAATGAATGAAAGGTTTGACAGGAACGATGAGAGCTTAAGGCAGATTCTGGAAAATACCAAACAAATAGACGAGAAAATTGAAAACCGTAATAAGGAGTTGCGGCAAATCATCAATGAACAAGGCCTAGCGTTGAGGGAAGTCATCAATGGAAGTATTATAATTGTCGAAGAAACACTCAGCAAAAGAGTTGATAACTATGAAGAGGAAGTAAGACAGCAAATAACTGAAATTAAGGTGGATCTGGAAAAGACAGATGAAACCATCATACAACTCAGAGTGGAAGTAGAGACCAAAATTACTCAAATAGGAAAGCATAACGATATTAGAATAACGGAGATACAAGCGAAGACCCAAGAAAAATTTGACGAGATACCAATTAACATAACCGAAAAGAATAGAACAGGTTCATAATGAAATGAAGACAATGAAAATGAGACAAACACGTCAAAGGAAGTTAATGAATACACGGGAAGGATTGGAGATGATTAAAGGGGGATTAGTTAAGATGCATAATATACCAATTACGGAACCCAGAGAAGTAAGGCAATTAAGAAACTCTAAACGAACCACAATTGAATTCCCGGAGAGATTAGAAGAGCCGAAAAAGCCAAAACTAACCGAGGAGCATGGAGGACTTAGGGAGATTATGTATGAACCATTCGAACGATTAAGAAACAATATGGATGAACCAGTGAAGAAGATAATGGAAATATTCCTGAAAGATAACGAAAACGCAGGGAAAGATTTTGCCGGAAAATACACAAAATCTATAAAATAATGAATGAGAACCACCAACCACTGATAAAAGAAATGAACCAGGATGGGAAGCTGTCGTGGGAACAACTAAACCAGAAAATAAAAGAAGAATTAACAAGAACAGAATCAGTTCGGACACGACCGTAGACCTTAGCATAAATGAAAATTTTATAGCGACAAGATGGAAGAACCAGATGATAGTGAGATACGTCACAAGGACGGAAATAATTCTACACACTAGACAGATCCGAACAACCAGTATAGAGGAAATAATGGACCACGGTTAAACAGATTCCAAACCAACCAATAGAGAAAAGGGACGGATTTTATGGATACAGGATCAAGCAAATCCAAGGAAAATAATGAGAAACTAAGTACAATATATTAAACCAACTATTAAATGAAATAAACTAGTTACGCAACACTTCAGAGAAATTATGTGGAATCAATTTTAAAAACCACAAAATTCAAAAAATGAAGTAAGTTCACCTTACAAACAAGTATTTAAGAAAACAATTTATGAGATATATAAAAAAGAGAATTTTGAAGATAAAAACAAAAAAAATTCAAAAATAAGTAAGAACACCTTACTATATAATTCAGAATAAATTATTTTAAACTAATAAAAATGAAAGAAGAGTTAGAAATGAGTTAAATGAAGGAAGAATACGCCATACAATTTATGATGAGGAGATTCAGTGTTTAATTGCAGAAGTAAATGGGAGTGAATTAAAAATAGTGAAATACATATGCTAAAGAATAATTAATTGACAGCACGGAACTAAGAAGAATTTAAAATGAATATTGAACAGCTTTAACTAATATACTGGTGAATAATATGATAAATGGAACTACAGAACAACGAGATAAATAATTTAAGAAAAGTATTAGGATACCTCAGAAATAATAGTAATCATCCCTTGAGTATAAGTTTGTAGCAAAGGAGCTACCTTATGGGTAATAATTTTATTATATGTATTGTGTTGTGATAGTGCAACGTTTATTTTTGTTTCTGGACAGAGATGAAGTTCCTCTGATCTCAGAATATATAGTTAGGAAAACAGCAGAGTAATGGAAGCCAATAGTGCCCCTCTGATTCCGTACCAGCTATGATATTAGGGAAAAATGTTAGGGAAATATAGTATTTTAGGGATTATACACCAAGAGAGGTAATGAAATATAAAAATGATAATAAGTAATGATAGCGTAAAAAGCTAGACGAAGTTATGAGTTCCAGAGAAAAGGACAGGTCTACAACTGAGGGAGGTACCAGTAGTGAATTAATGACCAGATACACAAGGAGTATCAACACAGTTTTCCGGTGCAATTAAAAGTTTGAAGGATAGAAAGAGAAGATAACCTTATCATAGAAGACCTATAAGTTTATTTTTACTAAACTTCATTGAGCCAAAATAAACTTCTTTCGAAGGGGGAGTGTTATGTAACGTAACAGATTTGAGGTCCCCAACGTTACATAAAAAACTATGTAAATATGATTTAGGACAATGCCCAAAATGTTAAGGTTACTAAGTAATTAATACATCTGAAGTGTACCTAAATCTAAAAGATGTAATAAATAATATGTGATGTAAAACATAAACATTGCATCTAATGAGAGGAGTTTAGTATGTAGTAATGAAGTATAAAATACTATTCAAATTAATATTTAATGTGTTGCAAATTGTACTTGTTGTTATTCTGTAGCATGATAGTGTTTACAGGATATTTATTTTATGTTTTGTGGATAGTAAGAGTGGAGCTGTTGTTTTAAAGAAGTACTTAGTCAGTGGTATTCCTTTTATTTATGTTAAAATTGTATTTGAATAATTAAGTATAAATACATGGATTAGGTATTATATTATGTTGAATGTATTTACTGTAATTGATTAATGAAGATGTTTGAATTAATGTTTGTAAATTTGGCCAAGAAGGCAATATGTGTTAAAAAGTTGGCAAGTAGTTCTTATAGTGTAATTGAACCAATTAGGGTACTTCCTTTATTCTTAAAAGCCCCGCGTTGGGTTCGTCAATTTGTAATTGAACCAAATTAACTGTTAATATTTATATTTAAAATATTAAAGGTCGTGTTAAAGGCTGTAGTTGTTGAAAATTGAAAGTTACTAATTTTATAAAGTAGTTAAATTGTAGCATCAGACGTTATTAAAAGTGTGTTTACAAATGCAAAATTATAATTGTCTGAAAAGAATTCCCTTAGATAAATAAAATAAAATAGTTGTGTTAATATTATTTAAACACTAATGTTGCTAAAATTTAAAATAAAGTGTGCTAGCTGGTCGCTTGATGTTGATGACCGTCTTGATGATACTAGCAGCGAAACTCCTCCTCCAGGTAGATAGTCGTCTAAGTACGTAAAGTCTAGTCATGTCTGGACAATAGAATTAAGAAAATACACTTCCACGTACCTGTTCGTGTTTTCTGGAAGTTCAGTAAATCAGTAAGCTGCCAATACGGTTTACAAAACCAACTCACTTTATCTACAAGGTTATGTTACCTTGTTTAATAATGGGCGCCACACAGGTTTATTTCGGGAAAATCCCGTGGAAAACCCATTAATAGAATCAAGTAATAATTTTTTAAATAAGTTAAAATTGTGTTTATTGCCCTTATGGCAATGCTATTCAACAAAATTTAATCACAACAGAAGGTTGTTTTGAGTTTTTATGAATGAATTATTTATCTATTTTTTAGAAATAAATTAAGTCAAGTTATGCTGTTAATAATGGGGTTTTATTCATACCCTTGATAGAGAATTCAAACAAATATAATTAAAAGAATACATTGATGTACAATTGCAAATAGTTTGTTACATACCCTATATAACTGGCTCAGAGCATACACAATAATTCTGGTTAAGTCCAGATACTCTTTACTTTAAACATTAATATTATTTATATCTCAGGTGTAAGTTCTTTGAAACACAAAAAAGAATGCTCATGCCTACACAAAAGCTAAATATTTGATAACATAAGATCGACTAGTAATGCCTTTGAGGTTACTAATATAAAAATAAAAATAAAACCTATCTTATAGGTTATGCGTTCGTAACGCTTGATTCATGATTTACAAAGTTATATTTTGAAATCACTTATGACTAACATCCAACTTAACTATGATTGACAAATCCATTAAATAAATTTAGACATGGTGTAGTACAGAAAATGTTTCAGTGTTATGCGTCAGTACAGATTTGTTTATCAAAACATACAGGTTATGGCACTCGGAGTAATGAATAAATTGTTACCCTGTTACCTTTGTGTTTTAATCTTTTGATTAAAACTCAATTAAACACATCAATGATCGGATTATAATGATCATTGTTATTCACTACACTCGCACATGAACAGAGAATCTCGATCCACTTCTGACTAAAAGGATCTTAAATAATACTATTTAATTATTTCTCCTGTTCGTTATTTTTCCACACTAAATAAAATAATACTGCACTTAAACGCACTGGTTCCTTGTAGAATATCTTGTAGTTACTTTTTGTTGTTGCCGAAATGTTTCCATCGATGCACAATTACAATGATGCTACCAGTTAGTAAAAATTTTGATGAGACGAGTGCACCTTCCGCGCTGAATGAAAGTAAGAAGTGTCTAACGGCCATCCGCTGCCGTTCCTTATATACTATGAGGTTTGATCGGCTTTAGGCAATTATTGTAATTATTAAGCTATTTTCTGATTGGCTTAGCCAGGTGTTATGAAAGTGACGTATCGTCTTTCCAACTGTCACTAACGGTTTTTTAACCGACATTCGACGGAATGATTGACAGCTCCCGTTGTTGTTAGTGTTGATAAACAGATTTCTTTTGCATTTTTTGCAAATGATGTTAACGCCTTTCCCGCACTTATTATAGTTGCGATCGGGGTCGTATCGCTATCAAATTAAAGGATATTTTGTCCTCTTTAATTTGATATAGTTTGACACGGGTTTATTTACACTTTTACTGACATTGTTTAATAAACAATGTTCAGGTATTCGGCTTCACACTGTCGTCTGCTAATCGAAACCGGCGATTACACACTCTTATTAATCTTGTTTGTGTTCCACATCGCGTTTTTTCACTTAAACGTTTATGTTAGAACACTATTATATCTGTACTGATATTTATTTACTGAGTATTATGATTAAACCTTAACTTATACATTGCTATGAACTATCCTTACTCACTATGATGTTTTGTTTCACATTATTTTGCTCCATTCTATTAACTAACAATTGAACTATTAATCGTATAACATATTACTAATGCTTATCGCTATGTTTGAGTATAAAAATTGTTCTGTGTATGTGATTTACACTCATATTACCTTCTACTAATCACCTTACTGATGATTGTTTGATTTAGGCATTGTTGAGGCATACCGTTTGTATCGGATTTCTGCCTTAATAACATTTATTAGTTCACAATTCGGTACTTTGATGGGGTAGCTTATTTGTATAAGGTTCCCTCTTACAAACCTGTTTACTTGTCATAAGCATAGTTGAGATTGTAATATAGCTTCATTCTCATATTGTGGCCATAGCTAATCTTAGTTCTTGGCATTAATAGTTACTAGTCACAGTTGATCAATTCTCAGCCAAATGCTGATGCTGATATCACATTATTCATATTCTTATTTAATCATTTTTATTAACATGTCATATTCCATTTAAGTTATTCACTGACTCGCTTGACAGCTTAAAGTGAATTTAATTTGTCCATTAGTTTGTGTCAGTTATAGTCTGGTTGTAGTGTCAAGCAGTATGTGGGTTTACTGCTTCTTGTGGCACTTCTTCTTCTTTCTTCTTCAATGGTTCCTCTCTTCTTGGTTACTCTTATCATTACATTATCTATTCACATTATCGTTATGTATTTATTAAATCTGATAGTATATGTCTAGGTTATGTAACATCTGGTCATGTTACAATAGTTATGTTATAAAATAATGAAGGGTTCAAGTATGAACTAATTAATATAATGAATTAAAACCAGGAAATTAAAATTAATGTAAGTGGCCATAAACCAGTGACTATTTGTACAGTAGGTCAGGTAAAGAAAAATTAAGTTAAAAACAAAACATTATTATAACTGTTGTAAGAAAACCTATAGGCCTAAATTTAATATTTGTAAAAGGAAATTAATACCTTTTTAATAAGTCCAGTCCAATGAAACTATAGTAAAATATATACGGTTTAATAAGGTAGATTGGGTGAGAGTTTTAGGTAATTTGGTATAATTCCAAGCATGGAGTATTTTATTAAAAAAGAGTAGTAATATTTTATAATTCTGGCTCAAATAGGATATCAAATATCATCCAATGACAGAAAGTAGTGGTTGTTAGGGTAACCAAAATGTAAAAAATCTTGTTGATTTTCAATTATTCAATTGTTATAGGCTAATGGGTGAAGTTGAATTCATACAAAAGACAGAAAATAATTTATAAAAGAAACTTTAATATATTTCGATTGTTATATGCTATTGAGTTGAGATCAGTAGACAAATTTAAAGAAAAAGGACATAAATTAACATAAAATGAACAAAAATTAATAAATTAAAGTAAAAACCAATTCCTGTAAACTAAACCGATGAATAATCAATGAATTAGATTTCAAAAATATAACCATATACCTCCAAAAGGTCGAGGAATTCTTATTTCACTCTTAAAGATAATTCCATTGGATTTAGTATTGAACTCGATTTCCCATCTAACCAGGAGACTCATTGATGGAATAAAAAGTATGAATTAATGGAATTATAGAAAAAATATACTCAAGGACCTTTGTTTCTGAAGAAATCAACCTCACTTTCAAGAAAGAAATTATAATACGACACCAATTCCACCGGGACCGACAACCACAAGGATCGTGAAGGAGAACGAAGATTAGAAGAGTTCCCGTTGCCTTCCAGGACATCACCCCTTCAATTTTATTAATAATCGGAACACCTTTTCTGGATTAACGTAACCTCAACTGTACATCTTCAACCGTTTACAAACGAGCAATGCTGCCTTGAGAATCGTCCAGTACGGTAACACCAGCTTATATTTAATTTTAATATAGTAAGAACTAATAACATTTTGTAATACTAAGTAACCTTAATTTTGCATTACCTGGCCTTACTAATCGTTAAAAGAATCACACGTACCCTGGATAAGAAATAATTAACATTATATTTAATTTGTATAAAATAAAAAGGGAATAGTCAACTAACCAATCGATTCATCATTGTACAATCGATATAACTATATTATAACCATGAAGAGCACTGTTAGAAGTTGAATTAAAAGGTAATACAAATAAAGAATCCTTCTTGTATATGATGATGTTTTATATTATTGTAGAATAGGTATTGTATGTTGTGGGTGGAGTAATTTACAGGTAAAAAGGGTGATTAAAATCTGGCGAACAAGCTAACCTAGAAGCGTAAGTCAATTACGAATAACAGCGCTTATAGTCGACAGCTGGTAGAACGTGAGATTACCGAACTAGCGTGTTTCCTGCACAATTTTTGAATTGATTTACACAGTACGGACTGACTAGGGTTGGAGAGAATTCTCAATTTATTCATTAAATACATGAAATATAGAATTAACATTGAGTAAACATTGAGTAATTAGGTAAAACCGTGTTATGGTCTACATAAAAGTTGTAATAACAAAAATAATAAATAAACTTGTCTATTAAAATTGAGTTACAGGAGGTCACCTATAAGACTGCATAATAAATATTTTCATTAATAACAGATTGACTAAACCCCAGTACACACATTATAAATTGTTTTATTACAAATTGGTGCTCACAACAGTGGGGCATCATCATCTTCTATTTGCATGTTTTATTACAATATATATATATATATAAAATGTGTAGTATGTTTTTAAATGCTGTATAAAATCAGATCGTAGTAGCCTAGAACTTCAAAGAGTCAATGGCCTAAGACTGGGAGAAACAGATCAGCGAAAATATTGCAAAAACCTGTTCATTTGTAATATGTACAATATGTTCTCTACTTTTCAACGGTAAACATATTGTGATTTGTTTCATACTGGAATTACCACATAGATTACGAGGTGCTATCGGAAAGTTCCCGGACTGTACTTGGCACGGCTGTTGGACGTGACTGTACAACCTGGCGTCCCAGTGTCCGATTCCGTAATACGTAATGAGTCAGTCTGCCGAGTTTCGTTGCATTGTGAGGTTGTGTTCGGTCTACGCATTGTGTTTTGTAATCGTGTGTTAACGTTCATTTGCTAATTTTATGATGGCTGATAAATTCGAGCAACGCGCGTGCATTAAGTTTTGTTTTAAACTTGGTAAATCGCCTACTGAAACTTTTGCAATGCTTCGAGAAGCTTTTGAAGAACATTCCCTACACAGAACACAGGTTTTTGAGTGATACGCTCGTTTCAAGGCCGGCAGAATGTCACTTGAAGATGATCACCGTTCAGGACGACCTTCCACGAGCAAAACGGATGAAAATGTTGAAAAAATTCGACAACTCATTCACGAAGACCGTTCTCAAACAATCCATGAGTTGTGTACAAGTGCCGGAATAAGCTATGGAAGCTGTCAAGAAATTCTAACTGAAAATTTAGGCATGCGCCGTGTTGCTGCGAAATTCATCCCTCGGCTTTTGTCTGTGGATCAGAAACAGCGCCGTGTTGATGTGTGCAGTGAACTCAGAGAAACGTCTGAAAATGACCCTACCTTCATCTCCAGGGTCATAACCGGTGATGAAAGCTGGTTTTATGGTTATGATCCAGAAACAAAACAGCAGTCGTCACAGTGGAAAAGTCCATAATCACCGAGACCAAAAAAAGCACGGCAGGTCAGAAGTGCAACAAAAACCATGCTCACTGTGTTTTTCAACATCAAAGGCATTGTCCATCGCGAGTTCGTGCCAGCTGGTGTTACAGTGAACTCAGATTTTTATTGTGACGTTTTGAGGTGGCTGAGACAAAATGTGCGACGAAAAAGGCCCAAATTGTGGGAAGACCAAAACTGGCTGTTGCATCACGACAATGCACCTGCTCACGCTTCACTGAAAACAACAGAGTTTTTGACCAAAAACAATATGGCCACCGTCCCACACCCTCCATATTCACCAGATTTAGCCCCCTGTGATTTTTCTCTGTTCCCGAAAATAAAAATTCACATGAAAGGTCACCGTTTTGAAACTGTAGAAGACATTAAAAAAAAACGCAGGAGGTGCTTGACAGCCTTCAGCAAAAGACTTTTTTGACACTTTCCAGGCATGGAAACAATGCTGGATTCGTTGTATCAATTCGCAGGGAGACTACTTTGAAGGAGATGGGAGCCATTAATGGCCTAGCTAAGCAAAAAGAATTTATTAGACCTAGTCCGGGAACTTTCTGATAGCACCTCGTATTTGATAAACACCTTAAAATACCAGTGATGAATAAGGTACAATACTCATAACTGTCTGAGTGCATTAAAGTAAGATATGATTTAAATAATTAAATTAAATAAAAATTAAGACATTATGCACTTACAATTAACATGAAATAGCATAAAAAAGTGTTATAAAATAAAGACTGTGTGTGTGTGTGTGTGTGTGTGTGTGTGTGTGTGTGTGTGTGTGTGTGTGTGTGTGTGTGTGTGTGTGTGTGTGTGTGTGTGTGTGTGTGTGTGTGTGTGTGTGTGTGTGTGTGTGTGTGTGTGTGTGTGTGTGTGTGTGTGTGTGTGTGTGTGTGTGTGTGTGTGTGTGTGTGTGTGTGTGTGTGTGTGTGTGTGTGTAAATAAGGATCATTACAAAAAAAGGAGAACAAATGGACTATATAACAGAGAAATATGTAGTGGCTATGGGATTCTTTGTTGTTTTTTTACAGGACATATTTGAACTATCAATTGATAAGATTTTTTTTGTGAACAGTGAAAGCTAACTTGTAACAATAGAAAAGTATGATACAGTAATATTACAAATAAGACTTCAAAAAACCGACAAACACCTAGCTCAGATAATAAAAAACTAATTTAATATTTGCTTATGATATACCAAGTTTTTGATGACTATTTTGTTTCCTGTCAAAAGAAATAAGTAAAGTTTAATTGGAACCGTTAATATTAATATTTTCTTATTATTCTGTGGCAGTAAGACAAAAGGCCAAACTATATATATATATATTTATGTTTTTGGTGTTATACATTCGATTTGTGTTAAAACTATTCTTAAGGGTTAGTTTTCTATTTACACCTTGTTGTATACTAGAAACCCCCCAAAACCATAGATTATGTTACTTGCATGTATTTACATTATTGACAATTGATGTACAACTTATGTATAGTGGTGGACAGTATGTATAAAATACACTCAAATGTTCTGTATGAACGTTTTTAACATAAAAGAATGCACAATATATTAATAGGTAAACATAGTATGTTCTACAAGATTCTAGATAAGCATGGAATGACCTCAATTATACTAGAAGCTTGGTGATACTCAAATGACACATGCTTGAGAATTATACCTACCCAAATATATGTAAAACAATAAAAGGCAGAGTAAAAGTCAGTTTTTACCCAGAGTTCAGTCAGTTGAGTTACAGAGCTAGTGCATGTGTGTTAACATTTGATACCACATTTATGGATCAAAATTATATTTTTGTGTTATCTTTCTGCATGTACAAATTACAGTTGTGCTAACATTTGATATCACATTTGTGGATCAAAATTGTACTCTGTGTGTAATATTTTTATTTATGAAAAAATTATTGTGATATTGTGTAAATTAACAAGATGTTGACAGTTATACAAATGTTTTATTTCAATCGTTGAGGAAGAGGAGGAGGAAGAAGAGGGGGTAGGGGAGGGGTGAGGGGGAGGGGGAGGGGAGGAGGACTGGGTCTAAAAATGATAAGGTACTTCATCACTCATAATTTCACCTTTAATGAACAAAAAGCCATATTTATTTATTTTCACCTAAGGTGTAGTATTTAGACCATTTAATTACCTTTCACATCGAACACCTCAAAAAATCAGGGTCAACATGAACATCTGTGATAAGCTACTTGGATATCTCATTAAATATTAAACATTATGTTTTTAGGGACAAATCAACCATTAAACACAGCACTCAACCGAAATACATTTTCATTCTAAGTACACATACAGGAATAATTAATTTATAAATTTACTTTCTTACTTATTAATATATGCAGTTCATTTGACTATTCATAATTTACTGCTGTCTATTGTGCTTAAGTTTGATTTTTTGGAGATCTAACTTCTGCTTGCTGTTTACAAAGATTACAAAGTTCACAAACATTTATAATAGATGATGACGTGGAACTAAAAATGATCAGAATCATATAGTTGGTAAAGTTTATTCTGGTACTAAAAATAATAAAGAAAAACTTATAAGCACTGATAAAAATTGGCCAGCTTACTTGTTATGAAAACAATAGGACTCACTTCTCACTTTTTTCAACAGTTTTTTTTTTGTATTACATGAACATTTAGTGATTTCCATTCAAATTCAAGTATCCAACTGTTCATCTGTGAGTCTGTTTCTATACTTGCTTTTTATCATCTTAAAAAATTATCCCGATTAGTGCTTTCAAGCTTCACAGCTCATCGTCAGATCGGAATTAAACCAAAAAGCTGAAAAAAACACTTCACTCACATCTCACCCCACCCTACGCACACACAACAAGCTATAATTGAATGTCCCTTCCCCACCCTCAGCCCTGTCCCACCATCTGGACAGTTACACATTTTTCTAGCAAATTCCTTGTGTTTCAGTGGTGTGTGTGTGTGTGTGTGTGTGTATGTGCATTCCTTTTAAACCTAGTCTTTCTCATCCACACATGTGTGCCAGTCACACACCCTTATTTTAAAAACACCTAATTAGTCCTAAGCAATTTAATTCTTAATCTTATCTATCTGTCCTCTATCATTTACTTCTTAATTATGTTATAAAATATTTCTTCATTATCAAATTTAATTTTACTATTAATTAAACTGTCTAACCCTTTTTCTCTTTCTTTCAATATTTCTAACTCCTCCCTAAGCTTCCTTTCAACTGTGTTATTTACTATTTTTACAATTTCGTAGTCTTCCAAAGGATTAACAAACTTATGGTTGTCTTCTATGAAATGTCTTGAATATAACGAATTCATTGTTCTATTACCTTCTCCACGTTTGTGGTCAGACAACCGGCATACGAATTTTCATTATAGTGGTGTGCAACAGTGATCATTCTGCTTGTGATTTTAACCACTAACACAACTTTCTTGATTAATCTTAATATTCGATGATCACACACACACACACACACACACACACACACACACACACACACGAGGTGTGCTAGAAAAAAACTGGACTGATCTTTTTAATGCTGCTGCTGTGCAAGTTCAGCGAAGTTGGGTAGGGTGGGGCACTGACCAGTGCTGTTCCTTCCATCTACTGTTATATTTGCAAGGTTGTGTAACTCTCAGATCAGTTGTAGTGTTTGTTTGAAATGGACTGTGCACCTGTACTGTGTTGGAAAAATGTTAAGCATTATTGTGGAGCAACAGGTCAATATGAAAATCCGTTTCAAACTTGGAAGATCTGGTACAGAAACATACCATTTATTGAAAGGAGTTTATGGTGATGGGTGTCTATCACATACTCAAGTTTTTGAATGGTTAAAAAATTTAAAGATGGGAGGTATGTGACTGCAGACAATCTCCACCCTGGTCTCCCTCGCATACCAAAAACAGATGCTAACATTGAGAAAGTTCATAAAATTCAATGAGAAAATCATCACATGAGTATTTTAGTAGTTGCTGAGTTTAAAAACATTGACAATGAAACTGTTCAACAGATTTTATATGAAAATTTAACATGAATAAAGTAAGCTTGAAGATGGTGCCAAAACTCCTCACTTCTGAGCAGAAGGAAGCTCAAATGAACGTTTGTACTGATAGGGATTCCAACGGTTTAGAAAGAATAATAACTTGTAATCAAGAAATGTTTATTACGTATGATCCTGAAACTAAACACCAATCCATACATTGAAAGAGTCCTGGTTCATCACAGCAAGAGAAAGCTAGAAAAGCTTCATAATGCAATGATTTCATGGTGAGGAGAAAAACAAATACATAGGTTTTCTGTTAAACATTAAGTAGCTGTGTCACATAATTTATAAGAAATAACACAGACTACTGTCAAGAGGCATTGTTCTGATTTACAACAATGCTCACCTGCACTTGGCTGCAACAACTCAAGGATTGCTTGAAAATTTTATCTGGGAATAGTGGAAGTTGTTTTGTAAGTGACGATGATATACAAAAAGCTGTCACTTGTAGTTAAAAGAACTGGCAGTGGATGCAAATAAAATGATGGAACAGGAAAATCTGTAACACATTATGATAAGAGATAGAAAAATGAGCCAAATCATATAATAAGTGCTACATAAATATTTTTAATAATTACTTGTTCATTACAGTTCACATTCTTTACTTTCTGCATGATATTCATATAAAAAATATGTACAGAATATATAGTATTGATAGCTCATAGTAATTTTAATTATAACATTCAAAGAATAATCTTAACAGAATTTACAAACAAATTAAAACTAAACCAATAATATAACTATCAACTTAGAGTTTAATTTTATTAAATAAAATTATGTTGAGTTTACTGCAAAATGAACATTATTTTATTTGCCAGCTCTAACTTATTCATCACAGTGCTTTTTTCATCACAATACATATAATTGGTTTAATATGGTTTTATTATTCATCATTATAACGGTATATTTACCTTAGGTAGCGACTCCTTATAGCAGAGAAGCACAAATAATATGTTTGCAATAGCCAGAATAGAAGAGAACAAAGCAGGTATAACAAACCACTCAGAATAACCGGCGTTAGTACGCGCCCATTTAGCAAACATTGCACCAATTACAGGCCCAACAATGAAACCTACTGAGAATGCTACTCCTACTAATGCCTGTATAACAAACAAATTACACTGTCAGAAATGTTCTCAAAATCTAGAATAAATAAGCATAACACAGTTAAATTATTTTTTATAACCTAACTGTTTAATTAAAGTATTTATTAATCACATCATGGATAGTGAAGCTACAAAGGCAAATTCTTGCTCAAAAGTTTCCAATGCAATGCCCACAGTGTTAGTTGATATCAGTATCAAACGAGCTGAAATAAAATGTATACAGCATCATTATAATTCTTGGATTTCGTTGTCCATGACGTGACCGTTTCTTAACTAAATATAATTATTTCACTACAACTCGGAACACAAAACTTTTTATGGGTAAAAACGTAAAAGCTTTACCTTACAACCTGAACTGGTTTTCACTTTTAAAAAGCTTCTTCAGAGGTAGCTTTTTAAAACCTAACCTAAAATCTGAACCTCTGAAGAAGCTTGTGTTTTGTGTGAATTTGCTTGTGTGAATTTTGTGTTCCGAGTCGTAGTGAAATAATTATATTTAATCATTATAATGTATACAAATTGTTACAATTCCAATGATCAGTATATCTTAAGTACTTTCTCATCTTAGGTAGGATTAGGTACTTTCTCATTAATTCCACTATGCTAAATCTGTCTCATATATTTTTAATATATGATATTTAAAGTATTATGTAACTTAATTGTGGTTATCTCTTACTGCCTTTCTCTAAAATCAGCCAAAAATCCAGAAAATTATTCATACCTTATATTTCTTAGGTTTTGCATATCTATTGTGTGTGTACGTGTTATGTAAACTACTAAAGTTTATTAACTGAGTTAGCAAATGCATAACCACTTTTTACCACATCAACCCTTATAAAATCTTTCTGTAATTTACCAAATTTACCTTTCTGGAGAGAAAGGGATAACCTGGTGGAAAGAAATTAGTTGGTTAATGTCAATGTATATCATCAACTCTAGGAAATTTATGATATAATGTAACACGGTCTTAATATAATGAAAGGCCCAAACAACATAGTATCATTTAAACACATTCAGTTCAATAAGGAATTAAATAAAGAGACTGGTGAAGAACAGCTGTAATCTACAATTATTCTGTAAATAAGTTTCCAAATTACTGTTTTAAAATTAAGTAAAATCAATACATAATTAAACTTCGTAAAGTCCAATTTCTTTATGAAAAAGTCTAACGGTTATTTTAATTAAAAGGGTTAATTAAAATATTTCATTTTATCCTACTTCAAGAGCAACAGGAATTAGCCACATACAGGAAGGTAGTGTGGTAGAGCTAATGGTAAAGCTCCATTTTTAATTAGAAATTAAATGCCTTTGTGCACTGTTAATTAGAATTAACCTACAGTTTTGTAATGATTTTATTTGTTTGTCATACATTCAGTATTATTTTATAATTTTAATTAATTTACTACTTCAGAAATTACATTATCAAGTTAATTACTAATTAAGTCACTGATATTCCTTACAATTACAAATCAGTCTGAAAATTAAGTTATACAGTTTATGAGATAAAAATAATTTTAAATACTATTGGAACAGATCTTTTTTTTATTTAATTGTGAAGTTTTATTTTGTCAATTTGTTCACAACTTTACGATGCAGCAAAATTTGCAACAAGTGATAGTCTTTTCTATTATGTAAGCACAGATTTCATTAATTTCCTAAGAATATGAAGAGAAAGAAAACATCCTGTTAGATTAATATTTTATTCAAATGGTCTACAACCATATGGAAATTTTATTTGTATACCTCTAAACAATTTATTATTTTTCATAGATATGTTACCTGAAACTCTTATAAGCCTGGAGTACATTTTGTTTTAAGAAAAATTAAGAGGCATATTAAGGGCAACAAAATGGCATAAATAGTGTTTTATCATCTGAGGGGTACTACAACCCTGGCCTGGCGAAGCAGACCTCATCAACTATATCTATCCACTGCCATAGAGATAGAGAAGTACATGTTCATAGTAATTTAAAAAGCAAAAAATTTGTCCTGGATTCGAGCAAATGTTAATTTTTGTGTTAATAAAATTAGTTATTTACTAGGTATTTAAATACAGTAAAACCTGCCTAAAACGAAACACGATCGTTTCAGTATTTTTTTCCGTTTTCACAGGTTTCCGTCTTACAAAGGGTTGTGTTTTAATAAAACAAAGTACAAAAAATATGATCGCGTAGGATTACAATGAAGGAATAATTTAAAATAAAAGTCTGTAAATAAAAAAATATGTTAATATGTATTGTATTACTGTATTTTCAACTTACGTACAATAATTGCAGTTTCTCTCCTAGTTTCTCTGTCCCCACATGTCTTTCAAAGTGCATTGTCGCGACTTCTTCACAAGAGAACGTTGTATGATCTCCTTTGCATCCTGCATCAACTCCAGGAGTTCTGGAACATTCTTGGAAGCTGCAAATTCCTGAAGGTCACTCACAACAGATAGTGCTTCTCCAAAAGTGCGTATTTTTAGCTCCCTTTCGTTGCCTTCGTCGTCGTCCATTTCTTCCATGATTTCACACCTGCTGTTTTCGGCACCAATATCAGCTGCACTTTGAATGTCTTCAGTTGTGGTAAGTTCATTATCAAAATTTACTACATCTTCAGCTTCATCTGGCAGATTTCCTTGCTTACAGAGACGGAAATTTCCTGTAAATTTTCCACTGTAACATCTTGTGTATCCGCCGATGCTTGTGCAGGAAAACCAGCTTTAAGGAAACACTTCTTCACTGTTTCGGGGAGAATTTTCTTCTTGGCCTGATGGATCCAGTTAACAGCATCAAGGACATTAATCTGTTTAACAAGCTGAGAAACACTGGTACAGGCGTTGATTTTAGCAACAAGTGACTGCAGTACAAACTTCCTATAAAAGGATTTAAGTGTATAAATTACACCCTGATCCATAGGTTGTGTAATTGAAGTTGTGTTGGGGGGGAAATAGGCTAGCTTCACATTAGAAAAATTGAAACAATATAACTTACTTCACATTTAGTACTTCAATATGTGTTGTTGGAATTGCACAAACTCTTACCTTTGGGTGCCTTTTCCAGAGTCCTACAGACGAAAACAGCTGCAGATAGGTTATTTGGGAAGGACGGTAACAATATAACAACACAGTTTATATTTAAACAAATTTCTTCTGGTTTATTAAACAAATTAATTACTTCGTCTTACTCTGATAACAATGAAATACTGGTATATTATTTTATTAGTAATGTATTGAATTAATAACGAATAACATGGAATCAAACAAATTTACAAATGAAATCTTTTTTACTTCTAACCTATTACAAACTGTTTATATTTTAAATGAACCAGTACATATTTATCTCTTTTCCCCTTGCTATTTTCGTTTACCAAAACCCCTTCCCTTAGAGATCTCAATTATTTAGGTTTACATGTATATCAGCTATCATCATTTGTTTTAAATTGATTTACATATATATGTAAAATTGTTAGTTACCCGTCCACCGTATATGTCCATATGGTTTGTTGCACGGTCTCGTTTTTACCGCTTTCGTTTTTCGGGCGCACTCACGCAATTGTTTATAATTAGTTTACTGGATTTACTTAGATTTTCACTGATTTAATTTAATGTTTCCACATGTGGTAATATAAAGTCGCGTCGGCGTAACTTTGTTCGAACACTTGAATGGTTAATTTTCTGGCCGTAGAACGTTTTACATGTTTTATTAGATAGGCCGTTTTTACTTTCGGCCTATCTTACACACCTGAGGCCACCGGTTAAAAATGTTAATACACCGTATGCTGCTTCTTACTGCTGTCTGATGCTGACACTATGATGACAATCTGCATACTGTGATTCACACACAAAAGACTGCTGCTGGAGCTATTACGTAATACGTCTGGGCTTGGCTATCTCCAGACATCAACAATAACACTGTTGCTGGTTACAAGGGGCACCTCACAGATGAATACTGACAATTAAAAAATTTACTGATCTGAATTGAAACTATTGTAGCCCACAATTCTGTACCGTTACAAAATCAATCCTTGGATGACAGGTTGGATTGTCCAAGAACAAAATGACCTTACGACATTGACTTTTCATTCTTCCATTAAAAGAAAGAAGCCACTCTTCCATTATAGCACTGGTCATCCCGGCATTTTTATTAGATCGCCAATTGACTGGGAGGGAATTACGATCCAGGTGTCGGAAGGGCCTGGGACATGCTGATTTTCCAATCACTATAGGTTTTTTCAATTTCACCAGCATGTTAGCACAAATAAATAACGTAAGTCTTTCTTTAGACAGCTTGCCAACTGTGCATTTATCACCATGTACAGTCAGTGTCTTTGAAGGCAACACTCTAACAAACAAACCTGTTTCATCAACACTATACACATTTCTAGGTTTTATCCCGCAACTAGATCTCCAATTTCCCCTTTCCAGTCCGCTACTGTCTGCATATCAACATCATTTGCTTCACCACACACAGCATTAAAAACAATGTTATGGCGATGTTTGAAACTCTTGAGCCACCCATTGGACGCTTTGAAATTGTGCTTGCCTAATTTTTTTGCTGTCTCTAAAGCTTCAGTCTGTATCAATGGGCCAGAAATAGGAATTCCTTTAGCGCATTAACGAACATAGCACGATTTATTTCACCATAGTCCGTAGATTTTGTGATGCGTTTCACATGTCCTGCTGTTCCCTTTACCCATTTGTCTTTAATTTTTATTTTGTTTTTCAAAATGTCATAAATTTGAGTTTCTCCCACTTTAAACAACACAGTTAATTGTTTAGCTGGACTTTTTTTTTCTTCGTATTCTTCAGTAACTTTAATTTTCTCCTCCAGTGTAAGTGTCTTATGTTTAGAAGTCATTGTTACTGAATTACGTACACAAATACAGTGAAAAGTAAATTTCAAAATCACTCAAGTTCCCAGTTTTCTTCTATTCGTACTTAATCACTTGTCAGAACGAAACTGAGAATGAATACACTATACAGTACCAAACACTTGTACCCTACCGTGTGTATTACAAGAGGGTTGGAAGAAGTAACGGTACATTGCTTTCACTTACAGATGTTGCACCATGTAGCGTATCTGCTGCGTCCTTGAAGAAAGATTATAATTAATGATTCCTAGAACTTCGGTGCAAGTACAGTCATGGTCAAAATTAATGCCTATCACTTTTTCAAAATTTAAAATGATCAAAAAAATGTAGTACGTATGTATTATGTATCACGCATGTATTATGCATAAAATAATCCATCTTAGTCAGGTTATTTACGCAAACGGTTCCCAAAAATTATTCCGTTTCCGCGTTAGGCAGTTTTCCAGTTTAGAGTATTATTTTACATAGGAAATAACTCTGTTCCGAAATTTATTTTCCGTTTATCCAGGTTTCCGGTATATAGGGCGTCCGGCTTAGGCAGGTTTCACTGTAGTGTGTTGTGGGAAATTCTTGCATATAGATATATGTGTGCCACAAATGAGAACACACAGGCACGCATGTATTGTAACAGTACAGAATTAAGGGGTTTTCGTTTATTAAATTGTCAATGGTAAAAAAGGGAGTTACCCACACGGAGCCTCAGTTTTAACAATCAGCGTTCGCTTGTGGAACACCCGGTTGTCGGTTTGTCCAGTGAGACCGGCTACATGCGACAATTCCTGGTGCTGTGGAATGTGAAAGCGTGCGCGTCTGCCTGCCCGCACGTAGTAATTGTCACGAACTTTTGGGGCGATCTGGAGAGTGTGAGTTTATAGTAAGAGACTCGCGCTAAATAAGATATCACGTGACGCCCGCTCAGCCTATCAGGAGCAAGTAGCCACAATCAAGGACTTTGGCCATCTTGAAAATAGGTATTAGCTTCTCTTCTCGTGGAACCGGCCGGTTCAGTGTACAAGCTCGCGAGCAAAATTTTTATTAAAAGTATCAAAATGTGATGTAAACTATAAATTAAAGTGGTCTAAAACTGTGAGACATCAATTAATCTTCAGTGGTATCAAAATTTAAAAGTGAGAACTCAATTTGGAAAAACCAGTGACTAAAAAATACGGAGTGCAACACGTGGTCGGCAGGGACAACACCAAAGTAGTAACAGTATACTTCAAATAAATATCATTATGAAAATTTACAAAATAAAAAAGCGCTAAATCCAAATTATAGGGAGTAAAAGGTATGAAAGCGTGTGTGTGGCAAATGCTGGGTTGCCTTTAATTAATTTAATTCATAATTTAATTTAATTATAAGGAGTAAGAGATGTTAAATTTTGTTGTTTTGGTTAAATGGGGTCTTTACCTCAGTGTTGAAATTTGTTTAATTTAAATGTTAAAGAATAGAGAAGGAGGAGTCATAATTTTAATTGATTCACAAAAAAGAGAATAGTAAAAAAAGAATAAATGCAGTTGAAATAGTTAACAGTAAATGAGAGTAATTATTACACCGTAAAACCCTAAATCACTTATAGGTCACGAGTTCACATGAAGACCCTGGGATCCAAGACAAGGTAAGAAATGTAGAAATGTGTCAATTAATTAAGTATTAATTGTTACCAGTAAAATGTAGCTTCTCAAAGGCGCACCGGAACAGGGACAGTTTTTACAAATTTAAATTTTGTACAGACCACGTCTACTCATGAATATAAGATGATTTAGAGGTTAAAGCAGAGTATGTATAAATTATGTGCAGGTTATACGATACTATATTTACGTAATACTTATAACTAGTGGTCGTCCAGTGGTCGAAATTCGACCGTAATTCATTAAATTTTTAAGTTTGAACGTTATTGAGGTTCTTTTGTCAAAGAGTATACCTCGATAATCATTGCATATAATTTTTTTGAATTTTGTTCTATTACGTCAGCTGCGAGCGTGTACAAATACGTCATTAGCGTGTGTTGTTTGCCATTCCCTGCAATACCTATGAAATTTAAAATTTAATGTTAGTAACAGTTGAAAAAAAACACAATTACAGCTTCTATTCGTATTTATTTTTTGATATAATTCATTGTCAGTTTTAATTTTTTCATGTTATTATTGTATCAAATAAACGCTAATAAAAATGAGACTTGACATTCATAGAAGTATAAGATACATTGTTTTCAATTCCAGTGGATTACATTTCATTTTTGGTAAGGTACAAAATTCGAAAACAGTTTGAAGATTATCTGCTACAAAGCTTATATAATTTTTTTTTCTATGCATTAATTTTTGAGTTATTTGAAAAATATGAAAGATAGGAAAAATGAGGTTTAGCTTGGCTAAGCCATATTTAAAAAGCAATAACGCATTTTCTGACATTTCCTTGGGTTTTTTTTATTGCCATACTGACCAGGTTTCGCCAAGGCTACACAGTTATTTTGCCTATCTTTTTCGAATTATATAAAATTTAAATAAAAAATTAATACAAAATAAAAAATGAAATAAAAAATACGTGCCTCGTATTTTTTCATATATTTTTCATTAAATCAAAAAACCGGGCGGTTAAAAAAATAAATGTTGTCCATTGAACTTAAAATAGTTTGAAAGTGAATTTAATGATTCAGAACTTCTGTGTAAACGATGTTTTTTGTAAAAACTCTTTCATCATTTGCTAAATGCCCTTGGCCATTATATTCGGAAATATAAAATCTCAAACCATCGAATGATCGAACTCTACTTGCTGCGACGTACAATTGACCATGTGTAAAAACTGGCTGCCTCAATAAAATTCCAATTTTTTTCGAATGTTTGTCCTTGAGACTTATTTATTGTCATCGCAAATGCAGGTATAATTGGAAATTGAGTTCTTTGAAAGTTAAATGGTAAAACAGTACCAGAATATGTTAAATTTATACGTGAAATCAAAATTCTCTTATTGCGTGCGGTTCCAGTTAAAACTTCACAATCAATAGCATTACGATGGATACACTTGATGCGCATTCTTGTTCCATTGACTAATGCTTCCTTTGTATTTAAGTTTCTGATCAGTAAAACGATGCAATTAACTTTCAATACTAACTTATGTGGTGGCAAACCACTAATAGTCAAAGAATTCAAAAACTCTACTGGATAGTTATTGATTTCATTGTCATCATCACAAATTATTTTATCGTAGCTATGATATGTTTTCTGTTCACCTGGTATTCGATTAAGTATATCAGTATTAATAAAAGTACAATCATCATTTTTAGGTGCTAAAATAACCGACTTCAATATGTTATCTGAGAGTATGTTTTCGGAAATATTTCCATACACCTCATTAATAATATTATTTTCATCTCCTATTAATTGCTGAGGTATTTCAATAATATTTTCACCAAACTGAAGGAATTGTGGGGCTTCATCATTACCAATTTTTTCAATAATTTGACAAATTCTATTTCACTTGGTAAGGCTCTCATATTTTGAGTAAACGTTACTTTATGAAAATAAACAAATTTATACCAACTCGTGACACAATTTTCAATTAAAGTTGCACGTGATCCATGTGGGACAACTGGTAAGATTTGCTGAAAATCACCGCACAGAAGTATCGTTTTCACTCCAAGTGGTTTATTATTATCATTTTCATCGCATAGATCCTGCAATAATCTATCTATGATTTTCAACACTTGCAGTGGGAACATAGAAATTTCATCAATAATTATCAATGATGATGAATTTATGTAACGTCCATAGCTACTATTTGCGGTAATATTCGCTACAGAATTTTCCAAAATGGGTATAGGCAATTTAAACACATTGTGTAAAGTTCTACCTCCAAGTAATAGAGTTGAAGCTATGCCACTGAACGCTGTTGCAATGCAACTAAGATTAAGCGAATTTAATTTGTGAATGATTGCTGTTTGTGTGAATGTTTTTCCACAACCTGCATGAGAGGTTAAACAAAAAACATTAGATCCAGTATCATGGTGCAAAACTTCACGAATCACACGATCAATTAGATTACGCTGTTCAATATTTGCAGTTTCATAATGCTCAGAAAACAGAAACTCTTGTTCTATTGGATCAATAGCATTTGCTTCGTCTGTTCTCTGCGAATACATGGGAACTGGTAAACCAAGTTCTTGACATGACAAATTATGAACATTCAAAATATCTTCAATTTCTAATAGAGCTGTATTAAAGGATACTTCTTCGTTGTAATCTCTCAAAAAATCTTCACTAAGATATACTTTAAATTCATTCCATAACGCCAATGCATTGGCTGGCACATTTAATGCACAAACGTAACCAAATAAATTTCGCATTTGTTTTGGCGAATGTAATTCTTTTGCTTCATTTAAACATTCACGCCATTCATTATCATTTGAAGCAATGCCGCGAGCATGGCACGCTTCAACAAAAGAAGTGTGTATAATTCCATTGTATGTTTTAACATCCTCAAATGATTTTGGACCACAGACATGTAATAAAAGCAATTGTAAATGGAAAAGTTCGATGTCTTTTGGTGATACTACATATATGCGTGTAATGATTTTATCACCTCCACGCCTTCTCTTCTTCCATTTTTTTCGGGAATCTTCCCACACATAATGCAAAGGAATTTCAATATACTTATATTCATGCACTGATGGGTCTGATCGATTCAATTCAAAAAATGCTAATAATTTTGTTTGTCTTGCATTTTCAATTGCTTGACATTCTTGCCCTTCTCGAAAGTAAACATTCTGTCTACGCGGTAAATGAATGTCAAGTCTAACGATGACATGTGATTGAAAATGCATTGGTAATTCCTAGATGCGCCATACAGCTTCAGTTGATCCGACATAACGGTCATTTAAAAAATTTTTAACTTCATCAATTTGTATTTCTTGACCTGGTTCATTTCTCTCTGAACCTAATTCAACAGATGCACTGTTATAGCCTTTATACACGTATTTATAAATGTATTTAACACTTTTAACTGTAGTGCATACTTCAACATTTATATGGCAATTAAATTTGGCAAGTAAATACGGATTGTATGGTACAACATAACGATTGTCGAGGCAACTACCGCGAACTTCAGCATTAATACCATTATCACGCCTTCTGTATAATGGATATCCATTTAATGATTCACATGTAAATTCATTAAATCATTTTGGATAATCTTTCGTGCATTTTCCATCTCTCATACATACAGAATTTGGATTAAGTACACCACATGGACCATGCATCATGTGTTTTACAACGTATTCATGTAATGTAGGATGTGTTTGAATGTTAGGAATCTCCGCAGATACAACTTTATCAATATCGGTAGCGTTAATAATTTTATCTTGCTCATTTAAAGAGAGTAAAATGTGAGCATGAGGCAATCCTCTCTTTTGAAACTCAATTGTATAAATGAGTGCTTCAACTTTACCGAAGATTTTTTTTAGTGTAAGGCCCTCAATTAATGCTTTCAGTTTGGACTTGAATACACGCACAACAATATCAGGTCGAAAATTAGCTGACTCACCTACACCAATATTGCTAACTATTTCAGGCCAACTTGGATTGCAAGTCATTGTAATAAACAAAGAAGGCTTTCCGAAATGTTGTACAATTGACATTGCATCTAAATAATTCTGATACATATTTCTTGGAGATCCATTGAATGAAGATGGTAAAATTACTCTACGGCCAACATTATTGGCAATGGGGTTCAATTCTAAATAATCTGTTAAATTGTTGTAAACTTCAGACCTAAGACTTGTTTGATTTTGTCGAATGAAATGTAACCTTGTGCTCTCTATTCTCACATACATATCAACTATCCACTGCAGAAATAATTTTTGTGAATGGTGCAACATGCTAAAATCTTCTCTAATTGCAAGTCGATAGGCTGCATACTGAAGCATGGTTAATTTATTTCTGGGCGCTCTTGAATTAGATGTAGTTGGTACATTATGAGAAATATTGATATGCCACCCAGTATCACCATTTGGAAAAAGTAATGGATACGCTAAAGGGTCCAATGATGAATCCAAAACAGAGATATTTTTAATGGTACTATTAACTTTTGAAAACGAAACCATATTTCGTTCAAAGGGTGGCTCACCATCAACTGTACTAAATATTACTGCTACATCAGTTTGAACTGCATCATTATAACGGCGTAGATCTAAATCACGATTTACTTTAATGAGCATACAAATTTCTTTATTTTGATTTTCAATTCTCTGACAATGATCTTTCATTACAATGAATGACCGAACGAAAGGATTAATGCGTTCCAATTCAAGAGAGATTTTGCGCATTATATTGTTATTGCATGTTTGATTATAGTGTTCACGTAATCTATAATTGACAGCAGTGTCAACATCATAAAAATATAATTGCGCATAACATGGTGAGCGACCATATCCAGCAGTCATTGGACCTGATCTGTGATAAAAAACATCATGTATTTTAAAATGATACATTCCACGCATAACTGTATCCGAAATTTTAGCTTCTGAGCTAACCATAGCAAATGATGAATTGTATTTACGAATGTTTTCAAAATAATTTTTTGACTTTCTTTTTATTGAAGGTTCATTTGAAGTAAGTCCATCATACAATGATTTAAAGTATTCATTTTGACTTAAGGCCGGTAATATTGCTTTACCCTTATGACAACATGAAGTGAATGCAGTCCTTTCACCTAAAGTGACTTCAGATTCGAAATGTTTTGCATTGCAAAACCTGCATTGTAAATGCATTAATCCACAATCAAAAGTATTAAAATTTCTTGGAATGACATTCAGTGCGCATTTAAATGTATCCCTCAAAATAATTTCATCATTTTGTATACTATATTTACACTATTTAAATTTGCATTTGGTCTATTATCATTTTGACTTTCACGCGAATATATATTCCTTCTTCTTTGTCTCTCACTCCGACCCGTCAATGTTCTATGTCGAGGCATAATGGAAGTAGGTGCGAATATCTGAATGTATATAAAAAAAAACATGTAATGAAATTACTGAAGCTAAGATTAGACAGGGTTTAATTTAAAAATAATAAACTGTACTCACTTTTTTGAAACCACCAATAATAATTAGGCGAGAGTAAGTCAATTCAAATTGCTGCTACAAAATTTTCCTTTTGCAACACGTGTATATTAAGCAAGCTGTATTTCACTTTCAACTGCACATTAATATATAAAACACAGATATCTAATACACAAAATATAAAATAAATGCTTTTTTGCCTTGACATACACTCCACAGACTATTGAAAAAGGAACATTTGAAATCACACAAAATTCACAGCTCATTCAGTTAATCTGTCAGTAATTATTTGTTGGCAACATTTTAAAATTCTTTGGCGACAATCTCTACTCTGTGCGACTGTTTGACCACAGACTATTATGTGTTTGACATTGGCAGTATGAACGTAAACAAACGACAGACTATTATGTGTTTGACATTGGCAGTATGAACGTACACTAAAATGAAAAAAATTATAATTTTATTGCCTGGCAACAAAATTATTTTATTTTTAACAATTACCATTGTTTGAAAAAGTTTCAATGAATTTTCAAGTGCAAATGAATGTTTTATTTTATTTTATTTTATGTATTTGTAACACATATTATATATAAATTTTAGCTTTCTGCACTCCTTCTCCATATAAACTTTAACTATGCCAAATCTCACACTCCTTCGTGCACGCAATATGCTTAAAAAGGGGTACAAAGTTTTCTCTTCACGTATTAATATATAGATATTAATGAATACTGAGTACATGTAAGGTTAATTTTTTTGTAAGATTAAAATCTCATAAATAATAAAAATGAATACGAATAAAGATAATGACGAGAACGTCAGTTTTGTAACCAGTCAAGTAAATAATGAAGTAAGCGAGACCGAATCAATGATTATGAGCGAAATAAACGCTGAATCAACACCAACGTTAGTAGAGTTAGTAGAGTAGAAAAGTTGTCATTAGATGACATATTTAATTTTATGAAAGCTAATTTCAGTTAGGTAAATAGTAATTTTAATGCTAAATTTGATGAACAAAAGAGTGAAATTAAGGAGATAAAGAGTAATTTTAACGATAAATTTGATGAAGTAAACACTAAATTGAACGATAGATTAAATGAACAAAAAATGAGATAAAGTTGATGAGAGATGAGATAAAACAGCAAAATTTCAATTTTAAGAAGCAAATGAATGAAATTGATACACGTTGTGATAGTATTAAAGAGCAGATATTAGAATTAGTAAACCATAAGTTCGATGAACAAATTAGTGAAATCACAGAAAATCTTGAAAGTAAAATAAATGATGTAAACGAACAAATGACAGATCAAATTAAAATTCAAGTTAAAGAACAGTGTGTACAGATAGAAAGTAAGTGTATTAATAAGATTAATGAAAATAATGATGACATAAAAAATAAGATAGTGGAGATAGAAAATGTGTGTAAACAATCTATGCAAGAGAGTGTGGGGGTTATGAATAAACATAACCTTCAATACGAAAATAAATACGATAACAAATTAAGAGTAATTGAACAAGACATAGTAGAAATTAAAGATGAATTACATATGGCAGTAAGCCAAAATTTAAATAATGTTGCGGAGCGAATATTATACACTCGCGAAGCAAAAGATGACATTGAACTTGAACAGTTTTGTTGTGACAACCGGAGAGTACACCCGATGCAGTTCCTGAGTAGGGTAAGGGAATTTAACCGGTTAATAGTAGTACTTGGGAGGTGAAATTATTAAAGATTTTAAAATGTTTTAAGGGCAGTTCTGAAATATGGGCTGAAGTACATAATACAGAGTGGGGTAGTTATGAGAAGTTCGAGGCAGCGTTCCGAAATAAATATTGGTCCGAAGAGGACCAGGAAATATTACGTAGTAGAATCATGGGAACAGGGAATTTTGGGGGAATCAACAACAACATAACCATGTACGTAATGAGGATATTTAACGAGGCAAAATACTTAGAACCGCCGTTGCCGTTTTGGTCGTTTGTTAGACATGTTAGTAAACACCTGCCCAGGGAGGTACAAATTACACTAGTGACAAGAGACGTAGCGGACATAAATGAACTGGACAATATGTTAGATATATTTCAAAACATTAGGGACCGTGTAATAGGTAGGCGTCCTAACCAATCAGGTACGAATAATAGAGGTTACGAATATCCCACAAAGAGGGTCACCACAGTGAAATGCGTACAGTAAACAAGAAAATCATAGTCGAGACAGGGGTTGGAAATGTATGGGATGCTCGGGAGAGAACTATGCCATCAAAAATTTTTGTTACAGGTGCAAGAAACCAAGGCCGGAACAGCGGGGCGGAACTATGTCGTCACAGAACAATATACCACAGCGGGCAGGAGATGACCGCGAGGGAGTAGCAAGGAGTTGGGGAAATAACAACCGGAACAAGAGGGGAAATATGCAGGGCAGTACCACCGCCAGAACGGAAAACTGAGGCCGGCAATGGAAGCAAGGACCACACCATTGTCCACAGATAACGACAGGGTCCAGGTAACGGACGAATATCATAACAATGTAATACAAATGGATATAATGAAGGAGTTGCTGGAGGAAGATGACGCGGGAATTATGGAAACAAAAACCGGATTGATGGAGGTAATCGTCAACATAGAAGGTAAGAATTTTAAAACATTAATAGATACAGGAAGTGAAATATCAGTAGTTTCAGAAAATGTAATGGGAGAATTACAAGAAATAAATAAGAATATGTGCTGAACTGGATTCAGCTTTTAAAACCCGCGCGTTCTCTACCGGATTTAAAACTCGTTCGACTGCCACTGCTTTGTTATCGCGCGTCGTCATAAAGTGAGTGAGTCAGACTATTTGTCAGGTGCGACGACGAAATCAGTCCGTTCCTCTCCAGCTGATTTTTTTCATCTCACAATGACTGGCAGGTTTTACATTTGGTGGTTAGACTATGCAGTTAATTCGGTCTCATTCACCATCTAACTCTTGGCTTAATTGTTTGGGACTGGCGGCCTGATTTTGCCTGTGTTCATGTGTCTCTACTAGCATGGAAGCATAGTTATAAAGTGTCCCATGTAAGCCTCAAAGCTTAGTAAAATAATCTAATGGAATTATGCGCTATATAATTTATTTAATAAAAGAAATGTGTGTGTTGATCGGCATGTGCGTGTGGGAATGTACTTGTCAAGTCAGGTGTTTGCAACTTTAAAAGAATATCTTACACTCAACTACTATTTATTAATTGTAAATTAAAATAACCCTGTTATGCATAAAATTTATACGTAGATTCATTGAGTTGAAATCAAAAGTCGAAAGTAGTGTGATTACTGGTTTTTAGAAGTGAAAGAAAGTGCCCGGGGTATAACTTATTTCAAAATTAAGTTACAATTTTACAACATTTATGTAATTGTGTGGCATTTGTGTGGGTGAGCTGTAAGTGAGCATGTATAAGGTTTTGTTTGACACCCAATACATATGATACATGTCACAGGGTACTCGGACCAGCCGATGAAGGGGTGTCGGGAGGATGACCGTCCATCTGTCATCCTCTAGTGCAGAGAAAAATACCTAAGCTCCTCGACGCCGCCAGTCACGAACAGCCCACAGATGAGGATGCAGCTCCAGGAAGTAACCCTACTGTCATCACCTGTGTATCTGAACCACATGCCCAGATAAAACTAAAGTTGGAAAACTCAGGTGGGATCTTTCTGTATATATCATTTCTTCTGACATCTACAACTTTCCTCCAGTTTAATCTGCAGAAACCATGTGAAAAACAGACTGATAAATTGTAAAATCATGAAACATTAACCTGTAAAGTTTGGTGTGAACATTGTTACAACACAAGTAAGCCACCCCAGTACCAGGGATAAAAAAGATAATTTTAAAAATAAATATACTTCATATTAAATAAAAAGATTAAATATAAATAAAATATAAAGACGGTGACATGACAAACGACGACATTACCTAACCCAAGTGATTGACCAAACAAACAGGAACTAACAAAGAAGGGAAAAAACCAAAAACCAAAGAAGAATAAAGACAATTGAAGGAAGGGAACGAATTCCTACAACTAAATAAAATCAAACCAAATGAGAAGGGGAGAACCGAATTAAAATGAAGCCAATTGAAAATGAAGAAGATGAAGGACAAGAAGCAGAAGAATGAACAGGAAACGAAGTGAAACCAAGAGATAAGAAACACCATATATAAAAGGGAGAAATGGTACACTAAAATATAAAATATTGTGAATAAAACCAATAATTATCCAATACTGGAAATAAATATTATTGTAAATGAAATAATTAATATAACTATTTTAAACAAAAACAGTAAAGTAATCTAATAAAAAGAAAAAGTACACTAACCCAAAAATTAGAGTTAGATATAGTAAAATATGAAGTGGAGATGATGAAGAACGGACTCATTGATGTGTTTAATTTGCCCCTTACCTACCAAAGCAAATTAATGAAGTATAAAGATTGTAGGAGGACTCTAAAGTAAATTATAAAAGGAATTCACAACCAACCAGTGGATGAAAAATTCATCAAATCTATTTTTAGATGGAAGATGCCAGAAATAGAAATGACTGACAACAAAACAGGGTATAACAAATCAAGGTCAATAAAACACTGGAGCTTACCAGAAATAGAAATACAGAATAAAAGATCAATAATAACAAAGGAGGTACAATTAACAACTTCTTTGATTGATCAGAATGTAGTGAATGAAGCAGTCATGGATACAAATGAACATATGATAGTAGAGGAATTGTGGTACGAGACCGAAGAAACCTATATCACAAGGAACAAAATAGTTCTACACGCCAAGGTTACACGAACCACAAGTGCAGAGGAAATAATGGACCATGGGTAAACTAAGCAAAGATACCACACACCAAGAAAAGGGACTGATTTTCGAATTACCAACCAAGCAAACCAATGGAAAGAAAGAAGTATTAAAATTAAATTCAACCACCAAAAAATCACCAAAACAAGAAGGGACAAGAAATGACTCAACGACCAAGACGAATTAAATGAGAAAAAATTAAACCATAATAAATAAATTTAAAAAAAAATTATCCAGAATAAATGATCAAACATCTAACATTTGAAGGAGTAGAGAAGAAAGACAACAAAGAGTGTAATATACAAGAGAAGGCAATAATAATGAAAGAAAGGAGAAGATCAACTCACAAAAAAGTATAAATAACAGGGACCTGTATAGAGGACGATATATATCCGTATGTCATCACAAAGGATAATGGTAACAATACTTACCAAATAAGTAATATAAACACAAGAAAAATAAAGGGAGTTTACAACCAAGCTTCAATAAAAAAGTTTTATGAAGAAAAATAAATTACCATAAATAAAATAAACAAATTTCAAAATTCAAAAAGTTTGTAAGAGCAACTTACGACCCTGTTTAGATGACATATGAGGAATGGAAAAAATAAAATCAATGAATAAAAATATAAAAACAAAGGAATAAGTTACACAAATTCCTACCAAGTAAGATCAACTTACAGTCTATTAAAGTTGATATATGAAGTATAAAATAAAAAATACAATAAGGGAATAAGTTACACAAAATCCTATGAAAAAATAAGAACCACAAGTTACTATAATATTTAAATGAAAAATACCAAAAAAAAGGAATAAGCTACAAAAATTCCTATACGGTAAAGTAAGAAAAACTAACTTACGAAAAATTATCAAAAATTATATTTAATACAAAATAAAATAAACAGAAATAAAATCAAGCAAAAATTGCTAAAATAAATACCTGAAATTATAATGAATTTAATGTATTCAACGAAAAAAAAAATCTGACCTGGTACAAGGAAGAAAAAGAAATTATGTATAAAACAAATATACAAAAAATGGCTAAAGCGGAATATTGCTAAACAACCAAGAAAAAGAATAAAGATGTCTAAGATAATTAAAATGATCACAAGAAGAATAGAAAACAAAATAATGAAAAGTTAGATATGATGAAATTAACATATGAATAAATAAAAAACAATCAACTGTATGAGTAAATGACAGTATATGGCAAAGGTACAGCGGAAGGAAGAATGAGTAAAAGGCCAAAGTGATCTAAAAAACAAACCACAAGGTGGACAATCCCAAAATATATTATTATTAGTAATTTAAGTCACAAGTTGACAAAAAAGGTATTTAAGATTGACTGTTGAAAAGTCCAGCAATCCAAAAAATAAACTGAGCAGAGATGATGTTCCTCTGGTCTCAGAAAAAAAAAAAGAGTAGTAATGGGAGAAACCAGCTACTAAAAAGTTAGGGAAAATTTGTATAAAAGGGAGAACACACCAATGGAAATAAATAAAAACAGATCCAAATAAAATGGAATGAATCAAGTAAGAAGAGAAATAAGAATGCAGAAACAAACAAGAAAGAAAAGGAAAAAGATTACATATAACTGATAATTTCATAAAAAACTATGTTAGTGTTTTATTAAAATGATCAATTTTGAAGGAGAGGCATTATGTTACAACACAAATAAGCCACCCCAGTACCAGGGATAAAAAAGATAATATTAAAAATAAATATACTTCATATTAAATAAAATGATTAAATATAAATAAAATATAAAGACGGTGACACGACAAACGACGACATTACCTAACCCAAGTGATGACCAAACAAACAGGAACCAACAAAGAAGGGAAAAAACCAAAACCAAAGAAGAATAAAGACAATTGAAGGAAGGAAACGAATTCCTACAACTAAATAAAATCAAACCACACGAGAAGGGGAGAACCGAATTAAAATGAAGCCAATTGAAAATGAAGAAGATGAAGGAGAAGAATGAAGAGGAAACGAAGTGAAACCAAGAGATAAGAAACACCACATATAAAAGGGAGAAATGGTACACTAAAATATAAAATATTGTGAATAAAACCAATAATTAAAAATGCTTTGTAATAAAAGGAAATATAATTAGAATATAATAAGTAAAAATAATCAAGGGCTACTTAGGCCTAGGAAATGCCTAACTGTCAAAACCAATAATAACAAATTATATAAAATCCACCAGAAAATTAACAAATCTAAGGCAAGTAACTCTCCAAAAATTATATATAAATCATTTTAAAAGAAAAATGTTACAATAAGAGTTTAAATTAAAAGAAATATGTAATTATCAAATGTCAGCATAATTAGACAAAAATTAATATCTAATAGAACATGACCTTATGAGGTATTGTTTTAATCTTTGAAAGGAAATAAATACGATAGTGATAATATTTAATACCCAGAAGGGAAGACAGAAGAATAAAATCAGGCAGAAAATATATAATAAATTTGAATAAAAATTTCAAATATGATAACAATGCTTTTAATCTAGGCCTTAACCAATCAAAGGGTTTCAGTTACCATAGAAAATTTTAGTTGGTTACTAATTTTCCGTTATATTTACTTACTTGGAAAAAAGACGCTTGGGTAGTAGGGACGCAAGATTTTAGATGACCGAAATTTTACTTTAAAAAGTTTAAAAAACATTCAAAAGTCAACAACATGAACCAGTGAGAAGGAGATGAAGAGGTTCAACGATTAACAGATGTCCAGGATCCAAATAAACGAAAATTAAATAGCAGAAATTCCCAAGACAATTTAGAAAAAGATGCCAACAGCCTAAGTCACTACAAATTTGATGAAATGTCCATTACCAAAGAAAACGATCTATCACAACCTTCTGAACTGATAAGTATCATTTAAATACCCTAATCCCAGGAGTAAAAGCACTTTATATATTTCTCACATCAATACAAAACTCTCACTATAAAGTAAAAATAATTTTCTTTCAAGGATTGAATAATATAAACTTACGTAGTAAAATTGTTAACTATAAAATAACCTCGCACTAATTTGCGAACTCTGTAACAACTATTACTACACTGCCGAACAATTTGTAACCACACTTTATACTATTTAAGTACGGATAAGGTACGGTAGTGTACTTTTTTAATGTAACCATATTTTATGTTTTCTTTATAATCTCAAGAACTCCAGATTTTGGGCGAGCTGACAATTCATGTATAAACAGTAGTCAAAGATGGCGTCAGAATAACTCGTTTCAAAATTAATTTCGTCAGCCTTGAGATTTGCGTTTCATGTTTTATGCCGGAACAATTTTATTAAAAACTAACTTATAATATTATTGTCACATTGATGAAAAACCAAACCATAATTAAAGATACAGTACATAGTGTTACCATTGTTTTATTTCATAGGAAGTTGTATAATATATGTGTGTGTTAGCGATTTCACTGAGCAGACAACTAGTGCTCTTGCCATATGTGCAATACAGTAAACTGAACAGAGGCAGGAACCATTTCAACGCTCCAGTCGTCACCGCTGAAAACACGAATCTAACTTATTAATTCACAAATTTAATTGTTTTCAAAAAACAATTTGGCGCCACCCAGGATTCACAATCCCTATGAAATTACAGGTAGGTTGTACTGATAATTGTGACAACGCTATGGACTTCGGTAGCAACAACCATTAATGTAACGACAGGTGTGAGACGAACACACCACACTAACACTTTCTACACATAAAAAACAGGTGTACACATTTTACAGATACACACCACACATTTATATCGTTACAGATTGGCTTCCATCGTGGAGCTTAAATAAAGACGAGGACGTCTTCTAGTTCGTTACAGATTGGCGGCCAACGTAGTGAGGCTAGAAAAGGACTACTAGCGGCGATTATGAACAGACATCATATGGTTACAAGATTCGACATTAAGAAAGGATCAAACCAAGAAGAAATAGAAGAAATTGAGGAAATGATTGGAGGATTGTTTGAAGAAGATCCCCAGCAGGACCAACCAGAAAACCCAAACCTACCGGAACCAGAAATTGAAGTAGTAGTTGACGTCCAACCAGTCAAACCAGCCCAAATAATGGACACCAATTTCCAAGAAATGATGAGGATTATGGTGGAACAACTAAACAGAAACCAGGAGAAAACTGATAATAATTTCATGAAAATGAAGAAAGAAAGAAGAGAAGACAAGGAAGAAGTGAATAAAAAATTAGAATCATTGCAAGAGGGAAGGAAAGAAGACAGAGAGTTCTTGAAGGAGAACCTACAACTTCTGAATAATAAATTGGAAAGCAACCAGGAGGCATTGAAGAGAAGCCAAGAGACGCTAGAAAAGAAGAGTGAAGAGCTGAAGAAACAGATCAAGAAAGATCTGGAGATAGTGAATAAGAAGATTGAAAATAGTAACGATACGCTCCTACGACAAATGAAGGAAGATGGTGAGAAGAACAGAGAAGAATTAAGATTTATACTAATAGAGTTTCATGAAGAAGTCAAACGGACAAAACCAGGGATGAATAAGAGATGGGAAGAAACAAGTAACCCAGTAGATCAACTTAATGAAACAGTAAATAATAGTTTCACACAATTGAAGGAAACACTACGACACCACTTCTGAAGGTAGTAAGGAGATGGAAATTGTAGAAGAAACAAGTGTATTGTCTTCTGAAAATAAAGATAACAATGACACCAAGAAAATTAAGCACATAAAAACCAACAGTAGAAGAGGAAGAAAGAAGAATCGGATAATTAAGAAGATTAAGAAAACAGAGGAAATGGGAAAAGTATATAAAAAGAAACTAATCAAAACAAGAGAAGAAGTGGAGATGATGAAGAACGGACTCATTGATGTGTTTAATTTGCCCCTTACCTACCAAAGCAAATTAATGAAGTATAAAGATTGTAGGAGGACTCTAAAGGAAATTATAAAAGGAATTCACAACCAACCAGTGGATGAAAAATTCAGCAAATCTATGCTTAGATGGAAGATGCCAGAAATAGAAATGACTGACAACAAAACAGGGTATAACAAATCAAGAAGGTCAATAAAACACTGGAGCTTACCAGAAATAGAAAAACAGAATGAAAGATCAATAATAACAAAGGAGGTACAATTAACAACTTCTTTGATTGATCAGAATGTAGTGAATGAAGCAGTCATGGATACAAATGAACGTATGATAGTAGAGGAATTGTGGTACGAGACCGAAGAAACCTATATCACAAGGAAGAAAATAGTTCTACATGCCAAGGTTACACAAACCACAAGTGCAGAGGAAATAATGGACCATGGGTAAACTAAGCAAAGATACCACACACCAAGAAAAGGGACTGATTTTCGAATTACCGACCAAGCAAACCAATGGAAAGAAAGAAGTATTAAAATTAAATTCAACCCCTAAAAAATCACCAAAACAAGAAGGGACAAGAAATGACTCAACGACCAAGACGAATTAAATGAGAAAAAATTAAACCATAATAAATAAATTTAAAAAAAAATTATCCAAAATAAGTGTTCAAACATCTAACATTTGAAGGAGTAGAGAAGAAACACAACAAAGAGTGTAATATACAAGAGAAGGCAATAATAATGAAAGAAAGGAGAAGATCAACTCACAAAACAGTATAAATAACAGGGACCTGTATAGAGGACGATATATATCCGTATGTCATCACAAAGGATAATGGTAACAATACTTACCAAATAAGTAATATAAACATAAGAAAAATAAAGGGAGTTTACAACCAAGCTTCAATAAAAAAGTTTCATGAAGAAAAATAAATTACCATAAATAAAATAAACAAATTTCAAAATTCAAAAAGTTTGTAAGAGCAACTTACGACCCTGTTTAGATGACATATGAGGAATGGAAAAAATAAAATCAATGAATAAAAATATAAAAACAAAGGAATAAGTTACACAAATTCCTACCAAGTAAGATCAACTTACAGTCTATTAAAGTTGATATATGAGGTATAAAATAAAAAAGTACAATAAGGGAATAAGTTACACAAATTCCTATAAAAAAATAAGAACCACAACTTACTATAATATTTAAATGAAAAATACCAAAAAAGGAATAAGCTACAAAAATTCCTATACGGTAAAGTAAGAAAAACTAACTTACGAAAAATTATCAAAAATGATATTTAATACAAAATAAAATAAACAGAAATAAAATGAAGCAAAAATTGCTAAAATAAATACCTGAAATTATAATGAATTTAATGTATTCAAAGAAAAAAAAATTTGAACTGGTACAAGGAAGCAAAAGAAATTATGTATAAAACAAAATTGGCTAAAAAAATGGCTAAAGCAGATTATTGCTAAACAGCCAAGAAAAAGAATAAAGATGTCTAAGATAATTAAAATGATCACAAGAAGAATAGAAAACAAAATAATGAAAAGTTAGATATGATGAAATTAACATATGAATAAATAAAAAACAATCAACTGTATTAGTAAATGGCAGTATATAGCAAAGGTACAGCGGAAGGAAGAATGAGTAAAAGGCCAAAGTGATCTAAAAAACAAACCACAAGGTGGACAATCCCAAAATATATTATTATTTGTAATTTAAGTCACAAGTTGACAAAAAAGGTATTTAAGATTGACTGTTGAAAAGTTCAGCAATCCAAAAAATAAACTGAGCAGAGATGATGTTCCTCTGGTCTCAGAAAAAAAAAAAAATGAGTAGTAATGGGAGAAACCAGCTACTAAAAAGTTAGGGAAAAATTGTATAAAAGGGAGAACACACCAATGGAAATAAATAAAAACAGATCCAAATAAAATGGAATGAATCAAGTAAGAAGAGAAATAAGAATGCAGAAACAAACACGAAAGAAAAGGAAAAAGATTACATATAACTGATAATTTCATAAAAAACTATGTTAGTGTTTTATTGAAATGATCAATTTTGAAGGAGAGGCATTATGTTACAACACAAATAAGCCACCCCAGTACCAGGGATAAAAAAGATAATATTAAAAATAAATATACTTCATATTAAATAAAATGATTAAATATAAATAAAATATAAAGACGGTGACACGACAAACGACGACATTACCTAACCCAAGCGATTGATCAAACAAACAGGAACTAACAAAGAAGGGAAAAAACCAAAACCAAAGAAGAATAAAGACAATTGAAGGAAGGGAACGAATTCCTACAACTAAATAAAATCAAACCAAACGAGAAGGGGAGAACCGAATTAAAATGAAGCCAATTGAAAATGAAGAAGATGAAGGAGAAGAAGCACAAGAATGAAGAGGAAACGAAGTGAAACCAAGAGATAAGAAACACCACATATAAAAGGGAGAAATGGTACACTAAAATATAAAATATTGTGAATAAAACCAATAATTATCCAATACTGGAAATAAATATTATTGTAAATGAAATAATTAATATAACTGTTTTAAACAAAAACAGTAAAGTAATCTAATAAAAAGAAAAAGTACACTAACCCAAAAATTAGAGTTAGATATAGTAAAATCTATGGAAAAATATCATTAATACTGTGTATAATTTGTAATGAAAGAAATAGTGTAAAGTGAAATAATTATAGGGATTACCCACTAAGAAACACTTAAGGTAAACAGTTACAAAGAGCAATAGTTAAGGTGTAAATACCCCAAAATAGTGAGTGTATCAGTGATAAACACCAATTAATTAAAGGTGAAAGTGATAAGTGAATAAAGATATTGTAAATAATAAAAAGATAGTAATAGATAAGAAAACACTTAGTAAATCAATGATGAACCAATAAATGATTTAAGAGTGAGCTTATAACAAATTTATATAGTTAAGGATAATTAGAAGTAGTATTTAAAGTAGAGATAGATAAAGGATATGATGTTATTCAGGGGAGAAAGCCCATGTAAGTTGAACAGTTTGTGTTAACATGGAATGGAGAAGGGGATTAGTAAAGAATTAAGAAATTAAGTATATAATTAATAAACACCCTATGTTATAAGGGAAAATAAATTAAAAAAGTTTGAAGGAAGTGATGATGTTTCTCACTCAAAATAGTAGTAAAATAATGAAATGTATGTTAAACCAACAGTAACTAATAACTTGTAAAGAATTGTTCATTTTAATTTTATGGATAGGATATGGCTGAAGGGAGCTTACAGTCCATAGGCCTAATTGTTATATTTGAAGTATAAGATATAGAAAATTTTCTTGACATGTAATCAGAACACAATTCAAGACACAACCACCACTAAACAAATCAATTGTAACAACAGGACAAAATGCTTTGTAATAAAAGGAAATATAATTAGAATATAATAAGTAAAAATAATCAAGGGCTACTTAGGCCTAGGAAATGCCTAACTGTCAAAACCAATAATAACAAATTATATAAAATCCACCAGGAAATTAACAAATCTAAGGCAAGTAACTCGCCAAAAAATATATATAAATCATTTTAAAAGAAAAATGTTACAATAAGAGTTTAAATTAAAAGAAATATGTAATTATCAAATGTCAGCATAATTAGACAAAAATTAATATCTAATAGAACATGACCTTATGAGGTATTGTTTTAATCTTTGAAAGGAAATAAATACGATAGTGATAATATTTAATACCCAGAAGGGAAGACAGAAGAATAAAATCAGTCAGAAAATATATAATAAATTTGAATAAAAATTTCAAATATGATAACAATGCTTTTAATCAATGCCTTAACCAATCAAAGGGTTTCAGTTACCATAGAAAATTTTAGTTGGTTACTAATTTTCCGTTAAATTTACTTACTTGGAAAAAAGATGCTTGGGTAGTAGGGACGCAAGATTTTAGATGACCGAAACTTTACTTTAAAAAGTTTAAAAAACATTCAAAAGTCAACAACATGAACCAGTGAGAAGGAGATGAAGAGGTTCAACGATTAACAGATGTCCAGGATCCAAATAAACGAAAATTAAATAGCAGAAATTCCCAAGACAATTTAGAAAAAGATGCCAACAGCCTAAGTCACTACAAATTTGATGAAATGTCCATTACCAAAGAAAACGATCTATCACAACCTTCTGAACTGATAAGTATCATTTAAATACCCTAATCCCAGGAGTAAAAGCACTTTATATATTTCTCACATCAATACAAAACACTCACTATAAAGTAAAAATAATTTTCTTTCAAGGATTGAATAATATAAACTTACGTAGTAAAATTATTAACTATAAAATAACCTCGCACTAATTTGCGAACTCTGTAACAACTATTACTACACTGCCGAACAATTTGTAACCACACTTTATACTATTTAAGTACGGATAAGGTACGGTAGTGTACTTTTTTAATGTAACCATATTTTATGTTTTCTTTATAATCTCAAGAACTCCAGATTTTGGGCGCGCTGACAATTAATGTATAAACAGTAGTCAAAGATGGCGTCAGAATAACTTGTTTCAAAATTAATTTCAACAGCCTTGAGATTTGCGTTTCATGTTTTATGCCGGAGCAATTTTATTGAAAACTAACTTATAATATTATTGTCACATTGATGATAAACCAAACCATAATTAAAGATACAGTACATAGTGTTACCATTGTTTTATTTCATAGGAAGTTGTATAATATATGTGTGTGTTAGCGATTTCACTGAGCAGACAACTAGCGCTCTTGCCATATGTGCAATACAGTAAACTGAACAGAGGCGGGAACCATTTGAATGCTCCAGCCGTCACCGCTGAAAACACCAATCTAACTTATTAATTCACAAATTTAATTGTTTTCAAAAAACAATTTGGCGCCATCCGGGATTCACAATCCCTATGAAATTACAGGTAGGTTGTACTGATAATTGTGACAACGCTACGGACTTCGGTAGCAACAACCATTAATGTAACGACAGGTGTGAGACGAACACACCACACTAACACTTTCTACACATAAAAAACAGGTGTACACATTTTACAGATACACACCACACATTTATATCGTTACAGATTGGCTTCCATCGCGGAGCTTAAATAAAGACGAGGACGTCTTCTAGTTCGTTACAGATTGGCGGCCAACGTAGTGAGGCTAGAAAAGGACGACTAGCGGCGATTATGAAAAGACATCATATGGTTACAAGATTCGACATTAAGAAAGGATCAAACCAAGAAGGAATGGAAGAAATTGAGGAAATGATTGGAGGATTGTTTGAAGAAGATCCCCAGCAGGACCAACCAGAAAACCCAAACCTACCGGAACCAGAAATTGAAGTAGTAGTTGACGTCCAACCAGTCAAACCAGCCCAAATAATGGACACCAATTTCCAAGAAATGATGAGGATTATGGTGGAACAACTAAACAGAAACCAGGAGAAAACTGATAATAATTTCACGAAAATGTAGAAAGAAAGAAGAGAAGACAAGGAAGAATTGAATAAAAAATTAGAATCATTGCAAGAGGGAAGGAAAGAAGACAGGGAGTTCTTGAAGGAGAACCTACAACTTCTGAATAATAAATTGGAAAGCAACCAGGAAGCATTGAAGAGAAGCCAAGAGACGCTAGAAAAGAAGAGTGAAGAGCTGAAGAAACAGATCAAGAAAGATCTGGAGATAGTGAATAAGAAGATTGAAAATAGTAACGATACGCTCCTACGACAAATGAAGGAAGATGGTGAGAAGAACAGAGAAGAATTAAGATTTATACTAATAGAGTTTCGTGAAGAAGTCAAAAGGACACAACCAGGGATGAATAAGAGATGGGAAGAAACAAGTTACCCAGTAGATCAACTTAATGAAACAGTAAATAATAGTTTCACACAATTGAAGGAAACACTACGACACCACTTCTGAAGGTAATAAGGAGATGGAAATTGTAGAAGAAACAAGTGTATTGTTTTCTGAAAATAAAGATAACAATGACACCAAGAAAATTAAGCACATAAAAACCAACAGTAGAAGAGGAAGAAAGAAGAATCGGATAATTAAGAAGATTAAGAAAACAGAGGAAATGGGAAAAGTATATAAAAAGAAACTAATCAAAACAAGAGAAGAAGTGGAGATGATGAAGAACGGACTCATTGATGTGTTTAATTTGCCCCTTACCTACCAAAGCAAATTAATGAAGTATAAAGATTGTAGGAGGAATCTAATAGGAAATTATAAAAGGAATTCACAACCAACCAGTGAATGAAAAATTCAGCAAATCTATGCTTAGATGGAAGATGCCAGAAATAGAAATGACTGACAACAAAACAGGGTATAACAAATCAAGAAGGTCAATAAAACACTGGAGCTTACCAGAAATAGAAATACAGAATAAAAGATCAATAATAACAAAGGAGGTACAATTAACAACTTCTTTGATTGATCAGAATGTAGTGAATGAAGCAGTCATGGATACAAATGAACGTATGATAGTAGAGGAATTGTGGTACGAGACCGAAGAAACCTATATCGCAAGGAAGAAAATAGTTCTACACGCCAAGGTTACACGAACAACAAGTGCAGAGGAAATAATGGACCATGGGTAAACTAAGCAAAGATACCACACACCAAGAAAAGGGAAAGATTTTCGAATTACTGACCAAGCAAACCAATGGAAAGAAAGAAGTATTAAAATTAAATTCAACCACCAAAAAATCACCAAAACAAGAAGGGACAAGAAATGACTCAACGACCAAGACGAATTAAATGAGAAAAAATTAAACCATAATAATAAATTTAAAAAAAAATTATCCAGAATAAATGTTCAAACATCTAACATTTGAAGGAGTAGAGAAGAAAGACAATAAAGAGTGTAATATACAAGAGAAGGCAATAATAATGAAAGAAAGGAGAAGATCAACTCACAAAACAGTATAAATAACAGGGACCTGTATAGAGGACGATATATATCCGTATGTCATCACAAAGGATAACGGTAACAATACTTACCAAATAAGTAATATAAACATAAGAAAAATAAAGGGAGTTTACAACCAAGCTTCAATAAAAAAGTTTTATGAAGAAAAATAAATTACCATAAATAAAATAAACAAATTTCAAAATTCAAAAAGTTTGTAAGAGCAACTTACGACCCTGTTTAGATGACATATGAGGAATGGAAAAAATAAAATCAATGAATAAAAATATAAAAACAAAGGAATAAGTTACACAAATTCCTACCAAGTAAGATCAACTTACAGTCTATTAAAGTTGATATATGAAGTATAAAATAAAAAAGTACAATAAGGGAATAAGTTACACAAATTCCTATAAAAAAATAAGAACCACAACTTACTATAATATTTAAATGAAAAATACCAAAAAAGGAATAAGCTACAAAAATTCCTATACGGTAAAGTAAGAAAAACTAACTTACGAAAAATTATCAAAAATTATATTTAATACAAAATAAAATAAACAGAAATAAAATCAAGCAAAAATTGCTAAAATAAATACCTGAAATTATAATGAATTTAATGTATTCAAAGAAAAAAAAAAATCTGAACTGGTACAAGGAAGAAAAAGAAATTATGTATAAAACAAATATACAAAAAATGGCTAAAGCAGAATATTGCTAAACAACCAAGAAAAAGAATAAAGATGTCTAAGATAATTAAAATGATCACAAGAAGAATAGAAAACAAAATAATGAAAAGTTAGATATGATGAAATTAACATATGAATAAATAAAAAACAATCAACTGTATGAGTAAATGACAGTATATGGCAAAGGTACAGCGGAAGGAAGAATGAGTAAAAGGCCAAAGTGATCTAAAAAACAAACCACAAGGTGGACAATCCCAAAATATATTATTATTTGTAATTTAAGTCACAAGTTGACAAAAAAGGTATTTAAGATTGACTGTTGAAAAGTTCAGCAATCCAAAAACTAAACTGAGCAGAGATGATGTTCCTCTGGTCTCAGAAAAAAAAAAAAAAGAGTAGTAATGGGAGAAACCAGCTACTAAAAAGTTAGGGAAAAATTGTATAAAAGGGAGAACACACCAATGGAAATAAATAAAAACAGATCCAAATAAAATGGAATGAATCAAGTAAGAAGAGAAATAAGAATGCAGAAACAAACACGAAAGAAAAGGAAAAAGATTACATATAACTGATAATTTCATAAAAAACTATGTTAGTGTTTTATTAAATGATCAATTTTGAAGGAGAGGCATTATGTTACAACACAAATAAGCCACCCCAGTACCAGGGATAAAAAAGATAATATTAAAAATAAATATACTTCATATTAAATAAAATGATTAAATATAAATAAAATATAAAGACGGTGACACGACAAACGACGACATTACCTAACCCAAGCGATTGACCAAACAAACAGGAACTAACAAAGAAGGGAAAAAACCAAAACCAAAGAAGAATAAAGACAATTGAAGGAAGGGAACGAATTCCTACAACTAAATAAAATCAAACCAAACGAGAAGGGGAGAACCGAATTAAAATGAAGCCAATTGAAAATGAAGAAGATGAAGGACAAGACACTCCGAACTGTTATTTATGAATATTTTTGCTGTCACGGTATACTCCGACTTCTTTAGTTTAACATATTTGAGTTTAGTTTTAAATTACACTTTTGTAACATTTTGTCGGATAGCTTCACAACAAAAATCGGCCGACGTACGTGACTCGAACTCTTATGTTTTTAATTATTTGACCATGCTGCCATAAATTGCATGGGAACACTTTTTATGTTTTTTGTTAGATAGGCCCTTTTGGCTTTAGGCCTATCTTGCACGCCCGAGGCCACTGTTTTCAATTAACGAACTTTTTACTGTCTGATGCTGCTTACTAATGTTCACTCTCTGATACCAAACTGCAGACTGTGATTCACAAAAAGCCTGCTGCTGGGGCGGTTACGCAATACGTCTGGGCAATTGTTTAGGCTAACTGTATGTGCATTGCTGGTTGGGGCTCCCCACAGGTGAAAGTTAACAATTTTAAAGATTGACTGAATTGATATAAAATTAAAACTAGGGCTGCATACAATTCTGTACCATTACAATACCCCCCCAATAAGAGGTTGAAGGCCGAGGCGTTCAAACTCTTATTGCCTAAACCCTAAGAGGATCAGTGAGGATATGGCGCCGCAACCCCCCTGAACACTCTACTAAAATTGTGGGTTCTTACCCCCCTAGTCTGGCGACTGTGGCAGCACCCATCCGATCTTACGGGACTTCTCTACTCGAGATCCCACCACCATAAGCTCGGACCGATACCCACCACAGTATCGCCTGACTCTGGAACATTCACTTAAAATTTAATAAACGGCCCTTCCATCACTCCATATCCCGCAACTGATTTGTTTCCTCTTAGCCATAAAGGCTCATTCTTTGCAAAGTACTGGTTCTGCTTATACAAAGTACTGGTTTGGTTTAAAATAATAATATAACCTAAATAATATTCCCCGTATAATATTACCCATCCAAAATAACACCTTAATTATACAAAATTACATTTACACAAAATTTCCTTCAGTTTTCACTTTTAAATAAAGTACATCTTTCATTTATTTAACAATTACATTTGAAATTTGAATCAGAATAAATTTAAATTTATTATTAAAATCATATTTCCAATTAATTTAATTACCAAATTAATTTAATTATATTTAATTTCTCAAACTCTAAGTTCATTAATTCAATCTTATTTGTTCGAAACAATTTCATTTGTTTTAATTACATTTTACAAAAAGACCCTACAAAAATATTACCTACATTCCATCACATCAGATGTTTCTTTTTATTTCATAATAGGATTTTCCTACTGGCATTGATTCAGCAGACTACAACATTTTTTGTTATGGTCACCAAGCATGGCTGTAGACATTAGTCACAACATACAACTACAACACACTTGTTTACATAAACAGTCGTCTGCCAGACTGGTGGTATAAACACTCATTCAGTCTAAACATTCTACTTACCTCACCTCTAATACCTGGACTTTTCTATAGATCTTTTAATGTTAACATATTTGTCAAAATCTATTTATTACAATTCAAACCAGAATTTTGCTTCATTAATAAAATTAACCCTTTTTAAATTATTTGTTTAACTTGACAATTATTTAATAACCTCCACTCACAACAATTTAGCTGTACTTATTATTTAAAACATTTTTAATATACACACATCATACAAAATAGACTTCAATATTATTATGCCATTTGTTCATATTACAAACATACGTTACCTATAAGCTATACTGTACATTGCAGCAAAATAATATTAACACAATACAGGTTATTTACAGATTTCCGTACTAATTTTCTTATATACCACACATCAATACCTGAATTCAGCAAGGTCATTACCATATATTAAAGTATTTAATATGTCCATACATTGCTTTGTTATTCAGCCTCCATCGTCAAAAATTAGTCTTTTCGGTATATGACACTTTTCAATTTTATTGATACACAACATATGGCTAGTTTGTGTGTTATGGCCATAAAATTTTATTTTTCCCATTGTACCAAAACAATAATCTATAGGGTTACCCCCCAAAATTATCTTAACATAAATCAAGTCGACATCAGTATTATTTGTAAAGTCTCCGTCAGTGTTTTTTATTATTACCATTACATTATTATTAGTCATCAACTACAATATACTCAGTGTTTACTATAATTCTCTTAATGTTCATATCCTCTCTCAACTCTTCATAATCTCTATTTAACTTAAATATTTCTGTTTCTCTCTCTCTAATTCTTTCATTACAATATTTCTCACAACAGTTCACATTCTCATTCCATACAGAGGGCAACACAACATTATTACAACGTCTGGCTTTACCAGATACACAAAAATAATTCAAAGACCTTTTGTCTTTTCCAAAAACTACGGAGGAACCTTTGTCCTCCAACAATATTAGTGAAGCATTTTCTTCACCTGTATCACTAGAAAAATTTGCCCTCTTTTTATGCTCTACATTTAAACTGTCTTCACACTCTCTGTTATTCTCATTGGCATTTACTAACAACACTTCATTACTGATAGAATTATCTTTAATCTCTTGAATTTGCTCATGAACTTGTATTTTGACTGTCTCTGACACTTGTTTGTTTACATTAATGATATGATTATTTAATTGTTCATATACTGATCCTATCACTTGTTCTCTAAATGTGTTAAAACATTCATCCATTTCATTTAGACGTTTATTAATATTATCGGTATTATCTTCTAACTTGGCATTCTGCTTATTTATTTCATCAAACCGACAATCTATAATGTCAAATTTTGTGTTGAAATTGCTACTTAATTCATTTAATTTTACTCTCTGTTCGCTGAAATTGCTACTTAATTCATCAAACTTCACACTCTGTTTTTCTATCATTGCTTGTATTACTTTAAACATTTCATAGCTATCGTCAGATTTTTTACTTTGGATAGGTGTCGATTGATGTTCGACATCTTTCATTATTTTTCATTCTGTTAACTGGCTATTACTGTCAGTGAAGCTGACTTCATCATTATTTTCACTCATTTGAATTCCTGAGTCACCTTTATTGGCCGGCTCAGTTGACATGTTTTCATTCTCCATTCTGAAATTACTTTATTTACGCCCTCACTTCCAAATAACCCGTTCTGCAGCTTGGTTAGGTCTGGCGAATGTAAGTTGTTACCTACACTCGAGTCCCTAGTTCGGGCACCAATGTAACTTTATTAATTAACTTGTGCAAATATATAATACTCGGGTCCCTAGTTCGGGGTCAATGAAACTATTAATTAATTGCGAATATAAAATCTTACTCTTACCTTCGGATTCGGGTCCAGAGTCGTTCAGACGAAACCAGCTACAGACAGGTTACTTAGGTTGGCGTTACGAAATATAATAACAGTTTATTCTGGCTAAAACAACTTATTTGGATTTTATTTAATATAATGTATTACAGTTATGCAATAACGAATCAAATTTTATGCTGGTTGGTTACTACATTGATTAAAAGTTTCGTTCTTTGTTTTGTTGAGCGTAAACAACATATAAAGTTATCAGTACCGGTATATCAAACAATAAGGACACAATTCTTATGATTATTATTCTTAAATGGCTATAACAATTTTCTTAACCTTAATAATGACCCAGTACTTTGTCACACTCTCTTTCATTCTTTTTTACATTTTTATTTTCTAACCCCTGTTAATAGAGCTCTGTATTTGCAAGTATTTTGTATAGTTATAAAACTGATTTAGTTGTTTCTGAAAGGTACTTAACAAGTCCACGGCGTTCCAGACCACTTCACCACCGTCACGTGTTACTCACGGTGTCACTCATCACTCCGAACTGTTATTTATGAATATTTTTGCTGTCACGGTATACTCCGACTACTTTAGTTTAACATATTTGAGTTTAGTTTTAAATTACACTTTTGTAACATTTTGTCGGATAGCTTCACAACAAAAATCGGCCGACGTATGTGACTCGAACTCTTATGTTTTTAATTATTTGACCATGCTGCCATAAATTGCATGGGAACACTTTTTATGTTTTTTGTTAGATAGGCCCTTTTGGCTTTAGGCCTATCTTGCACGCCCGAGGCCACTGTTTTCAATTAACGAACTTTTTACTGTCTGATGCTGCTTACTAATGTTCACTCTCTGATACCAAACTGCAGACTGTGATTCACAAAAAGCCTGCTGCTGGGGCGGTTACGCAATACGTCTGGGCAATTGTTTAGGCTAACTGTATGTGCATTGCTGGTTGGGGCTCCCCACAGGTGAAAGTTAACAATTTTAAAGATTGACTGAATTGATATAAAATTAAAACTAGGGCTGCATACAATTCTGTACCGTTACACCCTATGTTATAAGGGAAAATAAATTTAAAAAGTTTGAAGGAAGTGATGATGTTTCTCACTCAAAATAGTAGTAAAATAATGAAATGTATGTTAAACCAACAGCAACTAATAACTTGTAAAGAATTGTTCATTTTAATTTTATGGATAGGATATGGCTGAAGGGAGCTTACAGTCCATAGGCCTAATTGTTATATTTGAAGTATAAGATATAGAAAATTTTCTTGACATGTAATCAGAACACAATTCAAGACACAACCACCACTAAACAAATCAATTGTAACAACAGGACAAAATGCTTTGTAATAAAAGGAAATATAATTAGAATATAATAAGTAAAAATAATCAAGGGCTACTTAGGCCTAGGAAATGCCTAACTGTCAAAACCAATAATAACAAATTATATAAAATCCACCAGAAAATTAACAAATCTAAGGCAAGTAACTCTCCAAAAATTATATATAAATCATTTTAAAAGAAAAATGTTACAATAAGAGTTTAAATTAAAAGAAATATGTAATTATCAAATGTCAGCATAATTAGACAAAAATTAATATCTAATAGAACATGACCTTATGAGGTATTGTTTTAATCTTTGAAAGGAAATAAATACGATAGTGATAATATTTAATACCCAGAAGGGAAGACAGAAGAATAAAATCAGTCAGAAAATATATAATAAATTTGAATAAAAATTTCAAATATGATAACAATGCTTTTAATCTAGGCCTTAACCAATCAAAGGGTTTCAGTTACCATAGAAAATTTTAGTTGGTTACTAATTTTCCGTTAAATTTACTTACTTGGAAAAAAGACGCTTGGGTAGTAGGGACGCAAGATTTTAGATGACCGAAATTTTACTTTAAAAAGTTTAAAAAACATTCAAAAGTCAACAACATGAACCAGTGAGAAGGAGATGAAGAGGTTCAACGATTAACAGATGTCCAGGATCCAAATAAACGAAAATTAAATAGCAGAAATTCCCAAGACAATTTAGAAAAAGATGCCAACAGCCTAAGTCACTACAAATTTGATGAAATGTCCATTACCAAAGAAAACGATCTATCACAACCTTCTGAACTGATAAGTATCATTTAAATACTCTAATCCCAGGAGTAAAAGCACTTTATATATTTCTCACATCAATACAAAACTCTCACTATAAAGTAAAAATAATTTTCTTTCAAGGATTGAATAATATAAACTTACGTAGTAAAATTGTTAACTATAAAATAACCTCGCACTAATTTGCGAACTCTGTAACAACTATTACTACACTGCCGAACAATTTGTAACCACACTTTATACTATTTAAGTACGGATAAGGTACGGTAGTGTACTTTTTTAATGTAACCATATTTTATGTTTTCTTTATAATCTCAAGAACTCCAGATTTTGGGCGAGCTGACAATTCATGTATAAACAGTAGTCAAAGATGGCGTCAGAATAACTCGTTTCAAAATTAATTTCGTCAGCCTTGAGATTTGCGTTTCATGTTTTATGCCGGAGCAATTTTATTGAAAACTAACTTGTAATATTATTGTCACATTGATGAAAAACCAAACCATAATTAAAGATACAGTACATAGTGTTACCATTGTTTTATTTCATAGGAAGTTGTATAATATATTGTAGCGGGTCAATTTTTGGGTGTTTTATTTAAATCGTTTGGAGCAATTATATAATTTTATTTATTTCGTTTTCGGGCGGGTTTGTATAAAATATTACGAAATAAATGTGTTATTGTGCAACTTTATTTTCCAAGCAACAGCACGATGTTGAGAAACAGCGTTTGGAACAAAGGCGCTGCGCAATTTCAGTGGTGTAATGCGGCAGAGGAATTTGCATCTCCCCAAAATTCGCAGAAATCTGTACTGGTGTGGCAGTGCACACACGTCACTACTCGCGCATGAGCGCACACCCAAGTGATGTTGAAAAACCAAGATGGCTAGAGAGAATAATATTCATAGAATAATAAAATTCTTCTCCAAAACTTTGCGGAAGCACTGTTGTAAGTCCCACCCACTTTTATGACATCAGGCAGTGCCTGGTTAAAATCGTCTGCTATCGTCATTCCAACAACTACATGACTAGCATGAGGCGAAACTGTGACGACTACATACAAGGCATTGATGTCCGTCGTTTTGACAAAAAATGCTCCTGGAGTGGGGAACTGAGAGACGCTGCCAGTCTTGGGTCGACTCACGCTTGTGCTGGTCGCCCGTCAACCGGACTCAGAAACAAAATTTTTTTTAAAACTGATATAACAGGGAAATAGCCGAAAAAGTTTATGTGACCGCGGTCGGGAAAATGTAAAACAACATCAGACACTTTTTGAACACTTTCACACGAAATTAGAAAAGAACAATGGATGTGCGCGAAGACCACGTGGCCGGGGGTTATTTCGTTTATTGAAAGTAAGGGTAGGGGGTTTTAAAAGAGTATGGGGTATTAAAGAAATTAAAATTAATTTAAGTGAGAATGGCAGGCTGGGCTCTCTTGTTTAATGTATGTAAGTAGTAGAAAATAAGAATAGTATATAAGACGTAATGATTACACAACTTGTAAAATCATAATATTTTGAAAGTATGTAAAATCTATATTTGGAGAAAAAGTATCAATTTAAAATCTTTTGAGTAATAAAAGAAAACTAATTTCTCTTCCAAGATGCATTGTATAAGTTCTTCACACAACCTTGAAAATTACGCTTGTATCCCAAAGTACGTATGAGATCCTGGACCCAAGAACACGCAAAACAGTGTGTAAGTTTTTTTTATTATGGTATAGTTTTTATAAGTTAATTAAATGGTGATAAATACATAATTTCACAGTTGGCGCAGCCGAAAGGGACAGTTTTTATAAGTTAAAAATTTGATGTAAAAACCATACCTACAAATAAGATACAAGCGCAATTGAGAGGTTAAGTAAAAGACGTAAAGTTACGTAAAATAAATAAAAAATATTTGTTCAGACAGATAAGAAATAAATTACATATTTAAAAATATAATAATGGAAAATACAACAGAGTACGGAGTCGATTTGTCCGACTCGACTGTGATAAGTGAAACAGCTGAAGTTGACGAATCAGCTGTGATGAGTAGTCCTGAAATACATTCAACACCGAATGTAGGTCAAGACGATAAAAACATGAATGTGCATAACACAAATGAAAAAGATAATACAGAGGATTCAGGGATTCAAGCAACCCCGACCTCAACACAATGTAACAAATTAGACGATGATATAATGAGTATATTAAGAACCATATCAATGGACATTCATGTACAGAATAACAAATTTAACGAATTAAATAGTCGTTTTGACAGTAAGGATAGACAAAGTAGAGAGTTAAATGAGAAATTCGAGGCCCAAAAGAACAGTTTTGATGAGCTAAAAAACAAAATTAACGAAATGAATGAATGTATAGAAAATACCCATGAGACAATAATGACCAATCTAAATAAATTAGAACAAAGTGTTGAGCGAATGGGAGTACGTGTGATGAGGACAGAGAAAGATAATACAAATGAAAATTGTAATGACAAATACAAAAATGTAGTACCAGATAAAGAGTTAACAAATAATAACAATGTTGAAAATAATGTACGTAATATTGAGAATAATAATGTGTTTGAGAAATTGGTATCAGAAAGTGATACGGAAAAAATGAATAATGAGAGTATTAATGAAAGTGTAGAATGTAGTGATTATGAGATGTTAATGTGTGTCAGTGAGTTGGAGAGAGAGAGGAAAAATAATGTTGTAGTAGAGTGGGGACAGAGGGGAAATTTTCCTTTTATTGTTTATGATGATTTAATATATATTATATATATATTATTACATATGTATATATATATATATATATATATATATATATATTTACATATATACATACATATATATATATATATATATATATATATATATATATATATATATTTACATATATACATACATATATATATATATATATATATATATTTATATATATATATATATAAATAATATATTAATATATATTTATATATAAATATTTATAATAATAATAGTATGTTTTTCTTTTTTTTAATTCCAAATAAAAAAAAAAAGAAAAACATACTATTATATATATATATATATACATATGTATATATATTTATTATATATGAATATATAAATATGGTAATACAGTAACATTAACATTAATATTTTTAATTTAACTATAAATATACTGTAAGCATATATTTTATTAACCGGATTTGCAAAATGTGGGTGTACAAAAATTGATGTAATTATTGTATTTTAACTAACTCTTCAACTGTTACTAGTTATTCAGTTCCGTAATTTTATTTTAATCAAAATTGATGTAATTATTGTATTTTAACTAACTCTTCAACTATATTTTTTAATTTATTCCCTCTCTTTATTTTTGACTTGTTATCTGTTTTGAATAAATAATATGAATTATTTAAATCAAGTTTTTATTTTGTTTAACAATAGGGTTAAATCATTAATGTTAATAATTATTTTTATGTCAATAGGTGGATTACCACCATTTTTAGGATTTTTCCCAAAATTTATGATAATTTATTGTCTTTTGGTTAATAAAATGTATTTTTTATGTTTAATTTTAGTAATAACTGCTTTATTAGTGTTATTTTATTATTTGCGAGTTGTAATGACAGGATTAATGATAACCAATATATCTTTAAAGTTGTCAACTTTTAGGTTAAATAGTACATTATTTATAGTAAATTCTTTATTGATTGGATTTATAGTTGTAACCTTATTTAATGTTATGAATTAGTAAGGTTTTAAGTTAATAAAACTATTATCCTTCAAAGTTAAAAATATAATTTATTGTAAGCCTTAGATTTATTTTAATCACCTTTAAATTTGCAATTTAATATTATTATTAAATATAAGACTATATTGAAGAAAAAAATAGAAGAATAGGGAAGAAAATATTAGATTAGATTAGATTATTGAGAGGAAAACATATCCATAAATAAATTTACAGTTTATTACCTAATTCAGTCATCTCAATTGGGAATAAATCAATGATTAGTTATGAATAAGTGATTTTTCTCAACTAATCATAAGGACATTGGAACATTATATTTCATTTTTGGGATTTGATCGGGAATAGTAGGTACAACTTTAAGAGTTCTTATTCGTGTTGAATTAGGCATTCCTGGATCTTTTATTGGAGATGATCAAATTTATAATGTGATTGTTACTGCTCATGCTTTCGTTATAATTTTTTTTATAGTGATGCCAGTTATGATTGGAGGATTTGGGAATTGATTGGTTCCTTTGATAATTGGTGCTCCTGATATGGCTTTCCCTCGAATAAATAATATAAGTTTTTGATTATTACCACCTTCATTGACATTATTATTAATTGGTAGAATGGTTGATAGAGGTGCAGGTACTGGTTGAACAGTTTATCCTCCGTTGTCAAGAGGCGTCGCACACTCAGGATCTTGTGTTGATTTAACTATTTTTTCTTTACATTTGGCTGGAGCTAGCTCAATCTTAGGTGCAGTTAATTTTATTAGAACAATTTTTAATATACGATCAATGGGAATATACATAGATCGGTTACCTTTATTTGTGTGAGCAGTATTAATTACTGCTTTTTTATTATTGCTTTCATTACCAGTTTTAGCTGGTGCAATTACAATATTATTAACTGATCGAAATTTAAATACTTCTTTTTTTGATCCTTCAGGTGGAGGAGATCCAATTTTATATCAACATTTATTTTGATTTTTTGGACATCCTGAAGTATATATTTTAATTTTGCCTGGATTTGGACTAATTTCTCACATTATCACTCAAGAGAGTGGAAAAATCGAATCTTTTGGATCACTAGGAATAATTTATGCTATAATATCAATTGGTATTTTAGGATTTGTTGTTTGAGCACATCATATATTTACAGTTGGTATGGATGTTGATACACGGGCTTATTTTACTTCTGCTACAATAATTATTGCTGTTCCAACTGGAATTAAAGTTTTTAGATGATTAGCAACTTTGAGAGGAGTTAAAATCAAGATAAGACCTTCAATTTTATGAGCAGTAGGTTTTGTTTTTCTTTTTACTATTGGTGGATTGACTGGGGTGATTTTGGCTAATTCATCAATTGATATTGTATTACATGATACATATTATGTTGTAGCTCATTTTCATTATGTGTTATCAATAGGTGCAGTATTTGCAATTTTAGGAAGATTTATTCATTGATATCCTTTATTTACTGGATTATCTTTAAATTCTAATTGATTAAAAATTCATTTTTTGATTATGTTTATAGGGGTAAATTTAACCTTTTTTCCTCAACATTTTTTAGGATTGAGAGGTATACCACGTCGGTATTCAGATTATCCTGATGCATTTATATCATGAAACATTGTATCTTCTATTGGAAGAAGAATTTCATTTATTGGAATTTTATTTTTATTGTTTATTATTTGAGAAAGATTTATTTCACATCGATTGATTTTATATTCAATTAATATAAATTCTTCTATTGAATGGTTACACAAACTTCCTCCGTCTGAGCACTCATATAGTGAGATTCCATTATTAGTTCAATTCTAATATGGCAGATGAAGTGCGATGAATTTAAGATTCATATATAAATAACTTTTGTTAGAAATTTCTAATTGATCTTATATTAATATGCAGGACGCTATATCACCATTAATAGAACAGTTAATATTTTTTCATGATCATACTTTAACTATTTTAATTATTATCACTTCAATTGTTACTTATATAATAACAGTTATTATATTTAATAATATTATTAATCGACTTTTATTAGAAGGACAATTAATTGAGTTTTTTTGAACACTTTTGCCTGCCTTAACATTAATTTTTATTGCATTTCCATCTTTACGATTATTATATTTATTGGATGAAATTAATAAACCTTTAATAACTTTAAAAATTATTGGCCATCAATGATATTGATCATATGAATATTCAGATTTTTTAAATATTGAATTTGATTCTTATATAAAATCTCAAAATGATATATTAATTAGAGAATTCCGTTTATTAGAAGTAGATAATCGAACGATTTTACCTTTTAGTACTCAAATTCGATTATTGATTTCATCATTTGATGTTATTCATTCATGAGCTATACCATCTATGAGAATTAAAGTGGATGCCGTGCCTGGTCGATTAAACCAAGCGAGAATATTTATTAATCGACCTGGTATATCATTTGGTCAATGTTCTGAAATTTGTGGAGCAAATCATAGATTTATACCTATTGTTATTGAAAGAGTTGATATAAATTGTTTTATTAATTGATTAATAAGTTATTCATTAAGTGACTGAAAGTAAGTGATGGTCTCTTAAACCAATTTATAGTAACTAACGACTGCTTTTAATGATGAAAAGTTAGTTTATTATAAAAACATCAATCTGTCAGATTCAAGAAACTAAGAATGGTATTTTTCTATCCCACAAATATCTCCAATAAATTGATGTTTTATGTTTTTCTTTTTTTTATTAATTGTTACTTTAATTATAACTTTTATTTATTTTTATTTTATGAAAATTCCAAAGATAAATTTAATTAATAATTTTAATAATTTATATAATTGATTATGATAACAAATCTATTTTCAACTTTTGATCCATCAACAGGGTTATTTTCATTAAATTGATTAAGTTCTTTAATTTTATTATTATTCATGCCTATAGGGTTATGATATATTCCCAGTCGTTATGTAATTTTTATAAATAAAGTTTTAAATACAATAAGTTTTGAATTAAATTTATTAATAAATTCAGGATCTTTTGGTAGATCATTATTATTTTGTTCTTTATTTATTTTTATTCTATTCAATAACTTTCTTGGATTGTTTCCATATATTTTCACTAGATCAAGACATCTAGTATTTTCTCTTAGTTTAGCTCTTCCTCTTTGATTGACTTTTATTTTATTTGGATTTATTAATAATACAAATCATATATTTTGTCATTTAGTTCCAATAGGAACTCCAATAATTTTAATACCTTTCATGGTATGTATTGAAACTGTCAGAAATTTAATTCGACCAGGATCCTTGGCTGTTCGTCTAACAGCAAATATAATTGCCGGTCATTTACTAATAACATTATTAGGAAATAGATCAACTAATTTAGAAATTTATATAAATTTAATTATTTTAATTCAGATATTATTGATATTATTTGAATCAGCAGTTTGTATAATTCAATCTTATGTTTTTACAGTTTTAAGAACTCTGTATTATAGAGAAGTCTCTTAATGAATAATCATCCATATCATTTAGTTAATTGTAGACCATGACCTCTAACGGGGTCAATTGGAGCTCTAACTTTTGTTTCTGGTATAGTAATAATATTTCATATACAAAATTTTATTTTAATATCTTTTGGATTTTTAATTTTAATTTTAACTATAATTCAATGATGACGTGATATTTCGCGTGAAGGGACGTTTATAGGATTTCATACAATAGTTGTAGTGAGAGGTCTAAAACTAGGAATAATTTTATTTATTGTATCAGAAATTTTATTTTTTATTTCTTTCTTTTGGGGATTTTTTCATAGAAGATTAAGACCTGTCATAGAAATTGGTATAAATTGACCTCCTTCTGGAATTATGCCTTTTAATCCAATACAAATTCCTCTATTAAATACTATAATTTTACTGTGTTCTGGAGTAACAATTACGTGAGCCCATCATTCCATAATAGAAAGTAAATATAATGAATCTGTTTATGGTATTTTATTAACTTTAATATTAGGTATATATTTTACTATTCTTCAAATATATGAATATTTTGAATCATCGTTTTGTATTTCAGATTCTGTATATGGATCAACGTTTTTTGTATCAACAGGGTTTCATGGAATTCATGTTATTATTGGAAGAACATTCATTATAATTTGTTTATTACGTCAATTGAAATTTCATTTTTCTAGAGCTCATCATTTTGGTTTTGAAGCAGCTGCTTGATATTGACATTTTGTTGATATTGTTTGACTATTTTTATATGTATCAATTTATTGATGGGGTAGATAAATATTCTATTAGTATATAAGTATATTTAACTTCCAATTAAAAGGATTAATTTTTAAATAGAATAATTTTCAATGTTGTAAGTTATTGTATTATGATATTATTAATTTTATTTACTTTAATAACTCTTTTATATTTTGTGTCAACTAAATCAATAATTGATCGTGAAAAATCATCTCCATTTGAGTGTGGATTTGATCCTTTTGAGTCATCTCGAATTCCTTTTTCAAGACATTTTTTTATAATTGCAGTCATCTTTCTTATTTTTGATGTTGAATTAGTGATTATTATACCTATAGTTATTGCAATATCAACTATTAATATTATTGAAATTTATTTAGTGATATTGTTATTTTTATTATTTTTAATATTAGGCTTATATCATGAATGAAAAAATAGAATGTTAAATTGAATTTAATGGGAATGTATTTAATTATAATTATTGAATTGCAATCAATAGGTGCTCAGACTAGCCATTCTTAAAGCAATGAAGTAATGAATACACTTAGTTTCGACCTAAAAAAAGAATCTTTATTCCTTTGTTTATTAATTGAAGCCAAAAATAAGGCACTTTATTGTTAATAAAGTTATTGAATATATAATTTCCAGTTAAAAGGAAATAAGAATAAAAGCAGCTGCTAACTAGCTTTTAAAGCGGTTAAATTCCGTTTTTTCCTTATTTATAAAGTTTATAAAACATTTCATTTTCATTGAAAAGAGAGGAAAAATCCTTATAAATATTTAAAAATATTTATTACCTTAATATCTTCAATATTATGCTCTAATGTTTAAGCTATTTAAATATATCATAATTAGAAATCAAGCAATAAATGTTATTATTTGAATCTTGAAATTATTTTTTCTCATATTAATATTAAATATTATAATTAATTTTATCAATTCAATCATACCTTGAGGCCCAATTTTTTCTCCTCACCCCAAATCAATTGATTTTTGAAATATAAGTGAATTTTTTAAAAAAAGAAATTGAGTATGAAAAGTTGATAGTTGTTTTAAAAATCATATAGAATTTATGAATTCTCTTGTAAATTTTTTTACTATGGATGAAAATATGGATATTTCATATCCAATTAATAACCCTAAAAAAGATAAAGCCATTGCTATTAGTTTCCCTTCTATGGGGAGAATAATTCTTACAGGATTATTAAATATGATTCATCTAAATATAGACCCTGATAAAATTGAATAAATAGATAAAATCATGATTCTCTTTAATATACTATTAAATGACTCGTTTTGTGAACTAAAATTATAATAACTAAAATTTATGTTTATTGAAAAATATGTTAATCGGGCAGAATAAAAAGATGTTATTCCAATTCCAATATATATTAATAATAAAATTAAAAAGTTAATATTTCTGGAGCATATTATTTCTATAATTAAATCTTTTGAATAAAACCCTCTCATAAAGGGTATCCCACATAATGATAAATTTGCAATATTTATGAACGTTCTAGTTATTGGTATATTATAACTTATACAGCCTATCATGCGAATATCTTGATTATTCATTAATCTATGAATCAATACTCCAGCACATAAAAAAAGTGATGCCTTAAATAAAGCATGAATAATAAGATGAAAAAAAGATAATATTGGATAACCAAATATTAAAATTGATATTATAATTCCTAATTGTCTTAAAGTTGATAATGCAATAATTTTTTTTAAGTCAAATTCAAAATTTGCAGCTAAACCTGATATAATTATTGTTAGTAATGATAACATTAAAAATACTTGAATTAAATTGAATGATATAATTAAATTTCTGAATCGAATAATTAAATATACTCCTGCAGTAACTAATGTTGATGAGTGAACAAGGGCCGATACTGGAGTTGGAGCAGCTATAGCTGCTGGAAGTCATGAAGAAAAAGGAATTTGAGCTCTTTTTGTAAATCCTGCAATAATAACTAGCATAATTATTGGACTCATTATTATCTTATTAATAAAAGATATAAAATTTCAAGATCCAAAATTTATTATTCATGCAATTAATAAAAGAATTATAACATCTCCAATACGATTTATTAATGCCGTTAGTATTCCAGCATTTCTAGAATTTAAATTTTGATAATAAACAACTAAACAATATGATACTAATCCTAATCCATCTCATCCAATAAGAATACTTACTATATTAGGTCTAATAATTAATAATACTATTGACATTACAAATATTATAATAATATAAATAAATCGATTAATATATTTATCATTTATTATATATATACCTCTATATAATATAACCATTGATGAAATAAATATAACAGTTGAAAGAAATAAGGTTGATATAAAATCAAAAATTAATGTTATATAAATATTACATGAATTAATTGTAACAATCAGTCATTCTATTATAATTGCATAATCAAAAATAATCATATTTATTGATAAAATTAATATTATTAATCTTAAAATTAATAAAATTAAAAAAAAATATATATTAAGTTTATTTTTAGTAATGATCCAATATAGATTTATATTTTTAAATCCACAATTTAATGTTTTATTTTAAACTAATTGAATTATATCAATAATGTTAATTTCAAAATAATTAAATTTAATGGAATTCAATGTATTATAATTAAGAAAAATTCACGTACGTTTCCAGAATTAAAAGAATAACAACCCGAGAAAATTATTCCATGTTGGGTATGAGAGTATAGATATAAACTATAACAAGCTGATAAAAATGAAGAAAAAGATAGGAAAATTATACACAATGGATTTCAAGACATTAATCTATTTAAAATTATAATTTCTCCTGCTAGACTAATTGTTGGAGGACATGAAATATTTCTAGAAGAAATTAAAAATCATATGAGAGTTATTGAAGGCATAAATCTTAATATTCCTTTATTAATTAGGATTCTACGTCTTCCCGAACGTTCATAAGAAATATTTGCTAAGCAAAATAAAGCAGATGAACATAAACCATGTCCAATTATTATGAAATATGCTCCGATTATACCTCATATATTTATTGTTATAATTCCTCTAATAACTAATCTTATGTGAGCTACAGAAGAGTATGCAATTATAGATTTTATATCAATTTGCATTATACAAGATAATCTAATCATAATTCCTCCTATTAATGAAATAGAAATTCAGATGAATCCATAATTGATAAATATTGCTGGTATAATATATATAACACGAATTAAACCATAAGTTCCTAATTTTAAAAGAATTCCAGCCAAAATTATAGAACCAGAAACAGGTGCTTCAACATGAGCTTTTGGTAATCAAAAATGACATATAAATAATGGAACCTTAATTATGAATGCTAATGTTATCCCTAAGTAAATAAACCTATTATCTGATCTCATTAATATTATAATATTAGTTATATTATTTCTATATATATATATAATTGAAACTAATATGGGGAGAGATGCGAATAAAGTATAAAACAATAAATAATATCTGGCATTCACTCGTTCAGGTTGATACCCCCATCCTATAATAATAATTATGGTAGGGATCAAACTAGTTTCAAAAAAGATATAAAATATTATAATATTGTATGAACAAAATGATAAAATTAATAATGTTATTAATAATAACACTATAAACAAAAATAAATTTATATTATTATATTTATATAAGGGACTAGAATTAATTATTAAGAAGGTAATTCAAATTGTAAGAATAATTAATCTATATGAAATATTATCTATATGTATGTTATATCTTAGTATAATTAAATCTTTTCTAAAGAATAAGATGATAAATAACACTAAAAGAATTAGTATATTTCTTAATAACCATATATTAAATAATAAAGGGGTTAAAAATAATGAAAATAAAACTAATTTTAACATGTTTTTAAAGATATTGATAATAGTTGATCATTACCATGTGATCGAATCATATTAATCAATCTTGATAGTCCTACAACTCCTTCACAAACACTAAATGTTAGCAAAACTATTAATATATATATATCATTTAATTCAATTGATAGAAATGCAGAAAATATACAAAATAATCTTAAAATTATTAATTCTAATCTTAATAAACTTATTATGATATGTTTTCGATTTAAACATAATGAGATAATGCCCGATATAAATATAATTAAATACAATAAAGGTAATGACAAATTCATTTGTTTTAATAGTTTAAAAAAAATTTAGATCTTGTAAATCTAAGATAAATTAATAATTTTAAAACTTCAGAAGAGAGTAAAGAATCATTTCAAGCACCCAAAGCTTACATTTTTATTAAATTATCTTCTGTATGAAAATTATAATATCAATTACAATTCTATTATCAATAAATTTTATTTTTATGAAGCACCCATTATCAATGGGATCTATTTTATTAATACAAACAATACTAACTAGAATTATTTGTATATTTTATATAAATTCTTATTTTTTTTCTTATATCTTATTTCTTGTTTTTATTGGAGGAATATTAATTTTATTTATATATATATCAAGAATTGCTTCAAATGAAAAATTTTATTTTTCAATAAAATTATTAATTTTAAACATAATTATTTGAATTTTGATCATAATTATAAATACTATTAGATTTAAGATAGATAGAGTTAATAAATTATTGGAAATGAATAATTTATTTGATAGATTTATAATTAAGAAATTATATATATTTCCGTCAGGAATAATAACTATTATGTTAGTTATTTATCTTTTATTTACATTGATTGTTGTTGTAAATATTATTAGAATTAAACTATCTCCTTTACGAAGAAAATTTTAATGAATGTTAAATATCACTCGACGTATACACCCATTAATTAAAATAATAAATAATTCATTAATTGATTTACCAGCAGCTACGAATTTATCATATTGATGAAATTATGGATCGCTGCTAGGAATATGTTTAGTTGTTCAAATTTTAACTGGATTATTTTTGTCAATACATTATAATGCAGATGTAGCAAGTGCATTTGATAGATTAAGACATATTTGTCGTGATATTAATCATGGATGAATATTACGAATTTCACACGCAAATGGAGCCTCATTGTTTTTTATTTGTGTTTATTTACATGTTGGGCGAGGACTATATTATGGTTCATATAAAAATTTTGAAACTTGAGCTGTAGGAGTGATCATTTTATTAACTTTAATAGCTACTGCTTTTATAGGTTATGTCCTTCCATGGGGACAAATATCATTTTGAGGAGCAACAGTCATTACGAATTTATTGTCAGCAATTCCATATCTTGGAACAATTTTAGTAAATTGAATTTGAGGAGGATTTGCTGTTGATAATGCAACATTAACTCGATTTTATTCTTTCCATTTTATTATACCATTTGTTGTTTTAGCATTAACAATTGTACACCTTATTTTCTTGCATGTTTTGGGATCAAACAATCCACTTGGAATTAATTCAAATAATGATAAAATTCCATTCCATCCTTATTTTTCTATTAAAGATGCGCTAGGATTTTTATTAATTTTAATTATTTTTCTTTGTTATATGATACTTGAACCATATAAATTAAGTGATCCTGATAATTTTACTCCAGCAAACCCATTAGTTACTCCAAAACATATTCAACCAGAATGATACTTCTTATTTGCATATGCAATCCTACGATCTATTCCTAATAAATTAGGAGGAGTAATTGCATTATTTATATCAATTTTTATTTTAATTTTTGTTCCCTTCATAAACAATTCAAAATTTATAGGACTATTAAACTACCCTATTAATCAGATTTTATTTTGATATTTATTCATTATTTTAATTTTATTGACTTGGATTGGAGCTTGTCCTGTTGAGTACCCATATATCAAGATTGGGATACTTTTAACAACAATTTATTTTATATATTTTGTTTTAGATCCTATAATTAAATCTTTTTGAGATAAATTAATTAAATAGTTAATTAGCTTATAAGTAAAGCATTTACTTTGAAAGTAAAGAAAAGAAAATTGAGTTCTATTAACTTAATATTAATACAATTTTTAATGAACTAAATAATAGATTTAATCATGAAAAAAAAAATCAATAAATTTAAACTTACTGGTAAATATGATTTTCATGCTAAATATATTAATTTATCATAACGATAACGAGGCAAAGTACCTCGAACTCAAATAAATAAAAATGAAATTAATGTTAATTGAATAGGAAAAACCAAAGAATTAATTTTTCTACCTAGAAATATTAAACAAAATATTATACTCATAAAAATAATTCTAGCATATTCAGCTAAAAAAATAAATGCAAATCCTATACCTCTATATTCAACATTAAATCCAGAAACTAATTCTGATTCCCCTTCAGAAAAATCAAATGGTGATCGATTAGTTTCAGCTATTGATGATGAAATTCAACAAATTCTCAGAGGAAAAAACAAAAATACTAATCATATAAATTGTTGAAAAAAATAAAATTCAATTAAATTAAAACTCTCAATCATTACAATAGGGCACAAAATAATTAATACAAGACTGACTTCATATGAAATAGTTTGAGCAATTGATCGAATACAACCTAATATAGCGTAATTAGAATTTGATGATCAGCCTGTAATCATTAAACTATAAACTCCTATTCTTGTACAACAAAAAAAAAATATTATACCCATATTGAACGAAACACAATTGATTAGGTATGGATAAATAACTCACAATAGTAAAAAATTAAATAAGCCTAACACAGGTCTAATCATATAAATTAAATAATTGGATAACATTGGCATATTTCTCTCTTTTAAGAATAATTTAATAGCATCTGAAAATGGTTGTAAAATACCGATAAATCCTACTTTATTTGGACCCTTACGAATTTGAATATATCTTAAAATCTTACGCTCCATCAAAGTTAAAAACGCAACACCAATCAAAATAAACAAAGCAGTAATTAAAACAGTAATTATAAACATTTTCTACATGTAATATTATTACATAATTAAATTCTAAATTTAATGCACTTCTTGCTAAAATAGAATAAATTAAATTATTTGATATGGTCCTTTCGTACTAATATCAAAAATATATTAGTAGATAGAAACCAACCTGGCTCACGCCGATTTGAACTCAGATCATGTAAGAAATTAAAGGTCGAACAGACCTAGAATATTTAGATTTTGCTCTAAACTCTTTTCTTAATCCAACATCGAGGTCGCAATCTAATTTATCGATATGAACTCTCCAAATTAATAACGCTGTTATCCCTAAGGTAATTTAATCTTATAATCAAAAAATTGGATCAATTAAGCATTAATTTATGAAAAGTTCATTTAAAGTTTTATTTATTATAATGTCACCCCAACAAAAAATAAAGTAATTTTTTCAGTTATTAATTCTAAATTCTAGTAAAACAAATTTATTTAAAATTCTATAGGGTCTTCTCGTCCCACTTATTTATTTAAGATTTTTTACTTAAACTCTAAATTCAATCTATTTTAATTAAAAAAGAAAATTTTTCATCCATTCATTCATACAAGCCTTTAATTAAAAGACTAATTATTATGCTACCTTTGCACGGTCAACTTACCGCGGCCATTAAAATATCATTGGGCAGAATAGACCTTTAATATTTTTCTAAAGGACATGTTTTTGGTAAACAGGCGAAAATTATATTTGCCTAGTTCTTAAATACAACTTATTATAATTTACTAATTTAATCATTTTAATAAAAATATTTTAATTAATTTAATTTTCTTAATATATACCTAAAATATATTAAATGTATTAAAATAAAAAATAAAATTTAACTTACTCATATAAAAAAGCTAATTGCAAGCCTATTTAATTAATTAAAATCTAAAATATTATAGAAATTATATTTAGCTTATCCTTAATATAATTAAATAAATATAAAACTTTATATTGAAATATAAGTTATAATATTTATTTTAAATTAAATTTAATTCTTAAGAAACCAGAAATATTATAGTTCGAGAGAAGTTTCATCACTAAAATTATTTTATTAATATTAATATTACAATAATTAACAAATAATTTTAAATCACTATAATTCGGGAAAAATAAATTTTTATATACAATTAATTAACCCTGATACAAAAGGTACAAATTATAATTTTACTTATTTATATTTATTGTTTGATCTTCACAGTTCAATTAAAAATATTTTTTCTATAAATAATACTAAAACTAAATAATTATTTTTACTTAAAATAATCTCAATAAATTAATTTTAAATTTAAATTATTATTCAAATTATATTGATAAATCAATAATTTTTATTAGTGTAATTAATATGCCTTAAGCTCTAATTTGCACTCTAGCCACACTTTCCAGTACAGCTACTTTGTTACGACTTATCCCACTTTATAATGGGAGTGACGGGCGATATGTACATAATTTAGAACCTAAATTCAAAAAACTATATTTAATAAATTTACTTTCAAATCCAATTTCATGATTTTCATTATAGAAAACAATTCATTTTTATAATAATGTAATCCATTCTTTCTTTAAAATTAGCTGCACCTTGACCTGACATTTTATTAATAAAATTAATGAAAATTATTCTGATAAAGCATTCTTGACAGAGGTATACAAACTTATATAAAGTGAAATCTATCGTGGGTTATCGATTATAAAACAGATTCCTCTGATTAGATAAATTACCGCCAAATTCTTTGAATTTAAAGATCATAACTATTAATAATCTAGTTGTTTTATTTACACTTTCAATAATAGGGTATCTAATCCTAGTTTTAGATAAAAGTTTATCAGACATAAAAGTAAACACATATTTATACATTATTTCACCAAAATTTAAAAATCTTACTATTAATTTATTTTTTAACTGAAACTAATATAATTAAAGTTAGAGAATCGTGTAACCGCAACTGCTGGCACGAATTTTGTCCTCTATAAATAAAATTATTATCTCTAAAATTAATAATTAATAATACTTAATACTGCGCTATAAATAACTATCATTTAGATAGTTTTTAATCAATTTAAAGTTATGCATGTAATATAATTAAATATTTAATTTACAAGCTAGAATAAAACTCCTCCTTTTTAGTTATTTATTAATAGCATAGTTTTCCAAAATGTCAAACAATCCCTTTAAAGCAATATTCACTCAAAAATGTATAATTTTTAATCGATGTTTCCTCACAATAAAAATAAGAATTCATGACTGGTGAATTTTTTGAAATATAATATTATATTTATACATTAATTTATAAATCATGGCATCAAACCTTTGTAAACAGATCTTTTACAACAATATTCACTCATTTGAGTAATCCCGGTTTTCAATATTTATAATTTTTATACAATATATTTATAGTTAAATTAAAAATATTAATGTTAATGTTACTGTATTACCATATTTATATATTCATATATAATAAATATATATACATATGTATATATATATATATATATAATAGTATGTTTTTCTTTTTTTTTTATTAGATTAAAAAAAGAAAAACATACTATTATTATTATAAATATTTATATATAAATATATATTAATATATTATTTATATATATATATAAATATATATATATATATATATATATATATATAAATATTTATAATAATAATAGTATGTTTTTCTTTTTTTAATCTAATAAAAAAAAAAGAAAAACATTTACAAGAGTTTTTAAAGGGCAAGAGTCCCGTGGTAGTAGAAGATTTGAGTTTATTTTATTTGTATGATATTATACCCTCTGTGTGGAAGGATTTTATAAGTATGAGATGGTGTTATGATGAGAGCGATTTAAATAGAGAATTGTGTGTTGAGAGAGAGATAGAGTTATACGAATTAAAGAGAGATTATGGTGAGTTGAAAGAAATATTAGAAGTGTATTTGAACAAGAATGATTTAATTGATAATACAAAAGTAACTAACCCGATATTGGAAATATTTACTGACGGAGATTTAACAGAAATACTTAACGTAGACTTGGTGAATGATTATTATGGTATAACGGATAAATTGAAATTGTTTGGTTATGACACACAAGACAACAATATGTGTGTCAATATAATTGAAAAGTGTTATTTAGAACCAAGATTAATCTTTGACGATGGAGGGTAGACTGTAAAACAATAAAAGACAATTAAACATTATGTTTTATGGTTGTTTGACATGGCAGATTTGGACAGAAGTGGGGAAAAAATGGAATAATAATTAACAAGAGTTGTAAATAAAATCTAGTGAATTTATATGTGTGTATGTAAGATGATTGTTGTGATAATAATATTGAAATACTTGCAATTTAAATAAACAAATAGAATTAATTTGGAAAACAAGTAATCAGAGAATCATAATTGTTTGGATGGTAATGAATTCTATATTGTTAATAATTAATTTAATTGAAACAATTTGATATATGTTAAATATTCTAATTGAGTATGTAAAGGTTGTATAATTATTTTTTTTTGTAAATTCAGTTTGTTTTACGAGATGGAAATTTGGTAATGAATGATAAATTATTTAATTTAAATTAATAAATTTTGTGAAATGTTTCAGAGATGGTGGTGATTATGTTTTGTGGGCATATCATGTTAAGTGGAGTGTAAGTATGAAAATTTTATAATCATGTGTAGTAAAAATATTTACAGGTGTAATTGAGATTCTAATTCAGTAATAAGATGTTATTTGGAAATAAGTTGGTTCAAGAAATAAAGACAATTAAAAAATTTTAATAATAAATGAAAAATGATAAATAATGATTATCAATAATAAATTTTGAAAAGTTTCAAGAAAGTTAAACGGTAAAAGGTTATGAATGGGTTAAATGAGTGTTGATGCAAATATTATATGATAATGTATATACAAATTTTAATTAGTTGTCAATTGTAATTAGTTATTATGTGGCTATTGTGGGGGTGGCCTGTGCTCTCACAAGTAGCGAAATGGGTTGGGGGTAGCAGTGAGTGTTACCTCCATCGGAGGCCAAACTGGCGATAAATGTGCGGCACACCTTACCCGTGTAAAATAAAAATTTTACACACATTACTAAATAACGTGTCGCACATAATGAGATTGATGTGGAACAGGCAGTTAAATTAAAGTTAGATTTCCTCGACTTTTCGGGCGGTTACTGCCTTACCAGCACTAACCGTGGTTTTGGCTAGCGGCCAGCTATGGTCATACCAAGTCCCTTGACCATAGCTGACTTGAAATTGGTACAGATTTGAAATTTAATGGGGGGATAATTAGAGGAAATCTCCGGAACTATGGAACAGCGGCTGCCACTCTATTCGAGGAGGAACAGCAAGACCGGTGGCAGATCCGTTTTTAAGGATGTATGATTTATAACAAGAACATTATGATGTTCACTACTTTAAAAACTTAATAGCGGAAGCAGAGACACGGAGAGGCAAAACCCTGCTCCAAAATATACAGTCTCTGTGGAAGCGAATGGGCGCCACAGTCCAACATAATCTGAAATAGAGTGTGTGGCTGGGAGGTGACGCAAAGGAGTCACGAATTTAAAGTTTATGACATAAAAGTTTTTGCTTATTCAAAGTTTAATTCAAATAAAACTGCTTGTGCTCTGTTCAGGTAACTAGCTGCTTGGATATTTAAAAATAAGGTGTTCATGCTATAATTTTAAGTGTATTATTTTATTGTTGTCTGTTAGATAAGCATTGATAAGAATATGTAATTGTATTATGTGCGTATTTGTTTAAGCAAATAAGTAAATCGTCTGGCAGGTTAACATAAGCATCAGAAGCAGAAAAAAGGGGAAACAATGAGGTGAGAAGGGAGAATAAATAAAAATAAATATGTATCTTCCATGTAATTTGTTCAATTTTAAGATGTATTTTCATGGTGTTAGGAGGATCAGCTGATCAGCTATAACGTCACTGATATATTGGTTTGTAAATGTTACAAGTAATTAATGTTTAATGTACTACAGATATTTTGAAGTAAAGATAAAAAGAATATGAGAAATAAAATAACAACAATTTATGCAAATTAATAAAAGATAATTGATGGGTGATAAATGTTTTATGAGACAGGTAGACCTGTCCGAATTGAATTAAAAGTTGAATTTGAAATGATAGAGATGAATATGATGTAATGTTGTTTTTGAGTTGATGTGATGTAACAGAGTTGGTGAAGTATTAATGTTGACACAGTGGTAATGGAGACTTTATGTAGATTTTGAGTGACATATTGTTGTTTTTATAGTTAATGAGGTTATTTTGTGTATTTGTAGTAATGTAATGAGATTGAGATTTTTGGGGATGGCAATTTTGTATTAGGGGGTAGTGTCATGTAGGAGTCCGCAACAAGGGTTGGGACGGGATAGGGTTAGCTTTTAGTGGGGAAGGGGCCGCCTTAGGTAGAATCCGGGCCGACAAATAAGGGAATTGAGTTTTTTTGGGGGCGGGGAAACACGTATCCTATACAAAGGGTTAGAGAGTATTTTATATGTAGAGAAGACGGCGAATTGTGTTAAATGATAAGTTGTGGCTTAGAGTGTCCTGATTAGTAGATGTTTTGGTAGAGATGGGTGTCATGTTACTAAAAGTTGTAGGTGTTGGAGTCAAAGAGAAAGTTCATATGTGTATATAGATCTAATACAGAAAAACGAGAATAAATAATTTACATCACCTTCAGTAGATTAAAGTAGGATTGTTAAGCAAAAAGAGGAATTTATAATAAAGAATATACAATTGTTTATTTTTTTTCAACCAGTGACAGAAGTTTGATAAAATTTGAAAATAATGTAAAGTCAAGAATTGTTTATTCTAAATAATTTAAATGTCAACTTGATTATTATATTAATATTTTGTTTGTTTTAAATATTTTATGTTACTATGTTTTGTATTTCAAGTTAGGATATTACAGATGTTCAAGGTGTTTTCAGAAATCATACATAACATATGTAGGTCAAGGGTTTTGGACTTGACCTAGTTACGATCAGCTGATGAGGTCATACACCTACTAAGCTTGTATAGTAGGAATCCAATTTTAATTTGTTTCAAACCAATATTTGAATAATTTTAATAAATGTTATTTAATAAATAAATGCAATAAAATTTTTTTAATGAATAAATTTAAATTTTTTTTGGAATTTTAAAATTTTGAAAATTTTAATTTTTTTGAAACAAAAAAAAAAACTTGATTTTTCGGCTGCCAGCGAGTGAATATTTTAGATGATGATTCTTTTATTATGTGTGTATTAACCATGTTTCTTTTATTGTATTGCATTATATTGGTAGACTATAAGTGATTCTCCTGTTAGAGTAAGGATGTGTTTATATTATTAGAAATGTCTAGGTTAAGTTATTTGAAACAAAAAATTAGAAAAAACAAGGAAGAGAATTTTTTGGTAAAAGATTTTTTTTTGAATATTGAATTTTTTAAATTTTTGATAAATTTTAAAAGGAAGTTTTATTTTTAATGTGTTATGATAACCTGTAACGTGAGTGTGTGTGAGCCCAGTATCTGCTAAAGGCAGCCCAGCTTGCAAAAAGGGGAAACATATCGGCGGAGGATCTGGAATAATTTTAGCCAGGGATTGAGGATTTTTGGGGGTAGCATGTTAGAAGGCGAGGCGCGCTGTGGTGCGAGTCTGATCGATTTCTCGGTGTTGGGATCTCTTACGGAGAAGTCCAGTGATCTCGTTCAGATGAGTCCATGGTCGCTGAGCCAGGGGGGTCATGTACCCATGAGAGTAAGAATCAGGGGGTTGTTGGCACCAGTTCCTCACCAGTCCTCTTCGGGGTTATCGATGAGATTTCTTCTGTCGTGCACAGCAGAATTCTCATCGAGGGGGTATTGTAGCGGGTCAATTTTTGGGTGTTTTATTTAAATCGTTTGGGGCAATTATATAATTTTATTTATTTCGTTTTCGGGCGGGTTTGTATAAAATATTACGAAATAAATGTGTTATTGTGCAACTTTATTTTCCAAGCAACAGCACGATGTTGAGAAACAGCTTTTGGAACAAAGGCGCTGCGCAATTTCAGTGGTGTAATGCGGCAGAGGAATTTGCATCTCCCCAAAATTCTCAGAAATCTGTACTGGTGTGGCAGTGCACACACGTCACTACTCGCGCATGAGCGCACACCCAAGCGATGTTGAAAAACCAAGATGGCTAGAGAGAATAATATTCATAGAATAATAAAATTCTTCTCCAAAACTTTGCGGAAGCACTGTTGTAAGTCCCACCCACTTTTATGACATCAGGCAGTGCCTGGTTGAAATCGTCTGCTATCGTCATTCCAACAACTACATGACTAGCATGAGGCGAAACTGTGACGACTACATACAAGGCATTGATGTCCGTCGTTTTGACAAAAAATGCTCCTGGAGTGGGGAACTGAGAGACGCTGCCAGTCTTGGGTCGACTCACGCTTGTGCTGGTCGCCCGTCAACCGGACTCAGAAACAAAATTTTTTTTAAAACTGATATAACAGGGAAATAGCCGAAAAAGTTTATGTGACCGCGGTCGGGAAAATGTAAAACAACATCAGACACTTTTTGAACACTTTCACACGAAATTAGAAAAGAACAATGGATGTGCGCGAAGACCACGTGGCCGGGGGTTATTTCGTTTATTGAAAGTAAGGGTAGGGGGTTTTAAAAGAGTATGGGGTATTAAAGAAATTAAAATTAATTTAAGTGAGAATGGCAGGCTGGGCTCTCTTGTTTAATGTATGTAAGTAGTAGAAAATAAGAATAGTATATAAGACGTAATGATTACACAACTTGTAAAATCATAATATTTTGAAAGTATGTAAAATCTATATTTGGAGAAAAAGTATCAATTTAAAATCTTTTGAGTAATAAAAGAAAACTAATTTCTCTTCCAAGATGCATTGTATAAGTTCTTCACACAACCTTGAAAATTACGCTTGTATCCCAAAGTACGTATGAGATCCTGGACCCAAGAACACGCAAAACAGTGTGTAAGTTTTTTTTATTATGGTATAGTTTTTATAAGTTAATTAAATGGTGATAAATACATAATTTCACAATATGTGTGTGTTAGCGATTTCACTGAGCAGACAACTAGCGCTCTTGCCATATGTGCAATTCAGTAAACTGAACAGAGGCAGGAACCATTTGAACGCTCCAGTCGTCACCGCTGAAAACACCAATCTAACTTATTAATTCACAAATTTAATTGTTTTCAAAAAACAATTTGGCGCCACCGAGGATTCACAACCCCTATGAAATTACAGGTAGGTTGTACTGATAATTGTGACAACGCTACGGACTTCGGTAGCAACAACCATTAATGTAACGACAGGTGTGAGACGAACACACCACTCTAACACTTTCTACACATAAAAAACAGGTGTACACATTTTACAGATACGCACCACACATTTATATCGTTACAGATTGGCTTCCATCGCGGAGCTTAAATAAAGACGAGGACGTCTTCTAGTTCGTTACAACATGCATCAGACATGTGTTGAACTGTAGGCTGCTTTTGTAAGATAGGATCCCATACTGAATTAATTGTGATTTTATATTATTCTAATATTTATATTACTCATGTAAAGGAGGAATATTTATACATATATATTGTTACATGACATTTTTACCATGCCCTTGTAACATAAATATACTTGATTATATTAATAAAAAAGTACCAAGAAACATAAGATTTTTAAGAAATCAGTAAAGAAAGACTTGATTGAATATGGTTTATTTTAATTGTTTAATGTATGTTAACGAAGACTGTGATAGTTGTGTTTATCATAGTTAAATGATGTCAATGATGATAAGTAAGAAGGACACTGTTAATGAACTTACTTATGGAATTTTGTTTTATTTGTGCAGACTGTAAATTTATAAATACAGTCAGTTAAGGGGAATTATAATATATTACTAATAGTTATTAGTAATTAGTTTGGGTCACATTAATTAATATTATATATGATAGTGTTAATATGGTAATAGTAAAAAAAAGAATAAATGAAGTTGAAATAGTTAACAGTAAATGAGAGTAATTATTGTAGCGGGTCATTTTTGGGTGTTTTTATTTTTAACCGTTTGGGGCATTATTATATTGTTACTTATTTCGTTTTCGGGCGGACTGGTATAATAAATTTGAAAAAACTGTAATTGTATTGTGCAACGTTATTTAACAAGCAACAGCACGAGGTTGAGAAACAGCGTTTGGAACAAAAGCGACGCGCAATTTCAGTGGTGTAACACGGCAGAAGAATTTACCTCCCCCAAAATTCTAAGAACTCTGTGCATGTGTTTTGACGCCCGTATGCAACTCAGCCGGGCGGGGATCGGCACTGACGCCGTGAGTGACACCGCAGTTGAGACCAACATGGCGCTGGGACGAGAAGTTATTAGTTCTAAGTGACCGGCTACCGGAAAACAGCGTCAAACTCCGCCTACTGTGAGCGACATCAGCAGAGCAGATGCCAATATCGGCCTCTGGACACACACACATGCCAGTTATAATCCATGCATAAAATGGTTATGCCACCGCAATTAATCACCAACGGCGACTAAAACCGGATGGCCGTGACTGCTCATTTCCCGCGACTCGAGGAAAGCACATTGTCCAGTTCGTCACTGACTGTGTCGGCGCCGACACGCGAGCTAAATATGCTCATACAATTTTATTAGTATTTGATAATGAAAGTGAAGTAGTCATTTTCTAAAACCAGTGACAGGATGGGAGGATAGTTGTAGAACAATAATAACCAAATTTGTGATTCAGTTTCGCCCTTTTCGAGACGTTTTCGACCTACCGCGGGCTGGCCACGAGGTCACAGAAGAACGCGTTGCCGGTAGTGATCTAAAATCATGTATTCAATTGGGTAATTGGGGTTTTATAATGGAATGGGAGTAGTGAGTGTGCAATGCTGGGCTGAATTAAGTGTATATGTGTGTGAATGAAGTTATATAATTGTCCATGATAAGGTAAGCGATAGTCAGTAAGGTGTAAGAGTTCCACAATATGTAACAAGAAGATTTAACATTTCAACATTTCTGAGTAATAAAGAAAAATCTGATTTCTCTTCCATACAATTGAGAGTTAAATTCTTTCAATGCCTTATTTCGTTATATGTATCGTCAGAGTTCGTCGAACGAAATGGGTTAGTCCACACTATGCGATCCGGCCAGATCAAAGTCGTAAGGTAAGTGGAAGTGTTAACTTAATTTGAATAAAATAATAATACCGAGAAAAAGGTAAAAGTTACAATTGGTGGATCGGCCGGCGATACCGAGAAGAAAGGTAAAAGTTACAATTGGTGTGGCGTGACGAGGATTTAATATAACTGTGTAGCGGGTCAGTTTTGGGTGTTTTTGTTTTAACCGTTTGGGGCCTTTATGTTTTTATTCAGTTCGTTTTCGGTCGGGAGCTTTATAAAACATTGCGAAATAATTGTATTGTGCAACGTATTTGTCCGTACAACAGAACAGTGAAACAACGCTATAAGACGCAGTTGTTGTCGAGGAATGCGGCAGAGAATTTGTACCCCCATAAAATTCTGAGAACTTTGTACCTGTGTGTGGCAGCGCACATACGCAACTGCTCAATCACGCTCAAAGGACGCTCTAACAAAAAACCAAGATGGCTAGAGAGAATAATATTTGTCGTCTTCTCCAAGATCTTGCGGAAATGCTGTTTTAAGTCCGGCCCACTTAAATGACATCAGCAGAGCCAAGCCCAATATTAAGCTCTGGTCATCCACATATACCAGCTCTATGCCACGCATAAAATGGTTACACGACAGCAGGAACAAGGAGCGACGACGAAAACATCATGGCATGGAAGAACAACTTCCATGCAGGAACAGGTAGTTGTACCTGTTACGTACACAGCCATACAGTCAACAGGACGCCAACACCGCTACAGACAATGACCGTTTGGTTTAGGCCCCGGTCGGTGGTGTTCTAAATACGCCTAACTCAATCATATCGTTAATACCGACCGGGACCCGAGGAATTGACTATGTTATAGACGAGTGCAGTGCAGTGGCCGTTGAAAAGCAGTTAATAACGAATAATGTAACCGGGAAGGCACGTGTTCGGTCGACCTCGCGCCATATAAAATGAGACGGGAACTTGTAAAGAATAAATATTTCGCTCGTGTATCTAATATTGGTTAAGGGTGTTTTGATAAATTAAAATAAATATATGTGAGAGTGTGTGGCAAAGCTGGGCGGCTTTCTGTGTGTATTTTTGTTTGCCGTTTATGTTTGTGTACTAGAGAAAAAGATAAGGTAAGCCATAGTTAGTAAGTTCAGTTACAAGCAAGGTGCAATAGCGCACAACATGTGACTCATGTAAAACCTATATATGGAAAACGTATAAATTCAATATTGCTGATCAATAAAAGAAAAATAATTTCTCTTCCAAAAAATTGAGATTTAAATTCTTTCAAAACCTTATTTCGTTATATGTATCGTCAGAGTTCGTCGAACGAAATGGGTTAGTCCACACTATGCGATCCGGCCAGATCAAAGTTGTAAGGTAAGTGGGAGTTTTAATCTGAATAGTTTTAATAATACCCAAATTAAGAAAGTTACAATTGGTGCCGTGATCTCCAGGATTTAATATAACTGAAGAGGGGTTATTTTAACACCGGCCTACATCTGACAATGCATAGCGAAGTAGGGTTATGAAAGCAAATTGATTTGGTAAAATATCAGTTTTGAAATAAAATTACTAATTGACAGTTGTTACGTAAGAAAAAATAGATAAAGTAAAAATGTCCGAGAATACAGAAAAAAGTAGTATAATAAATTCAATTAGGAGTGAAAGTGGCCTTGAGTCGCAATCGCTGGAGGAAAGTGGTATGTTGAGGGGGGAGACGGGTGCTGTTACAGAAACAGCTGGCGGCAGTAATGTAATAGTTCATTCCACTCCGATTGCGTCTCAACCACAACCAAACGAAATATACGTTGATTCGGGGATTCAATTGACCCCCGTTTCAATTAATAAAAGTAAACAATCAGAGGAAACAAATATGATGAGTGTTATGCTCAGCCAATTCGAGAGAATGAATAGTAATTTCAATGCAATGAATAGTCGTTTTGATGATAATGATATAATTTTAAACAAGATGAAAAGTGACTTTAATAATAAGTTAGATGAACAGAGAATAAAATGTGAACAACAGAATATTCAGCTTCAGCAAAATATAAATATAAAATTTGACGAGTTGATAAATAACATACAAGACAAGAGTGTATGTCTTGGAAATGCCAATGAAATGACAAAAATTAGTTCGAATAAAGTAGAACAGAATAAGAATAATACAAACGAAAGTTGTAATGACAGTGTTGTGTTAGGCAATGAATTAATAAATAATAATGATGATAATAATAAAGAGAATAATAATGTGTTTGAGAAATTGGTATCAGAAAGTGATACGGTAAAAATAAAGAATGAAAGTATAGAATGCAGTGATTATGAGATGTTAATGTGTGTCAGTGAGTTAGAGAGAGAGAGAGAAAAAATAGTGTTGTAGTAGAGTGGGGACAGAGGGCAAATTTTCCCTTTATTATTTATGATGTTTATGATGATTTATTGAGTCCACAAGTGTTGTGGTTGAAGGGCAAGAGTCCCGTATTGGTAGATGAATTGAGGTGTTTATTTTTGTGGAGTAATTGTGTACCCTCTGTCCGGAATAATTGTGAGAGTGTAATGTGGTGTTATGAAGAGAGAGAAGTAAATAGAGAATGGTATGTAACAGAATTATATAATTTGAATAGAAAGTATGATGAATGGAAAGAAGGCTTAGAAATATATTTGAATAATAATGATTACAATGATTTGGAAAAAATAATTAGACCGATAGTGAATGAATGTAATGACGGAGACTTAACAAAAATACCTAACGTAGACTGGTTTAATGAGTATTCTGGTAAAATGAGTGAATTTGGTTGTTCTGGTTATGACACACAAAGTAACCATTTGTTTGTAAATAAAAAGCAAAAGTGTTATTTAGAACCAAGATTAATTTTTGACGATGGTGGCTGAACTAGAATATCAGTGTATAGACCTTGTTAGATACTGCAAATTCTGGTAATGACCTTGCTGATTTGGACATCTGAAGTGAGATACACTTGAACAGTTTTGACGTATATTTTGTAAATAATATTGAATTCATTTGTGTGTATTGTGAAATGTAATGTGTATATGTTTTAAAAAAATGTTGTATTAATAATAATAATATTATTAATATTTTTGCACTCTAATTAAATAACAAAATAATTATGAAGACAATAGTTAATGAGTTGTAGAATGTTGATAATAATTGAGATATGTTATTTTAATAATCAAATGAATATTTAATTTTAATAATAAATTGAATTAAATAAGTGGAGATGTTTAGATAGTGTGATTGAATATTATGTGTTTGAATTTTATAAGGTAATTAAATTGTTTGGTGAGATTTTGATTTAATAATAATTAATAAATAAATAAATGTTAAATGGTTTATTTTGTGGAACATAATGATTAAAAATATGTATTAATAATAAATTTAGAATTTTTGAAAATCTGATTGCAACACAGGATAAATTCATCATGATGATAAATAAAAAGAGTTAATGAAACATTTTAAATAATAATGTTTATAAATTTTTATATAAATTATTTAAAAGAGAATTGTTTGTTTGATGTATGCTAATAATCCAGGTTTATTGCTATTTGTGCAATCATTTTATTGTTGTGTGGTAGATATAGTTGTTGATAAAATGTATTTTTATTATGTGTGTAATTTTTTTTTAAAGCCAATCATTAGACGCCTGGCAGGCAATCAACATAATAGAAGTAAGTGTTGATAATGTATTACATGTATTTGTTCAATTTTAAGATGTAGTTTCATTGTGTTTTTATTATGTTAGGATATCAGCTGCTCAGCAATACCATGTCACTGGTATAGTGGTTTGTAAATGTTACAAATAATTAATGTTTAGTGTACTACAGATATTTCGAAGTAAAGATAAAAAGAGTATGCAGATTAATAAAAGATAATTTATGGGTGATAAATGTTTTATGGGACATGCAGACCGGTCCAAATTGAATAAAAAGTGAATGTGAAATAGTAGAGATGAATATAATGTAATGCTGTTTTTGAGTTGATGTGATGTAACAAAATTTTGAGAAGTATTAATGTTGACACAGTAGTTGTAGAGACTTTATGTAGAGTTTTGAATGATCTATATTTATGTTTATAGTTAATGAGGTTAATTTGTGTATTTGTAGTGAGGTAATGAGATTGAGATTTTTGGGGATGGCAATTTTGTATTAGGGGGTAGTGTATTTGGGGAGTCCGCAACAAGGGTTGGGACGGGATTAGAATAGATTTTAGTGAGGAGGGGCCGCCTTAGGTAGAATCCGGGCCGCCAAATAAGGGAATTGAGTTTTGGGTAGGGGAAACACGTATCCTATGTACAAAGGGTTGGAGAGTATTTTTTTTATATATATGTAGAGAAGGCGGCGTTTTGAGTTAAATGGTAAGTTGTGGATTAGAGTGTTTTGATTAGTAGATATTTTTGATAGAGTTGGGTGTCATGGGAGTTGCAGTTGATGAATATTAGAGTCAGGGGGAGAAAGTTTATATATGTATAGAAATCTCATACAGAAAAACGAGAATAAATAATTTACATCACCCACAGTATATTAAAGTAAGATTGTTGAAAAGGCAGAGGAATTTATAATAAAGAATATATAATTGTTTATTTTTTTGTTTCAACCAGTGACAGAATTTTGATAAAATTTGAAAATAATGTAAAGTCAAGAATTGTTTGTTTTAAATAATTTAAATGTCAATCTGTTTATTATGTATAATAATATTTTGTTTGTTTTAAATGTTTTATGTTACTATGTTTTGTATTTCAAGGTAGGATATTACAGATGTCAATGTGTTTTCAGAAATCATATATAACATATGTAGGTCAAGGGTTTGGTACTTGACCTAGTTATGATCAGCTGATGAGGTCATACACCTACTAAGCTAGTATAGTAGGAAGCCGATTGTGATTTGTTTGTTTAATTAATTCAAACTAATATTTGAATAATTTTAATAAATGTTATTTAATAAATAAATTTAATAAAAATCTTTTACTGAATAAATTTAAATTTTTTTTTGAATTTTAAAATTTTGAAAATTTTAAATTTTTTTGGGAAAAAAAAAAATTTTTTTTGATTTTTCGCCTGCCAGCGAGTGAATATGTTGAGTAATGATTATTTTATTGGGTATGTGTTAATGATGTTTCTTTTATTGTATTGCTTTATATTGGTAGGCTATAAATTGTTCTCATGCTAGAGTAAGGATGTATTTGTATTAATAGGAATGTTTAGGTTAAGTCATTGAAACAAAAATTAGAAAAAAGAGGAAGAGAATTTTTTGGTAAAAGATTTTTTTGAATATTGCATTTTTTGAATTTATAATAAATTTTAAAAGGAAGTTTCTATTTTAATGTGTTATGGTAATATGTAATGTTAGAGTGTGTGAGCCCAGTATTTGCTAAAGGCAGCCCAGCTTGCAAAAAGGGGATCCATATCGGCGGAGGAGCTGGAATGATTTTAGCCAGGGGTTGAGGACTTTTGGGGGTAGTATGTTGAAGGGCGAGGTGGGCCGTGGTGCGAGTCTGATCGATTTCTCGGTGTTGGGATCTCTTACCGAGAAGTCCAGTGATCTCGTTCAGATGAGTCCATGGTCGCTGAGCCAGGGGGGTCGTGTACCCATGAGATTAAGAACAAGGGGGTTGTAGGCACCAGTTCCTCTCCGGTCCTCTTCGGGGTTATCGATGAGATTTCTTCTGTCATGAACAGCAGAATTCTCATCGAGGGGGTATTGTAGCGGGTCAGTTTTGGGTGTTTTTGTTTTAACCGTTTGGGGCCTTTATATGTTTTTATTCAGTTCGTTTTCGGTCGGGAGCTTTATAAAACATTGCGAAATAATTGTATTGTGCAACGTATTTGTCCGTACAACAGAACAGTGAAACAACGCTATAAGACGCAGTTGTTGTCGAGGAATGCGGCAGAGAATTTGTACCCCCATAAAATTCTGAGAACTTTGTACCTGTGTGTGGCAGCGCACATACGCAACTGCTCAATCACGCTCAAAGGACGCTCTAACAAAAAACCAAGATGGCTAGAGAGAATAATATTTGTCGTCTTCTCCAAGATCTTGCGGAAATGCTGTTTTAAGTCCGGCCCACTTAAATGACATCAGCAGAGCCAAGCCCAATATTAAGCTCTGGTCATCCACATATACCAGCTCTATGCCACGCATAAAATGGTTACACGACAGCAGGAACAAGGAGCGACGACGAAAACATCATGGCATGGAAGAACAACTTCCATGCAGGAACAGGTAGTTGTACCTGTTACGTACACAGCCATACAGTCAACAGGACGCCAACACCGCTACAGACAATGACCGTTTGGTTTAGGCCCCGGTCGGTGGTGTTCTAAATACGCCTAACTCAATCATATCGTTAATACCGACCGGGACCCGAGGAATTGACTATGTTATAGACGAGTGCAGTGCAGTGGCCGTTGAAAAGCAGTTAATAACGAATAATGTAACCGGGAAGGCACGTGTTCGGTCGACCTCGCGCCATATAAAATGAGACGGGAACTTGTAAAGAATAAATATTTCGCTCGTGTATCTAATATTGGTTAAGGGTGTTTTGATAAATTAAAATAAATATATGTGAGAGTGTGTGGCAAAGCTGGGCGGCTTTCTGTGTGTATTTTTGTTTGCCGTTTATGTTTGTGTACTAGAGAAAAAGATAAGGTAAGCCATAGTTAGTAAGTTCAGTTACAAGCAAGGTGCAATAGCGCACAACATGTGACTCATGTAAAACCTATATATGGAAAACGTATAAATTCAATATTGCTGATCAATAAAAGAAAAATAATTTCTCTTCCAAAAAATTGAGATTTAAATTCTTTCAAAACCTTATTTCGTTATATGTATCGTCAGAGTTCGTCGAACGAAATGGGTTAGTCCACACTATGCGATCCGGCCAGATCAAAGTTGTAAGGTAAGTGGGAGTTTTAATCTGAATAGTTTTAATAATACCCAAATTAAGAAAGTTACAACTGAAGAGGGGTTATTTTAACACCGGCCTACATCTGACGATGCATAGCGAAGTAGGGTTATGAAAGCAAATTGATTTGGTAAAATATCAGTTTTGAAATAAAATTACTAATTGACAGTTGTTACGTAAGAAAAAATAGATAAAGTAAAAATGTCCGAGAATACAGAAAAAAGTAGTATAATAATTCAATTATGAGAGAAAGTGGCCTTGAGTCGCAATCGCTGGATGAAAGTGGTATGTTGAGGGGGGAGACGGGTGCTGTTACAGAAACAGCTGGCGGCAGTAATGTAATAGTTCATTCCACTCCGATTGCGTCTCAACCACAACCAAACGAAATAGACGTTGATTCGGGGATTCAATTGACCCCCGTTTCAACTAATAAAAGTAAACAATCAGAGGAACTAGATATAATGAGTTTTTTACGAAAAATGGACAACAAATTTGACATGCAGAATAATGAATTAAATAAGCGTCTTGAGATTTTAAGTAACGAATTCAAAGAGCAGAAAATAAAATGCGAACAGCAGAATATTAAAAACGATATTATTTTTAATGAAATTAAAAAACAGAATATTCAGTTTCAGCAAAATATAAATATAAAATTTGACGAGTTGATAAATAACATACAAGACAAGAATGTATGTCTTGAAAATACCAATGAAATGACAAGAAATAGTTCGAATAAAGTAGAACAGAGTAAGAATAATACAAACGAAAGTTGTAATGACAGTGTTGTGTTAGGTAATGAATTAATAAATAATAATGATAATAATAACGAGAATAATAATGTGTTTGAGAAATTGGTATCAGAAAGTGATACGGTAAAAATAAATAATGAAAGTATAGAATGCAGTGATTATGAGATGTTAATGTGTGTCAGTGCGTTAGAGAGAGAGAGAAAAAATAATGTTGTAGTAGAGTGGGGACAGAGGGGAAATTTTCCTTTTATTATTTATGATGATTTAACGTGGTCACAAGAGTTTTTGAAGGGCAAGAGTCCCGTGTTAGTAGAAGATTTGAGTTTATTTTATTTGTATGAGTTTATACCCTCTGTGCGGAATGATTTTATAAGTATGAGATGGTGTTATGATGAGAGAGATTTAAATAGAGAATTGTTTGTTGAGAGAGAGATAGAGTTATATGAATTAAAGAGAGATTATGATGAGTTGAAAGAAATATTAGAAGTGTATTTAAACAAGAATGATTTAAGTGATAATACAAAAGTAACTAACCCGATATTGGAAATATTTACTGACGGAGATTTAACAGAAATACTTAACTTAGACTTGGTGAATGATTATTATGGTATAACGGATAAATTGAAATTGTTTGGTTATGACACACAAGACAACAATATGTGTGTCAATATAATTGAACAGTGCTATACAAAACCAAGATTAATCTTTGACGATGGCGGGTAGACTGTAAAACAATAAAAGACAATTAAACATTATGTTTTATGGTTGTTCGACATGGCAGATTTGGACAGAAGTGTGGAAAAAAATGGAACAATAATTAACAAGAGTTGTAAATAAAATCTAGTGAATTTATATGTGTGTATGTAGGATGATTGTTGTGATAATAATGTGGAAATATTTGCAATTTAAATAAACAAATAGAATTAATTTGGAAAACAAGTAATCAGAGAATTATAATTGTTTGGATGATAATGAATTCTATATTGTTAATAATTAATTTAATTAAAATAATTTGATATATTTTAAATATTTTAATTGATTATGTAAATGTTGTATAATTAAATTTTGTGTAAATTCAATTTGTTTTACGAGATGGAAATTTGGTAATGAATGATAAATTATTTAATTTAAATTAATAAATTTTGTGAAATGTTTCAGAGATGGTAGTGATTATGTTTTGTGGGTATATCGTGTTAAATGGAGTGTAAGTATGAAAATTTTATAATCATGTATAATAAAAAATGTTTACAGGTGTGATTGAGGTGTTAATGCAATAGTGAAATTTTGATGCAATCATTGTGTTGAATAAATATGATAATTAAAAAATTTTTTATAATAAGTGAAAAATGATATATAATGATTATTAATAATAAATTTTGAAAATTTCAAGACAGTTAAACGGTAAAAGGTTATGAATGGATTAGACGATTATTGATGCAAATATTATATGATAATGTATACAAAGATTTAATTAGTTGTCAATTGTAATTAGTTATTAAGTGGCTATTGTGGGGGTGGCCTGTGCTCTCACAAGTAGCGAAAAGGGTTGGGGGTAGCAGTGAGTGTTACCTCCATCGGAGGCCGAGCTGGCGATAAATGTGCGGCACACCTTATAAGTGTAAAATAAAAATTTTACACACCATACTAAATACCGTGTCGCACATAAGAATATTGATGCATAACAGGCAGTGAAATTAAAGTTTAGATTTCCTCGACTTTTCGGGCGGTTACTGTCTTACCAGCACTAACCGTGGTTTTGGCTAGCGGCCAGCTATGGTCATACCAAGTCCCTTGACCATAGCTGACTTGAAATTGGTATATATTTGAAATTCAATGGGGGGACAATTAGAGGAAATCTCCGGAACTAGGGAACAGCGGCTGCCACTCTGTTCGAGGAGGAACAGCAAGACCGGTGGCAGAACCGTTTTTAAGGGTGCATGATTTTATAACAAGAACATTATGATGTTCATTAACTTTTAAACTTAACTACTTAATTATATTCTTCTACTACCACATCAGGTAAGTTATTATCTTTTATACCCGTATTATTAAAATATTCATCTATCTTTCTTTCACAATGTAATTCACTTTTTTCATCTCTCTCAATATCTAACACCTGCACCAACCTTTCATAACCTCTATTGATCTCAAACATTTTTATTTCTGTTTCTCTCATTACAACACCTCTCATAACCACACTGAACTCTCTCATTCCATGCAAAGGGCACCATTAAATACCTATTACCTCTACCAGGTAAACCACAAAAAATTAAGGGACCATCCGAAGACACCTCGTCTTCCACACCATCACCAGAGGAAACTCTGTCCTCATAAAATACCTGTTAACCTTCCACGTCACAATACACTTGGGAAAAATCTGCCCTCTGCCCCTCTAAACTCTCTACACACACTCTCATATCCTCATCAATACTTTCTCTACTCACAACCTTACACTCTAACACCACGTTTTTAATTTCACCACTGTTATTACTCATTAACTCATTGTTATAATTATCGCTACTACTCACCTTGTCTACCGCCACCTGTTTTGCATCTAAACTACTACCACCGTTAATACATGTCTCTCCGTTATTTTCACTGATTTTTCTCTTACCTGTATTTATCACCCACACTCCCATTCTCTCAATATTCTGTTCTAATTTACTAACGTTACTGGTAAATATCTCCTTGGTTTTCTCGATATTTTTATTGATTTCTTTTATATGGTTTTTTAACTCGTTATTCTGCTTTTTCAACTCATTGAAATTACTTTCACATTTTATTTTCTGTTCATGTATTTCACTACTCAATTTATCAAATTTTTTGTCAAAACAATTATTTAATTCATCAAATTTCTTACTGTTATCATTAGACATTTGTTTATTTTGGTTAGCCATCAGTTCAATTTCCCCCATTATCTCACGCAACCAGTTTTCAGTTTTATTATCGTCTTTAGCCGAGACGGGAGTTGAATGAACTCTCGCCTCGTCCATAACAGCTGATTCTGTCCAGCTTTCTTGATTTAATATATGGGTCTCTGACTGAATTTCTGATTCACTTATAACAGTTGAGTCAGACAAACTGACTTCGTTCTCTGTATTTTCCATTTTTTATAAATTTAATCAGTCTCTATTATTTATAACTTTGTTATTAGTTATTATATAACTTATTTATTATCTAAACAAAATCTCAAAACTTAACTCTTTAACTGTATTTTACGTCTTAACCTCTATTCACACATCTCGTAATTTTGAAATATTTCTATTACAAAATCCGCCTACTATCACCACCTATTTCGTACTTCAAATTAGGCCTAAACTCATATGAATTATTAATTCATCTGAGTTATCCTGGCAGGGTCGCCAATTGTTACTTTCTACACTTTTTACTTACCTTATGCTCACGCTAATCTGCCTTACCGCTCACAGAAGATCCCCCAACTTTAATCGGTCGCCACGATTTTTTATGGTTCAAAAATCGAAACCTTTATATTAAACTTTTTTCCAGATTCGTTAAGCGAAATCCTCCATACTGGATAGGTGATGGTAATATGGCGTAATAATTAGCTTAACACATCGTTACGCTATTAATTCATTTTATTATCATTAATTTCGGTCTTACGTTCTCCTCCACTTATAAATTTCATTAAACTCTTTATCTCAAGTTATAATTTAAAAAACATTCTTGTAAAATTACCTTGATTTTAATTTTTTAAAATAGTGATTTGATAGCTTTACTTTTTCTCATTTTAAACATACACCTACACAACAACAAAAAATAAATGTTTCAACTAACTTATTCTACATTATTATTTTAGTTTATTAAGGCGGCCCAGCAATGCCCACGCACAACTCACATACCAATTTTAAAACCCCATTTGTATTTATTTAATAGATCTCATTCATTTAAAGTTGATGTTTTAAAGAATACTGTTACTTGTGGCAGTCATCTCACCCGACCGCGTGTCGCGTGTCATATGCAAAGTCCGTTTTAGTTGTCCATAAAGTCGTTGATGTTATATTTTTTCCTTTTAATCACACACTACTTGCACTGTTCATTCTTAAAATCGTTTCATCACTCCATGATTTGTTACTTTACATTTGAAAAAATTTACTGTTGCGTCACGGTTGATATTCTGCCGGGCTCGGCTGAGATTGAGTCAAGACTGATTTCTTTACATGCGGGCGGAAACCACGGCCCTCCTTGCTGCTCAATTTCGTTGTTGTTCATAGCCTTTGTTACTAAAGGCTTAGTAGTTGTTCAGGTAACACGTGTTATTCGTGGGTGTTGGCAGTGGACGAAATCTAGTGTTCACCGGTTTCGTCACCAAGGTACGCAAGACTTCCGTCTTGCCGAAAGCACATAGTATAAAGAATTCATCATCAGGCCATGTTGGTTTTTTGCTTCTTGGCGTCGTCTGCACGCATGCTGGTGTTAGCGCGTGTTGCTCAACTCGACAATTCTGGGAATTTTAATGCGCGGTTGCACCTTGACACATTCCATCACCCAGCTACAGCGTACCGTTTCTTTGTTTGAACAAAACTTCTACGCAAACACGTGTCTGGCCACACAGATGAAAATGAACTTACCCAAAACTAATAAAAATAAAAAGCCCCTCATTTTAGCCCCGTTACAGTGCGTAACATGTTAAAATACTTTATTATGCTTTGAATAAATAAAGCACTGACACTTCTGGAGACGCTAACGGACAAATTAAAAGTTTGGAGGAATGAGTTGTGTGACAATGTCATTACTAAGGCAGAGTAGGTATGTAATGAATGGAGTGTCAATATAACAAAAAGGATAAGAAGGAACCGCACGATGGCACGGGAGTATGCAGACGATTCTGCATTAACCGTCTGGTAAGAAATGTGACGTTCTCTAATAGAAATCTGGACAAACTGACAGTTGAAATTTCAAGCCGTTTCTCTAACATTAAAGAGTTAGAACGCTTTGGGTTCCTCTGTAAATGTGAGGCGTACATAAATGATGGAGATATACATTTTAAGGAACAGCTTTCCCAAATCAATATTAAGTGCACAGTGCTTGCAAAACTGTATCTACATGACCTAAACAGTGAAGAATTGTTCAGTGACTTGGAAAGATGTCATACTTATATTTAAAAGGGAAATAGTTAAAGTAGAACAAAAAGCCTTTACACCTCAGGGACCGCTACAATACTTTTCTTCAATGAGATTAGAAGCCTACAAAACACTAGCAACAGCTTTAAAGTTTTTTCTTACTTTACCAGTGTCTGTCTCTTCTTGTGAAAGATCATTTAATAAGCTTAAATTGATTAAATTGTACCTACGATCAACAATATCTCAAGACAGGGTATCAAATCTAGCGATACTTTCAACTGAAAATGACATTGCTTCGTCTTTAGATTATAGTGATTTAATAACTCACTTTGCAGCAATTAAGACCAGGAAAGTTACATTTTAAAATGTCTCGTTATTAAATTTTAAAAATAAATATTAAGTATTTATTAATAGAAGACGGAACCATTAACCTGTAATGGTAAGCGATTTATTTTATAATTTTTAATGTAATTCTTTGTTTAACTTTATGTTGCTTTAGGGTATTGTTTCGACGATGTGCTTTAGACCTACAAGGAATCTGCACGTTTATTAGAACATTTTTACGTTATACATTTTTTATATTACATTTTTTTATTCTACATTTGTTAATAATAAATGTATACAAACTGAATACTGGTAATATTATAATATGTGACTTCTTAATTTTGACTTAACAAATATTGTTAAGACGTTTGCTGGATGTGCTTTCATACAAAAATCTACACATTTGCATTTATTAAGTACTTTGTTCACTGGATGAGCCTTCAGTTTTGCTCTTTTGTCCCCCTTTAATTGTGAAGGTGAGTCGGCTGACAATGTCCTTGCCCCAGGCACCAAAAAGCCTAGGCCACTGTCAATATCCTATAAACTTCATTCTTATCTTTAAAGTTGTACACGTGAAAGAACAAAAATAATGTTAAAAATTTATGAGTAGTAGAATTAGAAGAATTCAATGGTAGAATTACATTGAAATATCATCACACAATGCCTTATTGCACACTACATCATACTAAATGATACCAAAATATTTTCTTAGTTTAATGAACCACCAAACATTGAACAGACCACTTTTCCTGTCACAGCATACAACCTACCTTAAGTATGTATGAATATTGTTTAAATGTACATTTACAGTTACAATTTTTCTACAGGAATTTCCTCACACCCCTTGAATTAGTTCCCCTATTATTTGAATTATTATTAAAATTACGAATACATGGCAATGATCACAGTTATATATCACTGATACCAAATCTGTTGCCTCTAATTCTGATCTATGAAACTTTTAAAATGACCGACTGATATTAATTTTTCAACCTGGAAATAGCTGGGAGTCAAGGTAGGGCAGAATGAACTGCTACACTACACTTTAATGTTCACAAGTGAAACTTTCAGTCACCACAAGCTCATTAAGGTAACAAATTCCTGCTAAGCAGTCACTGTTCATTGTCACAAACTCAGCACTTGTTTGTTCCCTAAAATGAAGAGAAATATTCACAAATATTATTTCGTTTTACTTGTCACAAATTACTAATACTTGAATTAAAACAAAAAAACAAAAACAAAACATTCAGCATATTTTAGGAACTGAGCCAATGAGGTAATGGAAATATAAGCCTATAGTTTCAAAGATGACCAAACTTCATTTGATGTTAACGAGCAATCTGGAGGCTGCCAGCAGGCAAGAAACTTAGTGTTATAAGCAAATATCATGTCTGATGGTAAACAATCAACTAACCATTACAGAAAGAGAAAAAGTAACTCAATTTGCTTACAGTTCAACACAAGCATGTTTGAGCGAAGAAATCTGGATACGTGCTGCCAACTGTGTGCTCAAGTTCCTGTGATTTGAGCAGCAAAATCTCTTGTTCAACATTCCCCAATACATAGTAATTTATGGGAATGAGGATCCAGACTGTATGAAGAAGGTTATCATTTCCAATAGTCTTGGGTCTATGGATATGACCTGGAAAAAAAACGACAGTCAGACTCCTGTGTGATGAAGGCAAAAAAAAAAACCAAAATAGAAATGAAACACAGTGAAAGGGATGTTGAGTTTTTTAAACTACTGTAGGCTAATTCATCAGAAACATCTACAAGATTTAACAAGAAATTTTACCTGGAAGTCTATCTTTTTTTTCTTTGACAGTCATAATAGACAAGATAATGGGAGGTAGAAGGCTGGTATCCACATCACAACTTTGCCAACCCACACATCTGACTGTATTTAGGGCTCTTTGCCAAGCAGAGAATTCTCTCATTTTTCAGGCTCTTTGCTTCCTAGGTATAGCTGCACATAACTTCTGGTTACTTCCTATGCTAAAGGTGGCATAAGAAATACCTAATCTGACAGTAGAAAGTATATTGTGTCACAAGTGATTAACAACTGTTGATAATAATAAGACTTCACAAAACAATGTTTCCAACAACAGAAGAATTATTATTAAATATAGTGTGTGATCTCACAGTATTTGATAATAAACCAGTAATTGCAATATGATATCAATAAGTGATGTAAAATATTTTACAAGATTAAGTTTTGATGAGACTACATACTTGTGCAAAGAAGTGTGGTAATCTGTCGCAATTATTTGTTTCCAAAAATTATACCGTGCTTTACATCACAGGTAGGCACCTAGTGTAAGCAAATGAAATGATGAGAATCGATTAATTTAATTAATTTTAGTTCAATTTTCAAGTCTTTATCTTAATGCATTTAGAAGATATGCAATTTGAACAGTAAGTACAATGCGCAATTAGCATTTGGCGCCTGATTTGCTCAAACGCAACACAGCTTTTAACACTTGTACAGTACACATTAAGTGACATTTCAATAACGACTGCATTTAATAATGACTTTATAATTACCATAATCAGTGTTTCTGTAAACAGCCTTATTTAATTATTTTTATTTATTTATACACACTTAGGATTTTGTATCATGTGTCATCACCAACATCTTATAATTTATAATCATTGTGACATATAGTAATATAGGTTACACTGTGCAATTCATTTTCCACAAGTGAAATATATATAGATAGTTCATCATATGGGTGAAATTAAAAAACAAATTAAAAAAAAAACAGCAAGGAGTCCTAGTCAAAGAGACCTTCTTTATGGAAGCAGTTGACAAACAAACAGGCCTCTCCAAATGGGGCAATAAATCCATCAAGCGAACTATACACTACCCTGACTTTCTTACCCTCCTTTGTTACATTGCCATAACTGGCAGTTGTGAAATTTTCTTCTCCAAGGATACACATGTTATTACAATCTTTAAAGTGGCTGAAAAACATGTAATAACGTACTGCAACCAATCCTATTAAAGTAATAAAACAATAAAAATAAGCACTATTGAAACATTGTTTATAATATACTTATTGACTTAATTGATTTTTCTATATTTCATACTTCAAACGTACACACAAATGCTGTGTAATAAACTTGTTTGTGGACTATATTTAAAAGAGTTACTACTGTATTACCATACACAGCTGAGAAATTTAAAAAACAGCTTAAAAATTAAGAGATTAACAAAGTTTCTTGTCAACTTTTGAGCCTCTGGGGAGAGGGGTCCAGTCCCGTTCACCCCCCCCTATACACACATGTGAGCCACTGATAATATTGATAATCAGACTCTTATCACCTAGTTCGAGCAGTGCAAACAGTGCTAGTAGTAGCCAAAACCAGGATTATGTCAGGCATTGAAGAGTTAACTCAACTTATATTTGGTGGTGGTGGTGGTGGTGGTGGTGGTGGTGGTGGTGGTGGTGGTGGTGGTGGTGGTGGTGGTGGTGGTGGTGGTGGTGGTGGTGTGTGTGTGTGTGTGTGTGTGTGTGTGTGTGTGTGTGTGTGTGTGTGTGTGTGTGTGTGTGTTGTAGACCTATTATAGACAATGTGCATAGTTAAAGAAACCAAGTGCTCTGAGACTGTGCTAATGGAACATAACCAGGTGATATAAACAAAAGAGTTTCACCATTGCCAATAGTAATATTTTTTGTGATACGGGTGTAGAATATTTTACCTCGAAAGAAGATTGATTTTTCTGAAAAGGTAAGTGTTCAGTTAATTATAATTTTCAATTTTGTAAACACAAACACTAAAATCATCAACTTAATAAGAGCCAGAACTATGTTCTTATAATAATAAGTTTTAATGGTAATAATTAGTATAACACATTACATAAAATGTCTAATTGTTACGGATACGTAACTAGAAAATGGGTACTGTATATAAATGTGCATATGATACATTTTTCTTTAATAGTTTAAACAATATAAAAAAATGTCTATAAGAGGCTACTGATCTGAACACATAGTTTAATAAGTCATAAATAGTATACAAATTATTGAACTAATGTATTTGTTGTAAATTATAAAGTATTAATGTAGTTACCATAAAAAAGTAATGGTATGCAGTTGTTATTAAAAAGTAATTTAATGTGTACTGTACAAGTGTTACAAGCTGTGAATTAAATTTAATTGATTCTCATCATTTTATTCGCTTACACTAGGTACCTACGTATGATGACAAAAAAATGTTCTCACATGCCAACAATTCAAAAAATCATAACCAAATGATCTAATTTTTTGTTGAAACATAAAAAATGCAGAAAAACTTTAACTATTCCTTTACCTTACAGATACATTAAGCTACAAATTGAAGTAAAAATGAGCCATTTATGTCAACTAACAATGGAAATACTTCGAGTTGAGTTATAAAGTTTACTAAAATTGTTGAAATGTACTATTCATTGGGTCTTATATTTTTTATGCATTTGTTTATGGTAAAAAAGAATATTTTAATTGTGAAATGATGGAGAATAATGGTTTATAAAACACGAAAGTTAAAACATTATGATTCTTTAATGTTATTTTTGGACAAGTAAATTTTCAGGTTCTGCAGTATACACAAGCGAAAAACCAACATACGCAATGCATTTCCCTATCTTCCCCATTGTGTCACGTGACTTCTGAATGAAGTATAATCTTCTTCCAATACATAAAACAGGGCACTGTGCAAAATTTCAGTTCAACTGACCCTAAGAGCCCTAAATTCAGGTGGCCCTTAGAAGCCCTGAAGTTTCACATTTTACTAATAATTGGTATCTTCTACATAAAATGTTTTAATTTTATTTTAAAACATAGTTTCAAAGGAAAAGTAAGATCAAAACATGATAGAAAGAGAATTCTATATACAATCAAATCATTATTTAATTGAAATAAAGATTAGCCAATTTATTAACTCAAATTTAAAACAAAAAGAAAGTTTATACTTTGCAATATATCTAAATAAATTACAATAATAACAATAAACTGACAAATGTATAATAAGTAATCATATATGATTGTTTCATTAGACCAACTTTGGTTCCATTTGGGTACATTTTTCTGTTCACATTGACAATCTGCACGACATTTTGCATTCATTTTTGTCTTTAGTTTGAATGTACTAACACTCCTGTCTTATCATCACTCCTCTCTCAACTATGTACTCAGCCACTACTATGCTCTTTAATGACTCCAAGCAATGTTGGTAGTTGATATAATCTTTCTAATAAGGTGAATGAATAAAATCTATATTTATTAAAAATGTTGAGAAAAATGTCTTTGATTTATCAGAAAAACCACCAAGGAAAATTACAGTCAATTCTAATAATTCACCACAATCATCTCTATGCTGTTTCTGGCAATCTGTTCTTGTTCTTGTTCTGGCAATGCATTGTTGCATGATGCAATAGTTGCTTTGAATCAGTTCATATATATAGGCGCAAAATTTTATTGTCCACCTATCATGATACTTCGATCAACAATTTCATCACAATATATAGCTTGCTAATAAAAATAAATATTACTAGTATTCATTTTTTCAGCTGTTAAATATTCAATCACTGTGCCAGAGCAAGCAGACTCAACTCCATAGCAATGGCTACTTAAAAATAACAAGTTACCACAATTCAACATGAAACTTGGCTTGTTTGTATTGAGGGTATAAAGCTACAAACTGGCAACATGCATGGCTCTGTACAATGAGTTGTTTTTGTTTTTTCATTATGTTTGACTGTGCATTACTCTATTTACCTGCAATTAAATTATATGAAGTGTGTTCAAAACAATACTGAACTTTTTGAAGAAAACATCAAACTGCATAAACAATGCGCTGCGACTCTGAGCATGCCTAGCGACAGTTTTTGACAACAAACTGCTATTTACTCTGTTCTGCTATAAGTATTAGTCTTTAAGCTCTATCAGATTGAGTGGGGATGTGTGCACGGTCTCCGTCAGGTTAGTTACAAAGTGACTAAGAAAGATCTCGAAGAACAATGTGTGTTTATGAAACTTTGTGGCAAAACTAAGCTAAAATTTTCCCGAGACATTCTAGTTGTTTAACTAACCATACGGGGAGGCCTACATGAGCCAAATTATTATTTTAAGCACTTTTAAAGAGGCAAAAACCACTGGACGGTGTAGATCAAAGAGATGTCAAAGATCATGCAAGTGAGCTAGTGATGTGGTAATTGTAAATCATCGTTTAACTTCCGCGGCTTCCTGAGCATCAATATAAGATTGTAAAATTAAATTTTGATAGACAAACTTGTGTATATCACTGAAAAATTCTTACTGTGTTTGTTGACTGACAATCAGAAAGTAACCCATTTAGAAATCTGTCAGCAACTGCGTACCAATGCAAATGGTAATGACAACTTTGGAATGCAATGGAAATTTTTCTGTAAAGATTTTATGAAGTTAGTAGCAAAATTTTATGCACGCACATTGTGTTGAAATGTTAATAGTTCTCACTTCACTATAAAATATCAGGGTGACCGAGCTTTGCTCGGCTTTCACATTTATTTATAAATATACAGATTTAAAAAAAACATTATTTATTATTAATTATTTATTTATTTTTATTAATTACTTATTTTTTGATATTTATTTTCATATATAAACATATCGATACTACGCCGTTTGCGTTTATCGATGGTTTCTGTTATTGGAATCACAATTATTTAATACTTCTTTCCATACAACGATTCTTGTATGGCGAGGATTTTCTGGTGGTAAAAGAACTTTTAAGCCACTTCGCCTTTTGACTCTGGAAAATGCTACATACAACATGCCGTGCATAAACACAGGAATTGATAAGTGAATTCCCACCACTTCAAATGTTTGACCTTGAGCCTTACGAATAGTAATAGCAAAAGCTGCTCTGACGGGAAATTGATACCTTTGCATAGTGCACCCAAGCTGACTTTTGCTGGAATCTATTGTAATCCTTGGAATATGAACTTCTCGGCCTGAATATTCACCCATGATAATCTTGGCTTTAATAATGTTATTACATAATTCAGTCACGACCAATCTCATTCCATTGCACAGCCCTTCAGAGACGTCCAAGTTTCGTAAAAGCATTATTATTGTATTTTTTTAAGCTTTAATTCGTGTGGTGGTAAGTCAGCCATCTCAACAGAATTTAGAAATTCAGAAGTGAATTGAAGAGCTCCTTCTGGTTGATCTTTAACAGAATCATAGCTTTTATATACTTTATAATATTCTCCAGGAAGCTTTTTAATAATTTCGTTGTTAATTTTATTTATGTCTTTATTCAAAGGCGCTAATATAGCTCTGTCTTTCATATCTTCGTATCTGTTGTTTGCCAAACAATCACCAAATACTTCATCAATAAGATTCCCGTTAGACAGAATATGACTACCACTTACCTCAGAGAATGCAAAAAACACAACAGCGTATAGAGAACACTTAATAGTTTAGATTATGTATATACCTCAGAGAATGCAAAAAACACAACAGCGTATACAGAACACTTAATAGTTTAGATTATGTATATCAGACAGATTGTACAAAAATCATTGCGCAGAAACCCACAATTGTATCTCTCAACTCTTAGTTTGTTTATTTACAGTCACAGCAACATCTGTTTATATTATTTATAAACATCGATACTGCGCCGTTTAGGCCGCAGGTTAAAGACCTATAAAGACCCTACGGTATCGTTAGAGCCGTTTCAAGGACATACATAGATTAGATTGTATGTCTCAACTCTTGGTTTGTTTATTTACATTCATAACAATAGCTATTTATATTTATTTATAAACATCGATACTGGGATTGTATGTCTCAACTCTTAGTTTGTTTATTTACATTCATTGCAACAGCTATTTTATATTATTTATAAACATCGATAAGATCTATTCTTTATGTACAGAATTAAAATTAACATTTTAATTTCAAATAAAAAATATTTTATAAAATTTTTTGTTGCTGGGTGACAGTTATAACAATAGCAATTGTTGTGTGAATATTTAAACCTACATGAATTAAAATGTATACTTAAAAGACCCTACGGTTTAGGCCTTAGGCGATTTTTGCGGAAAATGAGACCTAGCCCAATCGATTTTTAGTGTCCAAATACGCTTAAGTACCAAATTTCGAGAAAATCGTTAGAGCAGTTTCCGAGAAAATAAGAACATACATACAAAGATTGCTCGCTTAATAGTATAAGATCTGGCGAACGGTGTGTACTTGTGCCCACTACAGCGTGTGTAGCTCAAAGACTAATGTTTTTAGCGGAACAGAATAATGGCAGTTTGCTCTCAAAACTGTCACTAGCAACACTTTAAATGTGCAGCTCGCTCTATAGGCAGGCTGACATGCTACACAAACAGTATGGTATTTTTTCTTAACACACTTCCTATATTGGTATTTATATTATCAGTTAACAGACACTAATGGAATTAAAAGTACTATTGAAGCATTTCACAATAAATTCTTGTGTAAAATAACAAATATTATTAATATTAATAATTATAAGAAAACAAGAATAATCTGAGTATACCAGATTGTATGTATATATTGTATGTATTGATTATAAATAATACTTCATATTTTTAAAACAAGAATATATTTTGTATTTTTTTCTACAATACTTAAACAGTTTGCAATCAGAAGTATAATGTATATCATGTTATATCTTATTATAATACATTATTCATTATACTTCCGATGATGACAGTAATATAAAGCTATTGTAACATTCTAAAAAACAATAAAAAATATATTCTAGTTTTAAAAAGGTGAACTATTATTTATTATCAACTTGTATAACAAGAATAATGTGGGTGAATATAAATATCACACACACACACACACACGCGTGCACTTCATTCTGTAGGTATCAGTTTTTTACTACCTAATACTTAATTTTACAGTCACATGACTAGTCTGAGGGGGCTGAAGGGTATAAAGGAGCTCTACATAAGAGTCAGTTGTCAGAAGAGCTAGACAGGCTGAAATAGTATAGACTGTACAAGTTAGTATTGTACAGTTAGACTGTACACTGCAGTTTGGATTCTTTTGGCAGCTGTCATTTAAGTGTTTGCCTGAATGGGGATGTTTGTGTTGCAAAAAACATTATTTAATATTAGTTTCAATATGTATAGTATTAATAATTTGTTTTTAAAGCCATTTTCGCTGCATACTGATGAAGATAAATTAATTATTGAGAATCTTGGTTGGCCAATACCACCTACAATTTAATTCAGGAAATTAAAAACAGGCAATTTACTAGATTATTTAACTTAGAAATGTACACAAATACAAGTGGTTAAGGTGAGTGTAAAGTGAAGAATGCACTATTTGCTGTCAATGCTTGCAATCTGGAGGAGAAGATGCATGGATAAAATTGGAATAACAGTGTCCATTACTTTCCAGATTACATAAAAAAGCATGAAAATCCGGCATGCCACATGAATAATTCTCTGAAATTAAATCTTTCTGGTATATAAACATGGCTGAGAAAATGATGTATTTTGGTTGTCATTGTTTAACAGAATAATGCCACGTGGAAACATAGTGTACAATCAGCTCCAGAAACAAGAATTCAATACTGCTCTCACTGGAAGATACCTACGGTGCTTTAAACATAAAATTTCATGGACCAAAGACACCACAGATGAAATGTTTTGATTAGAGTAGAGAGAAAAAAAATCACAAAATTTTAACACATGGCTGACGCAAAAGAGATGCATGATGTTATAATTTGTGAAATTAAAAAGAAAGATTCAGCTTTACATGCCAACTGATCACTACTTCTCTCTTTCTTGCAAGCAAGATTCAAGAGGATAGCAAGAAATTCTCCAAGGGGGCATTAAATGAAATATCTGTTGCATACCCATTTCTGGATTTCATGCAACTTTCTATTATATAGAGCACTGAATCTTTCAGTTCACTCTGCACTGACTTTGCTATGCCAGTGACTATGCTATCTGTGAAAACGATTTGAAGAAATCATTCCCTGAATGTTTAAAGCTGCTAAAAATATTATATACTTTCAGTGACAAAAGCAGAACCACACAGGTGTTTCTCCACCTTAAAATGTGTTACATCTTTACTGAGGAACACAAAATCTAAAGAAATGTTGTTTCCACTTGCAGATCTCACTACCAAAAGACTCATTATGGGAATAACAGACTTCAATTAAAGAGTTATTGATAAGTTTCCCAACATTAAAGACAGAAAGACAGATGTTTTAGTGCAGATAGGTTACTGTAATAAAAAATTAATTTTTTGCAACAATTGGTCTGATGATATTTTAATAAAGATGTAAAGTTATGCTTGCTTTAGGTCTACAGTTTATGGTACATTATTAAATTTGTTACTCTCTATAATTTTTCAAACATACACATTTTGTAAGTTTATATTTATTAATTTTGTTCATGTGTGTCAACCACACCATAATTATCGTACTTACCATAACTATGTGATACCTGTTGATCTGATCGTATTTGTTAATTGTGGGTCCAGGGTTTCGAATTCGGCGTGAATGTCGACTGAGATGGGCCTTGAAATAAAAATACTAACATCTCTAGACATTGAAAATCAATTTCGATTTATTATTTTCCCATTTTTACACCGGATTCTTTAATTACCCGACAATGGCGTCTTTTAACGACCAAAACAAAATGGCGGCCGATACTTACATTTCTTTATTACTTATGACATACAACTATATTATATTTTTGATCAAATTACCCCTTTCTCTGTTAATTCGCAGCTGCCTTTCTATTAAAAATTACTCTATTTATATTTACATGGAGACTATATGCAAACCAACGCCTCAGCTTGGCTGTCGACAGTTTATCATTCACTCTTTCCTTTCTCACGCTCACTCACTCTGAATATATTTAATACATTTTATATATGAATGTATTGGATGGTTAATTCTTTGAGCTCTTTAAAATTATATGAAGGTTTTACACTTTCCTGACTGTAGACTGGAAGTTCTGGTAGATGGTCTCACATGATGTTTCAACAAAGGTTCCTTGGTTACATTTTACTGACTGTTATTACACTGACTCTAATTTCTGACTTTAGAAAATTATTGTGCACTGATATTAATTCATTTTCACTGATTGGTATTTATAGATTACATTTTTGAATGTTTTAAGCTCACTGGGCCGGTATTGCTTGCCGGCGAATTTCTGTAACGTGTTACCGCGGATGCGGTGTTGTGAAGACTGGGCTGATGCACTACGCACATTTTATGTATGTGTGTGTGTGTGTATATATGTGTGTGTGTGCGTACGTCATTATTCTTTGTCTCTAGGCAAGGAAACGCCCTGGTTTATGTGTATTTTATTTACGTCATTCTTATTGTTAATGACGTCTGGCATTGTTGACCAATGAAACAAACGTATCTAGAGCCTGTATTAACTTATGCAACCATTTAAAGTGTTCTTATCCGCACGTCCGCCGTTGACCTTGGAAAGATTCTGGTGTATCGAAACTGCGTCGTTGTCGGCAAAACAAGGGAAAATTGTACCATCTATACACATGAATGCAAAATACATTGAAATACCATAATTTGATACCTTTCGTACCCTAAATCTGACATCAGGTTTTCGTACTGTCACAAATTTGTTTGGTTACAAGTCGCTATTGAACAATACACACAATTTCCAGCATTATATATATATATAATATATATTTTTTAACTGATCTGTCTGTTCAACATTTAAAGTAGTTAGCTTCTTCAGCTGCAGAACTTGCTCAATATTTGAATGAAATACAATTATTACTAGAGAAAATGCACAACATTACCACAGTTAATGGAGATTTTCCTATACAAAGAAAAGACAAAAGAAAATTACAGAAACCATATACAATATTGTAAAGCAATCAACATTAAACAAAAATTATGCTGTAGCACATTACAATTTAAAACATTCCCTATTAGCGCTTTCAAGCTTCACAGCTCATCATCAGACCAGAAAGCAGAAATATACATTTTCACATTTTTTACTATTAATCAACATTACTATTAACCAAATCAATCAATATATACGTTATATCAAAAAATTTGTATGTTTTTACTATTATGAATAGAATAAACACTAAACAGCACAAGTATTGGTTTTTTAACCCAAATAAAGAATAATTTTGTCCAAGCTTTTAAGTTTAGGTTTCCATACATAACTGTAGGCCTATATCTAATTATTTTCCCTAGTATACATAATTGTTAACAATATATAAAGTTTTTTGCAAACACTGCTTGCAGACTTTGTGAAGGCGATACAAAAAATTGCAAATTGTTTGAAAGTTATTAATTCTGTCAAATTATAAAAAGATACAGTGTTCATATTTTGAATAAAATTCCTTGTTTGTAATGAATAATGCTCTACATAGATTTTTATAATTTTTTCAAAATTCTTAGTTCCAGTTTTGGTCTGTGGTATCTTTATATAAACTAAATAAACATTCGAATTTGGGTTAAAACACACTTTAGTCTGATACCTGGCATCAGTTTTACAATTTTTGAAACTTCTGAACACTTTTTGGGCCCCAGTACCAAACAATTCTGAAATATCCAAAACTGAATACCATATTCATATTTTGGTTAAACTCTTTAATCTGATACTAGTTGTGGATCTGTACAATTTTTGTGGTAGTTCCAAAATTTTTACCCTCACATTTTTGCTCTTTTTTTTGTGGGAGGGATCATTCTCAAAAACATTAGAGATCTGTAGAGTAAAAGTAGAAAAACTAGAGACATGCATGCTAAGTTTTACAAAAATTGCTTGTTGCATTCAAAAGTTACCATGAGACATCCTACAAATAGACAGACAGTCAGACTAATACCAAATGGTCAAGTTAAAACTGATAACTTGCTTCGCTTGTTTAACAAATGAATCACTTCTCAGCTTCAATTTGTCATTCATATTGTTACGACATCACAGAACAATCTACGTGTTTGTCAAATGTGCCAGAAGAATCTTGCTCTACTGTGTGTGGCATACGTGCTTGTAGACGCAGTTGCGAGAGTCTTCTCAATGCCGCCAGCCGTGCGGACTGTGTCAAGGCCGTAGTTGATTACGTAGTTCATACGGATGCTAAGGCGCAATTAGAAATCGTCTAGATTTTCGGCGGCTATAAATACATGGCGGCAGCGGCCTTAAGTTTCAGTATTAGTGCGAATTATTGACCGTGCGGTTCGAGAGTTATAGTAGCGATATTACTGTGCGTGTTTAAGTGGTTATTAGTTAAGAGTGGTGTTTTATACTTAACTAAAAATGAATTTTTTCATGTGAAACTTACTAATTTTATTGGACGCGTTTCGGCTTAGTATCCGCCTTCTTCAGCTTTGGTAACAGACTACCAGCATTTTGTAACGGTTGTGTGGAAGGTGAAGTGGGGGTGGTGTGTGGAGGAAGGGGATTGGCGCGGGGATTCAACTTACTGTTTGTTTTCTGTATAATTGTGTCAAAAAGTGTATGTTATAATCGGACAGTATAATTGTAATACAATTGTGTTTAATCTATATATTAATACGTGAAGAGAAAACTTTGTACCCCTTTTTAAGCATATTGCGTGCACGGAGGAGTGTGAGACTTGGCATAGTTAAAGTTTATATGGAGAAGGAGTGCAGAAAGCTAAAATTTATATATAATATGTAAATATCACTATAGTATTGACGACTCGGAACACTAAGTTTTTTATAAGTAAAAACGTAAAGTTTTACCTTACAGCCTAAACCGGCTTTCACCTTTAGAAGGCTTCATCAGAGGCTGCCATAGGTAGCGTTGTCCGTCTTGTTATTGGCGACGGGATAGTTATTCGAAAGATTGAAGCTGTGTGTGTGTGGTGAGATGTGTTCGAATAATGCGTGCGATTTGAATTGTGTCTGTTCGTTTAGGATGTCGTTTTTATTTGTTTTTGTGTGTTTGTATATTTCTAATTGTTCTAGAGTGTCTAGTTTTTGGCCTTTTGTGTGTACGTGTAGAATGTTCATGTTATTGTCGATGTTTTTATATGTGTGGTTTGCTTCGATGAGGTAGTTTGCAAAGGTAGATTCTGTAGTGGTGTGGAGTGCTTTTGTGTGTTCAATGTATCTCTGTTTGAAGCTACGTCCTGTCTGGCCTATGTAGAATTTATTGCAATTTGAGCAATTTAGCTTGTATACACCAGGTAGATCGAATTTGTTTTGTGCTTTGGGCATGCGTTTTGATAGTGTGTGTGTTACAAAATCCAAAAATATAATATGTGTTACAAATATATTAAATAAAATAAAATAAAACATTCATTGTTTACGTTCATACTGCCAATGTCAAACACATAATAGTCTGTCGTTTGTTTACGTTCATACTGCCAATGTCAAACACATAATAGTCTGTGGTCAAACAGTCGCACAGAGTAGAGATTGTCGCCAAAGAATTTTAAAATGTTGCCAACAAATAATTACTGACAGATTGACTGAATGAACTGTGAATTTCGTGTGATTTCAAATGTTCCTTTTTCAATAGTCTGTGGAGTGTATGTCAAGGCAAAAAAGCGTTTATTTTATATTTTGTATATTAGATATCTGTGTTTTATATATTAATGTGCAGTTGGAAGTGAAATACAGCTTGCTTAATATACACCTGTTGCAAAAGGAAAATTTTGTAGCAGCAATTTGAATTGACTTACTCTCACCTAATTATTATTGGTGGTTTCAAAAAAGTGAGTACATTTTATTATTTTTAAATTAAACCCTGTCTAATCTTAGTTTCAGTAATTTCATTACATGTTTTTTTTTACATACATTCAGATATTCGCACCTACTTCCATTATGCCTCTACATAGAACATTGATGGGTCGGAGTGAGAGACAAAGAAGAAGGAATATATATTCGCGTGAAAGTCAAAATGATAAGACCAAATGCAAATTTAAATAGTGTAAATATAGTATACAAAATGATGAAATTATTTTGAGGGATACATTTAAATGCGCACTGAATGTCATTCCAAGAAATTTTAATACTTTTGATTGTGGATTAATGCATTTACAATGCAGGTTTTGCAATGCAAAACATTTCGAATCTGAAGTCACTTTAGGTGAAAGGACTGCATTCACTTCATGTTGTCATAAGGGTAAAGCAATATTACCGGCCTTAAGTCAAAATGAATACTTTAAATCATTGTATGATGGACTTACTTCAAATGAACCTTCAATAAAAAGAAAGTCAAAAAATTATTTTGAAAACATTCGTAAATACAATTCATCATTTGCTATGGTTAGCTCAGAAGCTAAAATTTCAGATACAGTTACGCGTGGAGTGTATCATTTTAAAATACATGATGTTTTTTATCACAGATCAGGTCCATTGACTGCTAGATATGGTCGCTCACCATGTTATGCACAATTATATTTTTATGATGTTGAGACTGCTGTCAATTATAGATTACGTGAACACTATAATCAAACATGCAATAACAATATAATGCGCGAAATCTCTCTTGAATTGGAACGCATTAATCCTTTCGTTCGGTCATCCATTGCAATGAAAGATCATTGTCAGAGTTGAAAATCAAAATAAAGAAATTTGTATGCTCATTAAAGTAAATCGTGATTTAGATCTATGCCGTTATAATGATGCAGTTCAAACTGATGTAGCAGTAATATTTAGTACAGTTGATGGTGAGCCACCCTTTGAACGAAATATGGTTTCGTTTTCATAAGTTAATGGTACCATTAAAAATATCTCTGTTTTGGATTCATCATTGGACCCTTTAGCGTATCCATTACTTTTTCCAAATGGTGATACTGGGTGGCATATCAATATTTCTCATAATGTACCAACTACATCTAATTCAAGAGCGCCCAGAAATAAATTAACCATGCTTCAGTATGCAGCCTATCGACTTGCAATTAGAGAAGATTTTAGCATGTTGCACCATTCACAAAAATTATTTCTGCAGTGGATAGTTGATATGTATGTGAGAATAGAGGGTACAAGGTTACATTTCATTCGACAAAATCAAACAAGTCTTAGGTCTGAAATTTACAACAATTTAACAGATTATTTAGAATTGAACCCCATTGCCAATAATGTTGGCCGTAGAGTAATTTTACCATCTTCATTCAATGGATCTCCAAGAAATATGTATCAGAATTATTTAGATGCAATGTCAATTGTACAACATTTCGGAAAGCCTTCTTTGTTTATTACAATAACTTGCAATCCAAGTTGGCCTGAAATAGTTAGCAATATTGGTGTAGGTGAGTCAGCTAATTTTCGACCTGATATTGTTGTGCGTGTATTCAAGTCCAAACTGAAAGCATTAATTGAGGGCCTTACACTAAAAAAAATCTTCGGTAAAGTTGAAGCACTCATTTATACAATTGAGTTTCAAAAGAGAGGATTGCCTCATGCTCACATTTTACTCTCTTTAAATGAGCAAGATAAAATTGTTAACGCTACCGATATTGATAAAGTTGGAAAATGCACAAGAGATTATCCAAAACGATTTAATTAATTTACATGTGAATCATTAAATGGATATCCATTATACAGAAGGCGTGATAATGGTATTAATGCTGAAGTTCGTGGTAGTTGCCTCGACAATCGTTATGTTGTACTATACAATCTGTATTTACTTGCCAAATTTAATTGCCATATAAATGTTGAAGTATGCACTGCCGTTAAAAGTGTTAAATACATTAATAAATACGTGTATAAAGGCTATGACAGTGCATCTGTTGAATTAGGTACAGAGAGAAATGAACCAGGTCAAGAAATACAAATTGATGAAGTTACAAATTTTTTTAAATGGCCGTTATGTCGGATCAACTGAAGCTGTATGGCGCATATATGAATTACCAATGCATTTTCAATCACATGTCATCGTTAGACTTGACATTCATTTACCGCGTAGACAGAATGTTTACTTTCGAGAAGGGCAAGAACGTCAAGCAATTGAAAATGCAAGACAAACAAAATTATTAGCATTTTTTGAATTGAATCGATCAGATCCATCACCGCATGAATATAAGTATATTGAAATTCCTTTGCATTATGTGTGGGAAGATTCCCAAAAAAAATGGAAGAGAAGGCGTGGAGGTGATAAAATCATTACACGCATATATGTAGTATCACCAAAAGACATCGAACTTCTCCATTTACGATTGCTTTTATTACATGTCTGTGGTCCAAAATCATTTGAGAATGTTAGAACTTACAATGGAATTATACACACTTCTTTTGTTGAAGCGTGCCATGCTCGCGGCATTGCTTCAAATGATAATGAATGGCGCGAATGTTTAAATGAAGCAAAAGAATTACATTCACCAAAACAAATGCGAAATTTATTTGGTTACGTTTGTGCATTAAATGTGCCAGCAAATGCATTGGCGTTATGGAATGAATTTAAAGTATATCTTAGTGAAGATTTTTTGAGAGATTACAACGAAGAAGTATCCTTTAATACAGCTCTATTAGAAATTGAAGATATTTTGAATGTTCATAATTTGTCATGTCAAGAACTTGGTTTACCAGTTCCCATGTATTCGCAGAGAACAGATGAAGCAAATGCTATTGATCCAATAGAACAAGAGTTTCTGTTTTCTGAGCATTATGAAACTGCAAATATTGAACAGCGTAATCTAATTGATCGTGTGATTCGTGAAGTTTTGCATCATGATACTGGATCTAATGTTTTTTGTTTAACCGCTCATGCAGGTTGTGGAAAAACATTCACACAAACAGCAATCATTCACAAATTAAATTCGCTTAATCTTAGTTGCATTGCAACAGCGTTCAGTGGTATAGCTTCAACTCTATTACTTGGAGGTAGAACTTTACACAATGTGTTTAAATTGCCTATACCCATTTTGGAAAATTCTGTAGCGAATATTACCGCAAATAGTAGCTATGGACGTTACATAAATTCATCATCATTGATAATTATTGATGAAATTTCTATGTGTCCACTACAAGTGTTGAAAATCATAGATAGATTATTGCAGGATCTATGCGATGAAAATGATAAACATAAACCATTTGGAGGGAAAACGATACTTCTGTGCGGTGATTTTCGGCAAATCTTACCAGTTGTCCCACATGGATCACGTGCAACTTTAATTGAAAATTGTGTCACGAGTTGGCATAAATTTGTTTATTTTCATAAAGTAACGTTTACTCAAAATATGAGAGCCTTACCAAGTGAAATAGAATTTGTCTAATTCTTGAAAAAAATTGGTAATGATGAAGCCTCACAATTCCCTCAGTTTGGTGAAAATATTATTGAAATACCTCAGCAATTAATAGGAGATGAAAATAATATTATTAATGAGATGTATGGAAATATTTCCGAAAACATACTCTCAGATACCATATTGAAGTGTTATTTTAGCACCTAAAAATGATGATTGTACTTTTATTAATACTGATATACTTAATCGAATACCAGGTGAACAGAAAACATATCATAGCTACGATAAAATAATTTGTGATGATGACAATGAAATCAATAACTATCCAGTAGAGTTTTTGAATTCTTTGACTATTAGTGGTTTGCCACCACATAAGTTAGTATTGAAAGTTAATTGCATCGTTTTACTGATCAGAAACTTAAATACAAAGGAAGCATTAGTCAATGGAACAAGAATGCGCATCAAGTGTATGCATCGTAATGCTATTGATTGCGAAGTTTTAACTGGAACCGCACGCAATAAGAGAATTTTGATTCCACGTATAAATTTAACATATTCCGGTACTGTTTTACCATTTAACTTTCAGAGAACTCAATTTCCAATTATACCTGCATTTGTGATGACAATAAATAAGTCTCAAGGACAAACATTCGAAAAAATTTGAATTTTATTGAGGCAGCCAGTTTTTACACATGGTCAATTGTACGTCGCAGTAAGTAGAGTTCGATCATTCGATGGTTTGAGATTTTATATTTCCGAATATAATGGCCAAGGGCATTTAGCAAATGATGAAAGAGTTTTTACAAAAAACATCGTTTACACAGAAGTTCTGAATCATTAAATTCACTTTCAAACTATTTTAAGTTCAATGGACAACATTTATTTCTTTAACCGCCCGGTTTTTTTGATTTAATGAAAAATATATGAAAAAATACGAGGCACGTATTTTTTATTTCATTTTTTATTTTTTATTAATTTTTTATTTAAATTTTATATAATTCGAAAAAGATAGGCAAAATAACTGTGTAGCCTTGGCGAAACCTGGTCAGTATGGCAATAAAAAAAACCCAAGGAAATGTCAAAAAACACGTTATTGCTTTTTAAATATGGCTTAGCCAAGCTAAACCTCATTTTTCCTATCTTTCATATTTTTCAAAGAACTCGAAAATTAATGCATAGAAAAAACAAATTAAAAAATTATATAAGCTTTGTAGCAGATAATCTTCAAACTGTTTTCGAATTTTGTATCTTACCAAAAATGAAATGTAATCCACTGGAATTGAAAACAATGTATCTTATACTTCTATGAATATCAAGTCTCATTTTTATTAGCGTTTATTTGATTCAATAATAACATGAAAAAATTAAAACTGACAATGAATTATATCACAAAATAAATATGAATACAAGCTGTAATTGTGGTTTTTTTCAACTGTTACTAACATTAAATTTTAAATTTCATAGGTATTGCAGGGAATTAAGGCAAACAACACACGCTAATGACGTATTTGTACACGCTCGCAGCTGACGTAATAGAACAAAATTCAAAAAAATTATATGCAATGATTATAGAGGTATACTCTTTGACAAAAGAACCTCAATAACGTTCAAACTTAAAAATTTAATGAATTACGGTCGAATTTCGACCACTGGGCGACCACTAGTGCATATTGTTACGACATCACAGAACAATCTACGTGTTTGTCAAATGTGCCAGAAGAATCTTGCTCTACTGTGTGTGGCATACATGCTTGTAGACGCTGTTGCAAGAGTCTTCTCAATGCCGCCAGCCGTGCAGACTGTGTCAAGGCCGTAGTTGATTACGTAGTTCATACGGATGCTAAGACGCAATTAGAAATTGTCTAGATTTTCGGCGGCTATAAATACATGGCGGCAGCGGCCTTAAGTTTCAGTATTAATGCGAATTATTGACCGTGCGGTTAGAGAGTTATAGTAGCGATATTACTGTGCGTGTTTAAGTGGTTATTAGTTAAGAGTGGTGTTTTATCGGACAGTATAATTGTAATACAATTGTGTTTAATTTTAGTGGACATTTTATTGCGTGTGAACAATTTTCATTTGGTTTGTTGTAGAGACTGTGTTGTTAATTACGAACTGTTTAACTGTAAAAATTAAAGGTGTGATTAGTGACTTACTTGGTGTCTTGTACTTATTTTATTTCCACTGTACCTACAACGATCGAGTAGACCATCGTAACAGTGGTGTCAGAACTGGGATAAAACAGTTAACAATGGAAACAGTGGACACTTTGTACAAGACGAGTGTGATTCGTAATTAATCAGTAAACATGGATCCCAGTCAGATGATGGAAGCTTTACAAACACTGCTGTAGCAGACACAGGAAGAAGCAGAAAAACGACAGGATCAGAAACGCAGACAGGAAGCACAAGAAGCAGAAAGATGACAAAAACAAGAATGAAGACAAGAAAGAGAAGAGGCTGAGGAACGTCAGAAAGCACTAATGCTAGAGACAGAGGAACGACGATGACAGGAGGCAGAGGAACGGAAGCGTGAAACACAAGACATCAAAGCATTAATACAGGAGCAGAAACAGATGCAAGAACATCGTACCGCAGAATTGGGTCTCCTACGAGGTGAGCTTAATAAACAAGTTACTAAAATATCGGAGGTATAAGAATCAATGACATTAAAAATAGCTGAAGTAGAAAAATCTGTCTCGAGTGTTGAGGAACCGATGTCTACAAAAATACCTGAAGTAGAAAAATCTGTCTTGACTGTGGAAAAAGCTATGTCAACAAAAATAGAAGTCTCGATTACAAATATAAAAGAGAAGATTAGAAATGAAGTCGAGCAGTGCCTGAAGTTACAACCACAACAACTTTGTGAACAGACTGTACCAATGATAAAGACAGAAAAAGACGCAGAAAATAAGTTAATAGAGAAAGTCACTTTGCCTGCAGTAGGGACAGTACATGTCAAAGCTCCAACCTTTGACGGAAGCAGTCACTGGGCAACGTACCTCCGCCAATTTGAAGCTGCTACATGCGCAAATAATTGGGACAGAGAAAGACAAGGCAGTCTCACTCGTTCTCACATTAAAAGGACCCGCGGCAGAACTACTACAGAAAGTGCCACCTGACAGCAAGAACATCTACGCCGAGTTGACAAAAGCTCTAGAATTACGGTATGGTGATAAACATTTGCGAGATGTGTACTGCACCCAGTTGAGAGCAAGGCGACAGCATTCCGGGGAGAGCCTTCAAGAGTTTGAAGCAAGTATCGACAGACTAATTCGACTGGCCTCTCCTGAAGCGCTAGAAGATTTTCGAACGAGTTTTGCGATGCAGACATTTACTGCCAGTGTCCGAGATAACGAACTACAGCAAGTGTTACGAACGGCAAGACACCAGAACAGTGCGGACGTCCTGGTACATGCTTTGCAATTTGAGGCCGCCAAATCAGTGTCTGGTTGGACAAGTCATAAAGTACGCACGCTAAAAGATCGCGACGGCACAGACGATGAGGAAGAAGAACAAGGAACAGACTCGACGGTTGGCGCCACAGAATAAAATAAGAAAGGATGGAAGACCGAAGTGTTATAGATGTGGGAAACCTGGACATCTACAACGAGATTGTCGGGTTAGAATTCAGCAGCAGGGAAACGAGCAATAGTCAGTACAACGGGGCGTGTGCTGACTAACTGGAGGAATGAAGCCCCTACAGAATACGCAATTTCTACACTTCAGAAAAACAGCGGGAGCTTGGTAGTTACCGGATTTGTTCAAGAGAGGCCAACCTCGACTGCAGTTGACACAGGCGCAACAGTTTCTATTGTGCGCCCCGACGTGGTGAAAGATCTCAAGCCAATCTGCTGCTCTTGCAGCTTGCGGACAGCTACTGGACGGCCTGTAAAAGTGTATGGACACCTACGCCTCGGTCGACTTGAGTTTAATCAAGTACTTGTTGCAGACATTGTGGATGAAGCAATTCTTGGTGTGGACGTTATGAACGCATACGGATTTATAGGTGACTTCAAAAACAATGTTTTGAGAATCGGAGGCAAAGAGGTAATGCTATCAACAATGACGACAACAGAGAAATTGATGGACATCATAAACCAAGTGGCTGTAATTGTTCTGCCAAACTCCGAAAAGATCATCATGGTTAGAACCAAGGTAGATACTAGGGGCAACCAGTGCTCTATATTCGAACCCCAGGTAGTCAGCACACCGGGCATACTAATTGCCAGAAGTTTAGTAAAACGTGACAAAACCGGAAATGTACCTATTAGAGTGGCGAATATTTTGGGTCAAGCTATCACTTTACAAAGCAATACGCTCCTAGGCAAATTGACTCCTGTGGCCTGGGTAGCCGGAATAATGCAACGAAGATCCAGTGCTTCAGATAATTCCAAATTACCAGAGAAACTGCAAGAATTATTGAACAGATCAAATGGTGAGGTAAAAGAACTCAGACAATTTTTACACGAATTCAAAGATTGTTTTGCAGTTCGGGGACAGTCACTGGGAAGAACCTCTCTTGTGCAACATCGCATCAATACCAGGGACACAACACCGATACGCCAACCTCATCGAAGGCCTCCATTATCTAGACAAGAGGAAATGTCTCAGTTAGTACAGGACATGTTGACAGAGGGAGTAATCAAACCTTCGTCAAGTACTTGGTCTTCTTCTCCTGTAGTGCTGGTAGCGAAGAAGGATGGTGGATTGCGTTTCTGCGTAGACTGCCGGAGGTTAAATGACATTACAAAGACAGACTGTTATCCATTACCTCGCGTTGACGATACACTCGACACGTTGTCCGGAGCACAGTGGTTTTCCACATTGGACCTGAAGAGTGGATATTGGCAAGTGGGTCTTCATCAAGAAGACAAGGAAAAGACCACTTTCCCGACCCCAAGTGGCTTATTCCAATTTAACGTCATGCCATTTGGACTCTGTAATGCACTGGCAACATTTGAGAGATTGATGGACCTGGTACTCCGAGGCCTGATGTGGAAAACTTGCCTTGATTATTTAGACGATGTCATAGTGATCGGGAAGACTTAAGAAGACCATTTGGAAAACCTTAAGGAAGTTCTAACTAGAATTCACGGGCACAACTGAAGCTGAGCCTGAAGAAGTGTTCTCTATACCAGAAGGAAGTACAGTATTTGGGCCATCTGGTTTCGGCAGCGGGCGTTAGCATGGATCCTAATAAAGTAGACACCGTAAGAGACTGGCCAGTTCCGAAGAATAAACACGAAGTTCGGAGTTTCCTGGGGTTATGCTCATATTACCGACGTTTTGTGAAAGGCTTCGCTACTATTGCTAAACCACTACATGAGCTAACGGAAAATAAACGAAACTTCCAATGGTCGAGAGAGTGTGAACAAGCATTTAGAACGTTGAAGATTGCATTATGTTCGCAGCCAATTCTCGCTTTTCCAGCTTTCGAAGGGAAGTACATCGTAGACACAGACGCAAGCAATACTGGTCTAGGAGCAGTTTTGTCTCAAGTGCAGAACGGTGAAGAACGAGTAACAGCATATTACAGCAAGACGCTTTCTAAACCAGAGAGAAATTATTGTGTTACAAGGAGAGAGTTGTTGGCAAATGTCAGAGCTTTGGAGCACTTCCATAAATACCTCTATGGGAGAGAGTTTTCACTACATACCGACCATGCCGTGCTTGCATGGCTCTTGAGATTTAAAAATCCGGAAGGACAGTTGGCAAAGTGGCTCAAACGTCTACAAGAGTACAACTTCAAGGTACAACATCGGCGAGGGCGCCTGCATGGTAATGCAGATGGCTTATCACGAAGACCGTGCCCGGAAGACTGCCAACATTGCCACAGAAAGGAAGAACAAAAATTAAGCGAACATGTTCAAGCCATCACTGTAGATTTCCTGGCTGACAGCTGGACAACACAAGACTGTCGACAAGAACAGATGACTGATGAAGACATTGGACCGATATTGACAGCAAAAGAGGAAGGTCGCCGCCTGGATTGGAAAGATATCTGCCATGGTTCCGAAGTGCTGAAGGGCTACTGGGCACAATGGGAATCTCTCACCTTAGAAAACGGATTGCTAAAAAGGGCTTGGGAAAGTGCAGATGGACGAGACGTGGTCATGCAGTTGATAGTTCCACAAAGTAAAGTGCAGTCTGTTTTGAAGCAGATGCATGATGGAACATCTGGAGGCCATCTTGGCGTTAACAAAACCCTTGACAAAATACGGAAGCGATTCTATTGGCTTCATCTTCGCCACAACTTAGAGGGATGGGTTCGGACGTGTGAAATATGTGCTGCAAGCAAGGGCCCACAAACCAGAAGCAGGGGGAAAATGAGACAGTATAACGTTGGACTACCTTTCAAGTGAATTGCCATAGACATTGCTGGACCATTCCCAGTTACTGACAATGGAAACCGGTACATCATGGTTTAGGTGACTACTTTACTAAGTGGGTGGAAGCCTACGCAATTCCAAATCAGGAGGTTACCACTGTGCCAAAGGAGTTAGTTCACAACTTCTGTTGCCGTTATGGAGCCCCAATGGAAATCCATACGGATCAAGGGAGAAATTTCGAATCAGGAGTGTTTAAAGAATTATGCCGTCTACTCGGAATTCGGAAGACCAGAATAATGCCTCTGCATTCTCAGTCGGACGCGATGGTTGAGAGATTCAATAGGACACTTGAGCAGCACCTTTCGAAGGTTGTTGATGAGAACCAAACAGACTGGGACCAACATATACCACTATTCCTTATGGCGTGTAAATCATCAATACACGACACAACCAGCATGACTCCAGCAAAATTGGTGTTTGGATGGGAGATTCGTCTTCCTGGGGACTCAATGTTCGGATCACCTGAGACTCAGTCCCAAGAGCCGCAGAACTATTTCTCGCAATTAGAAAACCAACTGCGAGAAACGAATCGCTTGGTAAGAGGACGGCTGAAGATTGCCAGTGATAAAATGAAAACTCGGTATGACATTCGCAACAATAGTGTGGGTTTCCAAGAAGGAGATCAGGCCTGGTTGTTCAATCCAAAGCGCCGTCGTGGTCGTTCACCTAAGCTTCAGTCTAACTGGGAAGGACCCTACACTGTGAAAAAAAGAATTAGCAATGTTGTTTATCGGATTCAATAGGAAGGACAGCAAAAGTTCAAGGTCGTCCACCTAGATCACCTGATTAAGTACTACTTTAGAGACGGTTTGCCAATTCGGGACGAACAGGCTTAAGGAGGGGGCAGTGTTACGGCATCACAGAACAATCTACGTGTTTGTCGAATGTGCCACAAGAATCTCGCTCTACTGTCTGTGACGTACGTGCTTGTAGACGCAGTTGCGAGAGTCTTCTCAATGCCGCCAGCCATGCGGACTGTGTCAAGTCCGCAGTTAATTACGTAGTTCTTACGGTCGCTAAGACGCAATTAGGAATCATCTAGATTTTTGGCGGCTATAAATACATGGCGGCAGCGGCCTTAAGTTTCAGTATTAGTGCGAATTATTGACCGTGCGGTTCGAGAGTTATAGTAGCGATATTACTGTGCGTGTTCAAGTGGTTATTAGTTAAGAGTGGTGTTTTATAATTGGACAGTATAATTGTAATACAATTGTGTTTAATTTTAGTGGACATTTTATTGCGTGTGAACAATTTTCATTTGATTTGTTGTAGAGACTGTGTTGTTAATTACGAACTGTTTAACTGTAAAAATTAAAGGTGTGATTAGTGACTTACTTGGTGTCTTGTACTTATTTTGTTTCCATTGTACCTACGACGATCGAGTAGACCGTCATAACAATATGTTAATGGTTTTAAACTGTTGAAATTAATATTAATTTTTGAAAAACATACCTTTGCTGAAATTATGTTTATTCTTAAAAGAAATAAAAAATGTATAATAATGTTATATATATATATATATAATTATGACTGCAAGAAGTTTGTGTGTTATGACTAAGACTGTCTACCAAGGCTAATTATGGCGATAATTAATTCTTCTTTTCAGTTTATTTCATTTATTTTTTAATAAGAAAAGTACATTGAAATCTTTCTGTTAATTATATATTATTTTTAAAAAAAAGCAAGTTAATAGTTTAGTATAACTACCTGCTCCATAGCAGCTACAAACTAGAAAAAAATGAGTTTTTTCATTTCTATAGTACTACACGCCAAAACAAGTTGTGGACCAAAAAATTGCCATTTCTATTTGTAAATTAGTTATAAAAAATACGCATAACTAATTTTCCAAAGCATTTGTTGTGTCTCTGAGCTTACTGGATACAGTACAGTAAATGATATAAAATTTAATGACAAACGCCTAAAACAAAGGAAACAGCTATTCAGCACACGAAATTGTGAACAATTTGGTCTTCTGCAAGCAAACTGAGATTAATATCAATACACTATCCCACATCACATTATCTATAGTTTCTTCAATGCCATTTGAAATACAGTTTTTTTTTTAGTTTTTTTTTTTTACAATCTTTAATTCAGATCATTTGAAATGAGGTTCCAGGCAGACAGAATACTGGCTATTTAAGTTAAGACTCTGCTTCTTCAGTCTTTGAGTTAAAGTGGTTCTGTTTATGAATATACTTCACTCTATTCAAAATTGCTTTAGACTGTCTTTTAAAGTTAAATTATGCAAACTTCAAGTAACCACAGAATTACAAAACTTTATTGCAGCAGAAATAACAATTTTCCTTATCTTATTACTATGGAGCAATTCAAAACTGAATGCCCCTCCACTAACACTATGTAACGGTACAGAAGTTTGGGGTTTATTTTATTATGATGTAAATTGTAATAACGGGGAATCGCCCAGACAGGGTTTCAATTTTAAAGCAGTGTGTAACTTTAGAAACACCCAGTTGCACGTTTGTTCTGTCAGCTAGGCCACATACGCCAAATCCAGGTGCTTTGGAATGTGTAAGAGTGCGCGTATGCCTGTCCGCACAGAGTGAAAGTCACGTATATTTTTGCGGTTCGGCGAGCGCGAGTTTACAGTAATTATCATTGACCAATGAGGAAGCAAGTTGACGAGCAGGACTTTTGGCCATATTGAAGCGAGCCACTTAGCGCCACCCAGCGAAACCGGCCGGTTCAGCAAACAGGCTTTCGAGCCAAAAATCTATTAAAAGTGGTAGTAATGTGATTAAATTACAACTAAAAAATGATATAAAGTAATGTTGCAATTGTGAAACATCAAATCATCTTCAATGAACCAGTGAGAATATATTTTCGGCAGTGATCAAAATTTTAACAGTGCAAATTTAATTCGGACGACTCAAGGAACAAAGAACGAACTAACTTCAAAACGTGGCGGAGGCGACATCAGGAAAGTAAACAGACAATCTAAATATTACAACCAAAATAAAATAAAATTTATATAATGGATAAAGAGATATCTCAAGTTTAATAAGGCAGAATGTGTGAAAGTGTGAATGAGCAAATGCTGGGTTGCCTTTTAAAGAAATATTTAAACTAGTTAATAGAATAAGTAAACTTCAATGTTTGTTTTGTATTTTTTTGATTTAATTAAAAAAGACCAGTAATAGTTTTGAGAAAAATAATGGAACGCAAGTAAATTTAAAAATGAATATAAAAGAAATGTTGAATAAAACACAACTATATAATAATATAAATGAGAGTCAAATTTCTTAAACAACACACAACCCTAAATCACACTTATAGTTCACGAGTTCACGTGAAGATCTTGGGACCCGACAAAGGTAAGGAGTGTGGAATATGAGTATTTTTATTAATTATTATTATGTAAATAGATTGTAACTTCTCAACTAACACTAACACACCAATTTTTAATTAATAATAATTGTTTATTGAAACATCTGCATCTGCTGTGAAGTGCCCTTTCATTTAATTATTGAGGAATAGTTTTTATTTGTCTTGTCAAGTCTCTAATACTGGTACATATTTACAGAATGTCATAGTTATGGGTAGCTCCAACATACTGATTTCTCTGAGTTTCCCTTAATACCGGTATTTTAGTTTCTCTGTTCCTATAAATGAATGTAAACACTTTACAGAACTCTATTTAAATTTCCAATATTGTTAGTAATATTAATAACTAAAAAATGCACAGCTATAATACCAAAATAACAACGAACACAGTCAATTCTATAAAAAATGTTATATTAAAATAATTTTAAATACAAATTTCAATCATCTAAACATTCACATCAAAACTCAACCTCTTACCAACGCAAAAAAAATGTTTGAAACTTAAACCTGATATTATGGCTTTAATAACTAAAAAAAAAAAGTTTTTATACTTATAAGGACTAAATGATAATACAAATTTTTTAACAAAACAAACCATGCCAAATCCTCTAGTAGTGGATGTTGAAACATCTGTAATGATAGCCATTGACAGGCTGACATTGCCTTTACTAATACCACCTACAACTCGAGCCAGTACGAATACAGCAAAACTACGTGACAGTGCCCATATTATATATGATGCCGCAATTCCAATCTGAAACAGAAAAATGCATCAATAATAACATGAATTGTGATATTAAGAATAAAGCAACAAATGAACTATGATTCTGATAAATCCTGAATTGACAAAAATTAATGTTACTACAGTTGCACAGACAACTGTGTTTGAACAGTGGAAAAAAATAGTGAACACCAGAATAACTAACTGTTCATTACAATTTTAATAACAATTACAAAAACAAAAACACTCCTATACCTATTTATCAAATTTACCATTGTACACCACACATTAATGTAATAAAAAATAAATACTACCCAATTAACACTGTCACAATAAACAATATGTCATCAATTACAAATCCACATATAATTCGTGCCTAATTACTCTTCCTATCTTCTGCTTCACAATTTCAGACTGACTGGTCTGCGATATAAGTTGTTATATTTATTGATGGAGAAACGGAAACAGCAAAGATGTTACCACAGAGTTCCACAATGTTGTGGAAAATAAAAACAATAAGAAAAAAATTTTTAAAAATCTTGTTGGCAAGCTTTATTTAGTACACCTACCTTGCTTTGTTAAATTCAACAATTTTTTGGTTAAGAAAAATAAAAAAAATTTCAATGACATCAGTAAATTAACAGAAATTAGAAAACAAATTATTTAACATTATGTAAGCTCTATTTAGTACATCTATCTTTATTTTTCTAAATTTAATATTTTTTTAGTCATTTAATAATACAGTGATGGCCGTTTATTGTGATCACATTGGGAGTCTACCTTTGTTGATACCTAACTGAACGATAACAGTAACCGAAGGCAATGCCAGTTTTTCAGCACATCACTTTTTTGAGTATTACATTCTTACAATATTTTATATAAATAATTCAGGTTAACAATATAGTATTGTAACCTGTTCCATTTTAGAGAATTGTACTTTCTCTGAATCAGTAACATGAATAAAGGTTTCAGCTGTTTCTCTCCTTTTAAAGTAATTATTTTCTCACGTAAGGACTACAAAATTAAAAAAAAAAAAACAGTACAGGCCTACATAAAGTTTATACATTATTATGCAGGGTGGCGCAGGGAAACGGGAAAATTTGAAGTTGATGTTGGCAGCCCTGTAGATGTAGCAGAAGTGAAACTGTCTGTCTAACAGTAACAGACATTTAGTTACCATGGAGCAGAGGAGCGGTGCAGAGCATGCGGCCACCGTAAAGGCATTTTACCGATATGGTGACAGTTTGACAGCTGCACAACGAGAGTTTCGGCGCCACTATCAGATCCCGCCCCGCGGTCAAGTTTCTTCGTTACACGCAATCAAAACGTGGGTTCGTAATTTTGAAGAGACTGGTTCAGCTTTGAAGAAAAAGCCTAATGGGGGTGCACGGTCTGTACGTACCCCAGAAAACATTGATGCCATGCGAGCTGCCATCTTAAGGAGTCCTCGTCGTTCAGCGCGAAAAATTGCCTCGTCATTGCAGCTCGGACATCGGAGCGTTCAAAGAATACTCCATGAACTTCAATCTCATCCGTACAAACTTCAGATTGTGCAACAACTGAATCCTATTGATTGTGTATTGCTCCTGCAAATTTGTGAACAATTGTTGGCTAAAATCAATGAGGATGCTAACTTCATTCAAAATCTTTGGATGTCCGATGAAGCCCATTTTCACTTAAGTGGATACGTGAATAAGCAGAACTTCCGTTACTGGGCTCAAGGAAACCCTGCTCAGCTTCACCAGCGTCCATTACACAGTACCAAAGTTACCGTATGGTGTGCAGTGTCGTGTCATGGGGTGATAGGCCCTTAGTTTTTTGAAAATGAACGAGGCACTGCTGTCACTGTGACGTCTGAACGTTATTCAACATGATAGAGACATTTTTGGCTCCAAGACTCCATACTTTTCCAAATCTTGACATTCAGCACACCTGGTTTCAACAGGATGGAGCCACCTCACACACTGCCAGACAGTCTATGGCAACAGTGAAACGTTTGTTTGTGGATCGCATAATTTCAAGGAATGCTAACATCGCTTGGCCGCCCCGATCTCCAGACCTTTCAGTCTGTGACTTCTTTTTATGGGGACATCTAAAGAGCATCGTGTACTAGACTAGACCAAGAACCCTTGCTCAGCTCAAGACACAGATTGAAGAGGAAATCACCAAAATACCAGGTGACACATTGCGCCGCGCTATGCAAAACCTACAGAAACGACTTACTGAATGTGTATGGCAAAATGGGCAGCATTTAACTGATGTAATTTTTAAAAAGTGATGCCTATTGTAATTTCCAGTCTTGTAGAACATATTTTGAGCCTCAAATAAAGTTTTGTAACGTTCCTTCAGTTTTTTCTAATTATTTCAAATTTTCCCGTTTCCCTGCGCCACCCTGTACTACAGCAGTATTGTAAGACACTGATAAATGTAAAAATATGTATCTTAAATGAAAATAAAATATGTAACCAAAAATATATATTTATGTACAGTACATACAAAATTCTTGAACAAATGCTGTTGCCAGCATAACTTTAGCTCTTCAGAATGAAAGTAACTCATCAGCATTAAAACTCAGCACAAATTAAAAACACAGCAGATAAATTTTAAAGAAGATGTTTTGTTTAAATTTAACACAGACATAGGATATATTTTCACAGTGCATTTTATTACACAATAATACTGTAACCTTAATATCTTTACACATCTTATTAAACATATATCACAAAATTAAGTGAATTTAAAAATCCAAACACTAAATAGTTAACACTTAAATAAATAAAATAAAATGAAAGTCGTGTCAATAAAAAGATCAACTTGTAAACAAGATTCAAACACTGTATGCAGCTACAGTAATTTAAAAAAAGAATCATCTCTAGTCGATTTCCTGCTGTTTGCTATCAGAACGTCATTAATAAGACTCTCGTATACATTTTTTTTTAACAATCTTTAGCTTTCTGATAAACATGCAGCCACAGGATCTCTAAAGTTTCTTATACTTCTTTAATTTTTCTGACTGGTAGAATTTCCTCACAGATATGTCCATCAACTTCACACACTTCTGCTTGTGTTGCTTTAGATGTAGAAGCGACTGTGTCACAGATGTCTTCCTCAGTGAGTTTGGCTGCTACGGTACATGTTCATTTATTGTCATCCAATCACCGCACTTCTCCTCTCTTGTCATGTCTGAAGACTGGATTTTTTCTTCTAAGAAAGAACATTGGTAGCAACAAAATTGTCTTTCTGCAATTTTCTAGCAAGTTCCTCCGCTTTTTAGCATATTACTGGACCATCTTCATCACGAATTTTTTTGAACCACAATTTTAATGGTGTCCCAAGTTCAACTTATCCACAATTTGTTTGTCTTTGCAAGTTATCATTTTGTTTGTACCTGTACAAACATGTATTTAAAACTGTTACACAATAAAGGCTGGAATAATTTTAACTGAGCAGCTGCATTTCTTTGGCTCATTTTTAGCAACTTATCAAATCATTATAAATCAAATCATCCAGTTTTTTCATATTTAAATTATACCGTTTCCTTTGAGATACCACCACTGTTGTGCTAGGATAACACTAAAATATCAAGTCTTATATAAGAAAGTAAAATTAGGTACACAAAACCCAGTGAATAACATTTACAAAAAAAACTGTGATTATAAACAAGTTTATGGCTGAAATTACAATGCAGAATTGACCATGTGTTTATGACAAGAGAACTGTAGTAGGATGTTTATTTAGACTGTTAAAACACAGACATTAGACTTTTGTAATGAGAATGAGTAGGTGTACTGAGTCATATTCATGTGCAGTATACAGTATTGTGTTGATAAAAGTCAACAGGATATAATAACAGGAAATGTAAGGTAAATAAGTTGGCTCAGTTAAAATTTTTAAATAAGCTGCATATCCTAACCATGAGAAGTGATACTCCTGTTATGGTTAAAGACTGTGTGTGTGTGTGTGTGTGTGTGTGTGTGTGTGTGTGTGTGTGTGTGTGTGTGTGTGTGTGTGTGTGTGTGTGTGTGTGTGTGTGTGTGTGTGTGTGTGTGTGTGTGTGTGTGTTGGAGGGGGAGACCGTATGAGTGACAAAGCATTTTTGAGCATATAGAGGGTTTATTGTGACAGCACCTGAATGTACACTATATAAAGAGTAGCTCCCTTGAAGTTTTTGCTTAAATTTATCATATATACTGTACTGTATCAAAAAACAAAGTAGTTTATACATGCAGCAAAATGATAACTTAAGCTGAAGCTGTGATTCCAGGAAATGGCATAGTTTCATATTAATTATGTATATCCATTCAGGTCCTCGCAAATACATTCATCCTGCGTCGCAATCTCATACTATTTGACCTGTTATGAGGGTTGGCTGTATTTATATTGACAGAAACAGCAACAACATTATCAGAGAATTCCACAATATTGTAGATTCCTGGAGAATAATCAAGCTATCTCTTTGAAGGTGGAGGAAGACCAAGAATAGGCAAGAGGAATAACTAATCCTACTCCTCCCCACATGGTACGTGTAAATTGACATGTAAACCACACGTTTCTTATCTTCTCAGTATAACATTAATAATAGTAACTGGATTTATAATTATACCACGTGTGTGTGTGTGTGTGTGTGTGTGTGTGTGTGTGTGTGTGTGTGTGTGTGTGTGTGTGTGTGTGTGTGTGTGTGTGTGTGTGTGTGTGTGTGTGTGTGTGTGTGTGTGTGTGTGTGTGTGTGTGTGTGTGTGTGTGTGTGTGTGTGTGTGTGTGTGTGTGTGTGTGTGTTAACAATCTACTTGCACAATTTAAACAATAACAAAATAATTAAATAAAGGTCACTGACATGAAATTATAACATACAATATAACACATAAATTATAACATACACAATTGCATCTCCTAATGCCCTGTTTATTAATTAAAATGACACCCAACTTGACTGGTTTCCCTACATTTTACACAATATGGTGTGTCGTGTCAGCCATTTTGTTTTCCAAAATTTCATATCTTTGTACACACTTCGAAAATCAAGACAAGTGATTTAATACATTGTCTATCAAAACTGGTCCAGCCATTGCAGTGTTACAAGGGAACACACAAACTAAAGAACATACCCACCTACAGACATTATTTGCATAGAAGAGTATTAAGTAATTAAATACGGTTACTTAACAGAATATAAAATTATTTAAATGATTATAAAGTACACATTATAAAATAAAACATAACTATTATGAACATGTAGCAATTATTAATTAGTAACCTAGCACAAGTAACATAACCTTTTACCAAGCAAACAAGTTCTCACTTTATAGGCCTACTTAGTGCTCAAATAACTAATTACAACTCAGTGTAACCCATTTATACTTTTGAAATACGTATTCTACGGTTGTAATGTATTTAGCTGATGCAGTGCATATATTCAAAGAACATTTTTTAAACAGTAATCCTTTAATTTACAACAGAATTTATGTGACTGACTCTTACCAAGTAAATCTGTTTATAGTAGTTTTATGGGATTATGGATTAACTGTTTTGTGGTAAATGAAGTAATGAGGTATGATTGCACATAACTTATGTGCGGCTGACCTGCTTGAGTTCAGATATGCACAGTATGTTAGTTTAGATCATGCCGAGTCCAGCAAACACACGTTTCATTGCTGCTTCGTGTACGCAGATGGTTATGTTTATTAAAAGTCAGTAATGTCACTGAAAATCCTGCAAAGTGTGAAGTATGTGCTGCTATATGATTTTTGCACATAAAAAAAATTAACTGCAGTGGAAACTCATTACCAAATTATTGAGGTGTATGGCAAAAATGTGATGATATTCATAGCAAAATCCATAGTAGCCAACCTTCACTTATCACTGATAAACTTGCACAACATATCAATGACAAAATTCATGTAAAAATATGTTTCACAATAAGTGAAATAAATGATAATTTTCCTTAAATAAAGGAAATGTTCTGTACGAAATAGTCACAGAAAAGCTTCATTAGCATAAAATACTACAATACGTGGCAGATGGATATCACCAAGGCCCATAAAAATCAAGAGTATAGTAATGGCTAGACGTTTTCGGACTAGTATCTTCCTGAAGGAGAAAAATACGTCAAACATATGGTCACTATGTACAACATATGGAGATAGGACTTGGTCTTGTACAAAAACACAGAAATCAAACAACAATCAATGCAATGGAAGCATAGCTCATCACATAAACAAAAAACAATTCAAGCAAATATTGGCTGACAAGATTATGGGTACAGTTTTTGGGACCACCAAGGTGTTGTACTTGTTGAATTCCTGGAATGTCATTCGGGTTTGCAATCCTGCAGACTTTATTTTCCCGCGGGATCCCGTAGTATTTCCATAAAATTTTTCATTCATGCAAATTTAAAGGTAATATGAGAGCCATAATCTTCTATTATTTTTATTTAATCAAATCCAACATAAGCCTTTCTTTGTATGTGACAAATAAACAAAACTTCAAACACAGAATCATTTTTATATAATATGAAGTTATAAACTTATTGTAACTAATTTACTTAAGAGATCGTTTGTAACTATTATTTACTTAACATCGAAAATTATTAGTCTTCCTGGTCCTGTTTAACCAGTCTAAAATAATTCAAAACGCTGTATAATCTCCAATCAACTAAACAAAATAGTTCCATACCGGTAACATATAATAGGTACGTATTAAGTTACGTGAGTTACATAAAACTAAATCACAAAATATCTTTACAACAAAATTAAAAAAGTTATATCTTTTTCTGAAAATAAGAGCGCAAAAAACATATAGTGTCTAATGTTTTGTCCCCCAGCCTACTTCTTATAGAACTGCAGATATATCCGGCTGCAGAAAAAGCCCTTTCTTCTTCTACGCTTGTAGGAGTTATAGTGTTCAAATAATCATGAACAAGGGATAAGTATTTGCCTTTTATTCCACTACATTCATATTCAGTCATCTCAGTCTTAATATTTTTTTCAAAATTTTTACCTCTTTCATCTATATTTATGTTTATGCTGCAAGTATCCTTTTTTTCTTTATTTAATTGCACTTCTAATTCTTCTTGAAATGATAAATTTACTTCTATGGTACTTTCTTTATCTTCTGAACTTTCAGACTTATCAGCCTTATCATCTATATTTTTGTCCAAAGTCAACATTCTCTCACAAATCTTTTTAATTTCGAGACGAACACAACTCTTTTTAGGAACTGGAAATGTGTCATCTGGGGTGTTTAGATAGCTTGCGTACTTCTTTGGATTATGAAGGTAGATAATTATTCCAGATAAAACGATCCGACGCTCTTTGATTCTTACTTGATCCAACACTCTTTGATTCTTACTCGATCCGACGCATTCTTACTTATCAGCGCTCACCTCACGTTGTTGCTTATCCAACTTTTCCAATATGAATCGAAGAGTTGTATCAGCTGTTAAAAGCATCGAATCTCTTCTGCACAAGACTTCAACGCCCAGTTTAACCGGCTGCAAACTAAGAGTCAATTCTTTGAGCTTGGTCCATTCTTTGTCAGAGAATTTTATCTCAGTTCCTTCGTCAATTAAAGCTTTGCTTATGCGCCCTTTGAGAACGTGAAAACACTCCAAACATATTATACAGGCTACTCCACCTGGTCTTGCAGTCTAGGATTAAGCTCAGTTCTTTTCCGAGGTCTTCTCGTACGTATTTCTGCAAGCAAGCATCTTTAGTTGGAGATTTTTTTAAAATCTTTACAACCTTTCTCACTTTATTAATAAGATTTTTGTAACTGGGTATCAGTTCTGTGGGAGACTGCTCTAAATGAGTAACAGTCAAGACCTGCTCCTCACTCGTCTCATCATCGCTTGTGTCATCATCATCTGAGTAATCAGGTGCGGCTACTTCCTCATTTTGAAGTAAATGGCATACTTCCGATTCCGATTCCTTGCTAGGTACATTTTTTTTGTATAAAGTATCAACAACTGCAAGTTGAATACCATGTGCAAAACATATTTGTTTTAGCACAAACTGTGTATTGATCTTTACACCTTGTATCGCAAATAATCCTTTCTGTAGCTGGTTTCGTCTGAATGACACTTGGAAAAAACCCGAAGGTAAGAGTTAATTATAATTTTATAATTAATTGAGAAGTTTCATTGGCGCCCGAACAGGGATGCGAGTATAGGGTTTATAACCTATATTCGCCAGACCTAATTAAGCTGCAGAACGGGTTATTTGGGAGTGGGCGAGGTTGTAAATTGTAGAAACAAAACTAGGCATATTTATATATGTAAAAATAATAAATAAAAATGGAAAGTAATAGTTTGACCGAATCAACGGTCATGAGTGGGTTGGAGGTCCATTCGACCCCAATACCAGTTCAAAATAGAGAATCAAGTAAGTCAGATGAAATAGATGACTCAGGGATTCAGGTAACCCCACCCGTAATGAATCAAAATAAACAATCTGAGGACAATGATATGATAAAAATGATGCAATTGCTTTTCAAAGAACAGAAGAGTGATTCTGATATTAAATTCCATGAGTTAAAGGGTGATATAAATAATATTGACCACAAATTTGATAAGCGTTTATGTGAAATGAATACACAAAATGTTAAGTTCGAAATCAGTATGAATAAACGTTTAAATGAGATGGATGAATGCTTTAACACTATTAAACAACAAGTGATAGGCTCAGTAAATGAACAATTAAATAAGCATATCATTAATGTAAATAAACAAGTGTCAGAGACAGTCAAAATACAAGTGCATGAGCAAATTCAAGAGTTGAAAGATAATTTTGAAAGTAGGATAAATAAGTATAATGTTGATAATGAGTGTAAATTTAATTGTGTAGTAGAGAAAATAGAAGAAGTTAGAGATAACATTGAGACATATGAAACTAAAGTTAATATCAAAATAAATGAAATAGAAAGCAATTGTGATAGCAAAATAAGTGAATGTCAATTGAGTTTTGCGAATAAAATCTTAGAAATTAATGACAATGTTGATAGTAAGATCAGTGAAACAGAAAGTAGTTGTAAGTCAGAAATACAGCTATTAAAAGGTGCTTTAGAAATGGTAAATAATGCCAGTATTCAATCCGAACGTGTAACTAACAACAAGTTTAATTTAATGGAACAAAAAATAATCAATGTTAAAGATGACTTGAAAACGGCAATAAACAAAACATTAGACAGTGTCCATGAGCAAGTAGTAATCACCCGTAATGTAGATAGCGAAATAGAGTTAGAGTCATTTACAGGGGACAGGAGGGGGGTACACCCTATGCAATTCCTAAATAGAGTAAGAGACTTTAATAGATTTTGTAACAATAATTGGGAGATGAAATTGTTGAAAGTTATGAAATGTTTTAAGGGAAGCCCCTCAATTTGGGCGGAGGTACATAAGGGAGATTGGTTAGATTTCCAAAGTTTTGAAGGGGATTTTAGAAGTAAATATTGGTCTGAAGAGGACCAAGAAGTACTTAGAAGTAAGATAATGGAGTCGGGTAATTTTGGGACTAATGGTAATAATGTCACCATTTATGTAATGAAAATGTACAATGAGGCAAAATACCTTGAACCACCATTACCGTTTAGATCATTTGTACGTCATATAAGTAAACATTTACCAAGGGAGGTGCAAATTAACCTGATGACGCGGGAAGTGGAAGGTATAAATGATCTTGAACAAATATTAGATATTTTCCAAAATATCAGGGACCGGGAAATTGGTAGGCGCTCAAACCCGCCAGGGGTACATAACAATGAGAATTATAATCATAATCAATCTAGTGGGACACCAAACACATATAGAGGGACAAGGGGAGGCTACAATAATAACTATAGACGTGATGACTGGCGATGTGGAGAGTGTCATTGTGAGAACTATGGTAGTAGAACAACTTGTTACAGGTGTCATAAAGAGAGGAGTTGCCAACGCAGTAATACTGAACATAACCAAAATAGTCAACCACAGAGAGGAGGGAGCAGCAACCGAGGAGCACCGGGAAGCAGTGGAACTTCTAATAGAGGTCGTGGTGGGCACACTCCAGGCCGTGCAAACACCCAGACGGAAAACTAATAAGGACAGTGAGTGAAGGGACCCCACCATTGTCGACAAATGACTGCGGGGTCCAAGATAACAACGAATATACAAATAACGTCATCTGTACGGATATGTCCAAGGAACTGATGGAGGAAGAGGACTTGGAGACAGCAAGACCAGAAACCGGACTGACAGAGGTAAGAATTCAAATTGAAGGTAAGGAAGTAAAAACTTTAGTCGATACAGGTAGCGAAATTTCTGTCATTTCCGAACACATATTACAGAGTTTGCAAGAAATAAATAAAAATATCCCAATTTTGCCAGTAGCGGGGGTGACTATTGTAGGTATTACCGGGGTTAGGAGTAAACGTGTAACTAAACAAGTACATTTGAATATGGTAATTAATGGAGTAGAATATGACAACACATTTTTAGCAGTAAGGGGACTAAATTTGGAGGTTATTCTGGGGAATGATTTTTTGATAAAACACAAGGCGGTAATTGATTTCCAGAAGCGGTTGTTAGTACTTAATAATGAAGGTAAACCAGTCGAGATTATCTTTGAACGGGTAGTAGATAAAGTCAGAATTTCGGGAGTTAAGATGATACTAAATCGGGCCAGTAAAGTAGATACGGTAGTTAATACGTACGCATGTAGAGAGGGAGAGTTAGGGGATAATGTAAATAAACGAATTTGGGAGGATAGAGCGGTAAAATTTTGTAGTGAGGGGCGTAATGCAGGGAGTTCTCAACACAAAGCGTTGTGGCAGGTAATAGAGTGTTTTCGAGAAGTGTTTGCCGATGTACCAGGGAGGGCAAGGGATTATGAGTGTGAATTAAAAGTAAGGGAACACGCACCCTATGTACAAAGAAGCTATCCGGTACCTTATTCAAAAAGAAGGGCGGTTCAGGCGGAATTAGATAAAATGTTGGAAGGAGACAATAGAAAGATCAGTATCACCGTACTCTAACCCGTTAGTAGTAGTCATTAAGAAAGATGGCCGCGTTAGATTATGTTTAGACGCCCGTAAGATTAATCAGATAATTATCCCGGACCGGGAGTCACCCGAAGCAATAAATGAAATCTTCCAAAAATTCAGTGGAGTTAAATACATGACCTCATTAGATATAACCGCGGGGTACTGGCAAGTCCCGTTAGCATGTGGAAGTAGGAAATACACAGCATTCCTGTTTAATGGAAAGAATTACCAATTTAAACGATTACCTTTTGGGCTGAATACCAGTGTAGCCAGCTTTATAAAATGTTTAGATGAAATACTCCAGCCACAGAATTTAGATTTTTTAACCATTTATGTAGACAATATATTGATAGCATCACGAACATTTTCCGAACATGTGGAACATTTAGAATATGTATTAGATAGATTGCGTATAGGGGGGTTGACTGTCAATTGGGAGAAATCTAAATTCTTACAGAAAGAAATACATTTTTTAGGGTTCATAATTACACCAGATGGGATAAAAGCCAACCCAGAGAAAGTGGAATCAATTTTAAAATTCCCAGAACCCCGAAATATTAAGCAGTTACAAAGTTTTTTAGGACTATGTAATTTCTACAGAAAATTTCAGAAAAATTATGCCCATATAACCTCAAAGTTGAGCTCAGTGTTACAAAAGAACCAACAGTGGAAATGGGGAGAACGAGAACGAGATGTGTTCAATGAGATAAAGGACCATTTTAGTAACATGATCATGATGAATCACCCTAATTTTGAACGCACATTTTATTTACAGACCGATGCTAGTAACATCGCATTGGGTGCAGAACTGTACCAGGAGGACGACGAAAAGGAGCATCACACCATCGCTTTCGCCAGTCGCACCTTGTTAGCTGCTGAAAGAAATTACACAACGACGGAGAAGGAATTATTAAGCATTGTCTTTGCAGTAAAGAAGTTTTGTACATATCTACTGGGTAACTCCACCATCATCCGGACGGACCACAAGGCATTATCTTTTTTAAACACCTGTAAGTTGACACACAGCAGGATAACCAGGTGGGTGCTAGCTTTACAAGAGTACAATTTTAGTTGGGAGTATATAAAAGGGGTAGAAAACAAAATACCTGACACTTTATCTAGGGTAGATACACAGGGAACGAGAACAGGGAGGGACTTAAAAGAAATAGAAATTTTCAGACTTAGCAGGGAAGATAGATTATTTGGGGAAGAATTGAGAAATATTAATAGTATGCAAAGAACAGATCTTAAATTGAACAAAATACTAACTAGTTTAGAGTCCGACTTAGATGAGTTAGGGTATAGCCGTTATTTTCAAATCTATCAAGGGAGTTTGTTTAAGAAAGTAGGGGGGGGAGAGCGTGATTGGAGGTTAGTTATACCGGAAGGGTTGGTAGATAAGATAATATGGGACTGTCATTTTCGGTATGGGCATTTCGGTGCTAGGAAGTGCATAAATGTATTAAAAGAATCATGCTTATTTAAAAATATGGAACGGAGGGTTAGAACTTTACTCCGGGGGTGCGATTTATGCCAAAAGTCAAAAGTAGTTAATTACCGTCTAGAGGGAGAGATGAGGTGTATTAAAGTAGAAAAGCCTTTTGATTTAGTTGCGGTAGATTTGTTTGGCCCGCTACCAAAGGGAAGGGGAGGCGTAATGTATATTTTTGTGGTATTAGACACATTCACGAAATTTGTAAGATTATACAGTGTAAAGAGGGCCACTAGTAAAGTACTAAGTGAGAAAATAACGAAGGATTATATGATTAAAACCGGAAAACCTAAAATAATATTATCTGACCATGGGCCCCAATTTATTAGCGGAATATGGTGACAAACTTTGGGTTGGGAAGGTATCATACCTAAACACACGGTGGTATATCATCCTCAGTCGAACCAAGCCGAAAGAGTCATGCGAGAATTAGGAAGAATTTTCCGGGCATACTGCCATGCTAAACACAGTGAATGGCCAGCCTATGTGCGAAGAATTGAAGAATGGTTAAATTGTACCACCCATGAATCAACGGGGTTCACACCATACGAGCTAGTCAAGGGAAAACGTCCACCTAGGATCCTGGAACAGCTGTTCAACTTTCCACCAGAGAGCAACCCACGAGATTTGGAAGTAAAACTTCAACTCGCAAATGAAAACTTATTAACCAAGGGAGAAAGAAGAAAACGGCTTCATGATGCCAAAGGTAAGTGGATTAAGTATGAGATAGGCCAGCTGGTATTAGTAAGAAGACACGATTCATCAAGTGCACAAGATAAAGAGATTAAAAAATTCTTTTTGTTGTATGAAGGACCGTATGAAGTAGTTGAAATCAAAATGGATAATGCATACGTTCTACGAAACCAAATGACTGGGGAAATAGTGGGTACCCATAATGCCACTAATTTAAAAAAGTATTGGCTAAAATAAAATAATAAAAATAAATTTTGTAATTAAATACAACTAAACAACTATAATAAACCTATAGTTAAATAATTATAAACAACTATAAATAATATAAAACAGTAAGTGGTAGCGGATAGATGTTCCCCACTTGTCCCAGTGGGGTCCGTCTATTTTAGGGACGCGCCCCTGCCCACGCGAGCCTTGGTTTTCTCCATTTACCCTTATTTTCGGAGGAAGCTTTGTCCTTAACTATAGTCCTAGTTCTTGACCTTTATGATCCTTACCTTTTTTGTCTTCCCGATTTCCTTAACCCTCCCCTTAGAGTAAACATAACAATAGTTACATAAATTGGCACACTTTTTCGAACCATTTGATTGCCTTAATTCTAAATACTACATTAGGGTAATCCTCAAAATTAATAAACTGGCGTTATTTATGATTTGTAAACTCATCCCTTAATTAAATAGTTGGTAGAGAAGTTTTGTGGCTGAGTAGACAAACGAGATAATAAAAAATTTCTGTATAAGTTAATAGAATTATCGTTTATAGAGATGGGGCTGTAGATTAGTGGTTGTGGTTTGTTTTGCAATGTGGGGGAAAAAAAAAGGGGGAAAGGGTAGTGCACCATTTTCATGGAAGTGGGGTTCTGTTCGTCTTCAATCACATCCCTATAGACAATGATTCTGTACAGATAAAGTATAACCTATTTACAGGTAATTAAGGAAAAAATAAATTTTGAAAATATTCGAAAAGCAAAATCTATGTAACCAAAAGGTTCAATTATTATTTTGTGGCACCTGCTATTTTAGGTTATGAGTACGGGACAATGGTAGTTAGAATGTGATTGTGGAGGAATTTAAAGAGAGATGTGAAACAAATGATGGAATGTTTGTAAAATTTATTGAAGTACTAAGAAAAACTGAAATACTAGACTAATTAGAATCTTTTTGATAAAGGTAATTAAAGTAATGGAAATTGTTTTGAATGTACGAAGAGATTAAATTAAATTTGAGTCGTCCCTGGAGTAACTTAATAATACGAAGGTCAGTTAGATGTAACTTCATTTTATTTAAATTGAACTGTAATTTTATATATTTTATACATTAACTTCATATAGCTGTAATTAAAGTTAAACTGAGTGGAAATTATTAAAGAATTTTAAGTTAAACAAATAATTTAAAAAGGGTCAATTTTATTAATGAAGCAAAATTAACTCTGAACTGTAATAAATAGACTTTGACAAATATGTTAACATTAAAAGATTTACAGAAACCAAAAATTTGAAAAGTGAAGTACAGGTGTTAGTATGATGTAACCATGAATGTTGAAACTGACAATGTTTATGAACCCCAGTCTGGCAGACTATTGTTTATGTAAACAGGTGTGCTGTATGTTTTTACTAATGTTCACAGCCAGGTGCTGAAGTTGATAACTGTTGCAGTTTGATGAATCAATGCCAGTAGAAAATCCTGTTATGAAATAAAAAGAAATACCATATGTGAAGAAAGGAATGTAAATTTTTTGAATAACGTAGGTAATATTTTTGTCGGATCATGTTGAAAAAGGTAATTAATTTTGAAATTGTTAATTAAAACAATATGAATTAAACTAAATGAAAGTGTAATTAAATAAATTGAAAGGATGATTTTAATAATGAACTTGTAATAATGAACTTAACTTTATTTTCATTCGAATTCAAATTGGAATTATAAAGTAAATGTTAATTGATGTAAATAATGGTTAAAATATTCATTTGAAACTGAAAACTGAAGGAAAGTTTGTATAATGAATAAAAATTTTGCTGTTTGATGGAGGTCAAACTTGTTTTGTATAAAAATGTTTGGGCTAAGATAGTGTCTGGAAAATAAGATGTTCATATGACCATTCATGTAAACTTTTACGATTGTCAATCTATGTTTTATGTTTAACTGTAGATTCTCCACCTAAGTGCGGCCATGACCTCACCGGATCATGACCATGAAAGTAGTTAATTGTGGCAAATCATAAATTTTACTTGATATAACCGGCTTGTGGTTTGTTTTATTTTGTGGTTTGTTAGTTTAGTAGGGGGGTTATTTTTTGGGGGAATCTACCTAATTTTGGAACAGGTCTATTTTCACCCAGATAGGGGTGGTAGTCCATTAGGGGTGTATAAATAAAAACTAGTAGGTTATATGTATACCGAATTTTATTGTAACGCCGAAGCAAGGATGGGGGTGGAATAAAAGAAAAAAATGTCCACCCCTTCCGCATCAGTCCTTGTGAAAGCAACTGGGTGCTACAGTCCAGGGGGGGTAATAGTGAGTGTGGATGGGCGGTGACTCAGTTACAGGTCACGAGGGAGATGTGGTTTACGGCTAGGATGAGGCTGGCAAAGGCCAAGAAACCTAGCGCAGAACACATTAATATGTAACGGGTATCAGGGGTTAAGGGATTAAAAGGGGGGGGTAGTAAAAAAAAAAAAAAAAAAAATTTATAGTAGCTAAGTATAAATGGATTTAATGTCATTTTGTATAATTAAGGTGTTATTTTGGATGGGCAATATTGTATGGGGAATATTATTCAATTTAACTGGAATTTATGTGTACCACTGTAAACCAATATTGTTTTATTAATACTATTTTTTTTAGGGTCTATAATATAAAATGAGCCAGTACATTGTCAATGAACTAGTACGGCTAAGAGGAAACAAATCAGTTGTGGGATATGGAGTGATGGAAGGCCGTTTGTTGATTTTTCAATTGAATGTTTTAAAGTCAGGCGATACTGGGTCGGGTATCTGTTCGATTTTTCGGTGTTGGGATCTCGAACAGAGAAGTCCAGTAAGATCGGATGGGTGCTGTCACAGTCGCCAGACTAGGGGGGTAAGAACCCATGATTTTAATAGTGTCCAGGGGGGTTGCGGCGCCTTATCCTCACTGATCCTCTTAGGGTTTAGGCAATAAGAGTTTGAACGCTTCGGCTTTCAATCTCTTATACGGGGGGGTATTGTAACGGTACGAAATTGTAGGGCCAATATAACATTGTAAAATTATATTCTCCATGTAGTCATTGTTCACCCTTGTAGAACCCCGAGTTAGTCAACCAGATAGGCTGTGTTTATTACAGAACAAAAGTCTATGTTTTGTCTCCGCACTCGAGCAACGTAGACAGATTGTGAAATAACGCCTAACTTCACATCAGCCGTGAATCATGGAAGAAAGTAATGTAACTCTAGATTACATCAGGCGGTAAAAACATTGCTAAACCCTGTGCCAGTGTTAAGGCGCTCTTTCAACAACACCAATGGGAGAGCAGATTCAAGATCACGTGACCAGCTCTGTATGCTCAGCTTTTAGCGAACTAACGCCAGTGCTATTGTAACTCTTGGCCGCGCGCCCCGCCTACAACAACTTTTAAGTGTTCGGATAGTTACGTCAGCCGACACAATTATTAAATGTGACGAACGTGGTTTTAGTGACCAGTAAAACTTGGTACCAGTTCAAAGACAAAATTACTTTAATGAGCATCAATTGACTTTCAAAGTGAGGCATAAAAAACGTGCATCGTTAGTTGGAGTCGAGCAACATCCAGGATGAGTATTATTCAGAAATTTTAAATACATTAACATTTATATTTACCGACGTTTTCCTACATTATGAGATCTCAGAATGGGGTTCAATAGAAGGGCCATGTAAAAGAATGAATGTGTGAGTGTGGGGTGGAATTACGTACTGGTTCATTACAAATATAAATAGTTTGTCAAGGGCTAGGGAAGTAAGAAATATTCATTTGGTCACTTTGTTTGATTTTTACTAATTGTTTCTCATTCAACGAGTATTTAATATAACAGAAAAGAAATAAGAAATTTAAATGTCATAAAAGGGAGATTAAGTAATTAATTTGCATAATAAAATAGAAGCAATTTGTTTTAGCACAAACTGTGTATTGATCTTTACACCTTGTATCGCAAATAATCCTTTCTGTAGCTGTTTTCGTCTGAATGACTCTTGGAAAAAACCCGAAGGTAAGAGTTAATTATAATTTTATAATTAATTGAGAAGTTTCAATTTGTTTGAATGATTAACTAGACCGGCGACATCGAGCATACGACTGAAAAAACTATTCGCTCAATCGATTCATTTGTTCGATACAGGCACGGGGGTAGGGAGAGGTACATGCGAAACTGTCGCGACATGTGAAGCGCACTAGTGACGTCCGAGCTACATCGATGGATGGATGTATAAGTACAAATTTATTGTTCAAAAAATGGAATGCGGAATCCCACATTGCGGGATTGCAAACCCTAAATGTCATATAAGAATAAATTCTGCAGTGTAATATTAAACACTAGATAAACTGAGATTGGCGACACAGAATTGCCTGAGTGGTCTGTTGTCTTCAGGCCAACAACAACACACAGCCACCCTTGTTACACTTCAGAAATGCAAATGGAATATTTTTTATTCCCTCCCCCCTGACAGTCCAGATTTAGCAACAAGTGACTTTGATCTTTTTATGCACCAGAAAAATGTTTTGGTTTCACAGAAATTCATAAACAATGACAAACTCAGAAGTGCTGTGGAGGGATTGTTAAAAAACAGGGAGCAAACTTCTTTGAAGAGGGTATAAAAACAAGCTTGTCCCATGCTGTAATAAGTGCTTATATAATGGTAGCACATACATGGAAACATATATACAACCTTTTATATAAAGGTTGTAACTTTATATAAATAAAATTGAAAATACATGTACTGCAGTTTACAGTCATTAATGCTTGATTTAGAATCTAAGTCCTGAATTTGTTTTTAATTATTGGTTTAATTCATATTGTTTTATTGTACAAACATATTTCCCACGAACATGTATTCTCCCCAGGTAAGGACTACTGCTATTGTATATCAATAAAACTTAACTTCCCAAGTTGCAACCTGCTTATTAAGAATTTTGGATAACTAAGTCTTACTGTGGTGCCATGAATTTTGAATTAACCTAGTTTCACTGAAGTTGTATTTATATATAATTCTTATATATTTTTCATGTGTTTCACTGCATTAGAGTAAATTATATTCTAATCATTGTAGTTTTAACAGTTACTTGTTTATTATTAGCTGGACAAGACTTCCACAAACCAACATGTTAATTTAGTGCTGTCCCAATCTGTTAGTGAGTGTTGACTCTTTTAACAACACAGGCATTTGAAAAGAGAAAGCCACATTTTTTGTTTCACTTGTAAGACAGTATCATAACACATTATTCCTGGAAGCTACTCCTCTTTCCACTCTTGACCTGCTAAAAATGAATTGTGAGAAAGGGAAAGAGACAAGGAACGCTTCAGCGTCCACCTTACTATATTTTTCTATGAATATATTTTTTATAAATATTCTGCAGAACTTGCATTGTAAGAATTATATATTATAGTTCAAGAACATTCCAATCTAGAAAAAGAAGTCCAGAAACATACTGTATATGTGTGTAAGATTTTACAAATATCCTAGAGGCAACACCATTTTTGAGTCTTAATTAGGATTCATTTAAACAAAAGCTTCAAGACTCTGTCAAATTATTAGAAATTTTATAAAGACAACCATGACTACAGCTGGGGCAAAACAACGTTTTTCATCTTTTAAAAGTGTAAATCATTTTTCCAATACACATGCAACAGGAAAGACTGAATGCTTTCTACCAAATGCAGCTTCATAACAACCACTCCTAACTTCAACAAAAGGGTAATATAGAATTTTTAACACCAGAAAGTTTGGTGAATGTAGTTTATATATAGGAGATGAGGAATGAGTTTGTCCATCTTATATTTAATATCCTAAAAAGTGAAACCGAGTTCTTGGTTTTACATCTTCAAAAGTTTAACACATACAACAACGGACAAGTATGCATTTATTTAAAGCACAAATTAATAATTATTTAAAAGATTACATTCTATAACACAATGTACTAAAATAAAAAGAATACGAACCAACAAATCTCAATGGAACTTAATTTTAAAATTTGTAGCATGTTTTGCTATTAACTTAGTTTATCCAATTAATGCCCCTATGCTAAATACAGTTAATGCCTAATAACTAATAATTTTATCTGCAAGCTGCCATTGCAAAATACGTCTGAATTACAAATTAAAAATAAATACAGTAGACTCTCGACTATCCGGCCTATTTTTGAACCTACACAAAATTGCGACATGAAAAGCGCGGATATCCCCACCCTGCTACCTGCTCTTTGTTTCGTCAGTTGTGTATCGGATGTCAACAAGTGCGGAATACCATTGTTCCAAGTGCCACTGTTCCTGCTTACGTTTGTAAATTGTTTTTTGGTGTGCTTTGTTTTTTTTTTTTTTTTGTTGAAGATTACGAAATGGGTGATAAACGAAAAATGGTTGTAGTGACTATGGAGGAGAAACTACGCGCTATAAAAAGACTGGACTCTGGGGTAATGGCAAAAACTATTGCCTCGGAGTTAGGAGTTGGGATAAGTACAGTTCGTGACTGGAAGAAAAATCGAGCAGAAATTGTGCTGCCCAAGCTAGTGGTAAGAAAAACCATGCTGAAAGCTTAGCATAAAGAAGTTGAGGAAGCTTTATTTTTGTGGTATGAACACTTAAGAGGAAAAGGCTTGCCTGTTACTGGGCCGGTATTATTTAAGCGACAAATAGAAGAAGATTCAGAATTTACTGCCAGTGATGAGTGGTTAGACCGGTGGAAATAATGATTCGGTATTCGCCAGATTACCATAAGTGGGGAGGCTTTATCTGCTGATAAAGAGGCTGTACCTTTGTTCAAAGACTATTTTTTTAAGCTTATTGAAAAGTAAGGAATTTCTGGGGAGCAGTTGTACAACTGCGATGAGACCGGTTTAAATTATAAGATGCTCCCTAGAAAAACGCTTGCATCAAAAAAAGAAGCTGCTGCACCAGGATACAAGAAAAGCAAGGAACGAGTCACCATCTTGGCTTGCAGTAATACAACCGGCAACCGCAAGCTTAGGTTGACTTTAATAGCAAAATCAAAGAAACCTAGAACTTTTAAAAAAACTGGAAAATCAGGAATCACTGCCCCTATATTACACACAACAAAAGAAAGCATGGATGAATTCAGAAATCTTTAGAACCTGGTTCCAAAATGAATTTGTACCGACTATAGAAAAACATTTGAAAGATAAGAATTTGCCGAGAAAAGCTGTGTTAATTCTTGACAACGCACCTTCGCATCCGGCCACGACAAACTCACAGATGGAGACGTCAAACCTTTATTTTTCTCAGGCAATGTGATGGCTGTTTGTCAGCCGATGGACCAGGGTGTCCTTGAAATGCTAAAGAAAAAGTATTGTCGGCGTCTTCTTAGTTCGTTGATATCAGCAATTGATAATCATGAAGACTACTTAACCACTCTGAAAAAGACTGACATGCTAGATGTCATAAGGTGGTTTGCCGAAGCATGGGAAGAGATTCCAAAAATATCACTTGTAAGATTGTGGAAAATTCTTTTGGACCATGAAGGTGGACATTTCAACCTTGAACCCGTGTGTGAAACCGTAGAGGAAGATGAAAATGATAAACTTGTTTCGTTGCTGAAAAAAGTACAGGGCTGTGACAATGTCAATGCAGAGGACGTTAGAGAATGAATGGGAAACGATGACGTTGATGAAATAATTATTACTATTGATGGTACTTTCTCTTGTGAACTTACTTTGTTGTATTCTCTCATACAACGTTTCGGAGTGTTGTTCTCCTTCTTAAGTGAGGTTTGTATACTGAATGTCCCAAGCTGTCGGTAATTTGTAACCTATTGTATTTATAGGTTAAATAAAATATATAATTTGGATTACAAATTACCGACAGCTTGGCACATTCAGTACACAAACCTCACTGAAGAAGGAGAACAACACTCCGAAACGTTGTATGAGAGAATACAACAAAGTAAGTGCACAAGAGAAAGTACCATCAATAGTAATAATTATAAAGTGCTGTGAACAAAGTAGTGATGAACATTCAAAATAGTATTGATGAAATAACTGACACAGGAATGTGACACAGGGAGAAGAAATAGAAGAGGAGGAGGAGGCATCTTTAGATGACAGGAAAAATCTCATCCCACATTTGGAAGGGTTCAAGACGATTGAGGCAGCGCTGCAGTACATTATTCAGCAGGAAGAAGCGATGCCAGCTGGTATCATCTGGTTGCGTAAGTGGAGGGACATTGCATCGCGGAAGAGGGCTAGAAGGGAGAAGCAGTCATTTATCAAGGACATTTTTTTAAAACTAAAAACTAAGTTTTGACTTTTTTTATTTTAGGCCTACCTTTTTACATTTGTGTAATCATTTATCAATGAACATTAAAATAAGTTTAAATCATTTGTTTGTTACGTTCTATTCTTTTACTTACCAATTTTCATCACGTTTCTTCTACTTACCTCACACTTACATGCCACCCTGACTTACCGAGCACAGAAGATTCCAAATCACTTATAGGTCGCCACCGATATCTTTAAAGGTTAGATATGGAGACCTTGAAACACTTTTACTTATTTGCCAGGTTCGTTAGGCGAAATTTTCTATATGGGAGAGGTGATGTTAATGTGATGTAATAATTAACTTAACACATGGTTACGCTACTAATTCATTTTATTAAATTTCATATTGTAAAATTACTTTCTTCTCTGTTTATAACTTTTAACAGTTCATCAAATTCTTCGCTTACTGTTGCACTCTAAAACAGTGTGTGAAAACTAAATTGATTACTCTAAATAATCGGTCTACATTTTAATTCGTTAGAAAAATGCTACATTTCTTTTCTATTCTTCCTTTCAACACATTTACGTTAATCATTGAAAATGCAAAATATGGTGTATTACCTCCTTTTAGGACAAAACATATATCGAAAACAAACAAACTTAAACTATCTTAAATATATATTTTAAAACGACCCAGTTTGCTCATTCACACATTCCATATTTAATTAAGCGCTTTTTTATTTAAGTTTTCATAATTAATTTGTTTGATATACGATTACGTGGTATCGGCGTCCCTGCAGGTCACTTGTTGATCTCCACAAATTTTGTTTTAGGCTGACGAGTCTATGTGTTAACGCCCGGCCGGGGATCGGTTTCTCAGTAGACTGTGGAGTTTTTTGCGCGCACACAGCGAAAGAATTTCTTAATATATGACCAAAACTCTGGGAAAGTTGGCCGTTCGAGTGCGCGGTTGAAAGCGCGGGCGCGCCCTCTTTGCAATCTGCACATACCAATGCCAATTCACACCCGTCTCGACACTACAGTCTATTCACCGTAATTTCTTAGTTGCACATAATAATTTCTCCAACCTTTTATTTTTTGCGTCACCAAATTGTAATTGTTCATACCTCTAATTCATTTTAGGTTATTGTTAAACTGAACTCACACGTTTTGTATAACTCCGTGTTTTGTTATTCAATCACATTATAAAATTTTGAAAGTATAAAATAAAGTTTTAGGCTGACGAGTCTATGTGTTAACGCCCGGCCGGGGATAGGTTTCTCAGTAGACTGCGGAATTTTTTGCGCGCACACAGCGAAAGAATTTCTTAAACGTGACCAAACTCTGGGAAAGTTGGCCGTTCGAGTGCACAGTTGAAAGCACGGGCGTGCCCTCTTTGCAATCTGCACATACCAATGCCAATTCACACCCGTCTCGACGCTACAGTCTATTCACCATAATTTCTTAGTTGCAAATAATATTGAAAAGGTTTCACTTACAAAACCCCATCGGTCTATACCGTTACAATACCCCCCCCCCCATGAGAGGGTTTCTGCCGAAACAGAAAAACTCTCATTGCTAACCCCTAAGAGGATCGGTGAGGATATGGTGCCAACAACCCCCCTTTAATTTCTAAACACTTCATGGGTAAACTACCCCCCTAGCTCGGCGACTATGGCTGCACCTGAACGAAATTACTGGACTTCTCTGTGCGAGATCCCAACACCATAACATCGGACAGACACTCACCATAGTACACCTAACCTTCTATCATTCCTTAAAAAGAAAAATCAAAACTGGCCTTATACCATACCAGATCCTCAACCGATATGTTCCCCCTTACATGCATACTGGGTCGCCTTTAGCAAATACTGGGTGCGTACACATATTCATTATTGTATTAAAACAAACTCCTTATTTAAAATTCATAAAAGGTATCTTTCAAATTTCATTTCTTTTTTCAATTTATTTGACTGGACGTTACAGTTTCAAATCCAAAATAAATTACACAAATCAAACTGAAATCATTTAAATTTTGTTCGCCTAGAGAAAATAATCTAAGTTCATTGTCAAAGATTCATTAATTGGATCATCTCCTTCCTTTTACTTTATAATTTCAAAATCGTTTAATTGAATTTATAACTCTTCTTACTTATTTACTAACAATCCTAATAACCACATAAAAAATACACAACTTATTTCTACTATAAATTCAAAATAAATGCACTTGAGTACAAAAGAGAATATAAAATACACATCATAAATCAGCTGATACCTTCCATACTTATAAGGAACATTACAATTTACAATAACGTTCTTTAATACAAAAAATAGAAAATTTAAAAAAAAATTTTTTTTTTTTTTTTCAAATAAAATTTTAATTTCCCAAAATATTTCTTTTATCAATATCAAGAAAAAATATAATTATTTAATTTAATTAAGTAACAAAAATTTCATGAATCAATTACTAGAAACCTATCCTGTCTCTAACATCAGCCATCAGCTGATCTCTCTGGGTCAGGTGAATGACCTTACCCTATATACACCATACAAAACTATACCAGGAAAAATACACAACATATGTTCATAACTCTTACACTCTAACATAATAAAAATAATGGCACAATAAAACATAGTAAACAAAAACTGATAAACATCTTCTACACTTGAAATAGTCTTTCCAGAATCAGTAAAGTCCTTTATGAAATTATTACACAGAGTATAACACACTTCAATCACTTACGTCTAAACAGACTATCTACTACAGTATTACTTCTTGAATCAAAATAAAATCATTTAATTAGCTCGTCAGCTAGTCAGCATCATACGTTTTCAAATTTTAGTTCGTTACTCCCCTGAGTAACCACCTTACCACACACACTATGGCCCCTCCTGACCTGTTGCGTTCAGTTGCTTCCACAAGGACTGAATTTGAGGAGGAATTTTGGCATCTCCTGTCCTTGCTTCGGCCTTACATGTTTAAAATTATCAGATATCATAATATCTGGAAGTTACATATTTAAAACCTTAATGCGGGTCTATCACCTTTTTTTACTGTTCCTACGCGAACAGAGTGATAGGCTGTTCCATAATTTGGTGATTCCCCTGAATTACCCCCCTTTAAATTTCTAAATTCACCTTTACAATGATAACAGCTATGGCCAGTTAAGGCAGAACGTGACGCAATGAGCCCCAACCATAGCTGTCAAAACTAAACCAATTCCACGGTCAGGGTTCGGTGAGGCCGTGACCGCCCGAAAAGTTGGGGAATCACAAGTATAAAAAATATTTGTTTATGATATGGTTACACTTTAAAGTTACAATTTCCATTACATGACATTTCTAGTCTTGATTGTGTGTTTTAATATCAAACATTTCTTTCTTAACTTTCCCTACTTTGACATTCATTAACATAAAATAGTGAGTACAACAAACTTACATAGGCCCTCACCAACTAATAACTGAATCTTTCATTATAACTTAATTGACCATTTAATAAAAAGAATTTACTCTCTCTCACTCCATTAAAATAAACATTTACTTTGCATCTGAATAAAATTACAAACATTTCAATTTTAGGTTTAGTTTCAAATTCTATTAAATTCTTACTTGTTTCATTTATTATTACATTTTACCTATGATTTTCTCTTTAACATTTTCATTATCAATTATTTTGGGTGACTCTTAATTATTCATAATAATTTAATTCACAAATGGGTGATTAAATATAACCTCAACCCCCTTCTGACTCTAACACTTGCTAACAGATTTACATAGTCTAACACCACTCTCGCAAAATATTTATCAATAATTCTCTAACTCCATTCACATCATTCTATCCGTATAACAAAATACCCTATACCTCCTTTGTACTTAGGATGTGTGTTCCCTCCCTCCGCAATTCCATTCATAACCGTTTGCCTCTCCACCAAATATCGGCAAGCACTCTACTAAAACCCTCTACTACCCGCCACAACGCCTGTCGTTGAGGACTCCTTATCACACCACCCACCTTACAAAATTCCACCATCTGTTTATTACCTAAATATACCACTCTCATTACTCTACCTATAATCACTCTCGCTACTGTGTCACTACTAATACTCAGTTTTCTATCTTACTTATTTTCCCAAAATCTTATTTCTGTTTAACACCCGTTTAAACTTAACTCTGACCAACTTAAATGCCTTATTGAAATAATTATTGTCACCCAAACTCTTAACTTTTACAACCTTTTACATTAAATTGCTCTTTGAAAATTACATTAGAAAACTCGTAACTGCCTCAAATTAATTTTATCACTTAATTTAAAACCTTTTAAACACATTTAAAATTTATACACATTTTACTTGATTTAAATTGCCTTATCATCTTCATACTTACAGTACATCACTCATATACTGTCATAGACACAAAATATAAACATTTGTTACCACCAAATCATGTACACAACTCCATACATCTTCTGAAACATTTTAACAACCATATGATTCCATAACTAAACACATTTTACATTGATTCATTTACTATTTATTATTAAGTTTAAATCCCATACAAATAATTTAAATTCATCATCAAAATCTCTTTATATAACATTTTAAATCAATCAAAAATATTTAAACATCTCAAATTATTTTAATTCCATCAATTATTAAAACACAACATATTTTAATTACCTTACTCCAAAACAATTCATTTATTACCTTCATAATTATTCTTGTTATTTATTTAGTCTGCCAAAATATTATATTTATTAAAATCAATTTCTACTACATACACACATTGTTTACATCAAGTACATTTTACAACAGAGGCACAATTAATTTCACTATAAATTTATTTACAAATTCTTGTCATTATTTTTCTGTTTACCACACTTCATTTCATAAGTTAGCAAGGTCATAACCATAAACTAAAATATTTAAAATGTCCATCATTGATTTTTTAATTAACCTCCATCATCATATATTAGTCTTACTTTTATATAATAATTATCATCCTTACTCACACTCGTTACACTATTATTATTATTGTAATGACCATTATCAACATAGTATTTAACACCATTATTACCTATTAATTCATAAAACCTGTCTACATTGGTAATTTCAGTTCTGTCTCCGTCAGTATTTTTGTTCAACATAAGGTAAGTTATTTTGTCATCATATTCCTCCACTACACTCACCACATCATAAGGTAAGTTTTTATCATTTATAAAGGTATCATCAAAATAATCATCTATCTCCTTCAATTCTAACCTCTCTTTCAACTCATCATAACTCCTTCTCAATGTAAATAACTCTATTATTCTCTCTCTCTCAAAATACTTCTCACAACCCCCCTGAACTATCTCATTCCATGCAAAGGGCACCACAAAATACTTATTACCTCTCCTGGCTTTACCAGGTAAATCACTACAACTTAAGGGACCCTTTGGAGACACCATGTCTCCCACATAACTACCGGAGGAAACTCTGTCCTCATAACACCACGGTGAAACCCTTGTTTCACTATATACTTGGGGAAAATCTGCCCTTTGCTCCCCTAACCTCTCTACACACACACTCTCACAACCTCATCAACACTTTCTCTGCTCACAACCTTACTCTCTAACACCACGTTTTTAATTACACCACTGTTATCACTCGTTAACCCATTATTATAATTATCGTTATTACTCACCTGGTCTACCGTCACCTGTTTTGTATCTAAACTACTACCACTACCATTAATACATATATTTCCGTCACTTTCGTTTGTGTTGTTCTTACCTGTATTTATTCCCCACAATCCCATTCTCTCAATATTCTGTTCTAATTTGTTAAAGTTATTTTCAAATATTTCATTGGTATTTTCTAAACGCTTATTAATTTCATTAATATCATTTTTTAATTCATTATTTTGCTTTTTTAATTCATTGAAATTACTTTCACATTTTACTTTCTGTTCATGTATTTCACTACTCAATTTATCAAATTTTTTGTCATTATTATCAAGACGTTGATTTAATTCATTGAATTTGTTGTTCTGTTCATTGAATTTACTATCGTTAATGTCAAAACGATTATTTATATCGCTACTCATTTCATTAAATTTAGTGTCAAAACGATCATTTAATGCATCAAATTTCTTACTGTTATCACTAGACATTTGTTTGATCTCATCTTTTAAACTAATATTTTGGTTAGACATCAGTTTAATTTCCCCCATTATCTCACGCAACTAATCCTCAGTTTTATTACTTTCTCTAGCCGAGACTGGAGTTGAATGAACTCTCGCCTCGTCCATAACAGCTGATTTCTGTCCAGCTTTCTTGATTTACTTAGGAGTTTCTGACTGAATTTCTGATTCACCTATAACAGTTGAGTCAGACAAACTGACTTCGTTCTCTGTATTTTCCATTTTTTATAAATTTAATTATTCTTTATTATATATAACTTAGTTATTATATAACTTAGTTATTATCTAAACAAAATCTCATAACTTAACTCTTTAACAGTATTTTACGTCTTAACCTCTACTCACACATCTCGTAATTTTTTCTATTACAAAAACCGCCTACTATCACCACCTATTTCGTACTTCAAATCAGGCCTAAACCCATATGAATTAATTCATTTGAGTTATCCTGGCAGGGTCGCCATTTGTTACGTTCTATTCTTTTACTTACCAATTTTCACCACGTTTCTTCTTCTACTTACCTCACACTTACACGCCACCCTGACTTACCGAGCACAGAAGATTCCAAATCACTTATAGGTCGCCACCGATATCTTTAAAGGTTAGATTAGATAACATGTTTAAGAATTAGGCCTAGGTTTTACGTTGTTTTGTTTAATTTAAAATTTTAAAAAGTGGGGCAGGAAGTGAGTAATTATAGAACTCCGGCCTATCCGGCCCGCCCTTCCGCCACATTAGGCCGGATAGTCGGGAGTCTACTGTATATACAAATATTGTGGTATTTAAAAATATTATATGCACTTTACAAGACTGTCCACAAGATACAATAAAAAATATTTCCTGCACAAATCTAAATTTAATTATAATTAAAAATAACTTTATTTATAAACTAATGATAATTATCCTCTAATCTGTTAATTTCATGTAACAGCAATACAGCAATATTATTATGTAACTTAGTACTTTGATAACATCAATGATTCTACTGTGATCACACACACATTATATATTTCTTAATTATTCTAGCCCAATACTGCACTCAGAAAATATAAATTAAAGGGTTCTCTTGTAAACTCTCAGAAAAACCTTAATAGTTTAAAATTGTGTGTTAGATTATACATACAGTAAAAATGATATAGTGAAAATAAATATTTGTCAAACTACGGGAACATAATAAAGTGTAATGATTTTTAAAGTAATTAGGAATACTGTTTTCCAATAGCATTATATTAGCATTTAAATCAACATACGATTTGGCTCACAAGATTATGGTGCAAAGCCACTTAATAGTGATGTCTATGAATTCTGATGATGTACCACTTTACTGGTAATTATTAACAAACACGTATTATGAAGAATTTAACACAACATTCCCCACTAAACTACATTATAATAACCTAATGAGTATAGAGTCAAGGACATACTAACTTTGCAACCTAGTGATGTGACACTAGACAGCTATACTCGAGCCATTTAATAATCGACTGAAATTTTCTATGACAGTGCCAACTGTACATGCCTCACGCATTTATCTGGGTAAGAACATGGCAACACAGTATCATTACAGGCTGTTACTCTGATGACACAAACGAATTCTGGTATTCTGGTAATGAGATTGGCAGAGGTTTATATACATGCTTTTACTCCCATCACTTAGATCAAACATCAGAGTCACTCAATGGCTTGAGTCTAATTACTGCTATTTGCAAATATTACATGCTTCGCATAGTTCTACAGAATGATCTCAGATTTCTATAAAACACTTTTTTAAACCTTTCAGATCCTTACCGGTAGCTTGCTATTTAACATGTCACGTCCTAATCTACATTTCATAGGGGCATTCACCTGGTAAGCCACCATTTGTTAAGAAGCTTAAGAGCTAAATTTTAAAATTTTTATGGAACAGGAACAGTATAAAATATTTATTGAATACTTCTATGTTAATTTATTCATGAGTAATTCTTTCTGGTCCAGCATAGTCGAATAGTTAACAGGTGTGTCTGATATTCAGGTGTGCAGTTGTGTGAGTTTGTCACAACTTATCTGCTGCTGTAAACCAGCACATAAAAGTTTGTATGCCTTCTTAGCTAGAATATTTTTATCGTTATTTAAAATGCACTTTGAATGTGATTACTGGTTATGATATTTATGGGCGAGGGGACAAACAGGACCCCCCCCAACAGATTTGAAAAAATTGTCAAATTTTGTTAATCTCTTAATTTTTAGGCTGTTTTGTTATTTGTCCAGCTGTGCATGCTAATATAGTAGTAACTCTTTTTAAATATACAAACAGGTTTATTACAAAACATTCGTGTACTCATTTGAAATATAAAATATAGGAAAATTAATTCAGTCAATAAGAATCTTGTAAACAATGTTTCAATAAAATGTACAATTATTCTTTTATTACTATTTACTTTAATGGGAATGATTTTAGCCACTTTAAAGATAGTAATGTTCCTTAGTCTTAATTTGTTTTTCCTTTTGTATGATGCAGACCTAACCCCAGACCCCCAAGGTCAAATTCTAGATATGCCACTGCGAGGAGTGGAGGTAGCAAACCTACGTACACTGTTGTGTAGTATACATCTGACAGTGTTAGTGCAAAGATGTTCTTACTGTGACGCTGATGTCTAAAATGGCCGTTTTACTTAAAAATCACACCGACTCCACAGTATATTCTGTTATTTTCTTTCTATGAGCTTTATGTCTGCAGAACTAAAAACCTGCAGACATTTATTATAAAATGTATGCAGTTTATGCAAGAACATTATAACTGACAATGCTGTTACACAATGGTCCATCATGTTTGGGATAGAAAAACTAATGGCTGTGAAAAGAAAGAAGTAGGTGACCCATCTGTTCAAGATGATCACTGATGCAACTTGTGTGAATGATGAAATCTGATAAAATTGTCAATTCACAATTAACTGAACTATCACACTTCTTCCTTTTATTATCAACATTCTTGAAGTGATAAAATAGGCTACCACAAATTTGTGCTCACTGGGTCCCTACGCTTCTCTCTGAACACCACAAGACAAAGAGGGTGGGATTGGCACTCACCTTACTTCTCCATTATGAACACCAAGGGTGATGAGTTCCTCACTCAGATTATCACAGGTGATGAGACATGGGTTACTTATGGTGTGGAGTATGATCACACCAATTTGCCATCAAAATTTATAAAGTGGAAGTGCTACCACACATTTTCTTCAAAAAAGCTTATGCCAACTTTGTTTTTTTTTGGGGGGGGGACTGGTCTATTCCTGGCTAGTTCATATAACAAGACACTGCAGTAAACTCTGCAATCTGCTGTAAAACTCTGAAAAATCTATGACGAGCTATTCAGAACAAACAACATGCCATGCTGAGTTTAGGCAATGTTTTTCTACTGACAGTGCTGGCCTGTACATTGCCAAATGCACTCAACAACTCCTGCATATCTTCAAATGGGAGTTGTTTGATCATCTTCCATACAGCCCTGATTTGGCTCACAGTGACAACTATGTTTTTCACTGTTGCACCCCACTATAAAAAATGTATTCCGATTAGTGCTTTCAAACTTCTCCTCATCGGAAGAAGAAGCTTGAAAGCACTAATCGGAATAATTTATCTACAGTGGTGTGCAACAGTGATAATTATGTTTGTGATTATAACCACTAACACAACTTTCTTAATTAAACTGTTTTTCCTAACATGAAAAAAATAGCTAGTGTTACAGTGTTGGAAAACTATGGGAAGTAGAAGGACTTGTCAGTGCATGTATTAAGTCACAACCAATAGAATTCTCTGACAAGGGGAATCAAAAACTCATTCACTGATATCACACATGCTCACGGGTAGATAACACTCGAGGCAGTACCACCAGCACTTTGCCTCAGCCATCTATTATTACCCTAGGTGTTTAGGTACTCTACACAGGCTGGGGCTAAAACACTGCTGTGATATCATTGAACATCTGAGAACCAAAAATACATCCCAGGAAACACTTAAAATCATTACAAGAGAATATGCAATGACATATTCAGGAATCAATCCTTGTCTATCTTAGAATATTGAACGCCATCTCCGAAGTTGTTTTTCTTCATTAAAAAATATAACTGACAACCAGGATGTCATATCCAATAATGAAGATACTTTATAGAGAGCATTGCATGAGCTTGATAACACAATTAGGAAATATGATTTAATTTTGTCTGTTGAAAAATCTAAAGTAATGGCTCCTCATGCAGCGTTTTCAAACAAGAAAAAAAATATTGATTAAAAATAGAACTATTGAACAAGTTTCGTCATTTAATTTCTTTATATACAATATACCATATCTTGGGGAGGTTGATGTATGGATTAAAATAGACCACATTAATAGGAAGAGTGGCACTATCATCCGTACGTTAAGGAATCAATTTAGGCAAGAGATGTATATTAAAATTTAACTGGTGATCTCCATTCCAAGCTGTCTATGTGGTAGTGAAACATGGACAATGACAAATCCACATTAAAACCGAGACTACAAAGTGCAGACATGAGATTCCTTAGATCAGTAGCTGCATATACCAGATTAGATAGGAAAAGGAATGAGGACATCCGTCATGAATGAGCTGTCCAACCAGTGAATGACATGGTGAGGGAATATGGACAGAAAGCTTTGATCACATAGAATGTATATATGGACCCATCAAGAATACAACATGTAAGTTCAAAATATATGCCTGAAGGTAGAAGACGTCAGGGACAGTTGATGAAAAGATGGAGAGATCAGTTGTAATGACGGACAACGTAATAAGGCTTTGAGACCTATACTTATATTATTAAATATAACTATTTATGTTGTATATTATACCAATACAAGGAAATAATTATGATTATGCCACTTTTTCAGGTAAATTGTTAAATCTATAATTTTCTCTGTTTTTTATAACACAAATTCCATTTTCATTTGTTCTTTAAACATTTTTCCCCAGTAACACTAATCAATATATACTGTTCTTCAGGAAAAGCACCAAAACTGCTAATTTATGACACAATACACATACAGAAGTTTCACTTTGTTTTAAATATGGCTAAATTTTCTTTAATGGGTTACGGCAAGTCTATTGTCTCATTTTTTACCATTACGTGAAGTTCAATATAAAGTACAAATGTCCATGACTGAAATGGTCTGCTATAATTGTTAATAAAATAAACCTTATGAAAACACATACTACTTTAAAAAACAGGAACGTTTATAATTTTAATAAACTGTGTGTGAGAGGCTCCTGAATTTTTGTAATGTTGTGGCCAAATTAGTATGTTTTATACATAAAAACCTATCCCTTTAAGTTGATTAGGTGATCTTGGATATATTTTATTATAAACTGCATATTAGATTATAAACTGTAGTAAAATAATGCTTCAATAACATTTCATAAGTACAGTGTAAAGTTTTTATTGGGCACACGATGGATGCCAATCATTCTTGGAAACCCTTGGCCTGAATATGTTCGTAGCTTCCAAACATAATGACACACAAAAATTAATGGCCATTCTGGGATTAGTTAAATTAACAAATATCCTACTACGCTGTTTTTTAGAACAAAATTAACTATCCATTTATCACACTCATTGTGTAATTTAGATACTTTATTAATTTATAATACTTAAAACTACTTACTGCATTAACACTAGTAATTTCATTAATTTATATAAAAAATACATTCTAAGAGAGTCCAAAAATTAAATGATAATACTTATAATATAGCAGTATCTTAGCAGAATAAAATCTCATTAAACAAATAAGTATATATCAATAAATATTACCGCACAAAGAAGCATGACAGGTTTTCTCCCATATACATCTGATAATCCTCCAACTAATGGTGATGCGATAAACTGTAGAAACGAGAACATTGACCCTAACAAACCTAACAAAAATTTTAATTTTAATACAAATCTCTTTGCTTTATATTAAGAAACAAAATACATCTCCATACGAACAAAAATAAGGTAGAAATAATACAAATAGACTTCAAGTGTTCAACAGTATTTAAAAGTACAACACACATTGCATCTTAACTTATGTTTACAGATAATACAGAACTAATACTCATTTATTGAATGCAAGTTAGTATATTATCAAATATTAAAAAAGCAATGATTAATGAACATCTGTGTACTATAATAATTGCCTAAACAAAATAAAAGGAAACTTTACAGATGTGTTCACACTTTTCTGACACAAAATAAGTGTTTTATAAACTTTTTACCTTGTCTAAGCCAGCTTTCGCTCACTGTGAGCTTCTTCAGAAGCAGCCGCTAGGAGTGATCTCAATTCCAGTGTTGGAGGTAACACCACTGTTTGAATGGATGTTGTGAATGTGTGTGTTTTCAAAGTATATATGTGATTTGTGTTTTTGTTTTCAACTGTTTGTGTTGACATGTAGTATTTGCATGCAGTTGTGCTGATTTTTGTGCACATGTCTGTGATATGTTTCATTTAAGTGGTTTCAAAAAGTGGATTCATTGGTGGTAAGAAGTGCCTTCATGCCTTCGCTGCACCTGTTTGAAGCTGTGTTGTATCTAACATCAGAATTTTATTCCATTGTTAAGAATTTAGTTTGGAAATTCCAGATAAATCATATTTATTTAAATGTTTATGAACCTTATTTGGCAGTCAATATATTCAGTTTTGTTTATAATTCTGTACGCAATGTTATAACCTGCTTCTTTTAAAATTGCAGGTATGATTCTTTTTTCAGTGTGATTGTTAATATAGGTGAGTGTTGCTTTAGTCGTTGCTTTCTGTCTTTTCTGTTGTTTTCTCCACGTTTTGTGTAGGAGTCTATCTATTAGTGTTCTGTCATATAGGCTGCTTTTGGCTAAACATACAATTCAGTTTAATTCATCTTATAGTCTTTCTGTGCTAGCACATGTTGTTTAATCTGTGTATCATGGATTTAAAAATTGACAGTTAGTATTGTATGGGATGATTAGAGGAGTTATGTATCAGTATGTCAGTTGTAGTGGTTTTTCTGTGTATGGTAACTTTGTATTTGTATGTATGTCAGAAAAGTGTGTACAGATTATTATTAATACTCAGGCATGTCATGCACAACAAAATCCAAGGAAACTTTACACTCGGGTTCCTTTACATAATATCAGAACAGGTAATGTCTATATCAGAGCTGATAAGGAAATTATTTAAATTAAAGCCTACAAAAGATACAAAAAAAAACCTAGCTACTCAATGTTGACAATACAGAGTGTATAACAATGGAAACTAAAGACTAATGACAGGGCTGCCACTACTATATGAGCCAACTATATACTATGGCTCCAGATATGGGTAGCCATATCAGAGTGGCAACCACAGACTGCATATGTCTGGAGGCACCATTTTTGAACACATACTAAATATACCAAGATATATTATCAACAATCTTTTTTCATCTTTTTCAAATGTAACAACTGTTGTTCGTACATTTCTTATGCTATGGGTTGGTTCAGTAGCGGCTCTTGAGTAAACTCACCAGGGGTTCACACAGATAATATTGTACGTTATTAATCCATGTGCCTGCTAATATTTGCACTGAAAGTAGCATTTCCAATAATTTTTCAACATTAAAGTAAATGACGTTACTAAGAAATTTTAAATAATTTTAGTAAGTAATATTAACAGAATGAATCTAACATTGTAGTTTACTAAGCTTCAACTGGATTCTTTATTTAATTAATCTTAGAAAAATTAAATTTAGCAATAATGATAGCAATCATGTTCTGAAACAATAGTAAATTATATACATACTACTTACAAGTATCAGTAGGTTAATCGGATCTTTAACAAAAACTAAGTGAACTTCTTGTAAACAAAGTCCATCCTTCGGTCTTTCTTTGAAACAAATCTATCAATTACCATTTCATTAAACTTAAGGATGGTCTTCACCAGTTCTTTCTCTATTGATAACATGGCTAAGGCATTAAGTCTTTCTTGAGACGTCGTACTTCTCAAAAAGGTTTTTATCCTCTTCAGAGTCGAGAAGCATCGTTCGGCTTCAGCTGAAGTCATTGGGATTGTCGATATCATCCTTAAAAGCTTATATGACTCTGAAAATGAATCTTTCAGATCATTTTGTATAAGAAATTGCAGTAAGCTCACAGCACCATTCATACATCTTATGTCTTCACGTCAGTAAAACACTCCAAGTTCGGTTTTTAGCTTTGCTTTGTCCAAAAAGGGGTATTTTTCTATTGTTTCATCTAATGCAGATTGAGGAAATGATTTACTGTACTCACTAAATTTTTGAGGAACAATAAGGGATACGGCTGAATGGTGCGATGTAAATGAAAACCGCTCTTTTATTTGCGTCGAAATTACATCACATACTTCTTTAGCCGCGATCGTCCTATTAGCATGACCGCCTTCTTCGTGTCTTGCTCTTTTGCGTTGTAGAGGCATCTGGTCTACAGCACTTTTCACGGAGTTCATTTTTTCTCTTTCTTTATTTATTTCCCTCAGAAAGGTTTCCACATCCTTTATTGTTCGCACAGGATCTGTATAGGTAAGCTGAATTTGTCTGTATAAAATGTCGACGTGTGGCATTATATTATGGAAAACTGTAAGCCAAAACACAAAAGTTGGGTCTTCCAGCCCGGATTGCTCCAGCTTTGGTAATAGAAGATTCTTGTTTAGAGGTTGATTCTATTTCCTCCATACAGGTAATAAGGTCTTCCCGATGTTCGAATACTGTATTTACAGTTCTGCTTTTAAAATTCCATCTAGTGCTTGAAGCTCGAGGGATTCTTTTCCTGACAATATTATCAAAAATTTCTGCTCTTTGAGGTGAATTGCTGAAAAAGTTTGTTACATCACTCAAATTCGCGAAAAATATCCGCACTTGCTGATTTTGGCTAGCAGCTCGAGCAATCACTAGATTTAATTGATGAGCATAGCAATGGATATAAAAAGCATACTCGTAATGTCGTTGAATAATTGATTGTACACCGGTTAGGTGTCCACTCATCACGTTTGCTCCATCATAACTCTGAGAGATTAACTTTTCCGGCTTATCAACAACATTTTTTAGGGCGCCAAGAATGCATCCAGCGATCGAGTCTGAGTCGTGTCCGGGGGGGGATGTATAAACCTCCAAAATCTTTCTACTGGTTCTCCATTAGGTAATACGTAGCGAAAAACAATAGCTAATTGAAATGTCAAACTAACATCTGTGGTCTCATCAGCGATTACAGAGAAGAAATCAGCAAATTTTATTTCCTCCTTAATCTTTTCCTGGCAAACAAGAAGCATACAATCGAGCAGGTCGTTTTGAATTTCTTTTGATGTTCCTTTAAAAACGGTTGCATCACGTAAGTGTTCTCTTAGTGAGGCATCAATCTGAGCAGCAAAATCCACTAAGCCTCGAAAAATCCCAGGATTTGAAGAATCATCTCCTTCCCTGTGTCTCCGAAGTGCCAGTTCAAAAGCGCCGCAAAATTTAATGCATTCAATTATTTTTGACAATGCATAATGATTTTTCTCTACTTTTTCATTATGTTCTTTTACATTCCTCCGATAAGCGCTGTTCTACTGCTGACGTATGTCGACTTTACCAAGCAAGTTAAACTCTAGCAAAGAGTTCAAATGAGTTTGATAACATTCATGTTTTTTAATTTTCGAGAGTAAATGACCTAAATCATTCACACTATACTTAATCCAGTTTAAGTTTTCAGAGCATTGTTTTGCAAATAACAGACAAGGGAAACAATATAGTTTATTTGTAGCTTCACAACCGCAGAGCCAAGATGTCTTTTCATATAAAGTTTCTTTAAATTCCCTTTTGAAATCTATATATCTTTACCTTTGGTCACTTGTACGATATTAAGCTTTGGGGTCGGAGGACCACGTTGTTTTATTTCGAGTTTCTTTTCTAATGAAATACTTGAAAAAATTGTTACTTTTAATACAGACACAGGGGTAGCAGCCATTGCTAATCGATCACCAACATTAACACAACACAAACACAACTGCACTGGGCGCGAGCGACACTGAGAGAGCGAGTAACGTGACGCCTACAACGGCTAGAACAGCACTTGTTCACAAACCAAATGTGCGCACAAGCTTTACATGGGAGAGGTTTGCCCCCACCACCGCGCCAATGCCGCATTACGTCACCACTCTCATTTGATCCAGCAGCGCACGTACAGAGCTGTGCGCACACCTTACGCCGCGTCGACTGCACGACTGTTTTACCAGAACGAGCATTTTGTTATTGCATCATAAAACTAAACCAAATTATTTCCCGTTTATTTAGTGTTTGTTAAAATTAATTAATTTATATTTATTTATGTAGGGGGTTCACGTGCTCATGTGCACCAATTAAGAAACCGCCACTGGGTTGGTTACAATGGCACCAGGTGAACTTTCTTTTTCAAAATAAATGTATTTTTAAAAACAATTTATAGTCTTTAATTGACAGGCTACCAGTTCTGTTTCATAAAATATGAAACATGTAAAATAATTGACCTGAGATACAGTACGTTAGTAAAATATCTTCTGAAACCAACACACGATTAATGCTCTTTTAATAAGCTGTACCATTATAAGATCTCCAAAACTAATTCATAAAAGTAGATTTATATTTTAGTAAACATCTATATTTTTGAAAATGTATCCAACAGTTTTACAAGCTCATCTTCCTTCGATGTCATAAAAGTAAGTCACCCAGTTAATAAGTTTCTGAACATTTTTGTCCATTTTCTAGTTTAATCTGTAGTATTGAAGTTACTGGTAATAAGTTTTGATTAAAATAATTTTATATAGGGTGGCACAGTTCAGATATGAAAAGTATATTCTGACAGTCAGTAAAAGTAAGGCTGCACACTGATGGCAAGCACTCCTAGCTGTGCTCTTGATGTCAAGAAAATTTAAACTCTGATGACTGTCAGTAAAACTCATAATGGGAGAAGATATAAAGAAGTATCGTTAATCAAAAAATTGAATTGGTAGAGCAATTTTGCAACTTCAATATGATATGACAAAATATAACACACACATATATGTCAGAAGTAAAAAGATACCTGTTACATTGCCCCATTACCATGGGCACTAACTTCCCTGGCCAGGAGTTTATCAATGATGATGGGCAGTTATGGTTGATATGCAGGAGGAGTTGCTGATTGGTGGGTAAAATAATATCACACCTCTCTATACCCACTCCTGTAATATCCCCTTCACTTCAGATGTAATATCCCCATCCACTGTTCACAGACATCCCAGCAGAGCAGTAAAAGGTTTGCAACTTGTCTCTGGGGCCACTTAAATTTACAAATGGTTCAGAATGAGTGAGTTTTTGTGAAGAACTTTGGAGAACTACCAAGATTTCACACAACAGTAATGTTGATGTAACATGTAATATTCCTAAAGATGCTTTGCATAATAATTAAATGAGAATAAAATACGATTACAAACAAAGAAATGTATTTGTCAGTCTTGTTAAATAAGCATGCCAGATTTTCAAGTGACTTCAAACTACTACTTGCCATGCCAATTCATTATGGCAAGACTGAAATTTCAATGTTGTTGACCACATACATCACTGTTCAACAAATTTCATATAATCCATGACTTTTTTGTCTAATAAAATCGCGTAAATAGGAGCAAACACAAAATGATGTACACAAAAACATAATTCACTTTTATTTTATAATCTATGGAGAATAGGCTACCTGAACTCACAGTAAGGTGAAAGCTCTTGGACTTTAAACTTTTCACTACCATTTTTTCCTTCTTCTCTGTAACCAAACTGTTTTTTCAAAAATTACATCTTTCACACCTGTCACAAAGTATAATTGCTTGGGTTGTAAATGTTAGGAAAAATGAACTGTGTTCCAAAATGAGTTCTGACATACACCAGAAGTCCAGTACAGTAACCTGTAAGTCCCACCCTACCTTCCTTATTTTGAGTTGTGCACAAGATCTGTTCAGAAAGTATCCAACCATGCAATATTTTGAGGAAAATAGCTTAACTAGTACACTGGGGTCTTAGTCCTCATTCAAGTACTTTCTGTAGTACTTAACACATTTCTCAGAATCTTTCGGAACTGTCATCACCTGTCTTGTCACATTCTACTGAAACTTGTCTACCATCTGTAATCTTCAGTGGCGATTTCAGCTATGGAAAGAGGTAGACTTGGAGGGAGCCAAATCAGGATTGTAAGGTGGCCCAGCACCCTGTGTGATGCTATATCTAGCCAGAAATCCTGTGCCACGCAAAGAATATCCATGTGCATTGTCACAATGAAGATGCCAGTCAACACTTATCTACTGCTCCTTCTGTTTTCGCCTCACTGCATCCCTCAGCCTGCAAAGAATTTATGCATAACACTCTAAAGTAATTACTTGGAGGTGCATACTCAAAAAAGACCATACGCTTCATGGAAAACAAAAAAATAGTCAAACGTCCTTGACACTGCTCTGACTTTGCATCCTTCATTGGATGATGAGTTCCTGGTGGCTTCCACTGTGCTTGTGTTTCTAGATGACAAACGTAGACTCATCACTTATCTCCTGTTGGTAGCTTCTTTAGAAAATGTAGGTCAGTCACCTTCGTTTGGAGTAAGCCCACTATTCAAAATCTTATGAACATATGAATCTTATATGTCCGTGGGATTCATAAACCTTCATCTCTCACATTGTCGAACTTGCACACAATTAACATTTTCAGAGATCTTCTAAAACATGGCTGACTGTCTGCAGATTGCTGGTCATTTTGATAGCATGAATACCACACTTTAATTTGAGCATCATTCATGGAATTCTCTCCAGACTCCCTGTTGATCATTCAAATAGTTTCTGTGGATGATGTCCACATTTGAGGCAAAACCTGATGCAGATCCACTGATCTACTTGCTCTGTCATTGTGAATGAAATGGTCAGACAAAAACAAGCTTACTTAATAGTGTCTCACTTCTAAATGAGGGGTCTCACTTCCAAAAAGATCTCTTGCAATTGGCTACGGATTCCTGTAAAGTTCATATGTGGCATATTATACAGGTGGACTTACCCAGATAGCGCCCCTACTGCAAAATAGGATTCTGCACCCTACCCAAGATAGTTTGAAAACTGAATCTACAATGAACAGTATGATACTCACAAGACACACTTTGTAAAATATGTCATAAAAATCAGATCTTTCTTACCCGAAGAAATGAAAAGTAACTCACAATTATTCACTAAGTAAAAACAGCTGCTAATAAATACTTACCAAACAGTTGACTACAATCAAAAACATAATTATTTATTTAAACATGATGTACGTTTCAGACACTGTGGAGCATCCCCAGGTGTATCGATATGCATGGAAGTCACATACATAAAACTTGCAGCATTCTATGCTAATGTCCTCTCTTTCAAGTTAGAACTTCCTCTGCCCCCCCCCCCCGAACTTAGATGCAGCAGCAAAGGAAGAATAAGTAGGCTGAAGTCTACTTTCCGTTCATTTCATTTTCAATACTTAGAAAGAACATTCCAGACAGCGCTCTTGTGACATCGTACTTCTTAAATATGATATAACGATTTTTAGTTTAGAAAATGACCTTCTAGCAGGTGCTGTTGTCACAGGCAAGGTAATGAATAATATATATAAGCAGTACACATCTCAGGAAAATTTGGAGGAAAAAGTTGAATTCACATATTACAACTTTAGCTAGGCCCATGATGTTTCCTGTATTTTTAATTACATTTCTCATAACAGGTCGAAAACTCGCCATCTATTGAAGGAAAGACTCCATTGGGAAACTAAAATATTCAGGAACTGGTTATAAATATCTACCTGAAATCTTTTTTCACCATCCTCAATTCTATCATCTGGGCTCAGTTTATCAACTTAGGGTAAGTCATTTTTGGTGAAAGTTGGTTCTGTTTCCTATGTTATTGTCAGTACCACAAAAACAGTTTCCATTTCAACAAAATTTTCTCACATCAGTTTAACACTTTTTAAGTGAGTTTCAGCAACCTTTAAGTCAATCATACTGACTGGAGTGCCTATTACCAGGACTTTCAATACAAAATATTTTTTAAAAAGGACCACCAGAAACATAAAAACAAAATTTAGTGTTTTTTTAAGCCATTTACTTCAGTTCCTTAACTGGTGTTTTTGATATCAAACTGACTTCAACATTATTTTTAAAACATCTTTATATGCCTAAATCGAATACCTGTCAACGGTTCGTCTCTTGAGGTTCACCTCGTGGAGCATAACATTTTGAATGTACAAGAAAGAATGTCTGCACTGGCATCCTGAAGCACTGACCACATCCTGATGTTCACATTAAAAAAATTATAAAGGCGGTCAAGAATGTCAAAAAGACTGCCAACGTCTGGAACTCCTTTAACTGCATCATTCAATATAACACTGAAATTATCTGTTGAAAAATGGATGCATTTTGTTTTCTCTTACAGCTTCTTGATTTGAGTTTGTAAGCCACTGTAAGTACCAGACATCACGCACATGTCATCAGCTTGACCTCTCCTTTTTTTCAAGTCAATGTTTTTTTTTAAGAAAATCTAAAATAAAATCCTTCAACCCAGAACCTGTATTGTTATGCTTAGATAAACCCCCCACAAGTGATTCATTTTTGTTTAGATATGAGTTGGTTTGCCACCTTCATCTATTAAATTTAATCTACCAGAAGACAACACTTGACTGATCTATCTGCATAATATCTGGTGCAGTGTCAAGGATTATTGAATAACATAGTGCCTTCCTAATATAATTCTGAATAGCTTTTTTTTCAACTGTTACTATTCGAATGAGAATTGCCCCTTCTATTACTCCACTTCCAGCATGTTCTCTGTGATCCCTAAATAATAAATTGTGCTGGGCCAAAAAGACACATTCAATAGATCAACAGATTGAAGAACCTGTATCCAAAAGTTACAGGTAAAAGAATGACCAATTCTTTTACTTAGACCCTTCTAATCATTAACACCGTCTACCTAAGAATAGGAAGAACTTACTTTACTCCTGTCAGCGAACATATCAGCAAGGCTTACTTACAATAACACCTGTTCAATTAAAAAAACCAGGGTCTCTTTGCTCATAAAATTGTAATAATTAAAAATATAATTTTTCACATGACTTGTCCATAGGAAAGAGTCTCATTGGTCAACACAGCCCACAATGTACAATAAATCTTTTTAATGTAGGGTTTTTAATGTTACTAGAGTAAAGTCCACAGTCACTTGGTTATTTCATATTTGCAAACATTTTTTTTAAATTGTTTCAGTTTCTTCACTTCTTGCAGTGAATCAGGGCCCAGACCAGATGGTCTTCTATTACCATCATCACCTCCAAGTGCAGCGGATGTGGGTGAGCTGGATATGGTCTATGTTGGAGGTAATATAATTTCTGACCAAGGTACCTGCCAAGGTGACTGCAGTAGGGATTGCGTTAAGATTAGAGATGTTGTTGCTACATGGTGGTAAATAAAGATTGTCAGATGTTAGGTCAGCATGTGTACTGCAAGAGTTGCTCACATGTGCTTGGTTTCTACTTTCATATGTGATTGCTAGTTTTGCAGTTTGCTCGTCGTTTACTTTTTTCATTTCCAGAATTCTAAACAACTTTGTTTTCTCTTCTAGGACATCTTATTTTTTAAGTGTATTTACTGTCTAGACGATTTGTTTATGATGTAATTTTGAAATATGATTTTATGAAATTTCTAACTGATTAACTGACCACACACACACAAAATTCCATTATCACATAGATGCACATAAAAAAACACCCCACACACAAAACTGAGTCACTAAAAAATATATTATCACACACGTCTCTATATGAATTACTGATAAGCACTGACAAATCAGTTTTCAGACTGTTTACAGGAATATTCATGCCTCTATTCAAGTGCTTCCAGGTAATGTTTATAAAGAATCATTATCGGTTGCAGGTCTTGATAGGAACAATTGTAAAATTGCAAGGAGGACGGATGAACCAAGGAGTGATGACTTCATACTTTTGTGAGGTCATATACTTATCAGTCTGTAGTCTCTCATCATTAGAAAAATGTCACTGTTGATGAAAATTAAACAGAAATGTATGCTCTTCGTTTGTCTGCCTCCCCACCCAGTTGTGGTGATCTCTCTCTGCCCCTGTATATTATCAGTATATTCATAATGTCTGGATACTTTCAGGGCAGATCTTGTATAATGAAATTTAACTTTTTTTACTAGCCAAGAAATATACAATTTATCTTTCACAAGGCAATAAATACTTGTTGACTGGTCACAACAATCAGATGACTCAGAGAAGTGCATTCAGTAATACTACTTATAGTACAGTTCATATGAAAACATTTTATTTATGTTCATCAATGGTGAATAAAATAAAAGTGAACATGTTTTACTTTTTTGACATTGTTATATTTTTAAATAAAGTAAGTAACCATATTTTATGTTATCTTATCACATTATATAAAACATACACGGTATTACCAGCTAACATTACCGACACTTTTTTTTAATTTCAAACACTCATTTTGCCAAAGATCTATGGCACCATCAGCAAATTGCACAGAGAAACAGTTTAAAACGTTAATTTTTGTTCTTAATGTCATTTTATTCTCATTCAATTATGAAGAAACTTTTACAATAGTATAGGTTTCATCAGCATTATTGTTATGTGAAATCTCAGTTATTGTCCAAAATTTTGAAATTCTAGGTGGTTCAGTTAACATACTTGAGTACTAAATGTTTTACTTGATTTTACCTATAAAACCCCACTGGATCTACCCAATGAAGAGTTGTAACCTCCACACCCTCTTGTCTAAGTCACTGACCACAGGAGCAGTTTATTACAGTGTGAATTAACTACACCTTTGGTTGTTTATTAAAATATCTCAAAATAGCAAAAACTATAACTGTTATTTATGTGTATAAAACATTTTATCCAAACTAAGTCACAGAATCCTATATAAAATCACTAGGCCTATTTACTTTTCAATATTTGTTTTGGCTATCCAGATAAGTTTTAAAGCCGTTTAGAAATATACATCTTTTTTTTTCATTGTAAATTACATTATTCTGTATTAAAAATTGAACAACTCTACTATCATCTTTGACCACTCTTATTTCATATTGTTTTGGTCAGTACTATTATAAACCTGACAATACAAACTGAACACTGAGCTTGAGATGCGCAGTGGACAAACACCTCGTTTCGAGGCTAACAAAATTTGCAGTAATTTCGCACATGCACACAACAGTCTTGTGCAGTGTTTCATAGTCTGAACATCGGATGCAACAATGCTGGTGAGAACAGTGGAAGCATTTGTGTGACAGTGAGAGAATTAGTAAAGTGAGACAGTGAACTGTTATCGCATTATCTGCCCTCACTACTCTCTAGGCAACTTTAATGGGGGTAATTCATTCTCTAGGTCTGCGCAGCTCAGCAACCAAGAAAGGCTGTCACATTTCTACTTAAGAACTGGATTTAAGAATCAACACAGTGAAAATGGAATGTGTTTGAAAAGAAACTCTAAAAACCATATAATGTACAAAAATACAACACATCTTTACTACCTGTTTTTGCTTGTGCTGGTAAAATAGAAAAGCATATTACAAATAGCTTAATTAGGCCTATATGGATCAAAAAAGGTCTTCATTAAAAAAGCTTTAAAAGCATAATACCATGCTGAAAATTTACCAAATCATTTACAGTCATATCCTAAGTCCACACAACTTCAAATTAGAACTTCAGCTATAAATAATAATATGAAGATGCCAATGTTTAAGTGTTACTGTGTGTGTGTGTGTGTGTGTGTGTGTGTGTGTGTGTGTGTGTGTGTGTGTGTGTGTGTGTGTGTGTGTGTGTGTGTGTGTGTGTGTGTGTGTGTGTGTGTTACACAAATAATATTTCACAATACACATAAAATCAAATTATTATACTGAACACCACTTAACTTATTTTGTATAAAAGTAACTTTTTATTTGGTACTATAAGCCTGCATCCCAATCATGGATAGGTATAAATAATTATTTCCACACAAAAACACATCACAACTTTACCACCCTGTAATCTGTGAAGTACTATTATTTTATTTCAAGGATATATTTTCTGATGTACTACATGATACTTCAAGAGAATGGTATTATGATATTAGCATCATAATGTAAATCGTTTTAAAATAAATTTCGACTAGCAAATTTAAATTATTAAGACACACACACACATGTATTTAATTACCTCCAAACAGAACGGAATTAAATCGATCTGGTGCTCCAACCAGCTGCTGAAAATACTTTACTTTCTCTAGAAGAAATGAGTAAAGACCATGTGTACTATCATGAAGGCGATAATGATCAAGCAGAGACGGCAGAAGCGGTAAAATAACTGTAAATGCCAATAAATCCAACAAAAGTGACGTGAAAATTATGTAGATTGTTTTATGTACACTTTTGTTACCTACTTTCTCTTTTATACTAGTTCTGTTTAAGTTTTCTTGAATTCTCATGGTAAATTTCCTTAATCCAATTATTCCTGTATAAATATAAATATCCTTGGTACGCGTTTATATAGCTTTCCTCTTAATACAGATCACTAGCACATTAGTAACATCATATAATCTAAATTCATAATCACGGACTGGAAACTTTCTCTTACACCTCTTGAGAAGAAAGTAGAGCACAGCAAATGCCGGTACACTTTCACTTTACATACCGCGCACTACGTTATTATAAAACTAAATGTACCAAAAATTAACAAACAAACAAAAATACTATATAAAAACGTGTGATTTACTTGATTACAGGACGGTGAGCGTCTACTTCATTAACACAGTTAGTCATAACAAAGTGAGACAACTTTGTCACTAACCACTTATAACGTGATTCAACTGTCACTGTCACCGTCAAGGCAAGGCAACAAAACTGTCAAACAACCGTCAGCGCGCTCTACAGCAGTTCCCTCAAACGTTTGGAGACAGGAACGTTCCTTTTTCTGATTGGCTACTTGCTTTGACTACTATTTCATACACGGATTTTAGATGTTTTCAGTTCGATAACAGCAAGATATTTTAAAATTTCGTCGTTGCTAAAAAAAATTTGTAAGATTTTTATGTACTATGTACTTGAATTAATGAGCGTACAAATAAGCTGAATCAATACACATTTAAATACACCCGTTAATCAAATATTTGCATGATACATCAGTCATATTAAAACTGAATCAGCTTGTAATTACTTAGCAAAGACAACAATTTTTAATTTACAGAATGTCTTCTTGACAGAATAAAAATTATGAGAATTTTTACTTCCAAAAATTTTTATTTTCAAACCAATTGCGAAAATATTTCTGGAAGGGGACAACTAATTAAGTAACTTAACAGAGAAATAAAAACTGGCTGTTAACGGTACTTCAATTATCAAAATTAAGTACTTTACTCTTGTTAAAACGTAAAAGGTTGCAGCTATACTCTTCTCCCTTAACCGAACTTCACCAAAATCAAGGCCTTGAGTTCTCTACAACTTGGACACATATGCAAAAAATTATTTGATTCTGTTTGAATTTGCAGCAGTTATCGTTTGCCATAAAAAATTCTACATATAGACACACACTTTTCGGAAAATGACTTTTCTTCATGTTTTGAGGGTAGTACAACCAGAATCAGCCTTTTTTTTTCACAACCACCATTCTTCCATTTCCTCACGGTACATGGAAGTAAAAAGGAACCTCCAGGTAACATAGAATTGTATGTACGCCTGAAAACATTGTGTGCACAAGAGCTGCTATCCTACACTAAACATTCTCCCTGACGCCAGTTTCACGTGGCTCGTCAAATACCAGTGTTCGAAAAATTCTTCATAATGATTTAAACATGCAGCCATACAAAATTCAAATATTGTAAACCTTAAGTGACAGTGGTACAGTAAATCGTGTGACTTATTGTTGCCAGTTGTCGTATGTCATAAATAACAACGTAGACGTTATTCACAATATGTTAATGAGTAATGAAACGCATTTCCATTTGAGCGGATACGTAAATAAACAAGCCTTTTGGTATTGAGAGCCAAATAACCATCGAGAAATGCTCTGAGAACCATTGCACACTGCTAAACTTACTGTATGGTGTGCAACCTTTGGAATAATCAGTCCTCACTTCTTTGAGGATGAGAATGGAAATTCCATTACTGTCACGTCAGAGCAATATGTGCAAATGATTAACGAATTTTTGTCTCCCTAAGTCACAGAAAAGTCTGAAATCATACCAAACAGTTGGGGAGCAACCAGCCATAGGGCTAGGTGATCAATGGATGCAGTTTAACAAGTTACTTTCAAGAGTGGCAACATTCCGTGGCCCACGAGATTACCAGTGTGCCATTTATTCTACTGGCGATATTTTGAGAGTAAGGTGTACAATGATCCACTGCCATGAAACACTGAAACACTCAAAGTTGGTGTAATTTCTAGTCACATGTTACACCGTGTAATGGAAAACGTAAAAACTTGACTTCAAAAGTGTGTGAGTTGAAATTGTAGCCACATTGGGGCATAGTGTTCAAAAACTTGTACTGTAGTTTCTGCTTCTAGTTAAATGCTATTACGTATACATTCAATTTAGTGTAAATGTTATTTTACAATCCATAAATAAAAACACAACTGAATTTTTAAAGTCACTTACTGTATCACTGACTGATCCTGTATTTTGAGAATTATTTTTACAAATGTTTAAAGGAATTACACCATAGTATGTTATATTTCCTAAAAACCCAAATTACAGCACTTAATTCTCACTATTTGTATAATAGTAAAGCGTTTAGAAAATAAGAAATTAAACATTTTTAATTGTTGTAATTGTTAATAACAATAAGTTGTTTGTTCCTAAGCAATTGATAGAAATTAAATGAAATTATTTAGTTTAATTCAAACCTTCAACGATAACAGATGTGTCTCTGCAGATGAAATCAGCTTGTGGCTTCTTTACCCACTGTGAAATACTCTAGGTAATGGAATTTTTGCTACTCTGATTGTCACAGTTAGGATACGGGGATCACACTCACACACACTCGTTTGGCGGGCACATGTCCTGTGTTGCAGTCTGCGTGTTGAGAGTCAGTGCAAGCACACACCTTGCATTATGGTAAGCGCGCACATGTGTTGTCCGCGCGTACAGACTCACCACACTGCTGAGCCGAACCATGTCCTGCGATGCAGTCTGCATGTTGGGGGTCAATGCAAGCGTGTGCCTTGCATTGACTCCAGCACACACTCTGGTACATCGCACGCATGTGCGCTCACAGTGTACACACATGCTTCATTGTTTTAATCGTGGCAATCATAGTAGTAACATTTTGCAACTGGAGTATGTTCGGAATTGGAAAATTCACCCAGGGTTGAATTTATTGTAGATACAACATACAAAATACATTACATGTTCTGGACTATGATTCACCAATATATATATATATATATATATATACACATACACATTTCTGGTGGATGAACATGTATGTTGGACTTATAATAAATATATTAACAGAAATTACAAATTTGAGTTTTCTTGTTACTTCATTTAATGTATTTCTGTAATTAATAGTTTTCATATTCTTTAATAAATTTGTAAAAAATTTGTTAATATATTTGTTTAATTTTCTGTTGTTGGTATTGCTCCTATCGTAGAAGGTGGTGTTGAAACTTTGTAGGTTGTACTTTGTAAAAGGCTTAACTTTAACACTTGAAAGTTAACTTTATGTTAAAGTTAAATTACATATTTTTAGTTAAAATATGTAAAGTATGTACATAAAGTTAAATTATATATTTTTAGTTTTCTTCTTCTTCTCCTCAACCCAGAGGTTTGTGGGCTAGCAATTTCTTCCTTTATGTAGACAGGGAGTGAACCCTCTGCAAGATGCTCAGGGTTCATGAGCGACTCTGGAGGGCTCCCTTCTTTTCCGCGTGCTTGTTCTGTGAAATGTACACTGTGTAGATTCACAGCTTTACTCTGAGCAACACTCTGTAGGGAATGTTGAAAATATTTGTCCACGGTGGACCCTCATACACACTAAAACCTGCTCTGATGTTTTGATCATGGCGATCATAATATTAAAACTTGAGGACTACTTAATGGAGATCAAACATTAACTTTCAAAAGCCTTTCAAGTTTATGCATATTTTTAAAGATAATAATGTAAAGTAATGAATATTTTAATAAATTAATACATTCTGCATACTTATTTCTATTATGATATAAGAATTACAAATTATTATGTGTATGTATGTATGAAAAATATAGAAATATTTTTCTCCTCTGAAAAATTGTTTGCCCCTCTTGGAAAGTATTTTTACCTCACTGATAGCTAGTTATTTACCAGCTTGTGGAATATAGCTTTATGACTTGGATCAGAATGGTGGGTGTTAAACAAACAGAAGACATAAACGTATTAAGGAAGATATTTATGAGAAATTTTATAATTATATGGATAAATAGAATCGTTGCTCAGAAAATCAGAAGACGAATGAAAAGAGAGAAAGATTTGGTTTTAAAAAAGAAAAATGACTAGTATGGTATTGACAGGGAAGACTTTGATAATACTACAGATATCATTCACCCTCGGCCGATAACGCGCTGGAAGAGTCCAAATCCATTACAGGAATCAGATCACGGTACCCTTTGGCCAGCTCTTCGTTCGACCTAGAAATATTTTATCCAAAAGTACAGTCCTTCCTCACGAAGGATGGGGATAGTCTTCACCCAGCCACTTTATGTGATATGTCATTTCTTCAGAACTCAAGCATCCACTTATTTGATGTTTTGTCACAATATCTAGCTCTGCTTCTTGTCAAATATATATTACAGACACAAACATAAAATTCTGCACCTGTCATGTCTTGGTTGTAGAGTAAAGAACGTAATTTTTTGTAGCTCTGTGCTCAGAGCACCCATACTCAGAACGCTTATCGACAAATACTATCAATATCCTATCGGTACTATCGGTAGAGGATCAAAATAGTCAACTGCAAAAAGGTAGATGAAATATATATAAATGAAAATGGTAGTTGAAGGGGGAAGGGATAATTTTTTGAAAAATTACATTTCTGATGTCGAATAAACTACTCTTGAAGGATAAGATACCTTAATAATTACATATAATAAAACTATTAATGAAAGTGTAAATATCAAAAATAGGGTCGTTCAGTTAAGGGGGAAGGGTAGTTTATCTGCATTGTTTTGTGTTTTAAAAAGAGTCAAATACTTAATTTTGATAAATAAGTGCAGTGAAAATAAAGTCATATTAATCCACTGTAAAATGGTAAATGAGATATCTATAAATGGAGAGGGTAGTTGAAGGGGGAGGTGTTGATTTTTTTTTAAATTACTTAGCTGATATCAAGTAAAGTACAGTATTTAGTTTTGAAGGATAAGATACCTTAGCAATTACATATGATGAAACTATTATTCTATGTAAGTGTAAATATATTAATGGTGGCGATTGGTTGAGGAGGAGGGATGATTATCTGCATAGTTGTTTCTTTATAAGAATAAAGTACCTAAATTTTGTAGGCAAAGTGACTCAAAAATAACATTATATTAAATGACTACCCCATAATAACAAAAATATCTATAAATAGTGAGATTACTTTTGAGGTGGGGATATTATTTAGAAATTGTCAAACCGAATTTAAGTAAATGATTTTAAATATCAATCTTAGAACATGGAAGTCACGTATACTAGTAATACATATTTCTAAAAACAATCAGATATATAGACCTTAGCATCTATGGAAACATAGACAAACTTGAAAGGTATAACTAAATTATTTGTTATTTAGGCATTATGGGTATGAATTTAATAGTAAACCAATGGAGAAATTTGGAATCTTTAGTATTTATTATTACTAGTGGTCGCCCAGTGGTCGAAATTCGACCGTAATTCATTAAATTTTTAAGTTTGAACGTTATTGAGGTTCTTTTGTCAAAGAGTATACCTCTATAATCATTGCATATCATTTTTTTGAATTTTGTTCTATTACGTCAGCTGCGAGCGTGTACAAATACGTCATTAGCGTGTGTTGTTTGCCTTAATTCCCTGCAATACCTATGAAATTTAAAATTTAATGTTAGTAACAGTTGAAAAAAAAACACAATTACAGCTTGTATTCGTATTTATTTTTTTGATATAAGTCATTGTCAGTTTTAACTTTTTCATGTTATTATTGAATCAAATAAACACTAATAAAAATGAGACTTGACATTCACAGAAGTATAAGATACATTGCTTTCAATTCCAGTGGATTATATTTCATTTTTGGTAAGGTACAAAATTCAAAAACAGTTTGACGATTATCTGCTACAAAGCTTATATAATTTTTTAATATTTTTTTTTTGCATTAATTTTCGAGTTATTTGAAAAATATGAAAGATAGGAAAAATGAAGTTTAGCTTGGCTAAGCAATATTTAAAAAGCAATAACGCGTTTTTTGACATTTCCTTGGGTTTTTTTATTGCCATACTGACCAGGTTTCGCCAAGGCTACACAGTTATTTTGCCTATCTTTTTCGAATTATATAAAATTTAAATAAAAAATAAAAAATACGTGCCTTGTATTTTTTCATATATTTTTCATTAAATCAAAAAAACCGGGCGGTTAAAAAAATAAATGTTTGAAAGTGAATTTAATGATTCAGAACTTCTGTGTAAACGATGTTTTTTGTAAAAACTCTTTCATCATTTGCTAAATGCCCTTGGCCATTATATTCGGAAATATAAAATCTCAAACCATCGAATGATCGAACTCTACTTGCTGCGACGTACGATTGACCATGTGTAAAAACTGGCTGCCTCAATAAAATTCCAATTTTTTCGAATGTTTGTCCTTGAGACTTATTTATTGTCATCGCAAATGCAGGTATAATTGGAAATTGAGTTCTTTGAAAGTTAAATGGTAAAACAGTACCGGAATATATTAAATTTATACGTGGACTCAAAATTCTCTTATTGCGTGCGGTTCCAGTTAAAACTTCGCAATCAATAGCATTACGATGCATACACTTGATGCGCATTCTTGTTCCATTGACTAATGCTTCCTTTGTATTTAAGTTTCTGATCAGTAAAACGATGCAATTAACTTTCAATACTAACTTATGTGGTGGCAAACCACTAATAGTCAAAGAATTCAAAAACTCTACTGGATAGTTATTGATTTCATTGTCATCATCACAAATTATTTTATCGTAGCTATGATATGTTTTCTGTTCACCTGGTATTCGATTAAGTATATCAGTATTAATAAAAGTACAATAATCATTTTTAGGTGCTAAAATAACACTTCAATATGGTATCTGAGAGTATGTTTTCGGAAATATTTCCATACATCTCATTAATAATATTATTTTCATCTCCTATTAATTGCTGAGGTATTTCAATAATATTTTCACCAAACTGAGGGAATTGTGGGGCTTCATCATTACCAATTTTTTTCAAGAATTCGACAAATTCTATTTCACTTGGTAAGGCTCTCATATTTTGAGTAAACGTTACTTTATGAAAATAAACAAATTTATGCCAACTCGTGACACAATTTTCAATTAAAATTGCACATGATCCATGTGGGACAACTGGTAAGATTTGCCGAAAATCACCGCACAGAAGTATCGTTTTCACTCCAAGTGATTTATGTTTATCATTTTCATCGCATAGATCCTGCAATAATCTATCTATGATTTTCAACACTTGCAGTGGGCACATAGAAATTTCATCAATAATTATCAATGATGATGAATTTATGTAACGTCCATAGCTACTATTTAAGGTAATATTCGCTACAGAATTTTCCAAAATGGGTATAGGCAATTTAAACATATTGTGTAAAGTTCTACCTCCAAGTAATAGAGTTAAAGCTATGCCACTGAACGCTGTTGCAATGCAACTAAGATTAAGCGAATTTAATTTGTGAATGATTGCTGTTTGTGTGAATGTTTTTCCACAACCTGCATGAGCGGTTAAACAAAAAACATTAGATCCAGTATCATGATACAAAACGTCATGAATCACACGATCAATTAGATTACGCTGTTCAATATTTGCAGTTTCATAATGCTCAGAAAACAGAAACTCTTGTTCTATTGGATCAATAGCATTTGCTTCGTCTGTTCTCTGCGAATACGTGGGAACTGGTAAACCAAGTTCTTGACATGACAAATTATGAACATTCAAAACATCTTCAATTTCTAATAGAGCTGTGTTAAAGGATACTTCTTCGTTGTAATCTCTCCAAAAATCTTCACTAAGATATACCGTACTTTAAATTCATTCCATAACGCCAACGCATTGGCTGGCACATTTAATGCACAAATGTAACCAAATAAATTTCGCATTTGTTTTGGTGAATGTAATTCTTTTGCTTCATTTAAACATTCGCGCCATTCATTATCATTTGAAGCAATGCCGCGAGCATGGCACGCTTCAACAAAAGAACTGTGTATAATTCCATTGTATGTTCTAACATCCTCAAATGATTTTGGACCACAGACATGTAATAAAAGCAATCGTAAATGGAAAAGTTCGATGTCTTTTGGTGATAGTACATATATGCGTATAATGATTTTATCACCTCCACGCCTTCTCTTCTTCCATTTTTTTCGGGAATCTTCCCACACATAATGCTAAGGAATTTCAATATACTTATATTCATGCGCTGATGGATCCGATCGATTCAATTCAAAAAATGCTAATAATTTTGTTTGTCTTGCATTTTCAATTGCTTGACATTCTTGCCCTTCTCGAAAGTAAACATTCTGTCTACGCGGTAAATGAATGTCAAGTCTAACGATGACATGTGATTGAAAATGCATTGGTAATGCATAGATGCGCCATACAGCTTCAGTTGATCCGACATAACAGCCATTTAAAAATTTGTAACTTCATCAATTTGTATTTCTTGACCTGGCTCATTTCTCTCTGTACCTAATTCAACAGATGCACTGTCATAGCCTTTATACACGTATTTATAAATGTATTTAACACTTTTAACTGTAGTGCATACTTCAACATTTATATGGCAATTAAATTTGGCAAGTAAATACGGATTGTATGGTACAACATAACGATTGTCGAGGCAACTACCGCGAACTTCACCATTAATACCATTATCACGCCTTCTGTATAATGGATATCCATTTAATGATTCACATGTAAATTCATTAAATCGTTTTGGATAATCTTTTGTGCATTTTCCATCTCTCATACATACAGAATTTGGATTAAGTACACTGCATGGACCATGCATCATGTGTTTTACAACATATTCATGTAATGTAGGATGTGTTTGAATGTTAGGAATCTCCTCAGATACAACTTTATCAATATTGGTAGCGTTAACATTTTATCTTGCTCATTTAAAGAGAGTAAAATGTGAGCATGAGGCAATCCTCTCTTTTGAAACTCAATTGTATAAATGAGTGCTTCAACTTTACCGAAGATTTTTTTTAGTGTAAGGCCCTCAATTAATGCTTTCAGTTGGGACTTGAATACACGCACAACAATATCAGGTCGAAAATTAGCTGACTCACCTACACCAATATTGCTAACTATTTCAGGCCAACTTGGATTGCAAGTCATTGTAATAAACAAAGAAGGCTTTCCGAAATGTTGTACAATTGACATTGTATCTAAATAATTCTGATACATATTTCTTGGAGATCCATTGAATGAAGATGGTAAAATTACTCTACGGCCAACATTATTGGCATTGGGGTTCAATTCTAAATAACCTGTTAAATTGTTGTAAACTTCAGACCTAAGACTTGTTTGATTTTGTCAAATGAAATGTAACCTTGTGCCCTCTATTCTCACATACATATCAACTATCCACTGCAGAAATAATTTTTGTGAATGGTGCAACATGCTAAAATCTTCTCTAATTGCAAGTCGATAGGCTGCATACTGAAGCATGGTTAATTTATTTCTGGGCGCTCTTGAATTAGATGTAGTTGGTACATTATGAGAAATACTGATATGCCACCCAGTATCACCATTTGGAAAAAGTAATGGATACGCTAAAGGGTCCAATGATGAATCCAAAACAGAGATATTTTTAATGGTACCATTAACTTTTGAAAACGAAACCATATTTCGTTCAAAGGGTGGCTCACCATCAACTGTACTAAATATTACTGCTACATCAGTTTGAACTGCATCATTATAACGGCGTAGATCTAAATCACGATTTACTTTAATGAGCATACAAATTTCTTTATTTTGATTTTCAACTCTCTGACAATGATCTTTCATTGCAATGAATGACCGAACGAAAGGATTAATGCGTTCCAATTCAAGAGAGATTTCGCGCATTAAATTGTTATTGCATGTTTGATTATAGTGTTCACATAATCTATAACTGACAGCAGTGTCAACATCATAAAAATATAATTGTGCATAACATGGTGAGCGACCATATCCAGCAGTCATTGGACCTGATCTGTGATAAAAAACATCATGTATTTTAAAATGATACACTCCACGCGTAACTGTATCCGAAATTTTAGCTTCTGAGCTAACCATAGCAAATGATGAATTGTATTTACGAATGTTTTCAAAATAATTTTTTGACTTTCTTTTTATTGAAGGTTCATTTGAAGTAAGTCCATCATACAATGATTTAAAGTATTCATTTTGACTTAAGGCCAGTAATATTGCTTTACCCTTATGACAACATGAAGTGAATGCAGTCCTTTCACCTAAAGTGACCTCAGATTCGAAATGTTTTGCATTGCAAAACCTGCATTGTAAATGCATTAATCCACAATCAAAAGTATTAAAATTTCTTGGAATGACATTCAGTGCGCATTTAAATGTATCCCTCAAAATAATTTCATCATTTTGTATACTATTTACACTATTTAAATTTGCATTTGGTCTATTATCATTTTGACTTTCACGCGAATATATATTCCTTCTTCTTTGTCTCTCACTCCGACCCGTCAATGTTCTATGTCAAGGCATAATGGAAGTAGGTGCGAATATCTGAATGTAAAAAAAAAACATGTAATGAAATTACTGAAACTAGGATTAGACAGGGTTTAATTTAAAAATAATAAAATGTACTCACTTTTTTGAAACCACCAATAATAATTAGGCGAGAGTAAGTCAATTCAAATTGCTGCTACAAAATTTTCCTTTTGCAACAGGTGTATATTAAGCAAGCTGTATTTCACTTTCAATTGCACATTAATATATAAAACACATATCTAATATACAAAATAAACGCTTTTTTGCGTTGACATACACTCCACAGACTATTGAAAAAGGAACATTTGAAATCACACAAAATTCACAGCTCATTCAGTCAATCTGTCATTAATTATTTGTTCGCAACATTTTAAAATTCTTTGGCGACAATCTCTACTCTGTGCGACTGTTTGACCACAGACTATTATGTGTTTGACATTGGCAGTATGAACGTAAACAAACGACAGACTATTATGTGTTTGACATTGGCAGTATGAACGTACACTAAAATGAAAAAATTATAATTTTATTGCCTGGCAACAAAATTATTTTATTTTTAACAATTACCATTGTTTGAAAAAGTTTAAATGAATTTTCAAGTGCAAATGAATGTTTAATTTAATTTAATTTAATGTATTTGTAACACATATTATATATAAATTTTAGCTTTCTGCACTCCTTCTCCATATAAACTTCAACTATGCCAAATCTCACACTCCTCCGTGCGCACAAGATGCTTAAAAAGGGGTACAAAGTTTTCTCTTCATGTATTAATATATAGATACAATTGTCTGCTTTAAATAATTATTTAAATAAACAAATAGTAGAGTAACTGCAGTTTTTGTAGCTATTCTGATAATTGGAAAATTATATAATATTGAAATACACATAACAATAAATGTGAGTTATTCAAAATATTGAGCAAGTTCTGCAGCTATGAGAGCTTACTAGTTTTTAAAGAAAATTCAAATGTAACCTGAATCATTTTTTGCTTGTTTATAAAATCCACCAGAGGCCACCAATTTAGCTTTATCACAATCTTATAAATAAATGAAAGCTGGCTCAAGCTCAGATGAATTAAAAATCTCCTATAAAAATTAGTATTCCAGAGTTAAAAAACGTCATTAAATAATTCTTGAAATACAGTTATATCATGGACAACAAAACTCATGAATAAATTACACATTTACTTTGGAATTTATGTTTACTATGTGTTTATTTATGTTTATCATATGTGTTGATCTGCATTAGGCCTATAATTATTATGTGGGCGTGTATTTTGTCAATAAAGTTGTAAACCCGATAGAAGTATTTAAACTCAGACTTTTTACACAGTGCACCTTCCAGAGTTTTACCATGACACTTGATGTATAGAACTTAGAACAGTGTGGAGTGTGGCAACAGAAGAGTTAGAAAACAGTTTATAATTAACTCTTAAATTAAATACATAAATACTCTTAAATATATAATAATATCTTAAATTAAAGTTCAGTAACTCCAGAAATAAAAGATTGCAAGTAAGAAGAAAAGACCTACAATTTGCAGTCAACCGTTCCAAATAGTTGGACAAGTTATTGAATTTTTTTATGAGGAAATGAACAGTGGGTGTTATAAGCACCCATTATACAACTACGACAATGCCAGCAACAGCTGTAACAAGAAAGTCAAGAGACCACATTTGGAAGATACAGAAAGAGGTTGAAGCTTGAGATGATTCTAATTTATATCCAGTCTGCCATATGACACGGTATTTTTATGATATTAAAAAGCGTTACAGTCTCTTCTTTCTGAATTAAAAAGTGGCATCAAGTTTAAGAAGGCAAAGAAACTTTATGCAGAATTATATATAAACTTGGATTCTGATTTTAACAGTGTTAAAATAAAAGAAGTGTATTGATGGAGATAAACAAAATGACTACATGGTGAGCAAGATACCTACGACGGATTAGGTGGAATGCCACATGTGATGATAAGAGATTATTTACACATGACATCACAGATGTGACAATAGAATGACACCTGTTATTTTTCTGATGAGACTGTCACCCATCCTACAAACAAGTGTTGGCAGCAGTGGTGGCCGGTGAGGCCTGAGGATGGGGAGGCTATGAGCAGTCACCTGAACCGTGCTCAGTCATAGCCCCCCCCCCAGACAAACGTTATTTCACTATTAATTATAGTATAGCTATCTGATTTTTACCGCATACACGTCTTATTAGAAATATTCACATATCTTTAACAAGGTAAACCGAAGATTAATTTACTTTTGTTCTAGCAAAGAAGTTAACTTCTGAGTAGAAATATATTTGTAAGCTGTGATGAAACTTGTAAGCCTAAAGCAAATTCACTCATCTATTCTTATCTCAGAATTGTCGGTAACATCATCACATATTGGTCGACTTTCAATTTGCAGATGATTCTTTTTTAAAGTGAAACTAAAGCAATGGTGCTGAGATGATCTTGAGTCCAGGAATATTATTATTATTATTGTTATTATTACTATTATTAAGCAGCGCCACCAGAATAACTTCTGGAGTGGAGTTTTAAAAAATAATATAGTACTGGACACTTGTAGGGTGGGAGATAGGTTTCATTTCTGAAGACTTACTTATGTTGAATCTGAAACTTTTTCCCAGTGGGTTAAAGAAAAATTGTTCCCAAACCATTCAGAAAAAACTTCAGTGGTTATAGATAATGCACCATACTACAGTGTGTAAGAAAACAAACCACTGACTACAGCTTCTTGAAAAGTGAATAACTCTAGCCAGTAATGGCTAAGAAATATGGGAATCAGTTTTTCAGAAATTTTGATGAAATATGAATAACTAGAAAAAGCCTGTTTTTGAAAGCCATTACCAACGTATAAAATGGACACGATTTTTATAAAAAAGGGTGTGACATAAGATTGCCTCCTTATCACTGCAACCTGAATGTCACTGACTAGTTTGGAACATGGTGAAGGGACAAGTACCAAGACTCAATGTCAATCAGAATGCAGGTGACATTAAAAACTTCACTGAAATTTCTTCTATTAATGAAAGTGATTGGAAAAATGAGGAAGCTAAATACTGAGAAACTGATGCTGTGATGGAAGACAAGATACAGAGGATTATACTTTCGTTTACAGTCACACCGATACAGACAGTGACAGTGAATGCTTTAGTCATTTACTGGATAGATGTGAAATGTCTGGAGTTGAAGATTAGATAAGAGTGCCACTTAATATGAAGACTGTTTGCAGTGCTTTCATGAGATAAAATTTGTTTCACGTGAAGTGAGTCTCTTTTTTCTACTAATAAATTTTACAATTTTGTGTATTTTTTCAGTAGACATTAATGTGCATATTCAATTTATTTCTCACAGTATTATGTTTTATGAAACAAAACAGTCATAGTCGTAGTGATATATATTGTTATAAAACAAATAAAATAATTTTATAATAAATAAAATCCCACTGGTGATCTCGCCAATTTGTAATAAAACGTGCAAATAGAAGATGATGATGCCCCACTGTTGTGAGCGCCAATTTGTTATAAAACAAATAAATAGAGAGAAATAATAAAATTGTTGTTGTGTATTATGTTGATAAGAAAAAATTTTGTTGTTAGTTATAGATTTAATAAATTTTTTTTTTAATTAATTAATTGACTAATTAATTAATTGTAATTTTTTTAATTACTTTCAATTAAATAAATGAGATATTGTGTTTTTTAAAATATTTGTTCTCTATAGATATTCTAGTTATGTAGGCGGATCTAGTATTCTCTCTTCTAACTTCGCTCCTCTTCTTCTTCTTCTTGGTATATTTCTCTAATAACTCTAAATTATTTTTAGAAGAAAGAAGAAACTAATATTTATTGTACAAATAATTATGAACACATGTAATTGAGTAATTGTGATGTTTATTTCTTAAAATTTGAAATTGTGCGCCAAACTTATGCGCATGGACCAGGCATTGATTGAGATTCGCTCAGGTCGATTGTGAACAAAAATGACAAAATATAATGTTACAAAATTAATTATTTCGGATTCTTTTAACTGTCAAAATGGTCAGAGAGGGCAAGGAACAAGATACAATACTTACAATTATCTTAAAATAAATTATTATTTGCTGAAAAATAACAGGATTATGAAAATTGTCAATTGTTAAATAAAGATCGAACCATTTCGTAGAATGACGTCATTGACTCGTGGAGGCAGTGTTGATATGCCGGTCGCTCTGCAATGAAAATGGCCGCCACTCACCTCGTTGATTTCTGTTACACAACGCTGACGCTATGTTCTTCTCCCTCAGAAATAAATGCGAATTCCTTCCTCTGCGAGGTTGTAGTATCCCTGGAAAATTGTGTGAAGTGTTCTTCTCTCCTCGGCGATGTCGTTCTGTGATAGTTTATTGGTGCAGTGTTCTGTGTTCAAATATGTTGAGTTCGTGTCCAGATAATGTTGGTTGAATTTTGCTCAAAATGGCGGTTAATTTCTCGTTCTAGTAATGGATATTACTATCATTGTTGTTCTGGTTCACTTTTGGTGTTATTTATAAAGTAGTGGTGTTGTTTTCCATCTGGTAACCTCAGTAACACTTTGTTAGGTTGTACGTCATTGTTTTTACACTATTTCTATTTTTTAGATCTTCCGTCAGTAAATTCTGATCTGTTCACATTCACGATTAACAATAGACTGATGACTTAAAGTCGTCGTTTTGTGGTAATTTATAAAATGTCTTTTTCCTCTTCCCATTGTTTTTTACAAATTTACATGTCTTGGATTTGATTTCAACTCATAAACATACATGACAAGTTTCCTATTTATTGCTGTAACTTAATTATTTATGAATTTTACGAAAATCTAACTATTCAGCAATATTCTTAAGCTAATTTTACATAATTTGATATATAATTGGGTCTGTTTTAAGTTCAGATAAGCCTAAAATTTACAATTTTTGCTATTTATTGTAGGCCTTGTATTTTTTACAATTTTAGTATTTAAATGGTTTACAAGTGATTTTATGTTAATATTTCCCTTCAATAATCTTACTCACTCCATGATTATTGCTTGTTGTTAATAATTTGTTGTTATAATACTCCAATATTGATTAATTTGCTTTTTATCTGAGTTGAGTACCACTTAGGCCTAGTATTACTTATTTCCAAATAAAGTAAATTTTATTCTTTTGTCATTACATTTGCTAATATTTTTATCTGTACTGATTACATTTTCATATTGCTACGACAGCACAGAACAATCTACGCGTTTATCGAATGCGCCAGAAAGATCTCGATGTAAGCGTGTGGTGTACGTGCTACTAGACGCATTTTGCGAGAATTTTCTCGACTGTGCCAGGCTCCTCTCGGGCGCTCGGACTGTGTCAAGGCCGTAGCAATTACGTAGTTCGCGAGAGATAAGACGCAGTTTGGAAGCTTCTGGTGTGTGAGCGTAACTATAGATACATCGCGTCGCGGCCTTAGTTTTCAGTTCAATGCGAGATTTTTGACTGTGCGGTTCAAGAGTATTAGTGCGATATATTTTACAGAGCGGTTCGGGTTATTACGGTGTACGCTCAAGTAGTTATTAGTGAAGTGTTGCGTTTTATATTCGGACGGTATAATTGTAATACAGTTGAGTTTTAATATTAGTGGACATTTTATTGCGTATGAACAATTTCATTTGATTTGTTGTAGACACTGTGTTGTTAATTACAAACTGTTTTACTATAACAATTAAAGGTGTGATTAGTGACTTAATTGGTGTCTTGTAATTATTTTGTTTCCACTGTACCTACGACGATCGAGTGACCGTCGTAACAGTGGTGTCAGAACTGGGATAGAACGGTTAACAGTGGACGCTTTGTACAAGACGAGTGTGATTCGTAATTAATCGATAAACAATGGATGCCAGTCAGATGATGGAAAATTTACAGGCGCTGCTGTTGCAGACAGAAAAACGACAGGACGAGAAACGCAGACAGGAGGCAGAAGAAGCAGAAAGACGACAAAAAGAAGAACGAATACAAGAAAGAGAAGAAGCAGAAAGACGACAAAAAGAAGAACGAATACAAGAAAGAGAAGAAGCTGAGGAACGTCAGAAAGCACTAATGCTAGAAACAGAAGAAAGACAAAAAGAAGACCGAAGACAAGAAAAGGAAGAAACAGAGGAACGACGTAAACGTGAAACAGAGGACATCAAGGAGTTAATACAGCAGCAAAAGCAGACACAAGAACAAACCGCTGTAGAGTTGGGTCTCCTACGAGGTGAGCTTAATAAGCAAGTAACTAAAATATCGGAGGTACAAGAATCAATGACATTAAAAATAGCTGAAGTAGAAAAATCTGTCTTGACTGTGGAAGAACTTATGTCAACAAAAATATCTGCAGTAGAAAACTCAATGGCAAACATAAGAGAACAAATTAAAATTGAAGTTGAACAGTGCATGAAGATTCAACCAAAACAAATTTCTGAACAGACTGTACCAGTGATCAAGACAAAAAATACACAGAAAATAAGTTAACAGAGAAAGTCACTTTGCCTGCAGTAGGGACAGTTCATGTCAAAGCTCCAACCTTTGACGGAAGCATTCACTGGGCAACGTACCTCCGCCAATTTGAAGCTGCTGCATGCGCAAATAATTGGACAGAAAAAGACAAGGCTGTTTCACTTGTTCTTGCATTAAAAGGACCCGCGGCAGAACTACTACAGAAAGTGCCACCTGACAGCCAGAACACCTATGCCGAGTTGATAAAAGCTCTGGAATTACGGTATGGTGATAAACATTTGCGAGATGTGTACTGCACCCAGTTGAGACCAAGGCGACAGCATTCCGGGGAAAGTCTTCAAGAGTTTGAAGCAAGTATCGACAGACTAATTAGACTGGCCTATCCTGAAGCGCCAGAAGATTTTCGAACGCGTTTTGCGATGCAGACATTTACTGCCGGTGTCCGAGATAACGAACGACAGCAAGTGTTACGAATGGCAAGACACCAGAACAGTGCGGACGCCCTGGTACATGCTTTGCAATTTGAGGCCGCTAAATCAGCGTCTGGTTGGACAAGTCATAAAGTGCGCGAGCTAAAAGATCGCGACGGCACAGACGATGAGGAAGAAGAACAAGGAACAGAGACTCGACGGTCGGCGCCACAGAATAAAATAAGAAAGGATGGAAGACCGAAGTGTTATCGATGTGGGAAACCTGAACATCTACAACGAGATTGTCGGGTTAGAATTCAGCAGCAGGGAAACGAGCAATAGTCGGTGCAACGGGGCGTGTGCTGACTAACTGGAGGAACGATGCCCCTAGAGAATACGCAATTTTTACGCTTCAGAAAAACACCGGGAGCTTGGTAGTTACCGGATTTGTTCAAGAAAGGCCAACCTCGATTACAGTTGACACAGGCGCAGCAGTTTCTATTGTGCGCCCCGACGTGGTGAAAGATCTCAAGCCAATCTGGTCCTCTTGCAGCTTGCGAACAGCTACTGGACGGCCTGTAAAAGTGTATGGAAAAGTGGAGATACACCTACGCCTCGGTAGACTTGAGTTTAATCATCAAGTACTTGTTGCAGACATTGTGGATGAAGCAATTCTTGGTGTGGACGTTATGAACGCATACGGATTTATAGTCGACTTCAAAAACAATGTCTTGAGAATCGGAGGCGAAGAGGTAATGCTATCAACAATGACGACAGCAGAAAAATCGATGGACATCATAAACCAAGTGGCCGTAACTGTTCCGCCAAACTCCGAAAAGATCATCATGGTTAGAACTGCGGTAGATACTAGGGGCAATAAGTGCTCTATATTCGAACCCCAGGTAGTCAGCACACCGGGCATACTAATTGCCAGAAGTTTAGTAAAACCTGACGAAACCGGAAATGTACCTATTAGAGTGGCGAATATTTTGGATCAAGCTATCACTTTACAAAGCAATACGCTCCTAGGCAAATTGACTCCTGTGGCCTGGGTAGCCGGAATAACGCAACGAAGACCCAGTTCTTCGGATACTTCTAAATTACCAGAGGAACTGCAAGAATTATTGAACAGATCTTCTAACGACCTCTCAAGTGGTGAGCTAAAGAACTCGGACAGTTTTTACACGAATTCAAAGATTGTTTTGCAGTTCGGGGACAGTCACTGGGAAGAACCTCTCTTGTGCAACATCGCATCAATACGGGGGACACAACACCGATACGCCAACCTCCTCGAAGGCCTCCATTATCTAAACAAGAGGAGATGTCTCGGTTAGTACAGGACATGTTGACAGAGGGAGTAATTGAACCTTCGTCAAGTGCTTGGTCTTCCCCTGTAGTGCTGGTAGCGAAGAAGGATGGTGGATTGCGTTTCTGCGTAGACTACCGGAGGTTAAATGACATTACAAAGAAAGACTGCTATCCATTACCTCGCGTTGACGATACACTCGACACGTTATCCGAAGCACAGTGGTTTTCCACATTGGACCTGAAGAGTGGATATTGGCAAGTGGGTCTTCATCAAGAAGACAAGGAAAAGACCGCTTTCTCGACCCCAAGTGGCTTATTCCAATTTAACGTCATGCCATTTGGACTCTGTAATGCACCGGCAACATTTGAGAGATTGATGGACCTGATACTCCGAGGCCTGACGTGGAAAACTTGCCTTGTTTACTTAGACGATGTCATAGTGATCGGGAAGACTTTCGAAGATCATTTGGAAAACCTTAAGGAAGTTCTAACTAGAATTCACGGTGCACAACTGAAGCTGAGCCCGAAGAAGTGTTCTCTATTCCAGAAGGAAGTACAGTATTTGGGCCATCTGGTTTCGGCAGCGGGCGTTAGCATGGATCCTAATAAAGTAGACACCGTAAGAGACTGGCCAGTTCCGAAGAATAAACACGAAGTTCGGAGTTTCCTGGGGTTATGCTCATATTACCGACGTTTTGTGAAAGGCTTCGCTACTATTGCTAAACCACTACATGAGCTAACGGAAAATAAACGAAACTTCCAATGGTCGAGAGAGTGTGAACAAGCATTTAGAACGTTGAAGATTGCATTATGTTCGCAGCCAATTCTCGCTTTTCCAGCTTCCGAAGGGAAGTACATCGTAGACACAGACGCAAGCAATACTGGTCTAGGAGCAGTTTTGTCTCAAGTGCAGAACGGTGAAGAACGAGTAATAGCGTATTACAGCAAGACGCTTTCTAAACCAGAGAGAAATTATTGTGTTACAAGAAGAGAGTTGTTGGCAATTGTCAGAGCTTTGGAGCACTTCCATAAATACCTCTATGGGAGAGAGTTTTCACTACGTACCGACCATGCTGCACTTGCATGGCTCTTGAGATTTAAAAATCCGGAAGGACAGTTGGCAAGGTGGCTCGAACGTCTGCAAGAGTACAACTTCAAGGTACAACATCGGCGGGGGCGCCTGCACGGTAATGCAGATGGCTTATCACGAAGACCATGCCCGGAAGACTGCCGACATTGCCACAGAAAGGAAGAACAAAACTCTGGCGAAAATGTTCAAGCCATCACTGTAGATTTCCTGGCTGATGGCTGGACAACACAAGACTGTCGACAAGAACAGATAACTGATGAAGACATTGGACCGATCTTGACAGCAAAAGAGGAAGGTCGCCGCCCGGATTGGCAAGATATCTGCCATGGTTCCGAAGTGCTACTGGGCACAATGGGAATCTCTCACCTTAGAAAACGGATTGCTGAAAAGGGCTTGGGAAAGTGCAGATGGACGAGACGTGGTCATGCAGTTGATAGTTCCCCGAAGTAAAGTGCAGTCTGTTTTGAAGGAGATGCATGATGGAACATCTGGAGGCCATCTTGGCGTTAACAAAACCCTTGACAAAATACGGAAGCGATTCTATTGGCTTCATCTCCGCCACGACGTAGAGGAATGGGTTCGGACGTGTGAAATATGTGCTGCAAGCAAGGGCCCACAAACCAGAAGCAGGGGAAAAATGAGACAGTATAACGTTGGACAACCTTTCGAGAGAATTGCCATAGACATTGCTGGACCATTCCCAGTTACTGACGATGGAAACCGGTACATCATGGTTGTAGGTGACTACTTTACTAAGTGGGTGGAAGCCTACGCAATTCCAAATCAGGAGGTTACCACTGTGGCAAAGCAGTTAGTTCACAACTTCTGTTGCCGTTATGGAGCCCCTATGGAAATCCATACGGATCAAGGGAGAAATTTCGAATCAGGAGTGTTTAAAGAATTATGCCGTCTACTCGGAATTCGAAAGACCAGGACAACGCCTCTGCATCCTCAGTCGGACGGGATGGTTGAGAGATTCAACAGGACACTTGAGCAGCATCTTTCGAAAGTTGTTGACGAGAACCAAACAGACTGGGACCAACGTATACCACTATTCCTTATGGCGTATAGATCATCAGTACATGACACAACCGGCATGACTCCAGCAAAATTGGTGTTTGGGCGGGAGATTCGTCTTCCTGGGGACTTGATGTTTGGATCACCTGAGACTCAGTCCCAAGAGCCAAAGAACTATTCCTCGCAATTAGAAAACCAACTGCGAGAAATGAATCGCTTGGTAAGAGGACGGCTCAAGATTGCCAGTGATAAAATTAAAACTCGGTATGACATTCGCAGCAATAGTGTGGGTTTCCAAGAAGGAGATCAGGTCTGGTTGTTCAATCCAAAGCGCCGTCGTGGTCGCTCACCTAAGCTTCAGTCTAACTGGGAAGGACCCTACACTGTAAAAAAAAGGATTAACGATGTTGTTTATCGGATTCAACAGGAAGGACAGCGAAAGTTCAAGGTCGTCCACCTAGATCGCCTGGCTAAATACAAATTTAGAGACGCTTTGCCAGTTCGGGACGAAGAGGCTTAAGGAGGGGCAGTGCTACGACAGCACAGAACAATCTACGCGTTTATCGAATGTGCCAGAAAGATCTCGATGTAAGCGTGTGGTGTACGTGCTACTAGACGCATTTTGCGAGAATTTTCTCGACTGTGCCAGGCTCCTCTCGGGCGCTCGGACTGTGTCAAGGCCGTAGCAATTACGTAGTTCGCGAGAGATAAGACGCAGTTTGGAAGCTTCTGGTGTGTGAGCGTAACTATAGATACATCGCGTAGCGGCCTTAGTTTTCAGTTCAATGCGAGATTTTTGACTGTGCGTTCGAGAGTATTAGTGCGATATATTTTACAGAGCGGTTCGGGTTATTACGATGTACGTTCAAGTAGTTATTAGTGAAGTGTTGCGTTTTATATTCGGACGGTATAATTGTAATACAGTTGAGTTTTAATATTAGTGGACATTTTATTGCGTATGAACAATTTCATTTGATTTGTTGTAGACACTGTGTTGTTAATTACGAACTGTTTTACTATAACAATTAAAGGTGTGATTAGTGACTTAATTGGTGTCTTGTAATTATTTTGTTTCCACTGTACCTACGACGATCGAGTGACCGTCGTAACATATCTTTGTAGTTGTCTTGATTATTCATCTCTTCTTTCACAGCACTAACACTTAACTAAAAATGAACTTTTTTCATGTGAAAAACTTACAACTTACCGTAAGTTCTTCACATGAAAAAAGTTCATTTTTAGTTAAATATCTTTGTGTTGTATGGACTAGTTTCTATTCATTATATACAGTTTGATTGAATTTATTTATTTGGGTTTGACTTTTGGTTTACAATGCTGTTTTGTTTTTCTATTGTGGTGTTTGACAGTTTAATAAAAATACAATATTCCTATTACCTACTTGCCTTCTCTTCCTTAACAAACTTGGAAATTATTGAACATTATTTCAAATACAACTGAATACCTTATATCTACTAAATTTTTTATATCACTTAACTATAACAAAAACATCTTATGCCTATTATTTTTTTTATATAAAGAATTATAATGGAAACATCTTATTATCAGCACTATTATCAGTCATTGTCCTTTGTTTTTATGTTTCCTTTTATCACAAACCTAATCCTATTAAAACATCTTATTCCTAATAACACCTTCATTTATTAACTGTCTCTTTTAATTACTATAACTATTTTGCTAACACAATAAAATAAAAACGTCTTATACCTATTAAACTCTTATATTACTTAATTTTTAAAACACCTTTATTATTAAAATTAACCTTAGTCATTAGACTGTCTTTTATTTTTTATATGGTATTTCTCTACACTGATGGTAGTCTTTTTAATGGATTTCTATTTCTTACACTATTCTTTATTTGTGTCACTTTGTGTCACTTATTATTGTCTACACTAATTACCATTATAATAATTTTTTACACTATGGTAAGTTTTGGTTGGTTTCTACACTATTGGTAGTCTTTTTGTTTTCACTCTATTCTTAAACTAGGCTTACAATTTAGTTTACAATTTTATTTTAACTGTATTGTATCCTGTAACTTGTTATTTGGTCTGATATTTATCATTGGTTTTAATTGTGTAAAAATTGGGTATCTTCATTCCTCGTAAGGTTTTAGTGGATATCCTTTCTTGTTGATATATTCCTTTTATGAACCTTGACATATTTTGTCCCTTCCTTCTGATTATATTAGTATTTTCTTATCTTGTGGTTTCATGTCCTTGTATTTTTAATTCATGGACTCTGATTTAATTATGCGGTTTCATTCCTTTTCTCCTTTACATTTCCTTACTAATTTGTTATTGGTTTTGTGTCTTGGGGTTTCTCTGCTTCTTAATATAATAAGTTTCCCCTTATTAATATTTTGTTTACCTTTTTCTTTTCTTTTACTGCTCCCCAACCTACTGGGTATACTGCTGTTTTATTGGAGTTTTATATAGTTGGTTATTTATATATGGACCAAGAGTTTTCTTTGTGTTAACTAACAGACATTCATAATAGATATGATAAGTTATTTTTATGTATTTTATTGTAATTAAAGAAATACCCACCACACATCCGGTGTAAACATGTGTTTTTCTTATCAACATAAATTTGGTCTTTCGGGTCCAGGGTTTCGTTAAGCGAAAAGGCAGAGATAGACAGGTTTTTTGAAATAACCATTCATACAACATATAGTTAAATAATTTAGGCTTTATTTGATTTTCAATATTCACGTATTATAGACAATGGGAGTCATTACTCAATTAACAGTTACCAAAATGGCGGCTTAATGACTTCCGCCTTTCGCCATGCTTTCATCTCTACATAGCACTTATTTTTTTGTAAATTAATCTTTTAAACAAACGTATTTACTGCAGTATGGTTTTCAAAATTACTTGTTTCTTTCAAATCAATAACTAATATATATATTTAACACAAACCAACGCCCCAGATATTGGTTCTTAAAAGCCGGCAACCTTTCACTCTCACTCTCTCACACAAACCTTTCATACCTTGATGATGATTACATTTCTGTATTAAATATATTTTGAGCTCATTTTTTACTGTTTAGAATTTAGAATAATTTAAAAGGGCTTTCCTGAATTGAAGTGGTAAAGACGCTCCTCAGACGACTCCCATGATGGTTGGCGGATGTTCGGCCGAACTTTAGATCTGTCTTTTCCTGAGTGCACTGAATTTATTACTACATTTAACTGTCCACTGACACTAGTTACTTTTGTGATTACATTTTTACAAAATTTTTACATCTTTGTTGGCAAAAACTGCCCAATACACAATTGAGCATGTGTACGCTCTGAGTTGTTAATGCAGACTGAGAACGGGTTATCCGCAACTTCTGTGTAAGTAGTAGTGTACATGACATCACCGTCTTTTGTTTTTACGGCCAACGCCCTGGTTTGTACGTTCTTGGTGTTGTCATCAGCATTTAATAATGACGACATAGCCTTGTGGACCAATGAAAGTTCATATTTATAGTTCGTGTTCACATACACCGCCATTATACATGTTAGACTTCGCCCGTCTCCCGGTGACCTTGAATTCACTACTCTCTTGTTGAATATGTGTTGTTCTTGGGACATGGGTAAAACTGACCTAGCCCTGGTTGACATTTATAAATATAATAAAAAATACAATATGAGATCCCTTAATCCCATAGTTAGGATAACAGGCCTTTATGTACTGTCACAAAACCCCCTCAATGAAAGGTTTGGTGTCGAGACACAAAAACTTTCATTGACTCATTCACACGTTTCTAAAAGGATCAGTTCAGATATGTTGCCACAACCCCCTGTAGTGTTAATATAAAAGAAGTATAATCACTTACCCTTGGTTCAATGATGATGTTCGTACCATCTGACCTTACTGGACTTCTCAGGAGAGATCCCAACACCATAAGGCCATGAGGCACTGAACGCTCCTGCTCTGACGCTCCGGCCAGCTCAGGACCACGGTCACAACACCACAAAACTCTGAAACATGTAATACAAAATTTTAAATAGTGGCCTTATCTATCTCCATATCCGCAACTGATATGTCTCCCCTTAGATGCATTGGTTTGTGTTTTGAGGCGTTGGTTTTCTTAACTCTACAATTTTCAAAAAAAAAAAAAAAAAAAAAAAAACAAGATTTAAGACAGATAAATCCTTCCATTTTTCAACACTCCTGTATATTTTTATCAAATTCTCTGACTCCAGTCAACATCAACTTACTTCTCTCACCACAAGAAAACATATTATTATACTAAGCATAAAACAAATTCTACTCTCTCAAACAACAACCACTACCTCTGTTATTTTACTTCAGATAAAATCAACACATATACCTATTATGGCAAACACGTCAAAACTGTTTATTTTTCTTTACTCAACTTTCTTTACGCTTATTTTTCTTTACTACAGAATCATCATTATATACTTGATAACCAACACCAATCTCACTACTAATTCTTTAAAATTTAATATTGTTATCGTTACTACCCCTGTAGTAACCTACTGACCTATTGTACCATCAACATAATAAAAACACAATAAAACACTGTACAATAAACATCAACATTGTTACATTTATATTAAACAATTTATATTTACACAACTTGTACCAAAACTTTATAACATTACTACTATCATCTCTCTATTCAACTTTTATTATCTACCATTCATTTATATCAGATTCTATAAAAAAAATTTCAAATTTATCATTACCCTTCCAGTTACATTACCGTCCTACTATGAATTTTCCTTTTCTAACCTTTCATCCTTCCTTCTCTAGTTTGGGTGACTCTCTATTATTCACTATTCTCTCTATCTTATTTTGGCGTTCGTCAACCTAACCTTACTACCCTTCTCTTTTACTACTAACAACCGCTTCTAACCATTAACATATTATGACACCAATATCTCTATAATAACCCCCTTCACTAATCCCATTTAAATCCTCTGGCACCGCTCCTCTTTTGTACAAGGATGTGTGTTCCCTACCTGGCCATACCCATCCCTAACCATTTGCCCTCCACCAAATATCGGCAAACACTCTAACCCAAAATTGCTCCGCCTGCCACAACGCTGCACGCTGATCTCTCCCTACACCGGATCCTTACTACAAAATATCATCATCATTAAATATAATTACCATTCACATTACTCACCTCTCTACATATAATCACTAACTACTGTGTCCCTAAATATCTAACACCCTCTTTATGTATTATCTGTCTTTCACCTCTCCTATCTTCACTAACTCCCATTAACTCTATTTAACTAACTCCCATGCCTCTATTTATCATTATTACCCAGACTCTTTACAACATTTCACCTTAGTATACCACTAGAAAATTCATCACTTCTCTTACAATCCTAAAACAACTCAATATCCAAATATATCATATGCGTAATCATTTACTAACCATTAGAATCTAAATTCCATATCATTTAAAATCATCCTCAAACCTAATTACTTATTCTTTAATATTTAAAATTCTACAGTACATGGTTTACATAACAAATATATAAAATACACAACAGCAAAAATACACAAAAACATCGACATTAATATACACAAAATATACAATCCAAAATTATCATTTTATCATTTATAAAAAATCAGTCATAAACAGTCCATTTCCAAAACACTGTCCATATAATTAAATGTTTATAAACACAATAAAATAATTAACCTCCATCGTCAAATAATAGTCTTATCTTAAAACTATATACATTGCTTATTATTAGATATCTTATCTTATCATTATACATGTACCAACTATTCAAAATTTCATCCTTTTCCGCAAATTCATATAACTCATGATCGGGTATGGTTCTGTCACCTTCAGTATAATCAGTCATATTTGGGTAATTTATAAAATCATTATTTTCCTTATCTCCTACTACTTCAGCTTTATTACAAGGTAAGTACTTACTACATTCATTTTATATCATCTCTACACCTAACCTTTCCATAAAATCTTCATAATCTCTACATATCTTAAAAATTTCTATTTCTCTTTTTCTCTCAATATATCTCTCACTTTCAAAACATTTCTCTCTTTTAAAATATCTCTCATAATAACTCTCCCAACAACACTTCTCTCTCTCAATATATCTCTCACTATCACACCATCTCTCTCTCTTTAACCCTTCAAAACACACTATCATTCCATTATTATTATATTCTATTCCCCATAAAACCTCATTATTACTACCAACCTCCACACTATTATCTCCTATTACTATATTTTTATTTATTTTATCATTTCCACTACTACTTACCTTGTCATCTTTGTTCAATTCTAATATGTCTATTACTTTCTTATTTTCTAATTCTATTTCGTCTAACCGTGTCTCTATTTCACTTAATCTTTTATTATAATTACAGCTTTGTTTCTTAATTTCTTTTTTAATATCATCAAATTGTTCTTCATACTGGTTTAATTTATGATCAAACTGGTTTAATTTATCATTAAAATTGTCTAATTTCGTATCGAATTTGATGCTCTGCTCATTAAAAGGCAGTTTCATCATTCTTATTATGTCATTTTCCTCAACTCTTTTTGTTGGGGCTGGTGTTGAGTGAATACTATCACCCATCATTTCTGATTCTGTTCTACTCGTCTCGTTACTGTTTGCCATTTTTATTATACTACTAATAATAAATCTGTTTTAGTTGTTGTATTGTATTCTATTCATACCATACATAACCTATACAGGTAACCTATATTGTGTTATGTATATTTCGCTACCCGTCTGCCTCTGCTTTTGGCTTATTTATATAATGTAAATTTTTTATATAAAGTCCCTGTTCGGGCGCCATCTGTTAACTAACAGACATTCATAATAGATATGATAAGTTATTTTTATGTATTTTATTGTAATTAAAGAAATACCCACCATACACCCGGTGTAAACATGTGTTTTTCTTATCAACATAAATTTGGTCTTTCGGGTCCAGGGTTTCGTTAAGCGAAAAGGTAGAGGTAGTCAGGTTTTTTGAAATAACCATTCATACAACATATAGTTAAATAATTTAGGCTTTATTTGATTTTCAATATTCACGTATTATAGACAATGGGAGTCATTACTCAATTAACAATTACCAAAATGGCGGCTTCATGACTTCCGCCTTTCACCATGCTTTCATCTCTACATAGCACTTATTTTTCTGTAAATTAATCTTTTAAACAAACGTATTTACTGCAGTATGGTTTTCAAAATTACTTGTTTCTTTCAAATCAATAACTAATATATATATTTAACACAAACCAACGCCCCAGATATTGGTTCTTAAAAGCCGGCAACCTTTCACTCTCACTCTCTCACACAAACCTTTCATACCTTGATGATGATTACATTTCTGTATTAAATATATTTTGAGCTCATTTTTTACTGTTTAGAATTTAGAATAATTTAAAAGGGCTTTCCTGAATTGAAGTGGTAAAGATGCTCCTCAGACGACTCCCATGATGGTTGGCGGATGTTCGGCCGAACTTTAGATCTGTCTTTTCCTGAGTGCACTGAATTTATTACTACATTTAACTGTCCACTGACACTAGTTACTTTTGTGATTACATTTTTACAAAATTTTTACATCTTTGTTGGCAAAAACTGCCCAATACACAATTGAGCATGTGTACGCTCTGAGTTGTTAATGCAGACTGAGAACGGGTTATCCGCAACTTCTGTGTAAGTAGTAGTGTACATGACGTCACCGTCTTTTGTTTTTACGGCCAACGCCCTGGTTTGTACGTTCTTGGTGTTATGTCATCAGTGTTTAATAATGACGACATAGCCTTGTGGACCAATGAAAGTTCATATTTATAGTTCGTGTTCACATACACCGCCATTATATATGTTAGACTTCGCCCGTCTCCCGGTGACCTTGAATTCACTCCTCTCTTGTTGAATATGTGTTGTTTCTTGGGACATGGGTAAAACTGAACTAGCCCTGGTTGACATTCATAAATATAATAAAAAATACAATGTGAGATCCCTTAATCCCATAGTTAGGATAACAGGCCTTTATGTACTGTCACATTTGTTGTTCAGTTTAATTTTATTAACATTTTATCAACTTAATGAACAGTTTATTTAGTTTATTCTTTAACCATTTATTTTTTCCACTCACTATTGACCTTTTCTTCTTTATTCATGTTGTATTAAGTTAAATTTTAAGGTGATAATTCTGTTGTGCTACAATATGTTGTAGTGATATTGTTATATATGAAGTGGTTTTTTTTTTTTTATAATGTTCAGGGTTCCTGTTATTTCGTTGATAAGTTCGTCTGGTGTGTTGTTCTGTTTGAGTATGTTTTGTAGGATTGTGATTGTTTCAGAGATGGGGATGCTTGTGTACAGGTTTTTAATGTCAAAGGAGGCTAATGTGGCATTTTGGGGGATGCGTATGTCTTTTATTTTTGTTACTAGGTCTGTGTTGTTTTTTACTACAATGTTGTTGTCTAGTTGTGTGTGTTGCCTGATAATTTTGTCTAGATGTTTTGCGAGTTTGTATGCAGGGGCATTACGGTAATTGAAAGTGGGGCAGATCGGAATTTCTTCTTTATGGATTTTGGGAAGCGCTTGGAGGGTAGGGGCTGATGGTCGGATTTGTCTCATGTAAGGATTTTGTTTGTGTGTCATTATGTGTTTGGCTTTGTTGATTAGTTGTTTTACTGTGTTTTGGTATCTGTCAGTGGGGTCGTGTATTAGTTCTGTGATGTTGTTCTGTTCCATGAAGTTTTGTACTTTGTTGTGTAGGTTGTCTGTGGAAATGATTACAAAACAAACTCAAACAGAACACCACACCAGACGAACTTATTAATGAAATAACAGAAACTCTGAACATTATAAAAAAAAACTACTTCACATATAACAATAAATTTTACACACAGAATGATGGTCTACCCATGGGCTCACCCATATCCAGCATTCTAGCAGAAGTCTTCCTCCAACACCTAGAAAAACAAAAATCCTCACAAACAATGACAGACACTCACACAAAATACTATATTGGCACAGATACATTGATGACATTCTAATATGGTTAAACAAAAGACAATGTGAACAATACTAACGCACATAAACAAAATAGGCCTACATAAAACATAACCTTTACTGCCGAATACGAACACAACAATAGCATAAACTTCTTAGACCTCTCCATCACAAAACTTGAACACAGGCACAAATTCAGTATAATATACAGAAAACCGACTACATCTGACATACTAATACACAACTCCTCCAATCACCCAATACAACACAAAATAGCTGCCTTCACAACCATGATACATAGACTTAACAACATCCCCCTAGATTAAAAAGACTACAAAGACGAACTAAACACGATAAAATATCTAGCAGAATCCAACGGATACGACAGAACAATAGTCAATAAACTCCTACACAAAACACAAAACAAACAACAGACAAAGACAGAAAACAACAAATTCATAACACTAACATACATCAACAAACAAACTGAAAAAATAGCCCACAAATTCAAAAAAGCAGGATACAGAATCGCTTACAATACTACTAACAAAACAGAACACACACTATCAAAACACACAAACAAAACAAAACAAATTCGATCTACCTGGTGTTTACAAACTAAATTGCTCAGATTGCAACAAACTCTACATAGGCCAGACAGGGCGTAGCTTCAAACGAAGATACATTGAACACACAAAGGCACTCCACTCCACTACAGAATCCACCTTTGCAAACCACCTAATTGAAGAAAACCACCAGTGGCGTACGCAGAAAGGGGGGGGTCATTATTAAAATTGTTTACAATTGCCATTATCGGTATTTTAAATTTTGTGTATTATTATTATATCATGTTATGGTATAATATTCAAGCAGAAAATAGTGTTTCAGATGTGCGACGCTTGTTTGTTCACATCAGGATTAAGCTAAGAATGGAAACAGTGTACAACAATCAGTATTTAATACGTCAAATTAAATAATGTTAACAAAATATTTACAGTTTCATAGCAACGTGTTTTTCAGTATTCAAAATTTTTGTGTTTGATTTACACGTTTTTAATTTAGGCTCTAAAAAATGATAAGTTCAAGATACAAAATTTTTAAGGCAATCATCGTAGTAATGACCGTGGGGTTTGCAGCCTACACTTTGGACAAATTCTACTGCACTCACTACCGGACTGAACACTAGCGGCCAGTCCGGTGGTGAGTGCAGTAGAATTTGTCCAAAGTGTAGGCTGAAAACCCCACGGTCATTACCGCGACGATTCCCTAAACAACATTCAATAAGATGAATTTAGTTTTAACCGTCGTTTGACATATCCGATTGAAAAGACACTAGTCTCGTTCTTAAACCATACGTACAGTATCTCACATTTTGACAATTAATAAATATCAATTGATCACTATCACAAGGTCGTGTCAATTGTATTTTTTCATTTCCTTTCAGTCTCTTTGCCTTTCACGACGTAAAGCTGTGCTCACTTAAAAACAGAAGACGTCGTTTATAGTAGTATAAATGTTCAAGGGGGGGTTCAAACCCGGTAACCCCCCTTGCGTACGCCTCTGCAAACCACACATACAAAAACATCCACAATAACATGGACATTCTACACATACACACAAAAGGCCGAAAACTAGACACTCTAGAATAATTGGAAATATACAAACACACGAAAACAAATAAATATGACATCCTAAACGAACAGACACAATTCAAATCACACGCATTATTCGAACATATCACACCCCACACATACAATATCGATCTTTCAAAAGTCGATACTGTCGCCAACAACAAGACGGACAGTGCTACCAGCGGCAGCCTGTGAAGAGCTTTTTAAAAGCGAAAACTGGTTCAGGCCATAAGGTAAAACTTTTACGTTTTTACCTATAAAAACTTTGTGTTCCGAGTCGGTAGTGAAATAATTATATGTAGTTAAGTAACAGACATGTCATGGACAACGAAATCCAAGAATTTTACGTTTTTACAAATAAAAAACATTGATCCGAATCGGTAGTGATATACTTATATTTAGTAAATCAACAGACACGTCATGGACAACGAAATCCAAGTGTTTAAAATATCCTTTATTTGTAACCTTTTTTGGGGCGAAGCGAAGCGAAGCCCCTCTATCCGCCACTTTGCACTTTTTTTTGACGCATACTCCTCCGAAATTACTCATCCAATCTCCACCAAACTTTACAAGTTCTGTACATATTCACGGGTGCATATTTTCATTTTTGTGAAGATTGGTCGATTCTAAGTTAAATAATCATTTAATTTCGCTAAATTAAAACCCTTTAAAACGATAATGTATTAAGACCGAAACTACTTATCCAATCTCCACCAAACTTTATATGTACATTCTGTACATATTCCGGGGTACACATTTTAATTTTTGGAAACATTGGTCGAGCCAAAGTTAAATAATTATCGTTTAATTCCGCTAAATTAAAACCATTTGAAACTTACATAAACGGCGCCGAATCGGTCCGACGGTGAACGAGTGTTCCCGAACGCAGTCACATGATTACACATTGAGATGTGGTGTATCGACGAGTGTACCCGAACGCAGTCATATGATTACACATTAAGACGTGGTGTATCGACTGCAACAATGCTGTAATTATTTCTTTGAGTGCATTTTGCTTTTCGCTTTTGTGTAACCCAGAATATGTTGAAATAATTAATCATGCCTAAAAGACGCCGATGTGGAAGTATTCATAGTCGTCAGACTTATCGTCAACAACAATATAGTGTTTCACGAAATCAAAACAGTCATGTGTTGTCTAATGTTGATCAGGTTAGTGCAGATAACTCTCAGTTTTGCAATCTACAAATTCAGTTTGAACAAGAGTTGCAGAATTTAAATTGTTTTGAATGTAACAACTGTGGTAGGACTGTAATTCAAAGTAAAAATTTTGATGTGTGTAAACAATGTAAAAAACATCCTCATAAATTTACGGCAGTAAATAAGATGGATCCAAGAATGGTACCGATTGAACTTCAAGGACTTACTTACGTTGAGCAGTTACTTATAGCTAAAGTGCAACCAGTAATACATGTATACAGGATCAAATCATGTGGTTTGCCCGGTCAGTTTGCGTATAAAGGAAATATAATCAATGTTGGACAGAATATTGATGAAATAATTCGTTGTTTACCTCGAATACCATCTACATTGAGTACAATCGTTGTGAGGCGAGAGGGTTTGAATGAACATTGTGATTTCCATGTTAGGCGAAATAAAATAATTACTGCTCTAACTTTTTTGAAAACCAACAATCCTTACTATGCAGATATATCAATTTATGTTGATCGTATTTCTCAGCTTCCCATAGAGGGTAGTATTTTAGATCAAATACCAACGTTAGAAATACCAGAGTTGGATGATAACTCAATGGAAAGTAATGATGTTTATGAAAGTGTCATACCCAATGACAATGTAATATTAAATTACAAGAAGTTGACCGCATCCGATCTGATGTAAATAATGTCATACCTTGGCCAAAAGGTACTAACATTATCAACGAATTTACATGTGAAGGATATATAACTATGGCTTTTCCAGCATTATTTCCTTATGGTTCTGCGGAATTGAATGATAATACTCGTCCTAATAACATGAAAATAACACCATTAGAATATTTCCAATTTTTAATGGAATACAAAGATCGCCATTTTGCACAAGATCCACGGTTCCGATTTTTTGCACTAAATACTGTTCAACGACATGATGCAATCAAACGAGGAGGAATATTTGCTAAAAAATCTGATTTTCATGGTAATATTCAACAATTACGTGATGCAATGTCACACAATCCAAAAATAGTAAAAGGTTTATATTATTGGTGCTCTAAAATACGAGGTTCTAATTCTTATTGGTTCCAAAGGAGAGGTGAATTAGAGTCGATGATAACCCAGCTCGATATACTACCGACAGCTTTCTTAACATTGAGTGCTGCTGACCTTTGGTGGCCTGACTTAGCACGTCTTCTAGGCTGTAATTTCGAAGAAGAGGAATTATTGAATGAATCTCAAATTGTACAACAACGACAAAAACTCATAAACGAAAATCCATTAATTGTTGAAAATTACTTCACGTTTCGAGCTGTTATTTTCATTGAAAAAGTGGTATGCAAACGATACAAAGTTCTCGATTATTGGTTTCGGTTCGAATTTCAGCATCATGGTTCATGCCATTTACACGGTCTTATTTGGATATCTGGTGCTCCAGATCCTAGAACTTTTGATGCTGCTTCACAGCAACAGTTGCTTGAAGCAACAACGTACTACGATAAGTTAGTAAGTGCGTTCAACCCATTGCTATCCATTCCACCAGCAACAATACATCCTTCACGTATTAGATCAAGTGATGTTGTAATTGACGATGACCGATCTATTTCTGAATTATTGAATCGATTCCAACGACTACACAGTGCTCAAAAGGTTACTGTCTGAAACCGAATGGTCGCGAATTTATCTGTCATTTTAAATTCCCTAAAGCAATTCAAGAATTATCGACTTTACTGAAGTAAAGACAATTACTGATTATTGATATCGATTATTGATAGTAAAGGCAATTGGGTGTACACTCCTGTGAGAAATGACGAGAAACTCAATCTATTCAACTCTTTTATTGCTCAAACATGGAGAGCTAATGCCGATTTCCAGATTATTACGTCATTATATGCTGTAATTGAATACATATCGAAGTACGCCTCAAAATCAGAACCTACTTCTAAAAATTTGTTAGAAATGTTTGAAGAAATCGTTAAATTCTGATGATCAGGCTTGCCAGGCGTACACCAGTTTAATGATGAAAATAATTGGTGAAAGAGACATTGGAGCTTGTGAAACCTGTCATATACTTATGAGTATTCCATTATTCCATTGCACGAGGAGCTTTCAGACACTTGTGATTTAACTTGAAAATTATGTTGCTATTCCAGAAACTGAAGACGATGGTACTGCCTTATCATTTATTGAATTCTACAATCAGAGACCACTAAATATAGAAGATATGACTTTGTTAGAATTTGCTAAAAGATATTCTAAAGGAAGTAGAAATAGACTGGTTATTTGCAGAAAACATAAAATAGTACAAGTCTATCCTAAGGTTGATAAAAACTTGAATCAATCAAGCTTCGAATTATTTTGTAAACAACAGCTAATGTTACACAAACCCTGGCGTTGTGAACAAAATTTGAAAAATAAGGATGAAACCTGGAAAAGTGCATATCAACGAAGTAACATTGTGGAACCTCAGCAGATTAATATGTCTTTACAGCCAGTGGAAGACGAAGATGAATTTGAAAATAATGATAATAAAATTATATTTAATGAGAGAGACTGGATGGCAATTGCTGCAGTTATGCCTAATGACCTACCAGCCTATGTTACTCTTGGTAATCTTGACATTGATATACTTCATGACTGGAACGAAGCTTATCATAGTTATCCAGATATAAAAGATAACACTGATTTCAATGAGAAAAGTAAAGAAACGATTGTAAATCAACGACAATTCTTTGAACCTTTGAATATCAACTTCAATGAACAACAAAATGCCATTTTGTCTTTTTTGGATCAACAGCTAATGGATTACGATAATTGTTTACATAAGCTTGCAATAGTCCAAGGTAAGGCTGGAACAGGAAAGAGTTGTATCATCAACAAGATGGTTCATCGAATAAACTCTCATTTCCAATGCAATGCTACTCTTTTGATGGCTCCGACAGGTGTTGCAGCGAATAATATTAACGGACAGACCCTCCATTCAGCTCTTAGAATACCTCCTTCGAGAAACGCTCTACCACAATTAAACAGTGATGCTAAAATTTCTTTTGAAGATGAATTCAAAGACATTAAATTTGTTATTATAGATGAAACCAGTATGCTTGGGTTGAACTTATTTTTCAAAGCTGATCAAAGACTCAGAGACGCTAAACCACAATTAGCCAACCTGCCATTCGGAGGTCTTTGCATTTATTTAGTGGGTGATTGGTCACAACTTCCTCCAGTATGTGATTACAGCCTTTACACTATTGGAAAAAACGCTAAAACTATTCAGTCAAGTTTATTATATTTACAGTTCAAAAAGGTAGGGCAAACGTGCCTAATTTCGCAGTAATTTCACATATATGACAAAAACTATGTATATATGACTTAATAAAAACAAGTTTTCTTAACAAAATATTTACTGCTACAAAAGCAAAACATATATTATAACAAAAATACAAAACACCATGGAGGTAATTACAAAAAAAATTAAAATTAAAGATACTACACTATTCCTAATTTCGCAGCAAGTGTTCATTATTTCGCAATAGGTGTTCCTTATTTCGCACTAGTGTTCCTTATTTCGCACTATAATTTCTATATTTAATAATACTTATATTTTTACATAATATTGCTTAGAACAATAAAATTATAAATATTATTATAAATATAAATGATAATATAATTATAAATAATGTATTCTTCTAATAAAATATTTTTTTTTTTATTTTTTAACAATGTTTAAAATAAGTTCACAAATGTAATTACAAAGCTAATATTAAAATTACAAAATTAATGGAAATTTTTAAACTAAAACGAACTTGACTACAGACAATATAATAATATAATTAATTTGATTATAAAAATTATACTTTAATCCATATTCAAATTAAAAGTATTAATGAAAGTTTTAGATTTTTTAAATTTTGTCTTTAGTCCGAGTCATTCTCAGTAACACACATTTTACAATTAAAATTTGGTTCATATTTTTTTAAATTTTGGCACTTATAATGAAACTAGCAAAGACATTGTAGGCACAGAATCCAGTTTCCTCCTTTTGTGTCCCCTTTGTACTCCACACCACAAAAAGAACAAATGTCATCTCTAGGTTTCGGCATCTTTGAAGACCCCTTTTTCACAACTTGGACGCCTGAAGTTGAAGGTAGATTATCAACAGACCTGTTTTCAAAAAGTCGTGCAACTGCTGCATTACTTCTGCGTTTGTTACGGTATTTTCCTCTTTTTTCACAGTCCATTTTCACTAAAACAAAAATAAATATACAGATAGTAAAGAGAAAACAAATTTTTAAACAAAAGAAAAGGAATAAAAATTATTAAATTCATTAAATTTTACTTTTATTAAAAATGGAGTCATATAAACTAACTAGTGAGTTGAATAATAATTATATAAAGAAAAGCAGTTTAAACAAAATTATTTTATAAAAACTAACAAAAATAAAATTTTAATTATAACTAAAGGTAAACAAAAAACTTTAGAAAGCTCAAAAATCAAAAATGTGCTTGGAAAACACTGTTGTGGCTTGAATACTCGATAACACTAGAACAGCTGATGCACTGTGACCACCCAACTTGTGCCTCCGTAACTAACAGTTCAATGACCGGGGATAGATAAAAAAACACCTTCAAAATATTTTTTTGAATTATATATTGATATCTTTCGAAAGCTTAGTCTTTTGTGAATTTAATGAATATATAGTTTTTTACTAAACAATTAATTAAAAGGTTACATCAAATAAAAACAACTTACCTTGCAAAATTGGAAGAAAATCACAGAAAACAGGCGAGGCGTCTTCTCGCTACAAGATCCTAGAATCAACTGTCGACGAACAGTGGTTGGAAATGGTTCCAGATTATAAAGCAAGTGCTGCGCTCTACAGTCATTATTTAAAATGTCGCATATTACCATTCCTAACTTCACAGTCCATCCAAATGCAAAATGTTGCGAAATTAGGAATACTGCGAAATTAGGCAAGTCTGCCCTATTTTTTTTAACACAAATAATGAGACAAATGGGAGATGAACAACGATCTTTCCGAGAAACTCTTAATAGGATTTCGAATGGAAGTATTACTGAGCTTGATCATCAACTGTTATCTTCTCGATTTTTTGTCAATAATATTGGGGATAAGTCTTTTGAAAATGCAGTGTGCATAATGGCAAAAAATACTGATATTGATAAATTTAATTATGAAATGTTACAAAAAAATGAACAACCTATCGCCTTGATTAAGGCTATACATAACTGCTCAGAAGCCCTTGCTGCATCTTCTGATGAAGCTCAAGGATTGTCTGCTGAATTACGTCTATGTAAAGGAGCCAGAATTATTTTAAGACGAAATCTTTGGGTGGCCAAGGGTCTCGCGAATGGATTTTATGATCCTTCTATTGAATACAAGGCTTATAGTGAACGTATGCCATTATGCATTCTCGTTCAATTTGAAAAATATACTGGTCCGACTATTTATGGAAGCTCAGTCCCTATTGTGGCTATTACGTCTTCGTTTAAACGGCGTGGAATCAGTTGTAGGCCTACATGTAAGCAGTTTCCTGTTATGCTTGGATACATGATCAGTATTCACAGATCTCAAGGAATAACTCTGGATAAAGCAATTGTCGACATTGGTGATAACGAGTTCCAAGTTGGTCTAACTTATGTCGCATTATCGAGAGTAAAAACTTTGAGTGGATTGCTGTTGAAACCATCATTTAACTTCGATCGTTTGAAAAAAATTAACAGTAGTCATTCGATGAATGCACGTCGAAATGAATTACAGAGACTGTGGAATATATGTAATACAAAATAGATGCTACTTGTAACGGGGCAGAAGGGAAGGGTTTTCATTTTATTAAAAAATTATAATATTATATTTTCCCTCTGCACGGTCAGTCCCTATGTGAAGTAAAATTGTCGTCCAAGGAACAATGAAGTGAGATTGTGAACGGCGAGTTGGCAATGGAATGCGATGCCTAGTCTAAACACACGGCGGTAATTAAGCATTGAGGCATGTACAAAGACGCACAACATGACCATGCGCGCGTGGACGACGCAGATCAGACTCCAAAGGGACGCCACAAAAAATGGCGAGAGACGAAAACCTTGTTCCATGCGGTTCGTTGCTGACGGATACTCTTAGAGGCCACGCCTTCCACAGCCTCAATATTTTCGCCAGTCAGCATCGTCAACGCCAGTGCCCAATGCCAAACCACGCTACCTAAACGGTGACGAAAAGCTGTGTAATCGAAGTGGCCGTGTATGTGCCCGGAAGCAGTCAGACAAGGTGGGGATTTAGTTACCCCGCCGCAGGGGTAGGACAGTTAAATAGGAGTTGTTGGTCATAAGTTTTGTCGTCTGCTATAAATTCACAGCCAGTCGCAACGAGCGCTAGTGCGGCAGCTAGCAGCGCTGAAACGAGAAACTCGTGAGTTAGCGAATGGTTGGCGGTTGGCGCTTCATCTTGGTCTTTGCATGTGGAAGACGCCGTTTTGGTCATTCCGAACCACAGAGTACGAATATATATTGCTGTAGCAGTCATATAGAATTTTTTTGTGAATATATGAAAATGAAAACCTGTACAGTGAGAGGCTGCTACAATATTAATGATGGGAGTAGACGTTTTTTTTATTTTCCACGGCGGAAACAAGAAGCACGGTAAGTACCTTATAAGAAACTTTATTTTTAAGTAGCTTTGATAATTAGTTAAGTTTCCGTAATTGGATAGATTGTGAATATTTTCGGATCACAGTATATGTTGAATATAATTTTGTTGATACCAAGAGTATAAACGAAATCGAAGAGTATATTGTCGATACCTTCAGTTATATCTGTAACGAAGCCTTAAAATTGAAAGACCAGGTATACACTTTCTGCATTGAATAGACATTACTATATTACTGCATTGAATAGACATTTCAACAGGCTTTACTATATTAAATTAGTGCCAGTACGACTAAGTCCTAGTACTAATAGTAGCTGCCATTTAACTAATTTAAAGAAATTTAATCTATATAAAATAATTATCTTGTTGGTACATCCTATTCGTTCACTTTTTTAAATATTATATATATAAACTTTCACTATGAACACTTATTTTAGTTTTATTTCCCAAACGTTTCAACGTGGTATACGTCTTCTTCAGTGGGAGTAAATACTGAATCATAGTTTCAGTGATATACTGTGAACATAATGTGATATAACTGTGAATAAATAATTTATATATATTAAATAAATAGTTTATATATATACTATATAAAATGTGTATAGATTTATTGTAGTAGGCCTATAGTTGTATAACATTATTTTGAAAGGAGATTAAGAGATTTTTGGTGTATAGATTTATTGTATCTTAAACAAAACAAGTAAGACGATTGAAGACAGAATATTATTGTATGCCAACAATACACCCTATAGCATATGGGAACTTATTTTCTGGTCAGTTGTAAATTAACAGTAGGCTAGATATTGGTGAGCCTATTTCTTTGTAAGGCTCAGAGTATAAAACGGTTACATAATTTTAATATTTATCACAGTATAATCATTATTATCAGAGTTAGTAGAATCAAGAGTAGTTCATATCAAACGTGAGCATCTCGCAGCTGAATAAAGGAAAATATATATTAAAGAACTTGTACTTTATTCTTATTAAAGTATATATATTATTCTCTGTATGCTGTTGATTAAGGAAAGTAGATTAGTTTTATTTATTTGTATATTCATTTTATAAATTTACATTTTGCTGATTAACTTATTTAAGTTACATTAAAATTTTATTTACTGTGACAATTTTATTTGTAACTTTGTAAATATAGTATATTTTACTTAGTGTTCATTTGGATTGACACGGTTCACATTAATCACATTCCGCTCAATGTTTTCAGAATGTTTATATATCTTTCATAACAATATATACTTATATTTTTTCTATACACATATTTTATTAATATTTACTTTTGTTGACTTGTAAAGCTCATGTGACAGTAACTGAATTAGTGTCAGTGATTGATACACTTACCTTGCTATGATTTTTTTCAAGTGTATAAAAGTATAATCAAAATCAGCCACATATAATTTTACCAGTTTAGTATAATACACTTGTGTGTTGCAGGTTTCAGCAGTGGGTGGACTTTTGTCAGGACAAAAGTTTTGAAAATATAGTAGGCCGCATACACAGGATAGTCTGTGAGGACCATTTTACACCTGAGGACTTCATTGGGAACAGACTGCGGCCTACTGCAATACCAAAACTTCGTGGTCCTCCACCCATTGCTGAAGAAGTAATGCAAGTGCCACTTGCCACAGAAGATCAGCCTGCTGAGACAAGGAATGAACAAGTTCTGAGTACTTCAACTCCTCTCGCATTATCACCACACACATCCTATCCTACTACCTCATATATTTCTGCTACTTCCACACCTGTTCCTAACTGTAAAAGGAGATTACCTTTTAGCACTCCTAGTCCTGCTGACCAAATATTGACAGAGTCATCTTCTTATTCTGGAGTACAGTATGAGGACTCTTATGCTGACCAAGGCAAATTTGATGAACGTTTATCTCACACGGTTACTTCATCAAATCTGTCTTATCAGGTTGATTCACTAACCTTACAAAATATTGCAATGACAAGATATTCACAGTTAGATACCCCTAGGAAGAAGTTCCTATACAAATATGCAAAGAAAAAGGAGAGTGAAATCAAAAAATTAACTAAGAAGTGCAAGAAAATGAGACGACAAATGCAGAACCTATGTGACCCAATGAATTTAACTGTAAATGCAGTTCATTCTTTGAGTAAGCATATGTCTGCTGCATCTCTTCTTTGCTTGTCTTCTTACTTAAAGTCCTCATGGAAAACACCACGGTCAAGGAGATGGACTGTTGAAGAAAAGACGTTAGCTTTGTCTTTGTTCAAAAGAAGTCCAAAAGCTTACACATTATTTAGTAATATTTTGGCACTTCCTTGTAAAAAAACATTGAAACGTCTAGTCAACAAACTTCCTTTCAGCTCTGGGATAAATGATCAAATGTTCGCCACATTGACCCAGCATGTTGATCAATTGAACAAACGGGACAGAATATGTACTCTTATTTTTGATGAAATGTCGATAAGAGAACATTTACAGTACAATTGTTCAAGTGATAGAATTGATGGGTTTGAAGATCTTGGACACAAAGGTAGGACTGGACGTGTTGCTAATCATGCCCTTGTGTTCATGGTTCGTGGGCTGTTTCGGATGTGGAAGCAACCTGTTGCTTACTACTTCAGTCACAGTAGCATGAGATCAGACATACTTGCTGAACTTATATTTTTCATCCTTGACGCTTGTTGTAAAGCTGGTCTTTACGTTGTTGCTACTGTATGTGACATGGGAGCAACAAATATTAAGGCTTTGAAAATTATGGGTTCAGCAAACTCAGAGCATCCCTATTTCCTTTTCAACAACAGACCCGTCTTTACCATCCTTGACCCTCCTCACCTCCTTAAGTGTACAAGGAACTTGTTTCTTAAATATAATATTAAATGCCATGTGGAGACTGGAAGTCTTGCATTTGATGGAGAGGCTAAGTGGGACCACATAAAAACAGTGTTTCACTGGGACAGAGGTGTTGCAATTTTCCGGCAGCTCCACCATCTGACAAAACAACATGTGCAGCCATTGGGGAGTCAGAAAATGAAGGTGCGTCTTGCAGCACAGGTTCTGAGCCATAGAGTTGCTGCATGTATTAACTTTGCAGTGTCATGTGGTAAGTAAAATTATTGAGGTGACAAAAACTATAACTGTATAGCAAAATTCCATTTTCCCATAAAAATAACGGTTTTCAACAAGCATACATTTTGAATAGAAATTTGATATTATTTTGACAGCATTTATTCCACCAGTTACAACTATTAACACTTATGAAATGTAAAATTATTTTAGTATAATATATTCTTATTGAAAAGTTTTATTTAATTAATAATGTAATCTATAGAAAATTGAAGAATTTTTTATATCTAGCAAAAATAATTTTAGAACAAATAACTTGTTTTTACCAAATTCAAGTCAACTTTGTAATGTACATGGAAGCAGGAACTTTTATATGAAATATTAAAGGGCATAAACTGTCTAATTTTTTGCATGTGTTGTGTAGTACTGACCATAAAAGAGTTTATAAAAATATGGTAATGGACCTCAGTTCCTTACAATATATGTAATTAATATGATACAAAATTAATTATTTCTGTATAAGTATTGACATAATTTGATTTTTTCTTATCTATTTTTAATCTTTGTTATTTTTTAGGAATTGTAGAACCTTCTGCAATGACAACTGCAGCATTTGTCAAAGAGTGTGACAACCTGTTCGACTCTTTCAATGGCTGCATCAAAAACAAGTCAGGAAAACCTCTTCGGTCTCCACTTAGTGATGACAGCATACACATGGCATTTTGGCAGCAGGCTGTACACTTCGTCAACTCGTGGCACTTCCAGAGGCCAGATCGGCGGACATTTAGGCCACCTTCACAGGAAGGCTGGCTGACAACCATAAATGCAGTAATGCAATTATGGAAGTCAGTCAGGGAAGAATGTGAAGACATTCGATTTTTATCAGTCAGATGTCTGAATCAAGATCCACTGGAGAATGTTTTTGGTTCTGTTCGAGCGAACTGTGGAGCCAATAATAATCCTACTGTGCCACAGTTTGTTGATGCTCTTAAGACCTGCATCATCAATGGGCTTGCATTTCAGAATCTTAAAAATGCTAACTGCCTGGATGATGATGCAGATCTTTTAAGTAATCTTCAAACTTTCCTTGGTTCTGACATTCTGACTGATAAACGCAGCGAATTTACTCCATACACTGCTGACACCAATTCTGTTACTTGTGACAAAGAGCCTGACGTCTCATTTAATGTGAATCGGTTGTCCACAGCGTATGTAAGTGGATTTACTGCCAGAAAACTTTTAGGCAATAGTACATGTGACGACTGCAGAGCAGGTCTCTGCTCCAATGACACAAATAAACTTTCTCATCTGGGTATTCTATTCAGAGAGTACACTGAGGGCACAGAAACACGGCTTACATATCCATCAGAAAATTTGGTTACCTGTGTTTCTCAATGTGCTAACGTTGTGGATGAAATACTGGATGAGAAATGCTATTTGGACAAGTTGACAGAAGTCGTCATGTGTGCAATTACACAAAAAGTTAGTTTCACATGGCTAATGAACTGCTGTGAAGTCCATTATGAAACAAACTTGCAACATTTTTTAAAAGTTATATTTAAAACATGTGTTAGGTGGTGGGCTACAAGAAGAAATAATGAAATGAACAACAAATAAATTTGCACATGTTTTAAATATTTATATTAATTTTATATGAAATTTAATTAACGTAATATATTCATTAATGGAAAGATGGTATCTGCAACAAATGATATGCTGTACTTTTTAATGTGGGTATTAAATTCTGAGAGTACAGAGTCTAACGTATCCATCAAAAAATTTAGTCACGTGTGTTGCTCAGTATTCAGGTTTGTGGATAAAATACTTGATACAGACATGTAAAAACATTTGTAGACTCCTATAAAATATGTATAGTCTCATGGTGCAGACATAAAAACAATTGTTTAGCTGAAACAAAAAGGTATGTTAAAAATCACTAAATAATTGACCAATAATTTATTATGACAATGTTTTGCTTTGGTGTAAGGATTAGTGTTGTTCAGTGTGTTAATCTTGTGAATGAAGTACTTTACGTCAGTATATCAATTTAATTGATTATCAGAATTGACAAATGTACTATTCAGGAACAATTTAGGTTTTAAATTCATATTGGGCTTCTATGCAGTTCATTAATCTAAAGGTTTTCTGGGTCTTTTGCCAATAAACTTCTTAGTCTGATGATTTCTGTATTTCAAAATAATGTTTATGTTAATATACATGTGTATAATTGCAAATTGTCTGTAGTGTTTAGCTGTTAGGTCTTGTACATATTGTGTAGTGTTTATAGATTTGTGTTGAGTTTTGCATATAAGTGATAGAACTGAAATTTGAATGTATTGTGTTATGTCATGTTTTGTGAATTTTAATTGATTAAGTTTTTTGATGATAAACTTCAAGTCTGTTCATTTGTATGATATTTCAAAATAATGTTTGGGTTTATATATTTGTATTATTTCAAATTATTCTGTAGTGATTAGCTGTTAGGTCTTGTACATAATGCGAAGTGTTTGTAGATTTGTTTGACTTTTGTATGTAACTAGTAGAACTGGAATTTGAATGTATTATGTGTTGTCATGTTTTGTGAATTTTTATTGATTAAGTTTTTTGATAATAAACTTCAAGTTCTGTTGTTTATAATAAACTTCAAGTCTGTTCATTTGTATAATATTTCAAAATAATGTTTGGGTTTATATATTTGTATTATTTCAAATTGTTCTGTAGTGGTTAGCTGTTAGGTCTTGTACATAATGTGAAGTGTTTGTAGATTAGTGTTGAGTTTTGCATATAAGTGGTACAACTGAAATTTAAATGTATTATGTGTTAGTCATGTTTTGTGAATTTTTATTGAGAAAGTTTTTTATAATACAGTTCAAGTCTGTTCATTTGTATAATATTTCAAAATAATGTTTGCGTTTATATATTTGTATTATTTCAAATTGTTCTGTAGTGATTAGCTGTTAGGTCTTGTACATAATGTGAAGTGTTTGTAGATTAGTGTTGAGTTTTGCATATAAGTGGTACAACTGAAATTTGAATGTATTATGTGTTAGTCATGTTTTGTGAATTTTTATTGAGAAAGTTTTTTATAATACAGTTCAAGTCTGTTCATTTGTATAATATTTCAAAAAATAATGTTTGCGTTTATATATTTGTATTATTTCAGATTGTTCTGTAGTGATTAGCTGTTAGGTCTTGTACATAATGTGAAGTGTTTGTAGATTTGTTTGACTTTTGTATGTAACTAGTAGAACTGGAATTTGAATTATTATGTGTTATGTAATATTTTATAAATTTGCTTAGTTAATTCTACTCACTGTATGTTTTTTTTGTAATTTAAAATGTTTTTGAGTAAAAATAAAAATAAAATACTTAAATTTGTTTTTCCTTGATTTTTACCTAAGTGTTTATCAACTATTTGTGACCTTATGTCAATAAAATGCACAGTGGTTTTCAAAAACAAATGATTAATATCCTTGAAACCAAAGGCAATTAAAGTGCATTTTCATTAAAGCAAAGTAAAGACATTTTCAATTATTTGTAAACAAGTGTTTATTAAAAGATAAATTTGTATGAACGTTTTATACACAGAATGTTTTGTTGATGCCACATGTACTTAAAAATTGTAAAAACCTAATTACTTTGTTGATGTAACTAGTACAGTTAATGGTTTGTAAATGTAAGTTTTCTAATTTTTTAATTCACTTTTCATGCATTTGCTTACTAAATTTTGATTAAAATGTTTTAAGTTTTTAGACATTTTACATGTCTACCTTGAAACACTGTAATTATTATTTTTTTAACATTTTTCTGTAATTACAATGACATGAAAATATGTCTGATGAAACTAAACGTTTAAGAGTAATATCAAATAAAGCCTAGCAGCATTTCCTTTTTTAGATTTCCCGCCTATGCAGCAGAGGATAATACAGTATACTGGGAGTCACGTGACTATACTGCATTATCATTTAGCTCCACTTAGTTGACAGCCAAGCCACCACGAGCGCTAGAAACTTCAGTCAAAATTTTAACATTGGCTTTCCCCTCTCTATATATTCGTACTCTGTGCCCCGCCGTTTCATAGTTTCATCAGTCGGCGAAAAAGAACTAAGTGCAGCGGACGCCGGTCGTGGTGTGCGTCGTGCGTCGCCGACCGGGCGGGGTTGTGTTTATTAGAACAAATGGAAAAATAGTTAAAGACAGTCGGCTAACGACATCTGAGCCGCGCGGTTCGCAAAAAATACTTCGAAATGTAATAAAATGTAGACAGACCGGACAAAAAATTATAAAATAAAGTGGTGCAGAAAGTGTAACGTTCGTTAATCGGCAGTAATAAAAAACTAACAGAACTGAATTCGGAGAACATTGACGAAATTGTGAAGCAGGTGGTCGGCCCGAATCATCAAAATCAAGTAAACGTATCATATAACCTTTTACAATTAAATAAATTAAATGGGGTAATAAAAAGAATGAATGTGTGTGAATAGCAAGCTGGGTCGCTTTAAATTAATTATTGAATATTCTAAGGCAGATATAAGTAATGTGGTGAAATATGTTAAAATTATTGCTGGTAATGTTAAGTTCGCCGTACGAACGGGGTTAGTCCACACTTAGAGATCAGGCCAGATCAAGAATCAAAAGGTAAGTGGAAGTTTCAATTTAATTCATTAATAAATACAATAAAGTAATTAAAGTTACAATTGGTGGCGTGACTGCAGGATGTAATGTAATAAAAAGTTATATTACACCTGCCTATGTTGACAGTACAGAGAATGAAATACGGTTATGAAAGCGAAATTTTATTTACGTAAAATGTACGTAATTATGGTATAAGGTTTATTTTATGTATGTTGTAGTATAATGTTTTGAAGGGAAGATTAACCAATTATAGTTATAACATAAGCAAAAAATAAGTTATAAATCAATTAAAAATGTCTGAGCACACAGAAAAAAACGATGTAATAGATTCAGTTATGAATGAGAGTGGCCTTGGTTCGATGAACCCGTCACCAAGTGTGAGCGAAGTAAGTCAGTCAATGCCAACAGCTGATTTGAGCGTGCAATCCGTAACTAACGCTGACCTAACCGGGTCAATTATAATCGATCACGCAGAAGCACAATCTACTCCAGTATTGATCAAAACAAATATAAAAGAAAAAGAATTGTCATTAGATGACATATTTGATTTTATGAAAGCCAATTTCAGTAAACAAAGTAATGACTTTAATTATTGTTTTGATAGTAGTGACGATAAAATAAATAAACGTTTTGATGCAAATGACGAAAAGTTCGATAGAATGAATTATCGTTTCGATGTTAATGATACCAAATTTGACCAATTAAGTAATGAAATTAAAGAACAGAAAATAAAATGTGAACAACAAAGTATTAAAAATGATATTAATTTTAAAGAACAAAAGATTAAGTCTGAGCAGAGTATAAGTTTAAAGTTTGATTTTATGAGTAATGAATTATGTAAACGTATTGATGAAAGTTTCCAGATAGATATAAAACAAATAAAAGATGATGATAATGTTACAAGAAATACCGGTAAGTGTAGTGGGAATGTAATTGATGAAGTAACTGAGAACAAGGTGAGTACCGATAATCATAATAATGAGTTAATAACTGATAACGAGATAATTAAAAATGTATTAGAAAGTAAAGTGAACGATACTAGTGGAGATACAGTTTTAATGAAAAGAGAGAGTAATAATAAGATAGTGGTTAAAGAGAGGTTGGGTTTACAAAGGGCAAATTTTTCCCGTGGTTTAAATGGAGCAAAGACTCCGATAATGAGTTATGAGGACAGAGTTTCCTCCAGTAATTATGTGAGAGACAAAGTGTCTCGAAGTAGGTCCCCTTTTGTATATCATAAACTCCCTGAAAGAATCAGGATGGGTTTTAATAATGTTATGTTGCCTTTTGTGTGGAGTGATAGAAACAAAGTGAGATGGTGTCAGGATGAGTGGTTTTGCGAGAGAGTGGTAGAATTGTTCACATTTAGAGAAAGAGAGATGATATTATTTAATGTTGTTAGAAGTTATAAAGAGCCACTAGAAAAAATAAAGAGAGAGAGAATTAGTAATGTTGTTGACTTACCTTGTTATGAAGATAGTGCAGAAATAAATAATAATAAAGTTGATAATTATATTGAATGCTTACCTGTGCTTAGACGCGGAGTATTAGTAGTAAATGATTTTGAAATGGAGAGATTAAAATACTCAAGTGTGATAGGTAATAATACAGATGGTGACACGACCAAAATCAATGATGTAGACAGGTTTTATGATTTGATAATAATTGGAATAATCCAGTAAATTATTATGTGGATTTTACGGAACATGTTGAAATATTAGAGAACTATTACATAATTAATAATAATAAATTGGATGTAAATAAAAATGATTTATGCTATAAATATGTTAGGTATATATACGATGATGGAGGTTGAAAAAAAAAACAGTGTATGGACATTTTAAATATTTTGATTTATGGTTCTGAGCTTGCTGATTTTTGACAATGAAGTGTGATAAAATTGAACAATTAATGACGAAGAATTTGTAAATAATTGATAGTGAAATTAATTGTGTGTATTGTAAAATGTTAGGTAAACAATGTGTATGTAGTAGAAATTGTTGTGATAATAATAATAATATTTTCGCAGTCTAAATAAACAACAAAAATAATTTGGAAGAAGATAATAAATGAATTGTAATTATGTAATTAAAAATGTTGTGTTTTCAATAATTAATTTAATTAAAATAATTTGAGATGTTTAAATATTTTTGATTGATTTAAGATATTATATAATGATGGATTTAAATTAGTTTATGAGATGTGAATTTGATAGTAATTAATAAATAAAGGTTAAATTGTTTAGTATGGAATAACATTGTTGTTAAAATTGTTTCAGAAGGTACAGGGTGTTTGGTGTTTATATTTGTGTATTTAGGACAGTGTATGAGTGATATTCTGTAAGTATAAATTTCCTAATACAATATGTAAAGTAAAACTTGATATAATTTTGAAATGTGTTTATAGTAAGGTATTCACCTTGCTAAGAAAATCAGCTGATCCGCTGTAGAACGTCACGTATAAATTGTTTGTAAATTTCCAAGGTAACTAATGTTTGAATATAATGATTTTAATGTGTTAAAAGATTTTGATTTAAATGTTGGAAGTAATTTGATATAGTTAAGAATTTTAAATGATGTGTAAGAAATAAAAAAAGGTAGATTTTGGGTGATTAATATTTTGTTAGGACATGTAGATCAGTCCATGTTGAGCTTAAAGGGGTAATAGAGAGAATAATATTGTTGTGAATTAATGTAATGTAGAATTTGAGATGTAATAGTGACACAGTAGTTATGGGGAAAATATGTAGAGTATTGATTGATATATTGATGTAATAAATAAGTGGAGATATTTTGTAAATGAGAGTATTGTATTGGGAGAGTAATTAGAGTTGATGGGAATTTTGTAAGAGGGGGTGGTGTGGTAGGAGTCCACAACGAAAGGTGTTGGGACGGGAAGGGACCGTTTAGCGCCGGAAAGGGTTGCCTAGGAATGAAGTCCAGGAACCAGATAAGGGAATGGGTTTTGGGGGGGGAACACACATCCTGAGTACAAAGGGTTAGAGAGTATTTTTTTTATATATAAGGGTAGAATGTTGAGATATGAGTTGAATAGTAAGTTGGGTTTAGAGAGTGTTTGATAGATGTTTTTGATAGAGATGGGTGTCATATTAGTTAAAGCTGTTAGTGATATTAGAGTCAGGAGGGGATTAAGAGTATATATAAATGCCAAGTTGATACAATCAAGTTATTGTGAATAATTAGATCACCCAAACTAATGGAGATTGAAAATGTTAAGGAAAGAGAGTCATAGTAAAAATATAAAGTTTTAATGGAAACAAGTGACAAACTGTAATAGAATTTGAGAATAAAGTAAAGTTGTAAAATGTGTAATTTTGAATAATTTAAATGTCCATTTTATTGTTAATTGTAATAATAACCATGTCAATTTTAAATGTTATATTTTGTTATGTTATCATGTTTGAAGGTAAACAATTTTAAAGATGTTTAATGTATTTTATGATGTAGCCTATGTATAACCTATGTAGGTCAGGGTTGTTGACTTGACCCAGTTTGATCAGCTGATGGTTGATGTTATAAACTAGACCAGTTTTGGCAATAAAGTGATGCAAACTTTGTTGTTTAATTGATTTAAATAATTTTAAATTTTCTGAATATTGAGAAAAGTATATTATAATAAATTTAAATTTTTTGGGGGAAAAAAAATTTATGCCTGCCATATAGGCGATGTTTGAATTTCAAGTGTATTATTGTTTATGTGTAGTACTAGTGTTTTTTATTGAATGGTACTGTTTAGTATGCATGTATAATCAAATGTTAGGATAAATGAGTTTGATTTAACGATAAATATTTTTGAATTTGAAAAATGTATTAACAAGTATATGTATGCACCCAGTATTGCTGAAGGCGACCCAGTGTGCATGAAAAGGGGGGACATATCGGTTGAGGATCTGGCATGGTATAAGACCAGGGATTTGGAGTTTGGGGTTGCATGTTCGAAGGTTAGGTGCGCTGTGGTGCGTGTCTGTTCGATTTTATGGTGTTGGGATCTCGAATAGAGAAGTCCAGTAATCTCGATCAGATGCAGCCATAGTCGCTGCGCCAGGGGGGTAGTTTACCCATTATGTATAAGAACTAAAAGGGGGTTGTTGGCACCATATCCTCACCGATCCTCTTAGGGGTTTAGCAATGAGATTTCTTCCGTTTCGACAGAAGATCTCTCATTGGGGGGGGGGGTGTATTGTAACAGGGCAAAAGGGAAGGGTTTTCATTTTATTAAAAAATTATAATATTATATTTTCCCTCTGCACGGTCAGTCCCTATGTGAAGTAAAATTGTCGTCCAAGGAACAATGAAGTGAGATTGTGAACGGCGAGTTGGCAATGGAATGCGATGCCTAGTCTAAACACACGGTGGTAATTAAGCATTGAGGCATGTACAAAGACGCGCAACATGAGCATGCGCGCGTGGACGACGCAGATCAGACTCCAAAGGGACGCCACAAAAAATGGCGAGACGAAAACTTTGTTCCATGCGGTTCGTTGCTGACGGATACTCTTAGAGGTCACGCCTTCCACAGCCTCAATATTTTCGCCAGTCAGCATCGTCAACGCCAGTGCCCAATGCCAAACCATGCTACCTAAACAGTGACGAAAAGCTGTGTAATCGAAGTGGCCGTGTATGTGCCCGGAAACAGTCAGACAAGGTGGGGATTTAGTTACCCCGCCGTTTCATCAGTCGGCGAAAAAGAACCAAGTGCAGCGGACGCCGGTCGTGGTGTGCGTCGCCGACCGGGCGGGGTTGTGTTTATTAGAACAAATGGAAAAATAGTTAAAGACAGTCGGCTAACGACATCTGAGCCGCGCAGTTGCGTGTACGCGCGGTTCGCAAAAAATACTTCGAAATGTAATAAAATGTAGACAGACCGGACAAAAAATTATAAAATAAAGTGGTGCAGAAAGTGTAACGTTCGTTAATCGGCAGTAATAAAAAACTAACAGAACTGAATTCAGAGAACATTGACGAAATTGTGAAGCAGGTGGTCGGCCCGAATCATCAAAATCAAGTAAACGTATCATATAACCTTTTACAATTAAATAAATTAAATGGGGTAATAAAAAGAATGAATGTGTGTGAATAGCAAGCTGGGTCGCTTTAAATTAATTATTGAATATTCTAAGGCAGATATAAGTAATGTGGTGAAATATGTTAAAATTATTGCTGGTAATAAGGGGCTTCACCTCAGTATCAAGTACAATTTAATTATGGTTGAAATTATTACAATAAATTCATTATTTTATTTTATTTACTAAAAGAGTTTACCAATTATTTAAACCACCTTATTTCATTTACTGTACTGTTAAGTTCGCCGTACGAACGGGGTTAGTCCACACTTAGAGATCAGGCCAGATCAAGAATCAAAAGGTAAGTGGAAGTTTCAATTTAATTCATTAATAAATACAATAAAGTAATTAAAGTTATATACTTATAAAAAATGTCATCTTAACAAGATGCTACTTCCATTTACTGCATATAATATTGTTATTGTTGCGTCTTAGACGCTCTCGAAGCAATCTTAAGTTAGTCTTAGAACGCTAGTTGTTGAGTTAGCTGGTGAGAAATGAAATAACTAAGTGGACTGTATATGTTTTTGGAGTTAATCATTTATTGAAAATTATTAGAAAATAGTTGCTGGTGCGTGCAGTTTAGAGCGGCATAAATGCCTGAGAATTAGGATAGAATTAAATATTGAAAGCCATAATCGTACGTAGGGGCCGAGATCGCCTAAGTAATTATCGCATGAAGATCATGCTAACATTTTGAAAACTTTATGTAGCTGCGGCTGGCAAACTGAGGCGAGTTGCCCGTCCGGAGTCTTGCAATTAACTAACTAAATTTGACTGCTGCGCGCTTGGATGCAAGCCGGCAGCAGATTAGCGGGGGGAGAAATGACGTCACTGCACGGACCGCAATGCGGATTTTACAGTACAAAGTTTAAAAAATACAAAGTTTAACCATACTGCCCGCACAAAATCGGGTGATTTTGCAACTTAAGTCAATGTGTGAATAGTATATAATAATTGACATTACATGACACCAAAATTCAACAATACATAACAAAGGCATAATAATTGACATGCATAACAATAGAGCAATGACACCAAAAGAAATTCAATAGTACATAACAATATGATTGACATACCAAATTCATGTAAGGATACATAATACATAATGATTTACGTTACATAGTAATAGAATAATGATAATAAAATTCCATAACACATAATAACATGATAATGATACATAATCAGACAGACATAATAGTTGGCAGTATATAATAATAGGATAATGATCCAAAAAAATTCAAAAATATATAACAATATGATAATATAATGATAAAAGACATAATACCTTACATGCATAATATTAGAATAATAATCCCCAAAAAATTCAAAAATATATAACCATAGAATAATACAACAGTAAAAGACATAATAATTGATACGCATAATATTAGAATAATAATCCCCCAAAAATTCAAAACTATATAACCATAGAATAATACAATAGTAAAAGACATAATAATTGATATGCATAATATTAGAATAATAATCCCCAAAAAATTCAAAAATATATAACCATAGAATAATACAATAATAATTGATATAATAAGCATAACAATGTAAAGCATGTGATCACCCGGGGAATGTCCCGGGCATGAAGCACGATAATGCGATAAAGTTCACATCACTGATACATGTCGCATGAACGCTCATGCGATTAGTCTGAGGCCACTGGAAGTGGACATAATTGATGAATGGGCCGACGTAGGATACCGTTTGCGGTGTGAACGTCCGCGACACGCGCACTATTGAATCCTGACCCGAATAGACTTGAATGACTACCCCGCATTTCCACTTCGGTGGGGGGGGGGAATTGTCTTCCAAAATAAGGACAAGTTGTCCCGGAGCCAAATTTTTTGACGGGATGCGCCATTTGTTGCAAATAACCCTTCGACCACCTTTTCCATATAGACTGGGTGAATCTCTGGAGCAGCTGCCATCTTCCCAGACGACCAATATTGACTTTGGAGTAGTCAGGTTCCGGGAGTGCAGTGAGCGGAGAACCAACCAGGAAGTGCGCTGGAGTTAAAGGTTCGGGGTCCCTAGAGTCATTTGATATGGCGAACAAGGGGCGTGAGTTAAGGCAGGACTCTATTTGAGTTAGGATAGTGTAATACTCCTCAAACGTAAGAATGGTTCCGCCGACAACGCGCCGCAAATGAAACTTGACGCTCTTGACTCGACTTTCCCACAGGCCACCGAAATGAGGTGCTGAGGGGGGAATAAAGGACCATTTGATGCCTTGGGCATTGGTAAAATCCTGGGTGGGCTGTTCAAATCCATTAGATTGAAAAATTTTGTATAATTCGTGAAGTGTACTACTAGGACGACAAAAATTTGTACCATTGTCGGAGAATATCTGATCAGGGATACCTCTACGAGCTATAAACCGTTTTAAGGCTGCTATGAAAGCGTCTGAGGTAAGATCTGAGACTAGTTCACGGTGAATGGCCTTAGTGGCCATGCATATAAATAGAGCAATATAAGCCTTTGGCGTCGATTTGGATCGCTGCCCGCCATGACGTATAAATACGGGACCGGCATAGTCGACTGCAGATTGAGGAAATGGCTTAGCAGGAGTAACCCGGGAAGAGGGTAATTGTCCTAATAATTGGCTTGAACCCCTAGCACGGAATCGAAAACAAGTGATACATTTGTGTATTACTGATCGTATATAAGATTTATCATTAATTATCCAATATTTCTGCCGTAGAGAGTACTGAGTCAATTGTACCCCAGCGTGTAGTAGACGAAGATGCTTGCCTTCTATGATCAATTTGCTGAGATGAGAATGCGGGTGGAGTATGATTTGGTGTTTGCTCTCATAGGTAAGCTGGGAGTGCTGAAGGCGTCCGCCCATGCGTAATATCCCCGCAATGTCCAAAAAGGGGTTAAGTGAAAGAATTTTACTATTATTAGGGATACAGCGTTGTGCCTCAAGTTCCTTGATTTCGATGCTAAATTGCGATCGCTAGGACTGGCGAATAAAAACCAAAAGTGTACCATGTAACTCATGGGAAGTTAAAAAGGAAGTGTCTCTATCAGCTATGGGGAGCCTAGAGTTCCGAATGAATCGACGGCAATACGAAAATACACGAAGGAGTTTTGAAAGCGAAGAGTAGTTTTCAAAATAACTAGACGTAGATGAAGCGACAATCAATGAGGTTTGGACCTGCTTACGTTGTTCCTGCTCAAGATCGGGATGAGTGCAGGGTGAATGGGCATCGAAGGCACTGATGGGCCATGATGATGACTCATGGGACAACCAGGATGGACCATACCACCATTGTGGGTGACCGTGTAAAACCCGAGGGAGACAACCACGCGATAGAATGTCAGCAGGGTTGTCATGTGACGAGACATGATGCCAGGTACCCTCTGCCGTGAGACGCTGTATTTCCGCAACGCGGTTGGCGACAAATAACTTCCATCTGGAAGACTGCTGGTGGATCCAGAGTAAGGCGATCATCGAGGCAGAGTAAAAATATAAGTCGTCAAATTTGTAACTCACGGTGTTTATAACCTTGGAAACCAACTGAGCCAACAAGAGACAGGCGCAAAGTTCAAGTCTGGGTAATATTACCTGCTTCAAGGGAGCGACTCTAGATTTAGAGCATAACAAGTTTGATGAGATGCCATGGTTTGAATACACCGTACGCACATAAATACAACACGCGTAACCCTTTGCTGACACGTCGGCAAACCCACGGAGCTGAAATGAAATGATTTGTGAATTATTCAAACTCTTTGCAGACCTTGGAATTTTAAAGTAAGTGTTGGAAATCAGCTGAGAATAAAGCTCTACCCACTGATTAGATAATGAGTCTGATAAGGGGTCGTCCCAACTTGTACCTGTTAACCACAATATCTGCATGAAATGCTTACACCAAAATGTAACCGGGCCAATGAGTCCCAAAGGGTCGTAAATTCCTGCGATAACTGATAATACCCTTCTCTTGTTGAATACCTCCACTTTGATACATCTTTGGAAACTATATACGAAACTACCTTCGTCAATGTCCCATCGAATACCCAAAGTACGCACAGTTTGATTTTTGCTAAAGTCGAGGGAAGAATTGACATGTGAAGCTATAATGGTTTGATCATTGGAAAACCACTTGTGCAAAGTAAAACTGTATTGGCGTAATAAATCTGTGATGTCAGATTTCATTTTAGATAGGATGTGCAGGTTATCTGAACCGGTCTTGAGATCGTCCACATAGAAATCATTTGCGATAGCTGAACAAGCTATAGGGTGTTGAGTTTTGTTTTCCTGGGCTATTTGTGCCAGACATCTTGTGGCAAGAAATGACGCACTTGCAGTCCCATAGGTGACTGTCCTCAAGGCGTAGTGTTGAAGTTCCCTATGGGGGGCGTCGCGCCAGACAATTCGTTGCAAATTAGAATCCTTGGGATTAACTAAAATTTGACGGTACATCTTCTCAATGTCCGAAATGAGGATATATCGGTGAGTGCGAAACCGAGACATAATCGAAAAAAGATCCTGCTGGACCGTGGGACCAACCATCAATGTGTCGTTCAAGGATAAATTATTTGTTGTTTTGGCAGAGCCGTCGAAAACAACTCGCAATTTGGTGGTTATACTAGAGCCCTTAAACACCAAATGGTGGGGTAAATAAAAAGTGTCTGACTTGTTAACTGACAAATCGTAAGAATCAAGCAGACATGTGACCCAGAGTTAAATATTCATGCATGAATGCGCTATAGTCTTTATGAAGGGCAGGGTTCTGCTTGAACTTGAGTTCCAGTGACTGAAATCTGCGAATAGCTCCGGGAAGAGAATCGCCCAAATGAGAATTGTATGCCCTGCGAGGTAGGGATACCACAAATCTACCATCATTATTGCGGAAAGTATTAGCGACAAAATGACTTTCGCATTCCGAGTCCTCAACGAAGGGAGCACGAGCAGCAACGTCCTCTAAATTCCAGAAGTCTTTTAGTTCCGAGGAAATGGCATTATTATCCTCGCATGCTATGAATGACGAGACAGGCTTTGTCATGTCGACATTAAAGGGCAAGTTACCTGCAAGAATGAATCCCAATTTTGTCTCCTGTATTATGGGAAAGTGTGGGCTGCGGATGAATTTGACAGGTTCAATTAATTGTAAATAGTACTGGGCACCAAGTAATACGTTGATTTGCGAAGAAAAGTTCAGTTGCGGGTCAGCTAGGAATATGCCTTTTGGTATATTTAGGAATGAGATATCAAACGATTCCGCAGGAAGATTATTCGTAATACTGGGAAGCACAGCGCAATGCACATTCAAACTAAAATTCTTATAACGAGAATGCAACCTTACCGTAGTACTGAAGTCAGCTTGAGATAAGGAATTGTTTATACCAGTGATGGGTAATTGAGATTTAGTTAGTTTTAGACCCATGCGACGTGCGAAACTCATGGTGCAGAAGTTAGCTTGCGATCCTGAGTCCAATAAAATCCTTACTGGGTGCTTCCTACCGGCATGGTCAGTTGTCATGCAGACAGCGATGGATAATAGAATGGATTTGTTTGTTTGCAGTTTCAGTGAAAATTGGTTGTTCCTACTCGAAGCGTTATTGCCTGACATGTGGATCATTGTGTGGTGGCGTTTAGTGCATGTCCTGCAAGCAAATTTGGAAGGACAGTGTGCAAGATCATGGCCTGGACGTATGCAATTTAAGCAAAGTTTATGTTTAATTAAAATATTTTCTCATTCAATGGGAGATATAGCCACAAATTGTGGGCATTCAGAGAGGCAGTGTTTACCACGACACAGCTGACAAATGTTATTGCCAATATGAGAATGGAATGTTGACCTAGTAAGATCGGCCGGTTTAATAGCTTTGCGATAGGGAGTCTTATCGCTAACTTGTATTCTATTTACTGAACTTGTCGAGGCACCGACGTTCTGCATTAATTGCCTTCTACTATTTAAAAATTTAATAAAATTATTAAAATTAGGAAATCGCTCATCGGACAGGCTTTCCTTCCATAGCCTGCATGTCTGGTTATCGAGTTTTTGCGTTAAATATTGAACAAAAATGATTTCAAAGGTATTTACCGGTAAATTTAATGAATTTAAAGCATTTATATTCGCGGTGATCTCGTCAATGAATTTGGAAATGCCAACCATGGACTCTTGTTGAATGGACTTCATGCCCAAGACATTCCCTATATGATAGGCCGATACAATTAATTTGCTGTCATACCTGGCCCTCAATAGATCAATGGCTACCGCATAATTGTCATGGGTTATTGGGAGACTTTATTACATTTAAAGCGTCTCTTAATGAAGGGTGTAAATAGTGTAATTTATGAATGTCCGTCAGGTCAGTTCTGACGTGTACTAGTTCCAAAAACATATTATAATAATGCTGCCAATCAATAATGTTGCCTGAGAAGCAGGGCAATTTAATTGGCTCTAACTGTATGGGGGGGGGGGGTTAATTGGCGTAACTTCAGCTTGAATCAATGGTTTTTGTTCACCTCCTCTACTTGTTCTAATAAATGGTGTAGCTTGCACTCAATATTACAGAGATCATCCTCTGTTTGAACCCTGCCACTGACTGATGTGAAATCGGAATCATCAGCCTCAATCTGGGTCTGAATTTCATCATACTTCGCGGACAATTCCATCAAGTGGTGGAGTTTAATTTTTAAGGAATGGTGATCGCTTATGTCTGGATCGAAATTGTCAGCAAATGTATTTACATGGGAGATAGAGGACTTAATTGTGCCCCATTTCTTAATTAACGCCTTCACATCAGCCATGATTGAAATGCAAAATGTGATTCGAAAACGATAGCAAAATATAGAGCAGGTGAACAATTGTTGTAATTTGAATAATTTACTAAATCCTGATATTGTGCGGGAGCCAGTGATCGGTATGCAACTTAATTTATTGCTTATTATAACAGGTACTTATTTTCTTTAAAAAATAGTTATGGAAGTTATTGAAAATATGAATCATTCAAAGTGACAATATACATATAGCCTCATCACATCACTTAAGTTTCTTAATGCATTATTGTACAGCTGCGTAAATGAAAATTTAGGTAAAAATACAAGTTTATGGCCACTTGACACTAATATCTGTTTATGTAAAAATTATTAATGATTTTATATTAAATCTGTGCTAAAATATTACTGACTTTGCTGTACATAAAAATTATAAATGAAAAATTATAAGAAATGCAAGTTCATAGCCATGTGGATTGTGAATCCAGGCGTGTTCAAGATGGCTCCAATCCTGTTGTTGCCTTGGTGATCCTGTTTGGCAGGCCTTAGATCTTGGCGCAACTCTTGTTTCTGCTGGTCGGGTAATGCTTGAAGTTGTAGCTCTCTGTATAATTTTGAAGTTCTGGAATTCCGGTGCTGTACGACAAATGATGATGACTTGTAGTGTCTTGCTGTCTCAGATATGATGCTCTGCAGAATCTTGCAATGTCACGTATGAAGTTTTTTGAGAACAATGAAGGCGTGCAATGGCCAGGAATCTAAAGTTTCCTGAACGGGCTTGAACCAAACGTTGTTTGGGCCCATTAAATGAAATATATCTGAGAATCTTGGTCCGAATCACGATTCGGATCCGGCCCGGAGGACCAAAATGTAACAAATTTTGGTCTTAGACGCTCTCGAAGCAATCTTAAGTTAGTCTTAGAACGCTAGTTGTTGAGTTAGCTGGCGAGAAATGAAATAACTAAGTGGACTGTATGTTTTTTGGAGTTAATCATTTATTGAAAATTATTAGAAAATAGTTGCTGGCGCGTGCAGTTTAGCGCGGCATAAATGCCTGAGAATTAAGATAGAATTAAATATTGAAAGCCATAATCGTACGTAGGGGCCGAGATCGCCTAAGTAATTATCGCATGAAGATCGTGCTAAAATTTTGAAAACTTAATGTAGCCGCGGCTGGCAAACTGAGGCGAGTTGCCCGTCCGGAGTCTTGCAATTAACTAACTAAATTTGACTGCTGCGCGCTTGGATACAAGCCGGCAGCAGATTAGTGGGGGGAGAAATGACGTCACTGCATGGATCGCAATGCGGATTTTACACTACAAAGTTTAACCAGTTATTATTATATTAAATATATTATTATTGTATATTATATTCAAAAGTTATTGTTATTATTGTATACTATGTTCAAATGTCTTACTTTTATTTGTTACATGCTATATGTAAATACTTTGTTATAAAATATAGTGGATAACTGATCATTTGCATCAATTTGTATTCTTATTATTGAACACATTTCCCAAATATTTTTTTAAGATATGAAAACATTCATTTCTATATTTAATGGAAAATTTCACATTTGTCTAGAACTTCGCCCCTTTTTGTTCGCGCTCGGGGACACCTAGTTATGGGACACAGTGGCCTAGTCTTGGCAGCGTTACCAATAATACCCTTGACTACATTCTCTTGGATATGCATAAACGCAGATTTTGTTTTAGTGTTTAAAAACAAATTCTTAATTGATGGAATTGCATTGGATAGCATTTTATTTACTGTTCTACATTATTCACAAATTCCTTTCAAGACTAAATTATAGCAGCGAGCACTACAGTGCATATAATCAGCCAAAGGCTGTATCTGGATTATGTTGGCCTGTACGTCTTTATTGCTGCCACTCATAACAAATAAATGATGCTATGCCTGAACCACAAGTTATGCCAGTTATAGAAACCATAAAAATATCTGCAGGTTCCAGGTTATCATCACACCAACGACCACAGATACTCTCTTGTTCATCTCCTGAAATACCTTGTACACCATCACAAATCACTGAATAAATTAAAGTAGTTGTTAGCATGCATTTTTAGTTATATTAGCAACTATCTCATTTCCTAGGATCTGGATTTCATTTTGTAACGCAGTGTGTGTATATAATTCTGCTGTATTTGGAACTACTGCCTAAAACGTGGCTTGTCCTCACTGCAAACTTTCAGCAACCCATGAAAGAGTTTACTTCAAAATTCATATGATCTGTAACAGCCAGTCCCCGTCTAACAAAATATTTAAAAGTACAAATAATAAGTATTAATGACTAAAGCTACCTTTTTGCTTCTCAGCTTTAATTTTTGACAACTATCTTTCATTAGGGGTTTTCTGTTGTGCAAGGCTAAACACAGCTTGGGTATAAGCAGCACTTTGTTTTAAATCTATCAATTGCCTCTATCCAGTTTTTGAATCCTTTCCCACTACAAGCCATGTCTGCTTTGGTTGCAAGTGTTTTATCTGGACATAACTGAACATATTTTGTACAGTGAAAACAGCTTATCCCATCAACCACAAATACATGGAGACACGGAACGTTTGTGTACCAACTTTATTGAAAACTTAATACTTGTCCTGTGAGACGCTGATGAATAGGAAAACCATCAGGTAGAAGTTCAGGCTGGAATGGAAGACATGATGATTCAGTTCTGTGTGTAACTGGATTACATGCTGCAGCCACTGGTTATAAAAGCTTTCAGGAAATTTTGAAACTCAAGATTCATCTGTAGGAAGTGGAAATTTTTCATGTGATGGGCTAGGATATGGAAATAAAAGATATTATACTTGTGAGATCAAGAATATACCTTTAGTTAGGACTATTACAAGGGCTATTTGCAAATCAACCTGCGACTGGTTCACAAGATAATCCAAAATGTTATGTATATATCAGTGGCGAGGCGTGTTTTTAGAATGTATGCGGTTATACCTATCTCAGCCATCAACAAATAAAAACGCCTTCTCTCTCTCCGTGTGATAATCAAACCCGGTCAATAGTATTAACAACAGATAAGACAAGAGTTATTACAATTTTTCCTTTTTCTAACAGAGACCAATATAATAATATTAGTTATATAAATTGTTTTAGTACATTAAGCAGCCTGTATTAGGAACTTACCAGTACGTTGAGTGGCGTCTGGTGGTACAGATTCATCTGTTATTTCCACTTGTTTTAATCACATACAGCTACAGAATCCATAAATAAACACACTGCACAATTATTTATTTAAAATAATTTATATCTTGTATCTGCTGTTTAATAGTCATACGTAAACAATATAGATTCACAGTGGTAATTAAAAATTGTCCATAATGACACTAATTCATTCATTGTAATGGCTCACAATAATTTATTATTCACATTATCGTTAATTATTATGCATTAGTTGTAGCAGTTGTGCGCCTGGTTTTTTTCACCGAATAAGTCAACAACCGTATCGTAAAAAGCAGAATTAGTTTTTAGTTTCAAAAGAAGCAGTTTATCAATAGATAACACTGATAGAGTTGAGAGTCTGTGTTCAGTTTGCGAGTTATGCAAATACGTTTTTATTCTCTTCAATGCTGAAAATGATCTTTCTGTTGAAGAGCTTGTAACTGGAATTGTCATTATAAGGTTTACAAGCCTCCACACTTGAGGAATGGTGTCACTTAGATCTGATGATTTAAGTAATTTGACAAGTCACTAACACTATTTTTACAAACCTGCTCATTTGAATAAACTACAGAGAGCTCAGTCCTTAGTAATTCAAAATGCTCTTCTGGAAACTTTTTAGAAAATTCTGGAAAACGTGATTCTAGTAGAGCGATAAAATCAAGTTGACCTATATCTGCAAACCTCTGATTAAGTCTACATTTTACTGAATCAATAATTTCATAATACAGCCTACGATAAGAGCTTTCCAAATCCGACATGTTATCAATACGTAATCTTTTACTTCTGTGAGTGCTTGTCCCACCTCCCTGTTGGAATATTCTGAATTTCATTCCGGTCACTCCAGAATTTGTTGTAGTTATTCCTTAAATTATTAAGATATTTATGAAAGTCTTCAATGCGTTTCATACAAAAAATGATGTCAGAACTGTTTTTCTGCAAAATTTCGAATATGGAATCCGCCTGTGGTAGTATTGAACCGAACAGATGAAGTAAAAATGTGAAGTCAAAATCTTGAAGAGTAGCAAGAAAACCTATTGCTCCAGTATAACTTTCGTTGTCCCACTTATCTCCGTTCTCAATCATAGACTTGAAGAGACTTATGATGTCAGCCTTGTGTTCTATTACAGTGGCCACAAGTCTGCTGTTGTAGTTCCATCTAGTAGGTGCAACTGATGGAAATCGCTTCTTTACTTCTTGATCAAGTGCGTGAGTTAATCTGGATGATTTTGAAAAAAATGAAGCTACACCAGATAATGTAGGTACTAAAAAATATTTTACATTCTTTAATGTGATCTACTAAATTTTTCAAGACCAAGTTCATTTTATGAGCATAACAATGGATACCGTAAATATTGCTTGGCTGCACTTACTTTTGACCAGGGCCTGTAACCCTCCATGTTCACCAGACATAACAGCAACACCATCGTACATTTGTGCAATTAATTTTTCTTCACAGTCGTATTCAGTCAGGACATGAAATACGTAGTTTGCCAATACGTTAGCTGTACGATCGTCACTAAAATCGCTAAAACCGATAAATCTTTCCTGAACGGCTGTGGCCTTATCGACGTAATGAAACACAGTTGACACCTGGCATGTATTTCTGATATCTGTTGTTTCGTCCATTATTATAGCCACAAAGGGACTTTGTTTTATTTCATTTTGACATGATAATGTCTTTTAGCTGGACATCGTTTGAAACTTTCTGCAACATTTTATTTACAATTTCTTTTATGAAGTTGCTAAACTGCTACAATTTTTTGTTCAGACAAAGCTTTTCGTCATCTCTGACATCATCAGGTTTTGAACAACCTAAAACCTAAAAAGGTTGTTCAAGACCTGATGATGTCAGAGATGACGAAAAGCTTTGTCTGAACAAAAAATTGTAGCAGTTTAGCAACTTCATAAAAGAAATAGTAAAGATGGCTGCTAATTCAAATAATACGAAGAATTTTATTTAGTCACGCTGTATGACGTCATCATTGCATGATATTGGGATTGCTGTAAATAAAGGTTTGTTTTGAAACCTCGCAATTTAATTTTTAACTTTTTTATTGTGCGCGCATGTGCGCTTTTAAACGTACATAGTACGTAGTACTGCCGCTAGGTGGCCCATATGTATACTCGATTCAGCCCGCGGAGCCATTTGCTGTTTAAAAGCACACAATAAAAAAAGTTAAAAATTATTATTTGGAAAGCTATGAAAGAAACTTTTTTCACTAGCTGATAGAGCGTGAAAATACGAGTATTTAAAAAAATAAAACTTTGTCCTGTGATGACTGGACCAAATTTTGAAAAATTTCCGTTTTCAACTTGAAAAATTTATTGTGGCTTAATGACAAAATATTTCGGGATAAAAATTAATATGAAAATTAGTCTATTGGAATACTATATTCTACAATTTTTTTTATGAAGAAAAAATTATTATTTCACTCATTATTAACGGAATTCTGAAAATGCACATTTTTGCAAGTTTCAATTTTTTTTGTATGTTGTTGCCTTTAAAAAATGAATGACTAACACAGATCGATAGGTTTTCCGGGGAACACGCTGGTATTTTTATTTTTCTGATTTGGTGAAGTTATCATTAGAAAAATCGAGGAAAACTTCAGTGACTCGGGTTCTGCTGTTTGCTGGAAGTGAAAAGTCGGGGAAAATGGGTGGTCCGAAGTCTGGAACTTGGATAAACTTTTAAGTAAACACTAAACCTATCGTTTAAAAAAAAAAATCAGCTCAAAAGTGGCTGTTTCTGGAAATTTGCCTTTTTTTTCTATAGTCTTACTCGGCTATAATGTTCACTGATAAAATTCCTCTTGATTTTGTACTCCACTTATAAGTAAAAAACCACATTTATCTTTTTAACTTTATAACGTAAAAATTGCACACTCAACAATTTTACGGGGACAAAGTTATGTTGTACCCATAGAAAAATATAAATTCGTAGAAGCGGGGAGAAAATATAACGGTTAGAGCGGTGGTGCTTCAAAGGAATAAGTATTAAAGTGTTGTAGTAAGGAGCGGTAGTTGTTCATAGAGCCGACCTTGAGTTGGCGCCTGTAAGACGGCTAAAATTATGAAGTCACATAGCAGACGAATCGTCATAAAATTGTATTATTTTCAAGGGTGTCAGAATTCTGCCCTAAGACTGTAAAAAGTTAAGTGCATTCAACAAAGGAACCGTTAGATTAGACAGAAAGAGATGAGGGAGAGATAGAGATAGACGCTAAGTTTTTGCACTACGTCTACACACGCAAATAATTGACGAATAACGGAACGCGTCATTTTTTACGCGGGACGTTTTCACTAGACAGATTGGGTAAATTTGAAATTAGCGGTATGTCAGACCAATCGGCGTGTATTTTGTAGATAGTTGGTGAGGGTAGTTCTAAGAAATGTGTAAAAAACGAAGTGGTAGGAATTTAAGTTAGTCTACAGAGATAGTTAGTTACACTTAAAAGACTCGTATCTAGTGCGTTAAAAAATTTGTCGGTAATTTAAATAAATATATTTCAATCGCAACAAAAAAGTCAGTTATGGTAACGCGATATTAAGTATTGTGAAAGCTACATATTATAAACATTTAATAATCGTTTACAAGAATAACGTTCAGAGAAATTAGAGAAGATAAGTTAAAATCGAGTAACATATCCAAGTTTTACTTAATACAGCATCAATCGTTGAATGTCGAAATACATCGCAAAAATTAATGTGTTAAATATCACAGTACGGGACAGTCGGTCGGTATTTGTTATCAATCCGGTGTTGGACGCACTTAGCTTTAAATAAGAATATACTGTGTATTCAACAAGCGTATTAGCATATGGCACCTGTGTAGTTATCACTAAGTTGTCAAAGTGAATTCAACATGCACGTAACTAATAAAATGAACACTCATTTTACTATTGTCTATTAAATTTAAATGTATGTAACTTATATTGGTGACTCAATTAGTCAAAGAATCCATAGCCAAGAAATAAGCACAAACCAATTTTATAGCAAACTTATCAAAAGTAATGATCTACAAATTTTGTAATATGTAAATATAAATTAGTTATTAAAAACTTAATTAATAACAGTCAAATTGTGTTTATTTATTACTGGCGCCCTGGGATAATTCTTAAGAGTCGGTACACTAAAGTACGTGTTACATTCTGTTGCTGATAATTAGTATGTTATAAATATTAATATTGTCATTGGGAAAATTGGCTTGATAAACTCTTACTTTGCACATGCTCGTAGGCCAAGTGTAGTATGTATAATAGTAACGTGAAATTTTATTATTAAAAGTGTATTACAACTTGAACAGTGAGTTGGGCTACAATATTTACAATTTCATCTTATAACGTTTTTCAATTTACAACTCACAAATTTTATAAAATTGTGCTTTGTATTTGGAAGTTGTTTCTTCATGATAGACAGGGAAGCATCCTGACAGTACTATAGTACGGAACTTAGCATAATAAGCTTCGAGGTTACACAATGGTAACAGCTCTTCCCGGCCCCTCGCCCAACAGTGTTTCACACGTTACACTTGGTTATGTTTGGGAAGGGGGGGAGGTCTGTTGCAAACACTTCACATTTCATTGACAAGTCATTCCACTTGCTACAGGTTAAACATCTCCGTCTTCTCAACATTATCCACATACATATTACATTCAGTAGTTCTAGGATTACGCGTTTAAACTTTTACTAATTATTTTTGTTATGTTGTATTATTGTTATTTAATAATTATATAAGGCTCATTCACGATGAATGATAATAATAATTTACAAATTGTTGAGGCTCCTCAAACTCCTACAGTGTCATCAAACAGAGGAAGAAAATCTGGTAAAAAGGACTTAGGGAAGCAAGGAAAACACATCATTGCCAATGTTTACAACTTTTTACAGTCTCGTGGACGATCTAAAAAAAGTTTAAAATTTGAATTTTAAAAGGGTTCAGGAACTGACTGCTGAAGCTTGTGGAGTAAGATGATCAACAGTTCAAGGCATAAAGCGAGACGTGGATAAGTGTGAAGGAAATGAACCTAAGTTTGGTACGCCGCGGAAGCATTTTAAAAAGAAGCCAACAATAACAAATTTGGACAACTTCAACAAAGATGTGTTTTTAGTTTTTATGAACGTGGAGAATACTCAACATCGGGAAAAATCCAACAGCAGTTGGCTGAACAAATAAATTTTAGCGGCTCCAAGAAATCAGTGCAGCAAACTTTGAAACAGATTCTATTTAAATATAAAGTGTAATGACTGCCGACAATTTTTAATGGAAAGAGTAGTTTATTGCTTGTGTTTGCGCTACTTTTCTGAGAAAAATGCATCAAATTCGGAATGACAGTTTAAAAAGGCCCATATTTTATTTGGATGAGACATGGGTGATTTGGCAGGACCCAGAGGAAAAGGGGTGGTTTAAAGCCAGTCGGAAAAGGTGGCAGATTAATTGTACTGCATGCGGGGTCAGCTGAAACAGGGTTCGTGAAGGAATGCAAATTAATTTTCCACGCACAGAAATCTTCATTAAATACAGATTATCACAACAAAATGAATTCAGAACTTTTTAAAGAGTGGTTTGTCAGCTTCCTCTTTTTACTAGAAGAAAGTTCTGTCATAGTATGGATAACACGAGTTATCATTCCGCACTTGCTGAGAAAGCTCCTAAATTAAACTGGAGAAAAATGGAAATTCAAGAATGGCTGAGAAATCATAAAATTGAATTTTCCATGCATGATACGAGGACTCAATTTCTAAACAAAAACGAAATAAAAAAATGCATTGAAAATATTTGAAATTTATCAAATAGCCTACGAAATGGGTCATGAGGTTGTACGCCTTCCACCTTATCATGCACATTACAACCCAATTGCGTTGGTGTGGGCACAGGTGAAAGGATATGTGGCTGATCGAAATAATACTTCTAAAATGGTCGACCTTGAAAGACTGATGGACAAAGAGATAGCTAAAGTAACAGTTGAAGACTGGAGAACAGTCTGAGATTCCGAAGAGCTTCAAAAGGATGACTACAAGAAATAATGTCCTAGTGATTTGGGTATGGAACGTATGGTGATTGCAGTGACGGAAGAAAGTTCAGAAGATAGCGAATCCAGTTCTGATTGAAAGAATTTAAAAATAATTGTAATGCGTAAATTTTTGTATATATTTTGTATTATAATGTGTATAATTTTCTTTACCAAATTTGTTTAAAAATGAAGTGTTTTATTAAATAACAAATAATGTAAATGACTTTTAAAAACAAATAAAATGTAAAGAGAACTGTCATATTAATAAAGAAAATAATTACTTACAAAACTGAAAACATAACACAAAAATTATATAAAGAAAGAAAAAAACAGAGGAAAGAAGAGGACTTATTTCTCTTTGTTCGTAGTAGCGTGAGGTGTGTGTACGCTATTGTACGAGAATGCGTTGACGTTATTTGTTTGTCTTCATAGTGTAACGCGCCCATGAGTGTGAGTGTAGCGCATGAGTGAAGCGACATGGCAATACCGCAGTGGCCTCGAAGCTTATTTTGATACGTTTCACATAATAGATACAATATAATCTTAGCCAACTTCATCAAATATTCTTTAGTCTGCAGTATTCTTTACACCATAAATTAAAATTATAAAGTGTGTAAATGATTTAAAAATAAAACTCGTGTATTGCAATTGTGTCAAAATACTGTATAGACAATAACTATGGATGTCTGATTTACAACCTTCAAAACATAATTAAAAAATGCACGGGCATTTACAAATTAAACTGCTCAGAATGTAACACATTCTACATAGGCCAGACAGGAAGCAGCTTCAATCAAAGGTAAATTGAACACACAAAAGTATTACACTCCATCACCGAATCCACCTTTGCAGCACTAACATTAATAACTTGGAAATTCTACACGTACACATGAAAGGCAAAACCTAGACATACTCAAACAACTAGAAATATACAAACACACAAAAACAGGAAATCAATATACTAAATGAACAGACACAGTTTAAATCACACATACTATTTGAACACATTACACAACACACGCCTAACGATCTTTAGAACAACAGCACTGTCACCAAAAACAGGATAGAGAGCGCTCCTAGTGCCAGCCTCTGATAAAGCTCGCAATGAGCAAAAACTGGCTCAGGCAATGACATAAATGTTTTTAAATTCAAAGAGTGTAAACCGTGCTGTTAGGCCATGGTCTCATGGTGTTAGAACCAGATGTTTCGGCCTGGCCACCATATCCGAAGCATCGTCCTCTTCAACAACTGAAAGGTTGTTAGATTTGCTGGTACTGAAGATGTTTTAATTTCATCTATGCAATAAACTTGATCATTTATTTACATATACATACACTTAAATCACATTTAACAATGAAAAGGTCATGATAACAGGGATAAAAATTACATCCCCACACAAGAAATGCAAATACCTTTTGAAAACAAAGGGCAGTTTTGGTGAAAACATACCTTTTGGGGTCAGTTACTATGTGTTTTTCAGTAAATATTTTTTTGCTTTTCCTTCATGATATAAGACTGTATCTAATTCTTATTTATCATATGGGTGCAAAATTAATTTACTGTTAGCTGTCATGTAGAACAATTCCAGAATAGGTATTTTGAGCAATTTGAGTACATCCACTCTAAACATAATACATCGTAGGGTTCTGCCTTCTGAACTTGGGAAGAGGATGAAGGATGTGCAGTGAACAGAGTTTTGTGTGCACATACCATCATGGCAAACTGAGTGTGCTTCAAAATTTCTTATTATTAGTATTACCAGTGTTTCTTAATAGTGAACATAACTCTCTTAATTGTGTTTTTCTAAAAACAATGCATTTAGTCTTCAAAGTTTCCCTTTGTAGTTTAGTTTTGTGTTATAACTAAAATATGGTGTTCTTTATAAAAATCTATGAACAGTTCAAAATTATTCATACCATAAGTTCTTTGGCAGGAAGGTGCTGAAGCAAATGTTTTGAGTCTCCACACTGACCAGGAATTAAAGGTTGTTACAGTGTTCCACAAGTATCTTTTGCTAATTTTTCAACAGTGGAAACCATGAAATCCTGTCTACATTGTAGATTGTCCATATTCTTTTTGTGCAAAACACACATAGAATATAGAAATATCTAGAAGGTTCACAGAGAATTTTCTTCTTATATTTCCTGGTAGGTCTGTTGATAAAGTGATAAACTGATTTGTCGACAGTTGGTCTACCACTATATGTAATTTTTTCCTGAATAAGTTTATATTTTATACGTATTTTTACTTTCAGTTTTTCTGACAACATATCTCCTCCATATCAGCTAGTTATTCAGCATCATGAATATGTTTAGAAGAAATTTCTACTGTAGTTACAATTTATACTGAAAGTCATTTATAGTTGGCACAATGAGCTCTTATGGCACATGCATTTCTTATGGGCAGAAAGAGTACAATGTTGCCATGTGCAAGCATAACTCTTCGTGCTGCTAAAAAAAATGTGTTCTTTGTTTCTATCTCAATTACTGCTACACCACAAGGGTAACTTATATGGTGCATGTATGACTCAAAAAGAATATTTTATGGAATACAATGGTGTCTATCTCAACACAACAAAACACTCCCTGAGTTTCATATAACATTATATTTTTCATAAATCTGAAAGAAAAAAAATTACATATACAGATTGAAAAAAGTAAAAAGCGAGGAAACTTTTGTTTTTTTTTTGCCAAGTACAATTCACATTGGGAAAGTTATAAATAAAGGGTTGCAGTTTATGTTTTATTATAAGAACTTTTTGATACAGTCACTAGTTTGTTAATAATAACAAGGTGATTACAATGTAAAGTAATTTATTTCACAAAGTATCTTAATGTCATATTTACAAATGACACAGGGAATGTTCATAATGTAAATTACAAACTACTGTTTACTTAGCTTATGTAAAAAAAAAAAACTATTGGCTGAATTCATTGTTATATGTTAAATTGTTTATATCGTTGTATAAAATGTTTTTCATTTTATCTGGTTGTAATCAGATTAATTTTTAATTATTACTAAAAATTAAACATTAGGTACTTAATTTTGTAAGAAAATCATTATAATGTGGATATTTAACATTTTTGTAAACATATATTTTTATTTGGTTATCACTAAGTTGAGGAGTTACTGTTAAATAGGTGACATTTATTATTTGTTACATTCGCGTGTGTTGGACAAAATAAACTTGAAGACGTGTTGTATAGGATGTTTAGTATAGTCTTTACTTAAACTTCAGTACAGTTCTAAACAGCAATTTCATCTGTTGTCAATTAAGTATTCTGTTTGCACTGTTCAAATACAATGACCAGTGTGATTGTTGTAACTTTATTTTTCCATGTAATGAATTACTATGACTACGTAAAGATGAGTTTCGTTCCATGGTGTAATTTATATTAGGAATATAAAAGCAAAACCATCATAAGAAGGAATGCATCTAGTATTAGAAAAAGGGGTAGGTAGTGTCGGGGTTACTACTGCTCAGGTTTTTGTCAGAAAACAACCTCGCACCCAAACATTTACGCTCATCCGTCATTGTCGCTTTACTGTCAGTCATCCTCTCACTGCTTTGTTTGAAATGTCCATAAACACGAGATCAATCTACTGTTATGTTGTAGAACTTGCACAATGGCTGTTTGTCTATAAAACGTAACCAAGCTTTCAATATAAATTTCTTAACGTAACTGCTCAAGTATACCGACTTGTGGAATAAGCCTTTCTTCAAGTTGACATTTGTCACTTGGTCGCCATCCAGATGTCTCAGAAGTTGGTTGACTATTTCATTCACATTGCAGGTCACGTTAATCACTCGGCCCACAATACCGTAGTTGCCCATGTACCGAAGACGCCTGATTTGCATAAGCGGTAGTTGCAGAGATATTAGACGTTCGCTGAGTGGATTTCATGGCAGCAAGTATGTTGGGTTCGGTGGATACATGAAGCTGTTACTCAATGTTGGCACCTTTCCTTGTTTTACCGATATCCAGCAGTTTGGGCAACTGTGGAATGTCTTCATCTGTGAATTCTTGTTGTAAGAATTGTTGCACTGGGTCATTTTAAATCATTTTAGAACCATATATGATCACAAACTTTACAAACAAAACCCAACTTGTTGCCGCAGAATGACTTTTCAAAGTGCTCCATCACCAGACACCAATGGATTATAAACTCTAAATAACGATTCTCAAACGTCTAATCTGCTTGTATTTTGTAGCATTCCATCAGTCCTGTATCACTGTCGACATTCGTTGTTTGTGAACTGGTGTTAGGCATTGCAGCGTCTGCGCAGCTGGTGCTCGCTTCGACTTTTTGACGCTGCTTCATCCTCCGCATTCGTTCTGCTGCTGTCATGGGGCCTTTTTGGATTCCTCATTCATTCTTCTTTTACTCTGTAAGCGTTATGATAGGCATTTACCCTTTTGTTGTGAAAATATTTTGACATTTTTGAAATTTTAAGGAAAATTTGTCCAATTTCAACATTTTGGCACTGTATTATCTATTAAGTTCTTTCACTATTATCACTTTTAGTGTTTTATTTTATAGTACTCGTGGAGCTTTATAAAACGGCATCTCAAGTAACGTCCTAAGCATACATGTTCCTGAGCTATACTAATTTTTGTGAGCAGCTAACCAATGATTTTCCACTCCAACTTGAAGGCTATTTTGTGATGGTGTGTGAAGCCATGCGTTCAAGGTTAATATCGTGGGACATTCTTTCATCCTTGCTCTTTTGAATTGTTTATTGCTTATTTAAATATGCATATAGTTTTAAAGATATTGTTACAACATTACAGAACAGTCTACGTGTTTATCGAATGTTCCAGAGGAATCCCGGCTCTAATGTGTGTGGCGTACGTGATTCTTGACGCATTAGCTAGACTATGCCAGAAGCAGCGCAAACTGTGTCAAGGCCGAAATGAATTATGCTCTAGTGTTTTCCTTTATTGTTAATGCGCAGTATGGAATATTCTAGTATTTCGGCGGGGTATAAATACAAGTACTCAACGATGTTCAGTTTCAGTTTTGAGTTGCGATATATCTCAGTGCGGTTCGAGTATTGTGGCGAAGTATTACGTGTTTTAAAATTGTGCAAGACTATTGTAATACAATTGTGTTTTAGATTAGTAGACATTTTTATTGCGTGTGAACAATTTTTAATTGATTTGTTGTAAAAGGCTGTCCTGTTAATTACAAACCGTTTGTGATAATTAAAGCTGGTGATTAGTGACTTAATTGGTGTCTTGTATTTTGTTTTTCACTGTAACATACGACGATCAGTAGACTGTCGTAACAATATTAAAGTTTGTCTGGTATACACAAAATCATAACATCAACTTTCACATAGGTTCCCTCTACACTGGACCGCAGCATAAGACATTTTCCGCCAATAAAAAATTGAAGGTCAGCAGATATTCCCATTAGCTTGTAGAAAAATTTGGGCCAAATTCTAAATGCAAAATTGCAGGAACTAAATTTATGAATTACTTATAAAGAAGATATAATAATACAATTTTAATATCATCCTTAATAATTTCACATTTATGAAAAGAGATAAGTGAGACCATAGAAAATATAGAGCTGTTATTATAACAAAACAAGCATAGATGAGATCTATGATCAGAAAGTGACATGCAGAATAAAAATGGAAATGATTACTGCTGACTACCAAAGTGTGTTTGAGGAGGACAATTCAAGTTTAGATGTACTTGATGTTCACACCCTGAGAAGGCTTATGATAATGTTATAACGTTCCACTACACACCATTTGCATTTATATTATTTGAAATTAAAAATTATACGATTATAATTAAAAATGTATTATGGGGATTGAAAGTGATTTGCCTTAGTGCTGTAAGAAGCCTACAGCTACTATATATATCTCTGTAGCTCCCCCCCCTCAAACCAATTATATATTATCCCGTTCGTTCACAATGTTGTCAGTTGACATCAGTGTGTTTAGTCGCTTAATGTGTGGAAACAACTACTATATTCGGTTCATTATTTTGGTGGCATCTGACACCAACTTAGTTCTGAAGTTTTGATTTTGCGATGTTGTGGTTGTTTTCCATGTTGTTCACTATGTTTTTAGTTACTTTTGAGGTTTGGTGCTTTTAGTTATAATTTATGGTTGACTTTCTTATGACTGATATATATGATAGTTATTGTATCTTTTCTATATATCCCGAGCAAGAATTTTAAAAATTCTTGTGTTGTTATTTGATGCCACTACGACTAATGGGTACTAACTGGGCATTGATATTAAAAAAAGTCTTCCAGCATATTGTAAAGGCACAAATAGTTTATTGTATTTTGTACTGGACTTATACAGTATACACAAATAGCTACATAAAATGAAGAAACAAAATATGGATCTATTTAAATCCAGGAACAGCACTGTTTCTGATGGAAAAAGGAAAAAGAAATGAGGGCATCTGCAGTCAGCCAGCCAAGATGGCGATCCATCCAAAAACCAAGAAAACCCCCCAAAAAAATCCAAGGAAGAAATTAGTTCAGTTTCAGGTACAGGGGCCATTTTTATTGGCCAAATTGCATTCAGGGGAGCATAGGTGCTAGTTGGAAGGAGCAAGGGGAGGAGTACAATTCAATGATCCAAATGTAATGTGACACTTTGTATCAACAAAAACAATAAGTGTTTTGTTAAATTTAATGTTAAGTAAGAAAATCAATTTATTTGTAATAAATTGTATATAACACAATTTATATTTATTATTTCTGTAGCATGAAACAAACAGTGTACTTTCTTTGATGAAATGTACCCGTGAAATCGCAATGGTGTCAACTGACGTCATAAAATTTTTCTAAAACTATAAATGAAATTCCAAATTTATTAATTGAAGGGTGTCCATATGAATGATTATGTCAAGAAAAATATTTTTATTTAAATAACTAAAACAAAAATAATGACTGAAAGGGTTATGTACGAAAAAAAAAACTATCTCAACGCACTTTCTTCCATACACAGACCATATTATTGTTGGTAACAGCAACTACATGCTCCCCCAAATTTGATACTGCTACTTTATCAATCACTATTTCATACACATCTAAGCTGAGTTTCCGTTTCTTATCACTGTAATGGTCTGTCACAGTAGGCCATGGGATTATGGTAACAGGATCTACAGATTTTGGGTTTCCACTGTTTGTATCTGGAAGAGACGATATGTCGTATACCCACAGTGCACCTTGATCATCTCCACAGCATAACAAACTTGAACCTGCACAGACATTCTACAAGTCAGTACTCACAATATAATTTAAAACCATTAAAATAAAAAAAAACTTGTTACCTATATTCTATAAACTTTTGAAGAATTTTTACAGCAGCTGTATTGACAGTTGCGATAATGTCATCACCATGTTGCCACTTCGGAACCATGTGTTTCTGTTGAGTCTCACCGAAGTTTCGTTACTGCATTCACTCAAAACATTACTTTGCACAGGCAAAACAAAACCAGTACACACATACTAAATATGTATTGGCCAACTTAAAAATGAATATTTATCCAGTTGTAACTAAAGATAATTCATAAACTAAAAAATTGAATTCTTACGAGAACAATAAACTAGCACTTATCTTCAAATGTTCAGTATCTTTAAATGTTTGAATTAATGATAAATGTGATAATTTGCAATCAACTTAGTGCATAAATATCTATAAATAAAATAAAAATTTAACAAAAATAAAAAAATATGTAGAACAGCAAAATATGAGTTAACACTTTGTTTTTGTTTACTTTTACCATAAAACTAAAAATAAAATTATTATAACCTGACTGTAGTTAATAATATAATTTACCTTATGATTTCCATCAAGTGACTTCTAACGTAATTTGAGCTGGGTTACTCGTTTCAGGTCATATGACCCATCTTCAGATCTTCACTCCAAAGGAGCTCATTATATATTAAAAATCCAGGGTAAAACAAACACACAATAAATAAACACGTAAAATACAATGTGTGATCATATTATCAGCGTACTAGTAAGCGACACGGTGCATCGCGTGTAGTATGTCAAGACTGTGTCGATAGACACTATTATTTAGTTTTATCTTTAAGCGATCGCAGCGCGGTATCATACAGTGGGTTGGACCTGAAGTTGAGTTTATCGTTGAGTATGTCGTCACATACATCCGGGTTATCATGACCTCTATATATCTCGAATTCTTCGAGTGCATCCATGTAACGGCCATTACTACAGTAATGTAGAGGTATAAGGTTAGCGTTGAAATTGGTATATGAATGATTGGTCTGAACAACTGGACGAACCAAGTTCCGTAGACGGTTGTTTGTTTTAAAGGTAACGGTGTAACCTATTTTACTTAAGGTGGATGATAGGATCTTAGGCATCAACTCGGTGTATGTTGTTGAGATGAATTTGTTATTAGGTGTATTATCTTGTGTCTGTCTGGATACAAGACAATACACCTAATAACAAATTCATCTCAACAACATACACCGAGTTGATGCCTAAGATCCTATCATCCACCTTAAGTAAAATAGGTTACACCGTTACCTTTAAACCAAACAACCGTCTACGGAACTTGATTTGTCCAGTCGTTCAGACCAACACCGAATCTAAAACCGGTGTCTATAAGCTTATATGCGACGATTGTGACCGTTTTTATATCGGCCAAACGGGTAGACCTTTCATCAAACGATTCCGTGAACACACACCACACAGCCACTTTAACAGGGGTGATTTTTCCCTAGAAAATATTAAATCTAATTTTACACGACATCTAATTTCAAGCAATCATTCATATACCAATTTAAACGCTAACCTTATACCTCTACATTACTGTAGTAAGGGCCGTTACATGGATGCACTCGAAGAATTCGAGATATATAGAGGTCATGATAACCCCGATGTATGTGACGACATACTCAACGATAAACTCAACTTCAGGTCCAACCCACTGTATGATACCGCGCTGCGATCGCTTAAAGTTAAAACTAAATAACAGTACCCATCGACACAGTCTTGACATACTACACGCGGTGCACCGTGTCGGTTACTAGTACGCTGATAATATGATCACTCATTGTATTTTACGTGTTTATTTATTGTGTGTTTGTTTTACCCTGGATTTTTAATATATAACGAGCTCCTTTGGAGTGAAGGTCTGAAGATGGGTCATATGACCTGAAACACGTAACCCAGCTCAAATTACGTTAGAAGTCACTTGACGGAAATCATAAGGTAAATTATATTATTATCATGCAGTGACTTGGACCGCATTAATTATGTTTGACTGTAGTTCTCAGCTTGTGCCTTAATTTAAAGGTGTTACACCACTTATGTTGCTACCAGAGTTACTCAAGTCGCTTGTTTCTGTGCCCAAATTTATTACCAGTTGTACCACAGTGTCTTCTATTATTCCTTCATTGCTCCATGCTTCATCAATCACTTTCTTTGTGTGCATCACTGTTTTTCCCAGTCGTCTACAGTAACATTTGTAAAATCCTCATGTATCAATTTTTCTACTTCTGTTTCTGTAAAAGTTTTATTATTTCTTGCCTATGGATCCTTTTACTTGTGCCCAAATTAACTCAATGGAGTTAAAATGACAATGGTATGGTGGCAGGCAATCTTAATACTTTATGCCAATGTTCTTCTGCTACTTTGGCAATTACAAGTTTAAAAAAAACGGAGTTTACAACCTGTTACCAGCTTCAACAGTCTGCTTTTTATACTAACAGTGGTAGAAATGTTATATTGGTGAAGCCAGTGAATAATATTTTCTTTACATGTAGCCAGTGTCAGTGCTTTGTTGTACATAACCGAGTTAAAGGGGCGTTATCCGTTACAATAGTTGATGGCACTGTGAGGTTTTTTTAATAACGAGTCTGTGAACCACTTGGTAAAGTTTTCCGAGTTCATTTCTTCATGGAAGTCACTCGTTCTCTTTGATTAAAAGACATAAAAACAGGTATGAAACCTTTTGGATATAACAGCATGTACAATAATATATCTACCCCCTCGTCCTGAAGGTATGTTTATTGTTCCTTCCAAAGTATCATCTGTCCAGCCTTTTCGGAAACTGTTACCTATATTTACCCATGTTTCATCTAACCAGAGTATATGTTCAATAGCTTTAGTTTGAATTTCTCTTACAAATCTTCAACAAAAAGCAAATACACTTTCATTTTCCATTAAAATTTTTCTTCATTTGTTTGTAAATTTAAAACCGATATTTTGCATTACTTTTCTAACAGATAATTGACTACCAGTAAAACCATCAGCTGCTAGCAACAACTTTTGAAGTTTATTTATTGTTGGGTGCTATTTTCTACAATAGTAATGAATGTGCAGTCAAATTGCATTTCCTTGGAAAGAATATAAATTTGTAACTCTTTTGTCTGTGTTTAATTTTTAATTAAGGGTTTGAAACTTGGGCTCTGTATCAATAAAATCAGTGAGAAGATTGTCTTTCACTTTTTCTATATGTACTATCTGATTCTTCCCTCCTCCGCGTTTTCTTTTTCAAAATATTCATGCACTGAACAGTTGTCTTGCCTGTCCATTAAATACATTCCTTTTTCTTGTCTTGCGTATACCTGAAGCACATATACTGGCATAGAACATAGCTGAATGGATAATATTAACTATCACTGTCACTTAATACACTAAATATTTAAATTCTACTACAAAATCACTTCTGAATATCAGACTAATAATGACTAAATTTTAACTATATTACTAAATCATAAAATGTGATAATATTGTAAATTTTAGAACCATTAAATTTCAACAACATCAAACAAAAGTAAATGCACTACTATTTATTAAGCACACATGGTAAAGCATAAACAGCAGAACAAGTACGAGTTGTGGTGTATAGTATCGACCAATCAGACCGCAATAAACACAAGTTCCCCATTTGCTTATGGACAACTGTCAATCCCTCTCCTGTAAAAATTTAAGTATAATACAGTAACATTGTAACGGTACAGAATTGTGTGCTACAAGGGTTTCAATTTAAATCAGTTAATTATAAAGTAGTCAGTATTCACCTAAGGGGAACCTCATTGCAACCAGCAACACATACATTGTTATTGCAGACTGTTTATGCTTGATGTCTGGAGTCTGCCCAGTACAGACGTATTACGCAACAGCTTGCCAGCTCAGTCTCTGTGTGAATCACAGAGAAACACTTTATCACCCCAGTTTGCATCAGACAGTAGCAGATTACAGTCGTCTGCAAGTTTTACAAGTTAAACGGTGGCCTCGGGTGCAAGATAGGCCGAAAATACTATAATCGGCCTATCCAATAAAACATCTATAAAAGTGCATAAACAATATTGCGGTCAACACCTAAGTGCTCGAGCAAACTAAAGTCGGCCGACTATATAAATATATAGATATAGATATTACAATGTGCATAGATTTTCAATCAAAGTAAGGAGTGAAAGTTAATCAAAGACACAGTAAACTCAAGATAAACAGTTGCGGGAGTGCGTTCGAACAAAGAAAGCGGTCAAAACGAGCCTGTGCAACAAACCACATGAACACACAGGGGACGGGTAACTAACAACACTGAATATTCATACTAAAATCAGTTTTAGTGTTTAGGTTTATCTATAAAATTTTCCTTTTAGAATAAACTATCACCCTTCATTTTAAACTGATTTTAAACTGACAATTAAATATAATTATATTTACAAATAATGTGTTCTACAGAGGACTTATGTCTCCAATTCTTTTGCTTCATGAAAATACTTGATAAGCTCAGCCTCCTCCATTTTAGCGGCTTCCATCACTACCATCTTCACATTTGATAAATCTATCCAAAATTGTCAATTTTACTGTCCTCGAATTTATTTGTAGGCAAATTTACAATGTGTGTCAGAAGGCGTATTTGGTATTTATTTAATCTACAAATAAATATTACATAGTCGGAATAGCGAATTCCCTATTACTGATACTTGAACATGTTATGAACAAGAAAATCCAATACTCCAACATTTCTTTTGTAAAACATTTTGTAGGCAATTTAAAACGCAATACAGATCCGTAATAGAGAACTTTTAGCAATTTTGTGCACTTTCCATAGGCTAACTACTTCCCCGTTTCACGAACCCGTTTCATTTTCTTCATAACCGACCATTTTTTAACTAACATTAAAATTTTTAATGAGCATTACCATTTATCTTCTTTTGTCCGGACATCTCCGCTCTTTAACAAAACAATTTTTGTAAAGGAAAACGATAAAAATAATTGTCAATTTGTCAAGCCAAAGAATTTGACAAACTGTTTATACATGGGAAGTGGAAAAAATTTCTTCAATGAAAATTTACACTGTATTTAAAATTTATAACAATAGTTGTTTTTGTTTGCTATTCCAACACACAATGCAAATATACTTTAACGAAATCAGCGGATTTTTGATCAAAGGAAACGAAGAAATTTGACATGGATTCTATTAATGGAATTTTGTTTATGTAACACAATTATAGAAATTTTATATATACATTCTTAAGTGACTTTTTCACAAAAGCAATAAACAACTGTAGAAACAGATCACACACACACACACACACACACACACACACACACACACACACACACACACACACACACACACACACACACACACACACACACACACACACACAAGTTTCTTGTTTCTGGAGTTTGAAGTATCACAGCCCTATGTTAACGCTCATTATCTTAATGGCCGTTTCACTAATGGCGGTTTGGTCCAGGTTCGTAAATGCTCATTAATACGCCTATTCCGCTATGATAATTGTCAATGCTCCTTCTGTTTGTATAAGAAATTGTTTATTATAGGCCTATAATTGCAATTATCAGGTCTATAAAGTGACTTTCTATTTCCAGAAGTTCCATGAACCTCTGTTTTCTTTCTTTTTGTGTGTATTACATTATTTGTTGTGTGTATTTTGTAATAATTTTCTGTAATTAAAATTATTTTACTTATTGTTTTGTTTTTGTAGTTTCTGGTTGTTCTGGCTAGTTTCTTTTATGTTTAAAAATATTACAACAAATTTTGAAAAACGCTTTAAAAAGATTGTATGTATTTTCGTATATCTTAGACTTTTTTTTTGAAAACTGGACTGAAGATTCAAACTAAATTTTCTGAACACAGAAACCGACCAAACTTTTGTTTTTGCATGTGTAGGCCCATTTTATTTTACGAGTAACTAAGAACATCTATCAAAGCAACACCAAACAAAATTTTAAGTTTTATCTATCACTGTTTTAATGGCGGTTAGTTACTTAATGGACCAAAAATCTCTCCATTAACCAAAGATTTTAAGGCCTGTTAACTTTGTGAAACAGGCTCAGGCTATCTCTCATTAAACTTATGCCGATTTATCGTGCATGTGATTTATCGGCTGGTCATTTCTTAATGGAGTACATGGGAATGTATGGGCTAGAGTGACGCCTGGTAACTCTTAAAATGCATACGTTTTTGGCCACAAATGCATTTACTCATATGGATAATTTGAATTCATGTGTTTACTTGCCCAGCAATTAGCAGAATTCGACAACTTCAATTCTGCAGTATTTGACTACGATCGCTGCCAATGTGCTAGGGGCTCGGTCACAAAGGAAGTTAACAAAGAAGTATTGTTATCTATTTGTCTGGGATAGAGTTACAAGCATAATTAAACAGTAGACAGAAAACCACTCTTGCCAGCCGGATGTTCCCAAGGAGACAAAGGAGACCTAACAGTAAACGTAATCCATTGCCTGTCAACGGATTAGGATTACCTGGAACAAACTTTCTCCATCATCGACGTTTTTTTGGCTAGTCTTCTTCTTAGGCAACCAAAAAATTAACTCATTAAGTTTTTAATTGTTAACAAAAAATTTAATGATTAATGTTAACCAATTTTTTAACAATTAATGTAATTGTTAATCCCAAGTCTGGTATGCTAATACAGTAGTAACTCTTTTTTAAATATACAAACAGGTTTATTGCACAGCATTTGTCTATACATTTTCTAACGGGACAAACTGAGGGGGGGTCTGTAATTTCCATAAATTCATTTTAGCCATTTGTAGACAACTTTTGAATTCACTTTTTTATTTGTCCAGAGTGTACTTTTGGTCACTGATTATAGCTCCGTGACAGGTACGGTAAAGCACCGGAATGTTAATTGCCAGAAGGGTGCGTATTTGTGCGTACGAGTGCACGTGTGTGCCGCCTTTTGCGACGTAGAAATGACACGTGGGAAAGCAAAAGGAATTCCATGTTCGAATATACGATTGAAACAACCAATCACAGAACGAGTTGAGACCGCGCGGCCAACGCCTAACGCCTGGCGGGTAGGCAACCGCACGCAGAATGCAGTCAGTCGTCGCCGGGCAGTTCGTCACAAGGAATCACGCAGTACAGCCGTAATATAACACAGCCTCGGAATTTCGGTAGACCAATGTGAATTGAGTAGCCAAGGTCTACCGAAATATGTAATAGTGTCAAAGAAGAAAACCAGGAGGAAAAGTGGTATCAATTGAATCTAAATAACATGTAAATGTGAAACATTAGAACAGCGTTAGTGAACATGAACTGAAAGCCGGCAGAGTCATTTTGGATAACTCGGACAGTTAAGTACCGTGAATATGTATATAGTGGCCAAAAGGGTGGAATATTTAAATTTATGAGCTCAAATAATGGGGGTAAATAAATCTAAAAAGAGAGAATGAGAGAATGTGTGTGTGTATAACAAATAAAATGTAAAAGTACTGGGGTAGAAGTAGGGTTTATTATAATAAAACACTATGTAATAAAATTAAAGGTAAAGAACGCAAATAGAGAAAGAGAGCAGGTTAAAGTTATTTTAATAAACAAAGCTGTTCAAATTTGGTAAATGAGAGTTGATGTTTATTATGTAACGAAACCCAATAACCACTCTTACAGGTCACGAGTTTGCGTATAGAACCCTGGATCCCAGTGAAGGTAAGAATTTTGGAAATTGACGGTATTTGAATATATTATGCATCAAAATTTTATTAATTACAAAGTATAGAGTCACAATGGCGTCCGAACTAGGGACAAATTTATTTGATGCTATAAGTAGAGTCTCAATTTGAAACATGAAATATAGAAAAATCAATTCAGTCAATAAGTATCTTGTAAACAATGTTTATATAATGTGTATTTTTATTGTTATTAACATTTACTGTAATGGTATTGGTTTCAGGATGTTATCACACATTTTTCAGCCACTTTAAAGATAAATAATATTGATTAGTCTTAACTTGTTTTCTTCTTCTTTTGTATGACCCCCCCCCCACGACCAAATTCTAATGGGCTACTATTGAAATGTGAGCGTACTACCTGACAACATCAACAAAACATGCAGAAAAAATGTGAACTAAGGGAGTTCAGAGACAAATGCACAAGCGCGTCTCACCCCACCAAGCAGTTTACAGTCATACTCAAAAGTCTGTCATTTGAATATAAGTTTTCCAGCTATGAGTATTGTAAGCGTCAATTTGCGTTACAAGTTCTAGGCTAATATTTGTGTGTGTTCGTGTTACATAGTTTGTCATTTGAATTTATATTTACTAATTGTGAGTACTGTGAGTGTCGATCTGCGGTATAATTAATATTTGTGTGTTCGTGTTACAGAGTTTGTTATTTGAATTTATATTTACTAATTGTGAGTATCGTAGCGTTGATCTGCGGTATAATTAATATTTGTGTGTGTTCGTGTTACAGAGTTTGTCAATTGAATTCACTTGTTCCTTATAATTTCACTTGTTTATAGAACTACTATTTGTAATAGCAAAACCTTTCTCTACCAGCTAATGTTTCATGTTGTAATTCGAAAAATTCAAGAGCAAAAGTAACAACTTTATACATGTATCAAGAGTACAAAAAAAAACCACTGAATAACCTTATTGACATATTTAAGCTCCAAACTGAAGTAACAATAATCCATTCATGTTGATCAACAATGGAGACACGACTAGTTATGTTTTACAGATCAATTCCTAATTGAAATTTTGGAGTTTATTGCTCATATTGTTTATGTTTATGGTCAAAGTAACTTAATAATTTTTGAAACGGTGTAGAATAACAATTTTGACACCATACGCATACAGGTTAAGTATTATAATGCTCTAACTTTAATTTTTGGACGTGTAAATTTTCTAGGCGAGTATGAGTTTTACTTTGACTGTACAAACGTCAAGCAGCGTAGGTGAATGTACTGGACCCCCGCACAACTAGCAGTGCCAGTGCTGCTACGCTTCCCCTCTCCAGATTCTGTGTTAACGGAGCCATGTAGTATATCTTGAATTGAATTGTTTTGGATTATATATTTACAAGCTTAGATTGGAAAAAAACTATTTTGTACAGTTTTAAAGAAACGTTATTTAAACACTACATTAAGAATTTTATTATTAAATAATATTTTATAAGTATACTATTAATATTCAAAACCTACCTTTATCAGCACCCATGAACATAAAGTAATTATCTGTGTTGCTCCACCGTAGTACATGAGTTGGTTTAACAATGTATGAGTCCTCTAAAAGAGTTTCTTTCAAATTCCAAAGGTAGATTGCACCATGAAGTGCACATTTAGTAGCAACAATTCCATCACGCAACGATTCAACACTGTCCACTAAGTCATGTCCATCACTTTTCTCATGTAGATCAGGTAATGAGAACACTATTAGTTCAGGCCTGTCAGTATGCAAATGTTAATAACAGCAGATCATTATAGTTATATACACAAGGCAAAATAAAAACAATAAACTAGACACTAACTACACAGAAAAATAAACTACTCTCCGTAATTACTGTAGGTAACTTTCACTATTATATTTGCTGAAGACTGAACATGTAACATAAGTCTTAGGATATCATATTCTGATTCTATAATATTTCCTATTGTTTGTTATACCCCTGGAAGTCAGACAGCATTAATATTTCACTATCGTAGTGACTCATGTCTTTCAAATGGAGTCAAAATTTTACCCTATTAGACTTGCATTTAAGGAAGAGTTAAAAGTCATAGAAACTAAAGAATTCAGTCATGGAGTTAGGAGGGGGATAGTGGTCATATTCCTAGGACCTACCTCAGAGTAAGTGGACTGTTTAAAAGCATGCTGTAGTGTATCATCCATTGTTCTTCCATATTTTAGGTTATATCAAACATTTCTCATTGATGCTTTCAACACTTGAAACAAACTCCTTATACAGCAGTCATTAAATATAAAACAAAATTGTCACTACTGGCTTGACGAAGCTGTGAAGTTTATGTTTCTTCCAAAAGAAGATGGCAACTTCCACGGCAAAGTTTGTTGCTTCTACGTGGGGTTATGATTCACAGTCCACCATCCCATCACTAGTTATGATCTTAGATAGGAATTTTGGTGGTCACTTCTAGCTTCTTCTTAAAGACAAAAAATTGGAGCACACTTGGGATGCTGGCTAAGCTTAACAACTGTTGCTTTCACCAGTTTTTTCTTTTTTTAAAATAATTAGGCCCCTTAAATGTTTTTGTTTGACCCAAACATGTTCATCAAAATTCTCTTTTAGCATGTAACAGGTTTTCACTACAAATTATTCTGTTCTTAATATTAGCCATTCAAAAAATATAAGATCAATAAAAACAAGTTATGATGAAAAAGTAAAAACTTGAAAAGACCTTAGAAACGGATGCATTCAGGAAGGTACTGTTATGCTGATGAAATACCACATCAGATTCTGGGCACACGGCGTGTGACAATGTTCCAGACATTTACTCGACTACTCTACCAGCATCCAGGCCTGCTACACTGCAAGGCAGTGGAGGTAGAAATACTGGATTTTGGAGTGGTCAAGTTTAGTTAGACTTGGTGATTTTAGAATCCAGTTCACAGTGATTGTTATGGTTTATTGAGAAGTGATTATTGTGTTAACTTGTGTAAAACTAATAAGGTGACATTTATTGTTGGACAAATTTCAATTGAATTATTGTATAAGAGTACCATGTCTTTTTAAATTGTTGTTCGTGCCTAATTAAAGTTTGTAATTAGTGATTTCATTGGTGTCAGTTATTCTGTTTCCATTGAACAACATGATGATCCGGTTTGACCATCATAACTGGGGGGTCAGAAGTGGGATAGTACTTTTAACAGTGGAAACAAATGACACTTTGTAGAAGAATAGTGCACATGGTAATTGATTTACAATAATGGATACCAGTCAGATGACAGGAAGATTCTAAGCGCTACTAATCTACTAATGCAACCAGGGGACTGACAATGATAGGAGGCAGAAGAAGCAGATAAATGATAGGATGAGAAATAATGAAAAGCAGAAAGACAACAAAGAGACAAATGTAAGCAGGAAGCAGAAGAGTGACAGAAACTTGCTGGAATTGAAGAAGCAACAAAAAGAATGTAAGCAGGAATCAGAGGACATCAAAGCATTGATACAAGAGCAAAAGGAGATGCAAGAGCATATTACTGCAGAGCTGGTTCTATTGTGAGGTGAGCTGAATAAACAAGTTACTAGAATCTGAGGTACAAGAATCAATAACATTAAAAATAACTGATGTAGAAGAAACAATGTCAAACAAAATATCTGTAAGTTGAAGATGCTATGTCAACAAAAATGACTGAGTAGAAGAACTGAATGCCAATATCAGAAAAAATATTATAACTGAAGATTAATAACTTGTGAAAGTACAGGCATTCTTTTCAAAACAAATTGCTGAACAGACTGTACTAATGGTAAATTCAGAAAAAGACATAGAAAAAAAGAAAATGGAAAGACTCACTTTGCCTGCAGTCGGGCCAGTTTATGTCAAGGCCCTAACATTTGATGGAAGCAGTCAATGGACAATGTATCTTCACCAATTTGAAGCCACTGCATACACAAGCATACCTACCAACTTTCCAAAAGGCCAATCAGTAAAAATCTCGCGCATCAAAATACGTCCAAACCCGCGCGCCGAAACACGCAAGAACCCGCGCGTCAAAATGCAGTTTAACAACACAAAATGCATGCATATTTTTCACTTCAGATAATTAGAGTTCTATAGCATTAATACAATATTCTAAAGGACAAAATATTTAACGTGAATTAAACGACCACAAGTACTTGTAAAATTTATCAATGAAATCCACTTACCCAACGTTATTCGTAGGCTATGCACACAACTGAAGAAAATTTTGCAGAAAAGAGTATCTTGCTGCACTTCAAACCAAAAAGATAATTAAGGGATAAACTTGTAGCTTGTTCAGCTTTCTTTAAAAAGTCTTTAGAAAAAGTGCTTTTATGACATGGTTCAAAACTGTTCGTCTTCAAAATGGAAATGGCTTCCAGAGTTCCATTGGACATAGATGACCTGAACTGAGTCCTATTCTTCTTAACTAGGCTAAAAATCCGCTCGCATTCTGCATTACTATGCGGTATTGTAAGAATAGACAACATGAATCTAGAGATTCTGTTGAATTTATGATGTCCATCAGCTTCAAGGATGTTTGACACCTGAGCCCATTTAGAAACAACCGAACCCTGTTTACCTTCAACAGAAGACAAGTCATCTATCTGAAGGGCTGCAAACTGCCTTTGGAGTTCATTGACAGCATCATCTCTTGTTTCATTTCCTTTCCGCAACAGAATAATGGGAAACTTCTCCAAAAAGAAATTAACGGAAGAAAACTGAGCTTCTTCGATGCTGTCAAGTTTTGCAACCTGTGCATGCTTCAGGACATCACTCCTGAAAGGGAACTTATTGACCATGTAATCACAGGCAGTACAGAAATAGTTTCTGACAGACAAAAAAAATAGAGATTTGTCTTCATCTTTCAGTGTCTTAACCAAGTTCTGGGTTTGAATGCCAATAATCAATTCCTCGTCAACTTTCTGGTTCTGGATAGGGTGATACTGGACATCAAGCAATGCAGAGCCTTTAATTACACTTGGTTTCACAAACTTAGTGAGCGTCTGTTTCAACAGATCCATCATTAAGTCGAATAATATGTGAATATGCGGGGAAGCACTCTGAAGGACTGTATTAACTCTTTCAAATGATGGGATAGTCACATGCAGAAAAGTGCAAATAGCCTTGTTAAGGTCCGAAGAAAGAAACATGAACAGCTTTTCTTCGCGAGATGTAGTGGGATTCACGTTTCGCAGAACTGGTGTGTCACATTTGGAAGAACGTGCCATTCTTTTGGCTTCAGATGAGGAGGAGCAATCGAGAAGTCTCTTTTTCTGGTTGTCATCAGATCTACTGCGGCCTGCTTTAGGAATGGTGAAGAATGACAAACTGGCAGAAACGTTTGGAGCACTCACTACTTCATCCTTGAAAAACGAAAGAAGTGGATCCCACTGATCTAATAATCTGTCTAAACACCTGCCTAAGGATAGCCATCTTGTGCACACGTGCTTCAACAATTTCTTTATTTCTTTTCCATGCAAACTTTGAAATTTCTGAAGCCGTTCTTTTCTCTTGGCACTCTTCTCCAGGTAATAGAAAAGGTCAACAAGAATCTCATCGATTCTGAGCGGTAAACTTGCTGCAGCTTTCTCAGCAGCTAAATTAATGAGATGGCAGCTGCAACCAATGCCAAAAATATCTGCATGAGCTTCTTTCAGAACTGCAAGAACTCCATTTTTCTGTCCAATCATAACAGGAGCATTGTCCGAACAGAATGCAAGACAGTTTTTAGTTGGTATTTTGTGGAATTCCAATTGCGATAGTAGCAGCTTACCAATGTTGCATCCAGTCGAATCTCCTTCCAATGCTGGTACCGATAGTACACTACTTGTAACATTTTCTTGCACAACATCATAAAATGTAACCACTATCGGTTACAGCTTCAAACTAGTGTCATTGCTTCCATCTGTGCACAAACAAAATGGTCCATTCTGTACACGTGTAACAATTTCTTGGGTTGTACAACGTGCCATTTCGTTCAAAACACACGTTGTTTTCGTGCGACCACAGCCATACATTTTAGCAATTTCCGATGTAGGGAACATCCTTCTGAACAAGGCTCCTGCATGATCAGCTGCAGCCAGTGGTATGTTGTGCTCTATTAGAAAAGAAGTAAACAAACACTCGGCTTGAATAACATCGTAATTACTATCTTCAGCTTTGGTAAAGAAACTATGTATTTTCTGATTCTCTGCCTTTGACTTCAAATTACTGAGATGTTTAGCACACTTAATATGATTTGTAATGTCGTTTTTGCCGCCATGTGCTATATTAATATCACACGGTACAAAACGCAAATTTTTCTCCTTTTCTGGATTTCAAGATGCATGGGAATTCCAAAGAATAGGATTCCCTGAACACCTGAAAATACTGTTTTTTCGAGGATTCACTCATGATTTCTGATAAACAACACAGTCATAAAGCGACAAACACAATTCACGTTATCCCACAACTCACAACATAACCTTTGTATCGAAATAAGTGAAGACAAAAATGAAGCAAAAATAGCGACAAGCACAATTCACGCTTTTTTCAAACTTGCAGCATAACCTCGACTTCCCAACGTGTTGAGAAAAATACGACGCAAAATAAACGATGAGCACGATTCACAAGGTCTTTCCCCAATTACAACACAACATATTCTCAGCTTCCAAACACATGGTGCAAATAAAATGAAGATAAACAAGCGACGAGCACAATTCACGATTTCTTTAAAAACAATTCCAGCACAACCTTGACTTCCCAACACGTTGCATAAAACACGAAGAAAATGCAACGAGCGCAATTCACACGTTATTCCGTAACTATAATATACAATCTCAGCTACGTTACTTGCATCCAACCACGCCAAGTCAGCGAAACAAAGAATACTTTAACGACGCTTCAATCGGAGCGGCTTGCGAACCAACTAGTCGATCTCGCAACTCAAATATATCGATATTATAGAACGACTGCATTTCAGCCGGAAAGCATTGTATTCATATAGGAATGTATTCATGGTCGAAAACTGTAACGACCGGAAAATGCGATGTATCGAATACTCACGGGTCACACACATCGAGATAATATATTATATCGATGGTCACACAACATGTACCGGTAGCATGCGGAAGCTCGTTCTGGCACGAATTTTGAAAATAAGGTCTTCGTACGTAAAATCGTAAAATATCATAGTTCATCCGTAAAGCCGTAAAACACACGCTATTCCGTAAATTTTACGGAAAAACCGTAAAAGTTGGCAGGTATGCACAAGTAATTGGACTGAGAAAGACAAAACAGTATCACTTGTTCTTGCTTTAAAAGGACTTGGAGATTGTGAACTTCAGCAAGTGTTATGAATGGAAAGACACCGAAACAGCTCAGATGTGCTCCTGTTCACACCCTTAAGTTTGAAGCTGGCAAGTTAGCATCCCACTACATTAATGAGTTTATGTCATCACGCTGTACACATAGGTTCCAGTACCACGTTGCTGTTACAATGGGGGTGGAAAAGAAATGTTACAAGACAAACGATTCAAAGGGTCAAGAACGCCATAACGATTTGAATGATGGGAAAGAGTGAGTAGACTGAAGTGGGAAACATGATCATCTGCAGGCAGATTGTTGGGAGAATAAAAAAACAGAGAGGAGGGCATGATCAGGCAAATTGGAGAAATCAATTTCCAGAACAGCACACAGTTTCCACACTCCACAAGACCAGTGGAAACTTGATAGTTAATGGATTTGTGGAAGGTAAACCAACACAGCTGCCAAAAATCCAACAGTGTCCTGACATAGTTAGCAACTGCCAGCCTAAATTTAGCTCATGTACCATACACACTGTGACTGGAAGCCCAGTCAAAGTGTTACGACAGGTAGACATACATGTACACATGGGTTTCCTTGAGTTTAGCTACACAGTGCTCATTGCAGACATTGTCAATGAAGTGATTCTAGGCATGAAGAGAATGAATGCCTAGGGATTTGTTGTGGACTTAAGACAGAATGTGCTACGCGTTGGCCAAGAAAAAATACAGTTTACCACAGCTGAAATCATAGATCTACCAACCATTTGATGAAAGAAATGACAGTGGCTGAAAAAGGAGTCAATAGGTGTGGAGAAGAGGAACCCTTGGTTTTGGATGCAGAAACAGAAGAAGAACTAGTAGATGAAGGGCTGATTTGTGTGACTGGAAAATCTACTATGGCCATCAAAGAAAGGCTCTTGCTTGTCCCCGATTTAAAAGAAATGCCCCGGAGGAGAAGTCACTGAAGAGGATGTTAGGCAAGAGGTTGGTGATGAGAACCAAACTGACGGGGAAAGGTCTTTCACTGTGAAAAAAGGAATAAATGATGCTGTTCAAGGTTGTTCACCTAGACTGCTTGGCCAAGTATTACTCCATAGATGGTTTGCCAGTTTGGGACAAACAGCCTTAAGGAGGGGGAAGCGTTATGCTGATTAAATAAATAGTACCTTATCATTGAATGTATATGTGATTCTGGGCACATGGAGCATGAGACTGTTCCAGTTGTTTACTCATTACTCTATCAGCATCTCGGCCTGCTAGATCGCTACACTGCAAGGCAGTGGAGGTATAAATACTGAATTTTATAGCAGCCCAGGTTAGATACACTTGGTGATTTTAGAAGTGCGGTCCACAGTGATCGTTGTGATTTATTGAAAAGTGATTATCATGTTAATTAGAGCAAAACTAATAAGGTGATATTTATTGTTGGGCAAATTTAACTTGAAAATGTATCTGGCAAGGTATACGAGTGCCTTGTTGATTTTTAATTGTTTATGATTAATTGAAGTTTATAATTAGCAACTTCATTTGTGTCAGTTATACTGTTTGCACTGAATAATATGATGATCTGGTATGAATGTCGGAACAATACTATTTCACATGGTGAAAACTGTATAGTAGTATTTTGAATTCAATTATAAATGATAATCCTCGTATATTATTTGAAAGGAATAAATTAATTATAAAAATATCAGCTGACTGGACCAGAGCCATAAGATATTGTGTTCTATCTCACAGTTTTTTAACATATTAGAGAGCCCATCTTCCACTTGCTAACAAATTGTAGTCATGGATTTTAAAAATATGTATGGCTTTACAAGTGGAAAATTATATTTTTGCTATACTCACTTGAGAGTAGACAATTTTTGTAGATTCTGTAGGTTTGTATGCTGACTTTCACCACACCTTATGGAACCTGCCTATTTTAGTTGTTAGTTGTACAGAAACATTTCCACCCCAAGATATACCCTCTGGTTTTTTACTTTAGCTTACACGGCCGGTGTCAGTATTTCCAAAATTATTAAATACCAGGCTGTTAGACCGTGGTTGGTTGCTGTGAATTCTTTACATCATTGACAACGTTTTGTATCCCCCCCTCCGGGATCTTCTTCAAGTAGCAAAAAGCGACAGAGCGTACAAATACAGTTAAGGCAGATCTTAGGACAAACCATACCTGACACTTATTTCGGGTAAAAGCAACCAAACAAGAATCAGGTATTGTTTGGCCTAAGATCTGCTGTAACTGTTTTGTATGCTCTGTCGCTTTTTGCGACCTGAAGAAGATCCCCGAGGAAGGATACAAACGTTGCCAATGATGTCAAGAATTCACAGCAACCAACCACAGTCTAACAGCCCAGTATTTAATAATTTTGAAATATACCCTCTGGTGTTAACAAGTTTCCAAAATAATATAAATAAGAAACTAATAATAATAATAAATAAACAGGAACAAAAACAGTGAGAACAAAGTTTTATGTCCAGTTAGCAGATAACATTTATTAAGTGTCGTGTAAATGAATTTTTTTTATTTGACGTTTTGCAAATGAGAAGTGATCAGTGCCAAAGCAAGCCTACAGCCACAGAGAGAGAAACTTTTTCTGCAGAGAGGAGTAGGAATATAACAGAGTCAAAGCTTTGGTCCTCGAAGTGTGTGGTCAGTAACTTGACAATCATAAAAAAAAGAGAAATTCACACTAAAAAGCCTATATTCGAACTAAAAGTTTTAGTTTGGATGGATACAATAATAAATAGATGTTAAATAAGGGATAACAGTTTTGGGCTTTGGAATAGTCAAAGATACAGAGGAACAATCAGTGAAACAAGTATAACTAGTACCAACATAGAATTCAGCCATTAAAAAAATGATACCTTCTAAAAAAATAAAGATCACCTGAGAAATATTTTTAAATATATATGGACATTTTATAATGTGGCACTAAGAATCTACTTGAAGCACTCTCTCTTTCGTTTGCCACCTGACATTAGCATGTACTATCAATCTATAAAAATGCAGATAGCAATTCAAAAAACTACAGGATATATAGAATCTAGGGAAGAATATTGAAAATAAACATACAAGTATTGAAAAACAAAGTAAGTTTAGGTTGGAAGGCCTAGTACAGACAATGTCTTTTGCCAAAAGCATAAAACAAATAACAATGACATATATAACAAAATTCTATACTATAGTAAAATTTGCTTACGACAGGTTATAACTGGATGCTCTCCATTTTTTTCGTCTTGATCATCTGTATATAGCTCCTTTAATTTCTGATGTCATTAAAAATTCCAACCTCTCTTTCCTTCCACCTTTCTCTCTGTGATCATTAGCTCCAGACAGTTTCTATGCACTACATGTCCTAACCAAATTGTTTTTCTCTATCTTATTATTTCAGCAAATTTCTTTCTTCTCCTATTCTTGTCTATACTTTATTGACTCTCACACTATCAATGCATTTCACCTTATTGATTCATCACCACAACCACATTTCGAAGATCTCTAGATACCTTTCCTCTATCATTTTTTCTTTCTTTGCTTATTAAGTTTTATGTGATATATGATACTATGTACTGAGAAATTATGAGAATGCTTGACGTTATGAAACAAAAAATAAATAAATAAAATGGTAAAAAAATTTATATAACGAATCCAAAACAGGGGAGAACAAAAATGATATATAGGAATATCTTATAGCATGCACAAGAGTGAGACAAGATAGCTGTACATAGTCTACATTGTTAAAAATAAAATATTCAGGAAATACGCTGAGGGTTTTTTTTAGGTTATGGTCTCACATATATAAAGTTTATAAATATAATTTTAAAGTTTATATTTTAATTTACAAATTATAAAAAATATATACTTTGGTGAATCTCGAAGAAGTTAATTGAAAATTTATAGAAAACTGTATTATGAAAAATGTAAGTAACAAACTTTTGCAATTTAAACAGGACTGATTTGAGATCTGAGGTGGTACAGACTGAGGGAAGGACATGAGGATATTACCTTATACAGGGTCCGGCAGAGAGACCTGATGGTTTTCTAAGTGAAATTATGACCAGAATAAATGGTTTGTGAACAATATTTTATTTCAGAATTAAAGTACACCTCAAAGCATTTTACGTACACCAGTTACTTTTTGAAAATCACATTCATTAGATGGTGTCCCTTATGTTCAACACACTCTTCGAGCCGTAACGGTAAACCGTACATTACGCGCCGCAGAACTTCCGAAGATTGCCGCCACTTCTGTCCGAATATTCCGCTTCAAATCCACGATTGCCCTTGCAGTGTGAGCAGTTGCCCCGTAGTTGCGTACGGAGCGGTCAGAAATCTGTAGGGCACTTGCGTGTTTTAATGCCGATCGCCGAGGACTCCTACGAATGGCATGACGCACGCGTTCAACATTCTCCGGGGTTCGAACAGTACGCTGTTTCCTTCGTGGTATCTTCTTTAAGGCAGAGGACGTTTCCCGAAAATTCGCCGCCCACAACAGTATGGTATTGCGGCTTGGAACACTGTCGTTTCGATGGATGGCGAATGGCGGCGAAAAGCGCGCTGCGTAACAGTAACTGACTCATTGTTTTTAAAAAACGTTTCCACTACGAACGCACGATGTTGTGCTGACCAACGCTCCATGGCGACTGAAATGCTTTGAGCTGTCGAACACATGAGCGCAAGCTCGATTGGAGCGCTCCATGCTACACTCCACAGAACTACTTCAAAAATATTCAGGTTTCTCTGCCGGACCCTGTATGAAAGTTTATATTCTATGTAGTTTTTAAATGTTCTAGTTAAACTTATTGAATGTTAAAAGGTTAATTTTTTTCTTTTTGAAATCAGACTTTGCCAATTTTGGTTCTTAAAATTATGGCAATAGGTCTGTGTAATGTACTTTTCAGTTCAACAGGCTGAGGCTAAGCAGCCACACAGTATAGGTTTGGTTAGAAAATAGACCTGGTTGTGACTCTGAATCGGTTGTATGTTGCTATTCAATAAATAAATACTTTTCTTTCAATGTAAACACTAGTAGTTACTATTTTGCACTAAAGTTTACGCACACACACCGCTTACTATTAAGATTTAGTATGATTCAAGTCTTATTTAATAGTAAAGACACATTTCAAAGAGCATCATATTTTTTAATCCTTAAAAACTTCTCTTGTATTGTCCTAGAATTATTTTCTATAGCTCATTTTTTATAATTTTGTATGGGCTTTAATCTGATAAACAACATATCATGCTGTAAAGAAAACAATGTTTACATTTTCAAAAAATATATATTTTTTTAATTTTAAAAGAAAATGCATGTTGTTTAACCATTTATTGCTTAGATAATCTGAAATTTTTGAAGTGGGATGACAATAATATCATGAGTTATGATAATAAATCTAAGTGAACGGATTTTTTCAGTCCCATTAGTTGTTATCACTGAGCTTATCTAATTTGACTTGAAACATATGAGAGTCTAATTGTAGAAGGCTTTAAAGAAGTTACAAAATTTTATAATTAAAAGTTATTTTCTAAAAAAATGATTCTGTAGTAATTTTTACTTCCATATTCCTTAAGGAATGGAAGTATGGTGATGGCAAAAAAAATCGTGTTCGAGATTATTGCAGATTCTGATTCTACTACACTCAAAACATGAAAAAAAGTCGTTTTCCAAAAAGTGTCTGTGTGTGTGTCTGTCTGTAGATTTTTTTTCTATGGCAAACGATAACTGCCGCAAATTCAAACAGAATCAAATAATATTTTGCATACAGCCCTGATTTGTAGAGTACTCATGACCTATTGTTTTTGGTGAAGATCGGTTGAGGGAAAGGGGTAGTTTACCTACAACGGTTTTTTTTTATCAAGGGCAATTTTTTTTTTGGCAAACGATAACAGCCGCAAATTCAAACAGAATCAAATAATGTTTCGCATACAGCCCTGAATTGTAGAGTTCTCAAGACCTATTGTTTTTGGTGAAGATCGGTTAAGGGAAAGGGGTAGTTTACCTGTAACGTTTTATGTTTTAACAAGGGTATTTCCTATGGCAAACGATAACAGCCGCAAATTCAAACAGAATCAAAAGATTATTTGCATACAGCCCTAAATTGTAGAGTTCTCAAGACCTATTGTTTTTGGTGAAGATCGGTTAAGGGAAAGGGGTAGTTTACCTACAACGTTTTTTTAACAAGGGTATTTTCTATGGCAAACGATAACAGCAGCAAATTCAAACAGAATCAAATAATTTTCTGCATACAGCCCTGATTTGTAGAGTACTCAAGACCTATTGTTTTTGGTGAAGATCGGTTGAGGGGAAGGGGTAGTTTACCTGCAACGTTTTTTATCAAGCGTATTTTCTATGGCAAACGATAACAGCCGCAAATTCAAACAGAATCAAATAATTTTTTGCATATGTCAGTGAATTGTAGAGGACTCAAGCCCTTTAGATTTTGGTGAAGATCGGTTAAGGGGAAGGGGTAGTTTACCTGGTTGCAACCTTTTACGTTTTAACAAGAGTAAAGTACTTGAAAATTCATTTAAACTTTTTGAAACAATGGTAATTGTTGAAAATAAAATAATTTTGTTGCCAGGTAACAAAAATAAAGTCATTTTGATTATAAAATATAAATATTTACAACAAGAAAAGAATTTTCAGTTTTCAAAATTTAAATATATTTTTATAAAACAATGGGTTCTTCATTGAGGTGGGGACCATGTCACTCACTCCATCTCAAGCCTCTCCCATTTTGCAGAAAAAGAGGACCCTGTCAAGGCTGATACTTTGACGACAGTGACAGGGCTTTCCACCAAATTCAGCAGAGTGACAGGTAGGCCCAACTCTGATTGGCTCCTCAGATTTCCCCAGCGTTAGTAGGTTCTATGAAAATATTTTATTTCAAAAATGATTTTAAACATAAATCTTAGATATGTTTTATAAATCTCATGTTTTATGTTTTAACATGGGTAATTTTTTATATGACGAACCATAACTGCTGTAAATTCAAACAGAATCAAATAATTTTTTACATATGTGCCTGAGCTATAGAGAACTCAACGTCTGTTGATTTTGGTGAAGATCGGTTACGGGGAAAGGGCAGTTTACCTGAAACATTTTTTGTTGTAACATGAGTAAAGTACTTAATTTTGATAAAGTATCCTGATAAGATCTTAATAATCCACTGTAGAAACGTAGATGAAATATCTATAAATGAAGAGGCTAGTTGAACGGGCTGGGGGTAATTTTCTATAAATCAAAATTATAGTTGAAGGGGGAGGGGATAATTTTTTTTTATATGTGTACTACGTTATTGGCAACAAAAAAGTATTTTTTTGTTAAAATTCCTTCCCTGGCTGTTTGGCTGAAAATGATTTTAAATATAAATCTTAGAATATGGAAGTCATGTATGGTTCTCCATACCGATATTTTAAATTCTAGCTGAACCTGTGCAGGAAAACACACATGGACACATAATTTTCTCTTATAGTATTTCTTTGTACACGACATTTTTTGTTTTATTGCTCTGACATACCATCTGGTTTTTAGGCCAGAAAACATGACATAGCAATGTGCAGTTGTCCATGTGTGAATACTGGCTCTGATGAATAAAAGCTGAGATTGTTGAGAGTTTAGTCTTGGGATTTATTTGTAGTAGCTGCAGATGCTATGCAGATAGGGAACAGGGAATTTTAAAATTTGTCTTAAATTTTAAAGGTAAAGTTCCATCTGATGGAGGTTGGTCTAACCAGGGTAGAAAGACTCTTCTATCTTTAGCTGCTCCTGTTACAGCTTCTGAATCGAGAAAGTTTTTGTACATTCTCTTCACAATCAGTTGTCTACAATTCATTAACCCAAAAGTTATGTTTATAACAGGTTTGCAGTGGCACCAACTTTTCACTTTAAAATATGTAGAGTAGGCCACTTAAATTTAAATTTAAAGTGTCCAGGAATTCTAGACAATCGTAACTTCATTTGAGCTTCATCAAACATTATTTTGTTAACACCTGTATATTCTTCACTGTACCTAGCATGAGATATAATGAGACTACTGTATTTATTAGATCACAGCGATCAGTTTTTGGTGCTAATGACACCAAACCAGCTGTGAACAGTGTGACTTTCAGTAAGAGCATTACTGCAATGCCAGTCCATGTGACTGGGGTAACACAACACAACAAATTTTGCAATAACTTATTAAGTATTTCTAAACATGTTTTCCCTGTTCCATCAGGCCCATCAATGAAATAAGCACTCCAATTTTTGCAATCATTTAAATATAGCATTTCCCTGACTTCGTCAATGATTTTTAAGTGATCTACATTACCCGTGCTCAACATTTCTTTAACTTCTGTACTAAGTTTTCTAATTTGTGCGTCTGCTCATGCAAATGATGTACTGGCTGCAAATGTGGCACTCCTGCTATACATATCCATGTGTTTTTAATACAATATTGATCTCTGTCAATACAAGATTGTGTGAATACTTTCATCACTGGCTAATTAAAAAAATCTTCACTTAAATAATACTTGTATGAATTAAAGAGTGATAAAGCATCGGTAGGTTGATAAAATACCCAAATATAGGAAAAAAGCTGCCTTAACTGACAGGCCATATTAATGGTAGTTGCTTCTTCCGGGCATCTGTTCCACTCACTGTCTTCCAAAAGAAGATGACGCCTTCGTGCTGCTGTTCTGAAAGTTTCATTTCATACATAACTCTACTGAAGGTTTTTGATATCTTAATATGCAGCAAAAGTAGTCTGAGACAATATCTCTTTGTACCTTCCAGTGAAACTCCATATATTCTTCCAATTACTTTTCCAAATCCAGTTAGTCTTTTGATCCACTTATTGTTGCCGATGTGTAATGTAAATGGTATTTCTGGATATCCATATGAGCTGCCAGTCAAACCGTTTTTGTTTAATTCAAACCACGATATCAATTTAATACATTTTAGAAAGTCACAGTACACACGGGCTATAATAAGCAAAACAGGTTTATCAGTGGCTATATAAACAGTGAATCAGTCGATCGATAATGTCCACACGAGAAACATAAAATTTCATGTTCGCGTATGTGATTTTCCACTGTCGTAAAAGTGCACTTTTACTGTAACGATTTTGGTGTTTTTAATTTTTTAACGATCTCTAATGAGTGATTAAGATTTCTGAAGATGGCAATTCTTTGCCGAAACGCATCATAAGACAAGAAAAACGAAGTCGCACGACGGATATATGGTAAATATCTATTATATAGATATCAATTTTTTGAGTTGATATTCTGCTACAAGTAAGCCATCTGCAATATTGTTACCTGTGGAAAAACCTATTGACGATATGGTAGATGAATATGAAGCCTATTCACACTTGGGACTGATCATGCATTTTATATAAAAAAATTTGGTACATATAGTGGAGTCTACATATAAGGTTTGATCAAAAAGTTCATGCAGTTTTTGAATTTCCCGTACTAGAAACAACTGATACAATTTTTTTTCTGACGATACATCTGTCTGTAACAATTATCGAAATTTGTAACCATATTGGATGCGTAGTTCAGATTTGAGTAAATTGTGTTTTGATGTATTTGCAGATTTTTTTAATACTTTACAATGCAGAATCAAAGAACATGCATTACATTTTGTGTAAAAAATGAGATAAAGTTCTCTGATGTGGTGAAAATGTTGCATAAGACTTTTGGTGAGTATAGTATGCACGACTGAGCAGTTTATAAATGGTAAAAATGCTTCCAAGATGATCGTGAATCAGTTGAAGACGATGTTAGAGTTCAACAACCGATGAAAAAGTGGAAGAAGTTAAGTGAAAAATCATTGCTAACTGTCAAATCACTATTAGGGAAGTTGCTGAAGAAGTTGGTATTTCATATGGATCATGGGAAGCTATTTTCTCTGATGTTTTGGGCATGACACTAGTGGCAGAGAGGTTTGTTCCAAAATTATTGAATTTTTAGCAAAATTTGCATCAGAAAGAAATCTCTGAACAAATGATAAATGAAGTCGCTAATGACCCAACATTGCTCCAAAGCGTTATAACAGGTGAAAAATCATCGGTATATGGCTATGACATCGTAACCAAGACGCAGGCATCTCAATGAAAGCTTCCAAGTGCGCCAAGACCGAAAAAAGCACGCCAAGTTCAATCAAATGTTAAAAGTTCTTCTAACTGTTTTATTTTATAATCGTGGCATTGTGTTCCATGAATTTTTACCACTAGGTGCTATGGTCAACAAAGAGTACTAATTCGGCATTTTATGTCACTTGCGTGAAGATATTAGTAGAAAACCACCCAATTTATGAAAATTGCAGCACGATAATGCACCAGCTCACTCGTCACTGCTTGTGCAAGAATGTTTGGCCAAAAATAAGACCGTGATGATACCACAACCACTGTATTCACCAGATATGCCCACCCGTGACTTTTTCCTCTTTCCAAGAATGAAAAAAACCATGAAAGGACAATGTTTTGCAAGTGCTGAAAAAATAAAACAAAAATCACTGATCAAGCTCAAGGCCAGAAAGTGCATCGGCTAAACACGAGTGGTAACTTTCAACTTTCAACCTGCACTGCTGTCGTTTAATAAATTTTAATCCATCACATTCATTTTGGCAATAATAATTTATAACAACTGCTGGGTAAGTTTTCTTCCATTTCAAACAGGATTAAAATTTCCACGTAACCAAATACCTCTAGCAGCTACTTTCTAACAGACGTACTCTCTCATTGTTAGACTGGTCCAAGATGAAGTTCTCAGTTCACCATTGTGTTGCATTTTTATGTGCCAGCCTCTTCCTCCATGCAGCCAAATAATACCATAGGTCAGTGGGTAGACATACACAGTGTCATAGTCAATGCGTTGAATGTCTCAGGTTTGTAGGCACACTGCTACTGATCTTCCTGATGGAGGCAGCAATGTTTCTTCCTAAAGTTTCGAATATTGTAGCAATTTCAGAAATGACTGGTTCACTGATCTAATTTGACTAGTTCTTCTATCATCATTTGGTTCAAGATGGAACCTCATACAGAAATTGAGAAGAGGTATGCGAATTTCTGTTCATGCAACTGTTTCTTCATCTTTTACCAGTTGTTAGCAGCTCTGAGCATACGGACTTACAGCAGTCATAATACTTATAATGTTTTATAATAACTCATTCTTTACAGCTTTATTTCCAGGTCTTTGTATTTGAATAACGTTAGCATTTTTGAGGTCTAAAATATACAACAGACCATATGAAGCATTCTGATCACGTACTGAGAAAGCTGAGCTAATATAATGATACATATCACCATGGATACTAAAACAAAGGTCATGGGCTAGCAGTAACTTAATGTTAGCACCAAATGACACAAATGCTACAGCCCTATTATACTGTCTAATATTTTCACAGAAGTTACTAGATAAATATATCACTATGAACAAACACTTGTTTAACCATGTTGGGTATTTTAGTATCCTGTAATCGTACTTTGCTGTTCTGACAACATAAAGTAATACAGTCATGTACTTTTTCACATTTGAAGTACAATGTAATGCATTCATTATAAAATTATTCTGTAATATATTGAGTGCATTATGCAACCCGATGCGGAATCTGACAGAATTTTGGCTTCACACATTCAAATATGGTGTTTGACGTTGCAATTCCATTCCACTTCAAGGTGTGCCTCATCTCCTGCCTCTTGGTCTTCCCTGTGATGGACATTATCCATGGAAAAAATGTTAGGCACAACAGAAATTGCCTTAATAATTCTTAATAAGTCTACATAAAATAGGGAGTATAATTGTATACGTATATATCAGGTCACCGAAAAAACTGTTTAAATTTATGTAATTGCCTATTTCATTATTATCCTTCTCAATTTAAGTAATAACTGGAAAATAACTCTTTTTGACCAACCCAGTAAAAAAAGGTGAACTGTAATGATTAAAAAAATGTGGTACATGGAAAAAGTTACATTTTTTATAAACTTCAAAAAACTTAATTCTCAAAAATGGGATTAAGTGCGTTTTCACGCATTATGTAACGTAACAGAGTTGAGATCCCCAAGTTACATAAAAAACCATGTAAATATGATTTAAAACAATGCCCAAAGCCTGTTATGATTAAATACAAGAGGGCCCATCTCACCTGAAGAATGCATTAGAGGTACCTAGTAAGGTTACTAAGTAATTAAAACATCAAAAGTGTACCTAAATCTAAAATATGTAATGAGTAGTACGAGATGTAAAACATAAACATTGTGTCTAATGGGAGGAGTTTAATGTGTAGGAATTAAGTATAAAATACTATTCAAATTAATATTTAATGTGTTATAACATGTACTTGGTGTTGTACTGTAGCATGATATAGTGTTTACAGGATATTTATTTTATGTTTTGTGGATAGTAAGAGTGGAGCTGTTGCTTTAAAGAAGTACTTAGTCAGTGGTACTCCTTTTATTTATGTTAAAATTGTATTTAAATAATTAAGTATAAGTACATGTATTAGGTATGATATTATGTTAAATGTATTTACTTTAATGGATTAATGAAGATGTGTAAAATAATGTTTGTAAACTTGGCCAGGAAGGCAATAAGTGTTAATAAGTTGGCAAAGTAGTTCTTATAGTTATGTTAAAAAATAATGAAGGGTTCAATGATGAACTAAATAATATAATGAATTGAAACCAGGAAATTAAAATTGATGTAAGTGGCCATAAGCCAGTGACTATTTGTACAGTAGGTCAGGTAAAGAAAAATTAAGTTAAAAACGAAACAATATTATAACAGGTGTAATAAAACCAGTAGGCCTAAATTCGATATTTGTAAGAGGAAATTAATACCTTTTTAAGAAGTCCAGTCAGATGAAATTATAGTAAAATGTCTATGGTTTAATAAGGTAGATTAAGTGAGAGTTTTATGTAATTTGGTATAATTCCAAGCATGGAGTATTTTATTAAAAAAGAGTAGTAATATTTTCTAATTCTGGCTCTAGGATATCAAATATTATCTAATGACAGAAAGTAATGGTTGTTAGGGTAACTAAAATGTAAAAAATCTTGTTGATTTTCATTATTCGATTGTTAGATGTGAATGGGTTAAGTTAAATTAATACTAATCCAGAAAAGAATTTATAAAAAACCTATATTATTCGATTGTTATATGCTACTGAGAACAGTTCAGTAGACAATTTTAAACGAAAAAATAAATTAAAATAAAATGAATTAACCTTAATAAATTTAAAGTATCAAAACCAATTCATTCAAACCAAACTGATGAATAATTACTGAACTAGATTTTGAGAAATATACTCATACACCTCCAAAAGGTAGCGGAATTACTATTTCCTTCTTCAAATTAATTCCATTGGAATTAATGATGAACCCGATTTCCCATTGAACCAGGATACTTATTGAATGAACAAGAAGTCTGAATTAATGAAATTATAAACCAAATATACACAAGAACCTTTGGTACGGGAGACATAAACCTCACTTCCAAGAGGAAAGAAATTATAATACTACACCAATTCCACTGGGACCGACAACCACGAGGATCGTGAAGAAGAACGAAGAATAGAAGAATTCCTGTTGCACTCCGGGACATCACCTTTCCATCTTTATTAATAATCTGGACACATTTTCTGGACAAAAGAAACCTCCTCAGTAAGTCTTCAAGCGTTTGTAAACAGACACGGCTATCTTGAGAATCGCATTGTACGGTAACACCAGCTTATATTTAATTTTATACATTAAGAATTAATAACAATTTGTAATACTTAGTAACCTTAATTTTGCATTATCTGGCCTTACTAATCATTAAAAGAATCACACGTACCCTGGGATAAGAGATAAACAAAATTATATTTAAATTGTATTATACAGGACTAGTCCATTAACAAATCGATTCAGCATTGTACGATCGATATAACGATCACATAACTGAAGAACACTGTTGGAAATTAAAAAGTAATACAAATAAAGAATCCTTCTTGTATGTAATGATGTTTTGTATTATTGTATAATAGGTATTGTATTTTGATGGGGGAGTAATTTACAGGTAAAGAAGGTGATTAACTATCAGGTGAAACAAACTAACCTATAAGGGTGAGTCAATTACGAATAGCAGTGCTTGCTGTAGACAGCTGGTGGAACGTGAGATCGCCGAACTAACGTATTTCCTTCGCAACTTTTGAATTAATTTAAATAATACGGACTGAATAGGGTTGGAGAGAATTATCGAATTATTAACTAAAATACATGTAATATAGAGGTATCATCTGGTAAACATTCAGTAATTGATTAACACAGGGCTATATTCTACATACAAGTTGCAGCAACGATATAATAAATAAAATTTTTATTAATATTGAGTTACAGGAGGTCACCTCTACGATAACATAATAAACATTTTCCTTAAACAGATCGAATTAGTTAATTTAATTTTTTTAAATTAACTACAACGGTAATTAAATAAGAAATACAACCAATATAATATATTGATATTAAATTGAAGCATCCAAGGTGGGACTTAACGTTAATACACGGGTGTCACACATATATTCAAATATAACGTAATCTTTTAGATTACAAATTGGTGCATACCAACGTGGAGCTTGATTAAACCCCAGTAAACATTATATTTAGATTACAAATTGGCGCATACCAATGTGGAGTTTGATTAAACCCCAGTAAACTTTATATTTAGATTACAGCGCGTGCACAAATTCATGGGGGAAACAATTAGTTAATTTTATTGACATTGAAGATGGTCAGGTTAAATTTTATTGTTTTTTTGGCTGTTTTGACATGGAATGACCCTAGTATATGATAGGAGAGTAAACACAAAGCATATATGGTACTAATTTAATAGTATTATTTCAGCGCTTCAAATCTGATATTTATTGGCAACATAAAGCAATATATCACAAAATATTCACTATGCAAGATAGGTTAAATGAAAAAGGAACAAACAAAAGAATGGGAATAGTATTGCTACATAGGTATAATAGTTTATACATTTAAGCCTACAGCTAGATTATTCTGTTACTGATATTTGCGTTTTATACATAAATAACATAAGAAAATAAAAGATATTAACTTACGGCGCATGGTTTTTCTTAAACTCAACAGATTTTAAGCACCATCCGCGGAGGCCATCATTGCAGCCTGCTAGCAATGTGTGTGTTGTTGAACAGAAAGACAAAGAAAATATTTCACTTTCAGCACTGAAATGTTGTAAAATATTAAACTCTGCAGTATAATTTGGAGGTTCTGGTGATCCTATGTCACATACACGAATGTCACCATCACTTGTACCACCTGCAACGAAAACAGTTGCAACACTGTACACTACACTTTTTAGATATACTTAACACACCAAAAATATAAAGGATTAAACATTTTTAATATTAGTCCAACTACATAAAAGTTACAAGTACTTGGTCTAAAACACATACACACTGTCAACGAAGAACAATCATCACACTGAAATGTTTGTAATTAAAATGAACAGTTGTCATGAGATTTTTGCTCTTCAGCATACTGACTGTTCTGCCATGGTTCCCCTCCTTTAAATAATTTTCTAAAAAAAAAAAAAACTATATTTGCTGGGTTGTGACTGATTTGGCAAGTCAATAATCAATGCAGTGCAGTGTTTTATTTAACTTTGTATAAGTGTCTAGTGATTAAAGACAACACTACTGTATATAAAATGTTTTCTTCCCATCATACTAGCTTGCGCGCGCGCATACACACACACGCTCATATTATTTTTCAAGAATACATTACTTCTGCGAGTATATTTTAATTTTAATCAGTATGTATAAAAATCTATCATCAAATCAGCTGACGACATAAACAAACATTTTAAAAATCAAAAATTTATTTTAAAATAAAAATTGTTTGTTAATTTATATTATAATTGAAACAAAATTGATAATTCATTAATTCACATTGAAACCTCTGACGATTCTTCAGATTTTTCTGTGACACGTATGTCAGGTTTTTTTGTACCTGATTAAGAATAATCAGGTTGCAGAAGTAATATATTCTTGAAGAGTTCTGCGAGAGTGCACGAAATGAAAACAATAAGAGTTGGTTGAAAAGAAAATATGTATATTTTGTAATATTCAAGTCCTTTACCATTAGATTTATAATGGTTTGTTTGTTTTTCTGCATTACTTGTTATCAATATTATTATCAGTTTTCATAAAGGTCTTCAAAGGCACTCAGGAATTCGAAGTTATGATCTATTCTCTGCAACCACTCCAAGTTATTCCTTTGTGCTCATAACACACTGAACTATCGTTTTGATACTCTTTCTTGTAACTACATACTTTTGCTTTTTTCCACATGTTCAGCTCCATCAACAATTTTCTTTCACTTCTCCACTGCTAACTTTCTGTTTTAAAGACGATAATAAGTTTTCACATAGCTGGATAGTAGAAGGACATGAGTATAGTAAACTGGCAATGCCAGTCATTCAGATTAATTATGTTTTCAGCAAATCATCTTTCCACCCAAACAATTATAGTGCTAGTTACAGTGATATTATCATCTCTTTAATTTAGTGTTTAATTTTTTATTCATATAATTTAGCTAATCCGTTACTCATTTCCTGAATAATTTATTACGAATTTTGTGTAAAGGTTTTACATCCATTTTAACTGATATTTGGTTTCTTATATTACTTACCTTTTGTAATTTCTAAAAAGAGTTATAACCTAAATCTGCAGCATTATAATAAAATGCTGTATTATCTTACAATTATACTATAATATACTGCTACATACTGTAATACACAATTTTATAAAATTCTTCATTATTGTCGTCTAAGGTCAATTAACATTCCGCCCTCATTATGTCAATAATCTCATTTCTATTTTTGAGTTACAAGGTACACCTTCTTCATAGTTGTCCATGAAGTTACAAAGTAATCCGTATCTTATAGTTGAATGTAAACAAAATATAGTTTAGGAATAAATAAATAAATAAGCCCTGTAAGATAAATAAATTAAATATTCTGACTGGTATTTCACTCAGTTATACTGAAATGCCTTTATTTCTGATTGTCGTGTGGCTTCTAAACCTCACACCATTTTAAAATTACATTTAAGTTAGTGACTACACTATCTTGAAACTTACACTTAAACTGTCATCTAAATACCTAAACTAGAAAAGGATGGAACGATGACAACTAAAACTAAAATGAACAGAAATTTTTTAGTCACAACAAAGAACATAAACATAGTGTTTCCTCCAAAGCCAATGCCTTTTAACCAGAAGCAAGAGGACATAACATTACCATATCAGAAACAATAATACTTTTGGACTAATTTAGTAATTCATCATGATGACTAATGACTGCTCAAGTACACTGATGTTGTGGTTCACTTCGATAAAATGTGTTGTGTTAAGTTATATTTCACTTTCGTCTGTTAGGTCGATAATTGCGCTGTTTGTTTCGTGATGTGGAATTAATGTTTAAATCGTTTAAATTGTGTATTCACTTGTGTTCTGTTCTAGTTTAAGTTAATTTACTGTTTGTAGGTGTTCGTTTCACTGAATTTACTGTTTAAATGTAATTTTACAAAACTCGCGTTTTTCGCATCAGACTAGGCTTATCGAATATATGCCATTGATGTCTTCACTATAGGTTAATAATTGCTTAAGAGCTCATATCAAGTGTACTTCACAACGTCTAATAATGAACTAACTCACTTCCTTCGTCTTCTCCTAAAGTCTTAGCCAATTTAATATTAGCAATCCATTGTTTCAAAATTATTTTACATCCTGTACATGTGAAATTTTTACATTATACTACTGAATGTATTTTTGTTATTATTTACATTTATTAATTACTAAACACATAATCTTCTTCAGTTCATTCTGCTTGATTTGATACCAAACAAGATAGTTTTACTAAGTTTTTTATCTAAAATGCTATATTTACTTCATTTTGAAAATTGTAAGTCTTAAATGTTACTTCCTGTTCTTCTCAAAATGTTTGCCATTTTACATGTTATATTAATGATTGTATTAAATCTCAGATTGACATAAAAGGTTTATCTTTCCTTAATTTCTTGTAATTTGATTAATTGGTTATCTTTTTAAATATTATACATTAATATGTGACTCCCCCCTTAGAATTTTCAGTTTTTACATTTACATTTTTAACAATAATTCTTGCTATCTTTTTACAAAATCTTTCTTACTTATAGTTCCAGTTACATGACTCTATGACTGATTTACCTTATATAAATTCCATCAGTTTAATTGTTTTTCTGTACTTAATTCATCAATTTTGATGCTGTTTAGTTTTACCATTTGGCCTAGATTTTTAACAGTTTTTACATACAAAGTTTTTAAATAATACATTTTGTTTATACCCTCTCTGACTTTCTATTCTAATATAATATTGATTAACATTTCCTTATTTTAACAAAAGAACATTTAGTATATAATTTATACTATTAATTCATAACACATGATTGAAATTAACAATGGTCTTTCAAACTCAGACATTTTAATCTGGATTAACTATTTTTAAAACATAATAAACATTTTCATAATAAAAGTTTTATACTAAAAGGATTGTACTCTCAGACATTTTATCCTTGAGCTATTTAAACGTATTCTAAATAAACAAAACATATCTGTCCTTCCTTCATCTACACAATTTTTTTACACCTAGTTTTATTTTCAGTTTTTGCTGTTTTTTGTTTGATTTTTGTGGTAATGATTCTTGATCACTTCACTTTTTATATGGCCTGCTCTTGTTTTATTTACTGTCATTCTAATGAATGTTGTATATAAAGGGTGGCAGTTATTATTTAGAAACACTTGTATTATCTGTCATGATAATACTCTATTTAAGATTATTCATTGACATAATATAAACACTTTAAAGTGTATTATTTCATAATTTACTCAGTTTATGAACTTCAATATTGACACATCAGGTTTATTTAATATATCACAAAAACTTGCACTGATCCCCTTTTTATTCTTTGATTTTATTTCTAATTAGTTTTGTATTCTTTTTAAAATCAAGAAATCTACTTATAGAGGATAATGAAGGTTTGTTTTTTGCATTATATAATTAATTCACATTAGTTCACTTTCAATTCTACTTTATACACTTTTGGCTTACATTGATTTTACATGGTTTCTAAATTTGGGATTTTGTTATACTTTCATTTGTTATTATTTTTATTACATTCTTTTGGGGTTTTGTTTTGGGTTTCTTATAAGAGCACTCCTTCTTCTTGTGGGTGTTGTCTTGTTCTGGTTTCTTCTTCAATTTCTCCTATTCCCCTTGTTCCTTAGAAAAGTATTTCCTTTTCTTATTGTGGATGTTGTTTTGTTTGGGTTTCTTCCTTACTTACTCCTATCCTACCTGGGTATTACTTTACATTATTTTTAGTTTTGAAATTTATTTTGATTACTCATCACTCATTGTGTGAAGTTATTAATTAAATCACAAAACTATTTATCTCCCACTTACCTTGTTTCTGCCCAGGGTTACGTCACACAAATGGTGCAATGCAAGTATGATTGTAAGGTTATTTGAATAACATACGCAACTCGCATTTATGAAGAGAAACAATTAAAATTTTATTTCATTCTTTAAACTTTTAACCTTTTATTTACTTCTTTTTAAATTTTACTCAAAGTTTATTTTGTTGAGAAATCATTTCTGCTGACTTAAACTTCTTTATCTTAACATCATTTACTATTAATTTATTTTTTTTAATTTAAAACATAAACACTACCTTGAATCATTTTACACAAAAATATATATTGATTAATACATGAATCTAACTAGCTTATTTTTACTATAGACGTCCCAGTTTGCTGCACACACAACTCTCATTCATATCAATTTACCCCCCCCCCATTTATTTATTTTAGAGATCTCATTAAAATAATTTTGATTTTTATACTGTTACTTGTTTCGGTGGCCTCTTCCCCGACCGCGTGGCGCGTCCCACACCAAGTCCTCTTTGCAGTGTCTAAAAAGTTTATGATTTCATATTTGCTTCTTCTTCGTTAACCACTGCACTCACTATTTACTTTGCGACATCGTTCCACTACTGATAACTTTTTTTAATTAATATTTAAAAATTTATTGAGGGGCCACTTTGGGTAGTTCGCCTGGCCAGACGAAACGTTGATGAGAACTACCACGAGAGTTAACAAAAAACCCACTTCTAAACTTTTGAACAAGACGGATATCAATGCCTCCTTGGGTGAAAACGATCGTCAAGGTATAGATAACCTGTGTTATTCATATATGTCAGGCGTCGACGAAATTATACTGCCTCTCTTCACGTCACGCAAATGGGCGGGATCTCGTCAAGACATCCGTCGTCTCCCGACAGCATTGTAAACTGATTTTACAGAGAAGCCATTTTGGTCTCAGCGTCGTTTGTGCGTTTGCGTGCATCACACAGCACTGAAGTTCTTAGAATTGTATTGCGTTCTCTGGTCACACCTCGCATTCCATTGTCCTTTGTTTGAACAACACTGTTTTATGTAGCGGACTGGTTACCGTATTCATACATGTGAGCGGCACTTGAAAATTAACTGAATTTAATAAAATGAAATACCCCATTTTGTCCCATTACAATTGTAATATTGGTTTTAATGAAACTCTTTCTTTAATCTATGATTGTGCTTCACGGTGGTTCTTAATTAATTTTTTAATGTTGCTTTTGGATTTAAAATGTTTTTATTTTATTTTATGATCATTCTCTCCATTCAGATCTATGGGCATTATCTGTCATGCTACATATTGCTCTCCTCCAGAAGTGATTATTTCAGACTTGATTATGGATGAAATAATTGCTTATGATAACTTTTTATTTATTATTCTTCGTCTTCCTCCCCATTTCTATATTGGCTTCTTCATACTTGAGCTTAATAAACTTTATAGTATCTTATTTGACTTTGATTCTTCTTGGATAGTTAGTGTTTTCTGAGATTTATTATTATTATTATTATATTCTTTCTTTTCTTAACTTCGTGTTTTATCCCTGGGATATTAATTCCCTAACATGTGAGCTGGGGCAGTCCAGAGAGACACTGTTGGCAACTTACTCTGCTGGCCATACTACACTTCTAATTGATCAGAGGGAATTCATCTCTGCTCAAAAACATAATGCTGATGGAATTATCTACAGACAGTCATCAAATAAAAATTACATATAGAATAGTCTCATTTTCGACTAATAAAAATATCTTTGGATACTTCACTTCGTTGTTTCTCAGATTATCTCACATTTTCTATCTCATTTATTCTTCTTAGTATTTATTATTCTCATTACATATTCTTCTAACTTTTTAGCTTGGTTGATATATTCATTTTTATCATGGTTGGAAACTTTGTTAATATGTTTGTTACTAGTTATGGTGTAACTTTTTCCTTCTTCATCTGAATTCTCATTATATCTTCTTCTGGTTATTGATTTTGATAGCATATTTTTATATTTTACATTTTTTTTTCTTTAGTTCTTATTAATTATTTGAATGGTATTATTTTATGTCAGTTCGTTTTTTCAATTGGTTTCTTTATAATTGACATCCAAGTTGTTATTATGATCATATTATATAAACATATTTTTCTTTCTTTTCTCTTTCTCAGAAAGTTATTAATCCGCTTTTGTATTCATTAAAATTAATTCATTAATATTATATTTTTCCATGTGGTCCTTATTTCTTTAATGTTTTATTATTTTCTTGTCAAAACCATTTTATTCATATGTTTGGTATGAGTTGTTGTTCTTTGTTTTTTCAGAACTGAGTAATATCATAATCATCCTTCTTGATTATCTGTTTCCATAATCGTTTCATAAATAGTTAGTCATAGGTAGTTCTTATTATATTATTATTTTTTTCTTTTTTAGATTTTGATAATTTTATTAATAACGAATTCTTCTCTTTTAATAATTCCAAATTATTTTCTTTTAAATTATTTGTGTAAGTTGGTCTTACTTATTTTTAAATTTTGATAGCTGTATTATAGTCACAAATTCTTCTTCTTAGTTCACAGTATTTTCTTTCAAATTAGTGGTAAGTTGATCTTACTATTTTTTAAATTTTGGCAATTATACAAAATTCAAATTCTTCTTTTCAATTAGTCACATTATTTTCTTCAAATCATTTATAAGTTGATCTTATTTATATTTTTTAGAATTTTGATAATTTTATTATAATAACGAATTCTTCTCTTTTAATAATTCCATAGTATTTTCTTTCAAATTACTAGTAAGTTGATCTTACTATTTTTTTTTAAATTTTGGCAATATACAAAATTCAAATTCTATTCTTTTTATTTCCAAATTGTTTTCTTTTAAATTATTTTCGTAAGTTGATCTTACTAATATTTTTGGATTTTGATGATTTTATTATAATAACGAATTCTTCTCTTTTAATAATTCCAAATTATTTTCTTTCAAATTTATTTATAAGTGGATCTTATTTTTTAGAATTTTGATGGTTTTATACAAAATTCATATTCTTTTTCTTATCTGATTCAAAATTAAATTCCATAAATAATTAGTTGTAAGTTGATCTTACTATCTTTTAAATTTGGACGATTTATTACAAAATTCATATTCTTCTTTTTATACTTCAAATCGTTTCCTTTTAAATTACTTGTAAGTTGATCTTATTTATATTTCAGAATTTTGATGATTTATTCAAAATTCATATTCTTTTTTTATCTCATTCAAAATTAAATTCCTTGTAAATAATTTGCATAAGTTGACCTTACTTATTTTTAAATTTTGATGATTTTATTATACAAAATTCATTCTTCGTAATATTTTTTTATGGAGGCTTGGTTGTATACTCCTTTGACTTTTCCGGAAACTATTTCTTTCAGTTCATATGTGTTGTTGTTATTATTTTTGGCAACGAGATATGGTCCAGTATAGAGTAATAATAGTTTCTTCGTTATCCCTTCTAGGGTGCTGGGTAGTTCTCGGTTTTTTAATAGTACTTTTTCTCCCTCTTTATACGTTATTACTCGTCCAATCGCCTTTTGATATTTGGTTTGCCGTTTCTCTTGGTCTTCAGCCACCTTGTTATAAAATTTCACCTTGTCAAACTTACGACCATCATTCGTCGGGAACTCTATTATCTCTTCAATCTCTCGGGGGGTTGGTTTCTCATACATGGCGGAGTAAGGGGTAATTCCTATAGCTGGATGGTGAGCAAAATTTAAGAACTTCTCCGTGGCTGATAAGTACTCTTGCCACTTTTTCTGTTGGTGGTAACAGTATGTTCGCAAGATTCTCCCCACTTCTCGCAATACCCTCTCTGCCAGATTACTACTTGGGCGGTAGACAAGTACGTCTTGTATGTTTTAATCCCAAGTGATAATAATGTGTCCCGCCATCTTTTCCCTTTAAACTGTGTACCATGGTCAGTGATGATTGAAGTTGGTTTCCTATTTCTGGCACATATAATTCCGTTATTACTCCAAGAACTTTTACTGTGGTTGCCCGATTAACCGGGTATAGCTTTACGTACTTTGTAAAATGGTCCATAATTATGATGAGGTATTTGTATCTGTGTCGACCGCCACTATGGGGAAATGGTCCGCAGATGTCTAAAAACACTTTCTCCAGTTTCGCTTTAGATGTTATGGGTATCATTATACCTTCCTTCTTCTCGTTATTAACTTTAACGCACTGGCAAATATTACAGGATTTTAGGCAATTTCTCACCTTTCGGTTTATGTTTTTAATTTGTCAATTCTCCTCTAAAGCCTGTATCACTTTCAGTGCTCCCATATGGCCATACCTTATATGGTAATCGATTATGATTTCTTTTTCAATGTGGTTCGGAATAATCACTTTCCATGTTTCTTTATTTAAGGCTGTTTTAACAAATAATATACCTTTGTTAATATGGTAATATTTAGAAACTGTGTCATCGTCTGCTTCTAATCAAGTAATAATATTTTTTAGCTTATGGTCAGATTGTTGGTGGATGCGGATGTTTACCAATACAGCCTCTAAATCAGATCTTGTTTTAATAAGGTTGTAGATTTTGACTAAGCTCTCTTTCTCTCCCTCAAAGGTTTGATCTTCTAAATTAATGCGTGACAACACATCGGCTACAACATTCTTTTTCCCCGGGATGTACTCCCATTGTAGGTTGTACTCTTGCAGGGCGAGTACCCATCTAGCCAGTCGGCCGTGACTCAACTTGCACCTACGTAGAAATGAGATGGATTTATGATCAGTGCGGATGGTAACTGGATACCCTAGAATATATGTCCAGAATTTGCTACATGCGAATACTACACTAAGCAATTCTTTCTCGGTCACATTGTAGTTCTTCTCGCATTGATTCAGGGTACGACTAGCGAAGCTAATCACCAGATGGTGACCCTCCTCATCTTCCTGATATAAAGTTGTTCCTAAGCTGATGTTGCTAGCATGACAATTCAAAAAGAAGGGTTTCTTAAAATCCGGGTGACGAAGTATAACAATCTGTAAGAACTTATCTTTGATGAGTTGGGAAGTAATATCCTGTTCTTCTCCCCAGGTCCATTTGTTCTTTGCCGACAACTGCGGTTGAAACTTGGCTGTCAGCTCGGAATATTGGTGCTGAAACTTTCTGTAGTAGTTACAGAGTCCGAGGAAAGATTGTAACTGTTTCCTGTTCTTCGGTTTTGGGAACTTCTGAATCGCCTCCACTTTTTCTGATGATGGGGTTATACCTTGATCATCTAGGTTAAAACCTAAGAACTGTACTTCTCGAGCAATGAATTTGGATTTCTCCAATTTAAGAGTTATATTATTCTTTGCTAACTTCTCGAGTACATGTTCTACTCTGTAGCAGTGTTCCTCCCAGGTTTCTGAGGTAATCAGCAGATCGTCTACATATACTGTGGTAAATTGGAGTGCTTCCTGTCCTAATATCTGGTCCATACAGGCCACAAAGATGGATACTGAATTCACAAGTCCGAAGGGCAATCTCTTGAACTGGTAATTGCGCCCTTCGAATATGAACGCCACATACTGACGACTCTGTGGGTGCAACTCCACTTGCCAGTAACCATACAGTGTCCCATGTACTAATAAACTTGGTACCGTGAAATCGTTTCAAGATCTCCTCTATCTCACCGGGTGATGTTCGGTCGTTTTATTTATTTCGCACGCATCCAAACAAAGCCGGACTTGTCCGTTTTTCTTGGGAACAGCTATGATTGGACTAGTGAATGGAGATTGACTAATCTCAATTATGTCACTGCTGATCATCTTATTAATTTCCGCTCTCACGGCCTCTTTCTGTGAATGCGCGATGGGATATGACCTCCGGTTAAATTCCACGTTTTCCTTAAATTCAAGTTTACACTGATAATTCTTTACCTTACCGGGTTCATCGGAAAATACTGATCTATATTTTTCATATACACTTATCAGATGATTTGCTTGGTGTATGGGTATTTTCTCGTTGGTGGTTCTGCACTGGAAGTCCCGTATTTCCTGTATCTTAACTGACCATAAATCCTCTTCCACGTTATTATATATTATCTGTTTATTCAGGGAGCTCTTCTCTACAAAGTTTATTTTCTGAATTTGTTGGTGTATATTACTGGGAAGTATATTCTCGCCTCCTACTAAATCTGCTGTCCACGTTATTCCGTCTGAAAACAGTGATACCTTTTCTTGGTTCAGATCTATAATAGCGGAGTTCCTCCTCAATACATCGCAACCTACCAATATATTAAATGGCAGTCCGGTGGCGATTAAAAATACCATATTTAAAGCTATACCACGAGTAGTGAGGTAGGGGGGATACTAGGCCTTCATGACGTCATGAGGTCCCAGTACCTCCCCTACATCTGGGGGGGATTCAAGGCCGTCTATCTCTGACGTCACTGGCCCAGGTTGATTTGTGTAGCTACGGCCGCCGTCCGCGGTTCGCCGTTGACGTCGTCATCGTCGCTGGGCGGCGGCCTGGTCGCCGTCCGGCAGCAGCCTGGTCACCGCCAGGCCGCCGCGCCTGGACGTTGTCGTAGATTGGTGATAAATTCGAATGTGTGTGTCTGTGGTAAGTATATATTGTGTTCGTCAAGTTCCGCGAAACTCTCGATGACTTGGTCCCTCAGTACATAATTGAAAATGAATTCACTTGTAAAAAATTGAATATCGCACATTCATGCTCAGAAGATAAGTATTACCATATATAATATTCTGATTGATATGTAATTTTCTATAGGTAAATTTGATTATTGTTGGTTATGTATAATGAGAACGTATGTGTTGGTGGTAAATATATTTCAATTTTGACGGTGAGGCTGTGTAACTTGAATTGACGGGCAATGAAGTGATTGATTGTGTATGATTGGTGGGGGTTAAATTTAATGTTGGCGGCGAAGAGGCTGAGTGAATTGTATTGACAGGTCTTGTTGCCAATTTGTACATAATGCCTCGTATGCTGTGGAAAGTGTGTATATACCACATAATTTTACATAATATGCAGTATGTCGCGGAAGGCAAGTAACAAATATAAGTTCGTGCACTCGCTCGTGTATGCAGCGCGTAATTGAAAACCACTTCACCCAACTGGAGAACTGTACTGGCATCGGTCACGTTGTCGACTCATGCATGTGTTATAGTGTATGGGTTTAGATATTTACACTACTGCCGTTCGGATTTACTACTGCGGTGCAAAATTGAATATCATTTCACTTGTAAAAATTGATTATCGTGCATTTGTGCAATTGTTCTGATTGTCATTTCACTTATGAAACATGCATGATGGAAGGAAAAAAGGACAGTTGAAAATAAACAACTAAGCAAAGCAAAATTTACATATATTGTAATCAAACACACATAAAAATATACAATAAACTACACACACACACACACACACACACACACACACACACACACACACACACACACACACACACACACACACACACACACACACACAATATATGTAATCGTACGCGACAAATGAAGATGTCCATTCGGTCCTACTGTACAATTTCTACTATGTAAGCTCTATCCTTTTCTCCACGATAAATTAGTTGCAGCGAACACGGTACTAAATTTTTTAATTCCTCATCTTCGAAAACGCCTGCGTATCTCTTTGGTAGATATACACGATATTTTAGTTTAGGGTCTCTGTAATCTTGGAGAGTGACGAGTACAGCTTTCCCGTACTTTGCGTCTATATTCTGCATTTCTTCTATCGGATATTTTACACCGATTATCAATTCCTTTATTTTTTTATACTCGATTGCGCTAATAGTTGCAAACGTTTCAGTGATTGACGCCATTTTAAAATAAAGAATTTCTGGCACGTCTCTCAACGAATGAACGAATAACGCTCGTGCACAGCGAATATATAGGGAGGTAGTTGTGGAGGTGGAAACCGGAGAGGGGGGAAACCACTCAACGCACAGTAAGCGTTTATTTTTAACCGTGTGAACAGGTCACGAGCTGATTTCTCACGGATCGATGGGTAGGTGGGGAAGAGGGGAGTCGGTTATTTTTTTATACGTCTAGACAGCACTCGTGCTTGTTCGAACATGTCGTCGACGCTAATTTATTTTTAGACAGGTGATGTATTTAACTGTGTGAACAGGATATGACTTGATTTCTCACGGTTCGATGGGTAGGTGAGGAAGAGGGGTGTCGGTTATTTTTATACGACTAGACAGCACATGTGCTTGTTTGAACATGTCGTCGACGGTAATTTATTTTTAGGCAGATGATGTAATCGATAGAAAGGCGACGACTGTTATTTTTTTACGTAAGCGCTAAACAATAATGTTAGTAATTTATCAGAAACATATTGATTATTCTAAAATCTGATACAACCCACTCGCGTAAAGCGTGTACTCTAGTATTTGTACATGTTAAAAGGAAACGTGTACTTTACTAATATCGACACAAGATATTCATCTCAAGGATGTACACGAAAGAGATGGTAACAACAAAAAAAAAAAAGCTCCCACACACATAGTCACGGACGCGCACTTAGTTTGGATTGCGTTCTGTTTCCCACACGCTGTGATAACAGATGGTGTCAGACAGCTTGTGTGTTCTGTTATTTAAAAAAATTTATGTACGACTACGTTCACACGCCGCGATAAACAGACGGCCAGACAGACGGAGTCGATTATATCATCATAACAACTAATGCACACTCATCAACAAAAAAAGTAACAGCTGCCACACACACACACACACACACACACACACACACAAAGACGCACACTTAGCTTGGCTTGTGTTCTATTTCACACAATAATTTATGTACGTCGCTAACTTTTCGTTCACACGCAACGATAACATATTTTCTGGAAGTAAGCGGTACACGAGACAGGCTTTTTCGTGTATTGAACGTAATCGAGTTTAGGACAACTGAAAACTTCTAAATTTATAATAATGAAATGTACAATACGCTTCTCCAGAAATATTTTTTCTGTAATCCTTTTACGAACATAAAGTTAAAAGGAAACGTGTACTTTACTAATATCGCCACAAGATGTTCGAACGATGTGTTCCCGTCCGCCCACTCTAATCTATAATAATGATCCGTTAACTAACGGTTTGTCCTTACGTGATTGTGATTCGAAACGATTGTGTTTACTAGAGGTGGAAATATCAAATGCCTGCTGGCATATGCGATGATGCCCATAATGGCTAGTTACTTGCCGAGTTCGTTTCCATCGTCGTCAAAAAAACAGTGAAAGTCGTCAAGTTCATTGAAAGCTGTCAGACCAAGGTACAGCATGCCATAACCGATCGTAACGATATACCCATAACCGCAATGTCAACCTGCCTATCGTTAACGAAAACATTGCCACGTTCACTGAAAGCTGTCAGACCAAGGTACTGCATGCCATGCCACGATCATTGAAACCTGTCAGACCAAGGTACTTCATGCCATAACTGATCGTAACGATATACCCATAATCGCAATTTCAACATGCCTATCGTTAACGAAACCATTGCCACGTTCATTGGAAGCTGTTAGACCAAGGTACAGCATGCCATAACCGATCGTAACGATATACCAACAACCGCAATGTCAACCTGTCTATCGTTAACGAAACCATTGCCAAGATCATTGAAATATGTCAGACCAAGGTACTGCATGCCATAACCGATCGTAACGATATACCCATATAACCGTAATATCAACCTGCCTATCGTTAACGAAACCATTGTCAAGGTCATTGAAAGCTGTCAGACCAAGGTACTACATGCTATATCCGATCGCAACGATTTAACCATAACCGCAATATCAACGTGCCTATCGTTAACGAAACCATTGTCAAGTTCATTGACAGCTGTCAGACCAAGGTACTGCATGCCATAACCGATCGTAACGATATACCCATAATAGCAATATCAACCTGCCTATCGTCAATGAAAATATTGCAAAGTTCATTGAAAGCTGTAAGAACAAGATACTGCACGCCATAACCGATCATAACGATATACCCATAACCGCAATATCAACCTGCCTATCGTTAACGAAACCATTGCCAAGTTCATTGAAAACTGTCAGCCCAAGGTACTGCATGACATAACTGATCGTAACGATATACCCATAACCGCAATATGAACCTGGCTTTCGTTAACGAAACCATTGCCACGTTCATTGAAAGCTGTCAGAACAAGGTACTGCATAACATAACCGATCGTAACCATATACCCATAACCGCAATATCAACCTGCATATCTTTAAGGAAACCATTGCCACGTTCACTGAAAGCTGTCAGACCAAGGTACTGCATGCCATAAACGATCGTAACGATATACCCATTACCGCAATATCAACCTGTCTATCGTTAACGAAACCATTGCCAAGTTCATTGAAAGCTGTCAGATCAAGGTACTGCATGCCATAACCGATCGTAACGAAAAACCCAAAACCGCAATGTCAACCTGCCTACCGTTAACGAAACCATTGTTACGTTCATTGAAAGCTGTCAGACCAAGGTACTGCACGCCATAACCGGTAGTAACGATATACCCATAACCGCAATGTCAACCTGCCTATCGTTAACGAAACCATTGCCAAGTTCACTGAAAGCTGTCAGACCAAGTTACTGCATGCCATAACCGATCGTAACTATATACGCATAACCGCAATGCCAACCTGCCTATCGTTAACGAAACCATTGCTACGTTCATTGAAAGCTGTCAGACCAGGGTGCTGCATGCCATAACCGAACGTAACGATATACCCATAACCGCAATGTCAACAAGCCTATCGTTAACGAAACCATTGCCTAGCTCATTGAAAGCTGTCAGACCAAAGTACTGCATGTCATAACCGATCGTAACGATATACCCATAACCGCAATCTCAACCTGCCTATCGTTAACGAAAACATTGCCACGTTCATTGAAATCTGTCAGACCAAGTTACTGCATGCCATAACCGTTCATAACGATATACCCATAAACGCAATGTCAACCTGCCTATCGTTAACGAAACCATTGCCAAGTTCATTGAAAGCTGTCAGACCAAGGTACTGCATACCATAACCGATCGTAACGATATACTCATAACCGCAATCTCAACTTGCCTATCGCTAACGAAACAATTGCCAAGTCCATTGAAAGCCGCCAGGACAAGCTACTGCATGCCATAACCGATCGTAACGATATAACCATAACCGCAATGACAACCTACCTATCGTTAACGAAACCATTGCCACGTTCATTGAAAGCTGTTAGACCAAGGTACTGCATGCCATAACCGATCGTAACGATATGCCCATAACCGCAATCTCAACCTGCCTATCGTTAACGAAACCATTGCCAAGTTCATTGAAAGCTGCCAGACCAAGGTACTGCATGACATAACCGATCGTAACGATATACCCATAACCGCAATTTCAACCTGCCTATCGTTAACGAAACCATTGCCAAGTTCATTGAAAGCTGTCAGACCAAGGTACTCCATGCCATAACCGATCGTAACGATATACCAATAACCACAATCTCAACTTGCCTATCGTTAACGAAATAATTGCCAAGTCCATTGAAAGCCGCCAGAACAACCTACTGCATGCCATAACCGATCGTAACGATATACCCATAACCGCAATGACAACCTACCTATCGTTAACGAAACCATTGCCACGTTCATTGAAAGCTGTTAGACCAAGGTACTGCATTCCATAACCGATCGTAACGATATGCCCATAACCGCAATCTCAACATGCCTATCGTTATCGAAACCATTGACAAGTTCATTGAAAGCTGTCAGACCAAGGTACTGCATGCCATAACCGATCGTAACGATATACTCATAACCGCAATCTCAACTTGCCTATCGCTAACGAAACAATTGCCAAGTCCATTGAAAGCCGCCAGGACAAGCTACTGCATGCCATAACCGATCGTAACGATATAACCATAACCGCAATGACAACCTACCTATCGTTAACGAAACCATTGCCACGTTCATTGAAAGCTGTTAGACCAAGGTACTGCATGCCATAACCGATCGTAACGATATGCCCATAACCGCAATCTCAACATGCCTATCGTTATCGAAACCATTGACAAGTTCATTGAAAGCTGTCAGACCAAGGTACTGCATGCCATAACCGATCGTAACTATATACGCATAACCGCAATGCCAACCTGCCTATCGTTAACAAAACCATTGCTACGTTCATTGAAAGCTGTCAGACCAAGGTACTGCATGCCATAACTGATCGTAACGATATACCCATAATCGCAATTTCAAAATGCCTATCGTTAACGAAACCATTGCCACGTTCATTGGAAGCTGTTAGACCAAGGTACAGCATGCCATAACCGATCGTAACGATATACCAACAACCGCAATGTCAACCTGTCTATCGTTAACGAAACCATTGCCAAGATCATTGAAATATGTCAGACCAAGGTACTGCATGCCATAACCGATCGTAACGATATACCCATATAACCGTAATATCAACCTGCCTATCGTTAACGAAACCATTGTCAAGGTCATTGAAAGCTGTCAGACCAAGGTACTACATGCTATATCCGATCGCAACGATTTAACCATAACCGCAATATCAACGTGCCTATCGTTAACGAAACCATTGTCAAGTTCATTGACAGCTGTCAGACCAAGGTACTGCATGCCATAACCGGTCGTAACGATATACCCATAATAGCAATATCAACCTGCCTATCGTCAATGAAAATATTGCAAAGTTCATTGAAAGCTGTAAGAACAAGATACTGCACGCCATAACCGATCATAACGATATACCCATAACAGCAATATCAACCTGCCTATCGTTAACGAAACCATTGCCAAGTTCATTGAAAACTGTCAGCCCAAGGTACTGCATGACATAACTGATCGTAACGATATACCCATAACCGCAATATGAACCTGGCTTTCGTTAACGAAACCATTGCCACGTTCATTGAAAGCTGTCAGAACAAGGTACTGCATAACATAACCGATCGTAACCATATACCCATAACCGCAATATCAACCTGCATATCTTTAAGGAAACCATTGCCACGTTCACTGAAAGCTGTCAGACCAAGGTACTGCATGCCATAAACGATCGTAACGATATACCCATAACCGCAATATCAACCTGTCTATCGTTAACGAAACCATTGCCAAGTTCATTGAAAGCTGTCAGATCAAGGTACTGCATGCCATAACCGATCGTAACGAAAAACCCAAAACCGCAATGTCAACCTGCCTACCGTTAACGAAACCATTGTTACGTTCATTGAAAGCTGTCAGACCAAAGTACTGCATGCCATAACCGATCGTAACGATATACCCATAACCGCAATGTCAACCTGTCTATCGTTAACGAAACCATTGCAAAGTTAATTGAAATCTGTCAGACTACGGTACTGCATGGCATAACCGATCGTAACGATATACCCATAACCGCAATCTCAACCTGCCTATCGTTAACGAAATCGTTGCCAAGTTCATTCAAAGCTGTCAGACCAAAGTATTGCATAACATAAGAGATCGTAACGATATACCCATAACCGCAAAGTCAACCTGCCTATCGATAACGAAACCATTGCCAAGTTCATTGAAAGCTGTCACACCAAGGTACTGCATGCCATAACCGGTCGTAACGATATACCCATAACCGCAATGTCAACCTGCCTATCGTTAACGAAACCATTGCCAAGTTCACTGAAAGCTGTCAGACCAAGTTACTGCATGCCATAACCGATCGTAACTATATACGCATAACCGCAATGCCAACCTGCCTATCGTTAACGAAACCATTGCTACGTTCATTGAAAGCTATCAGACCAGGGTGCTGCATGCCATAACCGAACGTAACGATATACCCATAACCGCAATGTCAACCTGCCTATCGTTAACGAAACCATTGCCTAGCTCATTGAAAGCTGTCAGACCAAAGTACTGCATGTCATAACCGATCGTAACGATATACCCATAACCGCAATCTCAACCTGCCTATCGTTAACGAAAACATTGCCACGTTCATTGAAATCTGTCAGACCAAGTTACTGCATGCCATAACCGTTCATAACGATATACCCATAAACGCAATGTCAACCTGCCTATCGTTAACGAAACCATTGCCAAGTTCATTGAAAGCTGTCAGACCAAGGTACTGCATACCATAACCGATCGTAACGATATACTCATAACCGCAATCTCAACTTGCCTATCGCTAACGAAACAATTGCCAAGTCCATTGAAAGCCGCCAGGACAAGCTACTGCATGCCATAACCGATCGTAACGATATAACCATAACCGCAATGACAACCTACCTATCGTTAACGAAACCATTGCCACGTTCATTGAAAGCTGTTAGACCAAGGTACTGCATGCCATAACCGATCGTAACGATATGCCCATAACCGCAATCTCAACCTGCCTATCGTTAACGAAACCATTGCCAAGTTCATTGAAAGCTGTCAGACCAAGGTACTGCATGACATAACCGATCGTAACGATATACCCATAACCGCAATTTCAACCTGCCTATCGTTAACGAAACCATTGCCAAGTTCATTGAAAGCTGTCAGACCAAGGTACTCCATGCCATAACCGATCGTAACGATATACCAATAACCACAATCTCAACTTGCCTATCGTTAACGAAATAATTGCCAAGTCCATTGAAAGCCGCCAGAACAACCTACTGCATGCCATAACCGATCGTAACGATATACCCATAACCGCAATGACAACCTACCTATCGTTAACGAAACCATTGCCACGTTCATTGAAAGCTGTTAGACCAAGGTACTGAATTCCATAACCGATCGTAACGATATGCCCATAACCGCAATCTCAACATGCCTATCGTTATCGAAACCATTGACAAGTTCATTGAAATCTGTCAGACCAAGGTACTGCATGCCATAACCGATCGTAACGATATACTCATAACCGCAATCTCAACTTGCCTATCGCTAACGAAACAATTGCCAAGTCCATTGAAAGCCGCCAGGACAAGCTACTGCATGCCATAACCGATCGTAACGATATAACCATGACCGCAATGACAACCTACCTATCGTTAACGAAACCATTGCCACGTTCATTGAAAGCCGTTAGACCAAGGTACTGCATGCCATAACCGATCGTAACGATATGCCCATAACCGCAATCTCAACATGCCTATCGTTATCGAAACCATTGTCAAGGTCATTGAAAGCTGTCAGACCAAGGTACTACATGCTATATCCGATCGCAACGATTTAACCATAACCGCAATATCAACGTGCCTATCGTTAACGAAACCATTGTCAAGTTCATTGACAGGTGTCAGACCAAGGTACTGCATGCCATAACCGATCGTAACGATATACCCATAATAGCAATATCAACCTGCCTATCGTCAATGAAAATATTGCAAAGTTCATTGAAAGCTGTAAGAACAAGATACTGCACGCCATAACCGATCATAACGATATACCCATAACCACAATATCAACCTGCCTATCGTTAACGAAACCATTGCCAAGTTCATTGAAAACTGTCAGCCCAAGGTACTGCATGACATAACTGATCGTAACGATATACCCATAACCGCAATATGAACCTGGCTTTCGTTAACGAAACCATTGCCACGTTCATTGAAAGCTGTCAGAACAAGGTACTGCATAACATAACCGATCGTAACCATATACCCATAACCGCAATATCAACCTGCATATCTTTAAGGAAACCATTGCCACGTTCACTGAAAGCTGTCAGACCAAGGTACTGCATGCCATAAACGATCGTAACGATATACCCATAACCGCAATATCAACCTGTCTATCGTTAACGAAACCACTGCCAAGTTCATTGAAAGCTGTCAGATCAAGGTACTGCATGCCATAACCGATCGTAACGAAAAACCCAAAACCGCAATGTCAACCTGCCTACCGTTAACGAAACCATTGTTACGTTCATTGAAAGCTGTCAGACCAAAGTACTGCATGCCATAACCGATCGTAACGATATACCCATAACCGCAATGTCAACCTGTCTATCGTTAACGAAACCATTGCAAAGTTAATTGAAATCTGTCAGACTAAGGTACTGCATGGCATAACCGATCGTAACGATATACCCATAACCGCAATCTCAACCTGCCTATCGTTAACGAAATCGTTGCCAAGTTCATTCAAAGCTGTCAGACCAAAGTATTGCATAACATAAGAGATCGTAACGATATACCCATAACCGCAAAGTCAACCTGCCTATCGTTAACGAAACCATTGCCAAGTTCATTGAAAGCTGTCACACCAAGGTACTGCATGCCATAACCGGTCGTAACGATATACCCATAACCGCAATGTCAACCTGCCTATCGTTAACGAAACCATTGCCAAGTTCACTGAAAGCTGTCAGACCAAGTTACTGCATGCCATAACCGATCGTAACTATATACGCATAACCGCAATGCCAACCTGCCTATCGTTAACGAAACCATTGCTACGTTCATTGAAAGCTGTCAGACCAGGGTGCTGCATGCCATAACCGAACGTAACGATATACCCATAACCGCAATGTCAACCTGCCTATCGTTAACGAAACCATTGCCTAGCTCATTGAAAGCTGTCAGACCAAAGTACTGCATGTCATAACCGATCGTAACGATATACCCATAACCGCAATCTCAACCTGCCTATCGTTAACGAAAACATTGCCACGTTCATTGAAATCTGTCAGACCAAGTTACTGCATGCCATAACCGTTCATAACGATATACCCATAAACGCAATGTCAACCTGCCTATCGTTAACGAAACCATTGCCAAGTTCATTGAAAGCTGTCAGACCAAGGTACTGCATACCATAACCGATCGTAACGATATACCCATAACCGCAATGACAACCTACCTATCGTTAACGAAACCATTGCCACGTTCATTGAAAGCTGTTAGACCAAGGTACTGAATTCCATAACCGATCGTAACGATATGCCCATAACCGCAATCTCAACATGCCTATCGTTATCGAAACCATTGACAAGTTCATTGAAATCTGTCAGACCAAGGTACTGCATGCCATAATCGATCGTAACGATATACTCATAACCGCAATCTCAACTTGCCTATCGCTAACGAAACAATTGCCAAGTCCATTGAAAGCCGCCAGGACAAGCTACTGCATGCCATAACCGATCGTAACGATATAACCATGACCGCAATGACAACCTACCTATCGTTAACGAAACCATTGCCACGTTCATTGAAAGCTGTTAGACCAAGGTACTGCATGCCATAACCGATCGTAACGATATGCCCATAACCGCAATCTCAACATGCCTATCGTTATCGAAACCATTGTCAAGGTCATTGAAAGCTGTCAGACCAAGGTACTACATGCTATATCCGATCGCAACGATTTAACCATAACCGCAATATCAACGTGCCTATCGTTAACGAAACCATTGTCAAGTTCATTGACAGCTGTCAGACCAAGGTACTGCATGCCATAACCGATCGTAACGATATACCCATAATAGCAATATCAACCTGCCTATCGTAAATGAAAATATTGCAAAGTTCATTGAAAGCTGTAAGAACAAGATACTGCACGCCATAACCGATCATAACGATATACCCATAACCACAATATCAACCTGCCTATCGTTAACGAAACCATTGCCAAGTTCATTGAAAACTGTCAGCCCAAGGTACTGCATGACATAACTGATCGTAACGATATACCCATAACCGCAATATGAACCTGGCTTTCGTTAACGAAACCATTGCCACGTTCATTGAAAGCTGTCAGAACAAGGTACTGCATAACATAACCGATCGTAACCATATACCCATAACCGCAATATCAACCTGCATATCTTTAAGGAAACCATTGCCACGTTCACTGAAAGCTGTCAGACCAAGGTACTGCATGCCATAAACGATCGTAACGATATACCCATAACCGCAATATCAACCTGTCTATCGTTAACGAAACCATTGCCAAGTTCATTGAAAGCTGTCAGATCAAGGTACTGCATGCCATAACCGATCGTAATGAAAAACCCAAAACCGCAATGTCAACCTGCCTACCGTTAACGAAACCATTGTTACGTTCATTGAAAGCTGTCAGACCAAAGTACTGCATGCCATAACCGATCGTAACGATATACCCATAACCGCAATGTCAACCTGTCTATCGTTAACGAAACCATTGCAAAGTTAATTGAAATCTGTCAGACTAAGGTACTGCATGGCATAACCGATCGTAACGATATACCCATAACCGCAATCTCAACCTGCCTATCGTTAACGAAATCGTTGCCAAGTTCATTCAAAGCTGTCAGACCAAAGTATTGCATTACATAAGAGATCGTAACGATATACCCATAACCGCAAAGTCAACCTGCCTATCGTTAACGAAACCATTGCCAAGTTCATTGAAATCTGTCACACCAAGGTACTGCATGCCATAACCGGTCGTAACGATATACCCATAACCGCAATGTCAACCTGCCTATCGTTAACGAAACCATTGCCAAGTTCACTGAAAGCTGTCAGACCAAGTTACTGCATGCCATAACCGATCGTAACTATATACGCATAACCGCAATGCCAACCTGCCTATCGTTAACGAAACCATTGCTACGTTCATTGAAAGCTGTCAGACCAGGGTGCTGCATGCCATAACCGAACGTAACGATATACCCATAACCGCAATGTCAACCTGCCTATCGTTAACGAAACCATTGCCTAGCTCATTGAAAGCTGTCAGACCAAAGTACTGCATGTCATAACCGATCGTAACGATATACCCATAACCGCAATCTCAACCTGCCTATCGTTAACGAAAACATTGCCACGTTCATTGAAATCTGTCAGACCAAGTTACTGCATGCCATAACCGTTCATAACGATATACCCATAAACGCAATGTCAACCTGCCTATCGTTAACGAAACCATTGCCAAGTTCATTGAAAGCTGTCAGACCAAGGTACTGCATACCATAACCGATCGTAACGATATACTCATAACCGCAATCTCAACTTGCCTATCGCTAACGAAACAATTGCCAAGTCCATTGAAAGCCGCCAGGACAAGCTACTGCATGCCATAACCGATCGTAACGATATAACCATAACCGCAATGACAATCTACCTATCGTTAACGAAACCACTGCCTCGTTCATTGAAAGCTGTTAGAACAACGTACTGCATGCCATAACCGATCGTAACGATATGCCCATAACCGCAATCTCAACCTGCCTATCGTTATCGAAACCATTGTCATGTTCATTGAAAGCTGTCAGACCAAGGTACTGCATGCCATAACCGATCGTAACGATATATCCACAACCGCAATGTTAACCTGCCTATCGTTACCGAAACCATTGCCAAGTTCATTGAAAGCTGTCAGACCAAGGTACTACATGCCATAACCGATCGTAACGATATACCCATAACCGCAATGTCAACCTGCCTAACGTTATCGAAACCTTTGCCAAGTTCATTGAAAGCTGTCAGACCAAGGTATTGCATGCCATAACCGATCGTAACGATATACACATAACCGAAATATCAACCGGTCTATCGTTAACGAAACCATTGCCACGTTCATTGAAAACTATCAGACCAAGGTACTGCATGGCATAATCGATAGTAACGATATACCCATAACCGAAATCTCAACCTGTCTATCGTTAACGAAACCATTGCCAAGTTCATTGAATGCCGTCAGAACAAGGTACTGCATGCCATAACAAATCTTAATGATATAGCCATAACCGCAATGTCAACCTGCCTATCGTTAACGAAACCATTGCCAGTTCATGGAAAGCTGTCAGACCAAGGTATTGCATGCCATTACCGATCGTAACGATATACCCATAACCGCAATATCAACCTGCCTATCGTTAACGAAACCATTGTCACGTTCATTGAAACTTGTCAGACCAAGGTACAGCATGCCATAACCGATCGTAACGATATACATATACCCATAACCGCAATGCCAACCTGCCTATCGTTAACGAAACCATTGCCACGTTCATTGAAATCTGTCAGACCAAGTTACTGCATGCCATAACCGATCGTAACGATATACCCATAACCGGAATGTCAACCTGCCTATCGTTAACGAAACCATTGCCAATTTCATTGAAAGCCGCCAGACCAAGGTACTGCATGACATAACCGATTGTAACGATATACCCATAACGGTAACGTCAACATTCCTATCGTTAACGAAATCATAGCCAAGTTCATTGAAAGCCGCCAGACCAAGTTACTGCATGCCGTAACCAATTGTAACGATATGCCAATAACCGCAAAGTCAACCTGCCTATCGTTAACGAAACCATTGCTACGTTCATTAAAAGCTGCCAGACGAAGGTACTGCATGCCATAACCGATCGTAACGATATACCCACAACTGCAATGTCAACTTGCCTAACTGTAACGAAACCTTTGCCTCGTTCACTGAAAGCTGTCAGACCAAGTTACTGCATGCCATAACCGATCTTAACGATATACCCAATACCGCAATGTCAACCTGCCTATCGTTAAAGAAACAATTGCCAAGTTCATTGAAAGCTGTCAGACCTAGGTAGTGCATGCCATAACCGATCGTAACGATATACACATAACCGCAATGTCAGCCTGCCTATCGATAACGAAAACATTGCCATGTTCATTGAAAGCTGTCAGACCAAGGTACTGCATGCCATAACCGATCGTAACGGTATACCCATAACCGCAATGTCAACCTGACTATCGTTAACGAAACCATTGCCATGCCATAACCGATCGTAACGATATACCCATAACCGCAATGACAACCTGCCTATCGTTAACGAAACCATTGCAAAGTTCTTTTAAAGCCGTCAGACCAAGGTACTACATGCCATAACCGATCGTAACGATATACACATAACAGCAATGTCAACCTGCCTATCGCTAATGAAACCATTGCCTCGTTCGTAGAAAGTTGTCAGACCAAGGTACTGAATGTAATAATCGATCGTAACGATATACCCATAACCGCAACGTCAACCTGCCTATCGTTAACGAAACCATTGCCAAGTTCATTGAAAGCTGTCAGACCAAGTTACCGCATGCCATAACCGATCGTAACGATGTACCCATAACCGCAGTGTCTACATGCATATCGTTAAGGAAACCATTGCCACGTTCATTTAATTCTGACAGACCAAGGTACTGCATGTCATAACAGATCGTAATGATATACCCATATTCGCAATGTCAACCTGCTTATCGTTAACGAAACCATTGAAACGTTCATTGAAATCTGTCAGACCAAGGTACTGCATGTCATAACCGATCGTAACGATGTTCCCATAACCGCAATCTCAACCTACCAATCGTTACCAAAACCATTGCCAAGTTCATTGAAAGCTGTCAGACCAAGGTACTGCATGGCATAACCGAACGTAACGATACACACATATCCGAACGATATACCTATAACCGCAATGTCAACCTATCTATCGTTAACGAAACCATTGCTACGTTCATAGAAAGCTGTCAGACCAAGGTACTGCATGCCTTAACCGATCGTAACGATATACCCATAACCGCAATGTCAAGCTGCCTATCGTTAACGAAACCATTACCAAGTTCGTTGAAAGTCGCCAGACCAAGGTACTGCAAGCTATAACCGATCGTAACGATACACCCATAACCGCAATGTCAACCTGCCTATCGTTATCGGAACCATTGCAAGTTCATGGAAAGCTGTCAGACCAATGTATTGCATGCCATAACCGATCGTAACTATATACGCATTACCGCAATGTCAACCTGCCTATCGTTAACGAAACCATTGCTACGTTCATTGAAAGCTGTCAGACCAAGGTACTGCATGACATAACCGATCGTAACGATATATCCATAAACGCAACGTCAACCGGCCTATCTTTAACGGAACGATTGACATGTTTATTGAAACCTGTAAGACCAAGGTACTGCATGTCATAACCGATCGTAACGATATACCCATAACCTCAATCTCAACCTGTCTATCGTTAACGAAACCATTGCCAATTTCATTGAAAGCCGCCAGACCAAGGTACTGCATGCACTGTCGGACCAAGGTATTTCATGCCATAACCGATCGTAACAATATACCCATAAGCGCAATGTAAACCTGCCTATCGTTAACGAAACCATTACCAAGTTCATTGAAAGCCGCCAGGCCAAGATACTGCATGCACTGTCAGACCAAGGTACTTCATGTCATAACAGATCGTAACGATATACCCATAAAAGCAATGTTAACTTGCCTATCGTTAACGAAACCATTTCCACGTTCATTGAAAGCTGTCAGACCAAGGTACTGCATACCATAACCGATCGTAACGATATACTCATAACCGCAATCTCAACTTGCCTATCGCTAACGAAACAATTGCCAAGTTCATTGAATGCCGTCAGAACAAGGTACTGCATGCCATAACAAATCTTAATGATATAGCCATAACCGCAATGTCAACCTGCCTATCGTTAACGAAACCATTGCCAGTTCATGGAAAGCTGTCAGACCAAGGTATTGCATGCCATAACCGATCGTAACGATATACCCATAACCGCAATATCAACCTGCCTATCGTTAACGAAACCATTGTCACGTTCATTGAAACTTGTCAGACCAAGGTACAGCATGCCATAACCGATCGTAACGATATACATATACCCATAACCGCAATGCCAACCTGCCTATCGTTAACGAAACCATTGCCACGTTCATTGAAATCTGTCAGACCAAGTTACTGCATGCCATAACCGATCGTAACGATATACCCATAACCGGAATGTCAACCTGCCTATCGTTAACGAAACCATTGCCAATTTCATTGAAAGCCGCCAGACCAAGGTACTGCATGACATAACCGATTGTAACGATATACCCATAACCGCAATGTCAACATTCCTATCGTTAACGAAATCATAGCCAAGTTCATTGAAAGCCGTCAGACCAAGTTACTGCATGCCGTAACCAATTGTAACGATATGCCAATAACCGCAAAGTCAACCTGCCTATCGTTAACGAAACCATTGCTACGTTCATTAAAAGCTGCCAGACGAAGGTACTGCATGCCATAACCGATCGTAACGATATACCCACAACTGCAATGTCAACTTGCCTAACTGTAACGAAACCTTTGCCTCGTTCATTGAAATCTGTCAGACCAAGGTACTGCATGCCATAACCGATCTTAACGATATACCCAAAACCGCAATGTCAACCTGCCTATCGTTAAAGAAACAATTGCCAAGTTCATTGAAAGCTGTCAGACCAAGGTAGTGCATGCCATAACCGATCGTAACGATATACACATAACCGCAATGTCAGCCTGCCTATCGATAACGAAAACATTGCCATGTTCATTGAAAGCTGTCAGACCAAGGTACTGCATGCCATAACCGATCGTAACGGTATACCCATAACCGCAATGTCAACCTGACTATCGTTAACGAAACCATTGCCATGCCATAACCGATCGTAACGATATACCCATAACCGCAATGACAACCTGCCTATCGTTAACGAAACCATTGCAAAGTTCTTTTAAAGCCGTCAGACCAAGGTACTGCATGCCATAACCGATCGTAACGATATACACATAACAGCAATGTCAACCTGCCTATCGCTAATGAAACCATTGCCTCGTTCGTAGAAAGTTGTCAGACCAAGGTACTGAATGTAATAATCGATCGTAACGATATACCCATAACCGCAACGTCAACCTGCCTATCGTTAACGAAACCATTGCCAAGTTCATTGAAAGCTGTCAGACCAAGTTACCGCATGCCATAACCGATCGTAACGATGTACCCATAACCGCAGTGTCTACCTGCATATCGTTAAGGAAACCATTGCCACGTTCATTTAATTCTGACAGACCAAGGTACTGCATGTCATAACAGATCGTAATGATATACCCATATTCGCAATGTCAACCGGCTTATCGTTAACGAAACCATTGAAACGTTCATTGAAATCTGTCAGACCACGGTACTGCATGTCATAACCGATCGTAACGATGTTCCCATAACCGCAATCTCAACCTACCAATCGTTACCAAAACCACTGCCAAGTTCATTGAAAGCTGTCAGACCAAGGTACTGCATGGCATAACCGAACGTAACGATATACACATATCCGAACGATATACCTATAACCGCAATGTCAACCTATCTATCGTTAACGAAACCATTGCTACGTTCATAGAAAGCTGTCAGACCAAGGTACTGCATGCCATAACCGATCGTAACGATATACCCATAACCGCAATGTCAAGCTGCCTATCGTTAACGAAACCATTACCAAGTTCGTTGAAAGTCGCCAGACCAAGGTACTGCAAGCTATAACCGATCGTAACGATACACCCATAACCGCAATGTCAACCTGCCTATCGTTATCGGAACCATTGCAAGTTCATGGAAAGCTGTCAGACCAATGTATTGCATGCCATAACCGATCGTAACTATATACGCATAACCGCAATGTCAACCTGCCTATCGTTAACGAAACCATTGCTACGTTCATTGAAAGCTGTCAGACCAAGGTACTGCATGCCATAACCGATCGTAACGATATATCCATAAACGCAACGTCAACCGGCCTATCTTTAACGAAACGATTGACATCTTTATTGAAACCTGTAATCCAAGGTACTGCATGTCATAACCGATCGTAACGATATACCCATAACCTCAATCTCAACCTGTCTATCGTTGCCAATTTCATTGAAAGCCGCCAGACCAAGGTACTGCATGCACTGTCGGACCAAGGTATTTCATGCCATAACCGATCGTAACAATATACCCATAAGCGCAATGTAAACCTGCCTATCGTTAACGAAACCATTGCCAAGTTCATTGAAAGCCGCCAGACCAAGATACTGCATGCACTGTCAGACCAAGGTACTTCATGTCATAACAGATCGTAACGATATACCCATAAAAGCAATGTTAACTTGCCTATCGTTAACGAAACCATTTCCACGTTCATTGAAAACTGACAGACCAAGGTACTGCATGCCATAACCGATCGTAACGATATACCCATAACCGCAATGTCAACCTGCCTATCGTTAACGAAACCATTGCCACGTTCATTGAAAGCTGTCAGAACAAGGTACTGCATGCGATAACCGATCGTAACGATGTACCCATAACCGCAACCGAACGCTCGACGACTGTTTTAGTTAACAGTGAACAGTTGTTACGTGCATTTATGCGAGCACTCGGGGGTTATGAGAGTTCGAATACACTATCTTCCACCATGTTAATTGACGGGATGTGGGTGGGCGTAGTCACGGAGTTGGGGGATGTCGTCCATGTTGATAAAGTCGCCGCCCACGTTGAAAAATTCTTCGACCAATCATCGATGACCTCCGGGCGGCGGTCAGGCGGCGGATGGCGAATACGACTACGACGTCAACGTCAACGACGACGGCGACGTCAACCAATCCGTCAACAGAAGCGGCGGACCCGATCGCTTCGACTCGAGTTATAATGTCCACAAAAATTTATCGTGCACAACATACATTTGTCTATTTATTATTAAAAATTGATTAAAGTTCTTTAGCCGACATAAATCCATCGTCGTCCGAACGGTGTCGTTCGTTGACGGCGAAGTCAACCAATTAGTCAACAGAAGCGGCGGACCCGATCGCTTCGACTCGAGATATAATGTCCACAAAGATTTATCGCGCACAACATACAGGTGTCTGTTTATTATTAGAAATTGATTAAAGTCCTTTAGCCTACATAAATCCATCATCGTCCGACCGGTGTCGTTCGTAGAAGTTGCCGTTGTCGTTGACATCGTCGTTGACGTTGACGTCGTAGTCGTATTCGCCATCCGCCGCCTGACCGCCGCCCGGAGGTAATCGATGATTGGTCGAAGAATTTTTCAACATGGGCGGCGACTTTATCAACATGGACGACATCCCCCAACTCCGTGACTACGCCCACCCACCTCCCGTCAATTAACATGGTGGAAGATAGTGTATTCGAACTCTCATAACCCCCGAGTGCTCGCATAAATGCACGTAACAACTGTTCACTGTTAACTAAAACAGTCGTCGAGCGTTCGGTTGCGGTTATGGGTACATCGTTACGATCGGTTATCGCATGCAGTACCTTGTTCTGACAGCTTTCAATGAACGTGGCAATGGTTTCGTTAACGATAGGCAGGTTGACATTGCGGTTATGGGTATATCGTTACGATCGGTTATGGCATGCAGTACCTTGGTCTGTCAGCTTTCAATGAACGTGGAAATGGTTTCGTTAACGATAGGCAAGTTAACATTGCTTTTATGGGTATATCGTTACGATCTGTTATGACATGAAGTACCTTGGTCTGACAGTGCATGCAGTATCTTGGTCTGGCGGCTTTCAATGAACTTGGCAATGGTTTCGTTAACGATAGGCAGGTTTACATTGCGCTTATGGGTATATTGTTACGATCGGTTATGGCATGAAATACCTTGGTCCGACAGTGCATGCAGTACCTTGGTCTGGCGGCTGTCAATGAAATTGGCAATGGTTTCGTTAACGATAGACAGGTTGAGATTGGGGTTATGGGTATATCGTTACGATCGGTTATGACATGCAGTACCTTGGTCTTACAGGTTTCAATAAACATGTCAATCGTTCCGTTAAAGATAGGCCGGTTGACGTTGCGTTTATGGATATATCTTTACGATCGGTTATGGCATGCAGTACCTTGGTCTGACAGCTTTCAATGAACGTAGCAATGGTTTCGTTAACGATAGGCAGGTTGACATTGCGGTTATGCGTATATAGTTACGATCGGTTATGGCATGCAATACATTGGTCTGACAGCTTTCCATGAACTTGCAATGGTTCCGATAACGATAGGCAGGTTGACATTGCGGTTATGGGTGTATCGTTACGATCGGTTATAGCTTGCAGTACCTTGGTCTGGCGACTTTCAACGAACTTGGTAATGGTTTCGTTAACGATAGGCAGCTTGACATTGCGGTTATGGGTATATCGTTACGATCGGTTATGGCATGCAGTACCTTGGTCTGACAGCTTTCTATGAACGTAGCAATGGTATCGTTAACGATAGATAGGTTGACATTGCGGTTATAGGTATATCGTTCGGATATGTGTATATCGTTACGTTCGGTTATGCCATGCTGTACCTTGGTCTGACAGCTTTCAATGAACTTGGCAATGGTTTTGGTAACGATTGGTAGGTTGAGATTGCGGTTATGGGAACATCGTTACGATCGGTTATGACATGATGTACCTTGGTCTGACAGATTTCAATGAACGTTTCAATGGTTTCGTTAACGATAAGCAGGTTGACATTGCGAATATGGGTATATCATTACGATCTGTTATGACATGCAGTACCTTGGTCTGTCAGAATTAAATGAACGTGGCAATGGTTTCCTTAACGATATGCAGGTAGACACTGCGGTTATGGGTACATCGTTACGATCGGTTATGGCATGCGGTAACTTGGTCTGACAGCTTTCAATGAACTTGGCAATGGTTTCGTTAACGATAGGCAGGTTGACGTTGCGGTTATGGGTATATCGTTACGATCGATTATTACATTCAGTACCTTGGTCTGACAACTTTCTACGAACGAGGCAATGGTTTCATTAGCGATAGGCAGGTTGACATTGCTGTTATGTGTATATCGTTACGATCGGTTATGGCATGCACTACCTTGGTCTGACAGCTTTCAATGAACTTGGCAATTGTTTCTTTAACGATAGGCAGGTTGACATTGCGGTTTTGGGTATATCGTTAAGATCGGTTATGGCATGCAGTAACTTGGTCTGACAGATTTCAATGAACGAGGCAAAGGTTTCGTTACAGTTAGGCAAGTTGACATTGCAGTTGTGGGTATATCGTTACGATCGGTTATGGCATGCAGTACCTTGGTCTGGCAGCTTTCAATGAACATGGCAATGTTTTCGTTATCGATAGGCAGGCTGACATTGCGGTTATGTGTATATCGTTACGATCGGTTATGGCATGCACTACCTTGGTCTGACAGCTTTCAATGAACTTGGCAATTGTTTCTTTAACGATAGGCAGGTTGACATTGCGGTTTTGGGTATATCGTTAAGATCGGTTATGGCATGCAGTAACTTGGTCTGACAGATTTCAATGAACGAGGCAAAGGTTTCGTTACAGTTAGGCAAGTTGACATTGCAGTTGTGGGTATATCGTTACGATCGGTTATGGCATGCAGTACCTTCGTCTGGCAGCTTTTAATGAACGTAGCAATGGTTTCGTTAACGATAGGCAGGTTGACTTTGCGGTTATTGGCATATCGTTACAATTGGTTACGGCATGCAGTAACTTGGTCTGACGGCTTTCAATGAACTTGGCTATGATTTCGTTAACGATAGGAATGTTGACATTGCGGTTATGGGTATATCGTTACAATCGGTTATGTCATGCAGTACCTTGGTCTGGCGGCTTTCAATGAAATTGGCAATGGTTTCGTTAACGATAGGCAGGTTGACATTCCGGTTATGGGTATATCGTTACGATCGGTTATGGCATGCAGTAACTTGGTCTGACAGATATCAATGAACGTGGCAATGGTTTCGTTAACGATAGGCAGGTTGGCATTGCGGTTATGGGTAAATGTATATCGTTACGATCGGTTATGGCATGCTGTACCTTGGTCTGACAAGTTTCAATGAACGTGACAATGGTTTCGTTAACGATAGGCAGGTTGATATTGCGGTTATGGGTATATCGTTACGATCGGTTATGGCATGCAATACCTTGGTCTGACAGCTTTCCATGAACTGGCAATGGTTTCGTTAACGATAGGCAGGTTGACATTGCGGTTATGGCTATATCATTAAGATTTGTTATGGCATGCAGTACCTTGTTCTGACGGCATTCAATGAACTTGGCAATGGTTTCGTTAACGATAGACAGGTTGAGATTTCGGTTATGGGTATATCGTTACTATCGATTATGCCATGCAGTACCTTGGTCTGATAGTTTTCAATGAACGTGGCAATGGTTTCGTTAACGATAGACCGGTTGATATTTCGGTTATGTGTATATCGTTACGATCGGTTATGGCATGCAATACCTTGGTCTGACAGCTTTCAATGAACTTGGCAAAGGTTTCGATAACGTTAGGCAGGTTGACATTGCGGTTATGGGTATATCGTTACGATCGGTTATGGCATGTAGTACCTTGGTCTGACAGCTTTCAATGAACTTGGCAATGGTTTCGTTAACGATAGGCAGGTTAACATTGCGGTTGTGGGTATATCGTTACGATCGGTTATGGCATGCAGTACCTTGGTCTGACAGCTTTCAATGACCTTGGCAATGGTTTCGTTAACAATAGGCTGGTTGAGATTGCGGTTATGGTTATATCGTTACGATCGGTTATGGCATGCAGTACCTTGGTCTGACAGCTTTCAATGAACATGACAATGGTTTCGATAACGATAGGCAGGTTGAGATTGCGGTTATGGGCATATCGTTACGATCGGTTATGGCATGCAGTACCTTGGTCTAACAGCTTTCAATGAACGTGGCAGTGGTTTCGTTAACGATAGGTAGGTTGTCATTGCGGTTATGGGTATATCGTTACGATCGGTTATGGCATGCAGTAGCTTGTTCTGGCGGCTTTCAATGGACTTGGCAATTGTTTCGTTAACGATAGGCTAGTTGAGATTGTGGTTATGGGTATATCGTTACGATTGGTTATGGCATGGAGTACCTTGGTCTGACAGCTTTCAATGACCTTGGCAATGGTTTCGTTAACAATAGGCTGGTTGAGATTGCGGTTATGGTTATATCGTTACGATCGGTTATGGCATGCAGTAGCTTGTTCTGGCGGCTTTCAATGGACTTGGCAATTGTTTCGATAACGATAGGCAGGTTGAGATTGCGGTTATGGGCATATCGTTACGATCGGTTATGGCATGCAGTACCTTGGTCTAACAGCTTTCAATGAACGTGGCAGTGGTTTCGTTAACGATAGGCAGGTTGAGATTGCGGTTATGGGCATATCGTTACGATCGGTTATGGCATGCAGTACCTTGGTCTAACAGCTTTCAATGAACGTGGCAATGGTTTCGTTAACGAGAGGTATGTTGTCATTGCGGTTATGGTTATATCGTTACGATCGGTTATGGCATGCAGTATTTTGTCCTGGCGGCTTTCAATGGACTTGGCAATTGTTTCGTTAGCGATAGGCAAGTTGAGGTTGCGGTTATGAGTAAATCGTTACGATCGGTTATGGTATGCAGTACCTTGGTCTGACAGCTTTTAATGAACTTGGCAATGGTTTCGTTAACGATAGGCAGGTTGACATTGCGTTTATGGGTATATCGTTACGGACGGTTATGGCATGCAGTAACTTGGTCTGACAGATTTCAATGAACGTAGCAATGGTTTCGTTAACGATAGGCAGGTTGAGATTGCGGTTATGGGTATATCGTTACGATCGGTTATGACATGTAGTACTTTGGTCTGACAGCTTTCAATGAGCTAGGCAATGGTTTCGTTAACGATAGGCAGGTTGACACTGCGGTTACGGGTATATCGTTACGTTCGGTTATGGCATGCAGTACCTTGGTCTGACAGCTTTCAATGAACGTAGCAATGGTTTTGTTAACGATAGGCAGGTTGGCATTGCGGTTATGCGTATATAGTTACGATCGGTTATGGCATGCAGTACCTTGGTCTGACAGCTTTCAATGAACTTGTCAATGGTTTCGATAACGATAGGCATGTTGAGATTGCGGTTATGGGCATATCGTTACGATCGGTTATGGCATGCAGTACCTTGGTCTAACAGCTTTCAATGAACGTGGCAATGGTTTCGTTAACGATAGGTAGGTTGTCATTGCGGTTATGGGTATATCGTTACGATCGGTTATGGCATGCAGTAGGTTGTTCTGGCGGCTTTCAATGGACTTGGCAATTATTTCGTTAACGATAGGCAAGTTGAGATTGTGGTTATTGGTATATCGTTACGATCGGTTATGGCATGGAGTACCTTGGTCTGACAGCTTTCAATGAACTTGGCAATGGTTTCGTTAACGATAGGCAGGTTGAAATTGCGGTTATGGGTATATCGTTACGATCGGTTATGTCATGCAGTACCTTGGTCTGACAGCTTTCAATGAACTTGGCAATGGTTTCGTTAACGATAGGCAGGTTGAGATTGCGGTTATGGGCATATCGTTACGATCGGTTATGGCATGCAGTACCTTGGTGTAACAGCTTTCAATGAACGTGGCAATGGTTTCGTTAACGATAGGTAGGTTGTCATTGCGGTTATGGTTATATCGTTACGATCGGTTATGGCATGCAGTAGCTTGTCCTGGCGGCTTTCAATGGACTTGGCAATTGTTTCGTTAGCGATAGGCAAGTTGAGATTGCGGTTATGAGTATATCGTTACGATCGGTTATGGTATGCAGTACCTTGGTCTGACAGCTTTCAATGAACTTGGCAATGGTTTCGTTAACGATAGGCAGGTTGACATTGCATTTATGGGTATATCGTTATGAACGGTTATGGCATGCAGTAACTTGGTCTGACAGATTTCAATGAACGTGGCAATGGTTTCGTTAACGATAGGCAGGTTGAGATTGCGGTTATGGGTATATCGTTACGATCGGTTATGACATGTAGTACTTTGGTCTGACAGCTTTCAATGAGCTAGGCAATGGTTTCGTTAACGATAGGCAGGTTGACACTGCGGTTACGGGTATATCGTTACGTTCGGTTATGGCATGCAGTACCTTGGTCTGACAGCTTTCAATGAACGTAGCAATGGTTTTGTTAACGATAGGCAGGTTGGCATTGCGGTTATGCGTATATAGTTACGATCGGTTATGGCATGCAGTACCTTGGTCTGACAGCTTTCAATGAACTTGTCAATGGTTTCGATAACGATAGGCATGTTGAGATTGCGGTTATGGGCATATCGTTACGATCGGTTATGGCATGCAGTACCTTGGTCTAACAGCTTTCAATGAACGTGGCAATGGTTTCGTTAACGATAGGTAGGTTGTCATTGCGGTTATGGGTATATCGTTACGATCGGTTATGGCATGCAGTAGGTTGTTCTGGCGGCTTTCAATGGACTTGGCAATTATTTCGTTAACGATAGGCAAGTTGAGATTGTGGTTATTGGTATATCGTTACGATCGGTTATGGCATGGAGTACCTTGGTCTGACAGCTTTCAATGAACTTGGCAATGGTTTCGTTAACGATAGGCAGGTTGAAATTGCGGTTATGGGTATATCGTTACGATCGGTTATGTCATGCAGTACCTTGGTCTGACAGCTTTTAATGAACTTGGCAATGGTTTCGTTAACGATAGGCAGGTTGAGATTGCGGTTATGGGCATATCGTTACGATCGGTTATGGCATGCAGTACCTTGGTCTAACAGCTTTCAATGAACGTGGCAATGGTTTCGTTAACGATAGGTAGGTTGTCATTGCGGTTATGGTTATATCGTTACGATCGGTTATGGCATGCAGTAGCTTGTCCTGGCGGCTTTCAATGGACTTGGCAATTGTTTCGTTAGCGATAGGCAAGTTGAGATTGCGGTTATGAGTATATCGTTACGATCGGTTATGGTATGCAGTACCTTGGTCTGACAGCTTTCAATGAACTTGGCAATGGTTTCGTTAACGATAGGCAGGTTGACATTGCGTTTATGGGTATATCGTTATGAACGGTTATGGCATGCAGTAACTTGGTCTGACAGATTTCAATGAACGTGGCAATGTTTTCGTTAACGATAGGCAGGTTGAGATTGCGGTTATGGGTATATCGTTACGATCGGTTATGACATGCAGTACTTTGGTCTGACAGCTTTCAATGAGCTAGGCAATGGTTTCGTTAACGATAGGCAGGTTGACATTGCGGTTATGGGTATATCGTTACGTTCGGTTATGGCATGCAGCACCCTGGTCTGACAGCTTTCAATGAACGTAGCAATGGTTTCGTTAACGATAGGCAGGTTGGCATTGCGGTTATGCGTATATAGTTACGATCGGTTATGGCATCCAGTAACTTGGTCTGACAGCTTTCAGTGAACTTGGCAATGGTTTCGTTAACGATAGGCAGGTTGACATTGCGGTTATGGGTATATCGTTACGACCGGTTATGGCATGCAGTACCTTGGGCTGACAGCTTTCAATGAACTTGGCAATGGTTTCGTTAACGATAGGCAGGTTGACTTTGCGGTTATGGGTATATCGTTACGATCTCTTATGTTATGCAATACTTTGGTCTGACAGCTTTCAATGAACTTGGCAACGATTTCGTTAACGATAGGCAGGTTGAGATTGCGGTTATGGGTATATCGTTACGATCGGTTATGCCATGCAGTACTTTAGTCTGACAGATTTCAATTAACTTTGCAATGGTTTCGTTAACGATAGACAGGTTGACATTGCGGTTATGGGTATATCGTTACGATCGGTTATGGCATGCAGTACTTTGGTCTGACAGCTTTCAATGAACGTAACAATGGTTTCGTTAACGGTAGGCAGGTTGACATTGCGGTTTTGGGTTTTTCGTTACGATCGGTTATGGCATGCAGTACCTTGATCTGACAGCTTTCAATGAACTTGGCAATGGTTTCGTTAACGATAGACAGGTTGATATTGCGGTTATGGGTATATCGTTACGATCGGTTATGGCATGCAGTACCTTGGTCTGACAGCTTTCAGTGAACGTGGCAATGGTTTCCTTAAAGATATGCAGGTTGATATTGCGGTTATGGGTATGTGGTTACGATCGGTTATGTTATGCAGTACTTTGTTCTGACAGCTTTCAATGAACGTGGCAATGGTTTCGTTAACGAAAGCCAGGTTCATATTGCGGTTATAGGTATATCGTTACGATCAGTTATGTCATGCAGTACCTTGGGCTGACAGTTTTCAATGAACTTGGCAATGGTTTCGTTAACGATAGGCAGGTTGATATTGCGGTTATGGGTATATCGTTATGATCGGTTATGGCGTGCAGTATCTTGTTCTTACAGCTTTCAATGAATTTTGCAATATTTTCATTGACGATAGGCAGGTTGATATTGCTATTATGGGTATATCGTTACGATCGGTTATGGCATGCAGTACCTTGGTCTGACAGCTGTCAATGATCTTGACAATGGTTTCGTTAACGATAGGCACGTTGATATTGCGGTTATGGTTATATCGTTGCGATTGGATATAGCATGTAGTACCTTGGTCTGACAGCTTTCAATGACCTTGACAATGGTTTCGTTAACGATAGGCAGGTTGATATTACGGTTATATGGGTATATCGTTACGATCGGTTATGGCATGCAGTACCTTGGTCTGACATATTTCAATGATCTTGGCAATGGTTTCGTTAACGATAGACAGGTTGACATTGCGGTTGTTAGTATATCGTTACGATCGGTTATGGCATGCTGTACCTTGGTCTAACAGCTTCCAATGAACGTGGCAATGGTTTCGTTAACGATAGGCATGTTGAAATTGCGATTGTGGGTATATCGTTACGATCAGTTATGGCATGAAGTACCTTGGTCTGACAGCTTTCAATGATCGTGGCATGGCATGCAGTACCTTGGTCTGACAGCTTTCAGTGAACGTGGCAATGTTTTCGTTAACGATATGCAGGTTGACATTGCGGTTATGGGTATATCGTTACGATCGGTTATGGCATGCTGTACCTTGGTCTGACAGCTTTCAATGAACTTGACGACTTTCACTGTTTTTTTGACGACGATGGAAACGAACTCGGCAAGTAACTAGCCATTATGGACATCATCGCATATGCCAGCAGGCATTTGATATTTCCACCTCTAGTAAACACAATCGTTTCGAATCATAATCACGTAAGGACAAACCGTTAGTTAACGGATCATTATTATAGATTAGAGTGGGCGGACGGGAACACATCGTTCGAACATCTTGTGGCGATATTAGTAAAGTACACGTTTCCTTTTAACTTTATGTTCGTAAAAGGATTACAGAAAAAATATTTCTGGAGAAGCGTATTGTACATTTCATTATTATAAATTTAGAAGTTTTCAGTTGTCCTAAACTCGATTACGTTCAATACACGAAAAAGCCTGTCTCGTGTACCGCTTACTTCCAGAAAATATGTTATCGTTGCGTGTGAACGAAAAGTTAGCGACGTACATAAATTATTGTGTGAAATAGAACACAAGCCAAGCTAAGTGTGCGTCTTTGTGTGTGTGTGTGTGGCAGCTGTTACTTTTTTTGTTGATGAGTGTGCATTAGTTGTTATGATGATATAATCGACTCCGTCTGTCTGGCCGTCTGTTTATCGCGGCGTGTGAACGTAGTCGTACATAAATTTTTTTAAATAACAGAACACACAAGCTGTCTGACACCATCTGTTATCACAGCGTGTGGGAAACAGAACGCAATCCAAACTAAGTGCGCGTCCGTGACTTTGTTTGTGGGAGCTTTTTTTTTTGTTGTTACCATCTCTTTCGTGTACATCCTTGAGATGAATATCTTGTGTCGATATTAGTAAAGTACACGTTTCCTTTTAACATGTACAAATACTAGAGTACACGCTTTACGCGAGTGGGTTGTATCAGATTTTAGAATAATCAATATGTTTCTGATAAATTACTAACATTATTGTTTAGCGCTTACGTAAAAAAATAACAGTCGTCGCCTTTCTATCGATTACATCATCTGCCTAAAAATAAATTACCGTCGACGACATGTTCAAACAAGCACATGTGCTGTCTAATCGTATAAAAATAACCGACACCCCTCTTCCTCACCTACCCATCGAACCGTGAGAAATCAAGTCATATCCTGTTCACACAGTTAAATACATCACCTGTCTAAAAATAAATTAGCGTCGACGACATGTTCGAACAAGCACGAGTGCTGTCTAGACGTATAAAAAAATAACCGACTCCCCTCTTCCCCACCTACCCATCGATCCGTGAGAAATCAGCTCGTGACCTGTTCACACGGTTAAAAATAAACGCTTACTGTGCGTTGAGTGGTTTCCCCCCTCTCCGGTTTCCACCTCCACAACTACCTCCCTATATATTCGCTGTGCACGAGCGTTATTCGTTCATTCGTTGAGAGACGTGCCAGAAATTCTTTATTTTAAAATGGCGTCAATCACTGAAACGTTTGCAACTATTAGCGCAATCGAGTATAAAAAAATAAAGGAATTGATAATCGGTGTAAAATATCCGATAGAAGAAATGCAGAATATAGACGCAAAGTACGGGAAAGCTGTACTCGTCACTCTCCAAGATTACAGAGACCCTAAACTAAAATATCGTGTATATCTACCAAAGAGATACGCAGGCGTTTTCGAAGATGAGGAATTAAAAAATTTAGTACCGTGTTCGCTGCAACTAATTTATCGTGGAAAAAAGGATAGAGCTTACATAGTAGAAATTGTACAGTAGGACCGAATGGACATCTTCATTTGTCGCGTACGATTACATATATTGTTATTGTGTGGTGTGTGTGTGTGTGTGTGTGTGTGTAGTTTATTGTATATTTTTATGTGTGTTTGATTACAATATATGTAAATTTTGCTTTGCTTAGTTGTTTATTTTCAACTGTCCTTTTTTCCTTCCATCATGCATGTTTCATAAGTGAAATGACAATCAGAACAATTGCACAAATGCACGATAATCAATTTTTACAAGTGAAATGATATTCAATTTTGCACCGCAGTAGTAAATCCGAACGGCAGTAGTGTAAATATCTAAACCCATACACTATAACACATGCATGAGTCGACAACGTGACCGATGCCAGTACAGTTCTCCAGTTGGGTGAAGTGGTTTTCAATTACGCGCTGCATACACGAGCGAGTGCACGAACTTATATTTGTTACTTGCCTTCCGCGACATACTGCATATTATGTAAAATTATGTGGTATATACACACTTTCCACAGCATACGAGGCATTATGTACAAATTGACAACAAGACCTGTCAATACAATTCACTCAGCCTCTTCGCCGCCAACATTAAATTTAACCCCCACCAATCATACACAATCAATCACTTCATTGCCCGTCAATTCAAGTTACACAGCCTCACCGTCAAAATTGAAATATATTTACCACCAACACATACGTTCTCATTATACATAACCAACAATAATCAAATTTACCTATAGAAAATTACATATCAATCAGAATATTATATATGGTAATACTTATCTTCTGAGCATGAATGTGCGATATTCAATTTTTTACAAGTGAATTCATTTTCAATTATGTACTGAGGGACCAAGTCATCGAGAGTTTCGCGGAACTTGACGAACACAATATATACTTACCACAGACACACACATTCGAATTTATCACCAATCTACGACGACGTCCAGGCGCGGCGGCCTGGCGGTGACCAGGCTGCTGCCGGACGGCGACCAGGCCGCCGCCCAGCGACGATGACGACGTCAACGGCGAACGGCGAACCGCGGACGGCGGCCGTAGCTACACAAATCAACCTGGGCCAGTGACGTCACGATGACGTCAGAGATAGACGGCCTTGAATCCCCCCCAGATGTAGGGGAGGTACTGGGACCTCATGACGTCATGAAGGCCTAGTATCCCCCCTACCTCACTACTACCACGGCTAACGACATTTACAGAAACTTGATTTCTAATAGTTTTGTTCTGGCGGCCAGTTGCACCTACTAAGACAATATTATTTACTGGAAACATTGGCAATGTTTTACCACATTCTTTCTGGATTCTTTCCAGTTCAATTATGTTAATTATCGATATATTAGCACCGGTATCAATCATGATTTTGGCGGGGATTCCTTATACTTCCGCTTTTATATATAATATTTCATTATTCTGACTATCGAGGCTAGTTTCGTTCTCCTCCAATAGTTCAGTTCTTATGTTTTTCAAATAATTGTTGCTAATGATGGTAATGTTTTTCGATTCGGTTGCCTCTTGCAACTCTTGTTTATACCCAGGAGATAGGAGCAGTGAACGGTCGTGATAATTCGTCACTGCCTCCTCCCGTTTAAATTATTGTGTTCGTCGTCGTTATTCGGACCGACCGAGGTGTCGTTCTGGAAACCTTGCGTCGGTTCCTGCCGCTCTGTATTCTGTTCGAACGTTTGTTCTCGGTTTGGTTGCCGGCCAGGATCATCTAGACTGGTACTCCGTCTATGTTGTTCGTACCTCGGACCATCACGTTCTTCGCCGATGATCTCCATCGTGGAAACTGTTCCTTTGCTGACGGTTGTACGTTCTTGGCCCACGACCTTCAGCTCTTATAAAATTTACTCGTGGTCGGGAAACTCTGTTGTTATTGTTATAGTTGTTTGCACTGTAATTTCTATTATTTTGGTAATACCGTTCAGTATTACCGGGGTGGGGGTTTCTCTGACTATAGGAATTATTAGGGGCTTGATAATAATTATTTTGGTTATTTGGGTAGTGGTTGTTGTTCCTATTATTATTTGGATTATTGTTAAAGTTATTCCTATTATTGTTCGGCGGGTTATTATTGCCGTTGTAATTATTCTGATGGTTACGTTTCCCTGGGTAATTGTTCCCATTCTGGTTGTTACTGTTACTGGGGTACTGGTTATTTCTTATTTCTGGCCTATCGTTTCTCCTTCTACTCTGACGGTAGTATTCCTCATTCTCATAACTTTCCAGTAATTCGGTCATGGCTTGCACTGTCTTAATCTGGCTACCCCTTCTTGCCCTGATTATATCTTCGTCGTAGTGGTAGGACAACTTGTTCACCAGGCATTCCTCAGGTATTGCGGGTTCTAAATGTTTTGCCAGACACACCTTTCCTAAGAAATAGGCCGTCATGGTGTTTCCTAGTTGGGCCCTATATCGTCCATGGCAAATATTGTCTCGTATCAGGTTCTGCGTGGTTTCTGACCAGTACTTCGCTTTGAACAGGTTCCTGAACTGTTGGTAGTCCGTGATCTCACTTCGATTCGCCATCCACCAATTGTCGGTCATTTCCCTGAACGACTCGTCCAATATCTCCCGGTTGTTATTCCACCTACTCCCTCTATGTTTGGCGAAGTATTCCTCAATCCGGGCCAGGAACTCCATCGGTTTTCTTTTGTACTGCCGGAAATTCAACCATTCCCGATTTTCATTGTTTGGTATTCCAGTAAAGTTAGTGGGTCGATTTCTCATGACTTCCATTTCTTCTTGGCTCTGCCGTACCTGACCCGTTATAGTCGTCATAGCCTCTTCCATTCCGTCACACCTTTCCGCGACTTGGTTCCGTACCTTCCCTAATTCTTCCCGGGTTTCTCTTCTGTTTTCTTCCGCTTTCCTGCGACTATGCTCTTCGATATTAATGAATTTGGTGTTTACCACTTCCTTGAATTCCTGTACTTCCCTTTCGGTCTGGTTACATTTTCCGTCAATGTCCTGATCTGTTGTCTTATTACCATGGTTTCTTCTTCTATTTTCTTGTTTGTATATTCCTTATTATCGTTGAGTTCCTTGCTCATCTCTTCTCTTAGTAACTCCATCCTTTCGTCTAATTTGTCCAGATTTTCCTGGTTAACCTCCCTTAATTCTTCTCTTAATAGTTGGTTATCCTCCTTCAATTCTTCCCATTTCTCCTCCATTTTCTTGTTATTTTTCCTTAACTCTTCCTTCAACTGTTGGTTGTCACTTTCCATCTTCTTACTGGTTTCTTCAATTCTCTTATTGGTATTCTCAATTTTATTACTCAATTCTTCCTTGGTTGTTTTAAATTCTTCCTTTAAAAACTGGTTGTCCTCCTTCAATTCTTCTAACTTCTTCCCCATTTCTTCTTCCATCTTCTTATTTGTTTCATCAATATTCTTACTCAAGGATTGGTTGTCCTCTTCCATCTTCTTACTGTTTTCTTCAATGTCCTTCCTTAATTCTTCTTTTGTGGATTCTATGTTCTTATTTATTACTTCCATCTTTTTACTAAAGGATTGGTTGTCTTCCTTCCTTTCTTTACTCGATTCTTCTTTTGTAGAATCCATTTTCTTCTCCATCTTCTTGCTATTTTCTTCCATTTGCTTATTCAATTCCTCCTTTGTGGATTTGAATTCTCGTAGGATCATCTCCATCATTTTGTCCAACTTTGTATCTTCTGTTGTTTGGGATCTCTCTAGCTCTTTCTCCTGGAGATTGACCTCCCCTGTTGGCGTTGGTATTTCAGGTTGTTGCTCTGGTGGTGCGGGCTCTTTAGGTTCCACTGGGGGTAATAACCTTTCCATGTCTTCCACCGGTGTCGCCTCCTTATCTTCCATATTAATTTCCTTTTCGGCCTCCGGCGTCCGTTTCTTCGATGTTGCTCGACGTTGCATTTTCCCTTTCTTCTGACTTTATAACTGCTGCCAAGCTCCAATTAGGGATTGGGCGAATGATAATGGCCTATCAATCACTAATTAAAGCCCCTTAGTTGGTCGCCAATTTGTAACAAATTAAAATAAATTCTGTTAATTTGTTGTTGCTTGTTTGTTTGTAAAAAAAAAAATTTTTGTTTATTATTTATTTATTTTTTTCAATTAATTTAATATTAATTATTTGAAAATGTTTCGTGGTGTTCCGAACTTCTAGTTATTTGTTTTAATTGAATTAAATCCTTTTCTGTATTTTAAATTCCTTTACCAGTTAATAGGATTGTCTCCAAGAACAATCGATTGGTGAACTTTCCTTCTTTGGAGGTTATCTTCCTTCGTGGTTGTGAAATTCTGGTAGTTATTGCTCAATTAAAATGATATGTTATGCTAGTTATTATGTAGGAATAAATAATATTCAATTTTATAATCTTCAAGGAATTTTATTAACAAATGGTAATATAATCGATTTTCTATCGATTGATTAATAGACTCTCTCAGGGTATATCAACAGATTGTACAATTATTTATTATTGGGTTCTTTAAACAGTTATTTTATAGATAGTCAGAGAAAAAGGGTAAAGTATGGAAAGTATAACATTACAATATATCAGCTTATTAATTAAAATACATATATAACATTCAATCGATAATAGTGAGTAAAGAAATTTTCAAACCGTTCAGTTGTACAGGCAGTGTCGCGTTGGATTTTGGGAACTTAAAGATGGCTGCTTCGAGTTCAGATGTATGACGAATGCACCTCGCTGATTCTGCTTCCAATAAAGGCTGCTTTTCCTATGATTTCTCGTTCCTGCAGCTGCGATTCTTCCTTCGGGTGTTAGTGGAGTGTTCCTGGTTAAGTGTTGTGGTTCACTTCGATAAAATGTGTTGTGTTAAGTTATATTTCACTTTCGTCTGTTAGGTCGATAATTGCGCTGTTTGTTTCGTGATGTGGAATTAATGTTTAAATCGTTTAAATTGTGTATTCACTTGTGTTCTGTTCTGGTTTAAGTTAATTTACTGTTTGTAGGTGTTTGTTTCACTGAATTTACTGTTTAAATGTAATTTTACAAAACTCGCGTTTTTCGAATCAGACTAGGCTTATCGAATATATGCCATTGATGTCTTCACTATAGGTTAATAATTGCTTAAGAGCTCGTATCAAGTGTACTTCACAACGTCTAATAATGAACTAACTCACTTCCTTCGTCTTCTCCTAAAGTCTTAGCCAATTTAATATTAGCAATCCATTGTTTCAAAATTATTTTACATCCTGTACATGTGAAATTTTTACATTATACTACTGAATGTATTTTTGTTATTATTTACATTTATTAATTACTAAACACATAATCTTCTTCTTCAGTTCATTCTGCTTGATTTGATACCAAACAAGATAGTTTTACTAAGTTTTTTATCTAAAATGCTATATTTACTTCATTTTGAAAATTGTAAGTCTTAAATGTTACTTCCTGTTCTTCTCAAAATGTTTGACATTTTACATGTTATATTAATGATTGTATTAAATCTCAGACTGACATAAAAGGTTTATCTTTCCTTAATTTCTTGTAATTTGATTAATTGGTTATCTTTTTAAATATTATACATTAATATGTGACTCCCCCCTTAGAATTTTCAGTTTTTACATTTGCATTTTTAACAATAATTCTTGCTATCTTTTTACAAAATCTTTCTTACTTATAGTTCCAGTTACATGACTCTATGACTGATTTACCTTATATAAATTCCATCAGTTTAATTGTTTTTCTGTACTTAATTCATCAATTTTGATGCTGTTTAGTTTTACCATTTGGCCTAGATTTTTAACAGTTTTTACATACAAAGTTTTTAAATAATACATTTTGTTTATACCCTCTCTGACTTTCTATTCTAATATAATATTGATTAACATTTCCTTATTTTAACAAAAGAACATTTAGTATATAATTTATACTATTAATTCATAACACATGATTGAAATTAACAATGGTCTTTCAAACTCAGACATTTTAATCTGGATTAACTATTTTTAAAACATAATAAACATTTTCATAATAAAAGTTTTATACTAAAAGGATTGTACTCTCAGACATTTTATCCTTGAGCTATTTAAACTTATTCTAAATAAACAAAACATATCTGTCCTTCCATCATCTACACTATTTCTTACACCTAGTTTTATTTTCAGTTTTACCTGTTTTTTGTTTGATTTTTGTGGTAATGATTCTTGATCACTTCACTTTTTATATGGCCTGCTCTTGTTTTATTTACTGTCATTCTAATGAATGTTGTATATAAAGAGTAGCAGTTATTATTTAGAAACACTTGTATTATCTGTCATGATAAAACTCTATTTCAGTAGCGGCTCGTACAGGGAGGGCAAAAGGGCGCAGCCCTCCCACTAAATTTGCAAATTAAACTTGTCAATAATATAACTATAATGTGTAGTATTCTTATTGAAAGATATTTTTGGGGTGACTAACAGCGATCACCCGATGTTTTCGGCATGGCCCCGCAGCTGGGACGGTTTCGCTGTCGCCCTCCCTGAATAGGCCGTTCTTTTGGGGAGCAGGGCAAGAGACGTATACACATCTCTATGCATTTAAATGAGCATCCGCCATTACAGGTGGGACTGTGGCCGCTTTCTGTTTCGCAGCTAAATTCATAAAGAAATGGAGCGTTGTTCAAAACTTCTCATAGTGCATATATTTTCTCTTGTGTTTTATATAGTTTTGATTGTGTTCTTGTCGTACTTTTTGTGTAAACGTAATGTTCTAATAATTTATTCTTTATTATGCAGTGTATTCTGTGTACGATAGTGTTTTTGTCGAACCTTGTGTACATAAACGTGTAACTTATTCTGTGTGTTCTGTGCGTATTTGTTAGAAACGATTAAAATGGCTATGAATTTGGTAAGTAATATTAAACGTTTGATTATTTCAAATTCACTTACTTACGAAAAGAAAATAGAACTAAAAAAATTAGGGCCACCAAAACCGAAGTTAGATATTACACAACAAAATTATAAAACGGACACACCAGCATCAAGTAAAAAAAAACTACACAAGAAAATTTAATAGAAACTGTTACTTACATGCTGATGGGATATGTGGATGTGAGGTGATCAATTCCTTTTTTTGTTATGTATGTTTGGTGATGAACCTAAACAGTGATTCAGTTTGGACTGAAAATGGAATTAAGGACTTGAAACATTTGGGAGAAAAAATAAAAAAACATAAAATTAGTGAAACTCATATGAACAATTGTATTGAATATTCATTGTTAGGAAAAGTCAATATTAGCTGCCAGTTAGACAGTGCATATAGATTAAAAATTAAACAGCATAATGAAGAAGTCTCTAAGAACAGATACATCCTAAGTAAGTTAATTGACTGTGTAAAGCTTTGTGGAATATTTGAACTAGCTTTAAGGGGACATGATGAAACAAACACATCTGAGAATCCAGGCATTTTTAGGGGCTTAGTAAATTTAATGGCAGGCCTAGATAGCACCTTAAGAGAGCATATTGAAAAAACAAACAATACGGTTTTCATTGGTCTTTCTAAAACAATTCAAAATGAAATTTTGGATTCTATTTATGCAGTGTGCATTGGAGTAATAAAAAAAGAAATAAATGAAACTGACTACATTTCAATTGAAGCAGATGAAACCACGGATTGTGCCACTCTGTCACAAATTGTGTTAGTTGTGAGGTATGAATTGAACGGAAAATTACATGAGAGATTTATCAGTTTTGTCAGTCCACAAGATCACTCCGCTGAAGGTATTAGTAATACTATTTTTGAAGAATTAGCAAAATTAGAACTTGATAAGATGCCTAGTAAAATTATTGCACAAAGTTACGATGGGGCAGCAGTAATGAGTGGAAAACATAACGGTGTTCAAGCAAAAGTTAAAGCTGTGTACAAGAATGCCCAGTATACACACTGCTATGCCAATCAACTAAACTTAATTATTGAGCGCGCTGCATCACAAAACAAGCAAGTAAAAATATTTTTCTGTAATTTAGATGGCTTTACAACATTTTTTTCAAGATCTTCCAAGCGAACAGCCATACTTGATGAAGTAGTAAAGAAACGTCTCCCAAAATGTTCTAATACCAGGTGGAATTTTAAATCCCGTTGTGTGACAACAGTATTTATTCATAAAAATGACATTTCCGCTGTTCTTGAAAAAATCATAGATGACGAGAGTGACAAGTCCACTGTTCAGAAAGCACTAGGACTGAAAAACACATTAAATAATGATGATTTTAATTTTTGGTTAACATTTTTCAACAAAATTATGCCAGCCTGTGTCATTTTGTTTAATCAATTACAGCAAGTAGAAACTGACAGTATTAAAACACACCAGTATGTTGCCTCATTCAAGTCACACAATCAAAACGTCAGAGATTATATTGATTTTGATGCCAGTCTGTCTGCAACAAATGATTTTGGAGAATCATCACAAAATCCAAAAAGGTCACATTTTGATGAAAGCAAGAAGACTGCAGCTAAAGAAGTTTGTGACATAATAGTTACCAACATAGACGACAGATTTTTATTTTCAGACCATTTAGCAATAGCAGTTTTGTTGCAACCAACCCTGTTTTCTAAACATCAGCTTATCTTTTCAGAAACACAGTTACAAATTGCTGCTAAAGAATTTAATTTAAATGAAACTGCATTAAGACATGAACTGGTAGTTCTATACAGCAGGCCTGACTTCACAAAGGCAACTGGCGCATTGGTTCTACTCAATTTTGTATATGAAAACAATCTAGTTACTGTTTTTCTCGAACTGGTAAAACTATTAAAAATTATTTGTACAATCCTATGACTACAGCAGAAAGTGAACGATGTTTCTCAACTCTCAAACGCATTAAAACATTTACACGTAATACAATGAAAAATGACAGACTAAGTGCTCTGGGAATGTGTTCAACAGAAAAAAAAATGTTAGAAATAACTCCTAACTTCAATGAATTAGTTATTGACCATTTTGCCGAACAAAAGGAGAGGAGAATGGATTTCATGTTCAAGCAAATAAACTAATCCAAGGTAGGGAACAAATATACTTTATTTAGTAATGCATGCATTTAATAATCTAATTTCTTAAATATTTAAGTTTAGGAACGTGAACTGCTTAGGTATATAAATAATTTGTTTCAAACACTGTTTAAATATTGGTAGTTTGTAAGGTAGGTTTTTGATATTAACAATAATTTTAGTAGTGAAGCAAAAGATTCAATTTTACAATTATTTGATGATAATAGCAATAATTTAGTTTCTACTGGTGACTTTTTTTACATAATATATGGGTACAACTAAATTTCCCCCCCCCCCCAAGTCAAAAACATTACCAGCCGCCACTGCTCTATTTAAGATTATTCATTGACATAATATAAACACTTTAAAGTTGTATTATTTCATAATTTACTCAGTTTATGAACTTCAATATTGACACATCAGGTTTATTTAATATAACACAAAAACTTGCACTGATCCCCTTTTTATTCTTTGATTTTATTTCTAATTAGTTTTGTAGTCTTTTTAAAATCAAGAAATCTACTTATAGAGGATAATGAAGGTTTGTTTTTTGCATTATATAATTAATTCACATTAGTTCACTTTCAATTCTACTTTACACACTTTTGGCATACATTTATTTTACATGGTTTCTAAATTTGGGATTTTGTTATACTTTCATTTGTTATTATTTTTATTACATTCTTTTGGGGTTTTGTTTTGGGTTTCTTATAAGAGCACTCCTTCTTCTTGTGGGTGTTGTCTTGTTCTGGTTTCTTCTTCAATTTCTCCTATTATCCTTGTTCCTTAGAAAAGTATTTCCTTTTCTTATTGTGGATGTTGTTTTGTTTGGGTTTCTTCCTTACTTACTCCTATCCTACCTGGGTATTACTTTACATTATTTTTAGTTTTGAAGTTTATTTTGATTACTCATCACTCATTGTGTGAAGTTATTAATTAATACATTTAAATCACAAAAATATTTATCTCCCACTTACCTTGTTTCTGCCCAGGGTTACGTCACACGAACGGTGCAATGCAAGTATGATTGTAAGGTTATTTGAATAACATACGCAACTCGCATTTATGAAGAGAAACAATTAAAATTTTATTTCATTCTTTAAACTTTTAACATTTTATTTACTTCTTTTTAAATTTTACTCAAAGTTCATTTTGTTGAGAAATCATTTCTGCTGACTTAAACTTCTTTATCTTAACATCATTTACTATTAATTTAATTTTTTTAATTTAAAACATAAACACTACCTTGAATCATTTTACACAAAAATATATATTGATTAATACATGAATCTAACTAGCTTATTTTTACTATAGACGTCCCAGTTTGCTGCACACACAACTCTCATTCATATCAATTTACCCCCCCCCCATTTATTTATTTTAGAGATCTCATTAAAATAATTTTGATTTTTATACTGTTACTTGTTTCGGTGGCCTCTTCCCTGACCGTGTGGCGCGTGCCACACCAAGTCCTCTTTGCAGTGTCTAAAAAGTTTATGATTTCATATTTGCTTCTTCTTCGTTAACCACTGCACTCACTATTTACTTTGCGACATCGTTCCACTACTGATAACTTTTTTAATTAATATTTAAAAATTTATTGAGGGGCCACTTTGGGTAGTTCGCCTGGCCAGACGAAACGTTGATGAGGACTACCACGAGAGTTACCAAAAACCCCACTTCTAAACTTTTGAACAAGACGGATATCAATGCCTCCTTGGGTGAAAACGATCGTCAAGGTATAGATAACCTGTGTTATTCATATATGTCAGGCGTCGACGAAATTATACTGCCTCTCTTCACGTCACGCAAATGGGCAGGATCTCGTCAAGACATCCGTCGTCTCCCGACAGCATTGCAAACCGATTTTACAGAAAAGCCATTTTGGTCTCAGCGTCGTTTGTGCGTTTGCGTGCACCACACAGCACTGAAGTTCTTAGAATTGTATTGCGTTCTCTGGTCACACCTTGCATTCCATTGTCCTTTGTTTGAACAACACCGTTTTATGTAGCGGACTGGTTACCGTATTCATACATGTGAGCAGCACTTGAAAATTAACTGAATTTAATAAAATGAAATACCCCATTTTGTCCCATTACAATTGTAATATTGGTTTTAATGAAACTCTTTCTTTAATCTATTATTGTGCTTCACGGTGGTTCTTAATTAATTTTTTAATGTTGCTTTTGGATTTAAAATGTTTTTATTTTATTTTATGATCATTCTCTCCATTCAGAACTACGGGCATTATCTGTCATGCTACACTTATAATGGCTACAAGTATGGTTACAAAACAGTGCAAAAGTGTAGAAGGTGGAAGACTCACTTAAGGGCCCCAGGTTAAGGTCTAATCTCTTTTTCATGCAAAGCCACAAACATGTTATTCACCTGCCAGAAACTCATACAAGTACTCCATCATGACAGTCTAGAACACACCACAATGTTAAACCTGAAAAAATGTCAACACTCTCTATCCTTACTCTATAGATTAACCCTTGTATGTTGTCTGTTGTTTCTATAAAAAAATGAAAAATAAGTAGAAGCAACATCTTGATATTGTGAAAATGAATGTAGCATTACAGGTAGATTTATCAGACGACTGCTGAGAGGCATTCTATTTGCACAAGTGCTGAATGCTACATATTCGCTCATTTGGTGTAGACATACAAATGCTTCTGCTATGGGTAATTACTTTTATACTGACTAAAAATATGTATACTGAAATATAAAGTACAATTTATTTTTATACCAAAATTGTAAAAAGTCAATATTTTAATTTTTGCATAACAAAATAAGTGAAAAATATACACTTACAGAATAGTATACTTCCTTCTTCAGGGTGAAAGAGAATGCTATTTATGTAGTATTTATTTCGAATCCCCTTAAAAGTATATTGCAAAAATGCAATATTTGCAGCTGGATGAATTAAATGAAGAGTATTACGTACACCACCTGTAGCAAGTAGTGTTATTTCTCCAATAACAGTCCAAGCAAGGGAGTAAAATATTTCTCTGAAACACATTATATTGAGAAACTGAATTAAGTTAGATACCTTAAACACTGTCCCAATAAAGTAGTTTTTTATCTAAAGACTTACAACACACACACACACACACACACACACACACACACACACACACACACACACACACACACACACACACACACACACACACACACACACACACACACACACACACACACACACACACACACACACACACACACACACACACACACAGTTTTATGACGAAGCAAACTCTAGTGCAACTGAAAATTTCAGACCTGAACTGCTTTTGTATGTGGTTAATAGTGAAGTGCTGTGATTTATAATCGGGCGGTTTATTGTAATACAATTGTGTTTTAATATTAGTGACATTTTATTGCGTGTGAACAATTTTTATTTGATTTGTTATAAGAGACTGTGTTGTTAATTACGAACTGTTTAACTGTGAAAATTAAAGCTGGTGATTAGTGACTTAATCGATGTCTTGTATTTTGTTTCCACTGTACCTACGACAATCAAGTAGACCGTCGTAACAATATATATTGTTGGTGAGAGTGTGATTCCTTTGTAATACTAACTCCCCTGGATTTAATATCTTCTCCTCTTCCTGGCTTCCTCAAGGGTGCATAGCTTCGCCTCATTTCTCTTTCATCGTCTCTGGTTGTTGTTTTTTTAGACATGCTTCTGGATTTGTAAGACCTTCTTCTGTGGGTTGGCTGATCCCCCAATCACTGGTTCTGTACAGCTGTCAGCCAAGAACAGTTCAGCCTGTAATTCTACTGATTCTCTGGCATAGAGTGAAAATTATCTGGGGTAGATGTTGGCCCTAGGTTTTATGGTCTACTTGGCTCCTTGTCTACCAGGTGGATTCTCAACATTCTCTTTAGCTCTTGAGTTGTAGATGGGAGCTGTCCAACATTCAGTGCCCCATGCTGCTACTGCTTGCTGCCATTGATGGGAAGTGACAGCCATTATCAGTCAACAGACATCGTGGATATCCATAGCAACTGAAGACTTCGGTCTTAATATTGTCACGATCTGTCCAGTCGTGGCTTCTGGAATCGGGAAGCCTCCATACATCTGCTGAATAGGTTTGTGATCACTAGGATTTCCAACTTTCCTCATGATGTTCTGGGGTATGGTCCCATAAAATCAAGTGAGATGATTTCACAAGGCTGGTATGGCCTCTCTCACATACTGGTGTCAGCCTTCTGGTTGCTTGGCTTAGTACAGGCACATATGGAACACATCAGGATGAAGCTGGCAATATTCCGCTACACAGATACCCAGAAGAACCATCGATGTATGGATCGCAGGTTTCTATCTCTCCTGGATTTCTGGTCTCTGTGTTGTCATAGAACATCTCAGGATTTGGATGCTGCACGAACTGGGAACAACTACAACAGGGTGTGATTGAGTCAGATGCGATGAATACATAGGAAGGTTATTCTCCGCATGGAAACCATTACAGTGCATCTTGAACTGCTTTAGTAAACCTTGACAATTCATTGTTCATTTCGTAATCCATTCCTTAACTTTCTACAGTTCCAGTCATTTTCTTGCCATTTCTTGACCACCTAAGTGACTATACCATCTTTAATAAATATTAAGACAGGTTCTCCTGACCTATCTAGTGTTTGCTTTGGAATTTCTCTTTCCAACAGCTCTGTTTTCTCTGGCTCAGTTTCCCAAACAGGGTGTCTTGAAAGGCTATTTGCTGCTTGATTGCTTGCTCCAGAGACATGACATACATCAAGGTCCAACGCATCAATTTTTATTTTGTACCAGATTATGAACCACTAAAGAGATGAGTTGTTAGTGTACAGCTGTAATTTTCTACCTTCCAGGTAGCCCCAAAATTTCCCAACAGCCCATACCACATCTAACGCCTCCTTCTCCACTATGCAATAACATCTTTCTGGTGGAGACAGTTTCCTACTGGCAAATTCCACTATGTCTCTTCCTCTGTCCTCCTTTTCTTGGAATAATACTGCTCCAAATCCCATATCACCGGCATCAGTTTGCAGACAGATTTTCAGCTTGACATGCAGGTACGCAAGTCGAGGGGGCACTGCAAATTGATTCCTTGATCTTATGGGAGGCTTCTTCCTCAATGTCAGTCGAAAGTTCTAACTTGAAGGCTATAAAGTTAAAACTTTTCCTATCAAATATGACATTTATGAGCCAGCCGAATGGACCAAGGCATGTTTAGAAATGTTAACGACAAGTTCTGAAATGGATAGTAAACAAAATTTTAGATGGCATATCTTTAACTTTGCCGATTCATTTTTATCTCTTAGATGCTAACTGTATGAATTTAAAAGCACGGATGGGTGTTAAAAATGAAAACCATAGTTAACTGTTTTAAGAAAGCTGACTTCAGCTGAATGCATGAAGACATTAAAAAAATGTAACAAATGAAAATTGACCCAAAAGGTGGAATAATTTGCTACTTATTGTTTTCTCAGTTGCTCTGGGCAATTATATAATAATTTGCTGTGGGACAAGCAAAGGTGACATTGTTGCTGATGTTCAGCACAAGGAAGGGAAAAATGGAAACATGTGAAAAGGGAGAAAGCAACAACGAAGAAGATAGCCAATGAACACCTGTTCCCATCACCAAGTGTTGAAAATAGTAAGTGGTCTACAGTCATATTTGAAAGCTCAAGAGAAAATTGGCGATGAAATTTTTGACTGCAATGGATGATGAGTAGTGTGGATGTAGAAAATACATCATTCCAAGAAGCATAAAAAATGCTTAAACATATTCTGTTAAAAATGTAATTTAAGAAACTGAAACAATTTTGTTCCATTACTTATTATGTACTAAATTTCAGTATTAAGTTGTGTGTTAATATACCTAAATAATACTTTATTAATCTTCAATTTAAAAAGTAAATCATGCAAATACTATAACACAAAATTCTGAAATGCGAAATTTTGTTGATTCAAAGATTTTTTGCTGTTCCCTTTGGATTTCGAATTAGTGAGATTTTATTGTACTACATGAACCACCTAAAAGCCATAAAATATTTTCATTACATTATAATATAATGTAATTATATATAATTATAATATTCTTGACACAAATGTATAGTCTTAGATAGTTTTTAAGAAAACAACATACAATTTAAATTTATTATTTGCATGTACTGATTTTACTTCCACGTTCCATAAGGAAATGGAAGTTTTTGCCATACGGTGATGGCAAAAAAAATCGTGTTCAAGATAAGTGCAGATTCTGATTGTACTACCCTCAAAACATGAAAAAAAGTCATTTTTCGAAAAGTGTGTGTGTGTGTAGATTTTGATTTTTTTTCTATGGCAAATGATAAGAGCCACAAATTCAAACAGAATCAAATAATTTTTTGCATATAGCCCTGCATTGTAGAGTACTCAAGACCTATTGTTTTTGGTGTAGGTCAGTTAAGGGAAAGGGGTAGTTTAACAGCAACGTTTTATGTTTTAACAAGGGTAATTTTTTCTATGGCAAACGATAACAGCCGCAAATTCAAACAGAATCAAATAATGTTTCGCATACACTCCTGAATTGTAGAGTTCTCAAGACATATTGTTTTTGGTGAAGATCGGTTAAGGGAAAGGGCTAGTTTACCTGCAATGTTTTATGTTTTAACAAGGGTAATTTTTTCTATGACGAACGATAACTGCAGTAAATTCAAACAGAATCAAATACTTTTTGCATACCTTCCTGATTTATAGAGAACTCACGGTCTGTTGATTTTGGTGAAGATCGGTTAAGGGAAAAGGGTAGTTTACCTGCAACATTTTGTTTTAACAAGGGTAATTTTTTCTATGACGAACGATAACTGCTGTAAATTCAAACAGAATCAAATATTTTTTTCAGGGTGTCCACAGAAATTCTGTTTTAATTTTCCCTGACTTTCCCTGACCTACTTACAGAAATTTCCCTGACTCACTAAAATGCATAGTACGTTAATTCTTTGAGCATTATATTTTACAAGGAAGAAAAAAGAAAACCCAGCCTCCACCTTCCCCATAGCTGGCCTAATTCTCTCTCCACTTTCTTTTTTCTTCCTCTTTTATTTTATTTATTTTTTATTATTTATTTATTGAAAAATACAAATACATTGATGGCATTTTAAAAATAAATATTTCCATTATCACCTAAAGGTAACACTTAGGTAACGTAAGAATGAGAGTATTTTCACTAGAACTTAATAAAATAATATATGAACAAGATAAAATGGACTAATTAATAGAACAACTTACATGGTAACAAATAATTATAATAATCAGCTATAGCTTTTAAAATTGAAAATGAACCAGTCCGACAGGATGAGAATGAAAAAGGAAAATATGCACTCCTTCAAAATTTACTAGTGTGATCTCTTCATGTTCTCCAGCAGTTTTTTCTTTTCCCCAATTTCTACATCCTCCATTTCTCTTTCAAGTTTCAACTTTTTTCTTTTTTCTTCCAACTCTTTCAACTGTAATTCAATTTTCCTTTTCTCTATTTTCTTTTTTTCCTCTTCTGACTGCATTTCTTTTTTCTTTTCCAAATATGATTGATATCTTCTTCTTGAAGATCTGACCGAGGTAAGCATACTTCTGTTGATAGTCACATTCCTCAAACCACCTAGATGCTTTATGCTATCACAAATAACTCTTTGGGACACAAGGGATTCTTCTAGAAGATTTTCAACTAGTAAATGCTTATTGACAGAAAAGCCAGATTCAACTGATGCATTACCATGGGATAAAATGAAACACAGCTTCATTACAGACCAGAGATCTTCATATTTCTTATCTTCTCCTAAAAGGCCGTAGTAAAATTCGTCCAATCCCATGTCATCAGATGTTTTGGAAATGAAATCGTTAGCTTCTTCAGTTTGCAAAGAAAACTGTCGTTTGGCCTTTTCAGCACTTTTATCACATATTCTTCTATAGCTGTGCAGGTTTTCTAGAACAACATCAATCCTTTTTATTGCCAAACTGGGTTTGAGCATTATCATTTTAGGGTCTAAGGCAGTGAGGCCTCGTGCTAAATGTGATTTCAAAGGACTTTTCTCTCTGAGTTTTTCTATCATGGTGGTAAGGAGATTTTTGAACTCATTTTTAAAAACAAGTTTCTCTTTTTCTGAGCATTTAATTTGTTTCATTAAGCTTTCTGCAGCATAACCAACGTCCACCTTTTCTACTGAAACCAGATTGGCACTGTCTTGCAAGTCCAAGTTCATTAATTTTTGAGTAGTACTTTCTTCAGCTATTTTTTCACAAATCTCATCATTAGGTTTTTCATAAGTTGTTCAAGTGAAGTAAAGAGATAAGAGACCATAGGCTTCTGACTTTGGAACCTTCTCAGGAACGGCTCAACGTCTGACAATATGCTTCTGAAAGCACTTAGTTTTGCCTTAAAAAATGGATTTTTCATAGCTTCTCTAAGGTATTGCAGGTTTTTGTTGTCTTTTTCATTGTATTCTTTTACAAATTTATCGACATGATCAAATATTTTGAGAGCTTGATCTACACAGCGACCATTTTCCAGCCATCTTACTGCTGTGAACTTAAAAGGGAAAGAGGTGCTGGTTGTAATATCTGAGTATTTTGCTCGCCAAGCTGGGCTATTTTTGAAAAGACTGTAGAGAGATCTAAAAAAGTGAAAAAGTTCCCAACCAGTTTTGGAGATCCCAGTCTTCAGGGCTCCACTAACTGTATGCAAACTGCATATGCCAATATCAAGAAGGGACTTTCCCTCTGGATTTAAGACTTGCAAATGGCTCTCGAGTTTTTTCATAAAACTGAGGTTAATATTCAGCCAGTCCATTGAGATTTGCAAAATATTTCCTAAAGGTAAGGAGAGCCCTTGAATAAACCCATCTAACAGGTGATCTGCAGTTGCCCTGCCTAAAAATACACTATTCCAATATCGTGTTGAAACTTTCTGAAGGTTTACTTCCCAAAACCTTACACACAAGTCCATTTGTCCTCTTTGAACAAATTTGTTCAGAGATTCATCAAAACAAACAACAGTCAGAGCACTGTTTCATGTTATTTTGCAACATTTCTTGAAAATATGGGGCTAACCCATGATTTATTACATAGGAAGCCTTAGTCTTGCCCATAGACAAGCTCCGAGCGATTTTACTGTCTGGAAACATATTTTTGAAGGCTGCAGAGGTTTCATCACAAGAGTTTAGAGACATTTTCCCAGTGATGACGTGGAGAGCCCATATTGCTTCGGCTGACGTAACATCATCTTCATTCACACTGAAACTCTTTAAACTTGTTTGACTTGTTTCTGGCACTACTAATAATTCTTTTGTAGCTGAAGTTGAAGGTGTTGGCTGCACATCTTTTAATGGAGATGGAGTAGTAAGAAAAGAAATTGCCGGCTGGGAAGCCTTTGCTCTCATGTTTTTTACATGAGTTGGTCCCTTAGTATGAGAAACAATTGCTTGTTTCCCCATATTGCTTAGTTTAAAAGATTTGAGACACACTTGACAATAAGCCGAATTTGCATCACTAACCACCAAGTCCAACCAACCACTAAATTCCGGAAACACTTTACTGTCCAGCCAAAGTTTATTAAATAAACATTTCTTGTTAGCCATTGTAATGAGTTTAAGTCAGCAGCCTAAAAAAACTGAAAATAGAAAAAGAATTAGCTAAATCGGTTGAAAAAAGGACACAAGGGCACAACAAAAAATATATAATTGTCTACAATAGTCTGGGTTACGGCAGACTAGAGCATTCAAAATTCCCCTCAAATCCATCATCGGAGAAGATTTCCCTGACTTTTCAGATTTTTCACGGGTTGCGGCAGACTAGAGTAAAATATCGGTATGGAGAACCATACATGACTTCCATATTCTAAGATTTATATTTAAAATCATTTTCAGCCAAACAGCCAGGCTGTGTCTTACCTGCCTTTTTATTGCTGTATTAAATGAAAAATATTATATTACATTAAAATGAAAAAATTATAATTTTATTGCCTGGCAACAAAATTATTTTATTTTTAACAATTACCATTGTTTCAAAAAGTTTAAATAAATTTTCAAGTACTTTACTCTTGTTAAAACGTAAAAGGTTGCAGGTAAACTACCCCTTCCCTTTAACCGATCTTCACCAAAATCGAAAGTCATTGAGACCTCTACAATTCAGGGACGTATGCAAAAAATTATTTGATTGTTTGAATTTGCGGCTGTTATCGTTTGCCATAGAAAATATGCTTGAAAAAAAAACGTTGCAGGTAAACTACCCCTTCCCCTTACCCGATCTTCACCAAAAACAATAGGTCTTGAGTACTCTACAAATCAGGGCTGTATGCAAAACATTATTTGATTCTGTTTGAATTTGCGGCTGTTATCGTTTGCCATAGAAAATACCCTTTTTAAAAAAACGTTGCAGGTAAACTACCCCTTTCCCTCAACCGATCTTCACCAAAAACAATAGGTCTTGAGAACTCTACAATTTAGGGATGTATGCAAATAATCTTTTGATTCTGTTTGAATTTGCGGCTGTTATCGTTTGCCATAGGAAATACCCTTGTTAAAACATAAAACGTTACAGGTAAACTACCCCTTTCCCTTAACCGATCTTCACCAAAAACAATAGGTCTTGAGTACTCTAAAAATCAGGGCTGTATGCAAAACATTATTTGATTCTGTTTGAATTTGCGGCTGTTATCGTTTGCCATAGAAAATACCCTTGTTAAAAAAACGTTGCAGGTAAACTACCCCTTTCCCTCAACCGAACTTCACCAAAAACAATAGGTCTTGAGAACTCTACAATTTAGGGCTGTATGCAAATAATCTTTTGATTCTGTTTGAATTTGCGGCTGTTATCGTTTGCCATAGGAAATACCCTTGTTAAAACATAAAACGTTACAGGTAAACTACCCCTTTCCCTTAACCGATCTTCACCAAAATCAACAGATCTTGAGAACTCTACAATTCAGGGCTGTATGCGAAACATTATTTGATTCTGTTTGAATTTGCGGCTGTTATCGTTTGCCAAACAAACAAAATTACCCTTGCTAAAAAAAAACCGTTGCAGGTAAACTACCCCTTTCCCTCAACCGATCTTCACCAAAAACAATAGGTCGCGAGTACTCTGCAAATCAGGGCTGCATGCAAAAAATTATTTGATTCTGTTTGAATTTGCGGCAGTTATCGTTTGCCATAGAAAAAAAATCTACAGACAGACAGACAGACACACAGACAGACAGACAGACACACACACACACACACTTTTCGGAAAACGACTTTTTTTCATGTTTTGAGTGTAGTAGAATCAGAATCTGCAATAATCTCGAACACGATTTTTTTTGCCATCACCATACTTCCATTCCTTAAGGAATATGGAAGTAAATATCGGTATGGAGAACCATACATGACTTCCATATTCTAAGATTTATATTTAAATCTTAATATCGCCTGCCAAGCGCGATATATTTTCTTTTATACATGATTTACATTAAAATGAAAAAATTATAATTTTATTGCCTGGCAACAAAATTATTTTATTTTTAACAATTACCATTGTTTCAAAAAGTTTAAATAAATTTTCAAGTAATTTACTCTTGTTAAAACGTAAAAAGTTGCAGGTAAACTACCCCTTCCCCTTAACCGATCTTCACCAAAATCGAAAGTCATTGAGACCTCTACAATTCAGGGACGTATGCAAAAAATTATTTGATTCTGTTTGAATTTGCAGCTGTTATCGTTTGCCATAGAAAATACGCTTGATAAAAAAACGTTGCAGGTAAACTACCCCTTCCCCTTAACCGATCTTCACCAAAAACAGTAGGTCTTGAGAACTCTACAATTTAGGGCTGTATGCAAATAATCTTTTGATTCTGTTTGAATTTGCGGCTGTTATCGTTTGCCATATGAAATACCCTTGTTAAAACATAAAACGTTACAGGTAAACTACCCCTTTCCCTTAACCGATCTTCACCAAAAACAGTAGGTCTTGAGTACTCTACAAATCAGGGCTGTATACAAAACAGTATTTGATTCTGTTTGAATTTGCGGCTGTTATCGTTTGCCATAGAAAATACCCTTGATAAAACAAAAAACGTGGCAAGTAAACTACCCCTTTCCCTCAACCGAACTTCACCAAAAACAATAGGTCTTGAGAACTCTACAATTTAGGGCTGTATGCAAATAATCTTTTGATTCTGTTTGAATTTGCGGCTGTTATCGTTTGCTATAGGAAATACCCTTGTTAAAACATAAAACGTTACAGGTAAACTACCCCTTTCCCTTAACCGATCTTCACCAAAATCAGCAGATCTTGAGAACTCTACAATTCAGGGCTGTATGCGAAACATTATTTGATTCTGTTTGAATTTGCGGCTGTTATCGTTTGCCAAACAAACAAAATTACCCTTGCTAAAAAAAAACCGTTGCAGGTAAACTACCCCTTTCCCTCAACCGATCTTCACCAAAAACAATAGGTCGCGAGTACTCTGCAAATCAGGGCTGTATGCAAAAAATTATTTGATTCTGTTTGAATTTGCGGCAGTTATCGTTTGCCATAGAAAAAAAATCTACAGACAGACAGACAGACAGACACACAGACACTTTTCAGAAAACGACTTTTTTTCATGTTTTGAGTGTAGTAGAATCAGAATCTGCAATAATCTCGAACACGATTTTTTTTGCCATCACCATACTTCCATTCCTTAAGGAATATGGAAGTAAATATCGGTATGGAGAACCATACATGACTTCCATATTCTAAGATTTATATTTAAAATCATTTTCGAAATGAAATATAACCATAGAAACTTCTTCTTTCTACTTACTGCTTCAGCCTTAACCACAGTACTGTGGTCACTAACGTATACCACCTCACGTTATCACACTCGATTTTCACTGATGATGGAAGTCGATGGCATTGCTGAAACGTCTGGTTTTGTAGAAAATATTGGACTACGGCCAAATATCCCGGGAAGGAATTTTAACAAAAACTACTTCTTTGTTGCCGATAACGTTCTACACATATATATAAAAAATATGCATAAAATTAATGGCTTGTATAAGTTAATGATTGATCTCCATGAAGTAGTGCTCAAGTTTCCAAAGTTTTAATATTATGATGTCCGTAATTAAAACATCAGAGCAGGTTTAGTGTGTATGAGGGTACACCGTGGACAAAAATGTTCAACATTTCCTATTGAGCGTTACTTAGAGTAAAGCTGCGAATCTACAGTGTACGTTTCACAGAACAAACACGCGGAAAAGAAGGAGCGCTCCGAAGTCACTCATGGACCCTCAGCATCTTGCAGAGGGTTCATTCCCTAAAGACGAAAAGTCTATCTATGAATCGTTCCTCTGTAAACACGTGCAGTTACACTGCCAAGCGATCCACAGGAAGCAAATCGCTATCCACGCTGGACACTTTTTCGGCTTGCATGCGTTATGTTGGTATGGGTTTCGGCTCTTTCCATTTAAAAAGCGTGCAAATGTAAGAAAATAAACATGAATAAGGCCAGAAATAACGCGAATTTTGTGTGTGTGTGTGTGTGTGTGTGTCTTTCCTGCCTTTTTATTGCGGTAGTCATAATAATAAAATGGAAACGTAAACATTACATAACTGAGATATGCTTGCCTGCCACGAACGATATATTTTCTCTCATACATGATTTACATTAAAATGAAAAAATTATAATTTTATTGCCTGGCAACAAAATTATTTTATTTTTAACAACTACCATTGTCTGAAAAAGTTTAAATGAATTTTCAAGTACTTTACTGTTGTTAAAACGTAAAAGGTTCCAGGTAAACTACCCCTTCCCCTTAACCGATCTTCACTAAAATCAAAAGGCCTTGAGTTCTCTACAATTCATGGGTGTATGCAAAAAATTATTTGATTCTGTTTGAATATGCTGCAGTTATCGTTCGTCATAGAAAAAATTACCCTTGTTAAAACATAAAACGTTGCAGGTAAACTACCCCTTTCCCTTAACCGATCTTCACAAAAAACAATAGGTCTTGAGAACTCCATAATTCAGGGCTGTATGCGAAACATTATTTGATTTTGTTTGAATTTGCGGCTGTTATCGTTTGCCAAACAAACAAAATTACCCTTGATAAAAAAAAAACCGTTGCAGGTAAACTACCCCTGTCCCTCAACCGATCTTCACCAAGAACAATAGGTCGTGAGTACTCTAGAAATCAGGGCTGTATGCATAAAATTATTTGATTCTGTTTGAATTTGCGGCTATTATCGTTTGCCATAGAAAAAAATCTACACACACACACACACACACACACACACACACACACACACACACACACACACACACACACACACACACACACACACACACACACACACACACACACACACACACACACACACACACACATTTCGAAAAACGACTTTTTTTCATGTTTTGAGTGTAGTACAATCAGAATCTGCAATAATCTCGAACACGATTTTTTTTGCCATCACCATACTTCCATTTCCTTAAGGAATATGGAAGTAAAATGACTTTTTTTCATGTTTTGAAGGTAGTACAATCAGAATCTCCAATTATCTCGAACACGCTTTTTTTTTCCCATCACCATACTTCCATTTCCTTATAGAAATATCGGTATGGAGAACCATACATGACTTCCATATTCTAAGATTTATATTTAAATCTTAATATCGCCTGCCAAGCGCGATATATTTTCTCTTATACATGATTTACATTAAAATGAAAAAATTTTAATTTTATTGCCTGGCAACAAAATTATTTTATTTTTAACAATTACCATTGTTTGAAAAAGTTTAAATAAATTTCAAGTACTTTACTCTTTTTAAAACGTAAAAGGTTGCAGGTAAACTACCCCTTCCCCTTAACCGATCTTCACCAAAATCGAAAGTCCTTGAGACCTCTACAATTCAGGGACGTATGCAAAAAATTATTTGATTCTGTTTGAATTTGCGGCAGTTATCGTTTGCCATAGAAGATACGCTTGATAAAAAAACGTTGCTGGTAAACTACCCCTTCCCCTTAACCGATCTTCACCAAAAACAATAGGTCTTGAGTACTCTACAAATCAGGGCTGTATGCAAAACATTATTTGATTCTGTTTGAATTTGCGGCTGTTATCGTTTGCCATAGAAAATACCCTTGTTAAAAAAACGTTGCAGGTAAACTACCCCTTTTCCTCAACCGATCTTCACCAAAAACAATAGGTCTTGAGAACTCTACAATTTAGGGCTGTATGCAAATAATCTTTTGATTCTGTTTGAATTTGCGGCTTTTATCGTTTGCCATAGGAAATACCCTTGTTAAAACATAAAACGTTACAGGTAAACTACCCCTTTCCCTTAACCGAACTTCACCAAAAACAATAGGTCTTGAGAACTCTACAATTTAGGGCTGTATACTTATAATCTTTTGATTCTGTTTGAATTTGCGGCTGTTATCGTTTGCCATAGGAAATACCCTTGTTAAAACATAAAACGTTACAGGTAAACTACCCCTTTCCCTTAACCGATCTTCACCAAAATCAACAGATCTTGAGAACTCTACAATTCAGGGCTGTATGCGAAACATTATTTGATTCTGTTTGAATTTGCGGCTGTTATCGTTTGCCAAACAAACAAAATTACCCTTGCTAAAAAAAAAGCGTTGCAGGTAAACTACCCCTTTCCCTCAACCGATCTTCACCAAAAACAATAGGTCGCGAGTACTCTGCAAATCAGGGCTGCATGCAAAAAATTATTTGATTCTGTTTGAATTTGCGGCAGTTATCGTTTGCCATAGAAAAAAAATCTACAGACAGACAGACAGACAGACACACAGACACTTTTCGGAAAACGACTTTTTTTCATGTTTTGAGTGTAGAAGAATCAGAATCTGCAATAATCTCGAACACGATTTTTTTTTGCCATCACCATACTTCCATTCCTTAAGGAATATGGAAGTAATATCGGTATGGAGAACCATACATGACTTCCATATTCTAAGATTTATATTTAAAATCATTTTCGAAATGAAATATTACCATAGAAACTACTTCTTTCTACTTACTGCTTCAGCCTTAACCACAGTACTGTGGTCACTAACGTATACCACCTCACGTTATCGCACTCGATTGTCACTGATGATGGAAGTCGATGGCATTGCCGAAACATATGGTTTTGTAGAAAACATTGGACTACGGCCAAATATCCCGGGAAGGAATTTTAACAAAAACTACTTCTTTGTTGCCGATAACGTTGTACACATATATATCAGTGGCGAAGTTACATGGCGGCAATTGAGGCAATGCCTACCCTAACAAATTCTGTAGAATAAAAATTATAAATATGTATGAACTACATAACGTAAAGATTATACATTGTTACTGGGACTGTCAAATTTATTAAACCGAAACGTGCTTTATTGAGCGACCGCTAGATGGTGACAGGTGAGATTCGGCATAGTTCGTTTAAAGCGAATGAGGAAACCTGAACTTGCCTCAGCGTTTTTTGTATACATCGTATGTAAGCAATGTAGTGGTGTGATAGGGAAGTGTAGGGAGGGGGGATTGTCCCGCGCTGTACACAGAGCGTTGAGGCATGCCTCACTTCTGTGGTCCAAACAGTTAAGTTAAAGCGCCTGTGTTGTTTCTAAGTGTTTATTTTATGCGGTTATTAAAAGTGTCACTGTTATTCCGCTGAACTAACAGATGATCAAGATTGTTATTTGAATTATTTGTAACATTAAACATATATATAGAAACTAATCAAGTTTAAAAATTGAAGTTCAATCAGTTGTATTATTGTGTATGACTAATACAAGGATTGTTCAATAGACACACGTATAGAGCTGTAAAGCATTTTTTATTCAACGATTTTAAAAGAAGTGTCTAATAACATTAAGACATGAGTTCCACTGTTGCGCTAACCTGTAGATTCCCTGCTAGTAAAATTCTTACGGCTGTTTGTGGAACCATTCGGTTACAGCAACTCTACCTCAGCGTCCGATTTGACCCACCGTCCTTTTAGTGATTCCTTAAAAAAAATTTAAGATAAGATTTTTGCCTATCCATTCATTAACTACTAGCTTCGCCAGTAAGCAAATTGATGTCCATTTTTTCGGCTTGCACGCGTTATGTTGGTGTGGGTTTCGGCACTTTCCATTTAAAAAGCGTGCAAACGTAAGAAAATAAACATGAGTGAGGCCAGAAATAACGTGAATTGTGTGTTTGTGTCTTACCTGCCTTTTTATTGCCGTATTAAATGAAAAATATTATATTACATTAAAATTAAAAAATTTTAATTTTATTGCCTGGCAACAAAATTATTTTATTTTTAACAATTACCATTGTTTCAAAAAGTTTAAATAAATTTGCAAGTACTTTACTCTTGTTAAAACGTAAAAGGTTGCAGGTAAACTACCCCTTCCCCTTAACCGATCTTCACCAAAATCGAAAGTCCTTGAGACCTCTACAATTCAGGGATGTATGCAAAAAATTATTTGATTCTGTTTGAATTTGCGGCTGTTATCGTTTGCCATAGAAAATACGCTTGATAAAAAAACGGTGCAGGTAAACTACCCCTTCCCCTTAACAGATCTTCACCAAAAACAATAGGTCTTGAGTACTCTACAAATCAGGGCTGTATGCAAAACATTATTTGATTCTGTTTGAATTTGCGGCTGTTATCGTTTGCCATAGAAAATACCCTTGTTAAAAAAATGTTGCAAGTAAACTACCCCTTTCCCTCAACCGATCTTCACCAAAAACAATAGGTCTTGAGAACTCTACAATTTAGGGCTGTATGCAAATAATCGTTTGATTCTGTTTGAATTTGCGGCTGTTATCGTTTGCCATAGGAAATACCCTTGTTAAAACATAAAACGTTACAGGTAAACTACCCCTTTCCCTCAACCGATCTTCACCAAACACAATAGGTCGCGAGTACTCTACAAATCAGGGCTGTATGCAAAAAAGTATTTGATTCTGTTTGAATTTGCGGCAGTTATCGTTTGCCATAGAAAATACGCTTGATAAAAAACGTTGCAGGTAAACTACCCCTTCCCCTCAACCGATCTTCACCAAAAACAATAGGTCTTGAGTACTCTACAAATCAGGGCTGTATGCAGAAAATTATTTGATTCTGTTTGAATTTGCGGCTGTTATCGTTTGCCATAGAAAATACCCTTGTTAAAAAAACGTTGTTGGTAAACTACCCCTTTCCCTTAACCGATCTTCACCAAAAACAATAGGTCTTGAGAACTCTACAATTTAGGGCTGTATGCAAATAATTTTTTGATTCTGTTTGAATTTGCGGGTGTTATCGTTTGCCATAAGAAATACCCTTGTTAAAACATAAAACGTTACAAGTAAACTACCCCTTTCCCTTAACCGATCTTCACCAAAAACTAAAGGTCTTGAGAACTCTACAATTCAGGGCTGTATACGAAACATTATTTGATTCTGTTTGAATTTGCGGCAGTTATCGTTTGCCATAGAAAAAAAATCTACACACACACACACACACACACACACACACACACACACACACACACACACACACACACACACACACACACACACACACACAGACACTTTTCGGAAAACGACTTTTTTTCATGTTTTGAGTGTAGTAGAATCAGAATCTGCAATAATCTCGAACACGATTTTTTTTGCCATCACCATACTTCCATTCCTTAAGGAAATATGGAAGTAAAAATTACCCTTGATAAAAAACCGTTGCAGGTAAACTACCCCTTTCCCTTAACCGATCTTCACCAAAAACGATAGGTCTTGAGACCTCTGCAATTCAGGGCTGTATGCAAAATATTATATGATTTTGTTTGAATTTGCGGCTGTTATCGTTTGCCATACAAAATACCCTTGATAAAACAAAAAACGTGGCAGGTAAACTACCCCTTTCCCTTAAACGATCTTCACCAAAAACAATAGGTCTTTAGTACTCATGAAGTCAGGGCAGTATGCAAAAACGTATTTCATTATGTTTGCATTTGCGGCTGTTATCGTTTGCCATAAAAAATACCCTTGTTAAAACAAAACGTTGCAGGTAAACTACCCCTTTCCCTTAACCGATCTTTACCAAAATCAACAGATCTTGAGAACCCAACAAATCAGGGCTGTATGCGAAACATTATTTTATTCTGTTTGAATTTGCGGCTGTTATCGTTTGCCAAACAAACAAAATTACACTTGATAAAAAAAAACCGTTGCAGGTAAACTACCCCTTTCCCTCAATCGATCTTCACCAAAAACAATAGGTCGCGAGTACTCTACAAATCAGGGCTGTATGCAAAAAATTATTTGATTCTGTTTGAATTTGCGGCTGTTATCGTTTGCCATAGAAAAAAAATCTACAGACAGACACACACACACACACAGACACTTTTCGAAAAATGACTTTTTTTCATGTTTTGAGTGTAGTACAATCATATTCTGCAATAATCTCGAACACGATTTTTTTTGCCATCACCATACTTCCATTTCCTTAAGGAACATGGAAGTAAAATATCGGTATGGAGAACCATACTTGACTTCCATATTCTAAGATTTATATTTAAAATCATTTTCAGCCAAACAGCCAGGCTGTGTCTTACCTGCCTTTTTATTGCTGTATTAAATGAAAAATATTATATTACATTAAAATGAAAAAATTATAATTTTATTGCCTGGCAACAAAATTATTTTATTTTTAACAATTACCATTGTTTCAAAAAGTTTAAATAAATTTTCAAGTACTTTACTCTTGTTAAAACGTAAAAGGTTGCAGGTAAACTACCCCTTCCCCTTAACCGATCTTCACCAAAATCGAAAGTCATTGAGACCTCTACAATTCAGGGACGTATGCAAAAAATTATTTGATTCTGTTTGAATTTGCGGCTGTTATCGTTTGCCATAGAAAATACGCTTGATAAAAAAACGTTGCAGGTAAACTACCCCTTTCCCTTAACCGATCTTCACCAAAAACAACAGGTCTTGAGTACTCTACAAATCAGGGCTGTATGCAAAACATTATTTGATTCTGTTTGAATTTGCGGCTGTTATCGTTTGCCATAGAAAATACCCTTGTTAAAAAAACGTTGCAGGTAAACTACCCCTTTCCCTCAACCGATCTTCACCAAAAACAATAGGTCTTGAGAACTCTGAAATTTACGGCTGTATGCAAATAATCGTTTGATTCTGTTTGAATTTGCGGCTGTTATCGTTTGCCATAGGAAATACCCTTGTTAAAACATAAAACGTTACAGGTAAACTACCCCTTTCCCTTAACCGATCTTCACCAAAAACAATAGGTCTTGAGTACTCTACAAATCAGGGCTGTATGCAAAACATTATTTGATTCTGTTTGAATTTGCGGCTGTTATCGTTTGCCATAGAAAATACCCTTGTTAAAAAAACGTTGCAGGTAAACTACCCCTTTCCCTCAACCGAACTTCACCAAAAACAATAGGTCTTGAGAACTCTACAATTTAGGGCTGTATGCAAATAATCTTTTGATTCTGTTTGAATTTGCGGCTGTTATCGTTTACCATAGGAAATACCCTTGTTAAAACATAAAACGTTACAGGTAAACTACCCCTTTCCCTTAACCGATCTTCACCAAAATCAACAGATCTTGAGAACTCTACAATTCAGGGCTGTATGCGAAACATTATTTGATTCTGTTTGAATTTGCGGCTGTTATCGTTTGCCAAACAAACAAAATTACCCTTGCTAAAAAAAAACCGTTGCAGGTAAACTACCCCTTTCCCTCAACCGATCTTCACCAAAAACAATAGGTCGCGAGTACTCTGCAAATCAGGGCTGCATGCAAAAAATTATTTGATTCTGTTTGAATTTGCGGCAGTTATCGTTTGCCATAGAAAAAAAATCTACAGACAGACAGACAGACAGACAGACACACAGACAGACAGACAGACACACACACACACACACACAGACACTTTTCGGAAAACGACTTTTTTTCATGTTTTGAGTGTAGTAGAATCAGAATCTGCAATAATCTCGAACACGATTTTTTTTGCCATCACCATACTTCCATTCCTTAAGGAATATGGAAGTAAATATCGGTATGGAGAACCATACATGACTTCCATATTCTAAGATTTATATTTAAATCTTAATATCGCCTGCCAAGCGCGATATATTTTCTTTTATACATGATTTACATTAAAATGAAAAAATTATAATTTTATTGCCTGGCAACAAAATTATTTTATTTTTAACAATTACCATTGTTTCAAAAAGTTTAAATAAATTTTCAAGTAATTTACTCTTGTTAAAACGTAAAAAGTTGCAGGTAAACTACCCCTTCCCCTTAACCGATCTTCACCAAAATCGAAAGTCATTGAGACCTCTACAATTCAGGGACGTATGCAAAAAATTATTTGATTCTGTTTGAATTTGCAGCTGTTATCGTTTGCCATAGAAAATACGCTTGATAAAAAAACGTTGCAGGTAAACTACCCCTTCCCCTTAACCGATCTTCACCAAAAACAGTAGGTCTTGAGAACTCTACAATTTAGGGCTGTATGCAAATAATCTTTTGATTCTGTTTGAATTTGCGGCTGTTATCGTTTGCCATATGAAATACCCTTGTTAAAACATAAAACGTTACAGGTAAACTACCCCTTTCCCTTAACCGATCTTCACCAAAAACAGTAGGTCTTGAGTACTCTACAAATCAGGGCTGTATACAAAACAGTATTTGATTCTGTTTGAATTTGCGGCTGTTATCGTTTGCCATAGAAAATACCCTTGATAAAACAAAAAACGTGGCAAGTAAACTACCCCTTTCCCTCAACCGAACTTCACCAAAAACAATAGGTCTTGAGAACTCTACAATTTAGGGCTGTATGCAAATAATCTTTTGATTCTGTTTGAATTTGCGGCTGTTATCGTTTGCTATAGGAAATACCCTTGTTAAAACGTAAAACGTTACAGGTAAACTACCCCTTTCCCTTAACCGATCTTCACCAAAATCAGCAGATCTTGAGAACTCTACAATTCAGGGCTGTATGCGAAACATTATTTGATTCTGTTTGAATTTGCGGCTGTTATCGTTTGCCAAACAAACAAAATTACCCTTGCTAAAAAAAAACCGTTGCAGGTAAACTACCCCTTTCCCTCAACCGATCTTCACCAAAAACAATAGGTCGCGAGTACTCTGCAAATCAGGGCTGTATGCAAAAAATTATTTGATTCTGTTTGAATTTGCGGCAGTTATCGTTTGCCATAGAAAAAAAATCTACAGACAGACAGACACACAGACACTTTTCAGAAAACGACTTTTTTTCATGTTTTGAGTGTAGTAGAATCAGAATCTGCAATAATCTCGAACACGATTTTTTTTGCCATCACCATACTTCCATTCCTTAAGGAATATGGAAGTAAATATCGGTATGGAGAACCATACATGACTTCCATATTCTAAGATTTATATTTAAAATCATTTTCGAAATGAAATATAACCATAGAAACTTCTTCTTTCTACTTACTGCTTCAGCCTTAACCACAGTACTGTGGTCACTAACGTATACCACCTCACGTTATCACACTCGATTTTCACTGATGATGGAAGTCGATGGCATTGCTGAAACGTCTGGTTTTGTAGAAAATATTGGACTACGGCCAAATATCCCGGGAAGGAATTTTAACAAAAACTACTTCTTTGTTGCCGATAACGTTGTACACATATATATAAAAAATATGCATAAAATTAATGGCTTGTATAAGTTAATGATTGATCTCCATTAAGTAGTGCTCAAGTTTCCAAAGTTTTAATATTATGATGTCCGTAATTAAAACATCAGAGCAGGTTTAGTGTGTATGAGGGTACACCGTGGACAAAAATTATCAACATTTCCTATTGAGCGTTACTTAGAGTAAAGCTGCAAATCTACAGTGTACGTTTCACAGAACAAACACGCGGAAAAGAAGGAGCGCTCCGAAGTCACTCATGGACCCTCAGCATCTTGCAGAGGGTTCATTCCCTAAAGACGAAAAGTCTATCTATGAATCGTTCCTCTGTAAACACGTGCAGTTACACTGCCAAGCGATCCACAGGAAGCAAATCGCTATCCACGCTGGACACTTTTTCGGCTTGCATGCGTTATGTTGGTATGGGTTTCGGCTCTTTCCATTTAAAAAGCGTGCAAATGTAAGAAAATAAACATGAATAAGGCCAGAAATAACGCGAATTTTGTGTGTGTGTGTGTGTCTTTCCTGCCTTTTTATTGCGGTAGTCATAATAATAAAATGGAAACGTAAACATTACATAACTGAGATATGCTTGCCTGCCACGAACGATATATTTTCTCTCATACATGATTTACATTAAAATGAAAAAATTATAACTTTATTGCCTGGCAACAAAATTATTTTATTTTTAACAACTACCATTGTCTGAAAAAGTTTAAATGAATTTTCAAGTACTTTACTGTTGTTAAAACGTAAAAGGTTCCAGGTAAACTACCCCTTCCCCTTAACCGATCTTCACTAAAATCAAAAGGCCTTGAGTTCTCTACAATTCATGGGTGTATGCAAAAAATTATTTGATTCTGTTTGAATATGCTGCAGTTATCGTTCGTCATAGAAAAAATTACCCTTGTTAAAACATAAAACGTTGCAGGTAAACTACCCCTTTCCCTTAACCGATCTTCACCAAAAACAATAGGTCTTGAGAACTCCATAATTCAGGGCTGTATGCGAAACATTATTTGATTTTGTTTGAATTTGCGGCTGTTATCGTTTGCCAAACAAACAAAATTACCCTTGATAAAAAAAAAACCGTTGCAGGTAAACTACCCCTGTCCCTCAACCGATCTTCACCAAGAACAATACGTCGTGAGTACTCTAGAAATCAGGGCTGTATGCATAAAATTATTTGATTCTGTTTGAATTTGCGGCTATTATCGTTTGCCATAGAAAAAAATCTACACACACACACACACACACACACACACACACACACACACACACACACACACACACACACACACACACACACACACACACACACACACATTTCGAAAAACGACTTTTTTTCATGTTTTGAGTGTAGTACAATCAGAATCTGCAATAATCTCGAACACGATTTTTTTTGCCATCACCATACTTCCATTTCCTTAAGGAATATGGAAGTAAAATGACTTTTTTTCATGTTTTGAAGGTAGTACAATCAGAATCTCCAATTATCTCGAACACGATTTTTTTTTGCCATCACCATACTTCCATTTCCTTATAGAAATATCGGTATGGAGAACCATACATGACTTCCATATTCTAAGATTTATATTTAAATCTTAATATCGCCTGCCAAGCGCGATATATTTTCTCTTATACATGATTTACATTAAAATGAAAAAATTTTAATTTTATTGCCTGGCAACAAAATTATTTTATTTTTAACAATTACCATTGTTTGAAAAAGTTTAAATAAATTTCAAGTACTTTACTCTTGTTAAAACGTAAAAGGTTGCAGGTAAACTACCCCTTCCCCTTAACCGATCTTCACCAAAATCGAAAGTCCTTGAGACCTCTACAATTCAGGGACGTATGCAAAAAATTATTTGATTCTGTTTGAATTTGCGGCAGTTATCGTTTGCCATAGAAGATACGCTTGATAAAAAAACGTTGCTGGTAAACTACCCCTTCCCCTTAACCGATCTTCACCAAAAACAATAGGTCTTGAGTACTCTACAAATCAGGGCTGTATGCAAAACATTATTTGATTCTGTTTGAATTTGCGGCTGTTATCGTTTGCCATAGAAAATACCCTTGTTAAAAAAACGTTGCAGGTAAACTACCCCTTTTCCTCAACCGATCTTCACCAAAAACAATAGGTCTTGAGAACTCTACAATTTAGGGCTGTATGCAAATAATCTTTTGATTCTGTTTGAATTTGCGGCTTTTATCGTTTGCCATAGGAAATACCCTTGTTAAAACATAAAACGTTACAGGTAAACTACCCCTTTCCCTTAACCGAACTTCACCAAAAACAATAGGTCTTGAGAACTCTACAATTTAGGGCTGTATACTTATAATCTTTTGATTCTGTTTGAATTTGCGGCTGTTATCGTTTGCCATAGGAAATACCCTTGTTAAAACATAATACGTTACAGGTAAACTACCCCTTTCCCTTAACCGATCTTCACCAAAATCAACAGATCTTGAGAACTCTACAATTCAGGGCTGTATGCGAAACATTATTTGATTCTGTTTGAATTTGCGGCTGTTATCGTTTGCCAAACAAACAAAATTACCCTTGCTAAAAAAAAACCGTTGCAGGTAAACTACCCCTTTCCCTCAACCGATCTTCACCAAAAACAATAGGTCGCGAGTACTCTGCAAATCAGGGCTGCATGCAAAAAATTATTTGATTCTGTTTGAATTTGCGGCAGTTATCGTTTGCCATAGAAAAAAAATCTACAGACAGACAGACAGACAGACAGACACACAGACACACACACAGACACTTTTCGGAAAACGACTTTTTTTCATGTTTTGAGTGTAGAAGAATCAGAATCTGCAATAATCTCGAACACGATTTTTTTTTGCCATCACCATACTTCCATTCCTTAAGGAATATGGAAGTAATATCGGTATGGAGAACCATACATGACTTCCATATTCTAAGATTTATATTTAAAATCATTTTCGAAATGAAATATTACCATAGAAACTACTTCTTTCTACTTACTGCTTCAGCCTTAACCACAGTAGTGTGGTCACTAACGTATACCACCTCACGTTATCGCACTCGATTGTCACTGATGATGGAAGTCGATGGCATTGCCGAAACATATGGTTTTGTAGAAAACATTGGACTACGGCCAAATATCCCGGGAAGGAATTTTAACAAAAACTACTTCTTTGTTGCCGATAACGTTGTACACATATATATCAGTGGCGAAGTTACATGGCGGCAATTGAGGCAATGCCTACCCTAACAAATTCTGTAGAATAAAAATTATAAATATGTATGAACTACATAACGTAAAGATTATACATTGTTACTGGGACTGTCAAATTTATTAAACCGAAACGTGCTTTATTGAGCGACCGCTAGATGGTGACAGGTGAGATTCGGCATAGTTCGTTTAAAGCGAATGAGGCAACCTGAACTTGCCTCAGCGTTTTTTGTATACATCGTATGTAAGCAATGTAGTGGTGTGATAGGGAAGTGTAGGGAGGGGGGATTGTCCCGCGCTGTACACAGAGCGTTGAGGCATGCCTCACTTCTGTGGTCCAAACAGTTAAGTTAAAGCGCCTGTGTTGTTTCTAAGTGTTTATTTTATGCGGTTATTAAAAGTGTCACTGTTATTCCGCTGAACTAACAGATGATCAAGATTGTTATTTGAATTATTTGTAACATTAAACATATATATAGAAACTAATCAAGTTTAAAAATTGAAGTTCAATCAGTTGTGTTATTGTGTATGACTAATACAAGGATTGTTCAATAGACACACGTATAGAGCTGTAAAGCATTTTTTATTCAACGATTTTAAAAGAAGTGTCTAATAACATTAAGACATGAGTTCCACTGTTGCGCTAACCTGTAGATTCCCTGCTAGTAAAATTCTTACGGCTGTTTGTGGAACCATTCGGTTACAGCAACTCTACCTCAGCGTCCGATTTGACCCACCGTCCTTTTAGTGATTCCTTAAAAAAAATTTAAGATAAGATTTTTGCCTATCCATTCATTAACTACTAGCTTCGCCAGTAAGCAAATTGATGTCCATTTTTTCGGCTTGCACGCGTTATGTTGGTGTGGGTTTCGGCACTTTCCATTTAAAAAGCGTGCAAACGTAAGAAAATAAACATGAGTGAGGCCAGAGATAACGTGAATTGTGTGTTTGTGTCTTACCTGCCTTTTTATTGCCGTATTAAATGAAAAATATTATATTACATTAAAATTAAAAAATTTTAATTTTATTGCCTGGCAACAAAATTATTTTATTTTTAACAATTACCATTGTTTCAAAAAGTTTAAATAAATTTGCAAGTACTTTACTCTTGTTAAAACGTAAAAGGTTGCAGGTAAACTACCCCTTCCCCTTAACCGATCTTCACCAAAATCGAAAGTCCTTGAGACCTCTACAATTCAGGGATGTATGCAAAAAATTATTTGATTCTGTTTGAATTTGCGGCTGTTATCGTTTGCCATAGAAAATACGCTTGATAAAAAAACGGTGCAGGTAAACTACCCCTTCCCCTTAACAGATCTTCACCAAAAACAATAGGTCTTGAGTACTCTACAAATCAGGGCTGTATGCAAAACATTATTTGATTCTGTTTGAATTTGCGGCTGTTATCGTTTGCCATAGAAAATACCCTTGTTAAAAAAATGTTGCAAGTAAACTACCCCTTTCCCTCAACCGATCTTCACCAAAAACAATAGGTCTTGAGAACTCTACAATTTAGGGCTGTATGCAAATAATCGTTTGATTCTGTTTGAATTTGCGGCTGTTATCGTTTGCCATAGGAAATACCCTTGTTAAAACATAAAACGTTACAGGTAAACTACCCCTTTCCCTCAACCGATCTTCACCAAAAACAATAGGTCTTGAGTACTCTACAAATCAGGGCTGTATGCAAAACATTATTTGATTCTGTTTGAATTTGCGGCTGTTATCGTTTGCCATAGAAAATACCCTTGTTAAAAAAACGTTGCAGGTAAACTACCCCTTTCCCTCAACCGAACTTCACCAAAAACAATAGGTCTTGAGAACTCTACAATTTAGGGCTGTATGCAAATAATCTTTTGATTCTGTTTGAATTTGCGGCTGTTATCGTTTGCCATAGGAAATACCCTTGTTAAAACATAAAACGTTACAGGTAAACTACCCCTTTCCCTTAACCGATCTTCACCAAAATCAACAGATCTTGAGAACTCTACAATTCAGGGCTGTATGCGAAACATTATTTGATTCTGTTTGAATTTGCGGCTGTTATCGTTTGCCAAACAAACAAAATTACCCTTGCTAAAAAAAAACCGTTGCAGGTAAACTACCCCTTTCCCTCAACCGATCTTCACCAAAAACAATAGGTCGCGAGTACTCTGCAAATCAGGGCTGCATGCAAAAAATTATTTGATTCTGTTTGAATTTGCGGCAGTTATCGTTTGCCATAGAAAAAAAATCTACAGACAGACAGACAGACAGACACACAGACAGACAGACAGACACACACACACACACACAGACACTTTTCGGAAAACGACTTTTTTCATGTTTTGAGTGTAGTAGAATCAGAATCTGCAATAATCTCGAACACGATTTTTTTTGCCATCACCATACTTCCATTCCTTAAGGAATATGGAAGTAAATATCGGTATGGAGAACCATACATGACTTCCATATTCTAAGATTTATATTTAAATCTTAATATCGCCTGCCAAGCGCGATATATTTTCTTTTATACATGATTTACATTAAAATGAAAAAATTATAATTTTATTGCCTGGCAACAAAATTATTTTATTTTTAACAATTACCATTGTTTCAAAAAGTTTAAATAAATTTTCAAGTAATTTACTCTTGTTAAAACGTAAAAAGTTGCAGGTAAACTACCCCTTCCCCTTAACCGATCTTCACCAAAATCGAAAGTCATTGAGACCTCTACAATTCAGGGACGTATGCAAAAAATTATTTGATTCTGTTTGAATTTGCAGCTGTTATCGTTTGCCATAGAAAATACGCTTGATAAAAAAACGTTGCAGGTAAACTACCCCTTCCCCTTAACCGATCTTCACCAAAAACAGTAGGTCTTGAGAACTCTACAATTTAGGGCTGTATGCAAATAATCTTTTGATTCTGTTTGAATTTGCGGCTGTTATCGTTTGCCATATGAAATACCCTTGTTAAAACATAAAACGTTACAGGTAAACTACCCCTTTCCCTTAACCGATCTTCACCAAAAACAGTAGGTCTTGAGTACTCTACAAATCAGGGCTGTATACAAAACAGTATTTGATTCTGTTTGAATTTGCGGCTGTTATCGTTTGCCATAGAAAATACCCTTGATAAAACAAAAAACGTGGCAAGTAAACTACCCCTTTCCCTCAACCGAACTTCACCAAAAACAATAGGTCTTGAGAACTCTACAATTTAGGGCTGTATGCAAATAATCTTTTGATTCTGTTTGAATTTGCGGCTGTTATCGTTTGCTATAGGAAATACCCTTGTTAAAACGTAAAACGTTACAGGTAAACTACCCCTTTCCCTTAACCGATCTTCACCAAAATCAGCAGATCTTGAGAACTCTACAATTCAGGGCTGTATGCGAAACATTATTTGATTCTGTTTGAATTTGCGGCTGTTATCGTTTGCCAAACAAACAAAATTACCCTTGCTAAAAAAAAACCGTTGCAGGTAAACTACCCCTTTCCCTCAACCGATCTTCACCAAAAACAATAGGTCGCGAGTACTCTGCAAATCAGGGCTGTATGCAAAAAATTATTTGATTCTGTTTGAATTTGCGGCAGTTATCGTTTGCCATAGAAAAAAATCTACAGACAGACAGACAGACAGACACACAGACACTTTTCAGAAAACGACTTTTTTTCATGTTTTGAGTGTAGTAGAATCAGAATCTGCAATAATCTCGAACACGATTTTTTTTGCCATCACCATACTTCCATTCCTTAAGGAATATGGAAGTAAATATCGGTATGGAGAACCATACATGACTTCCATATTCTAAGATTTATATTTAAAATCATTTTCGAAATGAAATATAACCATAGAAACTTCTTCTTTCTACTTACTGCTTCAGCCTTAACCACAGTACTGTGGTCACTAACGTATACCACCTCACGTTATCACACTCGATTTTCACTGATGATGGAAGTCGATGGCATTGCTGAAACGTCTGGTTTTGTAGAAAATATTGGACTACGGCCAAATATCCCGGGAAGGAATTTTAACAAAAACTACTTCTTTGTTGCCGATAACGTTGTACACATATATATAAAAAATATGCATAAAATTAATGGCTTGTATAAGTTAATGATTGATCTCCATTAAGTAGTGCTCAAGTTTCCAAAGTTTTAATATTATGATGTCCGTAATTAAAACATCAGAGCAGGTTTAGTGTGTATGAGGGTACACCGTGGACAAAAATTATCAACATTTCCTATTGAGCGTTACTTAGAGTAAAGCTGCAAATCTACAGTGTACGTTTCACAGAACAAACACGCGGAAAAGAAGGAGCGCTCCGAAGTCACTCATGGACCCTCAGCATCTTGCAGAGGGTTCATTCCCTAAAGACGAAAAGTCTATCTATGAATCGTTCCTCTGTAAACACGTGCAGTTACACTGCCAAGCGATCCACAGGAAGCAAATCGCTATCCACGCTGGACACTTTTTCGGCTTGCATGCGTTATGTTGGTATGGGTTTCGGCTCTTTCCATTTAAAAAGCGTGCAAATGTAAGAAAATAAACATGAATAAGGCCAGAAATAACGCGAATTTTGTGTGTGTGTGTGTGTGTCTTTCCTGCCTTTTTATTGCGGTAGTCATAATAATAAAATGGAAACGTAAACATTACATAACTGAGATATGCTTGCCTGCCACGAACGATATATTTTCTCTCATACATGATTTACATTAAAATGAAAAAATTATAATTTTATTGCCTGGCAACAAAATTATTTTATTTTTAACAACTACCATTGTCTGAAAAAGTTTAAATGAATTTTCAAGTACTTTACTGTTGTTAAAACGTAAAAGGTTCCAGGTAAACTACCCCTTCCCCTTAACCGATCTTCACTAAAATCAAAAGGCCTTGAGTTCTCTACAATTCATGGGTGTATGCAAAAAATTATTTGATTCTGTTTGAATATGCTGCAGTTATCGTTCGTCATAGAAAAAATTACCCTTGTTAAAACATAAAACGTTGCAGGTAAACTACCCCTTTCCCTTAACCGATCTTCACCAAAAACAATAGGTCTTGAGAACTCCATAATTCAGGGCTGTATGCGAAACATTATTTGATTTTGTTTGAATTTGCGGCTGTTATCGTTTGCCAAACAAACAAAATTACCCTTGATAAAAAAAAAACCGTTGCAGGTAAACTACCCCTGTCCCTCAACCGATCTTCACCAAGAACAATACGTCGTGAGTACTCTAGAAATCAGGGCTGTATGCATAAAATTATTTGATTCTGTTTGAATTTGCGGCTATTATCGTTTGCCATAGAAAAAAATCTACACACACACACACACACACACACACACACACACACACACACACACACACACACACACACACACACACACACACACACACACACACACACACACACACACACTTCGAAAAACGACTTTTTTTCATGTTTTGAGTGTAGTACAATCAGAATCTGCAATAATCTCGAACACGATTTTTTTTTGCCATCACCATACTTCCATTTCCTTAAGGAATATGGAAGTAAAATGACTTTTTTTCATGTTTTGAAGGTAGTACAATCAGAATCTCCAATTATCTCGAACACGATTTTTTTTTTGCCGTCACCATACTTCCATTTCCTTATAGAAATATCGGTATGGAGAACCATACATGACTTCCATATTCTAAGATTTATATTTAAATCTTAATATCGCCTGCCAAGCGCGATATATTTTCTCTTATACATGATTTACATTAAAATGAAAAAATTTTAATTTTATTGCCTGGCAACAAAATTATTTTATTTTTAACAATTACCATTGTTTGAAAAAGTTTAAATAAATTTCAAGTACTTTACTCTTGTTAAAACGTAAAAGGTTGCAGGTAAACTACCCCTTCCCCTTAACCGATCTTCACCAAAATCGAAAGTCCTTGAGACCTCTACAATTCAGGGACGTATGCAAAAAATTATTTGATTCTGTTTGAATTTGCGGCAGTTATCGTTTGCCATAGAAGATACGCTTGATAAAAAAACGTTGCTGGTAAACTACCCCTTCCCCTTAACCGATCTTCACCAAAAACAATAGGTCTTGAGTACTCTACAAATCAGGGCTGTATGCAAAACATTATTTGATTCTGTTTGAATTTGCGGCTGTTATCGTTTGCCATAGAAAATACCCTTGTTAAAAAAACGTTGCAGGTAAACTACCCCTTTTCCTCAACCGATCTTCACCAAAAACAATAGGTCTTGAGAACTCTACAATTTAGGGCTGTATGCAAATAATCTTTTGATTCTGTTTGAATTTGCGGCTTTTATCGTTTGCCATAGGAAATACCCTTGTTAAAACATAAAACGTTACAGGTAAACTACCCCTTTCCCTTAACCGAACTTCACCAAAAACAATAGGTCTTGAGAACTCTACAATTTAGGGCTGTATACTTATAATCTTTTGATTCTGTTTGAATTTGCGGCTGTTATCGTTTGCCATAGGAAATACCCTTGTTAAAACATAATACGTTACAGGTAAACTACCCCTTTCCCTTAACCGATCTTCACCAAAATCAACAGATCTTGAGAACTCTACAATTCAGGGCTGTATGCGAAACATTATTTGATTCTGTTTGAATTTGCGGCTGTTATCGTTTGCCAAACAAACAAAATTACCCTTGCTAAAAAAAAACCGTTGCAGGTAAACTACCCCTTTCCCTCAACCGATCTTCACCAAAAACAATAGGTCGCGAGTACTCTGCAAATCAGGGCTGCATGCAAAAAATTATTTGATTCTGTTTGAATTTGCGGCAGTTATCGTTTGCCATAGAAAAAAAATCTACAGACAGACAGACAGACAGACAGACACACAGACACACACACAGACACTTTTCGGAAAACGACTTTTTTTCATGTTTTGAGTGTAGAAGAATCAGAATCTGCAATAATCTCGAACACGATTTTTTTTTGCCATCACCATACTTCCATTCCTTAAGGAATATGGAAGTAATATCGGTATGGAGAACCATACATGACTTCCATATTCTAAGATTTATATTTAAAATCATTTTCGAAATGAAATATTACCATAGAAACTACTTCTTTCTACTTACTGCTTCAGCCTTAACCACAGTAGTGTGGTCACTAACGTATACCACCTCACGTTATCGCACTCGATTGTCACTGATGATGGAAGTCGATGGCATTGCCGAAACATATGGTTTTGTAGAAAACATTGGACTACGGCCAAATATCCCGGGAAGGAATTTTAACAAAAACTACTTCTTTGTTGCCGATAACGTTGTACACATATATATCAGTGGCGAAGTTACATGGCGGCAATTGAGGCAATGCCTACCCTAACAAATTCTGTAGAATAAAAATTATAAATATGTATGAACTACATAACGTAAAGATTATACATTGTTACTGGGACTGTCAAATTTATTAAACCGAAACGTGCTTTATTGAGCGACCGCTAGATGGTGACAGGTGAGATTCGGCATAGTTCGTTTAAAGCGAATGAGGCAACCTGAACTTGCCTCAGCGTTTTTTGTATACATCGTATGTAAGCAATGTAGTGGTGTGATAGGGAAGTGTAGGGAGGGGGGATTGTCCCGCGCTGTACACAGAGCGTTGAGGCATGCCTCACTTCTGTGGTCCAAACAGTTAAGTTAAAGCGCCTGTGTTGTTTCTAAGTGTTTATTTTATGCGGTTATTAAAAGTGTCACTGTTATTCCGCTGAACTAACAGATGATCAAGATTGTTATTTGAATTATTTGTAACATTAAACATATATATAGAAACTAATCAAGTTTAAAAATTGAAGTTCAATCAGTTGTGTTATTGTGTATGACTAATACAAGGATTGTTCAATAGACACACGTATAGAGCTGTAAAGCATTTTTTATTCAACGATTTTAAAAGAAGTGTCTAATAACATTAAGACATGAGTTCCACTGTTGCGCTAACCTGTAGATTCCCTGCTAGTAAAATTCTTACGGCTGTTTGTGGAACCATTCGGTTACAGCAACTCTACCTCAGCGTCCGATTTGACCCACCGTCCTTTTAGTGATTCCTTAAAAAAAATTTAAGATAAGATTTTTGCCTATCCATTCATTAACTACTAGCTTCGCCAGTAAGCAAATTGATGTCCATTTTTTCGGCTTGCACGCGTTATGTTGGTGTGGGTTTCGGCACTTTCCATTTAAAAAGCGTGCAAACGTAAGAAAATAAACATGAGTGAGGCCAGAGATAACGTGAATTGTGTGTTTGTGTCTTACCTGCCTTTTTATTGCCGTATTAAATGAAAAATATTATATTACATTAAAATTAAAAAATTTTAATTTTATTGCCTGGCAACAAAATTATTTTATTTTTAACAATTACCATTGTTTCAAAAAGTTTAAATAAATTTGCAAGTACTTTACTCTTGTTAAAACGTAAAAGGTTGCAGGTAAACTACCCCTTCCCCTTAACCGATCTTCACCAAAATCGAAAGTCCTTGAGACCTCTACAATTCAGGGATGTATGCAAAAAATTATTTGATTCTGTTTGAATTTGCGGCTGTTATCGTTTGCCATAGAAAATACGCTTGATAAAAAAACGGTGCAGGTAAACTACCCCTTCCCCTTAACAGATCTTCACCAAAAACAATAGGTCTTGAGTACTCTACAAATCAGGGCTGTATGCAAAACATTATTTGATTCTGTTTGAATTTGCGGCTGTTATCGTTTGCCATAGAAAATACCCTTGTTAAAAAAATGTTGCAAGTAAACTACCCCTTTCCCTCAACCGATCTTCACCAAAAACAATAGGTCTTGAGAACTCTACAATTTAGGGCTGTATGCAAATAATCGTTTGATTCTGTTTGAATTTGCGGCTGTTATCGTTTGCCATAGGAAATACCCTTGTTAAAACATAAAACGTTACAGGTAAACTACCCCTTTCCCTCAACCGATCTTCACCAAAAACAATAGGTCTTGAGTACTCTACAAATCAGGGCTGTATGCAAAACATTATTTGATTCTGTTTGAATTTGCGGCTGTTATCGTTTGCCATAGAAAATACCCTTGTTAAAAAAACGTTGCAGGTAAACTACCCCTTTCCCTCAACCGAACTTCACCAAAAACAATAGGTCTTGAGAACTCTACAATTTAGGGCTGTATGCAAATAATCTTTTGATTCTGTTTGAATTTGCGGCTGTTATCGTTTGCCATAGGAAATACCCTTGTTAAAACATAAAACGTTACAGGTAAACTACCCCTTTCCCTTAACCGATCTTCACCAAAATCAACAGATCTTGAGAACTCTACAATTCAGGGCTGTATGCGAAACATTATTTGATTCTGTTTGAATTTGCGGCTGTTATCGTTTGCCAAACAAACAAAATTACCCTTGCTAAAAAAAAACCGTTGCAGGTAAACTACCCCTTTCCCTCAACCGATCTTCACCAAAAACAATAGGTCGCGAGTACTCTGCAAATCAGGGCTGCATGCAAAAAATTATTTGATTCTGTTTGAATTTGCGGCAGTTATCGTTTGCCATAGAAAAAAAATCTACAGACAGACAGACAGACAGACACACAGACAGACAGACAGACACACACACACACACACAGACACTTTTCGGAAAACGACTTTTTTCATGTTTTGAGTGTAGTAGAATCAGAATCTGCAATAATCTCGAACACGATTTTTTTTGCCATCACCATACTTCCATTCCTTAAGGAATATGGAAGTAAATATCGGTATGGAGAACCATACATGACTTCCATATTCTAAGATTTATATTTAAATCTTAATATCGCCTGCCAAGCGCGATATATTTTCTTTTATACATGATTTACATTAAAATGAAAAAATTATAATTTTATTGCCTGGCAACAAAATTATTTTATTTTTAACAATTACCATTGTTTCAAAAAGTTTAAATAAATTTTCAAGTAATTTACTCTTGTTAAAACGTAAAAAGTTGCAGGTAAACTACCCCTTCCCCTTAACCGATCTTCACCAAAATCGAAAGTCATTGAGACCTCTACAATTCAGGGACGTATGCAAAAAATTATTTGATTCTGTTTGAATTTGCAGCTGTTATCGTTTGCCATAGAAAATACGCTTGATAAAAAAACGTTGCAGGTAAACTACCCCTTCCCCTTAACCGATCTTCACCAAAAACAGTAGGTCTTGAGAACTCTACAATTTAGGGCTGTATGCAAATAATCTTTTGATTCTGTTTGAATTTGCGGCTGTTATCGTTTGCCATATGAAATACCCTTGTTAAAACATAAAACGTTACAGGTAAACTACCCCTTTCCCTTAACCGATCTTCACCAAAAACAGTAGGTCTTGAGTACTCTACAAATCAGGGCTGTATACAAAACAGTATTTGATTCTGTTTGAATTTGCGGCTGTTATCGTTTGCCATAGAAAATACCCTTGATAAAACAAAAAACGTGGCAAGTAAACTACCCCTTTCCCTCAACCGAACTTCACCAAAAACAATAGGTCTTGAGAACTCTACAATTTAGGGCTGTATGCAAATAATCTTTTGATTCTGTTTGAATTTGCGGCTGTTATCGTTTGCTATAGGAAATACCCTTGTTAAAACGTAAAACGTTACAGGTAAACTACCCCTTTCCCTTAACCGATCTTCACCAAAATCAGCAGATCTTGAGAACTCTACAATTCAGGGCTGTATGCGAAACATTATTTGATTCTGTTTGAATTTGCGGCTGTTATCGTTTGCCAAACAAACAAAATTACCCTTGCTAAAAAAAAACCGTTGCAGGTAAACTACCCCTTTCCCTCAACCGATCTTCACCAAAAACAATAGGTCGCGAGTACTCTGCAAATCAGGGCTGTATGCAAAAAATTATTTGATTCTGTTTGAATTTGCGGCAGTTATCGTTTGCCATAGAAAAAAATCTACAGACAGACAGACAGACAGACACACAGACACTTTTCAGAAAACGACTTTTTTTCATGTTTTGAGTGTAGTAGAATCAGAATCTGCAATAATCTCGAACACGATTTTTTTTGCCATCACCATACTTCCATTCCTTAAGGAATATGGAAGTAAATATCGGTATGGAGAACCATACATGACTTCCATATTCTAAGATTTATATTTAAAATCATTTTCGAAATGAAATATAACCATAGAAACTTCTTCTTTCTACTTACTGCTTCAGCCTTAACCACAGTACTGTGGTCACTAACGTATACCACCTCACGTTATCACACTCGATTTTCACTGATGATGGAAGTCGATGGCATTGCTGAAACGTCTGGTTTTGTAGAAAATATTGGACTACGGCCAAATATCCCGGGAAGGAATTTTAACAAAAACTACTTCTTTGTTGCCGATAACGTTGTACACATATATATAAAAAATATGCATAAAATTAATGGCTTGTATAAGTTAATGATTGATCTCCATTAAGTAGTGCTCAAGTTTCCAAAGTTTTAATATTATGATGTCCGTAATTAAAACATCAGAGCAGGTTTAGTGTGTATGAGGGTACACCGTGGACAAAAATTATCAACATTTCCTATTGAGCGTTACTTAGAGTAAAGCTGCAAATCTACAGTGTACGTTTCACAGAACAAACACGCGGAAAAGAAGGAGCGCTCCGAAGTCACTCATGGACCCTCAGCATCTTGCAGAGGGTTCATTCCCTAAAGACGAAAAGTCTATCTATGAATCGTTCCTCTGTAAACACGTGCAGTTACACTGCCAAGCGATCCACAGGAAGCAAATCGCTATCCACGCTGGACACTTTTTCGGCTTGCATGCGTTATGTTGGTATGGGTTTCGGCTCTTTCCATTTAAAAAGCGTGCAAATGTAAGAAAATAAACATGAATAAGGCCAGAAATAACGCGAATTTTGTGTGTGTGTGTGTGTGTCTTTCCTGCCTTTTTATTGCGGTAGTCATAATAATAAAATGGAAACGTAAACATTACATAACTGAGATATGCTTGCCTGCCACGAACGATATATTTTCTCTCATACATGATTTACATTAAAATGAAAAAATTATAATTTTATTGCCTGGCAACAAAATTATTTTATTTTTAACAACTACCATTGTCTGAAAAAGTTTAAATGAATTTTCAAGTACTTTACTGTTGTTAAAACGTAAAAGGTTCCAGGTAAACTACCCCTTCCCCTTAACCGATCTTCACTAAAATCAAAAGGCCTTGAGTTCTCTACAATTCATGGGTGTATGCAAAAAATTATTTGATTCTGTTTGAATATGCTGCAGTTATCGTTCGTCATAGAAAAAATTACCCTTGTTAAAACATAAAACGTTGCAGGTAAACTACCCCTTTCCCTTAACCGATCTTCACCAAAAACAATAGGTCTTGAGAACTCCATAATTCAGGGCTGTATGCGAAACATTATTTGATTTTGTTTGAATTTGCGGCTGTTATCGTTTGCCAAACAAACAAAATTACCCTTGATAAAAAAAAAACCGTTGCAGGTAAACTACCCCTGTCCCTCAACCGATCTTCACCAAGAACAATACGTCGTGAGTACTCTAGAAATCAGGGCTGTATGCATAAAATTATTTGATTCTGTTTGAATTTGCGGCTATTATCGTTTGCCATAGAAAAAAATCTACACACACACACACACACACACACACACACACACACACACACACACACACACACACACACACACACACACACACACACACACACACACACACACACACACACACACTTCGAAAAACGACTTTTTTTCATGTTTTGAGTGTAGTACAATCAGAATCTGCAATAATCTCGAACACGATTTTTTTTTGCCATCACCATACTTCCATTTCCTTAAGGAATATGGAAGTAAAATGACTTTTTTTCATGTTTTGAAGGTAGTACAATCAGAATCTCCAATTATCTCGAACACGATTTTTTTTTTGCCGTCACCATACTTCCATTTCCTTATAGAAATATCGGTATGGAGAACCATACATGACTTCCATATTCTAAGATTTATATTTAAATCTTAATATCGCCTGCCAAGCGCGATATATTTTCTCTTATACATGATTTACATTAAAATGAAAAAATTTTAATTTTATTGCCTGGCAACAAAATTATTTTATTTTTAACAATTACCATTGTTTGAAAAAGTTTAAATAAATTTCAAGTACTTTACTCTTGTTAAAACGTAAAAGGTTGCAGGTAAACTACCCCTTCCCCTTAACCGATCTTCACCAAAATCGAAAGTCCTTGAGACCTCTACAATTCAGGGACGTATGCAAAAAATTATTTGATTCTGTTTGAATTTGCGGCAGTTATCGTTTGCCATAGAAGATACGCTTGATAAAAAAACGTTGCTGGTAAACTACCCCTTCCCCTTAACCGATCTTCACCAAAAACAATAGGTCTTGAGTACTCTACAAATCAGGGCTGTATGCAAAACATTATTTGATTCTGTTTGAATTTGCGGCTGTTATCGTTTGCCATAGAAAATACCCTTGTTAAAAAAACGTTGCAGGTAAACTACCCCTTTTCCTCAACCGATCTTCACCAAAAACAATAGGTCTTGAGAACTCTACAATTTAGGGCTGTATGCAAATAATCTTTTGATTCTGTTTGAATTTGCGGCTTTTATCGTTTGCCATAGGAAATACCCTTGTTAAAACATAAAACGTTACAGGTAAACTACCCCTTTCCCTTAACCGAACTTCACCAAAAACAATAGGTCTTGAGAACTCTACAATTTAGGGCTGTATACTTATAATCTTTTGATTCTGTTTGAATTTGCGGCTGTTATCGTTTGCCATAGGAAATACCCTTGTTAAAACATAAAACGTTACAGGTAAACTACCCCTTTCCCTTAACCGATCTTCACCAAAATCAACAGATCTTGAGAACTCTACAATTCAGGGCTGTATGCGAAACATTATTTGATTCTGTTTGAATTTGCGGCTGTTATCGTTTGCCAAACAAACAAAATTACCCTTGCTAAAAAAAAACCGTTGCAGGTAAACTACCCCTTTCCCTCAACCGATCTTCACCAAAAACAATAGGTCGCGAGTACTCTGCAAATCAGGGCTGCATGCAAAAAATTATTTGATTCTGTTTGAATTTGCGGCAGTTATCGTTTGCCATAGAAAAAAAATCTACAGACAGACAGACAGACAGACAGACAGACAGACACACACACACACACAGACACTTTTCGGAAAACGACTTTTTTTCATGTTTTGAGTGTAGAAGAATCAGAATCTGCAATAATCTCGAACACGATTTTTTTTTGCCATCACCATACTTCCATTCCTTAAGGAATATGGAAGTAATATCGGTATGGAGAACCATACATGACTTCCATATTCTAAGATTTATATTTAAAATCATTTTCGAAATGAAATATTACCATAGAAACTACTTCTTTCTACTTACTGCTTCAGCCTTAACCACAGTACTGTGGTCACTAACGTATACCACCTCACGTTATCGCACTCGATTGTCACTGATGATGGAAGTCGATGGCATTGCCGAAACATATGGTTTTGTAGAAAACATTGGACTACGGCCAAATATCCCGGGAAGGAATTTTAACAAAAACTACTTCTTTGTTGCCGATAACGTTGTACACATATATATCAGTGGCGAAGTTACATGGCGGCAATTGAGGCAATGCCTACCCTAACAAATTCTGTAGAATAAAAATTATAAATATGTATGAACTACATAACGTAAAGATTATACATTGTTACTGGGACTGTCAAATTTATTAAACCGAAACGTGCTTTATTGAGCGACCGCTAGATGGTGACAGGTGAGATTCGGCATAGTTCGTTTAAAGCGAATGAGGCAACCTGAACTTGCCTCAGCGTTTTTTGTATACATCGTATGTAAGCAATGTAGTGGTGTGATAGGGAAGTGTAGGGAGGGGGGATTGTCCCGCGCTGTACACAGAGCGTTGAGGCATGCCTCACTTCTGTGGTCCAAACAGTTAAGTTAAAGCGCCTGTGTTGTTTCTAAGTGTTTATTTTATGCGGTTATTAAAAGTGTCACTGTTATTCCGCTGAACTAACAGATGATCAAGATTGTTATTTGAATTATTTGTAACATTAAACATATATATAGAAACTAATCAAGTTTAAAAATTGAAGTTCAATCAGTTGTGTTATTGTGTATGACTAATACAAGGATTGTTCAATAGACACACGTATAGAGCTGTAAAGCATTTTTTATTCAACGATTTTAAAAGAAGTGTCTAATAACATTAAGACATGAGTTCCACTGTTGCGCTAACCTGTAGATTCCCTGCTAGTAAAATTCTTACGGCTGTTTGTGGAACCATTCGGTTACAGCAACTCTACCTCAGCGTCCGATTTGACCCACCGTCCTTTTAGTGATTCCTTAAAAAAAATTTAAGATAAGATTTTTGCCTATCCATTCATTAACTACTAGCTTCGCCAGTAAGCAAATTGATGTCCATTTTTTCGGCTTGCACGCGTTATGTTGGTGTGGGTTTCGGCACTTTCCATTTAAAAAGCGTGCAAACGTAAGAAAATAAACATGAGTGAGGCCAGAGATAACGTGAATTGTGTGTTTGTGTCTTACCTGCCTTTTTATTGCCGTATTAAATGAAAAATATTATATTACATTAAAATTAAAAAATTTTAATTTTATTGCCTGGCAACAAAATTATTTTACTTTTAACAATTACCATTGTTTCAAAAAGTTTAAATAAATTTGCAAGTACTTTACTCTTGTTAAAACGTAAAAGGTTGCAGGTAAACTACCCCTTCCCCTTAACCGATCTTCACCAAAATCGAAAGTCCTTGAGACCTCTACAATTCAGGGATGTATGCAAAAAATTATTTGATTCTGTTTGAATTTGCGGCTGTTATCGTTTGCCATAGAAAATACGCTTGATAAAAAAACGGTGCAGGTAAACTACCCCTTCCCCTTAACAGATCTTCACCAAAAACAATAGGTCTTGAGTACTCTACAAATCAGGGCTGTATGCAAAACATTATTTGATTCTGTTTGAATTTGCGGCTGTTATCGTTTGCCATAGAAAATACCCTTGTTAAAAAAATGTTGCAAGTAAACTACCCCTTTCCCTCAACCGATCTTCACCAAAAACAATAGGTCTTGAGAACTCTACAATTTAGGGCTGTATGCAAATAATCGTTTGATTCTGTTTGAATTTGCGGCTGTTATCGTTTGCCATAGGAAATACCCTTGTTAAAACATAAAACGTTACAGGTAAACTACCCCTTTCCCTCAACCGATCTTCACCAAACACAATAGGTCGCGAGTACTCTACAAATCAGGGCTGTATGCAAAAAAGTATTTGATTCTGTTTGAATTTGCGGCAGTTATCGTTTGACATAGAAAATACGCTTGATAAAAAACGTTGCAGGTAAACTACCCCTTCCCCTCAACCGATCTTCACCAAAAACAATAGGTCTTGAGTACTCTACAAATCAGGGCTGTATGCAGAAAATTATTTGATTCTGTTTGAATTTGCGGCTGTTATCATTTGCCATAGAAAATACCCTTGTTAAAAAAACGTTGTTGGTAAACTACCCCTTTCCCTTAACCGATCTTCACCAAAAACAATAGGTCTTGAGAACTCTACAATTTAGGGCTGTATGCAAATAATCTTTTGATTCTGTTTGAATTTGCGGGTGTTATCGTTTGCCATAAGAAATACCCTTGTTAAAACATAAAACGTTACAAGTAAACTACCCCTTTCCCTTAACCGATCTTCACCAAAAACTAAAGGTCTTGAGAACTCTACAATTCAGGGCTGTATACGAAACATTATTTGATTCTGTTTGAATTTGCGGCAGTTATCGTTTGCCATAGAAAAAAAATCTACAGACACACACACACACACACACACACACACACACACACACTTTTCGGAAAACGACTTTTTTTCATGTTTTGAGTGTAGTAGAATCAGAATCTGCAATAATCTCGAACACGATTTTTTTTGCCATCACCATACTTCCATTCCTTAAGGAAATATGGAAGTAAATATCGGTATGGAGAACCATACATGACTTCCATATTCTAAGATTTATATTTAAAATCATTTTCACCCAAACAGCCAGGCTGTGTCTTACCTGCCTTTTTATTGCTGTATTAAATGAAAAATATTATATTACATTAAAATGAAAAAATCATAATTTTATTGCCTGGCAACAAAATTATTGTATTTTTAACAATTACCATTGTTTCAAAAAGTTTAAATAAATTTTCAAGTACTTTACTCTTGTTAAAACGTAAAAGGTTGCAGGTAAACTACCCCTTCCCTTTAACCGATCTTCACCAAAATCGAAAGTCATTGAGACCTCTACAATTCAGGGACGTATGCAAAAAATTATTTGATTCTGTTTGAATTTGCGGCTGTTATCGTTTGCCATAGAAAATACGCTTGATAAAAAAACGTTGCAGGTAAACTACCCCTTCCCCTTAACCGATCTTCACCAAAAACAATAGGTCTTGAGTACTCTACAAATCAGGGCTGTATGCAAAACATTATTTGATTCTGTTTGAATTTGCGGCTGTTATCGTTTGCCATAGAAAATACCCTTGTTAAAAAAACGTTGCAGGTAAACTACCCCTTTCCCTCAACCGATCTTCACCAAAAACAATAGGTCTTGAGAACTCTGAAATTTACGGCTGTATGCAAATAATCGTTTGATTCTGTTTGAATTTGCGGCTGTTATCGTTTGCCATAGGAAATACCCTTGTTAAAACATAAAACGTTACAGGTAAACTACCCCTTTCCCTTAACCGATCTTCACCAAAAACAATAGGTCTTGAGTACTCTACAAATCAGGGCTGTATGCAAAACATTATTTGATTCTGTTTGAATTTGCGGCTGTTATCGTTTGCCATAGAAAATACCCTTGTTAAAAAAACGTTGCAGGTAAACTACCCCTTTCCCTCAACCGAACTTCACCAAAAACAATAGGTCTTGAGAACTCTACAATTTAGGGCTGTATGCAAATAATCTTTTGATTCTGTTTGAATTTGCGGCTGTTATCGTTTGCCATAGGAAATACCCTTGTTAAAACATAAAACGTTACAGGTAAACTACCCCTTTCCCTTAACCGATCTTCACCAAAATCAACAGATCTTGAGAACTCTACAATTCAGGGCTGTATGCGAAACATTATTTGATTCTGTTTGAATTTGCGGCTGTTATCGTTTGCCAAACAAACAAAATTACCCTTGCTAAAAAAAAACCGTTGCAGGTAAACTACCCCTTTCCCTCAACCGATCTTCACCAAAAACAATAGGTCGCGAGTACTCTGCAAATCAGGGCTGCATGCAAAAAATTATTTGATTCTGTTTGAATTTGCGGCAGTTATCGTTTGCCATAGAAAAAAAATCTACAGACAGACAGACAGACAGACAGACAGACACACACACACACACACAGACACTTTTCGGAAAACGACTTTTTTTCATGTTTTGAGTGTAGAAGAATCAGAATCTGCAATAATCTCGAACACGATTTTTTTTTGCCATCACCATACTTCCATTCCTTAAGGAATATGGAAGTAATATCGGTATGGAGAACCATACATGACTTCCATATTCTAAGATTTATATTTAAAATCATTTTCGAAATGAAATATTACCATAGAAACTACTTCTTTCTACTTACTGCTTCAGCCTTAACCACAGTACTGTGGTCACTAACGTATACCACCTCACGTTATCGCACTCGATTGTCACTGATGATGGAAGTCGATGGCATTGCCGAAACATATGGTTTTGTAGAAAACATTGGACTACGGCCAAATATCCCGGGAAGGAATTTTAACAAAAACTACTTCTTTGTTGCCGATAACGTTGTACACATATATATCAGTGGCGAAGTTACATGGCGGCAATTGAGGCAATGCCTACCCTAACAAATTCTGTAGAATAAAAATTATAAATATGTATGAACTACATAACGTAAAGATTATACATTGTTACTGGGACTGTCAAATTTATTAAACCGAAACGTGCTTTATTGAGCGACCGCTAGATGGTGACAGGTGAGATTCGGCATAGTTCGTTTAAAGCGAATGAGGCAACCTGAACTTGCCTCAGCGTTTTTTGTATACATCGTATGTAAGCAATGTAGTGGTGTGATAGGGAAGTGTAGGGAGGGGGGATTGTCCCGCGCTGTACACAGAGCGTTGAGGCATGCCTCACTTCTGTGGTCCAAACAGTTAAGTTAAAGCGCCTGTGTTGTTTCTAAGTGTTTATTTTATGCGGTTATTAAAAGTGTCACTGTTATTCCGCTGAACTAACAGATGATCAAGATTGTTATTTGAATTATTTGTAACATTAAACATATATATAGAAACTAATCAAGTTTAAAAATTGAAGTTCAATCAGTTGTGTTATTGTGTATGACTAATACAAGGATTGTTCAATAGACACACGTATAGAGCTGTAAAGCATTTTTTATTCAACGATTTTAAAAGAAGTGTCTAATAACATTAAGACATGAGTTCCACTGTTGCGCTAACCTGTAGATTCCCTGCTAGTAAAATTCTTACGGCTGTTTGTGGAACCATTCGGTTACAGCAACTCTACCTCAGCGTCCGATTTGACCCACCGTCCTTTTAGTGATTCCTTAAAAAAAATTTAAGATAAGATTTTTGCCTATCCATTCATTAACTACTAGCTTCGCCAGTAAGCAAATTGATGTCCATTTTTTCGGCTTGCACGCGTTATGTTGGTGTGGGTTTCGGCACTTTCCATTTAAAAAGCGTGCAAACGTAAGAAAATAAACATGAGTGAGGCCAGAGATAACGTGAATTGTGTGTTTGTGTCTTACCTGCCTTTTTATTGCCGTATTAAATGAAAAATATTATATTACATTAAAATTAAAAAATTTTAATTTTATTGCCTGGCAACAAAATTATTTTATTTTTAACAATTACCATTGTTTCAAAAAGTTTAAATAAATTTGCAAGTACTTTACTCTTGTTAAAACGTAAAAGGTTGCAGGTAAACTACCCCTTCCCCTTAACCGATCTTCACCAAAATCGAAAGTCCTTGAGACCTCTACAATTCAGGGATGTATGCAAAAAATTATTTGATTCTGTTTGAATTTGCGGCTGTTATCGTTTGCCATAGAAAATACGCTTGATAAAAAAACGGTGCAGGTAAACTACCCCTTCCCCTTAACAGATCTTCACCAAAAACAATAGGTCTTGAGTACTCTACAAATCAGGGCTGTATGCAAAACATTATTTGATTCTGTTTGAATTTGCGGCTGTTATCGTTTGCCATAGAAAATACCCTTGTTAAAAAAATGTTGCAAGTAAACTACCCCTTTCCCTCAACCGATCTTCACCAAAAACAATAGGTCTTGAGAACTCTACAATTTAGGGCTGTATGCAAATAATCGTTTGATTCTGTTTGAATTTGCGGCTGTTATCGTTTGCCATAGGAAATACCCTTGTTAAAACATAAAACGTTACAGGTAAACTACCCCTTTCCCTCAACCGATCTTCACCAAAAACAATAGGTCTTGAGTACTCTACAAATCAGGGCTGTATGCAAAACATTATTTGATTCTGTTTGAATTTGCGGCTGTTATCGTTTGCCATAGAAAATACCCTTGTTAAAAAAACGTTGCAGGTAAACTACCCCTTTCCCTCAACCGAACTTCACCAAAAACAATAGGTCTTGAGAACTCTACAATTTAGGGCTGTATGCAAATAATCTTTTGATTCTGTTTGAATTTGCGGCTGTTATCGTTTGCCATAGGAAATACCCTTGTTAAAACATAAAACGTTACAGGTAAACTACCCCTTTCCCTTAACCGATCTTCACCAAAATCAACAGATCTTGAGAACTCTACAATTCAGGGCTGTATGCGAAACATTATTTGATTCTGTTTGAATTTGCGGCTGTTATCGTTTGCCAAACAAACAAAATTACCCTTGCTAAAAAAAAACCGTTGCAGGTAAACTACCCCTTTCCCTCAACCGATCTTCACCAAAAACAATAGGTCGCGAGTACTCTGCAAATCAGGGCTGCATGCAAAAAATTATTTGATTCTGTTTGAATTTGCGGCAGTTATCGTTTGCCATAGAAAAAAAATCTACAGACAGACAGACAGACAGACACACAGACAGACAGACAGACACACACACACACACACAGACACTTTTCGGAAAACGACTTTTTTTCATGTTTTGAGTGTAGTAGAATCAGAATCTGCAATAATCTCGAACACGATTTTTTTTGCCATCACCATACTTCCATTCCTTAAGGAATATGGAAGTAAATATCGGTATGGAGAACCATACATGACTTCCATATTCTAAGATTTATATTTAAATCTTAATATCGCCTGCCAAGCGCGATATATTTTCTTTTATACATGATTTACATTAAAATGAAAAAATTATAATTTTATTGCCTGGCAACAAAATTATTTTATTTTTAACAATTACCATTGTTTCAAAAAGTTTAAATAAATTTTCAAGTAATTTACTCTTGTTAAAACGTAAAAAGTTGCAGGTAAACTACCCCTTCCCCTTAACCGATCTTCACCAAAATCGAAAGTCATTGAGACCTCTACAATTCAGGGACGTATGCAAAAAATTATTTGATTCTGTTTGAATTTGCAGCTGTTATCGTTTGCCATAGAAAATACGCTTGATAAAAAAACGTTGCAGGTAAACTACCCCTTCCCCTTAACCGATCTTCACCAAAAACAGTAGGTCTTGAGAACTCTACAATTTAGGGCTGTATGCAAATAATCTTTTGATTCTGTTTGAATTTGCGGCTGTTATCGTTTGCCATATGAAATACCCTTGTTAAAACATAAAACGTTACAGGTAAACTACCCCTTTCCCTTAACCGATCTTCACCAAAAACAGTAGGTCTTGAGTACTCTACAAATCAGGGCTGTATACAAAACAGTATTTGATTCTGTTTGAATTTGCGGCTGTTATCGTTTGCCATAGAAAATACCCTTGATAAAACAAAAAACGTGGCAAGTAAACTACCCCTTTCCCTCAACCGAACTTCACCAAAAACAATAGGTCTTGAGAACTCTACAATTTAGGGCTGTATGCAAATAATCTTTTGATTCTGTTTGAATTTGCGGCTGTTATCGTTTGCTATAGGAAATACCCTTGTTAAAACGTAAAACGTTACAGGTAAACTACCCCTTTCCCTTAACCGATCTTCACCAAAATCAGCAGATCTTGAGAACTCTACAATTCAGGGCTGTATGCGAAACATTATTTGATTCTGTTTGAATTTGCGGCTGTTATCGTTTGCCAAACAAACAAAATTACCCTTGCTAAAAAAAAACCGTTGCAGGTAAACTACCCCTTTCCCTCAACCGATCTTCACCAAAAACAATAGGTCGCGAGTACTCTGCAAATCAGGGCTGTATGCAAAAAATTATTTGATTCTGTTTGAATTTGCGGCAGTTATCGTTTGCCATAGAAAAAAATCTACAGACAGACAGACAGACAGACACACAGACACTTTTCAGAAAACGACTTTTTTTCATGTTTTGAGTGTAGTAGAATCAGAATCTGCAATAATCTCGAACACGATTTTTTTTGCCATCACCATACTTCCATTCCTTAAGGAATATGGAAGTAAATATCGGTATGGAGAACCATACATGACTTCCATATTCTAAGATTTATATTTAAAATCATTTTCGAAATGAAATATAACCATAGAAACTTCTTCTTTCTACTTACTGCTTCAGCCTTAACCACAGTACTGTGGTCACTAACGTATACCACCTCACGTTATCACACTCGATTTTCACTGATGATGGAAGTCGATGGCATTGCTGAAACGTCTGGTTTTGTAGAAAATATTGGACTACGGCCAAATATCCCGGGAAGGAATTTTAACAAAAACTACTTCTTTGTTGCCGATAACGTTGTACACATATATATAAAAAATATGCATAAAATTAATGGCTTGTATAAGTTAATGATTGATCTCCATTAAGTAGTGCTCAAGTTTCCAAAGTTTTAATATTATGATGTCCGTAATTAAAACATCAGAGCAGGTTTAGTGTGTATGAGGGTACACCGTGGACAAAAATTATCAACATTTCCTATTGAGCGTTACTTAGAGTAAAGCTGCAAATCTACAGTGTACGTTTCACAGAACAAACACGCGGAAAAGAAGGAGCGCTCCGAAGTCACTCATGGACCCTCAGCATCTTGCAGAGGGTTCATTCCCTAAAGACGAAAAGTCTATCTATGAATCGTTCCTCTGTAAACACGTGCAGTTACACTGCCAAGCGATCCACAGGAAGCAAATCGCTATCCACGCTGGACACTTTTTCGGCTTGCATGCGTTATGTTGGTATGGGTTTCGGCTCTTTCCATTTAAAAAGCGTGCAAATGTAAGAAAATAAACATGAATAAGGCCAGAAATAACGCGAATTTTGTGTGTGTGTGTGTGTGTCTTTCCTGCCTTTTTATTGCGGTAGTCATAATAATAAAATGGAAACGTAAACATTACATAACTGAGATATGCTTGCCTGCCACGAACGATATATTTTCTCTCATACATGATTTACATTAAAATGAAAAAATTATAATTTTATTGCCTGGCAACAAAATTATTTTATTTTTAACAACTACCATTGTCTGAAAAAGTTTAAATGAATTTTCAAGTACTTTACTGTTGTTAAAACGTAAAAGGTTCCAGGTAAACTACCCCTTCCCCTTAACCGATCTTCACTAAAATCAAAAGGCCTTGAGTTCTCTACAATTCATGGGTGTATGGAAAAAATTATTTGATTCTGTTTGAATATGCTGCAGTTATCGTTCGTCATAGAAAAAATTACCCTTGTTAAAACATAAAACGTTGCAGGTAAACTACCCCTTTCCCTTAACCGATCTTCACCAAAAACAATAGGTCTTGAGAACTCCATAATTCAGGGCTGTATGCGAAACATTATTTGATTTTGTTTGAATTTGCGGCTGTTATCGTTTGCCAAACAAACAAAATTACCCTTGATAAAAAAAAAAACCGTTGCAGGTAAACTACCCCTGTCCCTCAACCGATCTTCACCAAGAACAATACGTCGTGAGTACTCTAGAAATCAGGGCTGTATGCATAAAATTATTTGATTCTGTTTGAATTTGCGGCTATTATCGTTTGCCATAGAAAAAAATCTACACACACACACACACACACACACACACACACACACACACACACACACACACACACACACACACACACACACACACACACACACACACACACACACACACACACACACACACACACACACACACACACACACATTTCGAAAAACGACTTTTTTTCATGTTTTGAGTGTAGTACAATCAGAATCTGCAATAATCTCGAACACGATTTTTTTTTGCCATCACCATACTTCCATTTCCTTAAGGAATATGGAAGTAAAATGACTTTTTTTCATGTTTTGAAGGTAGTACAATCAGAATCTCCAATTATCTCGAACACGATTTTTTTTTGCCGTCACCATACTTCCATTTCCTTATAGAAATATCGGTATGGAGAACCATACATGACTTCCATATTCTAAGATTTATATTTAAATCTTAATATCGCCTGCCAAGCGCGATATATTTTCTCTTATACATGATTTACATTAAAATGAAAAAATTTTAATTTTATTGCCTGGCAACAAAATTATTTTATTTTTAACAATTACCATTGTTTGAAAAAGTTTAAATAAATTTCAAGTACTTTACTCTTGTTAAAACGTAAAAGGTTGCAGGTAAACTACCCCTTCCCCTTAACCGATCTTCACCAAAATCGAAAGTCCTTGAGACCTCTACAATTCAGGGACGTATGCAAAAAATTATTTGATTCTGTTTGAATTTGCGGCAGTTATCGTTTGCCATAGAAGATACGCTTGATAAAAAAACGTTGCTGGTAAACTACCCCTTCCCCTTAACCGATCTTCACCAAAAACAATAGGTCTTGAGTACTCTACAAATCAGGGCTGTATGCAAAACATTATTTGATTCTGTTTGAATTTGCGGCTGTTATCGTTTGCCATAGAAAATACCCTTGTTAAAAAAACGTTGCAGGTAAACTACCCCTTTTCCTCAACCGATCTTCACCAAAAACAATAGGTCTTGAGAACTCTACAATTTAGGGCTGTATGCAAATAATCTTTTGATTCTGTTTGAATTTGCGGCTTTTATCGTTTGCCATAGGAAATACCCTTGTTAAAACATAAAACGTTACAGGTAAACTACCCCTTTCCCTTAACCGAACTTCACCAAAAACAATAGGTCTTGAGAACTCTACAATTTAGGGCTGTATACTTATAATCTTTTGATTCTGTTTGAATTTGCGGCTGTTATCGTTTGCCATAGGAAATACCCTTGTTAAAACATAAAACGTTACAGGTAAACTACCCCTTTCCCTTAACCGATCTTCACCAAAATCAACAGATCTTGAGAACTCTACAATTCAGGGCTGTATGCGAAACATTATTTGATTCTGTTTGAATTTGCGGCTGTTATCGTTTGCCAAACAAACAAAATTACCCTTGCTAAAAAAAAACCGTTGCAGGTAAACTACCCCTTTCCCTCAACCGATCTTCACCAAAAACAATAGGTCGCGAGTACTCTGCAAATCAGGGCTGCATGCAAAAAATTATTTGATTCTGTTTGAATTTGCGGCAGTTATCGTTTGCCATAGAAAAAAAATCTACAGACAGACAGACAGACAGACAGACAGACACACACACACACACACACAGACACTTTTCGGAAAACGACTTTTTTTCATGTTTTGAGTGTAGAAGAATCAGAATCTGCAATAATCTCGAACACGATTTTTTTTTGCCATCACCATACTTCCATTCCTTAAGGAATATGGAAGTAATATCGGTATGGAGAACCATACATGACTTCCATATTCTAAGATTTATATTTAAAATCATTTTCGAAATGAAATATTACCATAGAAACTACTTCTTTCTACTTACTGCTTCAGCCTTAACCACAGTACTGTGGTCACTAACGTATACCACCTCACGTTATCGCACTCGATTGTCACTGATGATGGAAGTCGATGGCATTGCCGAAACATATGGTTTTGTAGAAAACATTGGACTACGGCCAAATATCCCGGGAAGGAATTTTAACAAAAACTACTTCTTTGTTGCCGATAACGTTGTACACATATATATCAGTGGCGAAGTTACATGGCGGCAATTGAGGCAATGCCTACCCTAACAAATTCTGTAGAATAAAAATTATAAATATGTATGAACTACATAACGTAAAGATTATACATTGTTACTGGGACTGTCAAATTTATTAAACCGAAACGTGCTTTATTGAGCGACCGCTAGATGGTGACAGGTGAGATTCGGCATAGTTCGTTTAAAGCGAATGAGGCAACCTGAACTTGCCTCAGCGTTTTTTGTATACATCGTATGTAAGCAATGTAGTGGTGTGATAGGGAAGTGTAGGGAGGGGGGATTGTCCCGCGCTGTACACAGAGCGTTGAGGCATGCCTCACTTCTGTGGTCCAAACAGTTAAGTTAAAGCGCCTGTGTTGTTTCTAAGTGTTTATTTTATGCGGTTATTAAAAGTGTCACTGTTATTCCGCTGAACTAACAGATGATCAAGATTGTTATTTGAATTATTTGTAACATTAAACATATATATAGAAACTAATCAAGTTTAAAAATTGAAGTTCAATCAGTTGTGTTATTGTGTATGACTAATACAAGGATTGTTCAATAGACACACGTATAGAGCTGTAAAGCATTTTTTATTCAACGATTTTAAAAGAAGTGTCTAATAACATTAAGACATGAGTTCCACTGTTGCGCTAACCTGTAGATTCCCTGCTAGTAAAATTCTTACGGCTGTTTGTGGAACCATTCGGTTACAGCAACTCTACCTCAGCGTCCGATTTGACCCACCGTCCTTTTAGTGATTCCTTAAAAAAAATTTAAGATAAGATTTTTGCCTATCCATTCATTAACTACTAGCTTCGCCAGTAAGCAAATTGATGTCCATTTTTTCGGCTTGCACGCGTTATGTTGGTGTGGGTTTCGGCACTTTCCATTTAAAAAGCGTGCAAACGTAAGAAAATAAACATGAGTGAGGCCAGAGATAACGTGAATTGTGTGTTTGTGTCTTACCTGCCTTTTTATTGCCGTATTAAATGAAAAATATTATATTACATTAAAATTAAAAAATTTTAATTTTATTGCCTGGCAACAAAATTATTTTACTTTTAACAATTACCATTGTTTCAAAAAGTTTAAATAAATTTGCAAGTACTTTACTCTTGTTAAAACGTAAAAGGTTGCAGGTAAACTACCCCTTCCCCTTAACCGATCTTCACCAAAAACAATAGGTCTTGAGAACTCTACAATTTAGGGCTGTATGCAAATAATCTTTTGATTCTGTTTGAATTTGCGGCTTTTATCGTTTGCCATAGGAAATACCCTTGTTAAAACATAAAACGTTACAGGTAAACTACCCCTTTCCCTTAACCGAACTTCACCAAAAACAATAGGTCTTGAGAACTCTACAATTTAGGGCTGTATACTTATAATCTTTTGATTCTGTTTGAATTTGCGGCTGTTATCGTTTGCCATAGGAAATACCCTTGTTAAAACATAAAACGTTACAGGTAAACTACCCCTTTCCCTTAACCGATCTTCACCAAAATCAACAGATCTTGAGAACTCTACAATTCAGGGCTGTATGCGAAACATTATTTGATTCTGTTTGAATTTGCGGCTGTTATCGTTTGCCAAACAAACAAAATTACCCTTGCTAAAAAAAAACCGTTGCAGGTAAACTACCCCTTTCCCTCAACCGATCTTCACCAAAAACAATAGGTCGCGAGTACTCTGCAAATCAGGGCTGCATGCAAAAAATTATTTGATTCTGTTTGAATTTGCGGCAGTTATCGTTTGCCATAGAAAAAAAATCTACAGACAGACAGACAGACAGACAGACAGACACACACACACACACACACAGACACTTTTCGGAAAACGACTTTTTTTCATGTTTTGAGTGTAGAAGAATCAGAATCTGCAATAATCTCGAACACGATTTTTTTTTGCCATCACCATACTTCCATTCCTTAAGGAATATGGAAGTAATATCGGTATGGAGAACCATACATGACTTCCATATTCTAAGATTTATATTTAAAATCATTTTCGAAATGAAATATTACCATAGAAACTACTTCTTTCTACTTACTGCTTCAGCCTTAACCACAGTACTGTGGTCACTAACGTATACCACCTCACGTTATCGCACTCGATTGTCACTGATGATGGAAGTCGATGGCATTGCCGAAACATATGGTTTTGTAGAAAACATTGGACTACGGCCAAATATCCCGGGAAGGAATTTTAACAAAAACTACTTCTTTGTTGCCGATAACGTTGTACACATATATATCAGTGGCGAAGTTACATGGCGGCAATTGAGGCAATGCCTACCCTAACAAATTCTGTAGAATAAAAATTATAAATATGTATGAACTACATAACGTAAAGATTATACATTGTTACTGGGACTGTCAAATTTATTAAACCGAAACGTGCTTTATTGAGCGACCGCTAGATGGTGACAGGTGAGATTCGGCATAGTTCGTTTAAAGCGAATGAGGCAACCTGAACTTGCCTCAGCGTTTTTTGTATACATCGTATGTAAGCAATGTAGTGGTGTGATAGGGAAGTGTAGGGAGGGGGGATTGTCCCGCGCTGTACACAGAGCGTTGAGGCATGCCTCACTTCTGTGGTCCAAACAGTTAAGTTAAAGCGCCTGTGTTGTTTCTAAGTGTTTATTTTATGCGGTTATTAAAAGTGTCACTGTTATTCCGCTGAACTAACAGATGATCAAGATTGTTATTTGAATTATTTGTAACATTAAACATATATATAGAAACTAATCAAGTTTAAAAATTGAAGTTCAATCAGTTGTGTTATTGTGTATGACTAATACAAGGATTGTTCAATAGACACACGTATAGAGCTGTAAAGCATTTTTTATTCAACGATTTTAAAAGAAGTGTCTAATAACATTAAGACATGAGTTCCACTGTTGCGCTAACCTGTAGATTCCCTGCTAGTAAAATTCTTACGGCTGTTTGTGGAACCATTCGGTTACAGCAACTCTACCTCAGCGTCCGATTTGACCCACCGTCCTTTTAGTGATTCCTTAAAAAAAATTTAAGATAAGATTTTTGCCTATCCATTCATTAACTACTAGCTTCGCCAGTAAGCAAATTGATGTCCATTTTTTCGGCTTGCACGCGTTATGTTGGTGTGGGTTTCGGCACTTTCCATTTAAAAAGCGTGCAAACGTAAGAAAATAAACATGAGTGAGGCCAGAGATAACGTGAATTGTGTGTTTGTGTCTTACCTGCCTTTTTATTGCCGTATTAAATGAAAAATATTATATTACATTAAAATTAAAAAATTTTAATTTTATTGCCTGGCAACAAAATTATTTTACTTTTAACAATTACCATTGTTTCAAAAAGTTTAAATAAATTTGCAAGTACTTTACTCTTGTTAAAACGTAAAAGGTTGCAGGTAAACTACCCCTTCCCCTTAACCGATCTTCACCAAAATCGAAAGTCCTTGAGACCTCTACAATTCAGGGATGTATGCAAAAAATTATTTGATTCTGTTTGAATTTGCGGCTGTTATCGTTTGCCATAGAAAATACGCTTGATAAAAAAACGGTGCAGGTAAACTACCCCTTCCCCTTAACAGATCTTCACCAAAAACAATAGGTCTTGAGTACTCTACAAATCAGGGCTGTATGCAAAACATTATTTGATTCTGTTTGAATTTGCGGCTGTTATCGTTTGCCATAGAAAATACCCTTGTTAAAAAAATGTTGCAAGTAAACTACCCCTTTCCCTCAACCGATCTTCACCAAAAACAATAGGTCTTGAGAACTCTACAATTTAGGGCTGTATGCAAATAATCGTTTGATTCTGTTTGAATTTGCGGCTGTTATCGTTTGCCATAGGAAATACCCTTGTTAAAACATAAAACGTTACAGGTAAACTACCCCTTTCCCTCAACCGATCTTCACCAAACACAATAGGTCGCGAGTACTCTACAAATCAGGGCTGTATGCAAAAAAGTATTTGATTCTGTTTGAATTTGCGGCAGTTATCGTTTGACATAGAAAATACGCTTGATAAAAAACGTTGCAGGTAAACTACCCCTTCCCCTCAACCGATCTTCACCAAAAACAATAGGTCTTGAGTACTCTACAAATCAGGGCTGTATGCAGAAAATTATTTGATTCTGTTTGAATTTGCGGCTGTTATCATTTGCCATAGAAAATACCCTTGTTAAAAAAACGTTGTTGGTAAACTACCCCTTTCCCTTAACCGATCTTCACCAAAAACAATAGGTCTTGAGAACTCTACAATTTAGGGCTGTATGCAAATAATCTTTTGATTCTGTTTGAATTTGCGGGTGTTATCGTTTGCCATAAGAAATACCCTTGTTAAAACATAAAACGTTACAAGTAAACTACCCCTTTCCCTTAACCGATCTTCACCAAAAACTAAAGGTCTTGAGAACTCTACAATTCAGGGCTGTATACGAAACATTATTTGATTCTGTTTGAATTTGCGGCAGTTATCGTTTGCCATAGAAAAAAAATCTACACACACACACACACACACACACACACACACACACACACACTTTTCGGAAAACGACTTTTTTTCATGTTTTGAGTGTAGTAGAATCAGAATCTGCAATAATCTCGAACACGATTTTTTTTGCCATCACCATACTTCCATTCCTTAAGGAAATATGGAAGTAAATATCGGTATGGAGAACCATACATGACTTCCATATTCTAAGATTTATATTTAAAATCATTTTCACCCAAACAGCCAGGCTGTGTCTTACCTGCCTTTTTATTGCTGTATTAAATGAAAAATATTATATTACATTAAAATGAAAAAATCATAATTTTATTGCCTGGCAACAAAATTATTGTATTTTTAACAATTACCATTGTTTCAAAAAGTTTAAATAAATTTTCAAGTACTTTACTCTTGTTAAAACGTAAAAGGTTGCAGGTAAACTACCCCTTCCCCTTAACCGATCTTCACCAAAATCGAAAGTCATTGAGACCTCTACAATTCAGGGACGTATGCAAAAAATTATTTGATTCTGTTTGAATTTGCGGCTGTTATCGTTTGCCATAGAAAATACGCTTGATAAAAAAACGTTGCAGGTAAACTACCCCTTCCCCTTAACCGATCTTCACCAAAAACAATAGGTCTTGAGTACTCTACAAATCAGGGCTGTATGCAAAACATTATTTGATTCTGTTTGAATTTGCGGCTGTTATCGTTTGCCATAGAAAATACCCTTGTTAAAAAAACGTTGCAGGTAAACTACCCCTTTCCCTCAACCGATCTTCACCAAAAACAATAGGTCTTGAGAACTCTACAATTTAGGGCTGTATGCAAATAATCTTTTCATTCTGTTTGAATTTGCGGCTGTTACCGTTTGCCATAGGAAATACCCTTGTTAAAACATAAAACGTTACAGGTAAACTACCCCTTTCCCTTAACCGATCTTCACCAAAAACAATAGGTCTTGAGTACTCTACAAATCGGGGCTGTATGCAAAACATTATTTGATTCTGTTTGAATTTGCGGCTGTTATCGTTTGCCATATAAAATACCCTTGTTAAAAAAACGTTGCAGGTAAACTACCCCTTTCCCTCAACCGAACTTCACCAAAAACAATAGGTCTTGAGAACTCTACAATTTAGGGCTGTATGCAAATAATCTTTTGATTCTGTTTGAATTTGCGGCTGTTATCGTTTGCCATAGGAAATACCCTTGTTAAAACATAAAACGTTACAGGTAAACTACCCCTTTCCCTTAACCGATCTTCACCAAAATCAACAGATCTTGAGAACTCTACAATTCAGGGCTGTATGCGAAACATTATTTGATTCTGTTTGAATTTGCGGCTGTTATCGTTTGCCAAACAAACAAAATTACCCTTGCAAAAAAAAAACCGTTGCAGGTAAACTACCCCTTTCCCTCAACCGATCTTCACCATAAACAATAGGTCGCGAGTACTCTGTAAATCAGGGCTGCATGCAAAAAATTATTTGATTCTGTTTGAATTTGCGGCAGTTATCGTTTGCCGTAGAAAAAAATCTACAGACACACAGACACACAGACAGACAGACAGACAGACAGACAGACACTTTTCGGAAAACGACTTTTTTTCATGTTTTCAGTGTAGTAGAATCAGAATCTGCAATAATCTCGAACACGATTTTTTTGCCATCACCATACTTCCATTCCTTAAGGAATATGGAAGTAAAATATCGGTATGGAGAACCATACATGACTTCCATATTCTAAGATTTATATTTAAAATCATTTTCAGCCAAACAGCCAGGGAAGGAATTTTAACAAAAAAATACTTCTTTCTTGCCAATAACGTAGTACACATATAAAAAATATTATCCCCTCCCCCTTCAACTATAATTTTGATTTATAGAAAATTACCCCCAGCCCGTTCAACTAGCCTCTTCATTTATAGATATTTCATCTACGTTTCTACAGTGGATTATTAAGATCTTATCAGGATACTTTATCAAAATTAAGTACTTTACTCATGTTACAACAAAAAATGTTTCTGGTAAACTACCCCTTCCCCTTAACCGATCTTCACCAAAATCGAAAGTCCTTGAGACCTCTACAATTCAGGGACGTATGCAAAAAATTATTTGATTCTGTTTGAATTTGCGGCAGTTATCGTTTGCCATAGAAGATACGCTTGATAAAAAAACGTTGCTGGTAAACTACCCTTTCCCCGTAACCGATCTTCACCAAAATCAACAGACATTGAGTTCTCTATAGCTCAGGCACATATGTAAAAAATTATTTGATTCTGTTTGAATTTACGGCAGTTATGGTTCGTCATATAAAAAATTACCCATGTTAAAACATAAAACATGAGATTTATAAAACATATCTAAGATTTATATTTAAAATCATTTTTGAAATAAAATATTTTCATAGAACCTACTAACGCTGGAGAAATCTGAGGAGCCAATCAGAGTTGGGCCTACCTGTCACTCTGCTGAATTTGGTGGAAAGCCCTGTCACTGTCGTCAAAGTATCAGCCTTGACAGGGTCTTCTTTTTCTGCAAAATGGGAGAGGAGGCTTGAGATGGAGTGAGTGACATGGTCCCCACCTCAATGAAGAACCCATTGTTTTATAAAAATATATTTAAATTTTGAAAACTGAAAATTCTTTTCTTGTTGTAAATATTTATATTTTATAATCAAAATGACTTTATCAAAAAACAAACATTATTTTTTTATAATAAGTACTTGCATATGTTTCTTAATATGCTTACTTTTTCTTCAATGTTGATGATCATTTCCAAACATTCTGACAAAGTTGTATCTACAGAACAGTTAACATTCCCCAGGTTTCCATTTCTGTTAATTTCTCATTACACCTTCCACTGACGTATTATTAACCATTTCATAAACTATCGTATAATCTTTTCAGATTTTGTGGTACAAAATCTGAAATTTTCAGATTGCCTGGCAACAAAATTATTTTATTTTCAACAATTACCATTGTTTGAAAAAGTTTAAATGAATTTTCAAGTACTTTACTCTTGTTAAAACGTAAAAGGTTGCAGGTAAACTACCCCTTCCCCTTAACTGATCTTCACCAAAATCTAAAGGCCTTGAGTCCTCTACAATTCACTGACGTATGCAAAAAATTATTTGATTCTGTTTGAATTTGCGGCAGTTATCGTTTGCAATAGAAAATACGCTTGATAAAAAATGTTGCAGGTAAACTGCCCCTTCCCCTCAACCGATCTTCACCAAAAACAACAGGTCTTGAGTACTCTACAAATCAGGGCTGTATGCAGAAAATTATTTGATTCTGTTTGAATTTGCGGCTGTTATCGTTTGCCATAGAAAATACCCTTGTTAAAAAAACGTTGTAGGTAAACTACCCCTTCCCCTTAACCGATCTTCACCAAAAACAATAGATATTGAGAACTCTACAATTCAGGGCTGTATGCGAAACATTATTTGATTCTGTTTGAATTTGCGGCTGTTATCGTTTGCCAAAAAAAAAAAAAGTTTCCCTTGATAAAAAAACCGTTGCAGGTAAACTACCCCTTCCCCTCAACCGATCTTCACCAAAAACAAAAGGTCGCGAGTACTCTACAAATCAGGGCTGTATGCAAAACATTATTTGATTCTGTTTGAATTTGCGGCTGTTATCGTTTGCCATAGAAAATACCCTTGTTAAAAAAACGTTGTTGGTAAACTACACCTTTCCCTTAACCGATCTTCACCAAAAACAATAGGTCTTGAGAACTCTACAATTTAGGGCTGTATGCAAATAATCTTTTGATTCTGTTTGAATTTGCGGCTGTTATCGTTCGCCAAAAAAAAAAAATTTCCCTTGATAAAAAAAAAACCGTTGCAGGTAAACTACCCCTTTCCCTCAACCGATCTTCACCAAAAACAATAGGTCGCGAGTCCTCTACAAATCAGGGCTGTATGCAAAAAATTATTTGATTCTGTTTGAATTTGCGGCAGTTATCGTTTGCAAAAAAAAAAATCTACAGACACACACAGACAGACACACACACAGACAGACACACACACAGACACACACACAGACACTTTTCGGAAAACGACTTTTTTTCATGTTTTGAGTGTAGTAGAATCAGAATCTGCAATAATCTCGAACACGATTTTTTTTGCCATCACCATGTATGGAGAACCATACATGACTTCCATATTCTAAGATTTATAGTTAAAATCATTTTCAGCCAAACAGCCAGGCTGTGTCTTACCTGCCTTTTTATTGCTGTATTAAATGAAAAATATTATATTACATTAAAATGAAAAAATTATAATTTTATTGCCTGGCAACAAAATTATTTTATTTTTAACAATTACCATTGTTTCAAAAAGTTTAAATAAATTTTCAAGTACTTTACTCTTGTTAAAACGTAAAAGGTTGCAGGTAAACTACCCCTTCCCCTTAACCGATCTTCACCAAAAACAATAGGTCTTGAGAACTCTACAATTTAGGGCTGTATGCAAATAATCTTTTGATTCTGTTTGAATTTGCGGCTGTTATCGTTTGCCATAGGAAATACCCTTGTTAAAACATAAAACGTTACAGGTAAACTACCCCTTTCCCTTAACCGATCTTCACCAAAAACAATAGGTCTTGAGTACTCTACAAGTCAGGGCTGTATGCAAAACATTATTTGATTCTGTTTGAATTTGCGGCTGTTATCGTTTGCCATAGAAAATACCCTTGTTAAAAAACCGTTGCAGGTAAACTACCCCTTTACCTCAACCGAACTTCACCAAAAACAATAGGTCTTGAGAACTCTACAATTTAGGGCTGTATGCAAATAATCTTTTGATTCTGTTTGAATTTGCGGCTGTTATCGTTTGCCATAGGAAATACCCTTGTTACAACATAAAACGTTACTGGTAAACTACCCCTTTCCCTTAACCGATCTTCACCAAAATCAACAGATATTGAGAAATCTACAATTCAGGGCTGTATGCGAAACATTATTTGATTCTGTTTGAATTTGCGGCTGTTATCGTTTGCCAAACAAACAAAATTACCCTTGCTAAAAAAAAACCGTTGCAGGTAAACTACCCCTTCCCCTCAACCGATCTTCACCAAAAACAATAGGTCGCGAGTACTCTACAAATCAGGGCTGTATGCAAAAAATTATTTGATTCTGTTTGAATTTGCGGCAGTTGTCGTTTGCCATAGAAAATACGCATGATAAAAAACGTTGCTGGTAAACTACCCCTTCCCCTCAACCGATCTTCACCAAAAACAATAGGTCTTGAGTACTCTACAAATCAGGGCTGTATGCAAAAAATTATTTGATTCTGTTTGAATTTGCGGCTGTTATCGTTTGCCATAGAAAATACCCTTGTTAAAAAAACGTTGTAGGTAAACTACCCCTTTCCCTTAACCGATCTTCACCAAAAACAAAAGGTATTGAGAACTCTACAATTTAGGGCTGTATGCAAATAATCTTTTCATTCTGTTTGAATTTGCGGCTGTTATCGTTTGCCATAGGAAATACCCTTGTTAAAACATAAAACGTTACAGGTAAACTACCCCTTTCCCTTAACCGATCTTCACCAAAAACAATAGGTCTTGAGAACTCTACAATTCAGGGCTGTATGCGAAACATTATTTGATTCTGTTTGAATTTGCGGCTGTTATCGTTTGCCAAACAAACAAAATTTCCCTTGCTAAAAAAAAACCGTTGCAGGTAAACTACCCCTTTCCCTCAACCGATCTTCACCAAAAACAATAGGTCGCGAGAACTCTGCAAAACCGGGCTGTATGCAAAAAATTATTTGATTCTGTTTGAATTTGCGGCAGTTATCGTTTGCCATAGAAAAAAAATCTACAGACAGACAGACAGACAGACAGACACACAGACAGACAGACACACACACACTTTTCGGAAAACGACTTTTTTTCATGTTTTGAGTGTAGTAGAATCAGAATCTGCAATAATCTCGAACACGATTTTTTTTGCCATCACCATACTTCCATTCCTTAAGGAATATGGAAGTAAAATTACCCTTGATAAAAAACCGTTGCAGGTAAACTACCCCTTTCCCTTAACCGATCTTCACCAAAAACGATAGGTCTTGAGACCTCTGCAATTCAGGGCTGTATGCAAAATATTATATGATTTTGTTTGAATTTGCGGCTGTTATCGTTTGCCATACAAAATACCCTTGATAAAACAAAAAACGTGGCAGGTAAACTACCCCTTTCCCTTAAACGATCTTCACCAAAAACAATAGGTCTTTAGTACTCATGAAGTCAGGGCAGTATGCAAAAACGTATTTGATTATGTTTGCATTTGCGGCTGTTATCGTTTGCCATAAAAAATACCCTTGTTAAAACATAAAACGTTGCAGGTAAACTACCCCTTTCCCTTAACCGATCTTTACCAAAATCAACAGATCTTGAGAACCCTACAATTCAGGGCTGTATGCGAAACATTATTTTATTCTGTTTGAATTTGCGGCTGTTATCATTTGCCAAACAAACAAAATTACACTTGATAAAAAAAAACCGTTGCAGGTAAACTACCCCTTTCCCTCAATCGATCTTCACCAAAAACAATAGGTCGCGAGTACTCTACAAATCAGGGCTGTATGCAAAAAATTATTTGATTCTGTTTGAATTTGCGGCTGTTATCGTTTGCCATAGAAAAAAAATCTACAGACAGACACACACACACACACACACAGACACTTTTCGAAAAATGACTTTTTTTCATGTTTTGAGTGTAGTACAATCATATTCTGCAATAATCTCGAACACGATTTTTTTTGCCATCACCATACTTCCATTTCCTTAAGGAACATGGAAGTAAAATATCGGTATGGAGAACCATACATGACTTCCATATTCTAAGATTTATATTTAAAATCATTTTCAGCCAAACAGCCAGGCTGTGTCTTACCTGCCTTTTTATTGCTGTATTAAATGAAAAATATTATATTACATTAAAATGAAAAAATTATAATTTTATTGCCTGGCAACAAAATTATTTTATTTTTTACAATTACCATTGTTTCAAAAAGTTTAAATAAATTTTCAAGTACTTTACTCTTGTTAAAACGTAAAAGGTTGCAGGTAAACTACCCCTTCCCCTTAACCGATCTTCACCAAAATCGAAAGTCATTGAGACCTCTACAATTCAGGGACGTATGCAAAAAATTATTTGATTCTGTTTGAATTTGCGGCTGTTATCGTTTGCCATAGAAAATACGCTTGATAAAAAAACGGTGCAGGTAAACTACCCCTTCCCCTTAACAGATCTTCACCAAAAACAATAGGTCTTGAGTACTCTACAAATCAGGGCTGTATGCAAAACATTATTTGATTCTGTTTGAATTTGCGGCTGTTATCGTTTGCCATAGAAAATACCCTTGTTAAAAAAATGTTGCAAGTAAACTACCCCTTTCCCTCAACCGATCTTCACCAAAAACAATAGGTCTTGAGAACTCTACAATTTAGGGCTGTATGCAAATAATCGTTTGATTCTGTTTGAATTTGCGGCTGTTATCGTTTGCCATAGGAAATACCCTTGTTAAAACATAAAACGTTACAGGTAAACTACCCCTTTCCCTCAACCGATCTTCACCAAAAACAATAGGTCTTGAGAACTCTGAAATTTACGGCTGTATGCAAATAATCTTTTGATTCTGTTTGAATTTGCGGCTGTTATCGTTTGCCATAGGAAATACCCTTGTTAAAACATAAAACGTTACAGGTAAACTACCCCTTTCCCTTAACCGATCTTCACCAAAAACAATAGGTCTTGAGTACTCTACAAATCAGGGCTGTATGCAAAACATTATTTGATTCTGTTTGAATTTGCGGCTGTTATCGTTTGCCATAGAAAATACCCTTGTTAAAAAAACGTTGCAGGTAAACTACCCCTTTCCCTCAACCGAACTTCACCAAAAACAATAGGTCTTGAGAACTCTACAATTTAGGGCTGTATGCAAATAATCTTTTGATTCTGTTTGAATTTGCGGCTGTTATCGTTTGCCATAGGAAATACCCTTGTTAAAACATAAAACGTTACAGGTAAACTACCCCTTTCCCTTAACCGATCTTCACCAAAATCAACAGATCTTGAGAACTCTACAATTCAGGGCTGTATGCGAAACATTATTTGATTCTGTTTGAATTTGCGGCTGTTATCGTTTGCCAAACAAACAAAATTACCCTTGCTAAAAAAAAACCGTTGCAGGTAAACTACCCCTTTCCCTCAACCGATCTTCACCAAAAACAATAGGTCGCGAGTACTCTGCAAATCAGGGCTGCATGCAAAAAATTATTTGATTCTGTTTGAATTTGCGGCAGTTATCGTTTGCCATAGAAAAAAAATCTACAGACAGACAGACAGACAGACACACAGACAGACAGACAGACACACACACACACACAGACACTTTTCGGAAAACGACTTTTTTTCATGTTTTGAGTGTAGTAGAATCAGAATCTGCAATAATCTCGAGCACGATTTTTTTTGCCATCACCATACTTCCATTCCTTAAGGAATATGGAAGTAAATATCGGTATGGAGAACCATACATGACTTCCATATTCTAAGATTTATATTTAAATCTTAATATCGCCTGCCAAGCGCGATATATTTTCTTTTATACATGATTTACATTAAAATGAAAAAATTATAATTTTATTGCCTGGCAACAAAATTATTTTATTTTTAACAATTACCATTGTTTCAAAAAGTTTAAATAAATTTTCAAGTAATTTACTCTTGTTAAAACGTAAAAAGTTGCAGGTAAACTACCCCTTCCCCTTAACCGATCTTCACCAAAATCGAAAGTCATTGAGACCTCTACAATTCAGGGACGTATGCAAAAAATTATTTGATTCTGTTTGAATTTGCAGCTGTTATCGTTTGCCATAGAAAATACGCTTGATAAAAAAACGTTGCAGGTAAACTACCCCTTCCCCTTAACCGATCTTCACCAAAAACAGTAGGTCTTGAGAACTCTACAATTTAGGGCTGTATGCAAATAATCTTTTGATTCTGTTTGAATTTGCGGCTGTTATCGTTTGCCATATGAAATACCCTTGTTAAAACATAAAACGTTACAGGTAAACTACCCCTTTCCCTTAACCGATCTTCACCAAAAACAGTAGGTCTTGAGTACTCTACAAATCAGGGCTGTATACAAAACAGTATTTGATTCTGTTTGAATTTGCGGCTGTTATCGTTTGCCATAGAAAATACCCTTGATAAAACAAAAAACGTGGCAAGTAAACTACCCCTTTCCCTCAACCGAACTTCACCAAAAACAATAGGTCTTGAGAACTCTACAATTTAGGGCTGTATGCAAATAATCTTTTGATTCTGTTTGAATTTGCGGCTGTTATCGTTTGCTATAGGAAATACCCTTGTTAAAACGTAAAACGTTACAGGTAAACTACCCCTTTCCCTTAACCGATCTTCACCAAAATCAGCAGATCTTGAGAACTCTACAATTCAGGGCTGTATGCGAAACATTATTTGATTCTGTTTGAATTTGCGGCTGTTATCGTTTGCCAAACAAACAAAATTACCCTTGCTAAAAAAAAACCGTTGCAGGTAAACTACCCCTTTCCCTCAACCGATCTTCACCAAAAACAATAGGTCGCGAGTACTCTGCAAATCAGGGCTGTATGCAAAAAATTATTTGATTCTGTTTGAATTTGCGGCAGTTATCGTTTGCCATAGAAAAAAAATCTACAGACAGACAGACAGACAGACACACAGACACTTTTCAGAAAACGACTTTTTTTCATGTTTTGAGTGTAGTAGAATCAGAATCTGCAATAATCTCGAACACGATTTTTTTTGCCATCACCATACTTCCATTCCTTAAGGAATATGGAAGTAAATATCGGTATGGAGAACCATACATGACTTCCATATTCTAAGATTTATATTTAAAATCATTTTCGAAATGAAATATAACCATAGAAACTTCTTCTTTCTACTTACTGCTTCAGCCTTAACCACAGTACTGTGGTCACTAACGTATACCACCTCACGTTATCACACTCGATTTTCACTGATGATGGAAGTCGATGGCATTGCTGAAACGTCTGGTTTTGTAGAAAATATTGGACTACGGCCAAATATCCCGGGAAGGAATTTTAACAAAAACTACTTCTTTGTTGCCGATAACGTTGTACACATATATATAAAAAATATGCATAAAATTAATGGCTTGTATAAGTTAATGATTGATCTCCATTAAGTAGTGCTCAAGTTTCCAAAGTTTTAATATTATGATGTCCGTAATTAAAACATCAGAGCAGGTTTAGTGTGTATGAGGGTACACCGTGGACAAAAATTATCAACATTTCCTATTGAGCGTTACTTAGAGTAAAGCTGCAAATCTACAGTGTACGTTTCACAGAACAAACACGCGGAAAAGAAGGAGCGCTCCGAAGTCACTCATGGACCCTCAGCATCTTGCAGAGGGTTCATTCCCTAAAGACGAAAAGTCTATCTATGAATCGTTCCTCTGTAAACACGTGCAGTTACACTGCCAAGCGATCCACAGGAAGCAAATCGCTATCCACGCTGGACACTTTTTCGGCTTGCATGCGTTATGTTGGTATGGGTTTCGGCTCTTTCCATTTAAAAAGCGTGCAAATGTAAGAAAATAAACATGAATAAGGCCAGAAATAACGCGAATTTTGTGTGTGTGTGTGTGTGTCTTTCCTGCCTTTTTATTGCGGTAGTCATAATAATAAAATGGAAACGTAAACATTACATAACTGAGATATGCTTGCCTGCCACGAACGATATATTTTCTCTCATACATGATTTACATTAAAATGAAAAAATTATAATTTTATTGCCTGGCAACAAAATTATTTTATTTTTAACAACTACCATTGTCTGAAAAAGTTTAAATGAATTTTCAAGTACTTTACTGTTGTTAAAACGTAAAAGGTTCCAGGTAAACTACCCCTTCCCCTTAACCGATCTTCACTAAAATCAAAAGGCCTTGAGTTCTCTACAATTCATGGGTGTATGCAAAAAATTATTTGATTCTGTTTGAATATGCTGCAGTTATCGTTCGTCATAGAAAAAATTACCCTTGTTAAAACATAAAACGTTGCAGGTAAACTACCCCTTTCCCTTAACCGATCTTCACCAAAAACAATAGGTCTTGAGAACTCCATAATTCAGGGCTGTATGCGAAACATTATTTGATTTTGTTTGAATTTGCGGCTGTTATCGTTTGCCAAACAAACAAAATTACCCTTGATAAAAAAAAAACCGTTGCAGGTAAACTACCCCTGTCCCTCAACCGATCTTCACCAAGAACAATACGTCGTGAGTACTCTAGAAATCAGGGCTGTATGCATAAAATTATTTGATTCTGTTTGAATTTGCGGCTATTATCGTTTGCCATAGAAAAAAATCTACACACACACACACACACACACACACACACACACACACACACACACACACACACACACACACACACACACACACACACACACACACACACACATTTCGAAAAACGACTTTTTTTCATGTTTTGAGTGTAGTACAATCAGAATCTGCAATAATCTCGAACACGATTTTTTTTTGCCATCACCATACTTCCATTTCCTTAAGGAATATGGAAGTAAAATGACTTTTTTTCATGTTTTGAAGGTAGTACAATCAGAATCTCCAATTATCTCGAACACGATTTTTTTTTGCCGTCACCATACTTCCATTTCCTTATAGAAATATCGGTATGGAGAACCATACATGACTTCCATATTCTAAGATTTATATTTAAATCTTAATATCGCCTGCCAAGCGCGATATATTTTCTCTTATACATGATTTACATTAAAATGAAAAAATTTTAATTTTATTGCCTGGCAACAAAATTATTTTATTTTTAACAATTACCATTGTTTGAAAAAGTTTAAATAAATTTCAAGTACTTTACTCTTGTTAAAACGTAAAAGGTTGCAGGTAAACTACCCCTTCCCCTTAACCGATCTTCACCAAAATCGAAAGTCCTTGAGACCTCTACAATTCAGGGACGTATGCAAAAAATTATTTGATTCTGTTTGAATTTGCGGCAGTTATCGTTTGCCATAGAAGATACGCTTGATAAAAAAACGTTGCTGGTAAACTACCCCTTCCCCTTAACCGATCTTCACCAAAAACAATAGGTCTTGAGTACTCTACAAATCAGGGCTGTATGCAAAACATTATTTGATTCTGTTTGAATTTGCGGCTGTTATCGTTTGCCATAGAAAATACCCTTGTTAAAAAAACGTTGCAGGTAAACTACCCCTTTTCCTCAACCGATCTTCACCAAAAACAATAGGTCTTGAGAACTCTACAATTTAGGGCTGTATGCAAATAATCTTTTGATTCTGTTTGAATTTGCGGCTTTTATCGTTTGCCATAGGAAATACCCTTGTTAAAACATAAAACGTTACAGGTAAACTACCCCTTTCCCTTAACCGAACTTCACCAAAAACAATAGGTCTTGAGAACTCTACAATTTAGGGCTGTATACTTATAATCTTTTGATTCTGTTTGAATTTGCGGCTGTTATCGTTTGCCATAGGAAATACCCTTGTTAAAACATAAAACGTTACAGGTAAACTACCCCTTTCCCTTAACCGATCTTCACCAAAATCAACAGATCTTGAGAACTCTACAATTCAGGGCTGTATGCGAAACATTATTTGATTCTGTTTGAATTTGCGGCTGTTATCGTTTGCCAAACAAACAAAATTACCCTTGCTAAAAAAAAACCGTTGCAGGTAAACTACCCCTTTCCCTCAACCGATCTTCACCAAAAACAATAGGTCGCGAGTACTCTGCAAATCAGGGCTGCATGCAAAAAATTATTTGATTCTGTTTGAATTTGCGGCAGTTATAGTTTGCCATAGAAAAAAAATCTACAGACAGACAGACAGACAGACAGACAGACACACACACACACACACAGACACTTTTCGGAAAACGACTTTTTTTCATGTTTTGAGTGTAGAAGAATCAGAATCTGCAATAATCTCGAACACGATTTTTTTTTGCCATCACCATACTTCCATTCCTTAAGGAATATGGAAGTAATATCGGTATGGAGAACCATACATGACTTCCATATTCTAAGATTTATATTTAAAATCATTTTCGAAATGAAATATTACCATAGAAACTACTTCTTTCTACTTACTGCTTCAGCCTTAACCACAGTACTGTGGTCACTAACGTATACCACCTCACGTTATCGCACTCGATTGTCACTGATGATGGAAGTCGATGGCATTGCCGAAACATATGGTTTTGTAGAAAACATTGGACTACGGCCAAATATCCCGGGAAGGAATTTTAACAAAAACTACTTCTTTGTTGCCGATAACGTTGTACACATATATATCAGTGGCGAAGTTACATGGCGGCAATTGAGGCAATGCCTACCCTAACAAATTCTGTAGAATAAAAATTATAAATATGTATGAACTACATAACGTAAAGATTATACATTGTTACTGGGACTGTCAAATTTATTAAACCGAAACGTGCTTTATTGAGCGACCGCTAGATGGTGACAGGTGAGATTCGGCATAGTTCGTTTAAAGCGAATGAGGCAACCTGAACTTGCCTCAGCGTTTTTTGTATACATCGTATGTAAGCAATGTAGTGGTGTGATAGGGAAGTGTAGGGAGGGGGGATTGTCCCGCGCTGTACACAGAGCGTTGAGGCATGCCTCACTTCTGTGGTCCAAACAGTTAAGTTAAAGCGCCTGTGTTGTTTCTAAGTGTTTATTTTATGCGGTTATTAAAAGTGTCACTGTTATTCCGCTGAACTAACAGATGATCAAGATTGTTATTTGAATTATTTGTAACATTAAACATATATATAGAAACTAATCAAGTTTAAAAATTGAAGTTCAATCAGTTGTGTTATTGTGTATGACTAATACAAGGATTGTTCAATAGACACACGTATAGAGCTGTAAAGCATTTTTTATTCAACGATTTTAAAAGAAGTGTCTAATAACATTAAGACATGAGTTCCACTGTTGCGCTAACCTGTAGATTCCCTGCTAGTAAAATTCTTACGGCTGTTTGTGGAACCATTCGGTTACAGCAACTCTACCTCAGCGTCCGATTTGACCCACCGTCCTTTTAGTGATTCCTTAAAAAAAATTTAAGATAAGATTTTTGCCTATCCATTCATTAACTACTAGCTTCGCCAGTAAGCAAATTGATGTCCATTTTTTCGGCTTGCACGCGTTATGTTGGTGTGGGTTTCGGCACTTTCCATTTAAAAAGCGTGCAAACGTAAGAAAATAAACATGAGTGAGGCCAGAGATAACGTGAATTGTGTGTTTGTGTCTTACCTGCCTTTTTATTGCCGTATTAAATGAAAAATATTATATTACATTAAAATTAAAAAATTTTAATTTTATTGCCTGGCAACAAAATTATTTTACTTTTAACAATTACCATTGTTTCAAAAAGTTTAAATAAATTTGCAAGTACTTTACTCTTGTTAAAACGTAAAAGGTTGCAGGTAAACTACCCCTTCCCCTTAACCGATCTTCACCAAAATCGAAAGTCCTTGAGACCTCTACAATTCAGGGATGTATGCAAAAAATTATTTGATTCTGTTTGAATTTGCGGCTGTTATCGTTTGCCATAGAAAATACGCTTGATAAAAAAACGGTGCAGGTAAACTACCCCTTCCCCTTAACAGATCTTCACCAAAAACAATAGGTCTTGAGTACTCTACAAATCAGGGCTGTATGCAAAACATTATTTGATTCTGTTTGAATTTGCGGCTGTTATCGTTTGCCATAGAAAATACCCTTGTTAAAAAAATGTTGCAAGTAAACTACCCCTTTCCCTCAACCGATCTTCACCAAAAACAATAGGTCTTGAGAACTCTACAATTTAGGGCTGTATGCAAATAATCGTTTGATTCTGTTTGAATTTGCGGCTGTTATCGTTTGCCATAGGAAATACCCTTGTTAAAACATAAAACGTTACAGGTAAACTACCCCTTTCCCTCAACCGATCTTCACCAAACACAATAGGTCGCGAGTACTCTACAAATCAGGGCTGTATGCAAAAAAGTATTTGATTCTGTTTGAATTTGCGGCAGTTATCGTTTGACATAGAAAATACGCTTGATAAAAAACGTTGCAGGTAAACTACCCCTTCCCCTCAACCGATCTTCACCAAAAACAATAGGTCTTGAGTACTCTACAAATCAGGGCTGTATGCAGAAAATTATTTGATTCTGTTTGAATTTGCGGCTGTTATCATTTGCCATAGAAAATACCCTTGTTAAAAAAACGTTGTTGGTAAACTACCCCTTTCCCTTAACCGATCTTCACCAAAAACAATAGGTCTTGAGAACTCTACAATTTAGGGCTGTATGCAAATAATCTTTTGATTCTGTTTGAATTTGCGGGTGTTATCGTTTGCCATAAGAAATACCCTTGTTAAAACATAAAACGTTACAAGTAAACTACCCCTTTCCCTTAACCGATCTTCACCAAAAACTAAAGGTCTTGAGAACTCTACAATTCAGGGCTGTATACGAAACATTATTTGATTCTGTTTGAATTTGCGGCAGTTATCGTTTGCCATAGAAAAAAAATCTACAGACACACACACACACACACACACACACACACACACTTTTCGGAAAACGACTTTTTTTCATGTTTTGAGTGTAGTAGAATCAGAATCTGCAATAATCTCGAACACGATTTTTTTTGCCATCACCATACTTCCATTCCTTAAGGAAATATGGAAGTAAATATCGGTATGGAGAACCATACATGACTTCCATATTCTAAGATTTATATTTAAAATCATTTTCACCCAAACAGCCAGGCTGTGTCTTACCTGCCTTTTTATTGCTGTATTAAATGAAAAATATTATATTACATTAAAATGAAAAAATCATAATTTTATTGCCTGGCAACAAAATTATTGTATTTTTAACAATTACCATTGTTTCAAAAAGTTTAAATAAATTTTCAAGTACTTTACTCTTGTTAAAACGTAAAAGGTTGCAGGTAAACTACCCCTTCCCCTTAACCGATCTTCACCAAAATCGAAAGTCATTGAGACCTCTACAATTCAGGGACGTATGCAAAAAATTATTTGATTCTGTTTGAATTTGCGGCTGTTATCGTTTGCCATAGAAAATACGCTTGATAAAAAAACGTTGCAGGTAAACTACCCCTTCCCCTTAACCGATCTTCACCAAAAACAATAGGTCTTGAGTACTCTACAAATCAGGGCTGTATGCAAAACATTATTTGATTCTGTTTGAATTTGCGGCTGTTATCGTTTGCCATAGAAAATACCCTTGTTAAAAAAACGTTGCAGGTAAACTACCCCTTTCCCTCAACCGATCTTCACCAAAAACAATAGGTCTTGAGAACTCTACAATTTAGGGCTGTATGCAAATAATCTTTTCATTCTGTTTGAATTTGCGGCTGTTACCGTTTGCCATAGGAAATACCCTTGTTAAAACATAAAACGTTACAGGTAAACTACCCCTTTCCCTTAACCGATCTTCACCAAAAACAATAGGTCTTGAGTACTCTACAAATCGGGGCTGTATGCAAAACATTATTTGATTCTGTTTGAATTTGCGGCTGTTATCGTTTGCCATATAAAATACCCTTGTTAAAAAAACGTTGCAGGTAAACTACCCCTTTCCCTCAACCGAACTTCACCAAAAACAATAGGTCTTGAGAACTCTACAATTTAGGGCTGTATGCAAATAATCTTTTGATTCTGTTTGAATTTGCGGCTGTTATCGTTTGCCATAGGAAATACCCTTGTTAAAACATAAAACGTTACAGGTAAACTACCCCTTTCCCTTAACCGATCTTCACCAAAATCAACAGATCTTGAGAACTCTACAATTCAGGGCTGTATGCGAAACATTATTTGATTCTGTTTGAATTTGCGGCTGTTATCGTTTGCCAAACAAACAAAATTACCCTTGCAAAAAAAAAACCGTTGCAGGTAAACTACCCCTTTCCCTCAACCGATCTTCACCATAAACAATAGGTCGCGAGTACTCTGTAAATCAGGGCTGCATGCAAAAAATTATTTGATTCTGTTTGAATTTGCGGCAGTTATCGTTTGCCGTAGAAAAAAATCTACAGACACACAGACACACAGACAGACAGACAGACAGACACTTTTCGGAAAACGACTTTTTTTCATGTTTTCAGTGTAGTAGAATCAGAATCTGCAATAATCTCGAACACGATTTTTTTGCCATCACCATACTTCCATTCCTTAAGGAATATGGAAGTAAAATATCGGTATGGAGAACCATACATGACTTCCATATTCTAAGATTTATATTTAAAATCATTTTCAGCCAAACAGCCAGGGAAGGAATTTTAACAAAAAAATACTTCTTTCTTGCCAATAACGTAGTACACATATAAAAAATATTATCCCCTCCCCCTTCAACTATAATTTTGATTTATAGAAAATTACCCCCAGCCCGTTCAACTAGCCTCTTCATTTATAGATATTTCATCTACGTTTCTACAGTGGATTATTAAGATCTTATCAGGATACTTTATCAAAATTAAGTACTTTACTCATGTTACAACAAAAAATGTTTCTGGTAAACTACCCCTTCCCCTTAACCGATCTTCACCAAAATCGAAAGTCCTTGAGACCTCTACAATTCAGGGACGTATGCAAAAAATTATTTGATTCTGTTTGAATTTGCGGCAGTTATCGTTTGCCATAGAAGATACGCTTGATAAAAAAACGTTGCTGGTAAACTACCCTTTCCCCGTAACCGATCTTCACCAAAATCAACAGACATTGAGTTCTCTATAGCTCAGGCACATATGTAAAAAATTATTTGATTCTGTTTGAATTTACGGCAGTTATGGTTCGTCATATAAAAAATTACCCATGTTAAAACATAAAACATGAGATTTATAAAACATATCTAAGATTTATATTTAAAATCATTTTTGAAATAAAATATTTTCATAGAACCTACTAACGCTGGAGAAATCTGAGGAGCCAATCAGAGTTGGGCCTACCTGTCACTCTGCTGAATTTGGTGGAAAGCCCTGTCACTGTCGTCAAAGTATCAGCCTTGACAGGGTCTTCTTTTTCTGCAAAATGGGAGAGGAGGCTTGAGATGGAGTGAGTGACATGGTCCCCACCTCAATGAAGAACCCATTGTTTTATAAAAATATATTTAAATTTTGAAAACTGAAAATTCTTTTCTTGTTGTAAATATTTATATTTTATAATCAAAATGACTTTATCAAAAAACAAACATTATTTTTTTATAATAAGTACTTGCATATGTTTCTTAATATGCTTACTTTTTCTTCAATGTTGATGATCATTTCCAAACATTCTGACAAAGTTGTATCTACAGAACAGTTAACATTCCCCAGGTTTCCATTTCTGTTAATTTCTCATTACACCTTCCACTGACGTATTATTAACCATTTCATAAACTATCGTATAATCTTTTCAGATTTTGTGGTACAAAATCTGAAATTTTCAGATTGCCTGGCAACAAAATTATTTTATTTTCAACAATTACCATTGTTTGAAAAAGTTTAAATGAATTTTCAAGTACTTTACTCTTGTTAAAACGTAAAAGGTTGCAGGTAAACTACCCCTTCCCCTTAACTGATCTTCACCAAAATCTAAAGGCCTTGAGTCCTCTACAATTCACTGACGTATGCAAAAAATTATTTGATTCTGTTTGAATTTGCGGCAGTTATCGTTTGCAATAGAAAATACGCTTGATAAAAAATGTTGCAGGTAAACTGCCCCTTCCCCTCAACCGATCTTCACCAAAAACAACAGGTCTTGAGTACTCTACAAATCAGGGCTGTATGCAGAAAATTATTTGATTCTGTTTGAATTTGCGGCTGTTATCGTTTGCCATAGAAAATACCCTTGTTAAAAAAACGTTGTAGGTAAACTACCCCTTCCCCTTAACCGATCTTCACCAAAAACAATAGATATTGAGAACTCTACAATTCAGGGCTGTATGCGAAACATTATTTGATTCTGTTTGAATTTGCGGCTGTTATCGTTTGCCAAAAAAAAAAAAGTTTCCCTTGATAAAAAAACCGTTGCAGGTAAACTACCCCTTCCCCTCAACCGATCTTCACCAAAAACAAAAGGTCGCGAGTACTCTACAAATCAGGGCTGTATGCAAAACATTATTTGATTCTGTTTGAATTTGCGGCTGTTATCGTTTGCCATAGAAAATACCCTTGTTAAAAAAACGTTGTTGGTAAACTACACCTTTCCCTTAACCGATCTTCACCAAAAACAATAGGTCTTGAGAACTCTACAATTTAGGGCTGTATGCAAATAATCTTTTGATTCTGTTTGAATTTGCGGCTGTTATCGTTCGCCAAAAAAAAAAAATTTCCCTTGATAAAAAAAAAACCGTTGCAGGTAAACTACCCCTTTCCCTCAACCGATCTTCACCAAAAACAATAGGTCGCGAGTCCTCTACAAATCAGGGCTGTATGCAAAAAATTATTTGATTCTGTTTGAATTTGCGGCAGTTATCGTTTGCAAAAAAAAAAATCTACAGACACACACAGACAGACACACACACAGACAGACACACACACAGACACTTTTCGGAAAACGACTTTTTTTCATGTTTTGAGTGTAGTAGAATCAGAATCTGCAATAATCTCGAACACGATTTTTTTTGCCATCACCATGTATGGAGAACCATACATGACTTCCATATTCTAAGATTTATAGTTAAAATCATTTTCAGCCAAACAGCCAGGCTGTGTCTTACCTGCCTTTTTATTGCTGTATTAAATGAAAAATATTATATTACATTAAAATGAAAAAATTATAATTTTATTGCCTGGCAACAAAATTATTTTATTTTTAACAATTACCATTGTTTCAAAAAGTTTAAATAAATTTTCAAGTACTTTACTCTTGTTAAAACGTAAAAGGTTGCAGGTAAACTACCCCTTCCCCTTAACCGATCTTCACCAAAAACAATAGGTCTTGAGAACTCTACAATTTAGGGCTGTATGCAAATAATCTTTTGATTCTGTTTGAATTTGCGGCTGTTATCGTTTGCCATAGGAAATACCCTTGTTAAAACATAAAACGTTACAGGTAAACTACCCCTTTCCCTTAACCGATCTTCACCAAAAACAATAGGTCTTGAGTACTCTACAAGTCAGGGCTGTATGCAAAACATTATTTGATTCTGTTTGAATTTGCGGCTGTTATCGTTTGCCATAGAAAATACCCTTGTTAAAAAACCGTTACAGGTAAACTACCCCTTTACCTCAACCGAACTTCACCAAAAACAATAGGTCTTGAGAACTCTACAATTTAGGGCTGTATGCAAATAATCTTTTGATTCTGTTTGAATTTGCGGCTGTTATCGTTTGCCATAGGAAATACCCTTGTTACAACATAAAACGTTACTGGTAAACTACCCCTTTCCCTTAACCGATCTTCACCAAAATCAACAGATATTGAGAAATCTACAATTCAGGGCTGTATGCGAAACATTATTTGATTCTGTTTGAATTTGCGGCTGTTATCGTTTGCCAAACAAACAAAATTACCCTTGCTAAAAAAAAACCGTTGCAGGTAAACTACCCCTTCCCCTCAACCGATCTTCACCAAAAACAATAGGTCGCGAGTACTCTACAAATCAGGGCTGTATGCAAAAAATTATTTGATTCTGTTTGAATTTGCGGCAGTTGTCGTTTGCCATAGAAAATACGCATGATAAAAAACGTTGCTGGTAAACTACCCCTTCCCCTCAACCGATCTTCACCAAAAACAATAGGTCTTGAGTACTCTACAAATCAGGGCTGTATGCAAAAAATTATTTGATTCTGTTTGAATTTGCGGCTGTTATCGTTTGCCATAGAAAATACCCTTGTTAAAAAAACGTTGTAGGTAAACTACCCCTTTCCCTTAACCGATCTTCACCAAAAACAAAAGGTATTGAGAACTCTACAATTTAGGGCTGTATGCAAATAATCTTTTCATTCTGTTTGAATTTGCGGCTGTTATCGTTTGCCATAGGAAATACCCTTGTTAAAACATAAAACGTTACAGGTAAACTACCCCTTTCCCTTAACCGATCTTCACCAAAAACAATAGGTCTTGAGAACTCTACAATTCAGGGCTGTATGCGAAACATTATTTGATTCTGTTTGAATTTGCGGCTGTTATCGTTTGCCAAACAAACAAAATTTCCCTTGCTAAAAAAAAACCGTTGCAGGTAAACTACCCCTTTCCCTCAACCGATCTTCACCAAAAACAATAGGTCGCGAGAACTCTGCAAAACCGGGCTGTATGCAAAAAATTATTTGATTCTGTTTGAATTTGCGGCAGTTATCGTTTGCCATAGAAAAAAAATCTACAGACAGACACACAGACAGACAGACACACAGACACTTTTCGGAAAACGACTTTTTTTCATGTTTTGAGTGTAGTAGAATCAGAATCTGCAATAATCTCGAACACGATTTTTTTTGCCATCACCATACTTCCATTCCTTAAGGAATATGGAAGTAAAATTACCCTTGATAAAAAACCGTTGCAGGTAAACTACCCCTTTCCCTTAACCGATCTTCACCAAAAACGATAGGTCTTGAGACCTCTGCAATTCAGGGCTGTATGCAAAATATTATATGATTTTGTTTGAATTTGCGGCTGTTATCGTTTGCCATACAAAATACCCTTGATAAAACAAAAAACGTGGCAGGTAAACTACCCCTTTCCCTTAAACGATCTTCACCAAAAACAATAGGTCTTTAGTACTCATGAAGTCAGGGCAGTATGCAAAAACGTATTTGATTATGTTTGCATTTGCGGCTGTTATCGTTTGCCATAAAAAATACCCTTGTTAAAACATAAAACGTTGCAGGTAAACTACCCCTTTCCCTTAACCGATCTTTACCAAAATCAACAGATCTTGAGAACCCTACAATTCAGGGCTGTATGCGAAACATTATTTTATTCTGTTTGAATTTGCGGCTGTTATCGTTTGCCAAACAAACAAAATTACACTTGATAAAAAAAAAACGTTGCAGGTAAACTACCCCTTTCCCTCAATCGATCTTCACCAAAAACAATAGGTCGCGAGTACTCTACAAATCAGGGCTGTATGCAAAAAATTATTTGATTCTGTTTGAATTTGCGGCTGTTATCGTTTGCCATAGAAAAAAAATCTACAGACAGACACACACACACACACACACAGACACTTTTCGAAAAATGACTTTTTTTCATGTTTTGAGTGTAGTACAATCATATTCTGCAATAATCTCGAACACGATTTTTTTTGCCATCACCATACTTCCATTTCCTTAAGGAACATGGAAGTAAAATATCGGTATGGAGAACCATACATGACTTCCATATTCTAAGATTTATATTTAAAATCATTTTCAGCCAAACAGCCAGGCTGTGTCTTACCTGCCTTTTTATTGCTGTATTAAATGAAAAATATTATATTACATTAAAATGAAAAAATTATAATTTTATTGCCTGGCAACAAAATTATTTTATTTTTAACAATTACCATTGTTTCAAAAAGTTTAAATAAATTTTCAAGTACTTTACTCTTGTTAAAACGTAAAAGGTTGCAGGTAAACTACCCCTTCCCCTTAACCGATCTTCACCAAAATCGAAAGTCATTGAGACCTCTACAATTCAGGGACGTATGCAAAAAATTATTTGATTCTGTTTGAATTTGCAGCTGTTATCGTTTGCCATAGAAAATACGCTTGATAAAAAAACGTTGCAGGTAAACTACCCCTTCCCCTTAACCGATCTTCACCAAAAACAGTAGGTCTTGAGAACTCTACAATTTAGGGCTGTATGCAAATAATCTTTTGATTCTGTTTGAATTTGCGGCTGTTATCGTTTGCCATATGAAATACCCTTGTTAAAACATAAAACGTTACAGGTAAACTACCCCTTTCCCTTAACCGATCTTCACCAAAAACAGTAGGTCTTGAGTACTCTACAAATCAGGGCTGTATACAAAACAGTATTTGATTCTGTTTGAATTTGCGGCTGTTATCGTTTGCCATAGAAAATACCCTTGATAAAACAAAAAACGTGGCAAGTAAACTACCCCTTTCCCTCAACCGAACTTCACCAAAAACAATAGGTCTTGAGAACTCTACAATTTAGGGCTGTATGCGAAACATTATTTGATTCTGTTTGAATTTGCGGCTGTTATCGTTTGCCAAACAAACAAAATTACCCTTGCTAAAAAAAAACCGTTGCAGGTAAACTACCCCTTTCCCTCAACCGATCTTCACCAAAAACAATAGGTCGCGAGTACTCTGCAAATCAGGGCTGTATGCAAAAAATTATTTGATTCTGTTTGAATTTGCGGCAGTTATCGTTTGCCATAGAAAAAAAATCTACAGACAGACAGACAGACAGACACACAGACACTTTTCAGAAAACGACTTTTTTTCATGTTTTGAGTGTAGTAGAATCAGAATCTGCAATAATCTCGAACACGATTTTTTTTGCCATCACCATACTTCCATTCCTTAAGGAATATGGAAGTAAATATCGGTATGGAGAACCATACATGACTTCCATATTCTAAGATTTATATTTAAAATCATTTTCGAAATGAAATATAACCATAGAAACTTCTTCTTTCTACTTACTGCTTCAGCCTTAACCACAGTACTGTGGTCACTAACGTATACCACCTCACGTTATCACACTCGATTTTCACTGATGATGGAAGTCGATGGCATTGCTGAAACGTCTGGTTTTGTAGAAAATATTGGACTACGGCCAAATATCCCGGGAAGGAATTTTAACAAAAACTACTTCTTTGTTGCCGATAACGTTGTACACATATATATAAAAAATATGCATAAAATTAATGGCTTGTATAAGTTAATGATTGATCTCCATTAAGTAGTGCTCAAGTTTCCAAAGTTTTAATATTATGATGTCCGTAATTAAAACATCAGAGCAGGTTTAGTGTGTATGAGGGTACACCGTGGACAAAAATTATCAACATTTCCTATTGAGCGTTACTTAGAGTAAAGCTGCAAATCTACAGTGTACGTTTCACAGAACAAACACGCGGAAAAGAAGGAGCGCTCCGAAGTCACTCATGGACCCTCAGCATCTTGCAGAGGGTTCATTCCCTAAAGACGAAAAGTCTATCTATGAATCGTTCCTCTGTAAACACGTGCAGTTACACTGCCAAGCGATCCACAGGAAGCAAATCGCTATCCACGCTGGACACTTTTTCGGCTTGCATGCGTTATGTTGGTATGGGTTTCGGCTCTTTCCATTTAAAAAGCGTGCAAATGTAAGAAAATAAACATGAATAAGGCCAGAAATAACGCGAATTTTGTGTGTGTGTGTGTGTGTCTTTCCTGCCTTTTTATTGCGGTAGTCATAATAATAAAATGGAAACGTAAACATTACATAACTGAGATATGCTTGCCTGCCACGAACGATATATTTTCTCTCATACATGATTTACATTAAAATGAAAAAATTATAATTTTATTGCCTGGCAACAAAATTATTTTATTTTTAACAACTACCATTGTCTGAAAAAGTTTAAATGAATTTTCAAGTACTTTACTGTTGTTAAAACGTAAAAGGTTCCAGGTAAACTACCCCTTCCCCTTAACCGATCTTCACTAAAATCAAAAGGCCTTGAGTTCTCTACAATTCATGGGTGTATGCAAAAAATTATTTGATTCTGTTTGAATATGCTGCAGTTATCGTTCGTCATAGAAAAAATTACCCTTGTTAAAACATAAAACGTTGCAGGTAAACTACCCCTTTCCCTTAACCGATCTTCACCAAAAACAATAGGTCTTGAGAACTCCATAATTCAGGGCTGTATGCGAAACATTATTTGATTTTGTTTGAATTTGCGGCTGTTATCGTTTGCCAAACAAACAAAATTACCCTTGATAAAAAAAAAACCGTTGCAGGTAAACTACCCCTGTCCCTCAACCGATCTTCACCAAGAACAATACGTCGTGAGTACTCTAGAAATCAGGGCTGTATGCATAAAATTATTTGATTCTGTTTGAATTTGCGGCTATTATCGTTTGCCATAGAAAAAAATCTACACACACACACACACACACACACACACACACACACACACACACACACACACACACACACACACACACACACACACACACACACACACACACACACACACACACACACACACACACACACATTTCGAAAAACGACTTTTTTTCATGTTTTGAGTGTAGTACAATCAGAATCTGCAATAATCTCGAACACGATTTTTTTTTGCCATCACCATACTTCCATTTCCTTAAGGAATATGGAAGTAAAATGACTTTTTTTCATGTTTTGAAGGTAGTACAATCAGAATCTCCAATTATCTCGAACACGATTTTTTTTTGCCGTCACCATACTTCCATTTCCTTATAGAAATATCGGTATGGAGAACCATACATGACTTCCATATTCTAAGATTTATATTTAAATCTTAATATCGCCTGCCAAGCGCGATATATTTTCTCTTATACATGATTTACATTAAAATGAAAAAATTTTAATTTTATTGCCTGGCAACAAAATTATTTTATTTTTAACAATTACCATTGTTTGAAAAAGTTTAAATAAATTTCAAGTACTTTACTCTTGTTAAAACGTAAAAGGTTGCAGGTAAACTACCCCTTCCCCTTAACCGATCTTCACCAAAATCGAAAGTCCTTGAGACCTCTACAATTCAGGGACGTATGCAAAAAATTATTTGATTCTGTTTGAATTTGCGGCAGTTATCGTTTGCCATAGAAGATACGCTTGATAAAAAAACGTTGCTGGTAAACTACCCCTTCCCCTTAACCGATCTTCACCAAAAACAATAGGTCTTGAGTACTCTACAAATCAGGGCTGTATGCAAAACATTATTTGATTCTGTTTGAATTTGCGGCTGTTATCGTTTGCCATAGAAAACACCCTTGTTAAAAAAACGTTGCAGGTAAACTACCCCTTTTCCTCAACCGATCTTCACCAAAAACAATAGGTCTTGAGAACTCTACAATTTAGGGCTGTATGCAAATAATCTTTTGATTCTGTTTGAATTTGCGGCTTTTATCGTTTGCCATAGGAAATACCCTTGTTAAAACATAAAACGTTACAGGTAAACTACCCCTTTCCCTTAACCGAACTTCACCAAAAACAATAGGTCTTGAGAACTCTACAATTTAGGGCTGTATACTTATAATCTTTTGATTCTGTTTGAATTTGCGGCTGTTATCGTTTGCCATAGGAAATACCCTTGTTAAAACATAAAACGTTACAGGTAAACTACCCCTTTCCCTTAACCGATCTTCACCAAAATCAACAGATCTTGAGAACTCTACAATTCAGGGCTGTATGCGAAACATTATTTGATTCTGTTTGAATTTGCGGCTGTTATCGTTTGCCAAACAAACAAAATTACCCTTGCTAAAAAAAAACCGTTGCAGGTAAACTACCCCTTTCCCTCAACCGATCTTCACCAAAAACAATAGGTCGCGAGTACTCTGCAAATCAGGGCTGCATGCAAAAAATTATTTGATTCTGTTTGAATTTGCGGCAGTTATCGTTTGCCATAGAAAAAAAATCTACAGACAGACAGACAGACAGACAGACAGACAGACACACACACACACACAGACACTTTTCGGAAAACGACTTTTTTTCATGTTTTGAGTGTAGAAGAATCAGAATCTGCAATAATCTCGAACACGATTTTTTTTTGCCATCACCATACTTCCATTCCTTAAGGAATATGGAAGTAATATCGGTATGGAGAACCATACATGACTTCCATATTCTAAGATTTATATTTAAAATCATTTTCGAAATGAAATATTACCATAGAAACTACTTCTTTCTACTTACTGCTTCAGCCTTAACCACAGTACTGTGGTCACTAACGTATACCACCTCACGTTATCGCACTCGATTGTCACTGATGATGGAAGTCGATGGCATTGCCGAAACATATGGTTTTGTAGAAAACATTGGACTACGGCCAAATATCCCGGGAAGGAATTTTAACAAAAACTACTTCTTTGTTGCCGATAACGTTGTACACATATATATCAGTGGCGAAGTTACATGGCGGCAATTGAGGCAATGCCTACCCTAACAAATTCTGTAGAATAAAAATTATAAATATGTATGAACTACATAACGTAAAGATTATACATTGTTACTGGGACTGTCAAATTTATTAAACCGAAACGTGCTTTATTGAGCGACCGCTAGATGGTGACAGGTGAGATTCGGCATAGTTCGTTTAAAGCGAATGAGGCAACCTGAACTTGCCTCAGCGTTTTTTGTATACATCGTATGTAAGCAATGTAGTGGTGTGATAGGGAAGTGTAGGGAGGGGGGATTGTCCCGCGCTGTACACAGAGCGTTGAGGCATGCCTCACTTCTGTGGTCCAAACAGTTAAGTTAAAGCGCCTGTGTTGTTTCTAAGTGTTTATTTTATGCGGTTATTAAAAGTGTCACTGTTATTCCGCTGAACTAACAGATGATCAAGATTGTTATTTGAATTATTTGTAACATTAAACATATATATAGAAACTAATCAAGTTTAAAAATTGAAGTTCAATCAGTTGTGTTATTGTGTATGACTAATACAAGGATTGTTCAATAGACACACGTATAGAGCTGTAAAGCATTTTTTATTCAACGATTTTAAAAGAAGTGTCTAATAACATTAAGACATGAGTTCCACTGTTGCGCTAACCTGTAGATTCCCTGCTAGTAAAATTCTTACGGCTGTTTGTGGAACCATTCGGTTACAGCAACTCTACCTCAGCGTCCGATTTGACCCACCGTCCTTTTAGTGATTCCTTAAAAAAAATTTAAGATAAGATTTTTGCCTATCCATTCATTAACTACTAGCTTCGCCAGTAAGCAAATTGATGTCCATTTTTTCGGCTTGCACGCGTTATGTTGGTGTGGGTTTCGGCACTTTCCATTTAAAAAGCGTGCAAACGTAAGAAAATAAACATGAGTGAGGCCAGAGATAACGTGAATTGTGTGTTTGTGTCTTACCTGCCTTTTTATTGCCGTATTAAATGAAAAATATTATATTACATTAAAATTAAAAAATTTTAATTTTATTGCCTGGCAACAAAATTATTTTACTTTTAACAATTACCATTGTTTCAAAAAGTTTAAATAAATTTGCAAGTACTTTACTCTTGTTAAAACGTAAAAGGTTGCAGGTAAACTACCCCTTCCCCTTAACCGATCTTCACCAAAAACAATAGGTCTTGAGAACTCTACAATTTAGGGCTGTATGCAAATAATCTTTTGATTCTGTTTGAATTTGCGGCTTTTATCGTTTGCCATAGGAAATACCCTTGTTAAAACATAAAACGTTACAGGTAAACTACCCCTTTCCCTTAACCGAACTTCACCAAAAACAATAGGTCTTGAGAACTCTACAATTTAGGGCTGTATACTTATAATCTTTTGATTCTGTTTGAATTTGCGGCTGTTATCGTTTGCCATAGGAAATACCCTTGTTAAAACATAAAACGTTACAGGTAAACTACCCCTTTCCCTTAACCGATCTTCACCAAAATCAACAGATCTTGAGAACTCTACAATTCAGGGCTGTATGCGAAACATTATTTGATTCTGTTTGAATTTGCGGCTGTTATCGTTTGCCAAACAAACAAAATTACCCTTGCTAAAAAAAAACCGTTGCAGGTAAACTACCCCTTTCCCTCAACCGATCTTCACCAAAAACAATAGGTCGCGAGTACTCTGCAAATCAGGGCTGCATGCAAAAAATTATTTGATTCTGTTTGAATTTGCGGCAGTTATCGTTTGCCATAGAAAAAAAATCTACAGACAGACAGACAGACAGACAGACAGACACACACACACACACACACAGACACTTTTCGGAAAACGACTTTTTTTCATGTTTTGAGTGTAGAAGAATCAGAATCTGCAATAATCTCGAACACGATTTTTTTTTGCCATCACCATACTTCCATTCCTTAAGGAATATGGAAGTAATATCGGTATGGAGAACCATACATGACTTCCATATTCTAAGATTTATATTTAAAATCATTTTCGAAATGAAATATTACCATAGAAACTACTTCTTTCTACTTACTGCTTCAGCCTTAACCACAGTACTGTGGTCACTAACGTATACCACCTCACGTTATCGCACTCGATTGTCACTGATGATGGAAGTCGATGGCATTGCCGAAACATATGGTTTTGTAGAAAACATTGGACTACGGCCAAATATCCCGGGAAGGAATTTTAACAAAAACTACTTCTTTGTTGCCGATAACGTTGTACACATATATATCAGTGGCGAAGTTACATGGCGGCAATTGAGGCAATGCCTACCCTAACAAATTCTGTAGAATAAAAATTATAAATATGTATGAACTACATAACGTAAAGATTATACATTGTTACTGGGACTGTCAAATTTATTAAACCGAAACGTGCTTTATTGAGCGACCGCTAGATGGTGACAGGTGAGATTCGGCATAGTTCGTTTAAAGCGAATGAGGCAACCTGAACTTGCCTCAGCGTTTTTTGTATACATCGTATGTAAGCAATGTAGTGGTGTGATAGGGAAGTGTAGGGAGGGGGGATTGTCCCGCGCTGTACACAGAGCGTTGAGGCATGCCTCACTTCTGTGGTCCAAACAGTTAAGTTAAAGCGCCTGTGTTGTTTCTAAGTGTTTATTTTATGCGGTTATTAAAAGTGTCACTGTTATTCCGCTGAACTAACAGATGATCAAGATTGTTATTTGAATTATTTGTAACATTAAACATATATATAGAAACTAATCAAGTTTAAAAATTGAAGTTCAATCAGTTGTGTTATTGTGTATGACTAATACAAGGATTGTTCAATAGACACACGTATAGAGCTGTAAAGCATTTTTTATTCAACGATTTTAAAAGAAGTGTCTAATAACATTAAGACATGAGTTCCACTGTTGCGCTAACCTGTAGATTCCCTGCTAGTAAAATTCTTACGGCTGTTTGTGGAACCATTCGGTTACAGCAACTCTACCTCAGCGTCCGATTTGACCCACCGTCCTTTTAGTGATTCCTTAAAAAAAATTTAAGATAAGATTTTTGCCTATCCATTCATTAACTACTAGCTTCGCCAGTAAGCAAATTGATGTCCATTTTTTCGGCTTGCACGCGTTATGTTGGTGTGGGTTTCGGCACTTTCCATTTAAAAAGCGTGCAAACGTAAGAAAATAAACATGAGTGAGGCCAGAGATAACGTGAATTGTGTGTTTGTGTCTTACCTGCCTTTTTATTGCCGTATTAAATGAAAAATATTATATTACATTAAAATTAAAAAATTTTAATTTTATTGCCTGGCAACAAAATTATTTTACTTTTAACAATTACCATTGTTTCAAAAAGTTTAAATAAATTTGCAAGTACTTTACTCTTGTTAAAACGTAAAAGGTTGCAGGTAAACTACCCCTTCCCCTTAACCGATCTTCACCAAAATCGAAAGTCCTTGAGACCTCTACAATTCAGGGATGTATGCAAAAAATTATTTGATTCTGTTTGAATTTGCGGCTGTTATCGTTTGCCATAGAAAATACGCTTGATAAAAAAACGGTGCAGGTAAACTACCCCTTCCCCTTAACAGATCTTCACCAAAAACAATAGGTCTTGAGTACTCTACAAATCAGGGCTGTATGCAAAACATTATTTGATTCTGTTTGAATTTGCGGCTGTTATCGTTTGCCATAGAAAATACCCTTGTTAAAAAAATGTTGCAAGTAAACTACCCCTTTCCCTCAACCGATCTTCACCAAAAACAATAGGTCTTGAGAACTCTACAATTTAGGGCTGTATGCAAATAATCGTTTGATTCTGTTTGAATTTGCGGCTGTTATCGTTTGCCATAGGAAATACCCTTGTTAAAACATAAAACGTTACAGGTAAACTACCCCTTTCCCTCAACCGATCTTCACCAAACACAATAGGTCGCGAGTACTCTACAAATCAGGGCTGTATGCAAAAAAGTATTTGATTCTGTTTGAATTTGCGGCAGTTATCGTTTGACATAGAAAATACGCTTGATAAAAAACGTTGCAGGTAAACTACCCCTTCCCCTCAACCGATCTTCACCAAAAACAATAGGTCTTGAGTACTCTACAAATCAGGGCTGTATGCAGAAAATTATTTGATTCTGTTTGAATTTGCGGCTGTTATCATTTGCCATAGAAAATACCCTTGTTAAAAAAACGTTGTTGGTAAACTACCCCTTTCCCTTAACCGATCTTCACCAAAAACAATAGGTCTTGAGAACTCTACAATTTAGGGCTGTATGCAAATAATCTTTTGATTCTGTTTGAATTTGCGGGTGTTATCGTTTGCCATAAGAAATACCCTTGTTAAAACATAAAACGTTACAAGTAAACTACCCCTTTCCCTTAACCGATCTTCACCAAAAACTAAAGGTCTTGAGAACTCTACAATTCAGGGCTGTATACGAAACATTATTTGATTCTGTTTGAATTTGCGGCAGTTATCGTTTGCCATAGAAAAAAAATCTACACACACACACACACACACACACACACACACACACACACACTTTTCGGAAAACGACTTTTTTTCATGTTTTGAGTGTAGTAGAATCAGAATCTGCAATAATCTCGAACACGATTTTTTTTGCCATCACCATACTTCCATTCCTTAAGGAAATATGGAAGTAAATATCGGTATGGAGAACCATACATGACTTCCATATTCTAAGATTTATATTTAAAATCATTTTCACCCAAACAGCCAGGCTGTGTCTTACCTGCCTTTTTATTGCTGTATTAAATGAAAAATATTATATTACATTAAAATGAAAAAATCATAATTTTATTGCCTGGCAACAAAATTATTGTATTTTTAACAATTACCATTGTTTCAAAAAGTTTAAATAAATTTTCAAGTACTTTACTCTTGTTAAAACGTAAAAGGTTGCAGGTAAACTACCCCTTCCCCTTAACCGATCTTCACCAAAATCGAAAGTCATTGAGACCTCTACAATTCAGGGACGTATGCAAAAAATTATTTGATTCTGTTTGAATTTGCGGCTGTTATCGTTTGCCATAGAAAATACGCTTGATAAAAAAACGTTGCAGGTAAACTACCCCTTCCCCTTAACCGATCTTCACCAAAAACAATAGGTCTTGAGTACTCTACAAATCAGGGCTGTATGCAAAACATTATTTGATTCTGTTTGAATTTGCGGCTGTTATCGTTTGCCATAGAAAATACCCTTGTTAAAAAAACGTTGCAGGTAAACTACCCCTTTCCCTCAACCGATCTTCACCAAAAACAATAGGTCTTGAGAACTCTACAATTTAGGGCTGTATGCAAATAATCTTTTCATTCTGTTTGAATTTGCGGCTGTTACCGTTTGCCATAGGAAATACCCTTGTTAAAACATAAAACGTTACAGGTAAACTACCCCTTTCCCTTAACCGATCTTCACCAAAAACAATAGGTCTTGAGTACTCTACAAATCGGGGCTGTATGCAAAACATTATTTGATTCTGTTTGAATTTGCGGCTGTTATCGTTTGCCATATAAAATACCCTTGTTAAAAAAACGTTGCAGGTAAACTACCCCTTTCCCTCAACCGAACTTCACCAAAAACAATAGGTCTTGAGAACTCTACAATTTAGGGCTGTATGCAAATAATCTTTTGATTCTGTTTGAATTTGCGGCTGTTATCGTTTGCCATAGGAAATACCCTTGTTAAAACATAAAACGTTACAGGTAAACTACCCCTTTCCCTTAACCGATCTTCACCAAAATCAACAGATCTTGAGAACTCTACAATTCAGGGCTGTATGCGAAACATTATTTGATTCTGTTTGAATTTGCGGCTGTTATCGTTTGCCAAACAAACAAAATTACCCTTGCAAAAAAAAAACCGTTGCAGGTAAACTACCCCTTTCCCTCAACCGATCTTCACCATAAACAATAGGTCGCGAGTACTCTGTAAATCAGGGCTGCATGCAAAAAATTATTTGATTCTGTTTGAATTTGCGGCAGTTATCGTTTGCCGTAGAAAAAAATCTACAGACACACAGACACACAGACAGACAGACAGACAGACAGACAGACACTTTTCGGAAAACGACTTTTTTTCATGTTTTCAGTGTAGTAGAATCAGAATCTGCAATAATCTCGAACACGATTTTTTTGCCATCACCATACTTCCATTCCTTAAGGAATATGGAAGTAAAATATCGGTATGGAGAACCATACATGACTTCCATATTCTAAGATTTATATTTAAAATCATTTTCAGCCAAACAGCCAGGGAAGGAATTTTAACAAAAAAATACTTCTTTCTTGCCAATAACGTAGTACACATATAAAAAATATTATCCCCTCCCCCTTCAACTATAATTTTGATTTATAGAAAATTACCCCCAGCCCGTTCAACTAGCCTCTTCATTTATAGATATTTCATCTACGTTTCTACAGTGGATTATTAAGATCTTATCAGGATACTTTATCAAAATTAAGTACTTTACTCATGTTACAACAAAAAATGTTTCTGGTAAACTACCCCTTCCCCTTAACCGATCTTCACCAAAATCGAAAGTCCTTGAGACCTCTACAATTCAGGGACGTATGCAAAAAATTATTTGATTCTGTTTGAATTTGCGGCAGTTATCGTTTGCCATAGAAGATACGCTTGATAAAAAAACGTTGCTGGTAAACTACCCTTTCCCCGTAACCGATCTTCACCAAAATCAACAGACATTGAGTTCTCTATAGCTCAGGCACATATGTAAAAAATTATTTGATTCTGTTTGAATTTACGGCAGTTATGGTTCGTCATATAAAAAATTACCCATGTTAAAACATAAAACATGAGATTTATAAAACATATCTAAGATTTATATTTAAAATCATTTTTGAAATAAAATATTTTCATAGAACCTACTAACGCTGGAGAAATCTGAGGAGCCAATCAGAGTTGGGCCTACCTGTCACTCTGCTGAATTTGGTGGAAAGCCCTGTCACTGTCGTCAAAGTATCAGCCTTGACAGGGTCTTCTTTTTCTGCAAAATGGGAGAGGAGGCTTGAGATGGAGTGAGTGACATGGTCCCCACCTCAATGAAGAACCCATTGTTTTATAAAAATATATTTAAATTTTGAAAACTGAAAATTCTTTTCTTGTTGTAAATATTTATATTTTATAATCAAAATGACTTTATCAAAAAACAAACATTATTTTTTTATAATAAGTACTTGCATATGTTTCTTAATATGCTTACTTTTTCTTCAATGTTGATGATCATTTCCAAACATTCTGACAAAGTTGTATCTACAGAACAGTTAACATTCCCCAGGTTTCCATTTCTGTTAATTTCTCATTACACCTTCCACTGACGTATTATTAACCATTTCATAAACTATCGTATAATCTTTTCAGATTTTGTGGTACAAAATCTGAAATTTTCAGATTGCCTGGCAACAAAATTATTTTATTTTCAACAATTACCATTGTTTGAAAAAGTTTAAATGAATTTTCAAGTACTTTACTCTTGTTAAAACGTAAAAGGTTGCAGGTAAACTACCCCTTCCCCTTAACTGATCTTCACCAAAATCTAAAGGCCTTGAGTCCTCTACAATTCACTGACGTATGCAAAAAATTATTTGATTCTGTTTGAATTTGCGGCAGTTATCGTTTGCAATAGAAAATACGCTTGATAAAAAATGTTGCAGGTAAACTGCCCCTTCCCCTCAACCGATCTTCACCAAAAACAACAGGTCTTGAGTACTCTACAAATCAGGGCTGTATGCAGAAAATTATTTGATTCTGTTTGAATTTGCGGCTGTTATCGTTTGCCATAGAAAATACCCTTGTTAAAAAAACGTTGTAGGTAAACTACCCCTTCCCCTTAACCGATCTTCACCAAAAACAATAGATATTGAGAACTCTACAATTCAGGGCTGTATGCGAAACATTATTTGATTCTGTTTGAATTTGCGGCTGTTATCGTTTGCCAAAAAAAAAAAAAGTTTCCCTTGATAAAAAAACCGTTGCAGGTAAACTACCCCTTCCCCTCAACCGATCTTCACCAAAAACAAAAGGTCGCGAGTACTCTACAAATCAGGGCTGTATGCAAAACATTATTTGATTCTGTTTGAATTTGCGGCTGTTATCGTTTGCCATAGAAAATACCCTTGTTAAAAAAACGTTGTTGGTAAACTACACCTTTCCCTTAACCGATCTTCACCAAAAACAATAGGTCTTGAGAACTCTACAATTTAGGGCTGTATGCAAATAATCTTTTGATTCTGTTTGAATTTGCGGCTGTTATCGTTCGCCAAAAAAAAAAAATTTCCCTTGATAAAAAAAAAACCGTTGCAGGTAAACTACCCCTTTCCCTCAACCGATCTTCACCAAAAACAATAGGTCGCGAGTCCTCTACAAATCAGGGCTGTATGCAAAAAATTATTTGATTCTGTTTGAATTTGCGGCAGTTATCGTTTGCAAAAAAAAAAATCTACAGACACACACAGACAGACACACACACAGACAGACACACACACAGACACACACACAGACACTTTTCGGAAAACGACTTTTTTTCATGTTTTGAGTGTAGTAGAATCAGAATCTGCAATAATCTCGAACACGATTTTTTTTGCCATCACCATGTATGGAGAACCATACATGACTTCCATATTCTAAGATTTATAGTTAAAATCATTTTCAGCCAAACAGCCAGGCTGTGTCTTACCTGCCTTTTTATTGCTGTATTAAATGAAAAATATTATATTACATTAAAATGAAAAAATTATAATTTTATTGCCTGGCAACAAAATTATTTTATTTTTAACAATTACCATTGTTTCAAAAAGTTTAAATAAATTTTCAAGTACTTTACTCTTGTTAAAACGTAAAAGGTTGCAGGTAAACTACCCCTTCCCCTTAACCGATCTTCACCAAAAACAATAGGTCTTGAGAACTCTACAATTTAGGGCTGTATGCAAATAATCTTTTGATTCTGTTTGAATTTGCGGCTGTTATCGTTTGCCATAGGAAATACCCTTGTTAAAACATAAAACGTTACAGGTAAACTACCCCTTTCCCTTAACCGATCTTCACCAAAAACAATAGGTCTTGAGTACTCTACAAGTCAGGGCTGTATGCAAAACATTATTTGATTCTGTTTGAATTTGCGGCTGTTATCGTTTGCCATAGAAAATACCCTTGTTAAAAAACCGTTGCAGGTAAACTACCCCTTTACCTCAACCGAACTTCACCAAAAACAATAGGTCTTGAGAACTCTACAATTTAGGGCTGTATGCAAATAATCTTTTGATTCTGTTTGAATTTGCGGCTGTTATCGTTTGCCATAGGAAATACCCTTGTTACAACATAAAACGTTACTGGTAAACTACCCCTTTCCCTTAACCGATCTTCACCAAAATCAACAGATATTGAGAAATCTACAATTCAGGGCTGTATGCGAAACATTATTTGATTCTGTTTGAATTTGCGGCTGTTATCGTTTGCCAAACAAACAAAATTACCCTTGCTAAAAAAAAACCGTTGCAGGTAAACTACCCCTTCCCCTCAACCGATCTTCACCAAAAACAATAGGTCGCGAGTACTCTACAAATCAGGGCTGTATGCAAAAAATTATTTGATTCTGTTTGAATTTGCGGCAGTTGTCGTTTGCCATAGAAAATACGCATGATAAAAAACGTTGCTGGTAAACTACCCCTTCCCCTCAACCGATCTTCACCAAAAACAATAGGTCTTGAGTACTCTACAAATCAGGGCTGTATGCAAAAAATTATTTGATTCTGTTTGAATTTGCGGCTGTTATCGTTTGCCATAGAAAATACCCTTGTTAAAAAAACGTTGTAGGTAAACTACCCCTTTCCCTTAACCGATCTTCACCAAAAACAAAAGGTATTGAGAACTCTACAATTTAGGGCTGTATGCAAATAATCTTTTCATTCTGTTTGAATTTGCGGCTGTTATCGTTTGCCATAGGAAATACCCTTGTTAAAACATAAAACGTTACAGGTAAACTACCCCTTTCCCTTAACCGATCTTCACCAAAAACAATAGGTCTTGAGAACTCTACAATTCAGGGCTGTATGCGAAACATTATTTGATTCTGTTTGAATTTGCGGCTGTTATCGTTTGCCAAACAAACAAAATTTCCCTTGCTAAAAAAAAACCGTTGCAGGTAAACTACCCCTTTCCCTCAACCGATCTTCACCAAAAACAATAGGTCGCGAGAACTCTGCAAAACCGGGCTGTATGCAAAAAATTATTTGATTCTGTTTGAATTTGCGGCAGTTATCGTTTGCCATAGAAAAAAAATCTACAGACAGACAGACAGACAGACAGACACACAGACAGACAGACACACACACACTTTTCGGAAAACGACTTTTTTTCATGTTTTGAGTGTAGTAGAATCAGAATCTGCAATAATCTCGAACACGATTTTTTTTGCCATCACCATACTTCCATTCCTTAAGGAATATGGAAGTAAAATTACCCTTGATAAAAAACCGTTGCAGGTAAACTACCCCTTTCCCTTAACCGATCTTCACCAAAAACGATAGGTCTTGAGACCTCTGCAATTCAGGGCTGTATGCAAAATATTATATGATTTTGTTTGAATTTGCGGCTGTTATCGTTTGCCATACAAAATACCCTTGATAAAACAAAAAACGTGGCAGGTAAACTACCCCTTTCCCTTAAACGATCTTCACCAAAAACAATAGGTCTTTAGTACTCATGAAGTCAGGGCAGTATGCAAAAACGTATTTGATTATGTTTGCATTTGCGGCTGTTATCGTTTGCCATAAAAAATACCCTTGTTAAAACATAAAACGTTGCAGGTAAACTACCCCTTTCCCTTAACCGATCTTTACCAAAATCAACAGATCTTGAGAACCCTACAATTCAGGGCTGTATGCGAAACATTATTTTATTCTGTTTGAATTTGCGGCTGTTATCATTTGCCAAACAAACAAAATTACACTTGATAAAAAAAAACCGTTGCAGGTAAACTACCCCTTTCCCTCAATCGATCTTCACCAAAAACAATAGGTCGCGAGTACTCTACAAATCAGGGCTGTATGCAAAAAATTATTTGATTCTGTTTGAATTTGCGGCTGTTATCGTTTGCCATAGAAAAAAAATCTACAGACAGACACACACACACACACACACAGACACTTTTCGAAAAATGACTTTTTTTCATGTTTTGAGTGTAGTACAATCATATTCTGCAATAATCTCGAACACGATTTTTTTTGCCATCACCATACTTCCATTTCCTTAAGGAACATGGAAGTAAAATATCGGTATGGAGAACCATACATGACTTCCATATTCTAAGATTTATATTTAAAATCATTTTCAGCCAAACAGCCAGGCTGTGTCTTACCTGCCTTTTTATTGCTGTATTAAATGAAAAATATTATATTACATTAAAATGAAAAAATTATAATTTTATTGCCTGGCAACAAAATTATTTTATTTTTTACAATTACCATTGTTTCAAAAAGTTTAAATAAATTTTCAAGTACTTTACTCTTGTTAAAACGTAAAAGGTTGCAGGTAAACTACCCCTTCCCCTTAACCGATCTTCACCAAAATCGAAAGTCATTGAGACCTCTACAATTCAGGGACGTATGCAAAAAATTATTTGATTCTGTTTGAATTTGCGGCTGTTATCGTTTGCCATAGAAAATACGCTTGATAAAAAAACGGTGCAGGTAAACTACCCCTTCCCCTTAACAGATCTTCACCAAAAACAATAGGTCTTGAGTACTCTACAAATCAGGGCTGTATGCAAAACATTATTTGATTCTGTTTGAATTTGCGGCTGTTATCGTTTGCCATAGAAAATACCCTTGTTAAAAAAATGTTGCAAGTAAACTACCCCTTTCCCTCAACCGATCTTCACCAAAAACAATAGGTCTTGAGAACTCTACAATTTAGGGCTGTATGCAAATAATCGTTTGATTCTGTTTGAATTTGCGGCTGTTATCGTTTGCCATAGGAAATACCCTTGTTAAAACATAAAACGTTACAGGTAAACTACCCCTTTCCCTCAACCGATCTTCACCAAAAACAATAGGTCTTGAGAACTCTGAAATTTACGGCTGTATGCAAATAATCTTTTGATTCTGTTTGAATTTGCGGCTGTTATCGTTTGCCATAGGAAATACCCTTGTTAAAACATAAAACGTTACAGGTAAACTACCCCTTTCCCTTAACCGATCTTCACCAAAAACAATAGGTCTTGAGTACTCTACAAATCAGGGCTGTATGCAAAACATTATTTGATTCTGTTTGAATTTGCGGCTGTTATCGTTTGCCATAGAAAATACCCTTGTTAAAAAAACGTTGCAGGTAAACTACCCCTTTCCCTCAACCGAACTTCACCAAAAACAATAGGTCTTGAGAACTCTACAATTTAGGGCTGTATGCAAATAATCTTTTGATTCTGTTTGAATTTGCGGCTGTTATCGTTTGCCATAGGAAATACCCTTGTTAAAACATAAAACGTTACAGGTAAACTACCCCTTTCCCTTAACCGATCTTCACCAAAATCAACAGATCTTGAGAACTCTACAATTCAGGGCTGTATGCGAAACATTATTTGATTCTGTTTGAATTTGCGGCTGTTATCGTTTGCCAAACAAACAAAATTACCCTTGCTAAAAAAAAACCGTTGCAGGTAAACTACCCCTTTCCCTCAACCGATCTTCACCAAAAACAATAGGTCGCGAGTACTCTGCAAATCAGGGCTGCATGCAAAAAATTATTTGATTCTGTTTGAATTTGCGGCAGTTATCGTTTGCCATAGAAAAAAAATCTACAGACAGACAGACAGACAGACACACAGACAGACAGACAGACACACACACACACTTAAATCTTAATATCGCCTGCCAAGCGCGATATATTTTCTTTTATACATGATTTACATTAAAATGAAAAAATTATAATTTTATTGCCTGGCAACAAAATTATTTTATTTTTAACAATTACCATTGTTTCAAAAAGTTTAAATAAATTTTCAAGTAATTTACTCTTGTTAAAACGTAAAAAGTTGCAGGTAAACTACCCCTTCCCCTTAACCGATCTTCACCAAAATCGAAAGTCATTGAGACCTCTACAATTCAGGGACGTATGCAAAAAATTATTTGATTCTGTTTGAATTTGCAGCTGTTATCGTTTGCCATAGAAAATACGCTTGATAAAAAAACGTTGCAGGTAAACTACCCCTTCCCCTTAACCGATCTTCACCAAAAACAGTAGGTCTTGAGAACTCTACAATTTAGGGCTGTATGCAAATAATCTTTTGATTCTGTTTGAATTTGCGGCTGTTATCGTTTGCCATATGAAATACCCTTGTTAAAACATAAAACGTTACAGGTAAACTACCCCTTTCCCTTAACCGATCTTCACCAAAAACAGTAGGTCTTGAGTACTCTACAAATCAGGGCTGTATACAAAACAGTATTTGATTCTGTTTGAATTTGCGGCTGTTATCGTTTGCCATAGAAAATACCCTTGATAAAACAAAAAACGTGGCAAGTAAACTACCCCTTTCCCTCAACCGAACTTCACCAAAAACAATAGGTCTTGAGAACTCTACAATTTAGGGCTGTATGCGAAACATTATTTGATTCTGTTTGAATTTGCGGCTGTTATCGTTTGCCAAACAAACAAAATTACCCTTGCTAAAAAAAAACCGTTGCAGGTAAACTACCCCTTTCCCTCAACCGATCTTCACCAAAAACAATAGGTCGCGAGTACTCTGCAAATCAGGGCTGTATGCAAAAAATTATTTGATTCTGTTTGAATTTGCGGCAGTTATCGTTTGCCATAGAAAAAAAATCTACAGACAGACAGACACACAGACACTTTTCAGAAAACGACTTTTTTTCATGTTTTGAGTGTAGTAGAATCAGAATCTGCAATAATCTCGAACACGATTTTTTTTGCCATCACCATACTTCCATTCCTTAAGGAATATGGAAGTAAATATCGGTATGGAGAACCATACATGACTTCCATATTCTAAGATTTATATTTAAAATCATTTTCGAAATGAAATATAACCATAGAAACTTCTTCTTTCTACTTACTGCTTCAGCCTTAACCACAGTACTGTGGTCACTAACGTATACCACCTCACGTTATCACACTCGATTTTCACTGATGATGGAAGTCGATGGCATTGCTGAAACGTCTGGTTTTGTAGAAAATATTGGACTACGGCCAAATATCCCGGGAAGGAATTTTAACAAAAACTACTTCTTTGTTGCCGATAACGTTGTACACATATATATAAAAAATATGCATAAAATTAATGGCTTGTATAAGTTAATGATTGATCTCCATTAAGTAGTGCTCAAGTTTCCAAAGTTTTAATATTATGATGTCCGTAATTAAAACATCAGAGCAGGTTTAGTGTGTATGAGGGTACACCGTGGACAAAAATTATCAACATTTCCTATTGAGCGTTACTTAGAGTAAAGCTGCAAATCTACAGTGTACGTTTCACAGAACAAACACGCGGAAAAGAAGGAGCGCTCCGAAGTCACTCATGGACCCTCAGCATCTTGCAGAGGGTTCATTCCCTAAAGACGAAAAGTCTATCTATGAATCGTTCCTCTGTAAACACGTGCAGTTACACTGCCAAGCGATCCACAGGAAGCAAATCGCTATCCACGCTGGACACTTTTTCGGCTTGCATGCGTTATGTTGGTATGGGTTTCGGCTCTTTCCATTTAAAAAGCGTGCAAATGTAAGAAAATAAACATGAATAAGGCCAGAAATAACGCGAATTGTGTGTGTGTGTGTGTATCTTTCCTGCCTTTTTATTGCGGTAGTCATAATAATAAAATGGAAACGTAAACATTACATAACTGAGATATGCTTGCCTGCCACGAACGATATATTTTCTCTCATACATGATTTACATTAAAATGAAAAAATTATAATTTTATTGCCTGGCAACAAAATTATTTTATTTTTAACAACTACCATTGTCTGAAAAAGTTTAAATGAATTTTCAAGTACTTTACTGTTGTTAAAACGTAAAAGGTTCCAGGTAAACTACCCCTTCCCCTTAACCGATCTTCACTAAAATCAAAAGGCCTTGAGTTCTCTACAATTCATGGGTGTATGCAAAAAATTATTTGATTCTGTTTGAATATGGTGCAGTTATCGTTCGTCATAGAAAAAATTACCCTTGTTAAAACATAAAACGTTGCAGGTAAACTACCCCTTTCCCTTAACCGATCTTCACAAAAAACAATAGGTCTTGAGAACTCCATAATTCAGGGCTGTATGCGAAACATTATTTGATTTTGTTTGAATTTGCGGCTGTTATCGTTTGCCAAACAAACAAAATTACCCTTGATAAAAAAAAAACCGTTGCAGGTAAACTACCCCTGTCCCTCAACCGATCTTCACCAAGAACAATACGTCGTGAGTACTCTGCAAATCAGGGCTGCATGCAAAAAATTATTTGATTCTGTTTGAATTTGCGGCAGTTATCGTTTGCCATAGAAAAAAAATCTACAGACAGACACACAGACAGACAGACAGACAGACACACAGACACAGACAGACACACACACAGACACTTTTCGGAAAACGACTTTTTTTCATGTTTTGAGTGTAGAAGAATCAGAATCTGCAATAATCTCGAACACGATTTTTTTTGCCATCACCATACTTCCATTCCTTAAGGAATATGGAAGTAATATCGGTATGGAGAACCATACATGACTTCCATATTCTAAGATTTATATTTAAAATCATTTTCGAAATGAAATATTACCATAGAAACTACTTCTTTCTACTTACTGCTTCAGCCTTAACCACAGTACTGTGGTCACTAACGTACACCACCTCACGTTATCGCACTCGATTTTCACTGATGATGGAAGTCGATGGCATTGCCGAAACATCTGGTTTTGTAGAAAACATTGGACTACGGCCAAATATCCCGGGAAGGAATTTTAACAAAAACTACTTCTTTGTTGCCGATAACGTTGTACACATATATATCAGTGGCGAAGTTACATGGCGGCAATTGAGGCAATGCCTACCCTAACAAATTCTGTAGAATAAAAATTATAAATATGTATGAACTACATAACGTAAAGATTATACATTGTTACTGGGACTGTCAAATTTATTAAACCGAAACGTGCTTTATTGAGCGACCGCTAGATGGTGACAGGTGAGATTCGGCATAGTTCGTTTAAAGCGAATGAGGCAACCTGAACTTGCCTCAGCGTTTTTTGTATACATCGTATGTAAGCAATGTAGTGGTGTGATAGGGAAGTGTAGGGAGGGGGGATTGTCCCGCGCTGTACACAGAGCGTTGAGGCATGCCTCACTTCTGTGGTCCAAACAGTTAAGTTAAAGCGCCTGTGTTGTTTCTAAGTGTTTATTTTATGCGGTTATTAAAAGTGTCACTGTTATTCCGCTGAACTAACAGATGATCAAGATTGTTATTTGAATTATTTGTAACATTAAACATATATATAGAAACTAATCAAGTTTAAAAATTGAAGTTCAATCAGTTGTATTATTGTGTATGACTAATACAAGGATTGTTCAATAGACACACGTATAGAGCTGTAAAGCATTTTTTATTCAACGATTTTAAAAGAAGTGTCTAATAACATTAAGACATGAGTTCCACTGTTGCGCTAACCTGTAGATTCCCTGCTAGTAAAATTCTTACGGCTGTTTGTGGAACCATTCGGTTACAGCAACTCTACCTCAGCGTCCGATTTGACCCACCGTCCTTTTAGTGATTCCTTAAAAAAAATTTAAGATAAGATTTTTGCCTATCCATTCATTAACTACTAGCTTCGCCAGTAAGCAAATTGATGTCCATTTTTTCGGCTTGCACGCGTTATGTTGGTGTGGGTTTCGGCACTTTCCATTTAAAAAGCGTGCAAACGTAAGAAAATAAACATGAGTGAGGCCAGAAATAACGTGAATTGTGTGTTTGTGTCTTACCTGCCTTTTTATTGCCGTATTAAATGAAAAATATTATATTACATTAAAATTAAAAAATTTTAATTTTATTGCCTGGCAACAAAATTATTTTATTTTTAACAATTACCATTGTTTCAAAAAGTTTAAATAAATTTGCAAGTACTTTACTCTTGTTAAAACGTAAAAGGTTGCAGGTAAACTACCCCTTCCCCTTAACCGATCTTCACCAAAATCGAAAGTCCTTGAGACCTCTACAATTCAGGGATGTATGCTAAAAATTATTTGATTCTGTTTGAATTTGCGGCTGTTATCGTTTGCCATAGAAAATACGCTTGATAAAAAAACGGTGCAGGTAAACTACCCCTTCCCCTTAACAGATCTTCACCAAAAACAATAGGTCTTGAGTACTCTACAGATCAGGGCTGTATGCAAAACATTATTTGATTCTGTTTGAATTTGCGGCTGTTATCGTTTGCCATAGAAAATACCCTTGTTAAAAAAATGTTGCAAGTAAACTACCCCTTTCCCTCAACCGATCTTCACCAAAAACAATAGGTCTTGAGAACTCGACAATTTAGGGCTGTATGCAAATAATCGTTTGATTCTGTTTGAATTTGCGGCTGTTATCGTTTGCCATAGGAAATACCCTTGTTAAAACATAAAACGTTACAGGTAAACTACCCCTTTCCCTTAACCGATCTTCACCAAAATCAACAGATCTTGAGAGCTCTACAATTCAGGGCTGTATGCGAAACATTATTTGATTCTGTTTGAATTTGCGGCTGTTATCGTTTGCCAAACAAACAAAATTACGCTTGCTAAAAAAAAACCGTTGCAGGTAAACTACCCCTTTCCCTCAACCGATCTTCACCAAAAACAATAGGTCGCGAGTACTCTGCAAATCAGGGCTGCATGCAAAAAATTGTTTGATTCTGTTTGAATTTGCGGCAGTTATCGTTTGCGATAGAAAAAAAATCTACAGACAGACAGACAGACACACGCAGACACTTTTCGGAAAACGACTTTTTTTCATGTTTTGAGTGTAGTAGAATCAGAATCTGCAATAATCTCGAACACGATTTTTTTTGCCATCACCATACTTCCATTCCTTAAGGAATATGGAAGTAAAAATTACCCTCAAGTCTGTCATCGGGGAAGATTTCCCTGACTTTCCAGATTTTTTGTTTATTTCCCTGACTGTCCCTGACCAACTTTGTTTTCCCTGACTTTCGAGAATGTGGACACCCTGTTTTTTGCATACGTTACTGAATTGTAAAGGACTGAAGGCCTATTGATTTTGGTGAAGATCGGTTAAGGGAAAGGGGTAGTTTACCTGCCACATTTTATGTTTTAACAAGAGTAATTGTTTCTATGACGAACGATAACTGCCGTAAATTCAAACAGAATCAAATAATGTTCTGCATGCATCTCTGAGTTGTAGAGGACTCAAGACCTATTGATTTTGGTGACGATCAGTTAAGAGAAAGAGGTAGTTTACCTGCAACGTTTTATGTTTTAACAAGGGTAATTTTTTCTATGACGAACGATAACTGCCGTAAATTCAAACAGAATCAAATACTTTTTTGCACACCTTCCTGAATTATAGACAACTCAAGGCCTGTTGATTTTGGTGAAATCGGTTAAGGGAAAGGGGTAGTTTACCTGCAACATTTTATGTTGTAACGAGAGAAATTTTTTCATGACGTACGATAACTGCCGTAAATTCAAACAGAATCAAATAATTTTTTCCATATGTGCCTGAGTTGTAGAGGACTCAAGGCCTATTGATTTTGGTGAAGATCGGTTACGGGGAAAGGATAGTTTACCTGAAACATTTTTTGTTGTAACAAGAGTAAAGTACTTAATTTTGATAAATAAAGTATCCTGATAAGAAGATCTTAATAATCCACTGTAAAAACATAGATGAAATATCTATAAATGAAGAGGCTAGTTGAACGGGGTGGGGGTAATTTTCTATAAATGAAAATTATAGTTTGAAGGGGGAGGGATAATTTTTTATACATGTACTACGTTATCGGCAACAAAGAAGTACGTTGTTGTTAAAATTCCTTCCCATCCTTTTTGGCCGTTGACCAATGTTTTCTGCAAAACCGGACATTTCGGCAGTGCCATCGACTTCCATCATCAGTGAAAATCGAGTGCGATAACGTGAGGTGGTATACGTTAGTGACCACAGTACTGTGATTAAGGCTTCCTTCTAAATGTAATTCACTACTTATTTTGTTATTACAAACACATCTGAAGGTACTGTAGCCACAAGCCAAATAAAAGGCAATGAATGGAATTATAAACTCATATCATATAAAGTATACCTAGTGACTGAAATGTGAGCCTACATACTTTATTTATTTACATTATTTGATAACGAATATGCTCTGTCAGAAGGAAACACATAGTCCTCTTTAATAGAGACAGTCACAGAGAAACCTAACAGCAACCAGACAAAATATTAACAATCTAATATAGCTATTTCTCACAAGGCTGCGTTTAGTGGTATGTGTTAATTATATGTTAAGTATACACAGGTTTTAGCTAATCTGTTTCATTTTTTACTTCCATCTTCCGTAAGGAAAAGGCTGTTTGGTGATGGTGAGAAAAAAATCGTGTTCAAGATAAGGGCTGATTCTGACTGTACTACCCTCAAAACATGAAGAAAAGCCATTTTCCGAAAAGTGTGTATGTAAATTTTCTGTGATGAACGATAACTGCCGCAAATTCATACAGAATCCAATAATGTTTTGCATATGTGCCCAAGTCGTAGAGGAGTCAAGGCCTATTGATTTTGGTGAAGATCGCTTAAGGGGGAGGGGTAGTTTACCTGTAACGTTTTACGTTTTAGCAAGACTAAAGTAATTTAATTCACAAGTAACAACACACTTTGCAGTCATTCCATGGTGACAGCGCAATCTGTACAGTGAAAGGGCCAACATATTACTCTCTGAATACCGCAGTCGCAAGTGTAGTGTTATCATAGCAGTAGCGTAGTTAGTATCGCCATCTTCCTACAGTATCATGAATTTCCTACAGTTAACAGCATAGATTTCAGACAAAGATTCAGTCATACAATTTCTACAAGAGAAAAGGATTTTACACAACCCGAGAATCTGTACAAGTGGGCCTCATATAAAACTGTATACAACCAGTAAAGACCGCTTTGTTTGTTCAAAAAGAACTGCCGGGAATCCAAATAAGTGCAACAGGATACATTCCTAAACAATTCTCGGTTAGATTTCTGCACAATTGTGTACTTCGATCACAGGAATACTTAATTAAATAATTTACTAAGTTACTTGACAATATTTAAAAATTTAAATGAAAAAAAAAAAAAGTTTTAATATCTTCAGAAATGTGAAACTGTAATCGGACTGATAGTGTACGAACATGTGAATCAACATTGAGATGATGAAATAATATCTAATGTAAAAAGTATAACAAAAATAGTCAATTTAATATTAACCACATGGTTTACTTAGAATATTTAATAGAGTTCAATATATGAATTTAAATAAGTGTGGCAAGTAGAACAACAATTTGGACTGTCTATGCAATACATATATTTTATTTTTTTGTGATAGTTTTCTGTAATTAAAAGCATACAATGACAAACAAAAACAACTGCAGTTAGTGCTTTGCTATTTCTAACTCCTGCTTGGTGACCCTAACAAAATGAGTTAAACAAAAAATATGAAGGAAAAAAACAAATGTTTTTCATTTTGAACCATTCATTGTCAAAAATATAGTTTTTGGAACCTATACTTTGCTTCCATAATTACATAATTTAAGGTTTGTTTGTGTACACTATAGAACAGCACATGCATGTTAGAAATATGATTTACATAAACTTACTTGACATCTTTAGCAGAGTACTTTGTAAAAACGTCTCCTGATTCGACATTAATGAAGCATATACTGTTCCCTCCACATGTAGCTACAATGGATGTTGTTTTTTGACGATCCTCAATAGAAGGTTCAAATGCACAATTCCAAATCTGAAAGAGACATAAATGAACAAATATGACAAGGACAATGAAAAAGTTAAATACCTCAAGTCTGATTATACTTGTGACCAATGTCTAATTGGTTGAAAAGTTTTTGGTCCTGCTATTATATTTATTTTAGAATGTACATTTTGTGACAAAGTTTGAATGTAATTCACATTTTTACTCTTATCATAGATTTATGGTATTGTTTTTCTATTTTACACATAAAACTATCTAAACTACGTGTAATGTCATCATAGTGAATCATCCTTTTAGAAGTTTTAATTTTCTGCAGGATTATGTTATAAGCTGTGGATTATAATAGCAAACATTTCAATATATATTTCAATTAAAAAGATACATAAAAATTCTGAAACTAATGATTTAAATTTTAAGCAATCAACTTGTATTAGTATGTGTTACAAAAGTCTTTTTCCAATTCTTGACATCTCATTGGGCAAGACTAATATACCATGATTTAACTCTGGACTGTTCACAATGTTATTACTTTTTAGATGGAACGAGATGAAAAGTAGCAGTTTGGTGAGCTTTTATGGTTAATAGTGTTATTGTCAAACTTTTTATAAAGTTAACAAATATTTCTGATATTGTTTATCTTCTCCTCACCTCCATTATAAGGAAAACAAGACAAGTTAAATACGCATTTGAAATAATGGATTAAATGTAGGCTGTTAAATTTTCAGTAAACATTGTGATTTATTTCTCTTTTCAAAAACAAGAAAAACATAGAAGAAAAGTACGTTTTCATCATGGTAGGCATCATCTCCAAGGACAGCTGCTACTGTCCATGTAGTAGAAACATGTCCAAGTAAGGAGACTTTCTTCACTTTCACTTTCTTCCTTGTTTGAAATATTTTTGTTTCATAACTGTTACAAAAAATAAAAGCATTTTCTTTAGCATCAACAGTGAGTTAAAAACCCATCGTATTAGTCAATGTTAACCTAATTCAGATTTCTTTAACACATTATAGGCTAACAACTGTATAGGCTATCCCAAATAAGTCAGAACCAGATGCCAATGAATTAGAGTACAGGTAAACATTTCCTTTGCCAAATAAGATTTAATTTTCAGAAATGTAACATTTATATCCAGCTACACACAAATAACAGAATACTGTGCTTTTCTTTATCAAATAACTTTTAATTTTTCTCTTTCACAAAACAAAATACTATACAGTACCAGTTACATTAACAAATGGTTTAATCACAATCACACAATTACAGACTATACCACTGATCAACGATATTTTGCGCTCACAGAGGAAACTGTAGAGGCTCCCCTACTACGCTTCTACTAGCAGGCAAATGGTACTGTTCAATAAAGTTAAGTGCTCCACATTATCAAGCTTCAAATGGACAAGCTGAAAGATTCATCCAGACGTTAAGGAAGAAGCTAAGATCAATGACAAGTGAGGAAGTGATCTACATCTTAAGTCGAGCAAATTTTTAATGGAAAATAGGACGACCATGAATATTTCTACTGGAAGAAGTCCAGTTAATATGATTCTCAAAATAAACACAAAAACGATAATTGACCTTATCAAAGGTATAGCTGCAGAAAGAAGAACTAATGAAGTAAAGGTACCACACCTTGCAGTAAACAATAAAGAGATTGTGGAGGTAAAGATTTGATAGGGAGGCTCAGTACAGTTATGAATTGAACAGGAGAGTGCCAGTGTGACGTAACTGAAAATGTAAAAACACACAGCAAGCATGTTGATCACATGATAAGTACAGAAGTTCAAAATGATGTAACTGTTTCTTCACTCACTGAAAGATTACAATCTGATGGTGTCCCAAATCAAAGCCAAGGACTGTCATGAATTTACCTCAGGAAATGAGGCTCAAGTACAACCTATGAATGTGGTGGAAACACTGAAAGCCCTCATCCGGAACATGACAGTAGCAGTTTAGCAAGTAAATACAACAAAGTTGGAGGTACAACCTATGAGTTTGAACTGGAAATCTAATGAAGCTGTTACACAGGAAGCAGCAGTTGACATCCAGTCTTTTCCAGAAGAGCAGACTTGATCATTAGTTTGATGGGGAAGATTATTGTATAGCCTAATTATTATTATACAAATTTATTGCATGTAATTAAAGATACTGGCTATTACAGCACACACTGCATGTACAAAAATGATCAGCTGATTTTGGTTATGACTATTCTGTGCATAATATATAAATTCTTGGATTTTGTTGTCCATGAAGTGTCCGTTAATTAACTAAATATAAGTATATCACTACAGATTCGGAACACAAAGTTTTTTATTGGTAAAAACGTAAACGTTTTACCTTGTGGCAGCCTCTGACGAAGCTTATAATAAGCGAAAACTGGTTCAGGCTATAAAGTAAAACTTTTTACGTTTTTACAAATAAAAACCTTTGGAGTTCCGAGTCGGTAGTGATATACTTATATTTATAATATATAAACAAGTTGAATCACATTATGAAATGACAGTATTATCATTAATAAAATTAAGTTTAAACATTCGGACACGTCGGGGCCACGAAACCCAAGAAAAAATTAAATTCTTACTTATTATAAATAAAACCCAAGAATTTACTAACAAAGTTGACGAATTTCACGCTAGCGGAAAATCTATGGTAATTTCGACTGCTAGAAGTCCAGTAACTTACAGATTGTTATCTATAATCTCTGCAATTTTTAAGCAGAAAGGTGTATAGGCTTCAAACGTAAATCTTCGCGAGTATACTGTATTATAGGGATTCTCCGGTTCAGTTCTTGATCATTACAGAAGTTGATAGGTCTAATTTATAGATTTAAAGAAGAATCTGTTTGGGTAACGTCTGTTTGAATGTTGTACATGTAGATTACTTGGTACTAATCTGTATTACTGGTGAAGATTTAGCTATTAACAAGTGGTCACTCTACAGCCCATAACTGCATTATGTTCTACACGACAGTGTAGTTCCATTATATCTATTTAACAGATGTGTATAATCATATTTCACTCTTTACTTATAAATACTTATGTACACAATCTTTATTTTATGAACACCACTAATAAAATGTTATTTACACTGATTCAAATTCCTTCTAACCCTACCTGGGTTTGAACATCGCTACTATCGTTATTCTTAGAATGACATCTCAGGAAATGTATTGGCTCAAAATCTACGATTTCTGTCGGTGTGTCGCTTAAACTTGTCTTCTTTGCAGCCTGTGTTTTTAAATGAGGCTTCATTTTAACGTTATGATGTAAAGTAAATTCTTATACAACTTGTGTACACATCAAGTAACCCATCATTTCCCGCCGTGTCACTCTATTTACCAACAGTACCATCATTATGAGCATTCCAGAAAACACACACACACACACACACACACACACACACACACTCTATTTATCTATAATTAATAGTTTTCAACCAAATAAGCAATATAAGCAAGTAATTACTTTCAATCTTCTTTATCCCTGATATATTATAATGATATCTACACGAAACATATAATCACTGATTTCATTAGAAGTATGAAGATCGTAATGTTTCCAGTTCTGGAAATTTAAAATTTCCGTTAGGGTTGACACTATCTAAACTTGGTAGTTTGTAGATTTTTCCGTTTTCGTCATGAACACTAGGTCGCGATAGTTATTTGTTTTGTTAACAAATCTAATTTGTGACTTTGTTATTTATTTGTAGATCACATTTTACTTATTACTAATATTTTGTATTTTTTTTTTATTTAATTTTGAATGAAGATAGTCCAAGAGGAATCGTTAAAATTATTCAAGTCAATCATGATTGGAGTTTATTCATGTGATAATAGTTTTAATTATTAAGTGCAAAGAAAGTGTATGACATCCTGAGGTGAGAAGAATCTAATTAAAATACCATGCAAGTTGCAAAACTTTCAGTATCACATGTTCATAACTAGATTAATTTTTTTTTGATTTATGCCAGTCTGACACTAATTGTCATTAGAATGTTTCAGAAATTTTTTTACAGTAGGATAGTCTCAGTAGTATATTCATAATACAGTATATGATCTTACAATAGTATATTTTTAGCCTCAAATAAGATTTGCAAAGTATTGTAATAATACATCGTGGTTTATTTATGATCATTATTGTATAACAGCTGTATATATAGGAAAAGATATTTTCAGGAAAAAACCTACAGATTCCGTCTCCTTTGTACAATTATCAAAATATCGCATGGGTGATTCCATGTCAAATCAAAAAAAAAAAAAAAAAAAATGATTTGACACCCATGATCTCAGATTTTGACGAAACTTGGCATGTTTGTTCCTTTCATGGACATGAGTAAACATACCAAATTTTATTGCTGAAACTTTCAGTACTTGATCACTTATTTAGATCAAGTACACGGATCTTTACTTGATCAGTAAACGGAGCACCACTTAATGGTCTTGTTACAGCTTGAATGGTTTGTTTGTTTATAATAAGTTTTCTTGAAATAAAAGGTGCTGGAGAGTTGACTTTAGTTTAGAACAATTAGTTTTTAAAACTAAATTAAATCGTAATGTAATTTTCTATTAATTAATTAAGGATATTTTTTTAATTAATCGTTTTTTCTGTACAGGCCTAATTAACATTATAAAACCAACAGTTTTATTTATTTTTTTTTCATTTTAGAGTATATATTGTAGAACAAAAATCTAAAAAATTTTTTTGATTATCCTCTATCCTTTTGAATATGTTCCACTTAACGTGGAACTCCGTATTTCATTTAAGAAATTTTACATTATAAATATATGCCTAACTTTGTAATTATAATTTTTACTTTATTATTTATTTGTTTTAAAATCCTGTTTCTTCATAAATTTTAATTTAATAAACTGTGGGCAAACAAATGAATTTTAAAAATTATTTTTATCTATAAAGTAAAAAAATAATGAAGGAGTGAAAAAACCAACAGTTTTATTTTTTTTATTTTGGTATATATTGTAGAACAAAAATCTAAAAAAAGTATTTTATTATCCTTTTTCCCTTTTGAAGGTATACCACTTAGCGTGGAACTCCGTATTTCATTTAAAAATGTTCTAAGTAACATTTTAGTATTTTTTTCTGACCATGTGTAGGTACTTGCTGGTGTAATTTATTTTTTTCTGGATTCCTTACATATTAAAGTATACTCATACAAATTTTCATCAACATTGGTTGGTAAACAAGGAAGATATAATTTATTTTCCATCAGAAAACAAATTTAGCTTCCTCCGTCCGATCTATAAAACCGCAAAATTTCAAAAACTTTAACAGGCTGTAAAAACTAAACCGTTTGAGATAAAGCAATACAATTTGGTATGGTTACTCATGTCCATGAAAGGAACAAACATGCCAATGCACATCAGCACTGAGTCATGAATGTCCTTGATGAGGATGAACACACATTTGCTTGTTGCATTTTTCTAACACATTCTTTCTTACACATATTTTGTTAAATACAAGCCTGCACAGCAAGTCTTTTTGTTCCCATATAACAGCTGCATTATCTATTGACAACTTCTTCAATACAAGTTCTGTACAGCAAAGATAATAAATTAGACCTATTTTAAGCAGATTAAAAATGAAATAAGTGCATGATGTTTAGTTACATGTGATAAGTGTAAAGCGTCCCATTCACTTTCAAACCTGTCGTACGACGGGTCCGTGACCTTGGTCGGTCTTCAAACCGTCTGAGGTTTGAGTGAAAGCATACACTTCTCAAACCGGCCAGCGGACAATCAGTTTTCTGTGTGTCATGGCGCCTAATCAAAAGCTGCAATCAAAGAAATCAAAAGCTGCAATCGCTGGGGCAATCCTGAGTTTGGATGAAAGAGTGGTTAAAAAATAAATCAACTTTTTCACACATCAGTTTGGTGAATACTTTGAAAGTGCAGGAACCGGAAGATTTCAATAATTATCTTAGGATGGATAATGAGAGTTGTTCGGAATTACTGGCATTAGTTCGACCGAAAATTGAGAAAAAGGAAACATGGTTAAGAGAAACTGTAAGTGCTGAAGAAAGACTTTGTGTAGACGTTGTTGTTGGTAGAAGGTTTGTGCTGGCTGGACGTTTGTTGTGAAAACTGGATTTTCAGGCTGCTGATGGTGGATTTGTAGAACACCTGATGTTGTTGGTGTGCCCGTAGTTTCATTGGTTTTTGTGAGAATGTGAGAAGTTGCTACACGTTACTATCATGTACTGGATGGGAAGGAATGTAGCAGTTGATTTTCTATGTGTGAAATGTTTTCACAAATTTGTCCATATGATAAAATATTTCTGTAATAAAAAGTGGTTTTTGTTAATAAATACTAAATAGAATGTTTGTTAATAAACAATGAGCCACGTAACCAGTAACACGACATGATTTAATTTTAAAGTAGAACATATGAGTAAGAAATGCTGTATGGCTTAAAAATATCACAACTAATAAAACACAAGGACACAGTCAGAGGAAAGACTAGTGACCAGCGATGGATGTGCAGTTGATAGGAGGGCAGATATTGTTAGCTGTGACTTTTGGATAAACAAAAGGAAGACAAAGCTTGGTGTAATATGGTGAGAGGGGTGTCAGCTGACATTAATGACTTATTTCATCACACAGGAACAAGGGTCAGTCCCTCCCCATGACAACAACATCGAAGAGTGTCAAGCCACACGAAGTTGTCACCTATAATGCCATTACTTATCACCTATTATTAACAAATATTTAATTAATCAAATTATTAAGCTTATGTATAATTGGCCATATTTTATTAGTATATTTCCTTATTTATAAATTTGTGAATTTATAGAACACTGCTTATTCAGTTAGTTTAGTGATTCCTGTTATGTGTTTTCAATCTCCATATTGGGTGTGGGTTTATTCAGGTCTTATGATGAACTAAATTGGTTGAAAGTGCTTATCAGGAGTCACAAAATTAGTTGACTAAATTAAGTCGTGTATGGTGTATGAAAAAATTAAGTCTATTGTGTTAATGTTATTCTATTCTCAAAACTATTGTATGCATTGAAATTATGAAAATTATATAATCTTTGTGCAGAACTTTAGTTTAATTTCATATTACTAAAATTTGTAATGGTGTGCATGTGTGAGTGTATTTTAATTTTCAAAAATGGTATTTCTGTACTTAAGGACATAAAAAGCTGTTACAAATTGCCATGTAGAAAACAGAACTGCCTCTTATAGTTCATTATGTAAGAGAGAGGAAAATTGAAGCATAAAAACTATTTTCTTATTCCAGAAAATGCCATATGAAGTAAATAATAATATTAATTGAACAGGATTTGCAGTATTAATGGTTGTGCTTATGTAGGCTGAATTTTTCAAAATTAAAGTTCAAAGAACTATGGTCACCATTAAAGTGAAAATATGTATAATACCTAGTTCAAAAGGTTTATACATTTGATAATATGCTTGACGTTTATGTTTTGATGTTTTTATATACATGTACAGTGGAACCTTGATATAACACCCCTGTGATAAAACGTGACCCTTGATGTAACTAATCTTTCCCGCAAATTAAATAGTTAAACTTGGGACCTTTATATAAAGCGACCCTCGATATAAAGTGCTTTTTGGACGGTCCACAGAAGAACGTTATATCAAGGTTTCACTGTATATGTTTTGAAACAAAGGATTTATTTCAAGATAAGAGCCTTCACGTGTAGAATCCAAAGAAAGTAACATTAAAAACATAGAAGTAATAGTGTTAATGTTTCTCGTTGCTCATATAACAAATCAGTAATTGCATATTTCATGACTTTCTGTTCCTCTTACAGTGAAATTATTATTTTCATCAGATTTCTTATAGAAATGTTATAATTGATAACAATTTCAACCTTATATCTCATCTAAATGTTGAGTTATTAAATCGAGAAAAGTGTTAATTAACACATTTTATGTCAATTATCTTATTTAAAAGTGTAATTTCAAAACTTAATAAAACTATAAATCTTAAAGACAAAATTCATATTGCCTATACATATACTATTTGTATATAAACAACAAGAACATGCTTATTAATATTTAATATTGAGCCTGATTCTTAAATACAATTTTTCTAGGCAACATGGACACTGTGCAAGTAGCCGTTAGAATCCGTCCATCTGTTAGCTATGAGATAGAAAAAGGTTGCAGATCGTGCTTAGAGACAGTTCCCGGTTATCCACAAGTAGTTACAAAAATATCAAATCATTCATTTACTTTTAATTATGTATTTGACCAGGATAGTACACAAGAGGAAGTGTATGACAAAGCAGTAAAGAATTTGGTACATCAATTGTATAAAGGTAAAGTAATTAATTTTCTTTCATAAGTAAGTTTAAACGATTAAATTTTTAATATTAATTCAGATCTGAATGTGCAGTTTGGAAACACTACAGTTTAGACATTATAAAAGTGATCAGAAGTAAACAAGATTGATGACAACGTGCCTGTACACTTTTGCACATTCAGTTGAGACCATTGGCTTTGGCGTGCATTAGTGCGGCTGAAAAAGTCAGCTAGATGCTCCATTAATATTCTGTACATATCAGTTATAATTGGAGTAATTATGAGTCTAAAATGATGCTAAGGTTGATTTCACCCAGTACTGAGAAAAAATATTTTTATAAAATTGATTAGACTTTTTATAGTAATAATTATAAACGGTCAATCCATTTGAAATAACCCAATTTCAGATTAAAAGGTTGCTGAAAAAATTTATTATTTTTTAATTTTTTTACATAAAGTTGTACTATATTCAGAGAGTAGAAAACAAGCATTCATTCATTTTTTAGATGTTCAGTTTTTTTTTGAGCAGCCATTTTGTATTGGTGCGTTAGCCTATTGCACTTTATAAAGGTTTGCGGTAAACTCTGTAGCTCCTTTATTTTTGAAGATATTGATTTCAAACAAAAACCATTTTAAAGAGAATTAACTGTACAACATTTTATGTCTAGTGCAGATGTAAGCCTACTGCACTACAAATACCTTAAAAAAATTGTTGAAAGTTTAAGTTTTAAAAACGCAAATTGTCATTTTTGAGATTAAAAATTTTAAAGAAAAAACTAAGACTCACCTTTAATATTTTTTTCTAGATATAGGCTTCATAGTATACTACTTCCTAAAAATGATTGATACCTGAGAGTCTCATCCTTTTTTTTATGGGTCTTCAAACATTGCGATTTTTCTGAAATCAACTATATTCAACCTGAAATATCTCAAAAGGGACACACTTGAAAAATCTCAAATTTTCACAAAACAATCTTTATTTGTGTAGTAACAAGTGGTTAAAATTTGATCACTGAGACTCTACTAGTTTTTGAGTTATAACTTTTTTTAAGTACTGAAATCACAAGAAGTGGTGCGATGTGCAAATATTATAAAAACTGTGTTGAAAATCTAAATAATACATTAGTAACATTATCCTAGTATATTTTTTTTTATTTATACAGTTCACACTTTAAGCAAAAACATAAACATTATTAATCATTCTTTTTTTATCTTCTTAAAATGTCACTGATGAAAAAAGTTGACTGATTTCTGTACATAGTTTTTCGCTGATATTGAAGCTTCGACCTGTAGCAGTTGTGAACTCTATTGGTGTTAGTTTCCTTAGGACCTTACTAATTGGCACCCACACTTTGTCATCTGTAGAGATTTGGAAAGAAATTCTGGGGCCATGTGGATGAAAAAAGTGAATAAAAAGATCGATGTTTTCCTCACTTGTTTCTTCAATTATCCCGATCCACCAGTTCTTGTCATAAATGGAAACTACTGTATCTTGTATATTCAATGAAAATACACTTTCTTCTGGAATTTCTGTAGTGCTGCAATCAGTAAACTCTTCTGACTGTGAGTATACATAACATCTGATTTTTGTTTGAGTTAGAGGTACAAATTTATGAAATGACCTTGTCTGTGGAATTTGTTTACAATAATCAAATCTCCTCCGTAATTTCATGCTGTTTGATTGCACGTCTTCTGATTGTACACAAATAAAATGGATGCCTGATACATTCTCAAGTTTTATGGTGACAAATGTTGGTAAAGTTTTTTTTTATTCTTGTATTGGCTGCTGGCACCATCACTAAAATACACAATTTTTTTACTGCTGGTGCTACTTTCTTAACTTCTTCAACTAAGTATTTTTGAAAAGTGTGTACAGCAGCAGTATTGTGGTCCAAGTTGTCACTGATCACACATAAACTCTTGCAGCAAATCTTATCATCATCATTTTTCTTATAATAAAACAATAAGACAGTAAAACTACTTTATAAATTCCATAAGCTCAAAAACTAAATAAGACAAAACACCGTTTATTTTTTAAAAATTATTTCCTTCGAAACATGCATAAGAATTAGTTTGTCCCAGTAAAATATTATTATAATAAAACAACAGGCACAATTGAATTGAAAGTCCTTTTATTGTTGTTTTAATACTAACATATAGTTTAGTTGTAGAATGAACCATAAGTTTAGTTGTAGTTTAGTTGCTAATAAACCGAATTTGACCATAATAATGTTGCGTTTAGCTGGCGGCTGAAAGACATTATCATGCTCTTAAGCTTTTACCATTTAGTAAACGGTACTGTATCTTTTTCTGACAATAACATTGTGTAAAGATCTAATTTTCAAATTTCAAAAATTCATCCCTACCAGAGATATTAAGTCTTGAAAATTGCAAAAAATAAAAAAAATCCCAAACTTTTGTCAATTAGTACCAAAAAAAATGGATCAAGTAGGAAAGGTAACCTTTTTTATATACACTCTCTTTTTGCATATGTATTTATCAAAAAACGTTGTAGCCTAACTACTTTGATTAACAGGTCTTTCATGGTGTAAAAATTGCTACAAAATGCGTACTTCAGCAGTTTTGAGGACAAAGTTTACATTAAATTTTTGTCCTCTTAGCAAGAGCCAGTCACAACACTAATCTAAAAGAAAGTATGAACACTGCATAACAATTTGGTTTTTGTTTCACCTGTTTACTACAAATCATAATAAGGATATTCCATTTGGCGTGAAAGCTGACAAATGCAAAAAATACATTTAGTCGTAAAAGAAAGATTGGTAAAAGGGCAAGGTTAAAAAAATGTTATTTTTACATTTTGTTTTATAGGCGTCTACTACATAGTCCTTTTTTTGTAAAGTCAACCATTTATTTTCATGTTGTATCACTTGAAATGAATTGATTCATATCTAAAAATATGTTGCACTCTCTTTTAAAAATAGTGCAGGTTCATTTATTTTTAATGTTATTTAGATGTATTGACAAAGTAAAGATATTTTTAGAAACGGAGAGTTATATTGTCTGTAGAGATTGCAATAAGAGTAGCGATAAATTCATTTTTACTTAAAATCTGTGAGTGTACAGCTCACCACTGCACATTATTAAATGGAGACTGATAGGATATCCCTATGGTGTGGCATTGAGTGATACACAAATAGAACACCTTACATAGGGTCTAATGCTTCACGGAAGATAATAATTTTGAATCTTACTAGGGTCTTCTGATTTGTTTAACGTGGTTTATTGAGTACTTCGATGAATTTATCTGTTTCAGGTTATAATGTAACCATTTTAGCATATGGACAGACAGGATCTGGTAAAACGTATACAATGGGTACAAATTATGCTATAAATAACAATAAAGGAATTATACCAAGAGCTGTTGATGACATATTTGAAACTGTCAAGAAAGATTCAGTGTGGGAATTTAAAATTAAAGCGTCTTTTATAGAAGTAAGTGTGTTCAATTACAGAAGAAATCACTTACAATAGAGTACTGCAATTTTGATAGTTATATATAGGTATATCTTACTTGTACATAGGGATATGAACTGTCCAGGCCTGGAAATTGTATTGTTAAAGGAGATAACACTATAAATGAGCCTGCTGTATTTTAGCCATATAATTTACCTATCAAATGGTAGCTGTAAATTTTGTAAGTTAGAAATAAATAATTTTTATAAAGTTGGCATTCTTTCCAATTTCACAGCAGTTTTTTTTTAATACAGGTGACTTTCTGTCTTAATAAACTAAAATTTTCATATACTTTAAGAATGCCAACCACATAAACAAAATAATTTTTTCTAATCTTTAGATTGTAGATAGTTTGAAGTGTTATGGCAATATGGTATCCACCTGAATGTGTCTGTTTATGTGAAAGTAGTTGAAAATAATTATATCGAAAAAGCAAAATAGTCCTTGCATAGTTTGCATTCTATAGCACAGCTGAAATAGGATTTGATTTAGATATAAAGATTTTATTTGTGGATTGCATTAAACATGATATACTTTAGTGTAATCATTATTGTGCTTCAGATTGTACAAAAATTATTGGAATTTCCTTAATTAGGAGTTGAAGGGGTGAAAAACTATTTTTTAGAATTTTCAAGACATATTTTATAAAATTTATAGAGAATTCATATTTAAAGTTGAGTTAAATTGTAATAATTTTAAGGGTTTTGTGTTCAACTTGGGTAATAACTGACTGAGACACATTTTCTAAAATTGTTGTTTTTGGAAATTTCAAAATTGCTTTTTTCCAGTACTAGTATAATTTACTTTAAAGAAAGGGTTATGTAAATAAAGCTTTACATTTAAGTTGACATATCATTTACTTCTCTTATGCTGATACCTGTCACATCACTGTAAAATAAGAAATGGCCAAGTTAGAAACAATAGAAAAACATGAATTTTTAAAAATTAGTAGTGCATATTTAATGTTTTGAGTGCATCAAACAAACCAAAAAATAATTAGGACATTTTTGGATTTTCTGTTCGGATTGTGTACTTTACAAAGTATAAAAGAAAAAAATGAACTGAATAAAAATTGGGTTGTTCAGCTTCAATATGTGGGTTTTAAAGACATTTTAAACTTTAAATTACTCAATAAAATTAAAAAAATTATGTGGTGTGCATTTTCAATTAATAAAGTGAATTATAGTACAGGTAAATTAGAGACAATTCAGAAATATGGTATACAATAAGTGACTTTGTATTAAAGTATTATAGTTTCCCATTGTCTGGATATCCCCAATGAGGGAATATCTCTTCTTCCAAGCTATCAATATTAGTGTCAGCGTCTGCCTTGCGCACCGCCTTCATTTTTTTCATTATGTCCATGACCATGACAGCATACCAGTTGCCAGCTCTCATGAGAGTGGATATGGGCCCATGATGTAAAGAGTGGCGGTGTTCCAACATCTGCTTAGTCGGTGAGGCCACTGTTGGTCCATTCAGAATTTGGGCTACGCTTGAAGACGATGCATACCCACCAGCTTCGGACATAGTTCCAGACGTCAATAGTTAGGTCAATCCAAATGAATTCCTTGTCAATGACCCGAAATGTCTCTTCTGCTCCCAAGTGACTGGCTTCAGGGACATCATCAGAATATCAGGACTCCAAGTGGATGTTTGGAGGTTTGTACAACTCCAGTTCTCGGCAGCATCTGTTTTACCAGACGAGGCCATTGGGCAAGTTTCAGCTGCGGTAAGATATTCAATGGATGTCCTCGCTGTTGGTTTTCTGCCACAGTTTCTCTTCACTCGGCAGGAGGATGTAAAGGCCAATGCTATTCCAATCATCTGACTTAATGAATCAGTTATCCAGGAAGTAACAAAGAAAGTAGTGCAACTCAAAAAAGTATGAAATAACAAAGAAATATTTGGGGTGAAAAACATCTAAGAGAAATGGAAATAAGAAATAAATTGAAAATTCAAGTTCATCAAATTAATTCAAACAGAAAAACAAGAATACAAAAGTCAGGGTGTCAGAGCGATAAAAGTTCAGTAGTTTGTATCTTAAATACAAAATACAAAAAATCATAGGAAATGTGGAGAGAAGAAAACGTTGCGAACAGTTGAAGACATTCAATTCCTCATTTAAAAAGATAAAACAAAACAGATTGTGTTAATTAGAACATAATGTCTGGGGTAACATAGAATACAATATGATAGTGATACTGATAAAAATAAGGTTAGAAATAAAAATAGAACTCCAATTGGGGGGACACTAAGCAATATTCAGAAACAAAGAGGAATAGTTGATCAAGTCTTTAAAATGAAATAGGTGATACAGTTTGCTGTGTTGGATAAAATCCAAGGTGTTATATTATTTACAGACTACAAGGAAAGCATATGATTCATCAAAAGGGCTAGAATAATGGAATTTTACACATTCCAAAGCTGGTTTGCTGTTGCACGTACTTGTATCACATCCTATCCTTCCTCCTTGTACTTTATCAGAGTTAAAAGCAATAAGGGGATGTAAGAGAGTCAAGTGAGAATCTCAGTCACTTGTAAAAATTTACTTGTCTCTCATTTCTCATTTGTTGTGCAGTTTGTAAATGAGCATTTGAATTTTACGATTTACATTTAAAATTATGTTTTGGCAGTTTCTTGTTATCTTTTTAAGTTAGTAATTTGTTATTGGGTTTTTCATTTTTCTCTATTTAATCCACTTCTTGTTGTATTTTGTTTACCTTTGCATCATAGTGGGTTTACAATCAGTGCAAAAATGAACAATTCTGCCAGTTGTGAACTCCGAACAGTGATTAGATTTCTAAATGCAAGACGATATACTGCTGCTGAAATTCACTATCAGTTGTGTGAAAAACATTGTCTCCTGTAATGAGTGAAGGAAAAGTGAGCCAATGATGTGAGTTCGGGGAAGGTCATTCAGATGTTTATGATAAAGTGAGGAGTGGCAGGCCTAGCATCTGGACTGACGATTTTGTTGAGCATGTGAATGCGATAGTGAGAGAAAATATCCCTTTATGATTAGTAATCTTTCCATAGAATTTCCAGTCAAAGACAACATTGTTCAGAATTGTGACTGATATTCTATGCTATCGTAAACTGTGTACACGATGGGTCTCAAAAATGTTGACAGTGCTCACAAGACCAGAGATTGATATCTACATGTGCTTTGTTTGGACCAATTTTGTAGGGAGGGAGACAAATTTTGTTCTATATCATCACTGGTGATGATACGTGGATTTCGTACTTCAATGCTAAGTCAAAACAACACTCCATGTGGTGGCGTCATTCTAGTTTACTCAAACTGAAAAAATGCAAGCATACCCAGTCTCAAAGAGAAATCATAGAAACTGTGTTCTAGCACTAAATGGTTGTGTTTTGGTTGATTTCATAGAGCCTTGAACACCATCACATTGTAAGTCTACTGTAAAACACTTTATAAACTCTACTCCGCCATTCAAAATCAACGACATGGAATGTTAAGGTCATGAATTGTTCTCCTTCATGATAACACACATCTGCACATGGCTGCCCACACAGTCGAAACAATTCCATAATTCTGATGTGAGATTTTGTTATCATCTGCCTTATAATCCTCATCTTGCACCCAGTGATTACCATCTATTCCTACACTTCAAGAACTGGCTTGTGTCTTAACGATTTGAGGAAACTAAAGAGTTGAAAACCTCAGTGAAACCTGGCTGAAATCCAAGGCAGCAAAATTTTATGAAGATGGTTTGAAAAAGTATTTGGAACAAAAAGGTGACATGTGTAAAACTAATGTAAGTTTGTATGTATTTGGAACCACTAATAAAAAGTTTCATTTTCTCATTTGTTCTCCATTTATAATCGATCGGCCTTTATTTTTAAAATGCCCCTTGCATTTAATTTAATAATTAGTGGAGGTATTTAATTATAATTGAAGATGTATATAGGAATTACAATAAATTACATTTTTGATTCTTACCTATATACAAGAGTTGTATGGAGTATATGACAGGTTACCTGCTTAACTCACAATCCCTAGATATGCCCCCATCACTTCATCTGTTGTCACATTCAGAATGTGACCTTGTCCTCGCCAAGATTAAAAATGATTTTGTCACCTGCACAGTCATACAAATGTTGTCTTTCAATTTTTTTTAGTTTTAATTACATGTTGACAACAAGACATCCAGTCATCTTTTGAAAAATTAGTCACAAAATTGGTAATTTCATTAAAATTAACATTTCTGTGTACTACAAAATCTGTAATGAGTCCAGACCAATTCAGTAGTATTTAGATGCAAACAATATTGGGGGGGCACACAATGTCATGTCCATTTCATTGTAAAATGTTATAAATTTTACACTTTTTATTCTTAGTTTTGTAGAACTTAATCAAATTGTTTAACTCACGTTTTAACAGAGAGTCACTACTTTTTGATTATTTTGCTGTTGCATTATCATTAAGAACATTTATTTCTGTAGCTTCTGCTGCCCATTTTTGAACTTTGGATAATGAACAGAGTTTGCAGTCTCTTGGTATTGTCTACTCAGTGTTTTATTTTTAACTGTACATTTCTATGCAATCCTGTGCTTATGTACTAACACCAGTATCACTTATTAACAAATCAATAGACTACACATAAACTTTCACTCATTATAAAACATTATTATTATTTACTCTAAAATATTTATTTTGTATTTAAGTGTCATCTAGAATAAGAAATAAACCACAAATTAACAGAGCCAGCTGGATGAACGGAACATGAAACAAACACAAACTAGCAAATAAATTCGAAAGGGACTAATAACTTTTGATTGTATGATACCAGTGTTTACACATCCACAATGAAAACTGATCCCTGCTCCTCAATACTGAGGGTATAATTCTATTGCGATCTATTACACATCCTAGGCAGACCCCAATTTCGATTCTGTTTGAGTGTATCTGCTTGGAGTTTCTCAAAGAAAGAAAAGTGACTTCTGTATTATGAAGAAAGAAAGCACTAATGTAGTCTAAATGTTTTGAGAGATGAATGGTGGCATAGATTGTACACAAGAAAGTTCTTTGAAATAAATTAATAAAGTAGAATTCATATAGGTAGGCCTATTTTGCCAAATCCAGCAGAAACGTTTTTTTCTGCCGTTATATAATATAAATAGAAATAAACATTTAAAAAATAAGTAAGTACAACGAAAATCTAAATAAACTTGAAAGAAATATTGTTATGCAAAATAGACATAAGTCATTTGTCAGTGCATATTGAAGATTGCTTATTTTCAGGTTGGAAATGTTTGCTCAGAATATCTTTTAAAATTAGTATTGATCTACAACCATATTTACACAGTAAATTGAGTCGTCTGGTTCCTTGTACATATGCAGGGTGTTTCCAACGATGGTGCCAAACTTTGGGAAGTGATTCTACTCATTAAACTGAAGGGAAAATGTCCAATAAATATATATTGAAAGATGCTTTGTTTTCCATCTTTATGTCTGCCTGTGTTTTCATTAAAAAAATAATTACTGCTGATTGGAATGAGATGCAGAGTTGAAATTTGGTATACAAAGTAAGTGTAATATTTCTTGTACTAAGTAAACCAATATGTTATTTTTAATTTTTTCAAAATGGTGGTTGATTGAAAGATTTAATTCTCAATTTCACAAATATCAGTACTTATAACAAAAAATGTGTGTATAAAAAAATAAGCGCTGTTATTTATAATCCAGTGATACCTTGTTTATTAAATTTTGGTAAAAATTAACAGAGGAATTACATTTATTTTATAAGAAAACTTTGGTCTGTGTTCCATAGTTATTTTTGGCCTGTTCTCTTATAAAAGAATTGAAATATCTGTTATTTTTTAATCTCAAATCCATAAACAAAATAGCATTGGATTATGAATAAAAGGGTTAATTTTTTATTTGATAAGACTTTTTGTTATAAATAGGCTACTGATTTTTATGAATTTAAAATTAAATCTTACAATCAGCTGCCATTTAAAAAGTTTTCAAGTTAACATGTTGGTCTGCTTAGTGCTTATAAGAAATACTATATTTATTTTCATTTCAGTCCTTTACCTAAAATTTTATGTTAGTGATTATAGGTATAATATTATCACGTATAATATCATTTCCTGAAATGGAGATGATTTGAGTTGTTCGTGTATTGAGTTTGCTTAAAATGTTTTGTTTTACATGTATTTTTCTTTTAATTTGTAAAAACACTGCATTAAAATCAGCAAGGTCCTCAATTCTTAATATTTTTAATTATTTTACAGTACTTGTTCATATGATTATTGTTGCAGTTGGTTTTTCATTTTGTGTTTTATAATTCCCTCATGTCTTGAATTTAGGTGATCAACAAACAGATGTGTTTATTTACTATATAAAATAAGATTTAACTATGTGTTCCAGCTCTACAATGAGCAATTATTTGACCTCTTGGCTAATAGACCTAGAGATCAATGTGTGGTGGATTTGAGAGAAGATTCAAAAGGAATTTGCATTCCTGGATTGACAGAAGTAGAGGTTACATCTTGTGAAGATACTCTTCGGTGTTTAGAACAGGTATTGTTTCAATGTAACTGTGTTATTTTTACAGATAAAGTATATTAAGAGAATACATTTAAATTTTCTTTGGTACAAATCACTGTTTATCATGAATGACAGGGAAAAATACATTTAATGCAATAGACTGACTAACATGGCGGCATCATAAGTGCTAAATGCTTTAATTTTATTATTTATTTTTTCATTAAATCAGAATTACTCATTAAATTTCATTTTAAGTTCCTTAATAAATACAGAGTTGAAGAACATAATTTGTAGTGTTTTAAACCTTTTTAGTTATAATTTTAATTATATATGATAAGGTTTTTTACGGTTAAGCCTATCTGTAAAATCCTTAAATACTTATTAGCAGCAAGGGCTGTAATTTCTATTACAGTACATATATCATACCTGAAATAATGATACTAGTTGTTAGCCTCCATTAAGTTCCATGCTATTCTAGCCTATGCATCAATTGTTGATGGCATTTTGTCATCTAATGACACCATTACTATGAATAGATAAATTGTTTACATAGTGAATAAACTGTTAAAATGACTGAATCGTTCTTTAAACATGTAGAAAACTTTTATTGTTATGGAAAATTGAACATTTTAATGTTAATGTGGATAAAGAAGTTGTGAGCGTGGACATTGAGTATTGTATGATAGGGATAGTATGTAGCACTTGTGGGCAGTTACTTTGTGACGTTTGCTCAATTCTGCCCCCAATTCCAGCAGAACTAGTGAATCTTTATAAAGAAATCAAATTTTAAATTCACACATTTTCATGCAACTTTCCCTTCGATGAAATACTGCAGACCCAAAAATAAAGAACGTTCTCACAGAGTATGTTTTTGATGTCACAATTTAAATAATATTAGGCTTTTTAAACCCAACTGAAGATGACTCCGGATCTGTAGGAGTCGAAATGTATTTTGTAGATTTGGCAATGGTAGTGGTACATATTTTGTAAATGGATACTAACTTTTAACCTCATTACAAGTGTTGTATGGTCTACTGCAAAATTTCCACAGACATAATATAAGATAACCAAGATTTCTGGAACACTGAAGGATGGTTCATTGTAATATAAAGATATGTCAATTAATTGCAATTAGAAATTGATTTATGAAGTACGTCATGTATTCACAGCAACGTGAACATGATCCAAACCTTCCAAAAGATAGTATTTTGTTTGTATTTAAAAAACTACAAATGGCTTGTTTTAAAGGAGTATTGAATTACTTACAACGCTGTGAACTTTACATCTGATCTTTAAAGTAATGTACTATTGTGTTCACAGTTTCTTAAAGTGCATCTGGTCTGTGATTTACCACTTTCTAAAGAAAATCGCTGGTAGTTTTGAACTATAAATTGATTACATTATATTATTCTCACTGAATGTACATTATGTTATTTGCTACTATAAATGTTCACAAAATTGTAAAAGTATTCAACAGCTCTTATTTGTTATCCCCAATGTCGTAACATCATTCTGTAGTACACAGTATAGAGTATGAAAGTTTTTGGATCATGTTTTTACTCAAGGTAGAATTAATGTTTTTAATGTACAATCACGTTTACAATTAGTGTACTAAAATGAAGTAAGTAGGTAAGAATGTTTACCTACTTTATACAAATTAATATTTGAACTGTTGTGCTGCACAAATCTGAAGTTATTTATTTATTCAGTGATACAATCAGTCCCTTACTGTAGCCATTTTTCCCTCATCTCAATCGGATCATGCAGTATAAATAGATGTTGTAGATACATATGCATTAAAACGCATTCATTTTAATGCAAGTCTCCCTTATTTTGAGATGCTGGTTTCTAATATTTAATGTTTTGTCTCTAAAAATGTATTTCATACAAGTTGTATAGACAATGTCAGAAAATGCATCCCATGGCTGAGAATTTTTTTAAGTAAATGGATTTTTCATCTAAATAGAACAGTTGGTATATTATGATAAAGCAAGAGTACAAAAAAGAATGTACAAGCAGTACAAAATACAAAAACAGAAAGTTAAAATTGAGACAAAAAAAAATTATAATAATGTACAAAATCTAAGTGTGAATGGGCATAATGGAAATAATAAAAGAAGAAAATATTGGTTACTAATCACTTTTGTGTACTTTTATAGTCATTTCTACACACAAGATAAACGAGTTTGTCCATATTGTTAGAATTGTTGATAGTTGATACAAATGACAACATTGATAGTGAGCACTGATATCCAAACATTGGCAATCATAATGGCTAGAGAACCAGCAGAAGAAGTGAAAAGTTATTTTTAGAGTATACAAAACAAAATGTTCTCAATGCACCGTTGCCTTTGGCACTAATTAATTTTTTCTACATTTTAATGTAAGATGTAGTTTGATAACAGTTTGTGCTCAGATTAGTACTTCTTGTCTTTTTATACTCGCCATGTATTCCTGAGCACTGTATAATTATTCAATTGATTTTGCCTTGAATAATCTAGGAAATTTAATTCAATTATTTGAGCTTAACAGAAACTCAATGTTTAAAAGGTAAAAGGAGAAACACTAGCATAGGGAAAGCTCTGCTTCTCCTCCCATCATAAGTTATGTATTCCATAGCCATATCAAGGGAAACATTTAGTAGGAAAAAGGAATTTTGTGTAATGAAATGAACTATGACTTGAGGAATAGGTTGGTCAGTTGTTTTGTTGGCCTATTCTAAGAAAAAGGATAGAGTAGAATTGAGGTGCAAGAAATGTAGATTTGGTGACAGATGGAATGTAGATAAAATTAGCAATGAAGAGGTGCTTAAAAGAAACAAGAAGGCTAGAACACTTCTGAGTATTACAGAGAGGAGAAAAGGAAATTAGTCTGGGTGTAAATGGATCCTAAAAGTGATGTCTGAGAGATTAGTGAAAAGAGAAGTAAGGAGGAAGGAAAAGTTTGAAGCTCTTGTATCACACAAATGTGGGATCTCATATGAAGATGGATGGTTGTGGTGGTGACATCCAATGTCTGCTACATAACGGAACACTTTTTGATGGTGACAATGATGATTGGAGATATGCCAGAAGTGGACGTGGTTTTAAGAGTATAGTTTGTAGAAGAGGCAGTGGTGCAATGATGAAAGTATAGATTGTAATGTATACACTGTAACTCTACAAACACTTAAAAATACACACAAGAATATTACTTACCTCCGCGATCTTTTTTTTACGCATTTACCTTAGACTCCACTAGAAGATTACAGGGCTGCCAATATATTTGAGGATGAAATATATAAACCATAACACTCTTCCCATTAAAAACACTTGAATAACTTTGATAAATATTTAATTTTCCCTTAATTCAAAAACGTTCACAGGTTCGTTTTAGGCGAGCTTCTCAGCACGGAAATTAGGATTTGGTAATTAGGCGTAATGACTACAATTAACACATATTTATGCTAATAACCAATCTATTTTACTTCCTTTGTTTGTAACTCCAAAAGCTAATCAAACTAATTTCTTTAGTTTATCAAACTACTCAGTGTTAAGAACACAAAAATTATTTATACATAATTATTGATAATTATTATCGACAAACCAGTACTTTTCTCTTACGTACCATGCATCTCTCACACTCACTTTCTTCCTCTCTTTTTCTCTACCCCCTCTATTTGAGCTCATTATTTATTATTGTTTTACTTTACTTTTGGCCAAAATTTATTCTTTCATTGTACTTATCTGTATTCAATATCCATCATTACACCACCTGTCGTTTTCCACTTTTTCACTTATATCATCACTCCGACCAAATTAAACTCTTATTTCATTGTCACTGCGGTTTTTCTTCACTATTTAAAAACTGTTGTAACATTGTGTACTCTTTGGTAGGTCTTTTATTACATTTTTGGCCTACCAAACAAAATACTCCCGAGGCCACGCTTCACTTACGTCTGCTCAGTCTGATGAGTTGTACTGAACTGGAGTGAGATTAGCTCGCGTGGTGACGCTATTCGTTCTTTGTGTCCTTGCCATGTGGTCCCAAACGGATGTAACACTCCACCCCTCGTCTTAATTTATCGAAGGTTCCAGAATACGGGAAGTCGTTTTGCACCAAACACATGGTGAATTTATTATGCATTACAGCCACGTGCTCGTCCGCTGCCCCAACTACGCTTTGTTCTAACTCCCAATACATCTCCAACAGTATGATTCATAATAAAAGAATTAGTCGTTGATAATTATTAACAATTATTAAACAAAAAGTGAATCTACACTATTTGTCCCATTACAATACCCCCCCCCCCAATGAGAGGTTTTATGTACAAACATAAAAACTCTCATTGACTAAACCTAAGAAGATCAGCGAGGATATGGCACCACAACCCCCTTATTTCCTTATTAAACTATATGGGTTACTCACCCCCCTAGACCGGTGTTTGTGGCAGCACCTGCATGACTTTACCGGACTTCCTTTCTCAGGATCCCAACACCATAAAGCCAGACAGGCACTAGGCGACCCTGCCCTGATGCACGGGCCATCACAGGTCTGCCACCACAGTACCACCCGGACTCTGTAACAATCAATAAAAACATTAATAAATGGCCTTTTAACATTCCATATCCTTAACTGATTTGGGTTTCTCCTAGCCGTACTGGTTTGCCTTTCTCAAAGTACAGGTAGCCCCCGTTATACGCGGTAGATGTGTTCCGGCAAAGTGCTGTGTAAACCGAAACCGCGTATAACGGGGACTATTTATAGACTGGCTCGATAGCGGCAAATAAATGTCATACACCTTGGTATTGATATTGATCAAGTAGGCTTACGTTAAAAAGGATTTTAGTAATTAAAACAAACGGTTTTGTTATTGAAATTAATTTTATTTATTGACAAAATACACAACAAAATCAGTATAAACAATACAGCAAATGAAAAATTTGTATAGTATCATACATATAAATTGAGTAAATTATGTTAAATAAAGGTACAGTAAGAGGTTATAAAAATAAAAAAGTACTACAGTACAATAGTTTTTACCAAATTAAAATTACTGTAAAATATTTTGAAAGAAATTCAGTTTTTTACTTACATTTAAGATTATTACTCGTGAACTCGTGACCAACATTTTCTGTAGACTCAGAAGAGCTTGTTTCCTGTTCATTTGACACAACACTGCTTTGTAAAAAAAAGTTTTTTATAGACAGTTGAGTTGAGGATTTTAACTTCGAGTTATACAGTTCACGGTAAGCACTTTATAACATGTTCAACTTCTCTTTTAACTTTTCCACTTCTTGTTTCATCGGGATCATTATTCTCAAAGTAGCTTAAAGCATTATTGATCATTTGGAAAGCCTCTGACATCCCTTTACCGGTTAACACTTTAACACATTCAGGTTCTTCATCTTCCTCGGACACTTTCACACAATTTTCGTCTTCCATGGACAGCAGGTCCTCATTGCTCAGATCATCTTCTTCTTGTAGAAGCGCAGAAACATCTTCCTCGTCAACATCAGTGAATCCAACTTGGTGAGTCAAGTTCACTATTTCTTTGGTCGTTTGAGAGACACTATCAATTTCTTCACTGTTGTTGATTGATTCAACCGTAACCTGAGGCCATAGTTTTTTCCACACCCTGTTCATACAGTGAAGTGTCAGTCCTTTCCACTTTCATATTTATCTATGATTTCAATAGCAATCTTAATATTGAACTGTTTCCAGAATTCTTTAATTGAAAGCTGGTCATTAGCATCACGTGAGTTTATGAGTTTTGAGAGTGTCTCCTTAAGGTAGTTGGCTTTGAACGCTGAAATTACGCCTTGGTCCATAGGCTGCAATATGGAAGTAGTGTTAGGGGGAAGAAACACAACCTTGATGCTTTCATTCACCTCATATATTTCTGAAGGATGGCTCGACACATTATCTAAAAGAATCAAAACCTTAAACTCAATGTTTTCCTTTTCACAGTAGCGTTTTAGTTCCTCTTGAAGCTCTTGTGAAACATAATCATAAAATATTTTTCCTGTCATCCAACCTTTCTTACTAGATTTCCAAACCACAGGCAGTTTACTTTTATCGTAACCTTTAAGTGCTCTGGGGGTTTCTGATTGATAAATCATCAATGGTTTTAATTTGCAATCGCCAAAGGCGTTGCCCCCAAAAAGCAATGTGCAACAGTCTTTAGCAGCTTTGAAACAAGGTGCAGTTTTTTCTTCAATAGAAATAAAAGTTCTGCTTGGCATTCTTTTCCAATATAGGCCAGTCTCGTCTAAATTGAAAACTTTGTTATACTATTTTATTACTGCCCAATAAATCTTATATGTAATATCAATAATTTTATTCAACTTTTGTTCCGGGCGTCATCTCGTGATATGATACAAGAATATTTACTTACTTTAAGTCCAGAATTCGTTTAAGCGAACCAGAAGATAGCGGAATGTGTTATTTGAAATAATAATTCTTGCTTGAAATGTTTACCAAATGACATTACCTTTTAATAACATCTTACTACAAAAATGTGACTCTACCATGCGACATAGGCACGCAGCTATATACCCTTAGGTGTTACGTCATGAGACGCAGTTACATTATTTAAGTCAAAAATCCCCTTAAAAATTTCAATAGGCCCTCCAAAATAACATTCAATTATATTTTTTATGTTTTAATAACATATTACTACAAAACATGCAACCCTACCGTGCGAAAACAAGCACGCTATTATATGCCTTTTGGCGTTGCGTCATGACACGCAGTTCTACTGTATAAGTTTAAAAATTTCCCTTAAACATTTCATAAACCCTCCAAAATAACATAGTCAATTATATTTTTTATGATATCATAATTATAAATAATTTCACAACCCAGCACTGCTTAAATTTTATATTTATATTATGTTCACGCAATCACACACTCATTCATGCAGTACAATTTTATGGACGTCCCTAACTGAGCTCATTTTATTTGAATTTAAAATAGAATATTGAAAATTGTTTTTATAAGTTTGCTACTTAGCTGCATCTCAAAGACGTCGCATCGTTACACGCACTAATAGACGTTAAAAACTTTAACGAAAACTTTTGTTTATGTTTTACGTTGCACTGTTATTTCATGTTTATATGAATACTGCACTTTGACATTATTTAACAACACTTAGTTCTGTAAAATTTAGATGGAATTAGCGTTTGGAGAACTACCGGCCGGTACGCTATGCTTCTGAGTCGAGACTGGCTTTGTTTGCAACTATACAATACAGAGGTGGGGGACAAACTGCGTCGTCATTCCTTTGTGTTTCTACACTCCAGTTGTAATACGCATTGCTTATAGGCACAGAAAATGCGTAGTGGCATACCTTGGCTGATGAAATCATGTGCGCAGCTTGTGACACATTTGTATGACGACTGTTTTGCTGTTCTGGACATATACGCTCGACCTTGACACAATCCTTGTTCACTCCATATTGCGCAGTTGCAACCTCTCAATACAACTTTACCAATTTTTTTTATATGGGACTTTAAAATAAAATACACTTTATATCGATTATTCCCCAAAATATAATAGGGTCAGAATTGTACTGTTACAAAACCCCCTCAATGAAAGATTTTATGCCTAAGCATAGAAACTCTCATTGACACACGCATACTTCCTAAAGGGATCAGCTATGATATGTCGCCACAACCCCCTTACTGTTTATCAAAAAGAAAATATAATTACTCACCCGTGGTCCGATGATGGTGACAGTACCTGCATGACCTTATTGGACTTCTCCTCCTACGAGATCCCAACACCATAAGGCCAATCAGGCGCTTTACGCTCCTGCTCTGACACGCAGGCCAGCTCAGGACCGCCGTCACAACATCACCAAACACTGAAACAATAAATCAAAAATATCAAAATAGTGGCTTGGTATAATACCATATCACTAACTGATCTGTTTCCCCTTAGCTATGTGCTGGTTTGTGTTAAGAAGCACTGGGTTTACTTTAACTCCACAAGAATTATACAGAAGTTCCATTCTCTTAATTCACTACTCTTAACATTATAAAATTTTTTCGATTCCAATCGATAATAATTAATCCTTTCCCATTAACAAGAAGAAACACAAATCTTTATACTAGAGCAATAATACTTTCTAAATATCCAAACACATAATCTAAATTTACTCAAATAAAATCATCTATTTCTCCCTCTTTCTACAATTCTGAAACATTTTCTTATTATTATTATTTTTATTATTATTAACAGTAAGTAATCCGGCGCTGTTAACAATATTTACCCCTCTTTCTCCTCTACACACACTATTTCCCCCCCTGAACTGTTGCGTTCAGTTGCCTCCACAAGGACTGAGGCAGAAGGAGTGAGCACTTTTTTCTTTTCTCTCTCTCCCATCCTTGCTTCAGCTTTACAAAAACTTCAGGGTAAGTACCCCTACTTTTACTCTTATAATATGCCCCTAAGGTCTACCACCCCTACTGAGGTGAAGTAGCCTATGCTCAAAAATAATCTTAGATTCCCCTTTTAAAAACCCCATTAAATTTCTAAATTTAACCAATTTCAAAGGCAACCAACTATGGTCAGGTTTGACAATTGCTGCCCACAGCTGGTTGTCGTCCAAAACCACGATCTGGGATGGTAAGGCTGAGATCGCCCGAAATGTAGGGAATCACAATAGTTTGACACATTGTGTCGTATATAGTTACAGTTGTAACTACCCCCAAAATCATACATTTATACATACATACAAATTCCTACACTAATACATAATAAACATAATACATAATAATACACTCATCTTTAACATTGCGATTATCACATTAAAATAAACAATTCACCTTTAACTTTGATAAAAATTTACACACCCTACATCTTTAAATTTGCGTATAAAATTATAAACATCACATTTTAATTAATTAATACTTTTAATTATTAACTTTTATTAATTAGCCATCAATTATTTATTATTTACTACCATTTAATTATTCACAAAAATTCAAATTTATTATTAATATTCATATTACATTATTATTATTATTTCATTTCTTATTACCTTTCTACTATGAATTTTCTACTTAACCTTTCACGTTCTTATCATTAGTCTGGGTGACTCCTGTATTCACTATGCTTTGACTTATTTTTATACTCTTACTCACCTTTCTTCTAATTAACAACCATATTTACCTATCATGACACCAATTTCTCAATTATAAACACCTTCACTAATTCCACTTACCTCTGGCACCGCTCGTCTTTGTACAGGGATGGGTGTTCCCAACCTGGCCATATACATACACCATTTGCCCTCCAAAATATCGGCAAACACTCCCTTAAACTACTCTATCACTTGCCACAACGCCGCACGCTGGTCTCTCGCCACGCCGCACGCTGATCACTCCTTACACCACTACCCTTACTACAAAATATCATCAGCAACAAATAAATGTTTAACCTTTACGTTACTCACCTCTACATATAATCACTGACTACTGTGTCCCTAAATATCTAATACTCTCTTTGTATTATTTTCTTTAAAATTCTTATCTATCTAACTTCCGTTTACCTTAATTGAATAACTCACCTGCCTCTATTTATTAATACACCCAGGCTCTATTCCCTTTTAAACACTTACTGTGATCATTGACAATTGCATTATAAAATATAATTAACAATTAACAAAATTTAAAATAAATAAATTTGTTACAATAGCAATAGGGATTATACTGTTATATTGTATATGCTGTCTATATCAGTATCTGGTACAACATAGAATTAGTCTGAGATGTGTTAATCAATGGTTACCGCGTTGTACCGTGACTTCATAAATTAGATAACCTGCATTGGTCTTGTTCATCTCTCTGCATTCACTCAGTTTTTCTTATTATCGTTCATATCTTCAAGTGATACACAATCATGACTGATATGAAGGCACTGATCAAAAAGCGTGGCACGATCAAGTCCTGTATATCGAGCATAAACACCTACACGGATAATTTTGACCATGATACGCATGACCACCATGCGCTAAAAATAAAGCTTCGTCATCTGATGGAGCTATCCGCAAAATATAACGAGATTCAAACGCAAATTGAATCTGAGGACTCTGATTTTGCATCCGTTAGTGATAGAGTTCAGATGGAAGATGATTTGTGTAACATAGAATGCAAGTTGCAAAATTTATTAGATCATGCTGCTGAGATTAGCAAGAAAATACTAAATCAGTCTGAAGTCGTCACATTCAGTACGCCTCCTATTCAATTACAACTGATTAAACTACCCTACTTCGCAGGTAATATAATTGACTGGCAACATTTTTACCATATGTTTGTGGAGTTGGTTCATGTCCGAGCAGACCTGACCAGCATCAAAAAATTTCACTACTTGCACTCATCACTAAGGGATGAGGCGCTGAATGTTATAAAATCACTCCCAATCATGCACGAAAATTACACGGTGGCCATTGAGTTGTTGAGAGCCAGGTATGACAGTAGATTGATTTTTACGGCGTATTATGTGGCTAATGTCTTGGGCATGAAGCACATGCAGCAGGACTCTATGGTTAGCATTTCCAAATATATAGATGATCTCACTGCTAACATAAATGCTCTGAATTCATTAAATTTACCAGTGAACACATTCAAAATTATTTTTGTGCATTTTCTCGCCCAAAAACTTGACGATCGCACATCTAGATTATGGAAGGAAAGTTTAACTGATGAACAGCTGCCGAATTACAATAACTTCATTAAATTCTTAAATACTAGGCGCCAGCTGTTGCAAAATGTTAGTGCACTGACTGGTTTGTCATACGGTAGGCAAGTTAGCGATAAAACTTCTTATCACAAACCGGCTAAACGCGCGGAGTTCACTGGGTCACTAATACACACTCAAACAAGCAATAGACTTTGCCAGCTGTGTCGAGGCAATCATAAATTGTCCGAATGCCCACAATTCATGGCTTTACATCCGAGTCAACGGAAAGACGTTTTAATAAATTACAAGCTCTGCCTAAATTGCACATGCTCGGGCCATGAAACCTCGCGTTGCCCTTCCAAATTTTCGTGCAGAGCATGTTCGAAAAGGCACCACACCATGATTCACTCTTCAACAAATAATTCTTCGAGCAGGAACAATAATCAATGTTCCCTAAAACTACAAACCAACAAATCAATTTTATTGTCTACCGCCGTATGTACCACAACCGATCATGCCGGTAACAAACACCCGGTAAGAATCCTGTTGGATTCAAGTTCACAAGCAAACTTTTGTACCATGGGCTTCGGACGCCGCATGGGCTTAAAATTAAACAAGTCCGAACTGCCTATCACGGGCATAAATAATTCTCTATGCCAAGCCAATTTCAGTACAAGGATGCGCCTAAACTCACGCTACAGGGATTTCAGTTTGAATGTACACTGCGCTGTTCTGCCCAGAATTACAAATAACCTCCCTACAGAATCTTTTAATATGTCATCATTAACATTCCAAAAAACATATTTTTAGCTGACCCGCAACTTAATTTTTCGTCACAGATCGACATATTACTCGGGGCACAGTATTTTTTGCAATTGATTGAGCCGACTAAATTCATCGGCAGTCCGCACTTTCCGATAATACAGGAAACAAAACTAGGTTTTATCCTCGCCTGAAATTTACCCTTTAACGTAGACATGACAAAACCGGTTTCTTCGTTTATAGCTCGTGACGACAATATTGCTATCTCGTCACAGTTGAGGAATTTCTGGCAGTTGGAGGACGTTTCTTTCCGTACTCCCTCAGCTGAGGACTCGGAGTGTGAAAATCATTTCCTCACAAACACCTTTCGAAACACTAGTGGTAGGTTTGTTGTGTCACTACCCCGTAGGACAGAGCATCTCGGCGATTCACTTCCCTGAGCAGTTCGCAGATTTCAGACACTCGAACTCAAATTCAGGAAAAAACAGTCTTTGTACAAAGACTATAGTAATTTTATGCAGGAATGTTTAAGCCTGGGTCATATGTCTCCACTCAATTCATATGATTTATCAATCAATAAGTCGAATATTTTTTACTTACCACACCATGCTGTCGTCAAGTCCACTAGCACAACCACCAAACTTCGCATTGTTTTCGATGGCTCAGCCAAAACATCAAATGATTTATCTTTAAACGACACCCTCATGGTTGGTCCTACGGTCCAGCAGGATCTTTTCTCCATCATGATCAGATTTAGAACGCACCGATACACACTCATTGCCGACATCGAGAAAATGTATCGCCAAATCTTGGTGTCCCCAAGGGATTCTAACTTGCAAAGAATTGTCTGGCGTGACGCTCCCCACAAGGAACTTAAACACTATGCTTTGAGAACAGTCACATATGGGACTGCAAGCGCTTCATTTTTGGCCACTAGATGTTTAAAACAAATCTCACAGGAAAATAGTACTCGACACCCCTTAGTCTGCTCTGTCGTTGCAAACAATTTTTACGTCGACGATCTCATCACCGGATCTGATAGCTCACACGTCTTAGCCTGATTAAACTCTAACATTTCTGGTTTATTAAGCCGGTACAGCTTCACTCTGCATAAATGGTCTTCTAATGACCGGAATATCAAATCTTACATACGCTCTGTGATACACAAATGCATCATTTATTTTCGATTTCGCGCAATTGGCTCAAGCCAGCTTTTAGGACAATTACCCTCTCCAGAGTCACTCCTTCTAAGCCATTTTCACAATGTGCCGTCGACTATGCCGGTCCCATATTTCTACGTCAGGGCGGGCAGCGGTCCAAATCATTCACAAAGGCTTACATTTCACTCTTCATTTGCATGGTCACTAAGGCAATTCCCCTTGAATTGGTATCAGATTTGATTGCAGATGCCTTTATAGCTGCTTTAAAACGCTTCATAGGTCGCAGGGGCATCCCTGCACAAATATTTTCTGATAACGGTACAAATTTCCGTCGTGCTGGCACTATATTACACGATTTGTACAAACGTTTTCAACAAGACTAATTTCAACAATCCACTCAGGACTTCGCCAGTTCACAGGGAGTCACGTGGTCTTTCATACCTCCGTCAGCTCCTCATTTCGGTGGTCTATGGGAGAGCGGAGTCAAAAGCGTTAAATTTCATTTACGGCGCGTTATCGGCAGGACGCTTCTCAACTTTGAAGAGCATTACACTGTTTTGACTCAAATAGAGTCATGTCTGAATTCGCGTCCCTTGTTCGCCATTTCAAATGATTCTGGGGATCCCGAGCCTTTGACTCCAGCACATTTCCTAGTTGGTTCTCCACTTACTTCGCTCCCGGAACCCGACTATTCGGATATAAAAATGGGTCGCTTGGGGAGGTGGCAGCTTCTGCAGAGATTCACCCACTCTATATGGAAGAGATGGTAAAGAGATTATTTGCATCAGTTGCAACAACGATATAAATGGCGCAAACATTCAAAAAATTTGTTTCCAGGATAACTCGTCCTCATTTTAGAAGACAATACCCCACCTCTGTAGTGGAAACGTGGTATTGTCACCCAAATCTATGTAGGTCAAAACTCATTAGTACGCGTAGCGGATGTCCGCACCACAAACGGCGGACATTCTTTTTTGTTTTAATGAGTAGTATGTCTTTGTGTATGCAATAAAAGTTATTTATAATTTCCTCAGATTCCAACAGTCTCCTTCGTATGTTTAAGATTTTGGTGTCTTGCTTCTGCTGTAGCACTATTTCGCTTACGATTTCTTCCAGGTCCTTCCTATCCTTTAATATGTAATACACTTTGGCGATCTTCTCCTTTTCTCCTTCAAATGTTTGGTTTTCTACATTTATTCTGGACAGTTACTTTTTATTGAATATGGTTTGATAGCTCTTCTCATTCACTCTGTCTTGGTCGTTTAGTAATTTCTTGTCAATTATTTTTTTTAAGTTTTTTCTTTAAATATCATTTATGTTTCTTGTTTTGGTTATTCTTAATTGGTTTAATTAATTTAGTGCTCCTTCCTTTCCATTGGTTTGCTTGGTCATTACCCTGAAAATCAGTCCCATTTCTCGGCGTGTATCTTCACTTAGTTTACCCATGGTCCATCATTTCCTCTGCACTTGTGGTTCGGATAACCTTGGTGTGTAGAACTATTTCCGTCCTGTGTGGAATAGGTATCTTCTATCTTGTACCACAATTCTTCTAATATCATATGTTCATTTGTATCCATGCCTACATCATTCACTATATTATGCTGCTTATTAATCAAAGAAGTTAATTGTACTTCCCTCATTAATGTTATCATTGATTTTTTATCCTGCATTTCCAATTCGGGTGTACTCAAGTGTTTTCGAGACCTTCTTGATTTGTGACACACTATTTTGTTGAGAGTCCTTTCAATTTTGGGTATTTTCCATTTAATTATCGATTCGCTGAAGTTTTCATCCGCTGGTTTGTTGTGAATTCCTTCTATAATTTCTTTTAAGGTCCTCCTACAATCTTTATATTTCATTAATTTGCTTTGGTCAGTAATTGGTAAATTAAACACCTCAATCAGTCCATTCTTCATCATTTCTAATTCTTCTCTGGTATTGATTAGTCTCTTTTTATATATTTTTCCTATATCTTTTGTTTTCTTAATCTTCTTAATTATTCGATTCTTCTTTACTCCTCTACGGTTGGTTTTTATGTGCTTAATTTTCTCTTTGTTTTTGTTATCATTATTCTCAGAAAACAATATACTTTTGTCTTCTTTATTCTCTATTTCCTCATTGATACCTTCAGAAGTGTTGTCTAGTGTTTCATTCAATTGTTTGAAACCACTATCTACTGTTTCATTAAGTTGATCTGCTGTGTAACTTGTTTCTTCCCATTTCTTATTCATCCCCGTTTTTGTCTGCTTGTCTTCTTCACGATGTCCTATTAGTACGTATCTTAATTCTCCCTTCAGTTCTTCATTACTTTTTTGGATGTCCTCCTTCAATTGCTGTTGTAAGGTTTCTTGATTCTTCCTTAAAGTATCCTTGTGTTCCTCCATTTTCTCGTTGATTTGTCGTTTTAATGTTTCGTTATTTCCTTCAATTTTGTTGTTCAGTGTCTCAATATCTTCCCTTATTTCTCCATTCATTTTGTCTATTTTTTCATTATTTTGATCTATTTTTCGTTAATTTTTCCTCTTGTTTCTTAAAATTTTCATCAGTCCTCTCCTGGTTTTTGTTCAATTGTTCCATCATCATTCTCATCATGTTCTCCATCCTCTCCCCCTCGGTTGATGTAGCTTTGTCTGGTTGGTTGCCGACTGTTACTTCTACTTCCGGTTCTGGTTGCATTGGGTTTTCTGGTTGGTCCTCTTGGGGATCCTCTTCGATCATTTCCATTTCTTCTCTCTTGTTATCTTCAGTTCCCTGCTTAGCTTTATATCTTGTAACCATGGAATGTTGCATATTTTCCCGTTAATCGCCGCTAGTCTTCTTTTCTAGCCTCACCAGTTGGTCGTCAATCTGTAACGCGTGGTACGTCCGCCTTGTTTAAGCCCCGCGATGGAAGCCAATCTTTAACGCGTAGATGATGTCGTCTCTGAAAAAACGTATATGTTGTGTGTTCGCCTCACACGGGTGTCGTTACTTCTATATTTTGCGCTAGCGATTTCCGTAGCGATCCTTCAATTACCAGTACAACGCGAGTGGAAACCTTACCTGTAGTTCAAGAGGGGTTTGTAAATCCCGGGTGGTGCCAAATTGTTTATTTTAAAACAATTAAATTAATAGATAGTGTGGTAAACAGTGTTCTAAACTATGATGGCCTGGAGCATTCAAATTTATTCCCGCCTTCGTTCGACCTTCTTAATCAAACAGGTAGTTCGTCGAGTTTGCAGCATGAGCGCTGGCCGTCAATCCTAGTTGTTCGCTAAAATGCACAAATTATACAATACAATTCCCTATGAAATAAAAACAATGGTTACACTCTGTACTAGTTTCTTTAATTATTGATTGGTAATTATGCAGTTTGACAATAAAATTATACTTGGTTATTCAACAATTTTGCACCGACAATTAATATGAGTCTTGTATCTCTAGGGTTTTGGCGAAGATCGATTTTGAACGAACGATTTAGTCAAGTATGGCGACTGTGTTGTTTGGTTACTGTTATTTTCGTTCAAAGTCTGGGTTCTTGTGATTACAAGAAAAATATTAATAATGATTACAATAAAAAGTACACTACCTTACATTATTTGTACTTAAATAATATAATGTGTAGCTACAATTTGTTCCTGCAGTGTAGTAAAGTGTGTTTCAAAAGTTTGCAATTTAACAACAGGTTATTTTCTTAGTTAATAAATTTTCAGTGTTTTATGGTTTTACTTAATCTTTGAAAGAAATTATATTCAGTTTATAGTGAGAGTTCAGATGACCGTGAGAAATATTTAAAGTGAGTTTATTTCTGGAATTTTGGTAATTTAATGATACTTATCAAATCAGTAGACTTGAGATAAACCGTTGTTCAGGTGAAATGGAATAGTCATCAATTTTGAATGATCTGGGGCTCCTGGCATCTTTTTCATGTTAGTGGTAGCAATTTAAATTTTAGCATTCATTTAAATTTTATTTCAATTGGTCCTTAGCATCAGTTAAAGGTTATCGTTTCTCGTCTGCTTCTTACTTGTTCATCTTTTTGAATTTTGATTACTTTTTATACGTTTTAAATTAAAATTTAGGTCATTCACGACCTGGCGTCTAATCTGGATGAGCGTCACTTATTGAGTACTATTATTTAACGGGAAAATCGTAACCAACGGTCTGTTGTCATAGTTACGAATAAATTCTGATTGGTTGATCATGACTTTATAACCATTGTTATCAATTTTGAATTTTTATTCAAAATTACTGTATATCTTCTGATTGCTTTTATTCTTCTGTCTTCCTTCCTATGTATTAAATATTATCACTACTGTGTGTATTTCCTTTCAAAGATTATTTTGATATCCCATAAGGTTGGGTTCTCTAAAGTTTTAATGTTTGTACAATTATGTTAATATTTGTTAATTACATTTCTCTTTTAATTTAAGTCCTTATTCTAACATTTTTCTTTTAATATGATTCACAACTTATCCTTGGCTAGTTACTCACCTTGGATTTGTTAATTTCCTTGTTGATTTTTTATAATTTGTAGTTATTTGTTTTTGACAGTTATGCGATTCTCCCTTTTAAATACTATTGTATCCCTCTCTTACAATTAAACTTAATTTTATTAATAACAAGATTCTTTTTTAAATAATAACGTCACCATTAATCTTCAGTGTTCATTACAGATTATTAAGTGTTTATATCTAATACTATTATTAACAACATGCTTAATTACTAATATGGTTCACCATTAATCATTTAGTGTTTATTACAGATTATTAAGTGTTTATTGTCTATCACAAGATTTTCTAATTATTTTGGGGGTTTTACACTTTCACTTTTGCACTCCTTAAATGTTTATTTTAAGTGTTTATTAGTGGGTAATCCCTATAATTACTTTCTCTTTGTCACTTAGTTAATTTTATTTTCTCACCATCTCACTATCTCTCTCTTTACAAATATTATTTTTACTATTAATAAATTATATCTTTATAGAGTTCTTTATTATATCCAACTCTAATTCTTGGGTTAGTGTACTTTTATTTTTCACATTACTTTATTGGGTTTTATCAAATATCATTTACAATTAATCGATAATAATACTTATTTCTTACATTGGTTAGTTATTAGTTTCGTTTCCAATATTACATTTGAGTGTACCATTTCTCCTTTTCATATTCTATATTATTTGTCTGTGTTTTCTCATTCGGTTTCACTTTATTTCCTTTATACTTGGTTTGTTTCATGTTCAATTTCCTTCTTCTTCACTTTCATCTTATTTTGTTTCATTTTATTTTGGTTTTCCCCTTCTCATTTGGTTTTATTTCATTTGGTTGTATGGATTCATTCACTTCCTTCAGTAGGTTTCATTCTTATTTGGTTTCGTTTTTCCCTTCTCCTTTTGTTTCTTTTTATTTGGTCAATCACTTGGGTTAGGTCATGTCGTTGTTTGTTGTGTCATTGTCATTTTATTTTCATTATTTTAAACATTTTATTATACGAATTATTTTTTATATTGTTGATTCATCTTTTTTATCCCTGGTATTGGGGTGGCTTATTTGTGTTGTAACAATATTCATTATACTATGTATTGTCAAACATTTCAGGTTCGTGACTTGTTAATGTATACTTGTATTTTTTCAAGCAACTTTTCATACTGTAACCTATGTCAAAATCGCCCGATTTTGGGCAGGCAGTATGTTAAAGCTTTGTATTTGTTTATATACCCGTGCGCAATCAGCCCACGCAATTACGTCATCCGCTTAAAGTACAGTTCGCTAGTTGCGAGCTGCGACAGTAGTTAGTTAAAACTCAGCCTTCATCCGCTCAATACTCTTTTTCTATTTGCTAGCCGCGGCGATGTGAAATTTAATTAATTATTTAACTTCTTTATACAATTCATTCAAATTCATTCTTCTATCGTTATTTATCTTGGCAATGTACGCCACACGTAATTGCATGGGCCATGCGCTTTATTATGTGATTTCTTCAATAAACGGCTAGTTAACTCAAATTGATACAGTCCACTTCTTCATTTAAAAAACACATTTCCGATTCCTTAATCCAGCAGCACTTCGCATGGGAAATACTAACTCTAGAAATATTCAAGAGCGTTGGTCATGCAACAATTAGTGTAAATAAGACAACCCAGTATTTGCTCATTTGTATCTGCCATTCATACTTTGTTAACCCCTTTTATAATTAGAGATCTCTTTTTCCCCATTGCATAACTTTAATTTTGGTAAATTGAAACATAATTACGTTCCTTCTGTGTCTGTCCGCAAGTGGTCGTAACCCTACCGTTGATACACGTGTTGTTCACTTTTGTTTGTCCGAAATGTATTTCACTGGTTCAATTTTGCTCACTCGCTGTTGTTTCACGTTTAATCGTTGTTTGATCACTTTATAACATTTTGATTTAGTCTTTATTCACATTTTTTACAATCTTATTATGTTTTGGCTCGCGAGTCTTTTACGTTGAACCGGCTGAAGCCACGGCTACGTGACGACAGACGCTGAACACAACGTTCTTTCCAAGATGGCTAAAAGGTTCTCTGGAGCGGCTTCTTGCTCCTGATTGGCTAAACAGCGCCACGTGCCATCTCATGGAGAGCGAGTTTAGTACCATCAGCTGGCTGGCATACCATAGTCCTAGGGCTCACAAGAAAATACGTGATTATCACCATGTGCGAGCAAGCATGCGCGCGCTTTGAGACATTCCAGAGCACCTGAAAACGGTGCATGTTGACAGACTTTCTGGACAAATGTGCAACTGGGTGTTCCACAAGTGAACGCCTATTGTTAAAGACTGAGGCCCCATATGGGTAACTCCCCGTTAATACACTTGATGAGATAATAAAAATACAGCCCAAATATTTGTCCCGTTACATACTCTACAAACCAGTACTTTTTCGGTTTCTTTCTTTTCTCACACACACTCATTCTATCTACTTATCTTTATAACCCCCGTTTATTTATTGAGCTCTTATGTAATTATTGTTTACTTTCCTTCACTTTTGGCCAAAATAGTTGCTTTTCTACTGTACTTAACTGCACGTGTTATCCACAGAGTTCCGCCATCACTCGTAGCTCACCTTCACTTTCGCCACAACTAATACTGTTCTAATTATTCAAATTTACTTCACTCTCACTCTTTCTTCATTATATTCTTCTTTTACACTTCCACAAGTTTCGGTAGGCCTCCGCTACTGTAATCGCTTCAGCCTACCAAAATTCTGAGGCTACGGTTATAACGTGTGACCAGGTCGAAGGTGTCTTGTCGACTGGGGCGAGCTGAGATAGCTTGTTGACGCTATTCGTTCTTTGTATACTTGCCACGTGGACCCAAATGGATGTAACACTCCACCCCCCCCCCCCGTCTTAACTTATCGAAGGTTCCAGAACATGGAAAGTCGTTTTGCACCAAACACATGGTGAATTTATTACGCAGCACGGCCATGTGCTTTTACTGCGACTCACGTATCCTTTGTTCTAACTCTCAATACGTCTCCAACAGTATGATTCATAATAAAAGAATTAGTCGTTGATAATTATTAACAATTATTAAACAAAAAGTGATTCTACCCTTTTTATCCCGTTACAACACGTAGTTTTTAATACAATAATATTATTGATTTATAATGCTGGTCGACAAACTTAAACATGATATACTGTATGCTGAATATTTTTAAAATATCAGAATTGATTAAACAGATCTGCAAATATTATCCAACTTATATTGGATCAAAAAGAATAGTAAGAGTAAATGAGAAGGTTGAGTAATGTGTATAGAAGTAAATCAGTGGTTATCAGATAAGATTTAAGGCCAAAAACAGGTGGGCTTTATATGAATAGCTTAAGGCTGATTAACCAGCTCCCATTTGTTGTATATGTCACCAAATTGAAAGACCGAGAAGTGCAAGTATGAAAAGTTTATTCTTATATCACAGTCAGCTTAGTATATTCATAAGTCTCACCTTTGACTAAGAATGATAAAATGTACCACATTTATCATTGTGTGCGTCTCAAGATGCGTTACTATGTTGTGTCATTACAGGATAGGAGACATTGTTCATTGGGAAGCATGGTAGTATCGAGAAAAAGAAAAGTGGTTGTATCAATAACTGCTAGACTCTGTTTAGCAAAATTGACAGTTACTTCTATAAAGTGTTCAGTTCCTTTGAGTAAATGTGTGCACAAGACCTTACTGAGAAAAACTTATTTTGGGTGTCTCTTAAAAAGGAGAAAGGCAGTTCCTTAGTTTTATAATTACAAGCACGGTCCACCAACTAGTGAATTAATAAGCAACTTTTCCACTTATTCACGAATAAATTATGCTTTTTAGCCCTTAAATAGTTACAAAATTGAAAAAACTAAGAAATTAATAAACATGTAATGAATTAGCAGGTGTATCACTTTAAGCCCACTTAATATAGGTGTGCATGTTATATGGATACATGATCTATATATTAAAACAGTGTTCTTTATGTTTTATTGGATACATTAACCTCTGCACCGTTCTACCTTCATAATGAAAAGTTATTGTGCTTGCATTCTTAATTCAAATTAAGTTATATAAATTATGACACTATTATGCTGTACTTTTCAATTTTGGATAGAAGTGTGTGTGTTTTTTTTTTTTTTTCAGCATGCTCCATTACAAATAAAGTAATACTACATGCTATATATAAACTTATTACAAGCCGATTCTCAATACATATAAAGACAACTCCAGTAGTACAACAATTACAAAGATTCAAAATAAACAAGAAAAATAAAAATCAATCATTGACAATGATACAATGAATTAGTACTACATTATTAACATGTTAAAACTGTATGCATGTATGTATCGTATGCATGATAAAGCTGTTCGACCAATATGTAAGTTAATTCATAATAACAAACGCATACAATGATTCAAAATAGATAGACAAGCACAATAACAATAAACACTACAAAGAATCAAAATCAATGTTATTAACATATTTAATAAACTGTCTAACATATTTTGATGTCAATTCACTTCTATTCGGAGGCCATCGTCCACCACTCCTTAGTACACTATTTTTGAAAACCCGTCTTTCTTCATTCAACATATTGCACTCATATAACAAATGTTCCACTGTTTGGTCACCGTCGTTGCAGACACATATTGGATCATCTTTTATTTTGAAACGATAGTAGGCTCTAAGCCTGCCATGACCAGTCACCATTGTGGTAAAATTAGGAGACAGTGCAAACCTTGAGGACAGTCTGTGCTTCACACTAGGGAAAAACAACTTAGTCACCATTCCATTTAATGTTTGTTCCCACTCACTTTGCCACTCCATTAGGCTCACCTCACGGAATTTGTTAATCATTGCACTTTTTGGTATTCGTTCATAGCACGCCATACTGCTACTGGACGCAGCTTCTTTAGCCAGATTGCCAGCCAGTTCATTACCATAAATACCCACATGTGCCTTAACCCAACCAAAATCAATTGACCAGTTGACCGCCTTTAAACTTCTTAACTTATTCCTTATTTCTTCTATCAAGTAGCTATGATTCCTCGAGCTCCTAAGCGAGTCCAGTGTCACTCTGCTGTCGGTGTAAACAGCTGCCGTTCTAAAATTAGTTATAATATAATTTAATTCAGCTATCTTTTCCAGGTGTGTGTGTGTGTGATAATCAATATGGTTGCTAATAACAGGAAGGTACTGAATAAATTAAATATTCATTCATTAATGTAGTAAATTTAATTCAAAACTGCAACTGATTAATGCAGTGAAACTGAAGTGAGTAGCTAAATCAATGGTGCCGTTAATAGGCTTAGATGATCTTCTCCTTATTCTAATAAAAATAAAGCTTAGGAAGTCAGCTTTTTTTTGAAACAAGAACTGTACATTTTTATAGTGCAAAGCAAATTGGCATGTGAACAATCTTGTAATTATAAATCATTTAATATATGTGTTTCTATTGGAATAAGTAAATATCAACTTGTGCAATTAAGATATTGAATTATTCTAATTATCATTAGCTAACAGACTGTTATATAACTTTTGATTTACAAATTTTTTAGGGCTCTTTAGGAAGAGCTACAGGAGCAACAGCAATGAATGCACAATCGTCTAGGAGTCATGCTATTTTTACTATATACATACATCAATATAAAGTGGGAAATAGGTAAAAATAATAATTTTTGTTTTAGTTAAACAATAAGTTATTATATACTGTGTGAATCAAAATATCATAGTACTCTATTACCCAATTTGAAGTTGACTTTCAATATAAGACAGCCTGAGACATTGAAAATAAAAAAAGTTTATTTGTAAAGAAAAGGAACATCAATTATCTTGTCACAAATACTTTTTATTTATGATAGTGTTACACAATATAATCACACTAAAGCGGCCCATCCACTTACAGTTTTCCTTGCAAGTTTCTTGACTGGCAAGTCTTGAGCAATTTCCTTGTCAAGTCTCGACAAGTCACAATCAATTTCTTCGCAAGCCTCCACAAGGATCCTTGACAGTTTTTATTGTGGATGGGCGCAGCATGGCATGGCAAGGCCAAGAAAATGCTTGCGACAAGGATCCTTGCTGCATTCAAACTGTTTTGAAGTTTTCACTGCAAGTCACGTCAGTTTTTTCCGGCGCATGCGCTGTACACTGTAGACAGTCCGTCAAGGTCACATATGCTTGCGCTATTTACAACTCGTACAGTTTGTTTTGTAGGTATTGGTTTGTCTATTCTGTGGTATTGTGTATTTATTTACTGTGAATTATTTATTTATTATGTAACGGGACTTCATCCATACAAAGGTAATTTCGGTAACTGTCTGCATCATTTAATCGGAGTTCATCTAATAAATTTACGTGACTGTATTAGTTCCTTTGCAAAAACCAACTATGCGACCAAAACCTATGTCTTCTTTTTGTGTTCAAACACTTTGCTAACATTACAGCAAAAAAGGCTTTGACTGTTTTGAACGGGAGGCATACTGAAAACAACGACTGAATCACTGAAAAGTTTACTTGTAAATAGATGGGCAGTTTCGAGGAAACTTCCAAGGAAATGTGCCGAGCCTGTTCAAGACTTGTCAGGGCTGTAGCAGCCTGTTCAAGGCTTCACACATTTCCTTGTCAGTTTTACTTGTTAATGGATGGGCCGCTTAACTGTGTGCAAGAGAAAAGTATTAATTAAAAACTGCAGTTACACATACATATGCTTCTATGTGTACAAAAAGTTATAGTGTTGTTAAACATTAAAAAATGAAGTCAGCATTATGCTATACAAATCCATTTAGTAGTAAACATTCACCTTCAGTATTAACGTGCTCAACACACTGTTTTATAATGCGCCTATCTTGTATGTTAGAATATTTATTGTGTAGAAGTTTATTTAATGTGTATGACAGACTTTGTATGATAATTTTACTTGAATGTAAATGTACACACACACACTAAATATTTGTTATTTTACACAAGACTATATATGTTATTTTTATAATTATACTTATTATCTTTGTATATTTCTGAAAATTACAGTTAAAAATATTGTTGAAACATTGAAAAACAAAAGTGTGTGTGTGTGTGTTGTCTAAAGTAACAAATATTATTTATCATTGATAATTATAATAAAACAAGAATAATTGTGAGGAAGTATGATTTTATATATATATATATATAGTCATGTATGTTTTTATTATATAATAGTGTGTTTTCCTATGATTACAGTAATGAAGCTATGACAGCTAAATTTCACTTAGTGGATTTAGCAGGGTCAGAAAGATCCAAAAAAACAAAAGCAGTTGGTGAAAGGTTCAAAGAAGGTGTGCATATTAACAAAGGACTTCTTGTTTTGGGTAATGTGATATCTGCCCTTGGGGAGGGAAACCATAATTATATATCGTACAGAGACAGCAAGCTAACTCGTCTCCTTCAAGATTCTTTAGGTGGTAATTCTCTTACACTTATGATTGCTTGTGTCAGTCCTGCAGATGAAAATCATGATGAAACAATTAGTACTTTACGGTATGCTGACAGAGCAAAGCGAATTAAAAATAAACCTATTGTTAATCAAGATCCAAAAGTTGCTGAGATAGCACGTCTTAAGAGAGAGGTATGTTGCTAATTTTTGTTTTGTTAAATGCTTTTTATTTCAGTTATAATAAAACAGTTTAAGAGTAATTAACATTAATACACATTGAAGTTCAAAGACTGAGATGTACCTAAGGTAACATTAATGTTATCTTACATATTCCTTGTGACTCAGGTCTTTGTGTTTGTGGAGTGGGGCATAAGGGGGTAATAGATTCTGCAAACTGGTGCCTACATCACACATGTCCGTCTTTTCTACAAAAATGATACACAGTTTAATCTGAGTTGTGGTATCAGAAATGGGTAGTACACATTCGTAATTGTCAGTTGTGGTAATTGTCTATTCTGTGGTATTGTGTATTTATTTACTGTGAATTATTTATTTATTATGTAACGGGACTTCATCCATACAAAGGTAATTTCGGTAACTGTCTGCATCATTTAATTGGAGTTCATCTAATAAATTTACGTGACTATTCTCACATAACTTCCAGGCACACAGTTGGAACACAAAAAGTACACATATTTTCTTATCAGTATTTGAGAAAGATTTTTAGTTTGTTAACATGTTAACAGTCTTCTTCTTCTTCTACACTTCATGGTATAGGCAGAAATGCCTGTTCCATCTCCACAGTGTCATAGTTAGTCCCCTCTTGAAAAAGGTCTTCCAACGTTACGCTTGCCCATTGGTTTATAAGATCTTATTTGTTGTGGTAGTCTACATTTGTCCATGCGGTCGATGTGTTCCCGCCATTTCTGTTTGTAATCGTCTATTCGATGATTCAAATTGTAGATGTTTAGCGCATTCCGGACGTCATCATTACGTATTCTATCTAATCATGTACAACCCTTGACTCTTCTCAGAAAGCGCATTTCAGCTGCCTGAATCTTTGATCTATCTAGCTTTGAAGGAACCCAGGTCTCACTGCCGTACGTCAGAATTGGGACAACCATGGTTTTATATAACTTTAATACATGTTAAAGGAAAGGAAAAGGAAAGCATGTTAACAGTAATTTAGTTAATTTCAATCAAACAAAAAATTTACTACCACTCCTGGAATAGTAGTATAATGCTAGACCTGGAATAGTCTAGAGTATAATGAAAACAATGAAATTATTATAAAATGTAAATTCTGATGACAGAATTGTTGATAGCATTTGGTCTTAGGACAACTCTTATCTTGAGAGGCTGAAGTATAATAGCTGCTTTGAGCTTAATTTCATGATTAACAAGGGTTGTGGGGAGCAACAAGCAAGCCCATCGCCAGCTATTATGTCATGTCCCAAGCTTCTTATGGAGCTCCCACTGTGGGGACCAAAAGATGCATAGTTTGTAGATGTGGCCTGCTACCACCAATAGGTTATCAATTAGACAAGTCTAATTGGGCATGGGGGTTTGCTGACATCAGATACAAGATTCACCTGGTACATATGGGTTGTGACCGAAGGCGCTCATGAAGTTGTTGCCCTGGAAGCAGGCAATGCAGCAGTAGAACTTTCTAGAAAGTGTCCATATAGTGGTGTTCAGGAAACAGACACGTAGGGATTCATGGAGAGTCTGGTTTGAAGTTGAATAGTGGGCCTCACATGCCCAGTGCAATCCTCTTTTCAAGAGAGACTGACGCTTTTGCTTATGGGTCCTGGCCAAGTACCCCACACATACATTGTGTAGGTAACCATCAGTGCCACATAAGTGGTGACAATAAGTTGGTCTGCTCACCAGTTGTTGTCCTAGGCGCCAGGTGTTAGACTTCCTGCAAAGCAGGGTTCAGAGCTTGGAAAAATGATTGGCAGTTTTGTAGACTACATGCTCAGAATGTGTCCACCAGGTGAGACAACGATTCAGGTGAAGCCCTAGATACTTCACACCAGGAGATGAAGGCAGAGGAATAACTCCTATGTACAGTCTGTCAGGGAGACCAGGCATCCCGTCCGCTGGCTCTGCTCTTGACTGTGTTAATAGCGACCCTCCATTTATCTGCCCACTCAACGTAGGACTCCAGCTGGTCCTGGAGCCTGATAACAGCCTTCTCAGCCCTACAATTGGTGGCATACACTGCCATGTCATCAGCGAATATGGGTAACCTGGTTTCAGGCAACTTGGGGACTTCGTTCACATACACAGAGATAAGCAGGGGGCCTAAGACGCTTCCCTTAGGTACACCAGCTTTAATTTCCCTTTCTGAAGAAAGGACGCAATCTACTCCCACACGAAAGGTTCTGTTACGAAGAAAGCTAATGATCAAGTGAATGTAGGAGTCTCGAAGCAGAATCTCCGTGAGTTTGTAATGAAGTCCAGGATGCCAGACACAATCGAAAGCTCTCTTGGCATCAAGGAAAATGGCAACATTCTGTTCTCGAGCCACTGGCGTCGCCAATGGTCTCCATGAAATGTAATAGTTGATATATCAAGGAGTGCCCAGCTCAAATTAAAATTGCTTGGGGAGCATAATGTTGAACTGTTTTAGGTGATCTTCAACTCATCGCTGTACCAGTCATTCGAAAACTTTCCACATGGCCAACAACAAGGTGACCACATGGCCTAAGGTTGTCGGCAAACTTGGGGTGTTTAGCAAAGTGTCAGCTTTGGGATCTTCGTGACTGTCACCTGGCACCACGTCAGAGGAAAGTATTCAAACTGGAAACGGACATTGAACAAGTCGATTAGGAAGCATAGTCTCCTGTCCAGAAGTCTCTGTAGGGCAGCATGCATGACACCATCCAATCCAGGGCTCTTTCGAGGTCGAGGTGTTAAAAGCTGTTCTGAAACCTCTGCCACTGAACTGAGTTCAGTTTGGCAGTGATCGTGTTGCCAAAGTATTCGTCAACTTCTTAAATCTCATCAGAGTCGGGTCACTTGACGGGTTAGGAGTGAACTGTCTCTCTAAATGCTTGGCCAGAAACTCAGATTTCTCCTCTGGTTTTTCAAGGGGATGTCCCAAAGGTCCATTGATGGTCGGGAGAGATGGACGCCACCTTTCTTCCTTTCAACATGGTAGGCATCCTGTAGACAGAGCTTTCCTCCAGTGGAGTGTCTGCTATTCGGGCCACCATGAACTCCCAGCAGCTTCGTTGGAAGAACTGCAAGTCATGACGTAACTTACCTGCCACCTGATTAAAACTGGCTTTTGTTGACTGGATCTCACATTTGCTGTCACCGTCTCTGAAGTCTGTTATTCTGTAAAGCAAGAACATGGACTTCTTCGGGGATCTGGTGGTAATTGGGCTTGAAATTGTACTTCATTCACAAGCACATCTCAATGGAAGAGACAATGGCCTCACTGAATAAGACGACTGCTGTATCAATGTGGTGGACGGAGTCAGGCAGAACCGCCTTGGAAAGCCTTTGGCAGAAAGCAGGCTCATAACAATTCCACTCGACTACCTGCCGAGCTCTCTTCCAATCGTGAGTCTGGTAGCCACGTGCACCTCTATGGGACAATGATTGGAAGACATCTCAGTCAACAAGGTTACCTCGATCTGGGAAACAACACCCTTGACAAGTGTAATGTGTGTGCCTTGAACACAGGGATAGTGAGTCGGTTGTCCAGGTGCATAGGCTTGAAGGTGATGGTCATGAAGATACCTGTGAGGTGCCCACCCAAATAGAATAGTCAAAACACTACCTCAATCGGAACCTTCCTATGAGCTTTCAAAAGAGTATCGAAGATGACACCTCAGAGAATCTGGAGAGTTCTACAGTGGTGGCCTTGATATTTTGGTGAGGCAGCAAAACCAAACGGTGATGACCAATACAATTTTTGATCGCTGTGCCTCCCCAGATCAGCTGTGGCGATCAGATCATTATTTCTGTAGAGCACATAGTTGGGCAACCTCACGTTATTGGTGTGCCTAAGAAAGGTTTCTGTGATGAGAAGCACATTGGGCTTGTGTTGGGCTATGAACTGTCTGAGTTTGTTGAGATGGGGCAGAAGTCGATCACCTTCAACGCCACTATGACGAGGTCACACTGCAGGCAAGTTATCATATGGGCATAGAATATTACAGAAGTCCTATAGCGGCTGCAGCTTTCAAGTAGGAGAAATTTTTCTGTTTGGGCCACTTCAACGCGGTCGAATTCCTTAAGGAAAGTGGTCACCTAAGCGAGGACAGATTGTGAAGTGGACAATGAGGAAGAAGCAGGTACTAGAACAGGCTCACTCTGAGTGGCAGCAGCTGTTTGGCTTAACACGGAAATTAAGTTTCAGGGTGGGGCCTTGGCCTGGGAAATGTATGAGAGAATGGTTTTGGTCTTGGTTTTAGTCTATACAGCCACCCCAGCATCTGAGTACTGTAGTTTCTTGAAAGGCCTGGTCCGTGCAGCCACAAGAGTAGGACACAGTTTATTCTTCTGCTTCTTGCAGAAAATGTAGCCAATCAGGCTTGGGGGAGATTCTGATCTCTCTGGAACGGGCTTCACTACTGCAATTTCTAGTTCCTTGTCCACAGCAACGGACTCGGGTTCAGGGGCCACAGGTACCATGTGGAGCAGGTGAGGACGAAGTCTTTGGTAGAGGTCTGGCCAGTTGAATGGTGAGAGGGCCCTTCTCCAGTAAGTGAGGAAAGGCAGCATGGCCCAGCTGCGCTGATGCAGCCTGCCTCAGGTGTAGTTGGAAAATTGCACTCCCACGGTAGTTTGCCGAGTAGAGACTGCCAGAGTTTATACAGTAACAACTCCCAGTCATGGGCTCCCTACAGGCCTGGTGGTAGGTGGGTGTGCCTTACCACACCTGACACAGGCAACTCTGTTGTGGCAGCTGTCAGAGCCATGGCTGAAGCTTTGGCACCTGTGGGACAGAACGACCACACAAGCTGGTCAGGCCAACCAGTCTGACCACCTTTTCTTCCTTCAGTAAGATGACCTGTAAAAGGGGCTTCTTGTTGGGCTGTATGCAGCTATATGCCTGTATACATTCTTTCATTGGGTAACCGAGTTGAAGTTCCTCCTACCTCCTTGGCCGGGTCTGTATCTATGTTAGAGGCTGCAAGTAATGAGTTAGTGTAAATGTGAAATTGCAGGCCATTGGCCTGTGGGAACATGTATACAGCTCAGTCCTTGTCACCAGTCCTGTTGACAGTACTCCAAAGGATATTGAGGTGGCCGCCAAGACCAACACATCTGGCCATGTCAATGATGTCACTAATGCCATTGATGAACAAGGGTAGAGGGCGTCTTGCACAGGGGTGGAGCATCCAGGGGTTCCGTATTGGGGAGTAGAGTTTCCTCTGCTTTCTGTTTCTTGGCAGAAGTCACCAAGACAAAATCAGGCCCAGGCACAATCTTGGACAGAAGGCAGGCTAGGATTGTCCCCAGAAAATGTAATGGACTCGCCAAGACCATGGATTGGTCCTGTGAAGGACTGCTCAACAACATGACCAAGCCACGGTCAGGACAGGGTCTGACAAACAAGTCATTGGTTAGACCCTGAGGCTTTCCACTGACCAGCCACATCACATGGCTGCCCAGTCACCCATTGCATTGGGGCTAAGAGAGTCAGGCTGAAGCCTAACCATAGTCAAGGGAAGTCCGCTCAGCACCAGAATTGGAGGCCATACCATACATAAGTGGAAATGGATGGCCTTACCAGCTGGGACCTAACCTAGGAATTTTAAACTAGCTTAACGTGAGTGGGTTATGCCACTAAAAGCTGGCAGACAAGCATTAAAGAAAATGCTGACTGACCACTAAGTCGGCGCTGCAGTCCAACAGGTCCAACCAGAACGGAGTTCCAATGAAAGGTGGACCACAACACTATCACAAAGCACTGCACTAGGCAGCTTTGGCTAAGTACGCACACATGCAAAACACTACAATCCACCAGACAACTGCCAGAGTATCACTCGCCTGGAGACTAGCATACTCTGTAGCGAATAGACCACACACACAAGTTCATAGTAACCGTAGGCACAACCTCAAAATAACTTCTTCAGTTGGCAATTAGCAACCTTACTGCTGATGCAAGCCAGGGGAACACTGCAACACTGGGGAGGATAGAAAGGCACAGAAAAGAATAATCCACAAATCCACTTCAGAGCAGTGAAGTCCTGAGCACAGCAGAGAGAATTTCTTTGAAAACAGCCAAAGCAGGAATGCTCCTGAGCTTGATTTTAGAATTATTGTGAAAATATTAAAATGTAGTTGTTACAGAATTTAGGATATACGAATGACTGTGGGACAAAATATTAGACTTTGGGAAACAGATAGGTATTTCATTGACATGGCTGTAAACAGAGTGGGGCTTTAGGAGTTAATAAAATCCTCGCTCCCAAAATTTCTCACTTTGTCTAAAAATGATAATACTTTGTTATTTTATATACTTTAAAATGGGACTAAATATTATTTTTAATGAGCAGTAAACATTAAATCTGTAAATGTTAAGAGATGCATGACCATAACATTTATCCTCTCTTTTTTGTCGAACAAACAAAAATAATAAATTCTGCTTGCATCCATGCTAATTGATGAGAACAGAGAAGAAGATACAGTTCAATGTACGTAATTCGAATCTGGGGATATTTAGGTTTTTGATCCCTTAACTATGTAAATCATGCAGCACTTCTTCTGTAATTAGAACTTGTTTTTTAGATAACTTGAAGCAAAAATTTTCATAAATTCTGTATTTTGTGAACAGAGAAATGTTGTGCTATTGATTTAATTTCAGGTCTCTCAATCAACATATTTCTAAATTTTTCCATAAGTAAATACTACTTCTTGTAACAAATGATATAATTAAAGGAATTAGTACGAAATGTTAACGTACATTATTTATGCTGTAATAAATATTATTTCTGTTGTTATTTCTATGAAATAAATTACACATTGAAAACTCTGTTACCATATACCATATTTCTTATAAATTGTTAGGAGTGACAAAAATGATACACAATCACCACTGTGTTTAGGTATTAAGAATTATAATTAATCCCATACATTTTAAAAAAGGAAAAGAAAAATTATCTAATTGTGTTACCATCTTGGCCATAAGAACAATTTCTGTAATCAGTTGTAATCAAATAAACATTACACAAGCCTGCGATGGTTCTGTTTTGTAATTTTTGATGATTGATTCCTATGTATGTTTGTGTGCTGAATCCAAAAATGACCTTAGTTTTTTTCCATCACGTCAGAATTTTTTGCAAATCGCAATTTACCAAATGTAGTATATGTCGAAAAATATCACAAATATGAGACTTAATGACAGAGTGAAATAGGTTTGTTTCGTATAAAACGTATTATTTTGTGGCTTATAATAGACATAATATAATAGAATATAGAAATACAGAAAATAAAAAACTCACGATTTTAGTCGTGTTGACGTCTTTTTGGACCAGCCATGTTCTGTTTCAGGCTTTTCCGTGCATGTGCTCTTCTGGGATCATCTCGGTGCAACATCCAGCAATAGTCCGCCATCATTGTAGTATTCCATCTTCCTTGGTAACGCTTTTCCATTTCTTTGATGTCCTGATGAAATCTCTCACCCATCTCTTCACTAACAGCACCCAGATTCTCAGGAAAGTAGTCCAAATGTGAATGTAGGAAATGAACCTTCAAACTCATGGAACAGCCTAAATTTTGGTACTTCTGCAGCATAGTCTCAACGATAGACTTGAAATTCGGATCCTTCTTGTTGCCTAGAAACTTGGTTACTACGTCTTTAAAGGCGACCCAGGCTTCTTTTTCAGCAACTTCCATTTCTTTTTCAAAATTTCCATCTTTGCAAAGTTTTCTAATGTCCGGACCCGTAAAGACACCCTCTTTTAGTTTTGCGGTTGACAAGGCTGGAAATTTGTTACAAATGTACTGGAAACATTTACCATCTTTTGGTAAGGCTTTCACAAATTGCTTCATCGAGCCTAATTTAATACGTAGAGGTGGAAGGAGAACTTTCGTCGACTCGATGAGAGGTTTTTGGAGCACATTTTTTACTCCAGGTTCCAATGAAGCTCGTTGTGGCCAATCTTTCTGTTTCCAATGATTTTCCCTGTCTCTGCTATCCCACTCACATAAAAAACAAGGAAACTTTGTGTACCCACCTTGCTGTCAAAGGATCATCGATATTACTTTGAGATCACCACACATGATCCACTTATGATCGTCGTACTTAATTTTCTGGAGAACAAATTTTAAATTGTCGTACCGTTCTTTTAAGTGTACAGAATGCCCTATGTGTATTGACGCATACCTGTTTCCGTTGTGAAGCAGGACAACTTTAAGGCTTCGTTTCGACAAATAGTCTCCAATCAGTGCTTTTGTACGGAATGTTGAATGTCTTAAACAGTCCAAACACATCATTGCAGAATACTAAGTCTCCTTCTTCCGAAAAGTATGGAATAAAATCTTTTTCTCTGTACCTGAACCAGGAAAACGAAGCGCCAGCTGTGAGCAAATTCTTATCTTTAACCCGTGAACCAAGCAATTCTGAAGCCTCTTTGGTCAGATGTAAGTCGTGAATCAAATCGTTCAGTTCAGTTTGTGTAAATGGTTTTGGAGCAGAATTGCCAGGTTCGTACTCTTCGTTATCTTCGGTTTCTTCACTTGATTCAATTTCTGAACCATCAACTTCAGGTAAATGTTCTGGTTGCATAGGCACTGGTACGTCTGGACCATGAGGGACAGGACGTAAAGCCGATGGCAGATTTGGATAGACGATGTTCTTTTTATTCTTTACATTGAAACCGTGAACACCGGTTGAACAAAAGTAACAATCATCACTATGATTTTGTGGCTCTTATATTTGTGATTTTTTTTTCGATATATAACACATTTGGCTGGTCCAAAAAGACGTCGACACAACGACTAAAATCGTGAGTTTTTTATTTTCTATATTCTATTATATTATGTCTATTATAAGCCACAAAATAATACGTTTTATATGAAACAAACCTATTTCACTCTGTCATTAAGTCTCATATTTGTGATATTTTTTGACATATACTACATTTGGCAAATTGCGATTTGCAAAAAATTCTGACGCGATGGAAAGAAACTAAGGTCATTTTTGGATTCAGCACACAAACATACATAGGAATCCATCATCAAAACTTGAAAAACATGATGCAACCGAAAAAATGCAGGCCTGTGTTATTATCAGCTTACCTTAATGCAGTTTTCCTTGTCTAGTAAAGTAGTATTTTTGTTGTTGTTTTTTTCTATTGTAATCATCTTTTATGCGCTATTTATTAATTAAAATGACACCTAACTTGAGATGTTTGCCTATATTTTACAGTTTGGTGGTTGCATTAGCCATTTTGTTTTCAAAAATTCCATATCTTGTCTTGACACTTTGAAAATCAAGACAAGCAATTTGATACCTCATCTATCATATCTGGCCCAGCCATTTCAGTGGTGCAAGGGAACAAACTAAGAAAACACCGCACACACACACTATTTTTATAGAAGAGTAATTAAATACAGCTACTTAACTATTCAGAATTCAAACTTACTTAATTATTATAAAGTAAAATGAACTGCTACAAATGTGTAGCAATTATTAACTATAACCTAACATGATAAAGAACAACTGATATAGTCTTATGCCTAGCAAACACAGTGCTTGCTTAGTGCTTAAATAAACAATTATAACCCAATATAAAGCATTTGTTATAAATTATGAAGTACTCAAGTAAATATTGTAAAAAGTAATACACTAACTTATGTGAACTGTACAACCGTTACATGTTGTCTCGCACTTGTACACTTATGGCGCCAAGAACTGCTGAGTGTTTACTTAACACTAGTGTGTTACAGATAGAAATGCTTGTATTTTCAAACTGAAAATAGCATTTTAAGCTAGAGCAATAAAAACTGAATAAAAATTAAATTCAATTGGATCTGATAATTTTGTTTCCTAACACTATACATACGAGGGTCAGTCAAATATAAACCTGAAATTCTTTGCAACAACAGAACATGTGAATGTGTGGTGTCGAGATTACGCAGGCGCAAGCAGTGGGCATGTCCTAGACTCATTATTACAGTTTGCTACCCACAACAAAATTTAAAATTAAGGATAATTTGATAACATTCACTGTATGCCTGTACTCTTGCTCCTTGTATTACTTTAGACCACCAAACACCATTAACTACAAATTAGTTGAACTAATAGAAATTTAAACATATTTATTTTACATAGTTACTGTATGGTCTCCAGATCACTGTATATGATTAAATAAATAATTACCTTAATTTTATCCACTAAGTGATCTTCTTTTGCTAGATTACAACATGTTTCAGGGCTTATATCCCCATCTTCAGGTAAAAACAAAATTTACCCTATTGTTAGGGTTTCGTTAAAAAGTTCACGAAGACAAAAACACATAACAACACACTTAAATAAATTAACATAGAACATTGAGTTTGCATCAGAACACGCTACAACCGAACCAGTGCACTGGCCGAAGACCGACTTCCAACTGATCCGTACACGCTATTCACGGTTTATTTTCATTGCTGTGTCATACAGTTTATTTGACTTGAATGACAATTGTTCATTAAGTACCTGACGTTTATTCATTCTTAAGGCCTTGTATATTTCAAATTCTTGTAGGGCATCTAGTAGTTGACCCTTTTTACCTATATGTAAAGGTTCCAGATTCTCTTTAAATCCAGTGTATGTATGATTCTCATTTATTAGGTGTTGTGCGTAATGCGATACATTAGTATTGGGGAACTTCTTAGGTAAATGTTCTTTGAATCTCTCGGAAAATTTTCTCCCCGTCTGGCCTATATAGATTTTATCTCATTCATTACACTGGATCCTATAAACACCCGAACAATCCTCTAGTAATGCTGTGGTATGAGGCTTAAGTATATTTGTCAATTTATTCGTGGTCCTGAACGAGACAATAATCCCTAGCTTTTTTATTTCATTATGTAGTATATTAGGTAGTATGTTCGTATATCTAGCGGCAACATATTGGGTTTTATCTTTAATTTTGTCCGATCGTTTTAATTTATTAGCGTGTTTATATATTATTTTATCAACGATTTTACTATTGTAACCATTCACTATTGCTATGTGTTTTATTATATTAATTTCATCGTTATAGTCTTCTATGTCCATCGGTACATTCGTCAATCTATGTGCCAGTGCGTTGAAAGTTGCCATTTTTTGTGTGTAAGGATGATTGGAACTAGCATGTATGGCTATATCAGTTGTCGTTGGCTTTCTATATATTTTAAAGCTGAGGAGGTTATTATGTTTATATGTGGTTACGTCCAGGAAATTCAACATATTGTTACACTCTACTTCCATAGTGAATATAATATTACTGTTTATGCTGTTCAAAAAAGTAAGCAATCCGTCTATCTGTCTAAGAGTACCACCAAAAACTAAAAATGTGTCGTCTACGTACCGTGTGTACGAGATGATTTTATTATACAACTTGTTTTTGTCAGAAAGTATGTACTTGTTCTCATAATGATTCATGTAAATTTCCGCTAAAATTCCACTCACCGGTGAACCCATGGCCAGCCCATCTTCTTGGATAAAAAACTTGTTGTCGTGTGTAAAGTAATTCTGTTGTATAACAATTTTCAGTAAAAATATAAGTTCTTCAATTTGTATCTGTTTTAAGACTTTTGTCTTGATTAAAAGTCTCGAGAATATTTATCGTCTCTAACACGATAATGTTCTTATACAAATTCACTATGTCCATAGAGATCAGTTTATGGTTAGGCAGTACTTCAATGTTTTTAACTTTGTTTATAAATTCTATTGTATTATTTATACTATGTATGTTGTCCATTACTAAGCTGTTTTTAATAATTATTTGTAGCTTTTTGGCTACATTATAGCTTGGGGCAGTTGTATAATTTATTAATGGACGTATTGGTATATTAGGTTTGTGTAACTTTGGTAGTCCTCTGAAAGCAGGCGCTTTCGGATTTATATTTTTGATACGTCGTCTAGTTTGAGCATCGAATAAGTTAACACATATATTTACCGCTGAATTTATGGCTCTTGTATATTTAATGGTGGGGTCATTATTTAGGGTCTTAATATTATTTTCATTTATAAAATCATAGCATTTTTGTGTGTATTCAGTTTTATTGATGATGACTACTGTACTACCTTTATCAGCTTTAGTTATCATTGCGTCAAAATTTTCTAATTTGCGTTTGATGTTCTTCGCGATTTTAATTTCATTACTAGGCCTCATGTCAAGCGTCCTACCCGACTGTAATGTACGATTTAATTTATAGTTGATTGCCACCCGTGTATTGTTCTGAATTTCCTGGTTTTTTATTTGTTTAATGATGGCTTCTGAATTTACGACTTCTCTTATTAACATGTCCTTTCCATAATCAGATAAATTATGCTGTAAACCCTTAGATAATAAATTACATTCTTCATTAGATAGTTCAATGTTCGTGAGGTTAGCTACACGCTTATAAAATGTGTTTACAAATTATGTTATCTGCTTTATTTTGCTCGCGGTCCAATTTATCATATTTCTTGTTGTGTCTTGATACAATCGAAATAGCAATGTTTCTTATCTGTCTGTGAATAACTTCTAAAACTTCGTTAATTATGATCGGGTGTATCGAGTCCAGGACCCTCAAATGCGCATTAAATAACAACTTGTTCAGATAATTTTTCTTTGTGTACAAAGCCTTAATTTCTTCCTTAAGCCAAAGCTTCTGTGCTTTAATTTTAGTGTTAGATGCTGCTATTGACGTGTTTCTTATTTTTATAGTAGCGAATTTAGGTGTTACGTTATGTCTTAAACATTTCTTGATAAACCTGATATTGAGGTTTGTTTTTAATATCTTGATTTTTAGATTTTAATATTTATAGACCACGTTTGCTTGCTCGGCTTCGATATACATAGTTACTGTATGGTCTCCAGATCACTGTATATGATTAAACAAATAATTACCTTAATTTTATCCACTAAGTGATCTTCTTTTACTAGATTACAACATGTTTCAGGGCTTATATCCCCATCTTCAGGTAAAAACAAAATCTACCCTATTGTTAGGGTTTCGTTAAAAAGTTCACGAAGACACAAACACATAACACACTTAAATAAATTAACATAGAACATCGAGTTTGCATCGGAAGACGCTACAACCGAACCAGTGCACTGGCCGAAGTCCGACTTCCAACTGATCCATACACGCTATTCACAGTTTATTTTCATTGCTGTGTCATATAGTTTATTTGACTTGAATGACAATTGTTCATTAAGTACCTGACTTTTATTCATTCTTAAGGCCTTGTAAATTTCGTTTAAAGGCCGTGAATATACCAATACGTCCATTAATAAATTATACAACTGCCCCAAGCTATAATGTAGCCAAAAAGTTACAAATAATTATCAAAAACAGCTTAGTAATGGACAACATACATAGTGTAAAAAACACAATAGAATTTATAAACAAAGATAAAAACATTGAAGTACTGCCTAACCATAAACTGATCTCTATGGACATAGTGAATTTGTATACGAACATACCCGTGTTAGAGACGAAAAATATTCTCGAGAGACTTTTAATCTAGACAAAAGTCTTAAAACAGATACAAATTGAACACAAAGAAAAATTATCTGAACAAGTTGTTATTTAATGCGCATTTGAGGGTCCTGGACTCGATACACCCTATCATTAACGAATGTAACGGGACAAAAAGGGGTTTTTTATTTCATTAACAATTTGGTTTTGATTTTATTAAAATTGCACAATTCACTTCATATATGTGGTCAGTCCCCAGTTGAATCTAACTCGCAGTTCAAACAAAGCAAAGGTACGCTGTAACTGTGGTGAAACAAGTGGAAAGGAATGTGCGTGTGACACAATTCGTAGAACTTTGCGGCTGTGTAACACCAACGCCCAAATGCGCAACCACCAGCAGATGCGCGGACTGACGCCAAGTTAGTAAAACAAACATGGCCTGAAGACTCTATTTTTTCGCCTCATGGTCTTAAGACGGCGGAAATAAGTTAAGCCCAGCCTCTTTTGTGATGTCGACCAGTGCTCACCAAATATCATACACATAAAAAACACGCAAAACCCATGTATTGAATGAACAGTGACGGACGATTCGATCAAGAGGCATTGAGATTTCCGCTCTGCCCGAGCGTTTGGAGGGAGGCGCATTGATAACCTTCTTCCCAGTCGACTACCAATACAGACCGCGCGCGGTCATCTAAACTTTCTGCCCGGGCTAATTTTCATTTTATTAAGTCGGCCGACTAACCAAGTTAGTATCAGAGTTTATAAAACAATTCAACAGTTGAGAGTAATATGTAACCATGTAAAATCAAGTGAGCGTGTAGAAAACAAAAAGTGAACTATCAACCGTTTGGACATAGTGCGAGAATGTTACAGGACGCGCCATGAGGTCGGCGGGGATGCTACTGAAACAAGTTACAGTATTCCATTCAAATATTTTCTTATAAAGGCTTAAATTAAGTAAATGTGGGGGTTTTAAAAAATTGTCTGAATGCAAGAGTGTGGCAAGCTGGGTTCGCCTTGATTAATAAAATATACATTAGAATAAGAAAATGTTTAAATAAATGTGCCTGTTTTATCTGTTGAAAAAGGAGAGACAAGTTGAGTTAAATGAAATTTTATTTAAAATGAAGTAATGATATAATAAAATTTTTTTTGAATTCCATCAAACAAATGAGTGTAGCGTACGTTTGTTGTGTAACCCTATAATTATACTTGCATCTTAATGTTTGTGTGACGGATTCTGGCAGAAGACAAAACAAGGTAGGTGGAAGGTGAAAAATAATTTTATGTATTTTTATTTGTATAAATAAATATATTATTACACGAAGTTTTAGAAGTTATTCACAGACAGATAAGAAACATTGCTATTTCGATTGTATATATATATATATATATATATATATATGTATGTATGTATTATATACACAACAAGAAATATGATAAATTGGACCACGAGGAAAACAAAGCAGATAACATAATTTGTAAACACAAATTTTATAAGCGTGTAGCTAACCTCACGAACATTGAACTATCTAATGAAGAATGTAGTTTATTATCTAAGGGTTTACAGCATAATTTATCTGATTATGGAAAGGACATGTTAATAAGAGAAGTCGTAAATGCAGAAGCCATCATTAAACAAATAAAAAACCAGGAAATTCAGAACAATACACGGGTGGCAATCAACTATAAATTAAATCGTACATTACAGTCGGGTAGGACGCTTGACATGAGGCCTAGTAATGAAATTAAAATCGCGAAGAACATCAAACGCAAATTAGAAAATTTTGACGCAATGATAACTAAAGCTGATAAAGGTAGTACAGTAGTCATCATCAATAAAACTGAATACACACAAAAATGCTATGATTTTATAAATGAAAATAATATTAAGACCCTAAATAATGACCCCACCATTAAATATACAAGAGCCATAAATTCAGCTGTAAATATATGTGTTAACTTATTCGATGCTCAAACTAGACGACGTATCAAAAATATAAATCCGAAAGCGCCTGCTTTCAGAGGACTACCAAAGTTACACAAACCTAATATACCAATACGTCCATTAATAAATTATACAACTGCCCCAAGCTATAATGTAGCCAAAAAGCTACAAATAATTATTAAAAACAGCTTAGTAATGGACAACATACATAGTGTAAAAAATAGAATAGAATTTATAAACAAAGTTAAAAACATTGAAGTACTGCCTAACCATAAACTGATCTCTATGGACATAGTGAATTTGTATACGAACATACCCGTGTTAGAGATGATAAATATTCTCGAGAGACTTTTAATCAAGACAAAAGTCTTAAAACAGATACAAATTGAAGAACTTATATTTTTACTGAAAATTGTTATACAACAGAATTACTTTACACACGACAACAAGTTTTTTATACAAGAAGATGGGCTGGCCATGGGTTCACCGGTGAGTGGAATTTTAGCAGAAATTTACATGAATCATTATGAGAACAAGTACATACTTTCTGACAAAAACAAGTTATATAATAAAATCATCTCGTACACACGGTATGTAGACGACACATTTTTAATTTTTGGTGGTACTCTTAGATAGATAGACGGAGTACTTACTTTTTTGAACGGTATAAACAGTAATATTAAATTCACTATGGAAGTAGAGTATAACAATATGTTGAATTTCCTGGACGTAACCACATATAAACGTAATAACCTCCTCAGCTTTAAAGTATATAGAAAGCCAACGACAACTGATATAGCCATACATGCTAGTTCCAATCATCCTTACACACAAAAAATGGCAACTTTCAACGCACTGGCACATAGATTGACGAATGTACCGATGGACATAGAAGACTATAACGATGAAATTAATATAATAAAACACATAGCAATAGTGAATGGTTACAATAGTAAAATCGTTGATAAAATAATATATAATCACGCTAATAAATTAAAACGATCGGACAAAATTAAAGATAAAACCCAATATGTTGCCGCCAGATATACGAACATACTACCTAATATACTACATAATGAAATAAAAAAGCTAGGGATTATTGTCTCGTTCAGGACCACGAATAAATTGACAAATATACTTAAGCCTCATACCACAGCATTACTTGAGGATTGTTCGGGTGTTTATAGGATCCGGTGTAATGAATGCGATAAAATCTATATAGGCCAGACGGGGAGAAAATTTTCCGAGAGATTCAAAGAACATTTACCTAAGAAGTTCCCCAATACTAATGTATCGCATTACGCACAACACCTAATAAATGAGAATCATACATACACTGGATTTAAAGAGAATCTGGAACCTTTACATATAGGTAAAAAGGGTCAACTACTAGATGCCCTAGAAGAATTTGAAATATACAAGGCCTTAAGAATGAATAAAAGTCAGGTACTTAATGAACAATTGTCATTCAAGTCAAATAAACTATATGACACAGCAATGAAAATAAACCGTGAATAGCGTGTACGGATCAGTTGGAAGTTGGACTTTGGCCAGTGCACTGGTTCGGTTGTTGCGTGTTCCGATGCGTACTCGATGTTCTATGTTAATTTATTTAAGTGTGTTATGTGTTTGTGTCTTCGTGAACTTTTTAACGAAACCCTAACAATAGGGTAGATTTTGTTTTTACCTGAAGATGGGGATATAAGCCCTGAAACATGTTGTAATCTAGTAAAAGATCACTTAGTGGATAAAATTAAGGTAATTATTTATTTAATATTTATTTTATTTTAAAATATTAAATACCTAGTTTTTTTTAAATGTTGGTGAAAGTATTATGATTGGATGAAAATATGATTTCCATGTTTTAATTTAAAGGGTTCGTATAGCAGGTAGCTGTAGAAAATAATTTATGTCATAATATTCTTTCTGCTGCAAGCCACTGTGATCTTTAGCAACCTACTGCTGTAGGTGGCACTGGTTTATTGGTTGCTACATTCATAAAGTGTGCTGAAAATTTGCTGTCAAAACCAAGCACAAAGTTTTCCTTTTCACTTTTCACCTTTATTTTTATGTTGTGAAGAAATATGCTTGATGTAAATCTTTGGTGTATGTGAACTGTACAACCATTACATGTTGTCTCGCACTTGTACACTTATGGCGCCAAGAACTGCTGAGTGTTTACTTTACACTAGCGTGTTATAGATAGAAATGCTTGTATTTTCAAACTGAAAATAGCATGTTAAGCTAGAGCCAAACAAATGTATTTTACTATAATTAAACAGTTTAAAAATTGACATGAAAGAAAGAAGAGACAAATAAGTGTGTGCAAATTCTTAAATAATGACACATAAAAAGAAGAATGACAAAATTATATATTGAGTAATGGGAAAATTTACAAAAATTTTGTAAAATGACAAAAACATTTAAAAAATGGCGTGTTTTAAAATTTGGGCTTAAGTTATGCAGCCCTGGGTAAAACAAACCGTACTATAATTTATACATATGTAGTTATCATTGTGCAAAAAGTAATTCTTAGTTTGGTATATATACTCAGTATGATTAAATACATATTCACATACATGTCTTGGTACTAATAACTGTGTCTAATAGTACGTTTAAATTTAACTTTTTACATCACAGTTTTAGTACTGGTACTTTACTAATGTTAATGTATGCTTTCAGAATGATGATTTACGACTAGAACTGTTAGCACAAGGAAGAAATGGTTCATGCCCTCCAGAACACTTGAAGTTAATTGATGAGTGTGACATACTATTGCAGAAGAATAAAAAACTTACAGATGCCCTGAATGATGCTTTAACACAAAGTACTAATATGTACGAACGTGCTTTAATTGTGAGTTATATTCAATTAATTTATTGTAACTGTTTTCTTTTTTAATTACTTTAAGTAGTATCATCATCAATCATATAGTGTATTGTGTAGTTTATGGCCAAATTGAATTACCCATTGATGATGCTAGTAACTTTGAATAGACTACATTGTTTTGAATGTTCATCACTTCTTTCACAGCACTTTAACAATTAATATTTAAGGCACTTTCACTTAATACATTATTAAGGCACTTATTTAATGCATTAAATGCATTACGCATTTAAACCTCACTGAGGAAGGAGAAAACCACTCCGAAACGACGTTTGAGGAAATAACAAAAAGTAAGTTTTTCACAAGTGAAAGTGCCTTAAAGACTACATTAGTTACCCACTAACGTTTCATCACATTGTGATAACAACTACACCTGTTATTTGTCAAAAAACTTTAACTTATAATTAGCATTTCAAAATAAAGTTAAGGCCAGCTGGTTACAATGAAGACAGAACAGGCTTTAAGCCTGTACAATGAAATGAAGATGAAATTTTAGTCTGAAGTGTGTCAACTCTGAATTAGCAAGAGATTATTCCAGTAAACTGTTATATTTTAAATTCTTACTACATTTTATTAAGATTGAAGCCAGGCTGATGTTTTTGTAATAAGTTCTGTGTTTTGTAGTATAATTGTTTGGTTTAATAAATATTTCTATAAAAAAAGTATCAATAGAGTTTTGTTTAGTCATCATTGTCACATGTTGGAGTAAGCAATATTCAAAAGTTGGCAACACTAGAATGATCAAATCAAAACGTAATGCTAAACACTGTTGAAGAAATCTCTGTTCAGAATTCTTTGTTTATAATCGGATTTGTTTCCTTAGATAAGGGAAACAATCCTCTTTATGTTTAGGAAAGAATCTGTGTGTGTTGGAGGGGGGTCTGCCTTACCCTGCTAAACTGATACTGTTTACATACATGGACTTACAGCAGTAGTGAGTACTGTATATACTTCATGTAACTGGATTGTGATGAATGGTGCTTGACACACTGATTAAACCACTTGGCATATTTTGGCCTAATGCAGATAACAAATTAAAGTTTTTAAATGCACTTGTCTGTTAAACTTAACCCTTCGGGGATTGGCATTATTTACAGTGTTACTTGCGAAAAGATCCAGACCGTTTTTGCCATTTTAGTGGTGGCTGTTATTTTTATTCACCTCTTACACTTGTTATACTTACTTGAGTTTTTTTAGGAACAAGTTGATACAGGATATAGTGTATAATTTACTATCTATGTAAAAGATAGATAAATTATTGAAAAGGTAATGTGGTTTTTGGACAATAACATTGTATTCAACTCATCTTACAAAAACAATCTCAGAGAAGTCAACCTGCCATAGTTAATTCATTTGTATGTTGTTCTGTGTACAAAAAATTAATACTCTGTTTTTAATAAAAGGAAAGAATATTTGTTTCTTTTTTAATGACATTTTTGTATCATTTCAGCGCAATATTTTTCTGTCATATAATATATTGCAACGATACAGCCACAGCTGTATTAGGCATTAATTTAAATAAATGTAAATTTTGTATAATTTGTATAAGTTACGGGTAAATGGACAGGTCTGGGATTGCAGAAATATTTCATTATTAGATTAGGGTAGCAATTAACCTGTTCCGACACGCAGTGAACACCTGCTCAATTGTATGTGTGTTACACGTGTATCTTGTGTGTGTGAGTGAAGCAGGCATAGATAGGAAACTCAGCAACCCGCCCCAAGTAATTAATAAAATAATTGTTTTAATTCACTGTGAGAAAACTAATGAACGTATGATCAAACCAAAGGCACCAAAGTGTGGGTAAAAATTATAGTTATCCCCAGTGAAAAGATGACGTTAATAGAACACGTTATGCGAAGACAGTGCAAAATAAAAGTGCTAAAAAATATGCAAATTACCCTAAGACGCTCAAATTAATGTAGTGAGTGATTAATCAAAGTAGCTACGATTTGTGCTATCTCGATTCTGTGCAAAACAGTGCTATTTGTTAATAATTGCAAGTAGATGAAAAGGTTCGGTAGTGGGGGCTGTCACGAGATACGCAGGTATCGACAGGATGATTTTGGAGCCAACCAGTGCGGAATCTTGAGAGGGTATAAATTATGGGTTCGACCAAAAACCCTTCTCTTCATTTCAAGACTCAGTTGCAGCCGGACATGCTGTCCGTCGGCAAAACAGTTTATTTTTTATCCTATTACAAGTCGCAGGAACAAACGAAATGACGTTTATTAAAGTCACGACAATATTACGGGAAAAATAAATACAGCAATAGTTAGTCTATCAAGAGTATATCCAGGAAATATGCTGTGGATCGACGCTGGACTCTAGAAGTATCCAGGGAAGCTGCCGTAGATCGACGCTGGACTCTAGACGTATCCAGGGATGCTGCCGTAGATAGACGCTGGACCCTAGACGTATCCAGGACCACGCCAGGACAAGAGGAATGGAAAATTAACTCTAGACAACGCTGGAACCCCGGGCAACAGTTGTAAGATCATCAGAATTGAGGTGACATGCTGAATGCATTTAAATGATTTATAAAAACAAAAGAGCTCATAAAGACAATTTCAAAAGAGAGTAAATTGAAACAAATAAAGTTTATATTTAGTAATAATATGTTAAAAGGTAAATAAACGTTTAGTCATAAGAATGAGCGATCACATATACATAAAAGCAGTAATAAATGAAAGAGAATTTAAAGTAAAGAGAGTAGAGTTTATTATCAAAATAAATAGTAAGGTAATTAGATAGTTGAAGTATAGAAAGATTAATTTAAAGTTGAATATTAAAACAAAAGTCAGTCTACAAGAAATTAATATAAAGTTAAATTGAAGTCAAAACATTGGTATAGACTGAGCTAGTAGAGGTCAGATCTGAGATAAGACAATTTATTTCAACATAAGAATATTTTAATTTTATAATAAATTAATAAAATGACTTAACATTTTTAGATATAAGATTAACATGTTTAGATATAAGAATTTTTTTAAATATGTGTAATATTGCATATCGTAAGATATAAACATTAAATAATCAGCAATATCGTGACCGACAAATTAATGATGTTTATGAATAATTTTAATAATGAAAAAATAATAAATATGAGTTTTTAATACTGATAATAAAAATACTCTTATTATATTTACACCTGAACCCCAAATACACGTACATGTTGTTAGTAATGTTATATAAAGTGTATGAGTTCAATTAATGTACCAATTAAATTGCACAGAAAAGAGAATGTGTTATATATTTTGTCACCCTTGACGTGTGGCATGACACGCTTACATTTAATAACATTGTATCGTATAAAATGGCGCTCCAAGATCGTGGGGCTCCACAAATTTAAATTATATAATAAATTTGTTGTATAAAATGTCGCCCATGCACGTGGGACGCGAAACGCCTACATTTAATAATTAATGTATCCTCTATGATTACCAATGTTTGATGAGTTATATGATATAACTACAGTAAAGCCCCGGTTAACCGAACTCGGGTCAACCGAAACCCGGGTTATCCGAAATGCCTCCGAAAATCGCAAATCCAAAAAATAATACAGTACTGTACTGCACGGAAATAATTCGAGGGCGAGAGTGTGCTGGGCTATGGCTAGTGGGGAGAGGTGAAAGCCCGACCTTGAGTTGCTTTCCCAGCCACCGGCTCACCAGTCTAAATATAGCTACACTGCCAACTCTCCAACCCCTCCCAAGACCATGACGCCCGCATCAGTCACTAGCTGTCAACACACAAGTGCGGATCTGCGATACAATAGTGCCTACAAGTGGTTGTTTATTTCCGTTGCGTGTGTATTTTTGTGCTATGGCGACTAAGCGGAAGCGTGTTGTGATTACTTTCGCTGATAAATTAGCTGCTATCAAAGAAGTTGAAAAAGGAAGTTTATTGAAAACTGTTGCGGCTAATTACGGAGTTGGTGTTTCTACTGTTTCAGAATGGGTGAAGTCTAAATCTAAATTTCTAGAGCAAGCTGTGAAAAATCCTCATAGAAAAACACTGAAAACATCCAACTTTGAAAAAGTAGGCGAAGCTCTTTATCTTTGGTTCACCAAACAACGAGAAAAGGCATGCCTTTGACTGGCCCGATACTGCAAGAAAAAACTAAAATGTTAGCTGAGTTGTTAGGTGAGGAAGGAAAAGACTTTTGTGCAAGCTCTGGGTGGTTAGACAGGTTTAAAAACAGATACGGCATTCGGCAATTGAATGTATGTGGAGAAAAGTTATCTGCAGACCCAGACGCAGTTGCTGTTTTCAAAACAGAGTTTGAAGATCACACCCAAGGCTACACTAAGGACCAAATTTACAATGCCGATGAAACGGGTGTTAATTTCAAGATGTTGCCTACAAAATCCATAGCTTCCTCAAAAGAAACGTCTGCCCCAGGACACAAAATGCAACGTGCGAGTGCATACCCAACGACAGGTGAGGGATCAACTCGAGTATGGAAAATTCAATGCACAAGGACAACAGAGTATTGAACAGTACGCAAAGGCGCAAATCGAACGTGTAAAACATTTAAAACCAAAATTTTCTGAATATGAAATAGTGTCTAAGTTGTCTTACCATTTTCATAGAGATATCCAATTAGCTGTATATACGCAGGGTATCAAAACGATTGAACAATTATTAATACTTGTCACTCAATCACAAAATATTAACAAGAGTAACACATCACCACATTATCAACAAACACGGATTAATTATCACAATAATTACGAACGTAGTGATAAAGCACGAGAACGTGATGATACACAAAATCGTGATAATTATCAGTGAAATTTCACACCACCAGCGTACAGTGTAAAGCAACATACAGCTGTGAATAACACGCGAAACGTACAGCAGGAACCACACTCAGAGAAAAACGTGCGTGATACAAATTGGAAGCAGAGATTTAAGAAAACACATGATCGCTCCGTGTCTACAGTGCAGAGCAAGAGAGGGAGAAATCAAAGCGAAGCCGCGACACAGCTCTGTGCAACCATCCTGTTCCCATGACACAGAACAATGACTGAAAAACAGGACGTACGAGTCCACAATGAACAATATATTTCCATGTGATGTGAGAAATGAATTATTAGACACCGACAGAAGGGTGACACTAAATCAACCAGAAATAAAATGTCCGCTAATTAATGTACAACTTAACGGAAGTAAAATTAAAATGTTAATCGATACAGGTAGCCAATTAACTGTACTAAGTAATAAGTGGGTACAACAAAATAAAAAATATTTTAGACAAACGGCTATTTTACCTGTCAGTAATATGAATGTTATTACAGCCATGAATAAGAGAGAAAAAGTTAGACAGCAAGCTTACATAACTTTAAATTGTAAGGACTTAGAAATAATATATCCTATGATCATAATGAATAAACTTATTTATGATGGAATTATTGGAATGGATTTATTAAATACTTTAAGTGCAAGAATTGAATCAATAACAATAAGATGTTATGTAATTATAAGAATGTTCTATATGAATTAATTATAAATGAAGATGAAGAAAATGGTGAGGTAAGTGAAAATCCTATTGTCATATCCAAGCCATGTATACGATATGCACCTACTCAGCATGCTAATTCAGCCGAAGAAGGAATGTCATCTCAGGAAGAAGCGAAGTTATTTAAATTAATAGAAGTGTATAATGAAGTATTCAGCGAAGTACCGATGCAGACCACAGTCTACGAACATGCTATTATAGTATCAGACCCTACAAAATTTGTCAGACGAATGTATCCAATACCCAGGAAGTACGAGGGGAAGTTGAACTGGAAATACAACGGATGATAGAAAATAACGTCATTGAGCGGTCGAACAGCAACTTTCTTAATCCTCTAGTTGTAGTAAAGAAGAAGAGTGGAGAAGTACGTTTATGCCTGGACATGAGGAGTTTGAATAGCGTTATTTTATGTGAATTCGATTGTGCACCACCTGCGGACGAGTTATTTGCCAAGTGTGAAGGAGCACGATATTTGACTAAGTTGGATTTAAGGTCAAGTTTCTGGCAAATTCCAATTAGAAGAGAAGATAGAAAATACACCGCCTTCCTATATAAAAATAAATGCTATCAACACAAGGTAGTTCCATTTGGTTTGAGCACGAGTTTGGCTGCAATTGTAAAATGTCTGGAGAAAGCATTGGGGCCAGAAGTGGAGCCGTACACCATAGTGTTCGTGGATGACATCCTGGTAATATCAAAAACACTTGACGATCACATTGAACATCTTAACATTATATTCCACAAGTTTAAGGAAGCCCATATATCCCTTAACCTAGACAAGTGTGAATTCATAAAATCCTCAATCCAATTCCTAGGTCATATTATTTCATCCTCAGGTATTCAACCCGATCCCATGAAAATATCCAGTATTACCGATTTTCCTATACCTAAGAACATTAAGGGTTACGAGGATTTTTGGGACTCACAGGGTATTATAGAAGATTCTCACAACTATACGCAGAGAAAACCCAACCATTGCTGGAGTTAACAAGGAAAAATCACAAATGGAAGTGGGAGAAGAAACATCAAGATGCCTTCGACCAAGTCAAGAATTTATTCATGGAAAACAATGCTTCATCATCCACAGCGAGATGGAAGATTCGTCATCTACGCAGACGCTAGTGACTACGCGTGTGGAAGTGTACTGTATCAACAGGATGCTACAGGAGAACACCGTGTCATTACATATGCTAGTAGAGTATTCAAAGGAGCAGAGAAGCAGTACTCTACATCTGAGAAGGAGATACTTGCTATAGTCTACGCTCTGAAACAGTTTTAATACTATATTTACGGAACGCAGTTCGAAATACATACGGACCATCAAGCATTACCATTTCCATTAAAATGTAAAGTAACCAACGCTCGATTGTTATGATGGATCCTAGCAATCGGTGAGTATTCCTTTACTATAAAATATTGTAAAGGGAAAGATAATACTATAGCCGATACTTTGAGTAGATACGTCACAGAAAAGTGTGAAGAGGTCTATGAAAAGAAACATAATGAGTTACAACTGTTACCTATTAAATTTACTATTGATAATGATATTAAACACATGTTGAAGAATCTAGCTCAACAACAAAACTTAGATGATGTTACGAGGGAATTTAAGCTACGAGATCACCTACCAGACAATTACAAGGTACAAAATGGAGTCTTATATAAACTAATGAGGCAAGATTGGAAGGTAGTATTAACAAATGATATGTTGCATAAATTAATTCTACCAACACACAAAAGTTTAGCACATGCTGTTGCACTTAAATGTTACTTAAGCCTACGTGAAGATTTTACCATCAATAATATGTTCAGGAAGATTAAAAACGAATGTAAGAAATGTTATGAGTGTTAAACAGCAAAAGGACCGAATCTACATACCTATGTGGAAATGCAGAGTATTCAAAAGGACCAAAAAGGAGAGCTAATTGCAGTAGATTTTCTTGGACCACTCCCGAGATCAAGTCGGGGGGTGAAACACATACTTGTTTGTATAGATGTATTTTCCAAAGCCGTCTATCTGTATCCAATTATGCGACCCACAACTAAAGTTGTTTTAAAAATACTCTTGCAGAAATACATCCCTGCATATGGTAAAATGAGGAAAGTACTTAGCGATCAAGGAGTACAGTTCAAAAGCGAAGTATGGGAGAGAACTCTTCGTGAAAATGGAATCCAACCTGTACTCACATCAGTACGACACCCACACCGAAATCTGGCGGAAAGAGTAAATAAAGAGTTAGGTAAATATTGTAACACAATAGTATTTTATTAGATTTGACTTGCAGTAAATGCATTAAGCATTAACACAAATTTTAAAGAAAATTTATCAAATATTAAATTTCATTAATTGGGTTTTCATGGGGATTTTCCCGAAATAAACCCGTGTGGCGCCCTTATCGAACAAGGAGTGATATAACCTTGTTGTTAAAGCAAGCTGGTATTAAATCCATCTTGGCAGCTTATTAATTATTGTAAGTGAACTTCAGAACTTCTAGTATCACGATCAGGTACGTGAAAGTATATTATTATACATTTTTTGTTGTCCAGACGAGACTTAACGTTACGTACTCTGACGACACTTAACCTAGAAGAGGAGTTCTGCTGCCAGATCGACGCTATGGCTATATTCATCAGTCGACCAGCGATTAACGCTTTATTCGCTATATTTATCAACCATTACTAATCAAACAGTATTTATTAATTATTACTGCAATTATTTTAGAAAAGAGTTCATTTTAAAATTATTATAACTTATTATTCATTATAATCGAATTCTAATTGATATTTAACTTTAAAAACAAATACAGTTAATTTTTTAACACAAGTAACATCGTTAAGTTACAATATCTACGAATCTACTGTCATGATCAACACAACAAATGGGCAGAGTACTTACCTTTCTTTGAGAAAGCAATAAATGAAAATTATAGCGAAGCAACGAGTTATACACCAGTCGAGCTAGATGAAGACAAGAAACTGTCAGATTCTGGACCAAATATGTAAGCAAGCCAGAGAATCAAAACGTACCTATTCCATTAAGTATAAAGGTGGAGTATGCTAAACAACGCATCATAGAACAAGGTAACAAGAGGATAGAAAAATACAATAGAACACATAAATTACAACGATTTGATGTAGGAGAACAAATTCTGTTGAAAGCTAATCCTGTTGGAAAACGCAGTGACAACACAGCAAAGAAATTTTTCCGATTGTACAACAGACCTTATACGTTGAAACAACGCGTAGGAAGACACACATTCATCGTATACGATGAGAGAAAGGATAAGGACATTGGCAAATATCATGTGACGTCATTCAAGAAATTCTACGTATGAATAATGAGAAGAGAGAGTAAAAGTGGGACAAGGCCACTGAAGCAGGACAAGGTCAATGCACCGATCAGCTGTGTAATGGGTGGTAAATATTACATACCACCACGGTGAACGTTAGGCTGACTTACTATTTATTATGTGTTTGTTTAACAATGTAAACTTAAGTTAAGTTAATATAACATGATTGTATTTGTCTAGAACAAATAGACAAAAATTTAATAAATAAATATTTATTAAATTTTTTCTCTCAGGCAGAGGAATAATGCAACGATACAGCCACAGCTGTATTAGGCATTAATTTAAATAAATGTAAATTTTGTATAATTTGTATAAGTTACGGGTAAATGGACAGGTCTGAGATTGCAGAAATATTTCATTGTTAGATTAGGGTAGCAATTAACCTGTTCCGACACGCAGTGAACACCTGTTCAATTGTATATGTGTTACACGTGTATCTTTGTGTGAGTGAAGCAGGCATAGACAGGAAACTCAGCAACCTGCCCCAAGTAGTTAATAAAATAATTGTTTTAATTCACTGTGAGAAAACTAATTAATGTATGATCAAACCAAAGGCACCAAAGTGTGGGTAAAAATTATAGTTATCCCCAGTGAAAAGATGACGTTAATAGAACATGTTATGCAAAGACAGTGCAAAATAAACGTGCTAAAAAATACGCAAATTACCCTAAGACGCTCAAATTAATATAGTGAGTGATTAATCAAAGTAGCTACGATTTGTGCTATCTCGATTCTGTGCAAAACAGTGCTATTTGCTAATAATTGCAAATAGATGAAAAGGTTCGGTAGTGGGGGCTGTCACGAGATACGCAGGTATCGGCAGGACGATTTTGGAGCCGACCAGTGCGGAATCTCGAGAGGGTATAAATTAAGGGTTCGACCAAAAACCCTTCTCTTCATTTCAAGACTCAGTTGCAGCCGGACATGCTGTCCGTCGGCAAAACAGTTTATTTTTTATCCTATTACAAGTCGCAGTAACAAACGAAATGACGTTTATTAAAGTCACGACAATATTACGGGAAAAGTAAATACAGCAATAGTTAGTCTATCAAGAGTATATCCAGGAAATATGCTGTGGATCGACGCTGGACTCTAGACGTATCCAGGGATGCTGCCGTAGATCGACCCTAGACGTATCCAGGACCACGCCAGGACAAGAGGAATGGAAAATTAACTCTAGACAACGCTGGAACCCCGGGCAACAGTCGTAAGATCATCAGAATCGAGGTGACATGCTGAATGCATTTTAAATGATTTATAAAAACAAGAGAGCTCATAAAGACAATTTCAAAAGAGAGTAAATTGAAACAAATAAAGTTTATATTTAGTAATAATATGTTAAAAGGTAAATAAATGTTTAGTCGTAAGAATGAGCGATCGCATATACATAAAAGCAGTAATAAATGAAAGAGAATTTAAAGTAAAGAGAGTAGAGTTTATTATCAAAATAAATAGTAAAGTAATTAGATATTTGAAGTATAGAAAGATTAATTTAAAGTTGAATATTAAAACAAAAGCCAGTCTACAAGAAATTAATATAAAGTTAAATTGAAGTCAAAACATTGGTATAGACTGAGCTAGTAGAGGTCAGATCTATAATAATAATAATAATAATAATATTTATTACCAATTTTCCTTTACATATAATAAAAATTATACAATAAAGGACCTATAGGGGGCATAAATGCCCGTACATAGGTTGGTCCTTAGAATTAATATTTATATACTTAATACTAATTGTGAGTTTACCTCACCGATCATAGTAAATATTAAAAATAAATTATTTTTCAATTTTAACAAAATTTTAGTTTGTACTATAACACAATTCAATAAATAAATGAAAAAAAAGAGAAAAAAAGGTCCATATAATAGACTGTTTTTTTGATTATTCAATAACAATGTTCCTAACTTTTTCTTTGATTTTTTTTTTAAGCCCTTTTATATTTACACTTAGATTTTTCAGTTCATTAGGTAATTCATTAAAATATTTTATGGCATAATACACATAGCTTCTTTGCCCAATACTTAATAGGTGTCGCGGCAATATAATATTTTTATACCGTGTGTTGATTCGATTTTGTAAAAACTCACTTTTTAGATCATTGTATTGATAAACTATAGAATTCACTACAAACACCTGTTTAATATTTAATGGTTTATTCGAATCTTGTTCATTGACTCCTATAATTTTAAGAATACACTTTTGCAGCCGATCCAATGCGTCTAGAGATGATTTATATAGACCCCCCCAGCCTATGATAGCATACCCTGCCACACTATGGAATAGTCCATAGTATATTTGTATTAGTTGCTTTTTTGATAAAATTTGTTTAAGTCTGTAAAAAACGTAGACTAAGTATTTGGTTTTTTTTACAGTGTTAGATCTGAGATAAGACAATTTATTTCAATATAAGAATATTTTAATTTTATAATAAATATAAAAAATTATTTAACATGTTTAGATATAAGAATTTTTAAATATGTGTAATATTACATATCGTAAGATATAAACATTAAATAATGAGCAATATCGTGACCGACAAATTAGTGATGTTTATGAATAATTTTAATAATGAAAAAATAATAAATATGAGTTTTTAATACTGATAATAAAAATACTCTTATTATATTTACACCTGAACCACAAATACACGTACATGTTGTTAGTCGCCCTTGACGTGTGGCATGACATGCTTACATTTAATAACATTGTATCGTTGTATAAAATGGCGCTCCAAGATCGTGGGGTTTTACAAATTTAAATTATATAATAAATTTGTTGTAATATATATTACACTAATATAAGATAAGCACATAGAAAACATAATTGCTTCTCCTTTCCTCTCCTCTGATCAGTGTTTCCTATTTGCATGCATTTTTGGACTTATTTAACAATGCAAGAAATATTAACTTTGTTGGTGAGAATATGAAACAATTTGTATGTGTAAAAATAGTATTTTAAATTATTTGACAGTTTTCTGTGCTTGATTTTATTGTACTACAGGCAGAAGCAGCAAGGGATCGAATGAAAATCAAACTAGCTGAACTGAATGCAGAATACAGTACTACTTTAGAAGCTGTAAATCAGTCATTAGATAAGGATCAGCTCAATAATCTGCGTAATTTACAGTCTCACATAACTGCTCTACAGGTTGGTTTACTTACATAACTTCACTTGTTTCATGTTTCAGCCATTTCAGATAAGTATTATTTACATTGTAGTATTTAATAATCATGGGATGTTAAGATCGTGTTATATACCTTAACCATATTTTAAGCCTATAAATTTCTAGACAAATACTGGTTTGGCCCGAATATAAGACGGCCTCATATATAAGACGACCCTAGAATTTTGAAGGTGTTTTACAGGAAAAAAGGGCCTCCATATAAGACGACCCTAGAATTTTGAAGGTGTTTTACAGGAAAAAAGGGCCTCCATATAAGACGACATTGAATTTTTGAGGTGTTGTATGAAAAGAAATTAAATGGTCTAAATATCATACCTTGAAGTCACACTAAGTAAATACAGTAAACCCTCGATTTAACGGACTAATTGGGGCTGAGGGGTGTCCGTAAAATCGAAAGTCCGTTAGATCGCAAATTTTGTTTTTTGAGGATATATTTAAATCAAATAGGCCTATAACACATGAAATTTTAATACTATTAATATCATGCAAATACCGTATTGTTCCGAATACAAGCTGCACTTTTTCTCCTAAAAACATGGTCGCTAATTTGGCATGTGGCTTGCATTCGCGCGCTAACGAAATTCGAAGTTATACCTGACTTCTGGCGGGACGAACGCTTTTGGTATTTATGGGTTGTTTACTGCCTAAGCAACAGCAGTTTGCCTGGCTGTAGTTAACTCTGGCGTTATGATTTATGACTACAACCGAATGTTTTAACAGCAAACTGAAGAAAGAATAGGAAGATAAAGTGTAAGTGTGTGCACACGTACGCGGGTTTGCACCCTTCTGTAGGCAGCAAGACAAAGGATGAGTAGAGGGGTGTGAGTAACATGTTTCTAAATAACGGGTAAACTACCAGTGTGGTTTTCTATTGTAACAGCGACAACATCGCTTATCTGTACTTTGTTTTCATTCGGCGTTTTTGTAGTGTGTTTGCGGTATGAGTGATATTGTGGAGACTAAAGGTACGCAGTCAAATCAAATTAAACGTAACCCGTACGATGCGAATTATAAATTAACTGTGATACAAAATGTAGAAAAAACATACAATCGCGAAGCCGCAAGGAAATTCGACATTGATGAATCCTGTATTCGACGATGGAGAAAACAGAAGGAACGACTTTTGAATGCAAATACTGCACGACGAGCATTCACGGGACCTCAAGTTGGGCGTTTTGTAGCAGTAGAGTCCAGCGTCTTTGAATACATACGGCTTTTAAGAAGGCAAGGACTCCCTGTCACTAGACATGTTTTAAAATTAAAAGCTTTAGAAATCGCAGAAGAATTAAAAGTTTCTGGTTTCAAAGCCAGCTTCGCGTGTAAAAGACGAATGATGCGGCGAAATGGATTTGCGCTTAAATGATGTACATCACTCGCGCTAAAACTACCGAGTGACTACGAATAAAAACTCCTACAGGATCAGCGGTTTGTCATTCATTTACGCAAGAAGCATAATTATTCACTTGAACACATGGTAAATGCCAATGAAACACCAGTATTTTTTATTTACCTATATTTACTGTGGACCAAAAGGGAACCAAATCTGTAACAGTAAAGATTACGGGAAATGAAAAGTTACGTGCCACTGTAATGCTTGCTGTATTAGCCGATGGACGAATATTTCACAGTGAAATAAGATGCATATCAGTGTATATTGTTCAGTGTTAGTCGTCGTGATGTCTTCCACTGAACGTGTGCGATGCCTGCGTCAACGACAACGCAAAGACGGATCGTGAAGAATTAAATGAATTCTTGATGAATACTTCGTTCTCATCAAATACAATTGAAGATGAGAAAATTTGCGTGTTTCAAAACAAGAAACAAGAAGAAAAGAAACGAAAGAATGCTCCGATAGCCAAGCAGTATCGCCAGAACAGGAGAGTCTGCAGTTTATGCACATTATACATTTCAAAAGCCTAAAAACATCTCATTATATATTTCAAAAGCCTAAAAACATTTTTTTTTTTTTTTGCCCTGTTGTGTCTGTCAAATTCTGTCCGTTAAATCCGAAGTCCGTTAAACCGAGGTCCGTTAAATCGAGGGTTTACTGTATGGCTATTTTACATTAAAGGTGAAATTATAAGTGTTAAAGTACCTTACTGTTTTTAGTTCCAGTCATCATCCTCGTTTTCTTCTTCTTCTCCGAGTTCATATTCAGAACTGGTACTGCAATCTGATTCATAACTGGTGTCTTTCCACAAAATGTCATCCTCACTCCCATCCATGTTATTAGAAACACAACAGTTTTTAAACCCCCTTTACAATGGATTCACTTTTGATTTTTTCCCAGGCTGTGATTATCGACTTCGCCAGTAACTGTATGCTTGGTTTCTTCAACTTGCCTGTCGGAGTCAATGCATGATTTCCATTAATTAACCAGTCACTGTAGTTCTTCCATAAGTACTCCTTAAATGGTTTATTAACAACCACATCTAAAACTTGAAGCTGAGAAGTAATTCCCCCAAGGATTATAACAAGATAAGTGTTCATTTCTGCAATCAGCCTCTTTATTTTCTCACTTGTGTGACCATGAAAGAACTACCTCTCTGCCCTAGTAAAGTGCCTGGTCGACGTCCCCAAACAACCTTAAGCCAGTCTGCCAAGAGTTCTTCAGTCATCCACCCCATTTCCTGTCCTCTAAAAACAATCCCAGCTGGTAATTGTTCCTTCAGAAGCATTTTTCTCTTCAAAATAACGTACGGTGGAAGTTTTTTTCTATCAGCAGTTACTCCTAGAATCACAGTAATGCGTGACTTTTTGTTGTCTGTAGATTTAATTATAACTGATTTTGCACACTTTCTGTCCACAGTAACATTTGACAGCATATCGAAAAACACTGGTGTTTGGTCAGCATTTGCCATTTGGCCAAGCAGGTAACTGTGGACTTTCCTCAGTTTTATAATATATCACTGATAAGTGATCAATTTGTCAGTATAATCTGCAGGTAGGCGTTGCGCAAGGGTAGTCGACGTAATAAACACAGACCCAAACGCCACATCATATGTTTACACCAGCCCAAGCTTGCTTTAAATTCAGTTATTGGAATTTTCAACTCACGTGCCACTCCAGTGCCTTTATTCTAATAACTTCTCGGGATATTGATTATCCTTGGTTTCATTTCTGTTCAACATGCCAACAACGCCCTCTGTTCAACACTATCGTTTACTTGTGGATTGGCCATGAATATTCACTTTGTTGGCTTAACCATAGGCCCCTTTTGTGCATCCGATTTATATCATACGATAAACAAATGGGCCGTTATATGCACTGTCGTCAATCAATTTATTGTTCCGTACTCAAAAACATCGAGGTGTTCTAGGAAACGCATCCGATAAAATATCAGACGAGTTGTTTAGATACACGGGCCGTAATGGTTTTGTTTATGCACTTGTGCGAGTTTTTTATTGTATGACTTTCAGAAATCAGTGCTGGCAACCTTTCAGCCTAGCGGCGAGGCCAGTTATGCCAAGTAATCAGTGGTATTCACGTCGTGTGATTTTATTAATTTGTTTTGTAAATGTGGAAGACAATACAGAAAGGCTAACTGACGAAATCCAGAAAAGGAGAGCACTATGGGATCCCACTTCCAAAGCTTATAAAAATGAACCGATAAGCGGCATTTAACACGCACGGATTCATTTTCAGTACTGATGATGGCAACACCGAAAGAGTTTGTTCACACCACTTCCGATATTTTTGACACACGATAAAAATTGGAGTCAACTGGGATGCAAAACTTATCGTACGATTTGAATCAGATGCATAAAAGGCGTCTTAAAGTGAACAACTTAACGTCTGTGACACAATACGGTACTTCAACAGCGCAGTGGTGAAAGTATGCTTTGGATTTTCACCTTGAGCTCATTATAAAACGGGCGTGTTCATTCACAGTTGCATATGGCAACCCTGTGCACCTGGCGAATGTTACAAAATACGCTAGGCACTTAACACGAAATTTTTAAATGTTAGGTTGCGCATATAAGACGAGTATGGTTTTTGGAAGGACATTTTAAGGAAAAAATCATCATCTTATATTTGGGCCAATACGTTATTTTACTAATTATGGACCAGGAACTCTGTACTAATTGAAATAAGAATTAATTCCTTTTAACAACTTTCAGACAAGTTTATAGTAACATTAATTTAAACATTTTGCAATATGATTTAGTGGTAATGTTTAATTTTAAAGAATATTTGCTATAATAAATTATCACTGCAAGTTAATATCTGCACAAGCTGATTTTTCTTGTGTGGACAGAGAATAATGCATTTCTGTTACATAATCTTAGACTTATGTCAGATTCAGGGGCGTATTTACGGGGGCCGACCCCCTCCCCCGAGGGTCAAAAAAGTTGACGAATTGTGTTAATCGCTTAATTCGTAGGCTGTTTCATTATTTTTTTCAGCTGTGTATGCTAATATAGTAGTAACTCTGTTTTAAATATACAAACAGGTTTATTACACAGCATTACCTTTTATTTATTAATATTTATTTTATCATTAATTTTTACATTTGAAATATGTAATATAGGAAAATCAATGCAGTCAATAAGTATCTTGTAAACAATGTTTCAATAACACGTGTTTTTTTGTGTGTTATTACTGTTTGATTTTGTGGGACTGATTTCAACGACTTTAAAGATAGTAATTTTGATTAGTGTCAACTTGGTTTTCTTTTGTATGAAGCTGTACCCCCCCCCCCCCACAGAACATATTCTAGCTACACCACTGGTTGGATTAAACACAGTAGAAAACTCTAGATGTGTTTCGTGTTTCATCATCATGAGTCAATGAAAACAGCTTTTTGCAAAAATAAATTATGCACATCATATTAAAGTTTAACACTTTCCAGTCTGAGGGTACAGTTTCCTGTATTGTCCTTCCAGTCTGGCAATTTTACCAACTTTCCTGATTCTGTATTTCTTAAGACTTTTTATATGTATACTTGTATTACATATCAAATAAATATTTAAACATTACTGTATTAAAATATTACATTAATATACACACAAAGTTACAAATAATATAATACTTCTTTCGAAATGTAAATTTTTAATAAAATAAAAGATTTGGAACGGCCCGGTTCTAGAGGTAATTGGCAACTCTGTGGTACATTTAGAAAAATTCTAGCATACATAAAGGCTTTTCGTTAGTTTTGTTCAATACTTCGCTCACTTTATTTAGAAAAACAACAATGAACACACGCTAGTGATAAACGCACAATGAAAGATAATAGAAACCGCGCTAAAAGCAAATTGTATCAGCTGTTTAAAATGTGATTACATTTATGAAAATTGAAACCAGAGTCCACTGTACACAATCGTATATCGATACGAAAGCATTAAACCCTAGATGTACCCGTAATGTGACAGTAAATCAAACGGATACTCGTGCTGCTGCGTCCACTAGGCAAAAATAATACTGCCCTGCATATACTCGGGCTTAGATCAGAAAGTGTTAATGTTACATACAATCAAGGTTACAAAATGATTTGATGGGGTATTAAAATGTAATTACATTTAAAGGTGACAAAATAATGTAGCATCATGAAATAATACAAAAAAGGAAACTTAATTTAATCATCAAAATTTATAGTAAAACTAATCAAATAGATAAATACTGTGTAACTGAATGAGGAAGGCAACAAAGAATGAGTAATCAAATGAGAACAACCAAAAATAATTATATAAGGAAGAATTATAATAACTAAACAATAAACCATGAATAAAAAATAAATATTTTACAGATGCATGAATAAATTAAAAACAGGAATTAGCTTTGTAAACAAACATAGTAAATAACTTTACAAACAGACATAATAAAGGACTAGACAGGACTGTGACTTTGACATACTAATTACCCAATAGATTAGGGAAGTGATTTTGTATATTTTATTATAATATTGTAAATAATAATGTTATAATATGTAAGTAAAAAATGTATTTAGAGTTAAACAAAATCATTTAAATAACACAAGCCTAAAAGTCAAGCTAGGTCTTAAACCTAAGACTGGATTTGTAATTAGCTCATATTTATATAGTGTTATGGTAAAGACATGGTAATTATTTTCATAAATGTGTTTATTCGAAAAACACGCAAGGTGAGATAAGTGAATAGAAAAGTGATAAATAATAATAATGAAACAGTGCAATGACACAGTGTAAACAATGATAAAAATATAAAGTGTTATGAACCTAGTATGGCCAAAAGGTGAGAATGGCATGTATTTTATATAAAGTGACCATATAACAATAAAATCAACTTCATTAGTGTGAGTGACAATATAAAATTAAGTGAAATAAAAACATAAACGGGATTATGTAAAAATAATCAGGAAAAGTAAGGTTATATTAAAAAACTTATGTTTACTGGAGGCGGATAAAACAGCCCTGAGACCGAAAAATACACCAAACAAACCAAGACCTCTTATAGATGAATCTAAAGCTGGTTTTACAAGGAAGAAAGGTCTTTTTTGTCTAGTGTGGGCGTTCGATGCAGAAACAACAAACAGAATCAGTTGCCAATCCAACTAATATTAGAGAAGAAAGTTATAGTAAAAAGGACAAGTAAAGTTATAAGAGATATCAGTAAACTAACGAATATATATTTGACCAACCTGAAGAAGGAAAGCTGAAAATAATATCCTAAAATAGAGTACTAAATCTTTGAATTTGGTGAGACCGTTTTAATACTAAAGCCATCTTGACAACTATCAATGTTTTACACAACACTTCAATACAAACTAAATAACGAACACATTTAGTGCGACTACATTTATAAACATAATCTATGATATACAAAGTGAGTGACACAAACTTATTTTGAACAAACAAAAGTGTAGAACTCATATAATTTTTATTAAACATTCAGTAGTGCGTATACAATTCAAGGAACATGGCGTCCCTTACTTTATTTAACTGTTACTGGAAGGGGACAGCAGCTTTGATTACATGTTGAGAATTCATGAACTATGAGCTACTGGTACCAGTATATAATAGACAATTTTTTTTAATTTTTTCTCTTGTCAATTGTATTACTAATGTCTAATTATTAATTATTTTAATTGTTTTATATTTGTAATGTGTAATATTAAGTTTGTAAAATTATCTGAATTGATTTCTTTTTGTATAATCACAAGAACTCACATCCAAACAATCATACACAAACAACAATTAATTACTACACCTTAAAATTGTTTTTCTTCATATATGTTATTAACGTAAAACTTGTTGTATGAAGTTATAATTTTACTGAAGACAATTGTTAATTTGGTTATAACCCTGAGATAAAATTTTTTTCATGCATCTGAGAGCTAGATGGAGCAGGAACCTTAAAAAAAGAAAATTATTATAATAAGAGAATTAAGGAATAAAAATTGAATGATTCAGAGCAGCAAAAGAAGTGTGTTCTCATTTATAAATAAATATTATTAAACATACAACTCAGAATATTGCTGAGACTAATTGAGCATTTATACTCATTTACAATAAGTACAAATCTAACATATTTGGCGCACCAACTCGAGGGCTAGGAAAAGGAGAGTAAAATAAATAGAGAAATATTGAGTAACACTATAATTTACATTCCTAGTTGGCGATTGTACAAAAGAAAAATAAAAAATATCGAGGAGAGAAACTTCTTGCAGGAGAACCAAAAGAACTCACGCAGAAATGGACATGGAAGAAAAGGAGGCCCAACCAGCACCTGAAGTGGAGGTGATAGCAAGTGATCCACAAGAAAACCAACCACACAGACCAGCACAAACAGAGAATGTAAGCCTACAGGAAATGATGAGGGTTATGTTTGAACAATTAAGCCAGAAAATGGGAGACATCAATAAATCAATAGAAACAATAAAAGAAAATAACAATAAATCCAGTGAAACATTAAATAAAAACATGTAAAAATTAAAAGAAGATAACCGACAATTAAGAAAGAAGATAGAAGATAACCACAGGAGAACAGAAACTAATAATCAACAGTTGAAGGAAAAATTAAGTAAGAAGATGGAAATATTGAAAGAGGATAATATGCAACTGCAAGAAACACTAAGTAAGAAAATAGAAGATAACAATGAAAAAATGAGTAAGAAGTAGAAGAACAAATGACAGAAATCAGAAGGGAAATGAAAAATCAGATGGAGGAGAATAATAAGAACTTAAGACAACAAATTTTAGAGACTAATGAGAAGTGGAACCAGACAAATCAGGAACTACAGCAAGTTAAGGAAGACGTCCACATACGAATAAATAATGTAGAAGAAGATAATACAATTAGAATAGAATCATTGCAGAAGGAAACCCAAGAAGACATAGAAAGAGTACAAGCAAGGATAGGAGAAAGAATTGAAGACATTAATGCCAACATGAATAGTGTAAAAGGTCAAATAATTATTAATAAAGAGAAAATAGAAGAGATTCATCAACGAGAATTAGTAAACACAGAGAAGAGCTAGAGATGATTAGGAGTAGGCCATTTAGTGTCTCTAATGTACAACCTACCGATAATAGAGAGGTAATTAACTTCAAGAACTTTAAGAAAACCCCAATGGAGTTCCTGGAAAGAATAGAAGAAAATATCGCCAGGCACAGAGAAACAAGGTGGACATCTTTTAGGAGCATGTTAGATGAGCACTTCAAGGACATAACTGATAACTGGTGGACTGCAACCAGGCACGACATTCATGATTACCAGGAATTTAAAACACTATTCAAGGCCAAATACTGGTCGGAATCTACCCAGAATATAGTTAGAGATAACATCTGTAATGGCAAATATGATCCGCATAGAGGACAATCACCAACAGCATATTTACTAGGTAAGGTATGTTTAGCCAGGAATTTGGAGCCTAAAATACTTGAAGAATGTTTGGTTACTAAATTATCTTACACTACGAAGAAGGAATTGTATGAGCAAGACCTTGCAGGCAAATTAAGACCGTACAAGCCATAGCAGCCTTATTGGAAAACTATGAACATGAGAACTATTACCGCCGAAGCCGGCAAAGAAATGATAACTATATTGGAAGTAGTAACAATAATAATAACAAAAATTTAATAATAATAATCGTAATAGTAATATTAATAACAATAACAACCGGCAGAATCATGGTGATAATAATAATAGTAATCGAACTTACCGACCTATAGTAAACCACATACGAACCAATAATAGAGAAACTAACAGAGATCCTAGAAGACAGTACTACCAAAGACGCAGATGCTTCAACTATAATTACAGACATCAAAATTACAACAGAGACAACAATAATGAGAATAATTATTATCACAGAAACGGAAAGAGAAGAAGCAGGAGTATCGAAGACAGTAGAAGGATGAATGACTATGAAGCATTAAATAACAATCAAGAAGAGAGACAGGAGTCACATGTCAATAACCAATCCAATCAGCAGGAACATAGAACCAATGAAGAAAGCCACAATTTAAACGAGAGGCGGCAGTGAAAACTCATAATGGCCCATCACTGAACCAATCTTTTAGGTACTGACTGAGACAAAACATCAGACAAGATGATAATAATCATAAAAAACAATTATTTAAAAAACATCAGAGATGACTTACTGGAGGAGGAGTCTGCCAACACCACAAATCACAGTAATAAAATTACTTACATAACAGCTGAGATAAATGGAATTCCAACTAAGATAATGATTGATACTGGTGCAAATGTATTGCTGATAGATAGCACAGAATTAGACAGAATTCAGAAGGAATGTAGAAAAATCTTACCAACTTTACCCGTGAACAATGTCATATTGGTTGGAGCTACAGGACGCCAAAATAAGTCGGTGAGAAAACAAGTTTTGTTAGACCTAAGAAGCAATGGTGTAATCATTCCCACTGTATTCTTGGTAGCACACGGTCTACCTTTTAATGTACTAAGAGGATGTGATATGTTGAGACAATATTCAGTAATAATTCACCTGAGCAGAGAGAAGGTATCTCTGACCTCAGATGGTATAGTATGGACGGCTGAGTTAATTGGAAGCCAATGTGCCCCTCAGAACCAAGCCAGCTATCATGTTAGGGAAGATGATTATTGCAGGGATTATACACCAGAAGAGGGAATCAAATATCAGGATGATAATAATGAATTATGGCGTTGTAAATTGGAAGAGATCACAAAATTTCAACAAGAAAAGATGGGAGTAAAGTTGAGTGAAGAACAGGTAGAAAAACTAATATAATCTATAATAAATATCGGCATATTTTTTCGGATGCACCCGGTAAAGTCAAAGGTTATCAATGTAAGTTGAAATTCAGAGAACCTGTTGAATTCCATAAGAAATCTTACCCCATCGCTTATTCATTAACGGAAGCAGTAAGGATAAAAATTAATAGAATGATGGCAGATGACATTATTGAGTACAGTCATTCTCCATACACTATTCCTATAGTAGCAATCCCTAAGAAGAATGGGAAGGTACAACTTTGTCTTGACGCTAGAGAAATTAACAAAATGATCATTAATGACCGGACGTCTCCTGGAGAAATTTAGGAAATATTGATGAAATTTCATGGAACTAAATTCATTAGCACTTGGGATACAGTGTGCTGATATTGGCAAGTAGAACTACACCCTGATAGTTGTAAATATATGGCATTTATTTTTGACGGGAGAAACTATCAATTTAAAAGACTACCCTTTGGACTTATCAATTCTGTAGCCATATTTGTTAAATGCATGGACCAAATACTAGGTCAAGAAGCATTAAATTCACAACCGTATATGTCGATGACTGTAATTTGAATTACTTCATCAAATTGGGACGAACATTGCAATAGAGTCGAGCATGTGCTACAAAAGCTATCTGACAATAATATCACTCTGAAACTTGACAAATCTAAATCTATCGCAGATGAAGTCCAATTTTTAGGCTTTATTTTATCAGAATCCGGTATCTCTCCATCACCAGACAAAGTAAATGCAATTCAGCAGTTTCCTACACCCAAGAATAGAAGACAATTGCAGTCATTTCTTGGAGTATGCAATTACTATCGTAAATTTCAACGGGACTATTCAGAATGAATGGCAAAATTCCAACATCAGTTATCATCAAAAGACAAATTTTTAGAGTCCATTATGTTACACCATCCTGATTTTAGTAAACCTTTCTATTTAAACTGTGACGCTAGTAATGTAAGTCTTGAAGCGGAATTATATCAGGAGGATGAAGAAGGAAACCATATGGTTATTAGTTTTCCAGTAGTGTACTGAACAGCTGCGAACGAAACTACAGTGTTACCGAAAAGGAGTTACTGAGTGTGGTATTTGTGTGCAATAAGTTCAGAACTTACATCTTAAGATACCCAATAACGGTCAGGTCTGACCATAAATCAATATCATTTCTAAAAAGGTGTAAATTAAGCCATGGTAGGTTAACCAGATGGGTACTAGCATTACAGGAGTACAATATAAATTGTGAAGTTACTCACTTTTTACCCTGATATTTAATACCTTCCACTCTTCATAAAATAATACTTACCGCTGCCAGAATTTCACTTACCGTCATGGTCCCCGTAAAACTTATCTTTTGAAAACTGCCCAAGGTCGCCACGATATTTTTTCTAGAAAGTAAAATATCGAAAACTTATACACTCTTGCCCTTATAAAAAAAATCCCGCGATCTGACTGTAATAAAATCAGAAAACCCCCGATTTCGTTAGACGAATTTTTAACACAGAAATGAGGAAATGGCAATGACGAAATAACTTAGACTAACACATTTTCCAAATAAACTAAATCACTTTACTGAATTAAGTCGATTTTCACTGCTATGAGTACAAAAGAATTAGTTATGATTAATTGTTATAATTACCAGAATGAGAATGCTACACAATCAAGTTTTAATTACCTTAAACTATACTTACAACTAAGGCAGCCCATTTTGCCCACGCACTCTTCCATACCTTTTTTTTTTATACCTTCCCCTTTATTTATTCAATTTTAAATATTCCGACTGTTATCCGCGGTGCCCGTCCACGAACACGATGCCGGCCGAACACGCGGTTGGTCCCGTACCTTCAATATTTGTTTTATCACTTTAATCTCTCCACATCACTGTCCGTATTACTCACTCCGATATGTTTATTACCTTCTGGGGTCCCGGTCGGTCTTATTGAGTTAAATACATTTACGAAAACTCGACCAACCGGGCCCAAACCGAAACTTTAGATGTCTGTAGCGGTACGCTGTTTTCTGTATGGCGTCTCTACTTAATCTCGACCGTCACGGAGAACATAACAGGTACAGCTTGCTTTCTTTGGAGGGAAGCTGGTTCGTTACTGCCACTATGTTTTCGTCGTCGCTCCTTGCTCATATGCTGTTGTGTAACCATCTTATATATGGAATGGAGCTTATATATGTGGGTGACCAGAGCTTAATATTGGGCTTGGCTCTGCTGATGTCATTGGAAAGACCGGATTTAGCCATGACTTCCTGCCGCTCAAAAAGCACATTTCTGGATTTTGTTAGTCCCAGGACATCCGGTTTTGTGGCTGGATCCGTCACTCAGATTTGTGGTGATACAGTTGTGTCTATGTGCTGTTTGCACAAGTACAGATTTCTGCGAATTGTTAGGGTGGTAAATTCTTCACCGCATTACTCAACAACAACCTGCGTCTTATTGCTTTGTTTCCAACTGTTTCTCAACACTGGTCTGTTATACGGACAAATACGTTGCACAATACAATTACATTTATTTTGCAATATTTTATCCAAACCCGCCCGAAAATGAACTGAATAAAATTATATAATTGCCCCAAACGATTAAAATAAAACACCCAAAAATTGACCCGCTACAATACCCCCTCGATGAGAATTCTACTGTTCACGACAGAAGAAATCTCATCGATAACCCCGAAGAGGACCGGTGAGGAACTGGTGCCAACAACCCCCTTGTTCTTGATCTCATGGGTACACGACCCCCCCTGGTTCAGCGACCATGGACTCATCTGAACGAGATCACTGGACTTCTCCGTAAGAGATCCCAACACCGAGAAATCAAACAGACTCGCACCACAGCACGCCTCGCCTTCTAACATGCTACCCCCAAAAATCCTCAATCCCTGGCTAAAATTATCCCAGCTCCTCCGCCGATATGGTTCCCCTTTTTGCAAGCTGGGCTGCCTTTAGCAAATACTGGGCGCACACACACTCACGTTACAGGCTACCATAACACATAAAAAAAATAAAACTTTCTTTTAAAATTTATCAAAAATTTAAAAAAATCAAAATTCAAAAAAAAATAATCGTTTATCAAAAAATTCTCTTCCTCTTTTTCTCTCTTTTTTTTTTTTCTTTAACATGACTACCTAGACATTTCTACTAATATAAACACCTCCTTACTCTAACATGAGAACCACTTATAGTCTACCAATACAACACAATACAATAAAAGAAACATGGTTAATGCACATATAATAAAATCCTTATCTGAAATAGTCATTCGCTGGCAGGCGAAAAATCAAGTTTTCTTTTTTTTTTTTCTTCAATAAAAAATTAAAATTTTCAAAAATTTTAAAATTAAAAAAAAAATTTAAATTTATTCATTAAAAATTTTATTCAATTTATTTATTAAATAACATATTTATTAAAATTATTCAAATATTGGTTTGAATTAATTAAACAAACAAATTAAAATTGGATTCCTACTATACAAGCTTAGTAGGTGTATGACCTCATCAGCTGATCATAACTAGGTCAAGTCCAAAACCCTTGACCTACATATGTTATGTATGCTTTCTGCATCTACCTTAAACATCTGTAACAATCATACTCAAAGCACAAAATATAATAAAATAAAATGTTTAAAATGAACAAAATATTAATATAAACAATCATCAACTTGATATTTAAAGTATTTAAAACAAACAATTCTTAATTTTACCTTATTTTCAAATTTTATCAAAATTCTGTCACTGGTTGAAAAAAATAAACAATTGTATATTCTTTATCATGAATCTCTCTTTCTTTTCAACAATCTTACTTTAATCTACTGTGGGTGATGTACATTATTCATTCTCGTTTTTCTGTATTAGATCTGTATACATATATAAACTTTACCTCTCCCTATGGCTCTAATATTAATCAACTTCGATTATCATGACACCCATCTCTACCAAAATCTCTAATAATCAGGACACTCTAAACCCCAACTTATCATTTAACACAATTCGCCACCTTCTCCCAATATAAAATACTCTCTAACCCTTTGTACATAGGATACGTGTTTCCCCGCCCCAAAAAACTCAATTCCCTTATTTGGCCCCTGGATTTTACCTAAGGCGGCCCCTCCTCACTAAAATCTATTCCAATCCCGTCCCAACCCTTGTTGCGGACTCCCCAAATACACTACCCCCTAATACAAAATTGCCATCCCCAAAATTCTCAATCTCATTACATTACTACAAATACACAAAATAACCTCATTAACTATAAAAACAACAATATATCATTCAAAATCTACATAAAGTCTCCATTACCACTGTGTCAACATTAATACTTCACCAACTCTGTTACATCACATCAATTCAAAAACAACATTACATCATATTCATCTCTATCATTTCAAATTCAACTTTGATTTCAGCTTGGACAGATATATGTGTCCCATAAAATATTCATCACCCAAAGACTATCTCTTGTTAGCCTTCACAAATTGTTATTTTATTTCTCATTGTAGCAAATTATTTGTAATTTCTGTAATACATCAAAAACATTACATTGAACATCAATTACTTGTAACATTTACAAACCAATATACCAGTGACGTTATTGCTGATCAGCTGATATCCTAACATAATAAAAACACATCTTAAAATTGAACAAATTACAGGAAAGATACATATTTATTTATCAATACTCACTCCTATTATATTAATCATCAATCATTAATCATCCTTCATAACTTTCTACAATTAGATTACTTAAGATTTTCAAATTCATTATTAATATTTATTTTCATCATATCTCGGTTATTATTACCCTTTAAATCATTATCTCAAATTATTTCCATTACTGAAGTTAAAATTCGTTCCATTAAATTAAACATTTGTGTACATTTTATTATATTTGACTTGTATCATAAAAATTTTATACTTACAGTCCATAATTCATATACTGACATACATAACTATATACACCATACACCACTACTCCAAGTGACCTCTGAAACATTTAACAAAAAGTTATTTCAAATCAACAACTTATTATTTAATTACCAACTTCACTTCTCGTTAAACCATTTAAATCCATCAGAAAATTCAATCATATAATCTTTGAATTAATCAAAATATTTAAAACATTTCAAATTATTTACTTCAATTGATTATTAAAATAACATATTTCAATTATTATCAAACTTCTACAAATCATTAATTATTGTCTTCATAATTATTTTATTATTTAATTAGAATGCAGAAATATTAATAATATTATTATTATTAACACAACATTTTCTAAAACATATACACATTACTTTTCTAACATTTCACAATACACACACATGAATTCAATATTATTTACAAAATATGCGTCAAAACTGTTCAAGTGTATCTCACTTCAGATGTCCAAATCAGCAAGGTCATTACCAATAATTTACAATATTCAAAAATGTCCCAACACTGATCTTTTAGCTCACCCACCATCGTCATATATATATATCTAGTGTATTTGTAACATTCATCATTTTTATCAACATACAATTTGTTATCATTACTATCATAATAATCCATCAATTCTATTTCCTCCATTATACCATTATACATCATGTCAACATCAGTTAGGATTGTCCCGTCTATATCAGTGTTATTTGTTAACGTCAGGTAAATCGTTTTCTCATTTTTGTATTCCTCAACTACTACGTCAGGTAAATCATTATAGTCAGGTAAGATATTATCAAAATTATTCTCTATCTCTCTTTCAACAGGTACGTATTTCACATGATTCATCATCACCCCTTCTAATATTTTTCTCAATTCATTATACTTTCTTTCTAACTTATATAGTTCTATTTCACTCTCAATACATAACTCTCTTTCTTCATAGCACCACATCACACTCTCACAATTATTACGGACAGAGGGTACAACATTATACAACATTACTTCATTTAACAATAAGGGTCTCTTGCCCTGAAAAAACAACATTAAATCATCATCATCATTATAAACAATAAGGGGAAAATTTGCCCTCTGTCCCCATTCAATTACTACATTATCCTTCCCCTCTCTCTCTACTTCATAAACACTCATTAACATTTCATTATCGCATTCTAAAACTTCATCAGTACCATTTGTTATTATATTTTCATCATTTGCTTCTACATTATTCTTCACCCCCACTATACTCTCAGAATTGTCTACTATTTCGTCATTTTTACATTTTGTCATATTTAAAACATTGTCACCTAATTTCTCAAACTTCTGTTCTAATTTATTTAAACTGTTTCTTATTGTTTCGTTAGTGCTTTCTAAATGTTTATTAATTTCTTGTATTTCATGTTTCAACTCATTATTCTGATTTTTTAATACATTGAATTTAGCGTCAGAATCACTCTTCATTTCTTTATTTCGTTCTAAAAGTAATTGTAACATACTCATTACCTCACTATTCTCAAATTGATTATTTTCCATTTTTGTAATTTTTACTTTATCTCTGTAAATCGCAATGATACAAACCTAACCTACGTGCGTAATTATATACGATAAATCGTTTTTATAAATTCGTCATTACCACATCCTATTTTCTGTGTATTAAAATAGGTCTAGTTCCTATAAAATTTATATACGAACATCCTGGCAGGGGCGTCGCTGTGAAGTTACTCACTTTTTACCCTGATATTTAATACCTTCCACTCTTCATAAAATAATACTTACCGCTGCCAGAATTTCACTTACCGTCATGGTCCCCGTAAAACTTATCTTTTGAAAACTGCCCAAGGTCGCCACGATATTTTTTCTAGAAAGTAAAATATCGAAAACTTATACACTCTTGCCCTTATAAAAAAAATCCCGCGATCTGACTGTAATAAAATTCAGAAAACCCCCGATTTCGTTAGACGAATTTTTAACACAGAAATGAGGAAATGGCAATGACGAAATAACTTAGACTAACACATTTTCCAAATAAACTAAATCACTTTACTGAATTAAGTCGATTTTCACTGCTATGAGTACAAAAGAATTAGTTATGATTAATAGTTATAATTACCAGAATGAGAATGCTACACAATCAAGTTTTAATTACCTTAAACTATACTTACAACTAAGGCAGCCCATTTTGCCCACGCACTCTTCCATACCTTTTTTTTTTATACCTTCCCCTTTATTTATTCAATTTTAAATATTCCGACTGTTATCCGCGGTGCCCGTCCACGAACACGATGCCGGCCGAACACGCGGTTGGTCCCGTACCTTCAATATTTGTTTTATCACTTTAATCTCTCCACATCACTGTCCGTATTACTCACTCCGATATGTTTATTACCTTCTGGGGTCCCGGTCGGTCTTATTGAGTTAAATACATTTACGAAAACTCGACCAACCGGGCCCAAACCGAAACTTTAGATGTCTGTAGCGGTACGCTGTTTTCTGTATGGCGTCTCTACTTAATCTCGACCGTCACGGAGAACATAACAGGTACAGCTTGCTTTCTTTGGAGGGAAGCTGGTTCGTTACTGCCACTATGTTTTCGTCGTCGCTCCTTGCTCATATGCTGTTGTGTAACCATCTTATATATGGAATGGAGCTTATATATGTGGGTGACCAGAGCTTAATATTGGGCTTGGCTCTGCTGATGTCATTGGAAAGACCGGATTTAGCCATGACTTCCTGCCGCTCAAAAAGCACATTTCTGGATTTTGTTAGTCCCAGGACATCCGGTTTTGTGGCTGGATCCGTCACTCAGATTTGTGGTGATACAGTTGTGTCTATGTGCTGTTTGCACAAGTACAGATTTCTGCGAATTGTTAGGGTGGTAAATTCTTCACCGCATTACTCAACAACAACCTGCGTCTTATTGCTTTGTTTCCAACTGTTTCTCAACACTGGTCTGTTATACGGACAAATACGTTGCACAATACAATTACATTTATTTTGCAATATTTTATCCAAACCCGCCCGAAAATGAACTGAATAAAATTATATAATTGCCCCAAACGATTAAAATAAAACACCCAAAAATTGACCCGCTACAAAATTGGGAATATATACAGTACCAGGAAAGAAAAATATCACAGCCAATGGACTATCTCGAATTAACTTAGAAAACCAGACTTCTGAAGGAGAAAAAGAAGTAGTAAAGATATACCATATAATAAAGAATAGATCTGATTTGGAGAACATTGTTAGGGAAATTAAACAACAACAAAAGACAGATGCAAAATTAATTAAAATCGGACAAAGATTAACTGCGCAAGATGACAATATAGTACAATTTTACTGTATACATGACAACATATTATTTGTAAAAACTAAATTCAACCAGAATAATTGGAAATTAATAATACCCAGAACCATTGGAAAAGAGTTTTAATCTTGGACTACCACAATCGATATGGTCACATGGGAGTACTAAAGGTAATCAAAGCGTTGGAAGAACAGGTGTACATTAAAGATATAATAGAAGAGTCCGAAGCTATATCCAAACGTGTCATGTTTGCCAATTAGTAAAATGTAACAATGAGAAAAAAGGAGTAATGATACCCATAACATCAAAACATAAATTAGAAAAAGTATTTCTGGATATATGCGGACCATTTCCTCGCAGTGGAGGACGACACAGATATAAATTTACCATAATAATGTTCGATCATTTTACAAAATTATATCCCATTACCCGCGCAATCACCAATAAGATAATTGATGTAATCATTAATCAGTACATACCAGAACTAGGAACTCCGAAATCCATTATTACTGACCACGGAATGCAATTCAAAGGGAGAAAGTGGAAAAATACCCTTTTAAACCACAGAATAAAAACTTATAAAACCTCAGTTTACCATCCAAGTAGCAATCCAGCTGAGAGAGTACTAAGGGAGGTTGGAAGAATACTTAGAACATACTGCTTTGACCAACAAAGAAAGTGGAGTGAGTACATGCAAAATGCAAAAAGAACAAACTAAATCAGTTGCCAATCCAAACAATATTAGAGAAGAAAATTATAGTCAAAAGACAAGTAAAGTTATAGGAGATATCAGTAAACTAACGAACAATATATATTCAACCAACCTGAAGAAGGAAGCTGAAAATAATATCATAAAATAGAGTACTACATCTTTGAATTTGGTGAGACCGTTTTAATACTAAAGCCATCTTGACAGTTGCTATCAATGTTTTACACAACACTTCAATACAAACTAAATAATGAACACATTTAGTGCGATTACATTTATAAACATAATCTATGATATACAAAGTGAGTGACACAAACTTATTTTGAACAAACAAAAGTGTAGAACTCATATAATTTTTATTAAACATTCAGTAGTGCGTATACAACTCAAGGAACATGGCGTCCCTTGCTTTATTTAACTGTTACTGAAAGGGGACAGCAGCTTTGGTTACATGTTGTATAATGCGAATTTATGCATTATCTAATATTAATATGATTTTCTATTTAATTGACAAAGTTATTAATTAAAGACTGTGTAAAAAAAGTAAATTTGTTAGGCTGTTATATGCATAATCTTTTCATTAATAATGAGTAATTAAGTGACTGTTTATTAATTATCAAAAGGTGTATCAAATAATACAAAGTTATGTGGATCTGGGTTCTCAAAACATGTTTATTATAATCATGCACTTATCATCTAACCTTACACATACAAAATACATATATTCTTGCAAATGATACATAAAACAAACAATTCCCTCCTTAGTTGGGAATATATCCTGAAATAGAACACATACATAAAATACACATCATAAAATTCACATTATTACTACTTCTATTTCTACACATTTTTTTACGTTTAATGTATTCATACCCCAGATTTATGGTCCGCTTTAATTAATATGTTTACTAGATTGAATTTTTTTTTATTAAGACTATGTTTTTCTCAAGCTGGTTTCTTTGTAAGTTACAGGTCAGTGGTTTTTCTACGTGAACATAATATATGAAATTTTACTTGATATTGAGTATCCATAGTGCGTTGGCTAAACTCTGAATTTCCCAGCCTCGTTCCAGCGCTGCCGTTGTCACTTGGTGTTTAAAATGTTGTGATCAGAATACGGTCGTTTCTGCTTTCCGCGTCTGTCCCGCACTCCTGCGTCATTACGTCACCAAATTCTCACGCAAAGATCAGATTGTACATACTACGAGTTGCTTATAATTTCACTTATTTATTCAAAGTTCCCGCATTCAGGACAATGATATCGATTGACCTTGATACAGTTTGTATATAGTTCATACAAGCATCGCATACATTGTCCTTGTTTATGTATACATATCACTTCAACTCCGTTTACAAATCGTTTATGGCACTGAGTTTACAATTCATCGGTTAATGTTATACCGAATAATACTTATAAATGGTTTATGTTTAAAACAAAACGTCCGTATAATACATTGTTAGTTAATGTTCTAAGTCTCTTTGTATTCGAAACACGAATGGTAACACTGAATTTACAACTTTTAGAAGATTCTCATTTAAGAAGACTCTATTTAAACGACTGTCACTTTTAGAAGATGAGTTCACAACTTTCTTAAGAAGACTTCACGACTACGAAAAAAAAACTTCTGCTCCTCTTGGCGAACACTATCTTTTATAATCTTCATTCCCACCAAGCTACTTCATACTTTTATGTCCAACCCCTATAGCTGTGTCTTATTGGCTTCTGGTCCTAAGTTCCAGATAATTCTTCTCCCATCATCTCGAATTCCGGAGAAAACTCCACCCAACGTCTTGAGTCGTTTCCACCACCTTCAGATGATTCGTTCTCTGGTTTCATCACCATGGAGACGTAGTCTAGATGTCCAACCCTTGTCAATCCTTGGCTTCCTATAGGTCGACACTAGTTCACGTAGTCACCCCCAAACTCTGGTTAAACTCTCCTCCTACGCGATTCCATGAAAACGCAATATTCTCGCCTGTCGATCAATCATTTCAGTAGTCTTACTGTTCGAGCCATAAATTTTCATCTCCTTGACACCTCTCTACTTCCAGCGTGTCGAATCATGGTATTGTACTAGTGTTTTCACGCTACATCTTCTCTGCTAACAAGCGTTATTTCTTTTCAAGTGTTACTTGGATCCCAGCTATGTGTGACCTCGTTATTTCTTTGTTTCGTATTCTTCTCAATTGCTTCATTCCTTGTTCTCATCTACCCTTTTAAGCGGTGTCGTCATATTGTCTCGTATACGTATTACCAACAATACTATCGACTATGTACAAAGTATTTCTAAGTAAGCTCTGTGCTGGTCATTTCATTGTTACATTTCCGTTCGAAACAATGTAGCACGCTTCACCCAATTCGCTTTGGCTATACTTATTGTCCTTTGTTCATGTCGAGCAAGGCGTAGATCAGTTGTCTGTCAACCCATTTCTTTGAACGACTGTTGCTGCTAGTGTACACATTCATCAATGCTGTGACAGCCAACGCCTGCCCTGTGTGTCCACATCAATCTCAAATTTTCAAAAAAAATCTAGCGTTACAGTTGAGAATTATGAACTATGAGCTATAAATAGACAATTATTTTTTATATTTTTTCTCTTGTCAATTGTATTACTAATGTCTAATTATTAATTATTTTAATTGTTTTATATTTGTAATGTGTAATATTAAGTTTGTCAAATTATCTGAATTGATTTCTTTTTGTATAATCACAAGAACTCACATCCAAACAATCATACACAAACAACAATTAATTACTACACCTTAAAATTTTTTTCTTCATGTATGTTATTAACGTAAAACTTGTATGAATTTATAATTTTACTGAAGACGATTGTTAATTTGGTTATAACCCTGAGAAAAAAATTGTTTCATGCATCCGAGAGCTAGATGGAGCAGGAACCTTAAAAAAAGGAAAATTTGTTATTAATTAATAGAAGAAAAGTAAATGATTATAAATAAGAGAATTAAGGAATAAAAATTGAATGATTCAGAGCAGCAAAAGAAGTGTGTTCTCATTTATAAATAAATATTATTAAACATACAACTCAGAATATTGCTGAGACTAATTGAGCATTTATACTCATTTACAATAAGTACAAATCTAACAATATTAACTTCTTTAGCATGGTACAGACACAGAAACAGAATAAAACAAGCAAACACTGTTACTGTGTCATAAAACTAAGGAGTGATATTAAATGTATATTTTAACTCATTTCTTCACCTATACTTTTAGTTTCATCTGCGATAGTGTCTTCATTTTCAATTTATGTTAATTATCTGATTTTTTAATGTCCTTTTTCATTTTTGTTTTGTTTTGTGGATATATATGAACTTTAGAAATTTTGCTGTTTTACCGTGTCAAAGATATCATTTTGTGTTTGTGTATGTTTTACTCCTTAATGATGTTGATGGTCCTGGCGTTCCTTTATCAGTTATTCTAGTATGATCTGTTTATGGCTTGATGGTCATGCTGATGTCTGTGTCACTGAGCAAACTGACCTAGTGTTCCCGTGAGTAAATTCTTAGCGTCTGTATGGTCGTTCAGAATCATCCGGGGTTTTAAACTCTGTGAGTTTACAACTTATTTGAATTATAATATTATTTAATAAACATACACAATCACAAATCCCTTACCTGCATCGGGCCAGAGTCTTCACGTGAACTCGTACCTATAAGTGATTTAGGGTTAAGTGTTATTAACAATTACTCTCATTGCTTTGGTTAATCAACTTAATTTTTATTAGACAAATGCCACATTTCTTTTATATTCTTTCTTGCAAATTATTTGTTATTCATTTTTACTACTCTTTTTACTTTATTTTTTAAAATAAAAAATATTGTTTATTACCATGTTCCTAGGAAAAACACATATTGAAAAAACAACTTAAACTATTGTATCTCTATTTTCTAAGACAACCCAGTAATTGCTCATACACTCATTCATACATTATTTAAATTCCCCTTTTCTTTAGATTTAGCACATTATAAAATTTAACATAATTATGGGAAAAGAAATTAAGAAGAAAGTTGCACTGTTACTTCTCTGTACGTTCTGGTCGACCACGTGTTGCACTCGGTGGATTTATTCACTCAAATGTCCGAAATTAGTCCTCACTATTTAATTTTGACGCCACTGAAAGGTAATTAGTTCTCACATTTTGTTTTATGCTACTTTAAATCATAATTTAAACCACATTTTTGAGGGTTTGAAGATTTTCGGCTCGCGAGCCTATTGTATTCAACCGGCCGGCTGTATGTTTGGTAGTCGACTAATGACGCCAACCCTGGCGTCTAACATGGCCACTTCTTCATGTTCATCAACTTGCGCTGTGATTCGATAAACGGAATCACATGACACAGTAATGAGTTGTCATGTGGTATCACTTGTGGAGCGAGTCTGGGTATAATTATTCTGCATTTTGGGGCTCGCAAAAAGTTCGTGACAAAAACTATGGTTGGGCAAGCAGGCGCGCACTCATTCACATTCTTGAGTACCTGGAAAACTGTGCTTATTGCAGGGCGTATTGATAAAGTGTGCGACTTCGTGCCCCGACAATGGATGTTTATTGTTCTAAACTGAGGCCCTGTTTGGGTAAACCTTGTGGGTTGCATTTACTATTACAATAAAGAAAAACCCCTCAAATCTGTCCCGTTACAATACCCCCCAATGAGAGGTTTTCTACCGGAACAGAAAAACTCATTGCTAAACCTTAAGAGGATCAGCGAGGATATGGCGCCAACAACCCCCCTTTACTCCTTAATATATCATGGGTAAACTACCCCCTAGCTCGGCAACTATGGCTGTATCTGAACAACATTACTGGACTTCTCTAGGCGAGATCCCAACACCGTAAAGTCGGACCGGTACTCACCATAGTACCACCTAGCCTTGTAACAAATAAATCAACAACTAGCCTTATACCATACCAGATCCTCAACCGATATATCTCCCCTTACATACATACTGGGTTGCTTTTAGCAAGTACTGGGTGCGTACACATATTCATTATTTAATTCCACACTACCTCCACATTAATTATTAATGTAAAATTCACAGAAATATTTTGTATTTTAAATTCAATTCCATTTCTCAACCTTTATTGGCTTGACGTTACAGTTTCCAAATCAAAAAATAAATCAAACAAATAAAATTAAATTTTGTTCAAATAGTGAAATAAATCTAAGTTCTTTATCCAAGATTCCCTTTCAAGATAATTTACATCACCTCTTTCCATTAATTAATTTAATCATAATTCTCAAAATTCCAAAATCCTTTAAATGAATTTACTTTATAACGTCTCTTAAATAGCTGCTAATAATCATAATAAACAAAATAAAATAAACAACTTATTTCTATCATAAATTCCCTTATCACTACATTTGTTTACAAACCACATAATATGGACAATATAAATCAGTTAATACATTATCAATACACATAATCAGCAGTATATCCTGAACATAAAACACGACAAACTGTATCTCAAAACAATTTTTTTTTTTTTTTTTTATGTAATAATATTTTATTAAACATATATTATGACAATTAATAGAAAGAAAACTTATAAAATAAAATTACATTAATTATTAAAAGAACATATGATTTGATTACGTTGACCATTATACAGTTTACACCAGTCATCAGCTGATGTCTTACTAACAGGTGAATGACCTTTCTATAGGTACACTACATACATATAACACCAATACACAAAATTATATAGTTACAATCATAAAATGTTCTTGTGGATTAAAATCCTAACTATTGAGCCTAGCACTTAAAATCGTTTGTTCTCATAAGTGAAATACATCACTAATCATCGAATCATAGTTATAGCAACTGTTACTGAACAGGAACTGGGTCACCAACCACCAACTCTCTCTTTAGAGTAAATGAAATTGAATGTCCCGCTGTTTACAGAGGTCGTCACCCTCTCACTGATTGCTCAGTTACTCCTCCTACTACATCATTTTCTTAATTCCCACCTTTATACCCAGTTACAATTAGGTAACCACCCGCCGGATAAACCGGATCGAGTGTTTGCCTTATGCACAGATGTGTTATCTGTGCCCCTGGCTTGTAACGGCCAGCTCCTTTTCCACCATTTGCATCCCCAAGAACTGAAGTTTATATATATATATATATATTGTAAAGTATCTATTTACAACGATATAAGATAAGATTTAAAGATTTAAAATATTATTATTAGTGTGTTGATTATTAGTAGCGTTGTTGTGGGTGTTCACGTTTAATTCTTTCAGTTTAAAAAAGTATTTAGCACTTCACTGTTCACCTCCCCACTTACCATATGTGGATGTTATCAATGTTCTGTTTGGTGACTTCTTCTGCTGCAACATACACTTTATACACATATACGGATATTCTATTTGAATATCCTAAGTAATACACATGCACAAATAAGTAAAATAATGGCTTAACTGTATAACAAAGAGAATGGATTGGGTGTTGTGTGTAAATGTTTGTGTTGTAATTGTGTCGGGCGTTACCTCCGCGCACTTTTGTTACTTACTCTGTTGACTGGATCCTCTGCTGTGATGTAGTCCTGTAATACAACTTAATACTATGCTTTCTGTGGGCGCCACTTGGAAACGTTTGTTCCAATGTGATTGATAAAATTTTTAAATCTACGAAAAAATTTAAACAAGTCAGTTTAGCTTGGAAAAATCAGTTAAGTTTAATGGTTCTTTAAATTTAAACATTTTTCTTGCCTCCAGAAACGATTAAGACTATAAAATAGGTTATTTACCTTCTGTCGACGTTTCTTAAAATCCTTTTAGGATGACTCGAGTTTCAACACCATTTGGTGTCATCATCAGATCGGTGAATTAGGTTAAAACATTTCGATGCATATGCATCTCGTTAGATATTTAAAAGATTAAAAACAACACATAACATTATATAAAACAATAAATAAACTATATCACAATAAAATAACATTAATAAAAGAATATAAAAACAACGCGGCCGCAAACGATCCTGCACAGGAACGCACCCCACGGTAAGATTAATCAATGCCGGTTTGACCTCGGTTCAATTTCATCGATCTGATATAGCCAATCTCTCGTTCCATAAGATAGATTCTATTAAATAAAACATTATTGTTATGTATCGCTTTTTCATTTAGGACACGATTGTGATCCTTCTTTATGGCTTTGTATATCTCGAATCTTTCAAGGGTGTCCAGCTTTAGTGACTTTTTACATTTATGTAGGATATCTAAATTATCGTTGATACTTTTTATATTATGGTTATATGAGCTCAAATGTTCTGCAAATGTAGATCTTGTTACATTAGACTTGGAGCTTGGGATATGTTCTTTATAGCGTAATTTGAAAGAACGACCTGTTTGTCCTATATAGAACCATGTGCAATCAGAACAATTAAGTCTATATACACCAGTACCATCAAATATATCGGAGGGTGTATTTTTGTTGGTAAAAGTGAGTTTTTTCTCAAGTTTATTACTTGCCTTTGAGGCCAATGTAATATTATGCTTTGTAATAGGTTTTTTAAAGTATGGTATAGATATAAGTTAAGTATAAGTTAAGTTTGTTTCTTATTAAGGTATACTGATGTATTGTACCTTTCTATCTTATTTTTGTTAGTATTATGTAAGTATTTAGCCAGATATGATTATTTTTGTACTGGATAATTGGCTTCAGCCATACATGGTATAAGTAAATATTTTGCTGACTTGACTATTACAATGTTAAAGTTGGTCAGGTATATTAGTATAGTTGCTTTATATCATATTACAGCTTTCTAATACAGTTTGGTTGCATTTTGGCAACATTAAATTCATAAATTATACAATATTAGATGCCTATTACCTGTTTTTAGTTAACACTGTTTTTGGCTATTTTGACTGCTTTTTATTCATTTGACAGCTTCCTTTATTTAAGATAAATTGTTCACTATTGTCTGCTTGACAATTACATATAGTTTTTATTTAAATCTGATAATAATTAATTTTTTCATGAAATCTTGGTGTATGGTCTCAAATCCAACACATTAATATTTTTTGTCCTTGCAAATATACAATTTTTATTTTAACTTAGATTCTTTCTAATAATGTATTTAAGTCATTTAATACATCTATTTTATTTACATCACATAATATAATGATGGATCATGTCCATTTATTCACAAAAAATAGTTTTTAATACTCTATTCATAGTTATAAAACTTGATAATTATTGACTACATTTTGGTTGATTCTGACATTATTTCTCTCTCTTATAGTGTCTTATGGTTTTTTCACTCTTATTCACTTTAATAATATATATGGGGTTTTGTCTTAGTCATAGTTTGGTCATTTTTTCAAGTTGATAGAAATAATTATTATACAAAACTAGTGAGTACCCGGCATGCGTTGCAATGCCACTCAAAGAAAGAAAGTGTTTGTATATATATAATATATAAAGACTTCGTTCGCGTGGTCTTCAATTTAATGCGATAATATATTTAGAACAGAATCTATTCCATTGGGTTGCCATAGTAACCAGATCTAATAAGTTAGTTTTTTAAGACTCCAAAGGACCCCCCAGAGGATCGTATCGAAAAAACACCTGTCCTATGTTGGTTCTCCCGTTGCGTAAAATATTTGTGCCAAGTTTGGTTGAAATCGGTCCAGTGGTTTAGGAGGAGATGTGGAAGACCCCAAAGAACCCCCAAAAGAACCCCATCGAAAAAACACCTATCCTATGTTGGTTCTCCCTTTGCGTAAAATATTTGTGCCAAGTTTGGTTGAAATCGGTCCAGTGGTTTAGGAGGAGATGTGGAAGACCCCAAAGAACCCCCAAAAGAACCCCATCGAAAAAACACCTATCCTATGTTGGTTCTCCCGTTGCGTAAAATATTTGTGCCAAGTTTGGTTGAAATCGGTCCAGTGGTTTAGGAGAAGATGTGGAAGACCCCAAAGGACCCCATCGAAAAAACACCTATCCTATGTTGGTTCTTCCTTTGCGTAAAATATTTGTGCCAAGTTTGGTTGAAATCGGTCCAGCGGTTTAGGAGATGTGGAAGACCCCAAAGGACCCCCCGAAGTATCATCGAAAAAACACATATCCTATGTTGGTTCTCCCGTTGCGTAAAATATTTGTGCCAAGTTTGGTTGAAATCGGTCCAGTGGTTTAGGAGGAGATGTGGAAGACCCCAAAGAACCCCCAAAAGAACCCCATTGAAAAAACACCTATCCTATGTTGGTTCTCCCTTTGCGTAAAATATTTGTGCCACGTTTGGTTGAAATCGGTCCAGTGGTTTAGGAGGAGATGTGAAAGACCCAAAAGGACCCCCCGAAGGATCATATCGAAAAAACACATATCCTATGTTGGTTCTCCCGTTGCGTAAAATATTTGTGCCAAGTTTGGTTGAAATCGGTCCAGTGGTTTAGGAGGAGATGTGGAAGACCCCAAAGGACCCCCCAATGGACCCCGTCGAAAAAAACACCTATCCTATGTTGGTTCTCCCGTTGCGTAAAATATTTGTGCCAAGTTTGGTTGAAATCGGTCCAGTGGTTTAGGAGGAGATGTGGAAGACCCCAAAGGACCCCATCGAAAAAACACCTACCCTATGTTGGTTCTCCCGTTGCATAAAATATTTGTGCCAAGTTTGGTTGAAATCGGTCCAGTGGTTTAGGAGGAGATGTGGAAGACCCCAAGAACCCCCCATAGGACCCCATCGAAAAAAATTCATAAACCTTCGCGGGCGTGCGCACAACAACTCACCGAAGTTTCATCGCAATCGGATGAATGGTATAGGAACGCATACGGGACAAAGAAAGAAAGAAACAAACAAACATTCATTTTTATAGATATAGATTACACAATTTTTGGGACTACTTGGGTTCGATACTGTTCACCTCACTTTCCTCTTATGCTAACTTACTATATAAATGATTTCCTTTTATGGAACGTTCTGTGACGTTACATATGCCTCTTCGTTAAAGTTGATAATTTTGGAAAAACATATCTTTGGTTTTGATGAAATTATCATCTCTATATTAACCCTTCATTAGCTTCTTTATATCTCATTCTTTTATCTTATAATTAAATTCCTGTACTACTCCTTTAATATATTAATCCAACTCATTTTTCCTATTTCGTTCTTTGTCGTATCACCTATTCCTTTCCTTTTTACCTTGATGTTTTATAATTAATCTTTGATATAATTCCCTATCAATTCCCTAACTTACATAGAGGGTTGGGAGTCAGAGTGGCTCGCTATGGCATACATTCTCTGTCCCTTCCTGTCTATAACTACTGAAATCAGAGGCAACACATCTCTGTTCAGAAAATAATAATTGCACCTTTGCAACAAATAATAATAATAATAATAATAAAAAAATACAATATTCAAAGATCATAGGCTCCTACACATAAATTCCCTTTCTTAAACTCTTCTGATTAATTCACAATTATATTAATATATCGTTCTCCGCAGGTTAAAATTATCGTTTAAAATCATTCAATGTTAATAGCTATATTCATATTCATCATTACCTCCTTATGTAACACACTGTTTTTCCTTTTTTTTTATTTTTTCATTTATCATTTCCATTTAGTATCAGATATATGACAGTATTCCTCCTTCTTTTCTCCTTTACTAAGTGCCCATCTCGTAATATTTATTAATAACAATCTCTCTCCTTCTTTAAGTACGGGTAAGCTGGTAAATATACGTTGACATGGCTATTGGAAATAAATCTATATTTTATATATATCTTTATGCCTTTGGTGTAAGGTGTCCTTCTCGTAATATTCATTTATAATAATACAATAATATTTATATTTATTTAATAATCTCTACCTCCTTTCTAATTATGGCTAAGTTAAAAAATTCACGTTAACATGTTTAGTCAAGGTACCTTCCATATGATGCTGTATTTGACTTTGGTTTTTGGTCATGGTACTTGGTCACTGATTGAGTATTCGACTTGCGATTTTTTTTTTTTTTTAATCATGGTACTTTTTTAATGAAGTCTGGTTATACGTACCTTTTACCTTGTTCCTAATTGTGTCAGTTACCTCGTAGGTATTGTTTTTATTGTCTCTGGTTATCGTGAAAGGCCCTGTATATAAGAGTAGCAATTTCCTCGTTATGCCTTGTATAGCACTGGGCAATTCTCTATTTTTAACTAACACCTTTTCACCTACCTCATATTTAATTGCCTTAGGCTGTGATTTGATATATTTTTTCCGCTGCTGTTCCGTTTTTTCTAACACCTTATTATAAAATTTTGCCCCTTCAAATTGGTATGCGGGTTCGTCGGGAAAATTAATAATTTCTTTTATCTCTCGTGGTGGGGGTCTTTCGAACATAACCGTGTATGGCGACATCTCGATGGTATTGTGATGCGAGAAATTGAGAAAATCCTCGGTAGAGGCTACATATTCATGCCATCTTTTCTGCTCGTTATGGCAGTATGTTCTTAGTAACCGTCCTACCTCCCTTAACACTCTCTCGGCTGGGTTACTATTCGGGTGATATACGGACGTCTTGTACGTTTTTATCCCGTGTTCTCCCAGGCTTTCCTTCCAAAGTTTTCCCCTAAACTGAGTACCGTGGTCCGTAATTATAGAATACGGTCGGCCCACTTCGATTATATAACGCTTGATTATTATGTCTATTATTTTCCTGGTCGTTGCCCTAGTTATTGGGTATAGCTTTGTATACTTGCTAAAGTGGTCGAAAATGATTACGATAAATTTATATCGGTGTCTCCCAGCGCTGCGTGGAAACGGTCCGCAGATATCGAGAAATACCTTTTCCAATTTTTCGGTAGATAATATGGGTATCATGACCCCTTCCTTCCTCTCGTTATCACACTTTACTTTTTGACAAATATCGCACGACCGTATCGCCAGTTGCACCTTCTTATTCATCCCCTTGATGTATGTTTGCTCTTCCAATGCCTTCCTTACTTTAAGGGCACTCATATGTCCGTACCTATCGTGATAGTCGATTATTAGCGGTCTCTCTATCGCTGGTGGAATCACTAATTTCCAATTCTCTTGTTGCGGTGTATTCCTAATAAACAAAGTGTCATCGTGTATACAATAAAATCTGTTTATGACCTCATCGCCTTCCTGTACCCTTTTTCTAATATCTCCTAATTTCGGATCGGCCTCTTGTTGTGACTTTATTTCGTGCAAAATATTTTTTAAATCCTCCCTGCTCTTAATAATGTGGTAAACCTTGGCTAATTGTTCCTTTTCGCCGTCAAAGGTTTGGTCTGGTATATTGACGCGAGATAAGACGTCGGCGGCTACGTTCTGTTTGCCGGGTATATATTCCCATGTGATATTGTACTCTTGCAAGGCCAAAATCCATCTAGTCAGCCTTCCGTGGTTCAGTTTACAATGCTTTAAAAATGATATAGATTTGTGGTCGCTTCTAACTGTTATGGGGTACCCTAATATATATGTTCTAAATTTACCGCATGCGAAAACTACACTCAACAGTTCTTTTTCGGTAGTATTGTAGTTTCGTTCGCAACTGTTCAGCACGCGGCTAGCAAAGCTAATTACTAAATGGTTACCGTCCTGATCTTCCTGATAGAGGGCTGCACCTAAACTCACGTTACTGGCATCGCAGTTTAGAAAAAATGGTTTTGTAAAGTCGGGATGATGCAACATTACGGTTTCTAAAAACTTTTCCTTTATGATATTGAGCACTCCATCTTGCTCTGGTCCCCAAGTCCATTTGTCTTTAGCTGATAACTGCTTTTGGAACCTGGCAGTTAGTTCTGAGTAATTGGACCGAAACTTTCTGTAATAGTTGCAGATTCCTAAAAATGACTGCAGCTGTTTCCTATTCTTTGGGGTGGGGAACTTCTGTATGGCCTCTACCTTTTCCTTGGATGGAGTAATCCCTTGTTCTGTTAAATTAAATCCTAAAAATTTCACCTCATTTGCAATGAATTGGGACTTGTCTAATTTGAGGGTGATATTATTCTCCGATAATTTCTCTAACACCTGTTCAACCCTATTACAATGGTCGTCCCAATTCGCTGAAGTCACCAGTAGGTCGTCGACGTACACTGTCGTAAACTTCAGTACTTCCTGCCCCAATATTCTGTCCATTATCTTTACAAACACCGCCACAGAATTTATTAAGCCAAAAGGTAACCGCTTAAACTGATAGTTTCTGCCCTCGAATATGAATGCCATATATTTCCTACTATCAGGGTGGAGTTCTATCTGCCAGTATCCGCATACCGTATCCCATGAGCTTATATATCTGATTCCGTGGAACTTTTTTAATATCTCCTCTATCTCCCCAGGTGATGTGCGGTCGTTAACAATCATTTTGTTAATCTCCCTAGCATCGAGACATATACGTACCTTTCCGTTCTTTTTTGGCACCGCTATGATTGGGCTGGTAAAGGGCGAATGACTATACTCGATTATGTCGTCCTCTATCATCCTGTTCAATTCTTCCCTGACTTCGTTCTTTAGCGAGTATGCGATCGGGTACGATTTCCTGTTAAATTCCACCGGAGTTTTGAATTTTATGGTGCACTGATAATCTCTGGCTTTACCTGGAGCGTTCGAGAATATGTGTTTATAACGGTTGTATACCTCGATCAATTGTTCCGCCTGTTTTTCGCTGACCAGACCCCTTGCTTTCGTCCTTTGGAAATCCCGTATTTCTTCTAACTTTTCTAACCACAACTCTGGGTTTTCCTCCTGATATAATGGCATATTGATTGGACGATCGGTACAATAATAATGGTTCACTATCGCTTGATAAGGTGTATTGTCTGTACCACTTCCTTGGACATCGATTAAATTATTGGTCCAAATCCCCTTGTTATTCTTAAAAGTTATCACCTTACTTTCCAAATCTATTACAGCATTGTATGGCCTAAGTATATCGCAGCCTATTAGTATACTCATGGGTAAATTACTCGCCACTAATAACCCTATTGGTATTGTTACCCCATTACTAGTCATCTCTAATGACACCTGTTTCTTTATTGATTTATTTTGCCTCCCCGTTGCTCCGACTAAAATAATGTTATTTATCGGTAGAGTGGGTATTGGTAAATTACTATTTTGTTTAATCCGCTCTAACTCAATGCTATCGATAAGTGACAGATTTGACCCCGTGTCAATGAGTAGTATCGCTTCTATGCCATTGATATATGCTTTAATCTGCACGATACTATTATTCCCTTGGTTACTATTTTTAATGATATCGTCACCTTCTTCTAATAACTCCTCTCTAATATCCTTAAGGTAATTATTTATTCTTAATATAGTCCCGTCTTTGTCCTGTCTATGTTCGTCGTTTGTCACCCCATAATATTGGTTCAGTGAAGGGCGGTTTTCCTTTTTCACTGCCGCGTTTAGTTTAAATGAGCCACTGTCTCATTGGCCCGGTCTCCCGGAACATTGGGTTGCTGACCCGTCTGTGTTTCCTGCCTGACCTCGGGATTACCGTTAATAGGTTGGCTATTCGCCGTGTTACCCTGGCTAGCTGGCGCCTGTTGTGGGTAAAACATGTAAGTGGGTACATTAGGTGGATATGGCCGTCGGTTATTGGCCATTGTATAATTTACCTGGGGCCTATATTCATTTTGGTTTCTCCTATCGCCTCCTCCTTGGTTTCCCCCGTTGCGATAATCATTACGTTGACCATAATTACTTCCTCTATAATTATTCCCGTGATAACCGTTTCCCTGGTGGAAGTTCCTACCGTAGTTATTCCCGGTGTAATTACCTCTGTTTGGTCCCGGATAGTTGCGGTTAATTGGGCCCTGAGTGTTATCATTTCGGCCGTTTGGTGGGATATTATTATTCTGATTATTGGTGTTTAGATTATTACCGTTCCCACCTCCATTCCGGTTTGGTCCGTTGTTATTATTGTTGTACTCTACCTTACGATTGGGGGGTTGGTAATCCTGGAACCTTCCTGTGGATTCGCAATTTTCCAATAATTTGGCCAGATCGGCTATTTTGCTAATCTGTTGGTATAATTGGGCATCCTTGATACCATAGCTGTAATGTCCAGCTAACTGCCTTACCAAACATTCTTCTGGGATCGGCGGTATCAACTTCCGTGCTAAACATACCTTTCCCAGGAAATAAGACGTCGGGGATTGTCCATAGGACGCGTCGTATTTGCCATAGAAAATGTCCATTCTTACCCTGTTTTGTGCGGTCTCTGACCAATACTTTTCCTTAAACTGGCGTTTAAACTCTGCTAAATTCGTTATTTCGGGTCGTACCGCTATCCACCAGTTATCCTTAGTATTTTTAAACGTCTCGTCAAGCATCTCTCTTATCCTGTCCCACCTTGTTTCTCTATTTCTCCCAACAAACTCCTCCATTCTTTCCAAAAATTCCATTGGGTTTTGTCGATAGTCCTGGAAGTTGATTACTTCCCTGTTTTCACCATGACACGTATGAGTGTTTAGTATTGGTGTGTCTCTCAGCGCCTCTAATCTTTCCTGCAGGTTTTTCTCTCTCTGGTCTATTTCCAGTATACTATTTTTGTTAGTTTTTATCTGTTCGTCCAGCCTGTTAGCGATGTGCTGGACTTCTCCTACCTCCTGCATGATGGCGTCTTGGTTCTGCCTTACCATGTTTTCAAGATTTCTAACATCTTGTTTGGTCTCTACTGCTCGTTCCTCTATACTTTTGAAACGTGTATTGTTTCCCTCCTGTAACCTTTCCAACTGTTTCTCCATATTTTCGACCTTCCTGTCACTATCGATCTTATTATCATTGATCGTTTTGTTTACTGTTTCGTACTTTATGCTAATTTCCTTTTTCAGGGACTCTATGCTTTTTTTGTTCTCCTCCTGAAATATCTCCAGTTTTTTCCCATTATCATTTATTTTCTCGGTTATATCCTCCCTTAAAGATTCTATGTTTTTGTCTAATTTCCCCATATTTTTATTATTCTCCTCCTTATCTTCCTGTCTATTTTTATTCATATTTTTGTTCATTTCTTCCATTTTTTGGAACATTTTCTCATTGGTATTTTTGTTTGTTTCTTCCATTTTTTGGAGCATTTCCTCATTAGCTTTTTGGAGCATCATCATTAATATATTCACGTCAACGCTTGCTGTTATTTTTTCTGGTTCTGGTTTCTCTGTTTGTTCTACCATTTGTATGGGTTCTTCTCCCGTTTGTTCTTCTAATTCCTCTGCCGTTTGTACCGGTCCTTCCCTTTCTAGTGTGGGCGGTTCTAATTCCGTTTCCTCCATTTGTACTGCCTCCCCGTCTTCCACACTTAATTCGGGTTCCACGTTCTTCTTCACCTTTTTTCCCTTTGGTTGCGGCATTTTAATATGTTGGTAGTTGCCGTGCTTGTTCCGTCTTTTTCAAGCCTCACTAGTTGGGCTGCCAATTTATAACAAAGAGAATGGATTGGGTGTTGTGTGTAAATGTTTGTGTTGTAATTGTGTCGGGCGTTACCTCCGCCACTTTTGTTACTTACTCTGTTGACTGGATCCTCTGCTGTGATGTAGTCCTGTAATACAACTTAATACTATGCTTTCTGTGGGCGCCACTTGGAAACGTTTGTTCCAAGAAAAAAAAAAAAAAAAAAAAAAAAAAAAAAAAAAAAAAAAATGTGATTGATAAAAATTTTTAAATCTACGAAAAAATTTAAACAAGTCAGTTTAGCTTGGAAAAATCAGTTAAGTTTAATGGTTCTTTAAAAACAAACAAATCGTCTGAAGGACTATCATTCATAAAAAATTATAAAATTGCAGAGAAAAAATTTTACAAGTTATTATTATTGACAATTTTTTTTATATGTCCAATCAAGTATCGGCTAGTATTTCAGATTCTGACTCAGTTGAAAAGCATGAGTTTAATATGTGAAAAATCTTTACTCTCAGGACGTGACTCCTTTAAACTACCAAGACATATCAATTAGATGCCTTACAAGAAAAAAAACTAAGTGATTTGAAGGTGTATGTGTGGCGTGTAAAGTACAACTGTGTGATAAATGTAACCAGGTAACAAATGACTTTAATTTTGGTAACTCACGTTCCAATGGTCGTTTATTCTCGCACTGGACACTTCCTTCGGTTAGTTTCTCAATCTCGCCTCTTCGGGTGTACACTGAATCTATTTAAAGTCAAATTTTGCGATCATTACTTTTTCCGCACTTTTGTAAAAACGTTTGGCAGTAGAATCTCGTTCAAACGCCGCCGCTACGAATCATCTGTTTAGCGTTAATTCAGAAATCGGCCACCGCAGCGCTGATTCCCATGCAGTGTCGAGGAAGGCTTTGTGTATTGTATGTTTACGTTATGGGGGAATTATTGTCACGTTAGTCAGTCAATGCGAACACAGCAGAATTCGTTCTCTATTTAAATATTTGGTCCCTCCTGGGCCGCTGGACGTTCTGGCTGCGTGATTTCTATTAAAATTTGCCGTATCGCTGCTCTATTTCAGCGATACTTTTTGGCGTGGATTCTCGTTGAGGTTAAGTCAGTCGGTTATGTCTATGTACGGGAAAAGCCTTCCTGCCGTGTCTTGTCGATTTCTCGCCTCTTCGGTTTCGCCTTAGCTGCGTCGATCAGTGTTGTGTGAGATGCATCAGTTCTGGAGTTCAAGTTTCAAGTGTTTTTCGGTCGAATTTGGTCTCGCTTTTATACTAATTCAGGATGACTGTTTTCATCGACTTCCGGTATATTTGTGTAAAAATTCTTTCTAGATTGTTCGAGAATAAACGAAATGGAATGTCATAGAACAATTTTCACTTCCGTAGAAGCTTTTAGAACGAATTTCTTATTCTTCATACAAAGGATATTTCAAAATTTACACTGGTATTTATCAAACAGTTTTACATTAGTACTCACAATTTGTATGCCATTAATACATTTAGATTCCCTGTTTTTAACTGAATCTAGCGATACTAAATATGATTGGTTTCTAATTAACTTAAGTCTAGTAAACAATACAATATACAACCCTCACCTTGAGTTGTCGTCATTGAAAACTCATTTTTTAATAACAAAAATTGTTGTGGAGTTACTAAGTTCCTTCCACAAGCTGAACATCTAATACTACTACTTTCCTACAACAAAATAAACAAATTTTAACATAAATAAAACACAAATAAATACAATTTTATATGGCCTCTGCTCATGGCCTAGATTCTTGTCAGTTTTCTAATACAATGATTAGTCTTTTTCTTTAATATATGTATTATTTCACCACTGTACACACAGAGTTTATTATTTTGTCTATCTTTTGTGATACCTGGTTACTCTGTACATATATTATATTTATCACAAGATGATATAACATCATTGATTGTTCTTGAGATGTCATTTTTTATGGTGTGACAAATCTCACTCTAATTAGTTAAATTCTTTTAGAATTGACTTTACTTTCAACTGAGTTTGTTTCTTATTAAGGTATACTGATGTATTGTACCTTTCTATCTTATTTTTGTTAGTATTATGTAAGTATTTAGCCAGATATGATTATTTTTGTACTGGATAATTGGCTTCAGCCATACATGGTATAAGTAAATATTTTGCTGACTTGACTATTACAATGTTAAAGTTGGTCAGGTATATTAGTATAGTTGCTTTATATCATATTACAGCTTTCTAATACAGTTTGGTTGCATTTTGGCAACATTAAATTCATAAATTATACAATATTAGATGCCTATTACCTGTTTTTAGTTAACACTGTTTTTGGCTATTTTGACTGCTTTTTATTCATTTGACAGCTTCCTTTATTTAAGATAAATTGTTCACTATTGTCTGCTTGACAATTACATATAGTTTTTATTTAAATCTGATAATAATTAATTTTTTCATGAAATCTTGGTGTATGGTCTCAAATCCAACACATTAATATTTTTTGTCCTTGCAAATATACAATTTTTATTTTAACTTAGATTCTTTCTAATAATGTATTTAAGTCATTTAATACATCTATTTTATTTACATCACATAATATAATGATGGATCATGTCCATTTATTCACAAAAAATAGTTTTTAATACTCTATTCATAGTTATAAAACTTGATAATTATTGACTACATTTTGGTTGATTCTGACATTATTTCTCTCTCTTATAGTGTCTTATGGTTTTTTCACTCTTATTCACTTTAATAATATATATGGGGTTTTGTCTTAGTCATAGTTTGGTCGTTTTTTCAAGTTGATAGAAATAATTATTATACAAAATTACACAATTTTTGGGACTACTTGGGTTCGATACTGTTCACCTCACTTTCCTCTTATGCTAACTTACTATATAAATGATTTCCTTTTATGGAACGTTCTGTGACGTTACAACTGTAATTTGAATTGTAATGAATATTCGAATATTCAAATTCTACCGCCACCTTCTGATAGAACTAGTTATGAAAATTAAATTATTTAAAAAAAAAAATCAAAACTCTTTCCACTGGTAAATAAATTGAGATTTATTAACAGTTCTGAAATGCCATTAACTCTTTTAAATAAACAATCAATCACTAATGTCTTTACAAAATAATAATTATTATAAACAATTGTTGAGCTCTTTTAACCTCAAGGCTGGTAACACTGGGGTCTGGTACAATAATTTTAGTTAACGAGGTTATGTCCTCTTTACTCAGTTACATTACCAAATTCGTGTGTTCTTGGAAGTTGCATGATACCAGATACAAGATGTTATCTTTTCTAACAATATTTAATAAAGAATTACTACAAAAAACAAACAAATATTAAAAATAAAAGTCGGTACCATAAAACCGATATATTTCGTACTATTGTACGCTGAGTAGACTGGATACAGCAGTTGTTTGACAACACGTGCTTTATGCTGCACTGTTAAAAATTACTATTATTATTTATTCGTTAGTTATAAAAATCATTTATTGGCAAGAGAAAAAATCTATAATAAAAAAAACTCTTGTGATAGCTTTCATTGGATTGAAATTATTTGAGAACAGAATCATTACTTGGTGACAAAGTTGTCGTTGTTATTTCTAGGTTAGTTAACAAAAGTAAGTAGTTATTTTGAATAAGTACGTGATTCATTAGATTCTTAATAATATAAACACATATATTTTATTCATATTGCATCTGATGTATAAATATCAGTTGATTAGAATATTTTTCGCAATAAATTATTTATTCGTCAATTCAAACGAAATGAGTCAAATGAGCGACTATTCATTACACTCATATTTTCGATATTTAAATTAATATTGATTTCTTTAATTACGATAAAATCGTAAAACATTTATTTTTTAAATTAATAAATGCGAGACAATTCTTTTATTTAATTCTGATAATTTTCATCATGAGTAATGCCCTTTGGTACTTCTGACTAGAGCTGTACCCAAACAATAATTCTTCGTTCACTAACGAAAATTATTATTTCCATTCAATTCGTTAAATAATAAAAATAGAGTACTCCCTGTTTTTTATAAAACACAAAACACTAAAATATACACTGGCCGGTTTATTATTTTAATTCACTTAGCACTGGACACTCGTTATTACTCTGTTGTGTACAGGTTATGTGTGTATAGCGTAACTTATGAATATGTCGCGCACAATTTAAATAAAATCTTGATATATTTCTTCATCAACCTTGCTCGTTGAATGGTGCTGGTAGACTGTTTGACGACTGAATGATGACTGAACGCTTCATCTAAGCGTCTCCTGCTTGTCTGGTTATTTTAAGTCATTTGATTGGTTTAAATTGTCGAACTCTCTACCCCAAAACACCTTAGTTAAATTAAAACTTTTAATTATTTACCAATTTTTGTATGGGTTAGAGATTATAGTGACGTAAGCGTTGATACACAAAATGACTGAAAAGTTTATAAATGCTATAACTTTTTTATTAATTATCGTATCGTTGAATGGTTAGTGGCAATAGATTGCGGACACTTGCGGCTTTAATTAAAGTCTAAACAAGGATAAAATCCGTCCATTATTAACTCACTACAACATTTCACAGAACCCATATGGTGAATCTTAATATTAATAAGTTTATTTCACCATATTTTGCTCCAATTGCACTATAACACTCATTATTAAACGTCTTGAGTCCATTTCTCATTTGTTTAATACAGAAATAGTTGTAATTACCATTCAAACAATATTTGGTAATGGCGTCCTCAAACGACCATATTCGATTGTTTGTAATCGCTTATAACGCTATTATTTCTTATTTAATTACATTTGTTTGGCATTCTAACAATAATATATACATTTATTTACATCTGTTTACACTTTATTTTATGAAAAATGTTGTTTTTCATATACTAATAGTCTTATCAAAATACCTTCTGTTCTCTTTTCCTTAAATTGTCACTTTTTCAATTATTTTACCACATAAGGTATATAATGTTACAAATTAAAATAGTGTACAACTATAGTACCTTGTTTATTTAATGTATTTATCAGTCTTTCGTTATCTGAAAGCTTTCCAATTCTTAGTATTAGGTTTGTTTACATCAGGTTCTGCAATGACAGTCAGTTAGTTTCTAATAAATCAACTACTAAATTGCTATTATTACATTTGACATGTGTTCCCATAGTGGTATCAGATGTCTTTCTAACTACTGATAACATTTTTAGTCATCCTTGAAAAAGTTTGGATAGTGCATTTTGCTTAACTATCTTGTTACATATTGTTTGTTTACATTTGGTTCTACAATCATAGTCGGTTAGTTTCCAATAATTTGACTATAAAACTACTATTTTTATAATTGTGATCTGTTCTCATAGTAGTATTAGATATTTTTCTAACTACTGGTAACATTTTCAGTAATCCTTTAACAAGTTTTAATAGTGCATTTTGCTTAATTAACTTGTCACATTGGGTTTCTGTTCTTCTATCTTTGTGCTATCATATTGAATCTGCTTTATGTGCTGTGTATTTCAGTATAAATATTATTTATTAGTTTGCATTACTATTCATAATTAGTCTTTGATTGAAACAATTGTTGATAGTTGCTTGGTTTAATTAATATATATGATTTTATGTTATAGGTGCACTTTCTATGAGGTTATGTCAGTTTTCTGGTAACAATGTGCAACATATTCTTATGCAGTATTTGATTCTACTATTATGATTTCATTATGGTATTCTATTACAATGGTTTAATTGTTGATTAATACACATGTTTACACTATTTTTTCTAAACAATAACACAAGTATTCTTAATCTAATAGTATTACATTTCTTGTTGTGTTGTACCTAATTTTTGGTACATTGGTTGTTTGATACTTAACAAACTAGCTTATTTGTTATTATTTGTTCTGGACTTTATTTATATCTTGTCCTGTCCTGCTGTGGCATTTAGTTATATTTCATTTTAAAGTTTACAAAGCTTTTATTATCAGTTTCTATGAACAATGATTTTACTGTTCTGTCTCACATTTCTCTTGGTGGTCTTATGATTATCTATTTTGGGTTACAATCTTGATTAAACTGGTCACACTAATTGTCTGTGCATTTTAACTATTTAATCTTTGATTCTTCCACTATAATGGTAACGCATTTTCCTCTGTTATAAACCTTCTCACTTGTATTGTCTGTGGGGTTTATTTGGGTTAAAAATGGTTAACTTGTTACAGGTTCTCACACTTACATTAAGTTTTCACTATTACTGTTTGTGATTGCTTAATTATGCTAAACACTGTTTCTTCATAGTTGATAATTGTTATACTTCTTCCGGTCACTAGTATAGTTCCTTGTATACTTGGTGAATGGTGATTTCTTGTATTATCCATATATTATCTTCATTCTTCATGTCATGTTTCCTTTGCTCTTCTTCTTCCTTTCTTCTTCTTGTTTAATTGTTGTTCACTATCGGTGTTCTCCTGGGTTGTATTTTACTAGTGATAATCAATGTTCACTTATTCTCGTCATCTTCTTCAATATTTCCATTTGTCCATTTGTGGTAGTCGTTGTTCCATAGTATTTATATTTATAAATAAATTGGTGGTCTTGCCATCATTGTGGTTGCTCTTGAGTTGTCTCTTCTTCATTTTAATGGTTGTGATTTTTGTTGTTTCCCCTCATTGTTTGGATTCTGTTGTCTTCTCTTCATTTTACATAGTTATGATCTTTGTTGCTTCCCCTCACTGTTTGGAATCTATTGGGCCTGGTTTCTAACATTTTATATTGGCTCGTCATTCTCTTTCTCCCTTGTACTCGATGATGCTATATTACTCTACCTTCTTCTTTGTTGGAATTTTACAATAATATATCTCTGTAGATACACACTTTTTGTTTACATTATTTTATGTACTTTGAAATATTTTCATGATCTCCCGTCACTTGACGTTATAATTGGTTACTCTATGTAACTACCAAATTTGGTACGTTACATATGCCTTCCTTTAAGAATTGATTAATTCTGAATTAGTATATTTATATTTTATTGAAGAATTCATCAATTGTTGTACGTTTCCATGTCGACTCATATGCTTTTTTATATATCCCTTCACTTTCTTCCATTTGAATCATAATTATTTCTTTTCTATGTAATTATCTCCCTTGTTTATTTAGTTTCCTATTTCCCTAACATAAGTTTAGCTGGGGCAGTTCAGAGTGGCTCACTTTGGCCTACAACTCCACTGGCCATACTAACATCAATAAATAGGGAGGCACATCATCTCCATCAATAACATAAATGATTGCTGGCATTATTCATCAGTCAATTGATCTCAAATAATCAAAAAATATAAAGTGGTCGTTCTTCCGACAAATAATAAATATACTTGGGATTATCTCACTCATCTGCGGTTTATACATTGTTATACTCTCTTCTTCTTGATTCAACTTAACTAAATTCTTCACATATTACAGGGATAGTTTGTTTACATTTCATCACTGGTATACTCTCATGATCATCTTCGTTAATACATTATTTTTTTATTCCTCTTTGTCATCAATTAATCTTTTCTCTTGGTATTACATTAAACGTCATTTCATAGTCTTCTTCATTTTCGGGATTCACTTCTCTGGATACAATTCATGAATATATTCTCATGGGTTCAAATGAGATATAGCCCATTTGATATAGGCTCTCTTCTAGTAGAAGACACTATGGTTGTGTGTTATCTCTTATCTAGATTAATGATACTCATTCGGTTTTGTTCCTCCAACTTCTTATTTTCTTCTTCTTCTATATATCATCTAGTTCATTGTCTCCTCTTTTATTTGTACGGGTATGTTGTTACTTTACTGTTGACGTGGCTCTTGGACATATATATTTATATATAATTATGCCATAGATCTTGGGTGTCGATCACTTATTATCTTTGTTTTTATTAATAGTACGGGTAAGTTGTTGTTTTACTTGTTGACGTGGCTCTTGGAATTTGCTGTGCCAAGGATGTAGTGTGTCGGCCTCGTATAATAATTTTTCCTTTATGTAGTACGGGTAAGTTGTTGTTTTACTTGTTGACGTGGCTCTTGGAATTTGCTGTGCCAAGGATGTAGTGTGTCGGCCTCGTATAATTATTTTGTTTTTATTAATAGTACGGGTAAGTTGTTGTTTTACTTGTTGACGTGGCTCTTGGAAATTATTTTGTGCCAAAGATGGAATTTGTCTTTCTCGTATAGTTAATTGTAGTACGGGTAAGTTGTTGTTTTACTTGTTGACGTGGCTCTTGGAAATATTTTATATCATACATATATTTGTGCCATGGTTGTAAGGTGTCGATCTCGTATAATATTAATTGTAGTACGGGTAAGTTGTTGTTTTACTTGTTGACGTGGCTCTTGGAAATATATATTGTGCCAAAGATGTAATTTGTCTTTCTCGTATAATAATTTTTCCTTTATGTAGTACGGGTAAGTTGTTGTTTTACTCATTGACGTGGCTCTAGGAATTTGCTGTGCCAAGGATGTAGTGTGTCTTTCTCGTATAATATTAATTGTAGTAGCAGTATTATTTGTAAATACAATTTTCTTTATCCTTTACATAACTTCTTTAAAACATATTTTTACATTACATAATTACAATATAGTCAACGTTTATTTTCATAGTTATATATTCACTTCTTATTTAGTATAAACAACAAATAATCTTCATAGCAATATTTCACCCTTTCTTCATATAGTCAACATTTATTCTCACAATTATATTTTCATTTTTCACTTATTATCAATAACAAATAATCTTCATCGCAATATTTCACTTTTACCTTATAATTTAACCTTCGATATACCGTTTCATTGAAGCTTGGTTGTATGTGCCCTTTATTTTCTTAGTTATAGGGTCTTGTAATTCATAAGTGTTATTCATGTTGCTTTTGGTAACAGTATATGGGCCTGTGAATAGCAGTAGCAGTTTTTTCGCAATACCTTCAATTGCACTTGGGAGTTCTCGGTTTTTTATGAGTACCTTGTCTCCCACTTCGTATTTTATGATTTTAGGTTGCGATTTCTGGTATTTGAGCCTAAGTTTGTCAGCTCGTTCAACTGCATTATTGTAAAATTTGGTTTTATTAAATTTGAATTCATTTTCTGGTGGAAATTTTATAATTTCTGTAATTTCCCGGGGTGGTCTTCGCTCATACATAGCCATATAGGGTGTCTCATCTGTTGATTGATGGTAAGCTAAGTTCAGGAAGTCTTCAGCTGGGGATAGATATTCCTCCCATCTCCTCTGCTGGCTGTGACAGTAGGTTCTTAAAATCCTTCCTACTTCTCAACACTCTCTCAGCAGGGTTGCTGTTGGGGTGATACACAGATGTTTTGTACGTTTTCACGCCTTGATGGATTAGAGTTTCCCGCCATTTTCGTCCTCGGAATTGCGTTCCGTGATCTGTAATTACTGATAGTGGTTTTCCTACTTCGGGTATGTATCTAGATATTACAATGTCTAGTATTTTGTCAGTTGTAGCTCTGTTTATTGGATAAAGTTTTGTGAACTTCATATAGTGGTCAAATATAATTATCACATATTTGTATTGGTGCCTTCCACCGCTTCGTGGAAATGGTCCACAAATATCTAAAAATACTTTTTCTAATCTCTCTGTTGAAGTTATGGGTATCATTACCCCTTCTCTTTTCTCATTGCTACACTTGACCAATTGGCATACTGTAACAATAAAAAGGAGACCAAAATATATTAAATACATAAAACCACTACCAGGACTTACCTGTTGCAGAAATTTTATCAGAAGCCCAGAGTCGCCACCTATATCTTTGAAGGACAGATATGGAGACCTTTACACTTTACCTTAATAAAACAGACAATTTAGCATTCTGACCCACCCAATTAATAATTCAGTAGATTCCGGAACGTTAGACGAATTTTTTCAACCCAGAAATGAGAACGTGGTAATGACGAAATAACTTAGACTAACACATGATTATATTGTAAATTCAATAACTTTAATTTCTCACACACATTTTATGGATATTACCAGAATACTACAAGATGAAATTTTTTAAATCTAATTTTGTTTTTTGGTACCAATTTTTAATAATCATTGCTAAGACAGCCCATTCTGGACATTCTCGCATTCATTCAAATTCATACGTTACCCCTCGTTTGATTAAATTACCGATCTATTTATTTAGTTTTCCACTGTCACTATTCAGAACGAATGAAGCACGTGTTGGTCACCCGAGTTAAAAGTTCACTAATCCTTATTGTAAGTCACCACGCCACTGCACCAATGATATTCAGCATTTCGTAATTTCCTCGAGTCCCGGTCGGTATTAGCGATATTGTTGTTTCACTCACATCGTATAAAACAACACCGACCGGGACACCGACAAAACTGTAAACGTTTGTTAACGGAGTCGGCTTCTTGTTGACTGTCTAGCGTCTCTGCTTAATGTAGACTGGCACCGAGAACGTAACAGGTACATCTTGCTTCCTCGGGCGGAATCGGCGGTTCACTGCCACTATGTTTTCGTCGCTCAAGCCTCAGTTGTTGTGAGGTAACCACTTTATCCATGGAATAGCAGAGTTATATTCTGGATACCAGAGCAGGATATTGGCTTCTGTTCTGCTGATGTCATTAACAGTAGGCGGGGCGTTAGCAGTATTTCCGGAAGGTCTTGGAGAAGACGATGAATATTCTCGCGCTTTGGCCATCTTGAGTTTTTTACCAGCGCGTGGGTCGGCGCCCATGCTTGGTGAAACGCATAGGTGCGCACTGCCACACTCTCGCCGAGTTTTCAGAAAACGAGGGTGGTACATTCTTCGCTTGTCGCGTTACACAATAACAATTGCGTATCGCTCTGTTACCACTGTTTCTTAACATCGTTCTGTTACACGGAAAATAACGTTGCACAATAATTTTCATAACTTTTTTACAAGCCCGCCCAAAATAAAAGAAATAAAAGATATAAATGCCCCATACTGTAAAAAATTGAAAACACCCAAAATTGACCCGCTACAATACATGACAATTTTGAATATATTTTCTCACCCTGCGGTTCATGTCCTTAAAGTATACATGTTCCTGTAGTGCCTTGACTACTTTGACTGCCCCCATGTGACCGTAACGCACATGGTAATCAATTGCTAGTTCTTTCTCAATAGTTTTCGGTATGACAACTTTCCATTGCTCACTATATTTTTGAGTTTTAGTGAATAGTAATTGGTTGTGAGTACAGTAATATGGTATTATTTTTTCATCATTTTCTGCCAATCGTTGGATTATTTGTGAGATTTTAGGATCTTTATTCTGATGAATTTTTATGTCAGATAATATGTTGGTTAAATCAGACTTGTTTTTTAAGATATGGTAGACCTTGGCGATGGTTTCTTTTTCTCCCTCGAATGTCTGGGCAATGATGTTCACTCGGGACAACACGTCGGCCGCTATGTTGCTTTTCCCAGGGATGTATTCCCATTGGATGTTATATTCTTGGAGCGTCAGTGTCCACCTTGTCAGCCTACCATGTTTTAACCTACAATTCTTTAGAAAAGATATAGACTTGTGGTCTGTTCGTACCGTAATAGGGTATCCTAAAATGAAAGTTCTAAATTTCTCACATGCAAACACTATACTCAGGAGCTCTTTTTCCGTCGTATGATAGTTTCGTTCGCATTTGTTAAGTGTTCTACTTGCGAAACTAATCACTTGGTGATTGCCTTCCTGGTCCTCCTGATATAATACTGAACCAAGGCTAACATCACTAGCATCGCAGTTCATAAAAAATTGTTTTTCAAAATTGGGATGGTGTAGCATTACTGTATCGAGAAATTTTTTCTTTATTAGCTCAAAGGTAGTGTCTTGGTCAGGCCCCCATCTCCACTTTTCCTTTGACGATAATTGTGATGAAAATCGAGCCGTTAATTCTGAATAGTTGTGCTGGAATTTCCTGTAGTAATTACAGATACCGAGGAATGACTGTAATTGTTTTTTGTTCTTTGGTATCGGGAAATGCTGTATTGCTTCCATCTTTTCTTGGGCTGGCATTATTCCAATTTCTGATAAGTTGAACCCCAAAAATTGCACTTCCTTGGCTATTAATTTTGACTTTTCTAGTTTGAGCGTTATGTTATTTTCTTCTAATTTATTTAGCACTTGTGCCACCCGGTTACAGTGTTCTTCCCAATTATCTGATGCAATTAACAAATCATTGACATACACTGTAGTAAATTGCAATGTATTATGTCCTAATATTTCATCCATGCATTTAACAAAAATGGCCACAGAATTCACAAGGCCGAAGGGTAACCTTTTAAACTGATAGTTACGGCCTTCGAAAATAAATGCTATAAATTTCCTGCAGGTGTAACTCCACCTGCCAATAACCACATACAGTGTCCCATATACTGTAATACCGCGTGCCATAAAATTTCTTTAATATCTCGTCGATTTCTCCAGGCGACATCCTGTCATTAATTATGGACTTATTTATTTCCCTCGCATCCAGACAAATCCTCACTGCGCCGTTTTTCTTAGGTACAGCAACAATGGGATTAGTGTACGGGGAGTTGCTAACTTCAATGATATCATTTTCAATTAATCTCTGTATTCCTTCACGAACGGCTTCTTTAAGTGAAAAAGCGATCGGATATGACTTTCTCTTAAACTCCGTTTGATCTTTGAATTTCAATTCACACCGAAAGTTTTTTATCTTGCCAGGTGTATCAGAGAATACATGTCGGTATCAATTATAGATTTGTATCAGGTTTTCACGTTGTTCATTAGTCAACACATGGTTAATGTTATCTGTTTGGAATGCTCTAATTTCATTACTCTTCTCTACCCATAATACATTTTCTGGATTGCTGCGAACTTCTCTGTTGATGGACATCTTCTTATGGCCATGGCCTTCCCGTATATAATAGATTACATGCTCTGGGGGTGCCTTCCTATGTTCTATGAGATCTGCAGTCCATTCAACTTCATCTGTTTTCAATAATACTGTATCTTTATCCATATTGATTATGGCTGCATACTTTTGCAGTATGTCGCATCCAATAAGCAGTGTAAATGGCAGTCCACTTGCTACGAGGAAAACCATTGGAATCGTCTCTCCATTACTCGATACTTCCAACTGTACTTGGTGTCGAATGGTTTTATTCTGTCGCCCAGTGGCTCCAATGAGTATGATATTATTGATGGGTAGTGTTGGTATTGTTGTTTGGTTTTCCAATTGTATTCGGTTTAGCTCTAATTTGTCGATTAAGGAGACATTCGCTCCTGTGTCTACCATAGCCGTTGTACTTATCCCATTAACTTTTACTGAGATATACGCTATCTCGTTATTGTTTGTGTCATTGATACTGTCTTCTTTTTCTTCCATTAGATCCTGCCTAATGTTTTTGAGATAATTATTGTGATGTATTTTAATAGATGCCAATTCAGCCGCCAAAATGTTAGACCCAATAGTCCGGTTCAGTGAGGGTGTTGTTAGGCTTTTCACTGCCGGTTCCCATTTAAAGGCAGGTCACCGTTTGTGTGCCTGTCTGTTGAGGTTGATGCTATTGGTTCCTGGGCTCCTTGCCCATTTCCATTGTGTTAGGTTTCGGTGGTTCGAGTGACTGGTCGGTTACCTTCACTACTGTCGCTTCTGTTCGACCTGTAACCCGACTCTCGATCCTCTCCGTCGCTGTGGTTTGAATTATTATGGTGATTAGGGAAGCTTCTTCGCCCTTGGTAATAATTTCGCCTACCTCCCCCTCTGCTAGCATGAGTGTAATTCACTCTTCGGAACTGGTTGTTGTTGTTGTTGTTCCCATTACCCTGTCGATGCTGGTTATTTGGGGATTGATTATTATAGGGTCGGTAATAATTATTACCTCGTTGGTAATGGCCGTCCCTCTGATATCCATTTTGTCGGGGGTTATTGAAATTCCCTCGGTCCACATGGTCATTATGGTTGCCACCTCCATTCTGTCGTGGTCCTTGTTGGTTCTGAAAACGTGAAGGGTTGTTGAATGTCCTCCCATAATTGTTCCTGTCACTGTTATTGGTGGGATTCACGTTCCCTGGTCCGCCCCGATCATACGTCTGTCCGGGACCCTGGCGGTTCCTCTGGTAGTAGCGTTCTCGCTCGTGACTTTCCAACAGAGTGCACATTCCTTGTATGGTCTTTATTTGTGAATTGAGCCTACCCTGTGATACTCCCTGATTGAAGTGGTAAGCTAACTTTGTGACTAAACATTCCTCCGGGATGGCTGGCTCCAGGTTTCTGGCCAGGCAGATCTTACCTAAAAAGTAAGTAGTCATGGATTGTCTGCCATTTGGGTCATATTTACCGTTGGTGATGTCGTCCCTAATAATGTTTTGGGTAGAATCAGACCAATATTTCAATTTGAATGCTACTTTGAACGCAGCATAGTTCTCCACCTCGTGCCGGGTCGCTGTCCACCAGTTATCAAAGGTATTCCGGAATGATTCATCTAGCATCCCTTTTATAACGGACCATCTATTTTCTCTGTTTCTGCTTATAATTTCCTCCACCCTCTCTAGGAATTCCAGTGGATTCTTCACGTAAGCACGGAAATCTATCTGTTCTCTACCTTCCAGGTGCGTCAGTCCAGATAAGATATTTGGGAATGTTCGTAAGCGGTTCATTTCATCCCGAATATCGTTGAACTCCCTTTGTTGGCGCTCTGTCAATTGGTCTCTGTCACTAGTTACTTGGTGTTTGACTGCATCCACCTTGACTGCAATTTCCTCACATTTCTCACCCAGTGTGGTCTGTGCTGTCATCATTTCTGCTTGCTTCCGTTCCACGACTCCTATCTGGGTGTTGTGGATTCTCTCAATATTGTCGATCCGGTGGCTGACATCTGTTTCCGTTTGTACTATTTTTTGTTTGTTATTTTCTCCTTCTCTCCTTATATCTGATATTTCTTCATGTATCTCAGTTGTTAAGATGGCAATCCTCTCCTCTGTTGCTTCTAAATTCTCTTCTAACTTCTTGTCAACTATTTCAATGGTATTTTTGGCAATTTCTTCCGCTCTGTCATTATTGTTGGTCATTTGTTGCCACATTCTCTCACCATCATTCTTCATTAACTCGATATCTCGATTAATTTTCTCATTGATTCCGTCAATCTTCTTGTTGGTTTCGTCAATTTTAATTCCCAACTCGGCAGACAAATTCTCCTTCATTATTTCCATCTTCTTTTCCAATAGCTCTTCAGTCCTTTGGTTGATGGATTCTTCCGTCTTCTTAATGGTTTCATTTATTTTGCTGTTCAAGTCCTCCTTCAGGGATTCTATGTTCTTACTTAACTCCTCCTTAGTGGATTTCTGACTTTCCTCTATCCTTTGGTTCGTGGATTGACTGGTTTCATTTATTTTGCTATTCAAGTCTTCCTTCAAAGATCGATTGTCTTCTTCCATCTTCTTCAATATTTTGAGCATTCCTGCATCATCATGCTCTCTGTCTGCGCTGGTTTCTCCGGTTGGCATATTTCCGGTTGAACTTCTTGGGGTATGACTTCCGGCTCATCATCCGGTTGCTGAACCTCCTCCGCCGGTTCAGATTGTTTATCTTCGATTTCTAACAAAATCTCTTCAACATCTTCTGCTGATGTCGCTTCTTTTTCTTCTAATCTGGCCTCCCTCTCTGCCTCTGCTGCTCGTTTTTTCGAAGTCGACCTTCTGTACATCTTGTTACCCTGGTAATGCACTTGCTGTCTTTTCGTTGAATTAGGTTAGGAAATTATTGGTTTAATTGCCTAAATTGTTACGCGTTTTCTTCCTAATTCGCGCTCAGACGTTGGACGCCAATCTGTTACTGAACAGATAAATGTAGATGTGTTGTTGTTGTTAGAAGGTGTTATCCTCAATCAATCTTAAATATTTGAAGATCTACTGTTTGCAACGATATAAGATAAGATTTAAAGATTTAAAATATTATTATTAGTGTGTTGATTATTAGTAGCGTTGTTGTGGGTGTTCACGTTTAATTCTTTCAGTTTAAAAAAGTATTTAGCACTTCACTGTTCACCTCCCCACTTACCATATGTGGATGTTATCAATGTTCTGTTTGGTGACTTCTTCTGCTGCAACATACACTTTATACACATATACGGATATTCTATTTGAATATCCTAAGTAATACACATGCACAAATAAGTAAAATAATGGCTTAACTGTAATTTGAATTGTAATGAATATTCAAATTCTACCGCCACCTTCTGATAGAACTAGTTATGAAAATTAAATTATTTAAAAAAAAAAATCAAAACTCTTTCCACTGGTAAATAAATTGAGATTTATTAACAGTTCTGAAATGCCATTAACTCTTTTAAATAAACAATCAATCACTAATGTCTTTACAAAATAATAATTATTATAAACAATTGTTGAGCTCTTTTAACCTCAAGGCTGGTAACACTGGGGTCTGGTACAATAATTTTAGTTAACGAGGTTATGTCCTCTTTACTCAGTTACATTACCAAATTCGTGTGTTCTTGGAAGTTGCATGATACCAGATACAAGATGTTATCTTTTCTAACAATATTTAATAAAGAATTACTACAAAAAACCATCAAATATTAAAAATAAAAGTCGGTACCATAAAACCGATATATTTTGTACTATCTTACGCTGAGTAGACTGGATACAGCAGTTGTTTTGACAACACGTGCTTTATGCTGCACTGTTAAAAATTACTATTATTATTTATTCGTTAGTTATAAAAATCATTTATTGGCAAGAGAAAAAATCTATAATAAAAAAAACTTGTGATAGCTTTCATTGGATTGAAATTATTTGAGAACAGAATCATTACTTGGTGACATAGTTGTCGTTGTTATTTCTAGGTTAGTTAACAAAAGTAAGTAGTTATTTTGAATAAGTATGTGATTCATTAGATTCTTAATAATATAAACACATATATTTTATTCATATTGCATCTGATGTATAACTATCAGTTGATTAGAATATTTTTGGCAATAAATTATTTATTCGTCAATTCAAACGAAATGAGTCAAATGAGCGACTATTCATTACACTCATATTTTCGATATTTAAATTAATATTGATTTCTTTAATTACGATAAAATCGTAAAACATTTATTTTTTAAATTAATAAATGCGAGATATTTCTTTTATTTAATTCTGATAATTTTCATCATGAGTAATGCCCTTCGGTACTTCTGACTAGAGCAGTACCCAAGCAATAATTCTTCGTTCACTAACGAAAATTATTATTTCCATTCAATTCGTTAAATAATAAAAATAGAGTACTCCCTGTTTTTTATAAAACACAAAACACGAAAACACGACCTTTATTATACACTGGCCGGTTTATTATTTTAATTCACTTAGCACTGGACACTCGTTATTACTCTGTTGTGTACAGGTTATGTGTGTATAGCGCAACTTATGAATATGTCGCGCACAATTTAAATAAAATCTTGATACATTTCTTCATCAACCTTGCTCGTTGAATGGTGCTGGTAGACTGTTTGATGACTGAATGATGACTGAACGCTTCATCTAAGCGTCTCCTGCTTGTCTGGTTACTTTAAGTCATTTGATTGGTTTAAATTGTCGAACTCTCTACCCCAAAACACCTTAGTTAAATTAAAACTTTTAATTTTTTACCAATTTTTGTATGGGTTAGAGATTATAGTGACGTAAGCGTTGATACACAAAATGACTGAAAAGTTTATAAATGCTATAACTTTTTTATTAATTATCGTATCGTTGAATGGTTAGTGGCAATAGATTGCGGATACTTGCGGCTTTAATTAAAGTCTAAACAAGGATAAAATCCGTCCATTATTAACTCACTACAACATTTCACAAAACCCATATGGTGAATCTTAATATTAATAAGTTTATTTCACCATATTTTGCTCCAATTGCACTATAACACTCATTATTAAACGTCTTGAGTCCATTTCTCATTTGTTTAATACAGAAATAGTAGTAATTACCATTCAAACAATATTTGGTAATGGCGTCCTCAAACGACCATATTCGATTGTTTATAATCGCTTATAACGCTATTATTTCTTATTTAATTACATTTGTTTGGCATTCTAACAATAATATATACATTTATTTACATCTGTTTACACTTTATTTTATGAAAAATGTTGTTTTTCATATACTAATAGTCTTATCAAAATACCTTCTGTTCTCTTTTCCTTAAATTGTCACTTTTTCAATTATTTTACCACATAAGGTATATAATGTTACAAATTAAAATAGTGTACAACTATAGTACCTTGTTTATTTAATGTATTTATCAGTCTTTCGTTATCTGAAAGCTTTCCAATTCTTAGTATTAGGTTTGTTTACATCAGGTTCTGCAATGACAGTCAGTTAGTTTCTAATAAATCAACTACTAAATTGCTATTATTACATTTGACATGTGTTCCCATAGTGGTATCAGATGTCTTTCTAACTACTGATAACATTTTTAGTCATCCTTGAAAAAGTTTGGATAGTGCATTTTGCTTAACTATCTTGTTACATATTGTTTGTTTACATTTGGTTCTACAATCATAGTCAGTTAGTTTCCAATAATTTGACTATAAAACTACTATTTTTATAATTGTGATCTGTTCTCATAGTAGTATTAGATATTTTTCTAACTACTGGTAACATTTTCAGTAATCCTTTAACAAGTTTTAATAGTGCATTTTGCTTAATTAACTTGTCACATTGGGTTTCTGTTCTTCTATCTTTGTGCTATCATATTGAATCTGCTTTATGTGCTGTGTATTTCAGTATAAATATTATTTATTAGTTTGCATTACTATTCATAATTAGTCTTTGATTGAAACAATTGTTGATAGTTGCTTGGTTTAATTAATATATATGATTTTATGTTATAGGTGCACTTTCTATGAGGTTATGTCAGTTTTCTGGTAACAATGTGCAACATATTCTTATGCAGTATTTGATTCTACTATTATGATTTAATTATGGTATTCTATTACAATGGTTTAATTGTTGATTAATACACATGTTTACACTATTTTTTCTAAACAATAACACAAGTATTCTTAATCTAATAGTATTACATTTCTTGTTGTGTTGTACCTAGTTTTTGGTACATTGGTTGTTTGATACTTAACAAACTAGCTTATTTGTTATTATTTGTTCTGGACTTTATTTATATCTTGTCCTGTCCTGCTGTGGCATTTAGTTATATTTCATTTTAAAGTTTACAAAGCTTTTATTATCAGTTTCTATGAACAATGATTTTACTGTTCTATCTCACATTTCTCTTGGTGGTCTTATGATTATCTATTTTGGGTTACAATCTTGATTAAACTGGTCACACTAATTGTCTGTGCATTTTAACTATTTAATCTTTGATTCTTCCACTATAATGGTAACGCATTTTCCTCTGTTATAAACCTTCTCACTTGTATTGTCTGTGGGGTTTATTTGGGTTAAAAATGGTTAACTTGTTACAGGTTCTCACACTTACATTAAGTTTTCACTATTACTGTTTGTGATTGCTTAATTATGCTAAACACTGTTTCTTCATAGTTGATAATCGTTATACTTCTTCCGGTCACTAGTATAGTTCCTTGTATACTTGGTGAATGGTGATTTCTTGTATTATCCATATATTATCTTCATTCTTCATGTCATGTTTCCTTTGCTCTTCTTCTTCCTTTCTTCTTCTTGTTTAATTGTTGTTCACTATCGGTGTTCTCCTGGGTTGTATTTTACTAGTGATAATCAATGTTCACTTATTCTCGTCATCTTCTTCAATATTTCCATTTGTCCATTTGTGGTAGTCGTTGTTCCATAGTATTTATATTTATAAATAAATTGGTGGTCTTGCCATCATTGTGGTTGCTCTTGAGTTGTCTCTTCTTCATTTTAATGGTTGTGATTTTTGTTGTTTCCCCTCATTGTTTGGATTCTGTTGTCTTCTCTTCATTTTACATAGTTATGATCTTTGTTGCTTCCCCTCACTGTTTGGAATCTATTGGGCCTGGTTTCTAACATTTTATATTGGCTCGTTGTCATTCTCTTTCTCCCTTGTACTCGATGATGCTATATTACTCTTCCTTCTTCTTTGTTGGAATTTTACAATAATATATCTCTGTAGATACACACTTTTTGTTTACATTATTTTATGTACTTTGAAATATTTTCATGATCTCCTGTCACTTGACGTTATAATTGGTTACTCTATGTAACTACCAAATTTGGTATGTTACTATATATATATATATATATATATATATATAGAGAGAGAGAGAGAGGGTATAGACGCTGCCTATACCATTCTTGGTTCAGCGTTATATAAAAAATTCGGCATTACTAATGTTCAAAAATTCGGACATCAGTAATCCTACTAAATATGATTTACACACCCTTAACACGACACTATCACCCCCTACGATGATAGCCGCTGTTCCATAGTTTGGTGATTCCCCTGAATTGACCCCCCAGTTAATTTCTAAATTCACCAATAATAACAAGTATGGCTAGGATACAATCTGCCTAACCACACCTGATACCAATAGTCCAAATCTACGGTCAGGGTTCGGTGACTCCGTGACCGCCCGAAAGTTGGGGAATCACAAGTAAATTATATATGTTTGTGATCTAGTTACATTTAAAATTTACAATTTACATTGCATGAAATTCCTAGTCTTGATTCTGTGCTCTAACACCCTACATTTTCTTTCTTAACTTTCCTTATTGTGATTTACATAAACATAACATAGTGAGTACAACAAAATATTTATTTGACTTTCTAAACTACTTTAAATTAAAAAAAATTAATTCATTAAAAAATATAATTCTAATTCATTAAAAAAAATATAATTCGTATCCTACATTGATTACATCATTTAATAACAAAGGCTATTTTGAGCCTCCTTGTATAATTCCTTCGAAACTGCCAAATGGGCTTTCAATTCATATTCGTTAACGTATGGGGTCTGACCATCTCCTACCCCATTTCTATAAATCATGTTTTTTCTACAGTACTGCAAATTTATAATTTGTAAATCATAACTTACAAATTACACTGGTTATATATATATATATTTGAAAATTGCCCCATTTTAATTTTATTTACATGCACTCGCTCGGGCAATTGTTAGTACGTGGGGCGGTGCCATTTTATGCACCCTGAGTGTAAAATATTTTTCCACGTACCTTAGGGGTCCCCCTCCCCGTTCAGTAATGTAGTTAAATTTCTAATTGATACCAATTTTGTGAAGCCGGACCATCGTCGCTTTCACCACCAGATGGAAGTTCCGCCAACCATGGTCTGCCTCCAAGGTGCCAAAACCCACGGTCAGAATTGGTAAGTTCGTGACCGCCCGAAAAAGGGGGAGGATCCCTTCTGAAACATACAATACATATTAGAAATCATAAACTTGATTTGGAATCTATTGCGGCCAATACCTCTTTAAATTCGTGGTATTCTGTGTACCCACTATTTCTCGGGTCGCCCGGTTCTGCAAAACATATGAATTATTCATTTTGATTTCTATTATTTCGTAGGGGCCTTCGTACAGCAAAAAGAACTTTTTTATCTCTTTGTCTTGAGCACTTGACATGTCATGGCGTTTTACCAACACTAACTGCCCGATTTCATATTTCACGCACTTACCCTTCACATCGTGTCTCCGTTTCCTCCTTTCTCCTTTTGTCAATAATTTCTCATTTGCCAGCCTCAATTTTACGTCCTGGTTTATTGTATTAATTTCTGGTGGATAATCGAATAACTGCTCTAAAATCCGAGGTGGACGTTTTCCTCTTACCAACTCGTAAGGCGTGAACCCTGTCGACTCATGTGTTACGCAGTTCAGCCAGTTCTCAATTCTTTGAACGTATAAAGGCCACTCGCTATGTTTGGCGTGACAGTAAGCTCGGAAAATTCGGCCTATTTCCCTCATGACCCTCTCCGCCTGGTTGGACTGCGGATGATATACTGCCGTGTGTTTTGGGATGATACCTTCCCATCCGAGAGTCTGGCGCCATTTTCCACTGATGAACTGTGGTCCGTGGTCTGACAGGATTACTTTTGGTTTTCCAATGTTGACCATGTAGTCACGAGTGATCTTCTCGCTCAATACCTTACTTGTCGCTCTCTTCACACTATACAATCAGACATATTTTGAAAAAGTATCAAGCACAACGAAGATATACATAACACCACCCCTACCCTTTGGCAATGGGCCATACAGATCTACTGCTACTAAGTCAAATGGTTTCTCAACTTTAATATAGTTCAATTCCCCTTCTACCCTATAATTTACGACTTTAGATTTTTGACATATCTCACAAATTCTAAGTATTTTCCGCAGACGCCTTTCCATATTTCTAAATAAACAAGATTCCCTTAGTACACACACACTTTTTTGCCCCAAAATGTCCATATCTCTAGTGACAGTCCCACACTATTTTTTTCTATCAATCCCTCTCTCTACCCTCTACTCTTTTAAATAAACTCCCATTAAATACTTGAAAATATTGTCTATACCCAAATTCAACTAATTCCGACTCTACACTTGTCATAATTTTGTTTAATTTGCTATCTGCTCACTGCATTGTGTTTATGTCTTTTAATTCTTCCCCCAAAAGTTTATCTTCCCTGGACAATCTGTAAATCTCTATTTCTTTAATATCTCTACCCGTTCTATTTCTATCCGTGTCTATGCGTGATAGTGTGTCTGGTACCCGGTTTTCTACCCCCTTAATATATTCCCAAGAGAAATTATACTCTTGGAGAGCTAACACCCACCTGATTATCCTGCTGTGTGTTAGCTTACAAGTGTTCAAGAACGACAGAGCTTTATGGTCCGTCCTTATAATGGTGTTACTACCCAGCAGATAGGTCCTGAATTTCTTAACGGAAGACACGATGCTGAGAAGCTCCTTTTCGGTAGTAGTGTAGTTTCTTTCTGATGCTAGCAGCGTCCGACTGGCGAAAGCGATGGTATGGTGTTCTTTCGCATCGTCCTCCTGATATAGTTCGGCTCCTAATGCTATATTGCTAGCGTCCGTCTGTAAATAAAAACTATTATTGAAATTTGGGTGGTTCATCAAAATCATATTGGCGAACTTACTCTTAATTTCGTAGAACGCCTCCCTTTCGTTTTCCCCCCATTTCCATTGTTTGTTTTTCTGCAACACAGCACTGAGTCTTGCTGTAGTCTGGGCGTAGTTTCGCTGGAACTTCCTGTAAAAGTTACATAAACCAAGAAATCTTTGTAGCTGTTGTATGTTTTTTGGCTCAGGAAATGTCATGATGAATTCCACTTTGTCTGGGTTAGCCCAGATTCCTGTAGGTGTTATGATGAATCCTAAAAAATATATTTCGGTCTGTAAAAATTTTGATTTATCCCAATTTACGGTTAAACCTCCCTGGTATAGCTTATCCAGCACGTATTCCATATGTTCTACATGCTCCTCGAACGTCCTAGAAGCTATCAAAATGTCATCCACATATATGGTCAAAAAATCTAAATTATGAGGTTGCAAAATTTCGTCAAGACACTTAATAAAACTAGCTACGCTGGTGTTCAATCCAAACGGTAGGCGAGTAAATTGATACTTTTTACCGTTAAATAAAAATGCGGTATACTTGCGGCTACTTTGTGCTAACGGTACCTGCCAATAACCTGCCGTCAAGTCTAGCGATGTCATATATTTTACCCCACTAAACTTCTGAAAAATTTCCTCGATGGCTTCAGGGGACTCCCTGTCTGGAATAATAATTTGGTTAATTTTTCTTGCATCTAGACACAACCTAACTCTCCCGTCTTTCTTTATAACTACCACTAACGGGTTGGAATAGGTCGACACCGATCTCTCTATAATACCCCCCTCTAACATCATATCCAATTCTAACTGCACTGCTCTCCTCTTCGAATATGGTACCGGATAACTTTGTTGTACATACGGCGCATGCTCCCTCACCTTAATTCACACTCATAACCTTTTGCCCTTCCTGGTTCCCCGGCAAACACTCCCCTAAAACCCTCTACCACCCGCCATAACGCTTCATGTTGAGAACTCCCTATTGCGCCACCCTCACCACAAAATTTAACCGCCCTATCCTCCCATATTCGCTCCTCACTCTCTCTCTCTCTCTCTCTACATATATTCATACTAACCTTCGTGTCCCTATCTATGACCCTATTCGGTATAACCCTTATGCCCGAAATCTTCACCGCATCTAACACCCGCTCGAAATTAACCTTTATCTGTTTCCCTTCATTATTTAATTCTAAAACTCTTTTTAAAATTGATTATTGCATTATTCCTCATCAGAAAATCATTACCCAATATTACTTCTAAGTTTAATCCCCTTACTACCAAGAACGTATTTTCATAAATCTCCCCCTTTATCACTATACTCAACTGGACTTGTGTGTTCACCCTTTTACTTCTAACACTCGTAATGCCTACAATGGTTACCCCCGCATTTGGCAAAGATGGAATATTTTTATTACTTTCCCTTAACTTATTTAATACGTGTTCTGCTATTACTGATACTTCACTGCCTGTGTCTATTAGTGTCGTAACTGGCTTACCTTCAATTTCCAGCTTTACCTCCGTCAACCAGGCTTCCGGCCTCGCCGTTCCCGTCTCCTCTTCTTCCATTAATTCTGTGGTCATATCTGTGTGAATTGTGTGATTCCTGTATCTATCTCCATGGACCCCACAGTCATCTATTGACAATGGCCGGGCCTCTTCATCCATTGTCCTCAGTTTTCCACCCGCTCGGCCGTACCTCCTGGTGTGTACACTCTTTCCGCTCGATGGTCTCCCCCTCCATTTCTGGGTATTTCTGCTCGATCGTCACCGGTTCTCTGATGTGGGTTGTTATATCTCTGCTGCGTCCGGTTCTGATGACCGGGCCTCGCCTTCCTACATCTATAACAAAAATTACGGTCAGCATAATTTTCCATTGGACATCCATTAAATTTCCACATAGGATATCGTTTACTTGGTTCTCGACCATTGTACGTAGTTCCCGGGTGTTGTCCTCCTCTTTGAGTGTAACTCCCTCCGCTGCTCACATTGGGTTGGTGTGGACGTCTGCTGACTTCCTGTTCCCTAATATTCTGAAAAACATCCAACATTTTTTCTAATTCATTGATACTACTCACCTCTCTCGTCAGCAGCGTGATCTGAACCTCTCTCGGTAAGTGTTTGCTTACATGTCGTATGAATTACTGAAACGGCAACGGCGGCTCTAAGTATTTTGCCTCGTTGAAAAGTCTCACTGTATATACCTTAATATTACTGTTATTTCTCCCAAAATTCCCCGTTCCAATTATTTGACTGCGCAATATCTCCTGCTCCTCTTCTGATCAATATTTGTTATGGAACGCTGTTTCAAAATTTTCATAACTCCCGCACTCGTTTTGATGCACCTCCGCCCATATCTCAGAATTACCCTTAAAACATTTAAAAAAATTTTTTAAAGTTTCACCTCCCAACTATTACCGTTAAACTGATTAAACTCCCGTACTCTGTTTAAAAACTGCATTGGATGCACTCTACAGTACTCACTACAAAAGGTTTCAAGTTCTATTTCATTATTAACGTCTCGCGTAATTACTACTTGTTCGGTAATATTGTTTAATTTTTGGTTTATTGCTATACTCAATTCATCTTTAACACTACTAATGCTCTGCTCAGTTACTCTTAATTTATTATCATATTTATTTTCATTTTGAAGGTTATGTTTATTCATAATCCCCATACTCTCTTGCACAAATTGTTTACACACATTTTCTACCTCCACTATTTTAATTTTTATGTCATCATTATTTTAATTAATCTTATTTATACACTTACTTTCTATCTCTACACACTGTTCTTTAACTTGAGTTTTAATTCTGTCTGTCATCTGTTCATTTACGTCATTTATTTTACTTTCAATATTTTCTTTTATATCATACATTTGTTTATCAATTTTTTTAGTCATTCTATCATCTATTTCATTGATTTTAATATCTATATTCTTTATTGAACTATCTAGTAGGGTGGGCCGAAAAATAAAAAAATTAATATTTTGAAGTGCTATACCACGGAAAACTTGCCTCTAGAACAGTTATGTGTAAATAAAAAAGGTAAATTATATTATCTTACACCTGGTGGTAGCGCATTAGCCTGAAACTTTGAGAAAATATACAAATTTTGTACTTTTTCCAAAAAATAAAGTAGAGATAAGAACTCCTGGTACAATCAATTATCGGCTCATTTTAGTAGGACAACATGTAGTAAGGATAAATAAATTGAAAAATAATACATTTTACTTTATTTTATTAGTACATTAAACTTCAAAAACAACATAAAAAACCAAAATTGACATATTTTAAAGAAACAAAAAAAGTTTATTTTCTGTCACTTGAAATGTTTAGTTTGTAAGGCAATGTAGTCTTTTACTTGTCTTATTCAGGTAGTTTGAATTTAGATTTGCTTGAAAAACTTGGCATTGATGATCTTGAAAGAAGTGTCGTTCTTATAAAACCATCTCTTGAACTAAATCCAACCACCTTTTGAGGTGCCTCAGTGACAAGCTTGACGCATCGTTCTACTGCTTGGGTATGACATGGGAATTTGTTAAAGTTCCATTAAGTTGCTGTTCCACTTGATTTGACCTTAGACCAAATCTCTTGATCGGTGACTCTTCACAGCAAAGGTGGTGGTGAAAGTGTAGTAGTGCCCCAGTGAATCATTTCGATGTGGTCCTTAGCTTGGAAATTGATTTTGGGTGTTTGGAAACTCCTGATTGACTTCCTTTTAGAAGCTACGTTTCTAGCCTTTATAATTCTTCTATAACCCAACTCTCTTACATGACCCCTTTTATCTACTATCATACTCAAAAGTAAGTTTTCTGGATGGGCAAAAAATGCGTTTCTCTCAATTACTGGGTCAATGACCTTTAGCAAGTTTTCTGGAAGGAATCTTGACGATTTTATAACTTCAAATACATGTTCTGGTCCATTTGTGAAATATTTACTTGTTTTAATTTGAAACCATACAGGCATATATGATTTTAAGATGAAAGAAGCTAAGATCTTGTGTTCATCTGTTGGGTTTTCGATACTTATATACAATCGGAGAACTCTGTTCGCTGTTGTTAACCACCTTGAGTGGGAAAGTGGGCCAGGTTCACGAGCAGATAAATCTTCAGGGCAGTTACCTGCTTTTATAGCACAACTAATGTCCAGCAGGTACTGTTGATCTCTGCTTAGTATTTTTCGGTCAATATCTGGAATCTCACACTCAATACTGTCAAACTTTACCACCAGGAGTTTTTCACATTTACTGAGTTGTGTGCCAATCGGACCACTAAATGATTTTGGTCCCGTTGTTTCACCGTCTAAAGCTTGAAACAAATGCCGGAATGACAATTCATTAAAGTGTAAGAGACACACCCCCCACTGTAGTGGTCTTTTAATGTGTTCTTCGATTTTCGAATGACAACTGTTTTCCAACCCGTATTAGTAACGGTGCCATCACATCCAACTACGTCCAGTTCCTGAAGTGAAAATCCAGTTTCAGTTAAATAAGAGATAATGCTGTTAGCATGTCTTCAGTAGAAATAGAAGAGGGTGAAACATGGCCGATGTAAACAGAACCTGGTTCTTTTAAAATCGTGTAATGCTCCTCTTTTATTGTTCTTCGAAACTGCTTTGAGTTAACTTTTTCAATCACGAGAGTGTTATCCTTCCTTCCATCAAAATACAGTCCTTGAAGTGGGTTATGCTTTTCCTCATTTTGCATTTGAAGTACTGAACGGTTAACACTATTTTCCCGTCTAAGTTTATTTTTGTCAACAACATAGGTGTTGTCTTCATCAGTTACAATACCAAAATCCCGCAACAGACTTGAAGCCACAGCTGCCGTTGCTCTATCTGACAATCCAAAGCGATCACTAGTCAGCGCAGTATTTTTCAATTTAACGCGCATCTGCCACGGTGACTTAATTTCAGACTTTGGTAATTTAAAATCTTTATCGCTGTCATTTTCAGTGTCTTCAGACGAATTACTTACTACCTCTTTTGGCAGGCAAGTTTCTGTGTCTGTTTGTTTTGAGCAAGATGGCTGTGCTATCGCGTCAATTGTGGAAAGAGTTGTTTTATGTTCGATAACCTTTCTTTCAAGTCTGAGTAATTTTTTTTTGTTTCCTTTACGTCCACACTTCCAATTTTTCCTATGCCATGTTGTCTTTGCAAGTACATGAATTTTAGTTCAATGACTGGTATTTTTTTTGCTTTTTCACATGTACAGGTAATAGACACAGGGCACTCACAAACTTCAGTGGCCTTTTGGCAATTGCAGTCTAAAGTTATTTTGCACTTACAAGCAGAGATATCAAATAGTAACAAAGATTTCTGCTTGAATTCCTCAACTCTCTTTTTGAACTTTTCCTTTTCCTTATCCCGCTTATAAGACTTCATAAGATTACAATAACTGTTATGGTATGCATTAATTAACTGAACAATTCTGTAAAGCGTAACTGTTGGTATTGAAGCTTTATCAAACACGGCTTTAACTTGTGGTGCCACAATATTCAAAACTTGAGAAAAACTTACTGACCTGTTGTTTGCTTTCAATGCCAAATTGTAATGTTCATTGAAAAAACACTTGAGAACGTCTTCATACGTCGGAAGTTTACTCGCAGATAACTCCTTTGGGTGACCGAATAACGGACAATTAAACTCGCTGCGAGTAATTTTCTTAGACACAGCCATTAGGACACAGTAATAAAATAATGTTATAAACAAACACTACTAAAACAAACACACTTATCAGTTATAAACTAACATTATTGAAGCAAACACTACTGAAACACACCGTCACGGTCAATGCCTGGCTCAACACTGACATACTGTTGTGTCATGGAGCTCACAAATGGCGGGAGGTGCGCGCGCTTTACATTGCATTGTGGGTAAATTCCATAGCAATGGTGGGGTGGGGGGTACAGTACAGGTGCAGAGCGACAACCGGAACTCTAGAAGTGGTGATGGGCTGCAATAGACACCGTTGCGCGTCGCGTACGGTTCGTTAAAGAATACGTTAAATTACAGATTTGTAATGCTTTGCGCTACCCAGAATAAAGTAATTTTTATAGTTATCTTAATCCAACGTGTTTTTTTGCATTACTTTTAAAGCTTTTTCAATATAGCAATTTTTTATCTTGTATTTTTATTGGTCCAAGATAACCTTGTATTTTTCAATAAATTTCAAATATTTAAGCACAATGCGCTACCGATAGATGTGATATTTTTTTTTAATTTCATCTGCGTTTTATTTAGGTGCCCTAGAGGCAAGTTTTCTGCAGTATAGCGTTTCAAAATAAAAATATTATAAAAATTCGGCCCACCCTACTATCTAGCTTCGTATCTAATTCGTTAAACTTATTGGCAAACTTTTCGTTAGTATTTTCGCAACGCTTTCATTAATAGTATTTCATTAATATCGTTTTTTAATTCACTATTTTGCATTTTTAATTCATCGAAATTCTTTTCACATCTTTTTCTTTGTTCGTTAATATCATTACTTAATTTCTCAAACTAATCATCAAATTTTTCATCATTACTATCAAAACGACTCTTTATTTCATTAAATTGATTTAGTAAAATACTCATCATGTCATTATCAAATTTGCTATTGCATTTTGTTGAGGTTGGAGTTAACTGAACTCCTGAATCCTCTGTCATTTTTGTTTCATCTGTTACACTTAATTCGACTATTTTGTCTTGAACAACATTTGGAGTCCAATGGACTTCAAGGCCGCTCATGACAGCTGATTCATTAAAATTAATTATTTCCTCTATGTCATTTTCATTATTTTCTGCCATTTTTTAAATTATGAAATTATCTATTTTAACAATCCTTATTTTACATTCATTAATTATTATTCACTAGTATAGGTATTACTTACGTATAACCTACTCTAACATGACATCGTTTTTTCGTAATTTTTTACGCTCTCTGCCTCAACCACTAAATCACTTATTCACAAGTAGACATGGTCTGTACAAACTGTGAATTTGTACAAACTGTGCCTGTTCGGTTGCGCCATTGAGAGTTTACAACTTATTTGAATTATAATATTATTTAATAAACATACACAATCACAAATCCCTTACCTGCATCGGGCCAGAGTCTTCACGTGAACTCGTACCTATAAGTGATTTAGGTTTAAGTCTTATTAATAATTACTCTCATTGCTTTGGTTAATCAACTTAATTTTTATTAGACAAATGCCACATTTCTTTTATATTCTTTCTTGCAAATTATTTGTTATTCATTTTTACTACTCTTTTTACTTTATTTTTTAAAATAAAAAATATTGTTTATTACCATGTTCCTAGGAAAAACACATATTGAAAAAACAACTTAAACTATTGTATCTCTATTTTCTAAGACAACCCAGTAATTGCTCATACACTCATTCATACATTATTTAAATTCCCCTTTTCTTTAGATTTAGCACATTATAAAATTTAACATAATTATGGGAAAAGAAATTAAGAAGAAAGTTGCACTGTTACTTCTCTGTACGTTCTGGTCGACCACGTGTTGCACTCGGTGGATTTATTCACTCAAATGTCCGAAATTAGTCCTCACTATTTAATTTTGATGCCACTGAAAGGTAATTAGTTCTCACATTTTGTTTTATGCTACTTTAAATCATAAATTAAACCACATTTTTGAGGGTTTGAAGATTTTCGGCTCGCGAGCCTATTGTATTCAACCGGCCGGCTGTATGTTTGGTAGTCGACTAATGACGCCAACCCCGGCGTCTAACATGGCTACTTCTTCTTCATGTTCATCAACTTGCGCTGTGATTCGATAAACGGAATCACGTGACAGTAATGAGTTGTCACGTGGTATCATTTTTATGAGCGTGTCTGGGTATAATTATTCTGCGTTTTGGGGCTCGCAAAAAGTTTGTGACAAAAACTATGGTTGGGCAAGCAGGCGCACACTCATTCACATTCTTGAGTACCTGGAAAACTGTGCTTATTGCAGGGCGTATTGATAAAATGTGCGACTTGGTGCCCCGACAATGGATGTTTATTGTTCTAAACTGAGGCCCTGTTTGGGTAAACCTTGTGGGTTGCATTTACTATTACAATAAAGAAAAACCCCTCAAATCTGTTCCGTTACAAATCAAGGCACGCTGACAGGTCGAAGATTCCTTACCAAACCTTCACATACCTGCTAGGTTTTGTTCCACGCGTCAGTTTTTGATACATAACTTTTTGCATATTTTCACACACATAATTAGAGTTTAAGTGTGAACTAATAGAATCATATGATTCAAGATACCTACTTTTGTCTTTGTTTACATGCTAATTAATTGCTCATCACATATTAATTAGCTGAGTAATTAATTAATTTTTTTTATAGTTTAGTTATAATTTTATCATTCACCTTCAAATTCTATCCACACATGTTATTATGGATGTCTTAAAATGACATCATTCACTTTGTTGTATGTATTGTCAGTATGCGAATTTTTATTAAATAAATGTATTTAATTATTCGTATTTTATGTCTGTCTGGATTGGATCTCACTACCACAAGTAAAATACATGCATACACAGAGGTCTCTCTTATTCGTAGCACAATTCTTGTCTCTGCCGGCAGACTACACACACACCTTCACCCTAGTAACCAAGTAAATCAGTGTTCAAAGCAGGTGTTTAAAAACAGTTACGAATTGTCCAATTCTTGTCTGTTTCCATATGGACCATTTAAACTATTTGCAACTGTTTATCTTCATTTTATATATACACATAAATTGGGTGAATATGCAGATATGTATTGTTGCAATATACACTTCATCAAAGCTAGAAACTAAACTGATATAATCACTTATTTTTAAATGTTAATAAGTATTAGGCCTTTGTAAGTGTATTTTAAGTTATTTTTATAAGATATAAGTTGTATAAATAATTTTATGCAATTTCAAAAAAAATTGATGAACTTGCCATTTATTCCATATTCTTGAATTTCCATATTTGAAAAACTTTTATATAACATCACTTCGCCAAATTTCAAACTACATGTTTTTACTAAGACCCATTAAAAGACACTAATATAAGTACTATTAGTTACTTTATTACTAATTACGATTATAATACATTAAAAATTCCAAACTACCCAAAAATGTCAACAGAGTCTGTAGAGCAGAACATGAACACACATCCAACTCCATTTTTTAACACAATTTTTGGAAATATTAACACAATTATTTAACATAAAAACTCCTCAAACTACACTAAATAAATGTAGAAATATGTTTATTCATTAGTAGCACTTATAAGATCAAAAACACAATGATAAAAACAACGTAAATGTACCCAACTTTAACGTCGATAGCAAAACGTCAACACAGAACACTGCCACTTCAGTAACCACTTTAGGTTTTCAATGCTAAGAACCGATATCTGTTGAATTGTAAATTACAAAGGTTTGTTTTATGTTTGACACGTTGGCAGTCCCTAGAAGCAATTCCTGTAAAAACAGCAGACAAATTTTGAATGACGTCTGATATATCTATCCTCAAATGGTTAAACTATTACTATTATTTTCTTCTCTGTGCTCACTATTAACTCAGATATCTATTTTGTGGTAATAAAAGAACATTCTCTCAAACATTCATGTGATTGTGTAAAGCCATTACCTATATAAAGATTTAGATATTACCTGTTGCTTTTTTCCAGGAGGAACAGAAAAGGTGTGACAGTGAGATACTTGAACATGACCGGGCACTGTGTATAGATTCTCCAGGAACAAGTCCTACAGTGAACAAAATTTCAACACCAAATGAAAGTCAGGCAGAAGATCTGCTTTTACAAGAACAACATATTATGCAACAAGCAGAACTAAATAAAGAATTAAAGGTAATGAAATGCTTACACTATAATGTTAATAACTATGGCACAGTATACTGGAAATTAATGTACATTTAGATTTCATGTAAGAATATTATGAGGTGATTTAGCTGACTTTGCACTGACCATTTCTCTTCAAATTACCTTAGTAGAGAAAAACAATCAGCACTGGAGATATTTGGAAATGAGGTTGTCTACAATGGACATGGCAACACCCTATGTTGTCAATAATGGGTATGTTTGTTTCTTCAGTATTATCTAAACATTTATAAAAATTATCTTCCTATACATTGCTTGGTGAACTTAGTGTCAATGTAATTGTTGTTTCTGTGTGTAACAGTATGTGGTAAACATTACTTGAAGAATGTATTAAATGAACCGTTTCTCCACTGGTTCTGTAAGTCTTATACATTTGTCCATATTGTAGAAGGTAGATTAGGAACTGATCAGCATGGTCAGTAATTTTAAGATTTTCTCACTATATACTCTACTAAATGATGCAGGATATCTTCTTTACAAACGTTGCAAGTTCACAATTTGCTCCTGATGCCAAGTTAAGTTTAAGTGAAACAGAGACTGCAATATATGCAAATGTAGAGTCAGTTGTAGATGGATGGTTGTCAAATATGGGAAAATGGAAAATACCAAAATGACATTCTAGACTATCCTGATTAGCAATGACTATGTACTGTCCAGAGATATGGCTTACAGGAAAAAATGGCACACAAAATTTAAATGCTCCATTCCTCTTGGGGCACCCAATATTAATATAACTGTAAAATTTATAAAATCAATATAATTGCAATAAAATAAATAGAAAGTAACAAGTTGACTTTCTTTAAATTTTTATTGTTAGTTACAGTCACAGAAATCTAACACTCTCCCAGAAGGAAATCCTGGCTGCAAACCTGTTTGTGTTTTTGATCTTTTCTTTTAAGACTATTGTGTGTATTTCATTAAATTATTTAATTATGAGAATACAGGTCTATAATAAAGTGAGGTAAGGCTTTATGTTGAATGAAGGCAATTTTATATCTTTCTAGAATTTTTGTTGTATTTTATTTTCAGGAACTCACAAAAAATTTATTCTGGAAGGAAGAGTTGATGGCTACATTAGCAGTATCTATGTCTCAGTTTTCTGAGCTGAAATGTGACGTTAATGTAAAAGAGATGGAAGCCCAGATTGAAGCTCTGCAACAAGAAAAAGAAGAGCTAACCCAACAGATTAAGAACATGCAAAACAACAATACTAGTAGCAAGTAGGTACTTTTTGTGTAATTTAGTAATAATATAGATACATTAATGTGTAGATAACCTGAAGTAATTTGGATTTGCATTCCTGTTTCGTTCATATTTTTTAACTAACTTAATATAATACGGAAAGGCTGTATACATCCATCCTATACAATGGTAAAATAAGTGAATACAATACGATACCGTAAATTGTGTATAGTTACCTGCAGGATTATCTGAATATAAATGTATTGCAATACTTACTAAAAACTGATTAATATTAATTAAACAAATTAGTTGCAAAAAGAGAACAAAAGTAGAGTCAAACTTAAACAAACAAAACAAAATAATTTGAGTTTATTAGGCCTTGAATTGACATTGGTATATTAGCTTCTGGTATTCACAACACGTTTTCATTGTATTTTACATTAAATACTGAATTTTTATATGCACCTTCGTATAAAATACGCACCCCCATTTTATCAGAATATTTCACAGAAAAAATGTAGTTTGTGTATAAGGCACATCATATTTGTGATGAGAAACAGTTAAAAAATTTTACTAGGATGTAGAAAAATACTGTATTGGCCTGAATATAAGACAATAGTATTTCCTTAAAATGCCCTTCTGAAAACTGTATCCATCTTATATACACAACCAAATGTATAAAAATTTTGTGTGTACCTGCAAAGATCTACCATATTTTGTACAATTGCCCAGCTACACTGGCTTGCCATGTGTGCAGTGTAAATCAACAGGTGCCTGTTATGATGAGCTCAAGGTCAAGATATGGTGACAGGGGACACAGCTGAATCCATTTCGCCATATTCCATGAAAGATGCCCAAAAACACTATTCCAACTCTCACTTGTCACCTGAGAGTTGAACAGATTCGTTTTGCTGACTTTGTAGAGTTTTGACGAGACACTTTCCCATTCCATCTACCAGAGAGTTTGACAAACCCATTTGGCCAGATTCATTGAAACTTTTCTGCATGACAAACTATTTCCCCCACCCCTTCTAGAGAAAATTGACAAACCGTTTGGCCGGATTCAGGCTCAAATTTTTCCTGTAACTGCATGACATCTCTCCTTCCACAGCCTTGTGTGTTTCCTTAATAAATCAGCTACAGGTTTATTTCTTTGAAACAGCTACAGTGTGTAAAGTTTTATTTCTTTATGTTCTTATATTACTGGTCACATGTGCAGGACCGGTACCATTGTCTTAAGTTTGACGCTTCCTACAATTCCAACCAGTTGAACGCATGATTATTTGAACCCTGAAAGCTTAAGGCACATGTGCCAGCACGCATGTTTCCACAATAAATCGGCTACTGATCACCATACAAACGTGAGACCGATACCATTGTCTTAGTTTTGAAGCCTCCTACAACCTCCAATCATCACAACGTGGCCTTATCTGAGAACGAAAATGTACCAAATATGGAAGTCATAATCTGCCATGCGGCAGCAGATTATCTTTTTTGATTGTCCTTAATAAATCGGCTACTGATCTCTGTAACAGCTGTCCACTTTAAGGTTAAGTCAACAAAGCAAATATTCACGTGTGGTGTGAGCATCTATCACTATGTGCGTGCGTGTGCGTGCGTGTGTGCGTGCGTGTGTGTGTGTGTGTGTGTGTGTGTGTGTGTGTGTGTGTGTGTGTGTGTGTGTTGGAGTGTTTGTAGTCCTGTTAATATGTTTGTCCATTATTCTGTTACTATGTGTGTCCATATGAGTGTTTTGTGTTTGCATTAATTACATTATTCAAGTACCATACGGTGGTGTGGTGTCACTGACATTAAAACAGTAATGGCCACAAGTAAAGGATAGTGTTGAACAGAAGGCGTCCTCTATATGCCATATAAACATGTGAAAGTGAAAAAGCTACATATGAATTTCAATTATCTGCTTGGCAAATTGGCAAGTGCTGGCCAAACACCAGTGTTTTTCTGCCCACATCTGTGGACAAGAAAGGTGCAAAATCATTTATAGTTAGATCTACAGACAATGAAAAATCACACATTACTGTGATAATAGGCGTAACTGCCGATGGTAGAAAACTTCCACCATATGTTATTTTGAAGGAAAAAATGCTTCTGAAGGAAGTTACCAGCTGGAATTGTTTTTAGAGGACAGGAAAAAAGTGGATGAATTTATAGCAGATTGGTATGTTAATTCTTGATGCTTTTTGTGGTCACACAACTGATAAAATAAAGAAACTGGTCGCAGAAATAAACACCAATCTTATTATAATCTCTGAGAGTATCATTTCTGAACTTCAGGTTCTAGATGTGGTAGTTAATAAACCATTTAAGGATTACTTATAGAAGAACTAAAGTGACTGGTTAATTAATGGAAACTATGTATTGAGCCTGACAGGCAGGTTGAAGATACAAAGCATACAACTACTGCCCCAATGGATAATCAGCCTGGTGGAAAATCAAAAGCGAATCCGTTGTAAAGGGGTTTTCAAAATGTGTTTCTAACAATGTGGGTGGGAGTGAGGATGACATTTTGTGGAAAGACTCCAGTTATGAATCGATTCCAGTCTAGTACTGAAGATGAACTCAGAAGAAGATGATGGCTGATACTAAAAGTAATAAGGTACATTATCACTTATAGTTTCACCTCAAGGTATGGTATTTCGATCAATTAATAATCTTTCTCATAGAACTCCTCAAAAAATTCAGGGTCGTCTTATATGTAAGGCTGTCCTATATTCAGGCCAATACAGTACTATATGTTGTTTGAATATTAAATAGGCTGTGCAGAAAAAATGTTTTATACATGACAACAGAAAAATATACACACGTGTATTTATTTCTAAACACAAAACAGAATTATTGAAATGATATAAAATTGAAAACAACTTAAAACTTACACAAGTCATAGTTTTTGTTTAGTTTGTTATGTTTTTAGTTTTTCACTAGCATATAATACGTAAATTAATATTATAATAAACCGCGTATTCGGGGTTGTTTTTAAACTGATTATGTTTATTTGTTTACAGTAATTATATTAAAATAATGTTTAAATTCCGTTTAAAGGCCACACGGTTGGTCTAACCTATTTGTAATAAAATGAAAACGTGTGTGGTTACAAGTAATTTGAAATAAAATAAAAGTGTTGTTGTTGTTTAAACTTATTAAATTCGTGGTCAAAATATTAAAAGTCTCGTTAAAGCAAAGTTTAACTATGTGTGAAGTGTTCTTTGGAGGTAACTCAATGTTGAGAATGATTGTTTCTAATTGAAGGTTACTAATGTAGTAAAGTAATTTAAAATAAAACATTCAAAGTTACTCACAGTGTTTACAATGGTTTAATTATACTTGTTTTAAAAAATTCCCTTGTATTAAATAAATAAAAATAGTGAAGTTGATTATACTTAAGTGCTAGATTAATTTAAGTTAAAACATGAAGTATAGCAGTTGGTTGCTTGATAATAGTTCTCGTCTGGTTGAAACTGGTAGTAAAACTTCTTCTCCAGATTGCAGGTAGTCTGAGTATGTCACGTCTCGTAAAGTCTGGACAATATCATAAACAAACATATGCTTTTACGTACCTGATTGTGTTTACTAGAAGTTCACTAAACTGTCAACTCAGCTTACAATCACCAACTCCCTTTGGTTGCAAGGTTATGTTACCTTGTTTATTAATTAGTGGGCGCCACACGGATTTATTTAGGGAAAATCCCGTGTAAAACCCACGCACAAAAATTACTGGATGATTAGAAAATTTAAAATGGTTGAGTACCACCTTTTGGCAATGCTATTCCAATATGTTAAACACAACAGAAGGTTGTTTAAATTTATTAAAAGAAAATATTCAATTATCCTATAGAAATAAATCAAAATCAGGTGATGCTGTTAATAATGGGTTTATTTACACCCTTGTAGTGAATTCAAGAAAAAATAAACATAAAGTAAACATACAAAGTTGTACAATTAAAAATCAGTTATTATATGCCTCACACGGCTTGCTCAGAACATGAATTATAAATCTGGTTAAGTCCAGATACTATTTATTTTTAATATGAAAGTTATTATAATCTCAGTAGTGAATTCTTTGAGACACGAAAGAAAACAAATATGCCTACACAATATCCAATAATACAATTGATCAACAAAGTTTTAGGTTACTTTTGCCAAGTAATTAAAAAAAAACGATCTGTTGGAAGATCGTGCGTTTCATCAACGCTTGCTTTTTTAGTGACAATATCTATTAAGTGAGAACCCTTACAACTAACATATAGCTTAATTACTAATAACAAATTTGTATAATAAATCGAGACATGGTGTAATCTTAAATAATGTTTTTGTGTTTTGCGTCAGTACAGGTTATTATTGCAATAAGTACAGGTTATGGCACTCAGATCAAGATTAATAATGATTGCACTTTTACCTTCTGAGTTTTAATTATTTAATTAAAACTTATTAATCACTTAAGTAATCGGATTATAATGATTACTGGGTTTCGGCACTAATTCGCACAAGAACAGAATAATGCGATCCTCTTCTGGTTAAAATGGATCGTGAATAATAACAATAAATTATTTTCTGTTCGATATTCCCGCACAAAATTAAAATGAAACTGCACTTAATCACTGTTGTTGGTTGTGGATGAACTTGAAGTAATCATTTCTTGTTGTTAAACTATTGGTTCCGATGTACTATGTAACTGACGCTAAGCGTTATTAAAAAACGTAGAGATGACGGGCGCACGTCTGTACTGCATGCTAGTTAGTAAAGGTCTCTCTCAAAATTCGCTGTTTCGTCTTTATATACCCTCTTCTTTGAACGGCCTTAGGTAAAAATGTTGATTACTAACTAATTTTCTGATTGGCTTTGGTAGGCGTGTCGGTGTGACGTGTCACTTTTTGACAGTTGATAACGGCTTTTCCTAACCGTCGAATGTCGTGGTGGTAACTAGTTGTCGTTCCTGTTAGTATTTATAAACAGTTTCTCGATGTACATTTTTAGAATGATGCTAACATTTCTCCCGCACTAAATACAGTTGCGATTGGGTTAATATTATTATCAAATTAAAGATTGTTCTTTTTCCTTTAATTTGATATCACTCGTTCTCGAATTACTTTCACTTTGACCGACATTGTTATAAAACCAACGTTCGGGTACATTATTCTTACTGTCGTCTGCTCTTTATGATTCGCCGATTTTACACTTTTGGTTAACCTTGCTTGTATTCACATAACATTTTATTAATCAAATGTTTATGCGCGAACACCATTAATGCTGTACTGACGTTTTTTTTTGCTGAACATTACTTGTACACCTTAATTCTATACATTGTAATAAATGATCCTACTGACTATGACATTTCGTTTCACGTTAATTTGTTTTAAGCTACTATTTAACAATTAAAATTACGATTAAACCTATTGTTTTAATAACATTTTTTGTTATGTCAATGCATAACCATAGTTCTGTGCATTTTAGTTTACACTTGTGATAATCCTCGATAGCCGTTTTACTGACTAATGTTTGGTCTAAGCTTGCTAAGGCACATCGCCTACATTGAAATTTGGCCCTAATAATGCCTATTGGTTCTCAATTCGGTAAATTGTGGAGACATCTTATTTGTATAAGATTCTCTTTTATAAATAGTTCTCTTTTCTAACAGGTATATTTGATGTTGAAATACATCTTAGTTCTTACTATATAGCCATTGTTAACATTGGTTTTGGCATTCATAATCTACGGGTCATTGTCACATCTATTATCAGCAAAATGCTGATTTTGCTTTCACAGTATTTAATTGCTCATTAAAAGTTCATTTTTTGTTTACAAATGATATTCGGTTTACATCAACTATTTACTGAATTGACAGCTGAATGTAAATTTATTCTGTCCATTAGTTCGTTTTAGTCTCAGTCTAGTTGTAGTGCCAAACAGCCCTTGGGTTACTGTTTCATGTGGCACTTCTGCTTCATTCTTCTTTCTTGGTTATTTCTACTATTATATACCTATTTACATGGTTGGTCTGTTTTTATAAAATCTGATAACATACACTTAGGTTAGGTGACATCTTGTGATGTTACAATATTCTTCATTTGTTTCTTCAGTCCTGTATAGGAATTTCATTGATTACCCAAGAGGTATCTCCATTATGCAGTTGTATAGTGAATTATCTTGGAGGGTTCATTTTTTATTTGTCTAATAAACTTTTGTCATCGTTAAGAAGATTTTAGAGCAAAACTTTACTTGAGAAGAATAGATATCTCACTAACAATGTAGAATGGAAAAAGAAGAAAAGAAAGGTTACATGGATACATTCAAATTTGTGCCTACTTGATAAATGACAGGAAGTAAAGTAGTAGAAGATAAAAATTGCAGCATCCTGTAGTAATGATCAGTAGTTTTACCTTTATAGAAAAATATTGGTATGGATCAACATTTGGATTCAGTAGCCCTATAAAAATATAACACAGGCGCACCCTTCCTTATAATTTGTATTTTCTTCCAGTTGACAATTGCCCAAAATATATTTCAGTAGTACTACATAATATATTCAGATAATTAACTCACAAAAATATGACTATAGTACTTGTGAAAATTGAGGCTAGTTTTTTATACAGTATGTATTATATAATACAAGAGAGGGAGCAAGATTTATTATAGTAGACTTGAGTGTGTTGTACATACTATTCCTGAGTTGGTTAGCTGACTTTTGCTGTATGACAGATTTATATGTATTTGATATTTATGTGCAGATTAGCAGAGCAAAGAAGAAAACGGTTGCAAGAGCTTGAACAAAAAATTGCCATGTTGACAAAAAAAGTTACTGAACAAGAAAGAGTAATAAAAATGAAAGAAAAGTCAGATGAAAAGATAAACAATTTAAGGAGTGAAATAATGGTAACCAGTAAATTATTTATTTTATTGCTATCTAAGAGGTTCAAAATAGATTTAAATGACACTGTTGTATTTTCAACTTCAGAAATTTTGAATTTATATACTATCATTTTTTCACTTTATATGCATGTATAAACTTATTGTTATATAAATCTGTAATAGCAATCTGTAATGGCAAGTAACTTCGTAAGTATTATTTTGGTTTCTTCTGATACAGTAAGTAAACCTTTATGATAACCTAATGAAGGGTTATAATTGTTAATGTAAATATTAAAAAATGTTAAACCTCCTGTAAATGTGATTTCAGAGAACTATGCAGTACTGTTACAGATTGCTTAAACCATAGCCATACACTATATTTATGTCTGTATCATTGTCGATGGAGTTAAACAAAGTTTAGTTCCAGACTATCTGCTGGAATATGACAAATTTTTTGTATTACAGAACAAATTTTTGTTTTCATTTGAGCAGTATTTAGTCAGATTATCAATACAAATGTTAGTGAATTCATATTGAATTATCATCTGAATTTCAAATCTATTTTCATATTATCACAAGTCTAAAAAAAAGGTAGTATAAACAGAAGTGCCAGTAAGCAATATGTCAGTACTGTTGGTAATGTCAAGAAACATACATAAATATGGTGCACGTCACGTCCACAATTTAACATGTATCTTGTGTGAGGTAAAAATTTAATACGCCTTAGTGTAGTTCTTTTAAATTTATATGTGTGTTTACTATATGCCTTAAAGTTTTAATTGATGCCAAGAATGACAAAAGATATGTGTTTTAATTTATCAATAATAAAATTTGCAAAGATGAATTCACAAGACAGACAAACTGGTAAATTGTACTTAATCTGTATACACAATCTCCAAAAATAATACCAACACTTGACTATCATTTAATTTATAATCAATTGTAATACACACAAAATATGGAAACAAGATTTTAAAAAGAATGATTTCTTTTACATATATATATAGTTGCAACACAAATAAGCCACCCCAATACCAGGGATAAAAATGATGAATCAACTATATAAAATGTTTAAACTAATGAAAATAAAATGACAATGACACGACAAACGGCGACATGACCTAACCCAAATGATTGAACAAATAAAAAGGAAACCAAAGGAGAAGGGGAAAACCGAAACCAAATAAGAAAGTGATTGACTCAATACAACCAAATAAAATAAAACAAAAGAGAAGGTGGAAAACCAAAATTAAAGGAAATTAAAAGAAAATAAAATGAAATCGAAGAAGGAGGAAAATGAAAATGAAACAAACAAGTATAAAGGAAATAAAATGAAAACAAATGATAAGACACAAACAAATAATATAGAATAAAAGAAGGAGAAATGGTACACTCAAATATAATAATGGAAACGAAACCAATAACTAACAAATGTAAAAGATAATTATTATTATCGATTAAATGTAAATGATATTTCATAAAACCCAGTAAAGTAATGAAAAAACGAAAAGTACACTAATCAAAGAACTAGAGTTTAAATGTAATAAAGAACTCTATAAAGACATGAACTTGTTAATAGTACAAATAACATTTGTAAAGAGAGAGATAATGAGAAAGTAAACATAACTAAGTGACAAAGAGAATGTAATGTTAGGGATTACTCACTAATAACACTTAAAATAAAATTTAAGAAGTGCAAAAGTGATAGTGTAAAGCCCGAAAATAATGAGAAACCCTATTGATAGGTATAAACACTTAATAAATCAATGATAAACGCTAAGTGGTTTAATGGTGAACATTATTAGTAAATAAGAATTTGGTTAATAATAGTATTAGGTATAAACAATAATCTGTGATGAACACTGAAGATTAATGGTGAACATTATTATTTAAAAAGAATCTTGTTATTAATAACATTAAGTTTAATTGTAAGAGAGGGATACAATAGTATTCAAAAGGGGGAATCCCATGGAAGGTAAACAGTTACTGTCGGATTTTTTATTATGGATACTCGAGTTTAAGCGTTAATTACAAGTGAACCTGTAGGTCTACTTATAAACTAGTTACATCAAATTTTTGCGCATTTAATTTTGCGTTGATCTGTGTAAGAAACATATTTTTTGAAGGTTGATTTAAATTTTTTTTGCGGTTAGAGTAAAAATAGTCCATGTTTTTTTGTGTTTTTCAAGAAACCGCTCTCTTTGAAATTATATAAATTAAAAACCCTTGGTCCAATCATAACAAAATTTTTATACAGTATGGACACAAGTGTTTTCAATACATTACTTAAGTTACAAAATTGTTTTTTGATCAAAAAAAAGTTGTTATTAGTTTTGTGAAACAACTTTTTCTTGGTACAGGATAGTCGTACAAAGGCAGACTTGGTCTTGTTTTAAAGCTCTTGATCGTGGTTATCAAAATCCACAACTGCTGCAAACATACATTGAGATGCCGATTTTATACAGAGTGATATTCATGCAAGGGTGTGTGTGCGCTGGACCGTGTGTAAGTGGGCCTTCCGGCGTCGAAAGCGGGTGCCGTGTTGCCACGTTCAATCACCCCGGCCGCTTCACTGCAGTTGAACCGTTGCTGTTTGGATAATTTTAACACCTTATTAATGTTATAACATTATGTTTTCTATTATCCATTTCCCATCACCAGACGGTGTCTTGAATCCTCCTCGCCATCCATAAATCTGCTGAATGTGTCCTTTGTATTGATCATAGTTGTCAAAATTATTTTCTAATGCATCCAGCACGTTTTCTTGCCACCCGTACCTCATCCTGTGGTTCTGTCCGCACCAGGTCTCGTCTGTAAAGAATATCTTGTACCCCTGGGAACGTAGCTCTCTCATTTTTCTCAGGAAGGTATGCCGGGACACAGCAACTGTCACAAATTCTATCAGGACTGGCTTCTTATTAAGCTTCTTATATCTAAATCCCAAGCTTTTAACAATCTTCAAGAGAGTAGATCTTAACATCTCAGGAAAATCTGCCATATTTTCAACAAGTTTCGTGTGGAGGTTTTTGATTGTGGGAAAAATCTTGTTTATGTAAAAATCATGTATGCTCCTCCGTATTGTGCCCAAAGTGAAGTCATCATGTTGGATTTTCGGACGTCCTCGCCTGACACACTGCTTCTTTCTTGATCCAGGTGACGTATTTTCTTCGTTCTCGTTGGTAGAGGCACTCACTCTCTTCACAGACGCTAAGGATACTCCAAGACACTGTGATACTTTCTGGTATACAGGAAACCTCTTGTCGCCAACCTTTTCTCCTTCTCTCTTAAAAAAACATATAGCACTTAAAATCATCGCAACTTCACCCTCTGAGAATGGAGGTCTCGGAGGCATCTTGATGTGATATAAACACAACGACCAACACAGCCAGAATGACAAGTGGCATGCGGACGAAGCAGATTTAAAGAACTGATGACTCAGACTGACCAATGTTCAAATGAATCATTTTTAACGAGCAAATCATACGTGTCTGGGGGTAGGCCACAAAAGCCAGGGCAAAGTCCGGGTCTGGGGTGAATCATCGCGGAAACACCGCACCCGCCTTCACTGCCGTATGGCCCGCTTACCACACGGCCCTCATGAGAAAAGGTGATGGGAAATGAATAATGGAAAACAATGTTATAACATTAATAAGGTGTTAAAATTATCCAAACAGCAACTGTTCAACTGCAGTGAAGCGCGGCCGGGGTGATTGAACGTGGCAACACGGCACCCGCTTTCGACGCCGGAAGGCCCGCTTACACACGGTTCAGCGCACACACACCCTTGCATGAATATCACTCTGTATAAAATCGGCATCTCAATGTATGTTTGCAGCAGTTGTGGATTTTGATAACCACGATCAAGAGCTTTAAAACAAGACCAAGTCTGCCTTTGTACGACTATCCTGTACCGAGAAAAAGTTGTTTCACAAAACTGATAACAACTTTTTTTTTGATCAAAAAACAATTTTGTAACTTAAGTAATGTATTGAAAACACTTGTGCCCATACTGTACAAAAATTTAGTTATGATTGGACCAAGGGTTTTTAATTTATATAATTTCAAAGAGAGCAGTTTCTTGAAAAACACAAAAAAACATGGACTTTTTTACTCTAACCGCAAAAAAAAAATTTAAATCAACCTTCAAAAAATATGTTTCTTACACAGATCAACGCAAAATTTAATGCGCAAAAATTTGATGTAACTAGTTTATAAGTAGACCTACAGGTTTACTTGTAATTAACGCTTAAACTCGAGTATCCATAATAAAAAATCCGACAGTAGTGTTACCATGGATAGAAAGTAGAGATTATTTAAGAAATAATATAGTAAAGAAAATAAGAGCAAAATCAATAAACAACCCATGTTCTAAGGGATAGAATTAAGTAGATTTAAACAATGTGATGATGTTTTATCACCTAAATATAAGTAAAAATGAAACAAATGGTTAACAAATGTTGCTTAATAGCTGTTAAAAAATTGTTTGATTTAATTTATGAATAGGGTATGGCTGAAGGAATTATACAGACCATAGGCCTAGATGTTATGTTTTATGTAATAGAGAATAGTAAGTAATAGCCTAGTTGTTAACAATGGCAAAATAAGTAAATAAAAAGATAAATTAATACAGATCTGATAACACTGGAAAATCAGTTAGGAAATAATTAACAAACTGTAATATAGAAACTAATGGTAACATACAATTATTTCTTGGATTTCGTTGTCCATGACGTGTCCGTTACTTAACTAAATATCACTATAATATTGACGACTCGGAACACAAAGTTTTTTATAAGTAAAAACGTAAAGTTTTACCTTACAGCCTAAACCGGCTTTCACCTATAGAAGGCTTCATCAGAGGCTGTCGTTAGTAGCGCTGCTCGTCTTGTTGTTGGCGACGAGAAAGTGTTTCAAAAGATTGAAGCTGTGTGTGTGTGGTGAGATGTGTTCGAATAATGCGTGCGATTTGAATTGTGTCTGTTCGTTTAGGATGTCGTTTTTATTTGTTTTTGTGTGTTTGTATATTTCTAATTGTTCTAGAGTGTCTAGTTTTCGGCCTTTTGTGTGTACGTGTAGTATGTTCATGTTATTGTCAATGTTTTTATATGTGTGGTTTGCTTCACAATATAAACTAAATTGTTCAAATTGCAGTAAATTCTACATAGGCCAGACAGGACGTAGCTTCAAACAAAGATACATTGAACACACAAAAGCACTCCACACCACTACAGAATCTACCTTCGCAAACCACCTCATTGAAGCAAACCACACATATAAAAACATCGACAATAACATGAACATACTACACGTACACACAAAAGGCCGAAAACTAGACACTCTAGAACAATTAGAAATATACAAACATACAAAAACAAATAAAAAGGACATCCTAAACGAACAGACACAATTCAAATCGCACGCATTATTCGAACACATCTCACCACACACACACAGCTTCAATCTTTCGAAACACTTTCTCGTCGCCAACAACAAGACGAGCAGCGCTACTAACGACAGCCTCTGATGAAGCCTTCTATAGGTGAAAGCCGGTTTAGGCTGTAAGGTAAAACTTTACGTTTTTACTTATAAAAAACTTTGTGTTCCGAGTCGTCAATATTATAGTGATATTTATACAATTATTATAAAAACAGATCCAAAACTCATCAATAAGTAAACAAATCATTTATAATAACAAAACAAAACATGTATGAGGATAAATTAAAAGGTAATTTGTATAAAATAAGTAAATATAATCAGTTACTACTTAGGCCTAAGAAATGCCTAACTGTAAAAAACAAATAACTACAAATTATAAAAAATCAACAAGGGAATTAGCAAATCCAAGGCAAATAACTAGTCAAGGATGATTTGTGAATCATATTAAAAGATAAATGTTATATTAAGGACTTAAAATAAGAAAGAAATGTAATTAACAAATATCAACATAACTGTCAAATTTTAATACATAAGAGAACCCAACCTTATGGGATGTCAAATTAATCTTTGAAAGAAAATACAAACAGTAGTGATAATATTTTATACATAGGAAGGAAGACAGAAAAATAAAAGCAATCAGAAGATATACAGTGATTTTGAATAAAAATTCAAATATGATAACAATGGACTGAAGTCAATTTAAGCCAATCAAAAGCTATTAGTAACCATGACAACGAATGTTGGTTACGAATTTTCCGTTAAATCTTGTAATTCAATAAGTGACGCTCTTCCAGAATAGACGCCAGGCCGTGAATGGCCAAAATTTTAATCTAAAATGTATAAAAAGTAATCAAAATTCAAAAGGATGAAGACGTAAGAAGCAGACGAGGGACGAGAACATTTAACTGATGCCAAGTGTTACTTTTCTATACTTTTTACTTACCACGTACTTACCGCCACTCTGACTTACCACTCACAGAAGATTCCAAACTATTAATAGGTCGCCAGTCGCCACGATGTTTTCGGTTTTACATCGAAACCTTTAAAACACTATTATTTAATAAATGCCAGGTTCGTTAGGCGAAATTTTCCATACTGGATAGGTGATGGTAATGTGACGTATTAATTAACTTAACACATGGTTACGCTACTAATTCATTTTATTAATATTCATTGCAAGCTTACGTTCTCCTCCACTTATAATTTTCACCAAACTCTTTACTTCAGTTTATACTTTAAAAAACATTCTGTTAAATTACATTGGAACTGACAAATAATTTTATAGCATGTTACTTTTTCTCTTTCCAATATCAAAATATATACGTATATAAAAAAAAAAATACTTTCTGACTTTTTCTAACTTTTTATGAGACGACCCAGTATTTACACACACACACAGTCATTCAGTTTATTACCCCATTTATTTTATTGCGAGCTCTTTGAAAATTAAAAGTTTTAATTTTAATTGATATTCAATAGATAGTTACGTCTATAGACACTGTTACGTCTCAACGGTGTTCCTGCTGACCACGTGCTGTCTCCACATTGTTTTCACTAATTGTCCCAAAGATATTTCACTGTTTTAATTTTGGAAAAGTTCTTTACTCACTGCCTCAAAATGTTATAATTTTCACTGTTTTCTCGAGTTCACATTTTTATACATTTCAATAAACTTTTCGACTCGCGAGCCGTTGTGTTTCATCCGGCCGCGAGCCACAGCTGTTGACGACAGATACTGTTTTCTTTACATTTTTATATGCGAACGAGATGAAAACTGGTAGCCGGCGGACGCACACCACTGCTCGCGTCCGTTACGTTGAGATGTTTTTTGCCGACTGCCTGACGCTTCAATGTGCGTCGGTAATGCTCACTTCCGCCAGCTCGAGCGGTGATTGGCTGAGCCGCTCACGTGGCCAGTCTAATTAACCACGTTGTTCCATTCTGTTGATGACTTTGGTGTCGAGAGTATTGTAGAGGCCCACGGGCGCACGCTTACAGCTGCAAAGTTTTTCTTTTCTCCCCAACAGAAAATACAGGCATGTGCGCACTGGTTCGCATTCCAACGCTGTTATCGTTAGTGCTAGGCACAGACCAGTACGGAATGGTATACAGGCTGCCCAACAAACATGTCTGAATGACCGTAAAGGGTGTCCAAACTGATCAGTTCCAAATAATTTGAAAATTTAAAAATAAAATTATATCCCTCAAAATTGCCCCGTTACAATACCCCCCCCCAATAAGAGATCTGCTGGAACAGAAGAACTCTCATTGCTAAACCCCTAAGAGGATCGGTGAGGATATGGTGCCAACAACCCCCCATTTATTTCTTACACATCATGGGTAAACTACCCCCCTAGCTCGGAGACTATGGCTGCACCTGAGCGATATTACTGGACTTCTCTATACAAGATCCCAACACCATAAAATCGAACAGACACGCACCCCAGCGCACCTAACCTAACCTTCTATCATTCTACCCCCAAAATCAAAACCCTGGCCTCATACCATGCCAAATCCTCAACCGATATGTTCCCCCTTACATGCACACTGGGTCGCCTTTGGCACATACTGGGCGCATACACATATTCCTTAACAATCCTAACAAATTCCTTATTTAACATCCATTAAATATTTATCTTTAACTTCAAAAATTCATTTAAGTTCAAAATTAACTTGTGATATCTCCATTACTTTCTCAAAAAAAAAAAAAAAAAAATCTTTTGCATGAATCCCCCAACTCTATTAATCTCCTTTACTACTACTAACAATCATAAAAAACACAAATTGGACATCTTATTAAATCATTAATTCGCTTATCCTAACATTTAGTTGCATATATATATATATATATATATATATATATATATATATATATACTCAACAATGTAATTCAGTAACTACACTAGTAATACCCATAAACAATAATATACTTGAAACTCGAACATCATCTATATGGCAGGTCTAAAATAAAATTTATCAAACTATCTTTTTTCTCAAAATATTCAATGCAATCAAGAAACAAAACCTCATAAAAATGGTTATGTCCCCAACATCAGTCATCAGCTGATCTCTCTAGGTCAAGTCAATACCCGTGACATACATATGTTATACACAGGGCTACATCATAAAGTACATAGAACATCTTTAAAATTCTTTACCTTTAAACACAATACCATATAATAAAATAAGACATACAAAATTAACATGGTTATTTTCATCTTACTATAAACAATAAAATTTACATTTAAATTGACCAAAATTTACACATTTTAGCTTGAATGGTTTTCAACTTCTATTAAAATCTGTCACTTGTTTCAATTAATTTTATGTTTTGACTATGATTTACTTTCTTTAACATTTTCATTCTCAATTAGTTTGGGTAACTCTATTATTTATAACATTTCCATTTACACTTGGTATTTACATATAATCTTACTCCCATTATGACTCGAATACTCACTTAACAGCTTTAACTAGTATGACACCCATCTATCAGAACATTTACCACCCATTCTCTATCCCTAACTTACTACTCGACTAACTTCGAATCATTCTACCCTTATAACAAAAAAATACTTTCTACCCATTTGTACTCAGGATGTGTGTTCCCTCATCTCACCACCGTGGTCCACATCTTGCCCTTCCTATTTACCCGGCAATCACTCCCTGAAAACCCACTGCTACCCGCCACAACGCCTGTCGTTGCGGACTCCTTATCACACCACCCCCTTTACAAAATTCCCCTATCAACTAATTATTCTCCCATTACATAACTTTCATCTACAAAATATCACCTGGTTTATTACTCCAATATCTCAATCATTACTCTACGTATTCTCCCCATGGCTACTGTGTCACTATCAATACTCAAATTCTACCTTACGTTTATTCACAACTAGCAAAATACCCGTGCTTCGCTACGGAGTTTCACGCTGTACGTAATGAAAATCTTATTTAATTAATAAAGTTCAATTAAAGTAGGTTTCTTATAAATAAATAATTAAAACCTCTTATGTATTTTATTTAAAATAAACATTAAACATTTTTGTTATATGAAGTTGTGTTGAGTATAAAAACATTTCAGATTTTTCTTCAATTTATGAACTTGTAATGAAGAGCTAATCATCGGATCATTAAAGAACTTCTTTGTACACAAAGTTTTTAGTTTTTCCTTCTGGCTGAAGAATAACCAGACTGTCAGGAGTGCTAACTCTTGAACAGGCAACGTACAACTGGCCATGAGAGAAACAGTCTTCCCTCAGATCTACGCCAGCCATTTTCAAAGACTGTCCTTGAGCTTTGTTGATTGTCATTGCAAAACAGACTTTGATGGGAAATTGTAGTCTTTTAAACTGAAAATGGTAGTCTGACGGGATCAAAGGAATGCGAGGTATGAAAACTGTTTCTCCAGAACCACAGCCAGTGAATATAGTTGCCTCAACAACGCGCGAGGTTTGTTATTTGTGTATTAAATAATGACTAATTATTTTATTTTATTTTAATTATTTATTTTAAAACTTCCATGTAAACAATATTTTTTTTTTTTTTTCTCTGGCTGGAGCATAACTAAGCCGTCAGGTGAGGTAACCCTGGAACACGCCACATATAACTGGGGATGTGAAAAACAATCATTCCTGAGATCAACACCAACTATTTTCAATGTTTGACCTTGCGCTTTATTAATTGTCATTGCGTAACATAACTTAACTGGACATTGCAAACGTTTAAATTCAAACTGGTAATCCGAAGGTATCAAAGGAATTCGCGGAATGAAAACCGTTTCTCCTTGATAAATACCAGTAAAAATGGTGGCTTCGATTACGTGTTTATGTAAAGCCTTCACCTGTAGCCTAGTGCCGTTGCATAGTTTCGGAGGGTTGAGATTGCGCAATAAAATAATTGGAGCACCGACTTCGAGGTACAATATGTGAGGCGGTATTCCTGGTGGGTGGGGGTGTTAAGGAACTCTACGGGATAATTTACATCATCATCGACCTGCAGTACAGTGTCCACGGATTCATATTTTACCTCAGCAGTGAGCAACTTTTTAAGTAAAATGTTGTTGATGCTGTTGGCGTCATCGTTTCTTGCAGTAAGAATTGCTCTTTCTCGCAGCCATGATGCACAATTTTCTTCAGTTTGGTGAACGTTAGGGTAAATTCTATCAGTTAAACTGTTCAGATCTACCACGACATCGCCCAGATTATTAGGAATGTTTATTTTACCTTCCTCCTCCGAAACATGTCCATTACCTATATCGAGCAACAATTTAGAGAACTGTTTTGCCCTTGAATCATGTTGGACGCGCATATTGACTCTCAATGTCAGAATATTAACTTTCGGCCATAGAAATGACGACTTTAAGCAGGCTTTCACTTCGTCTGCACGTGTCCCTTGCGGTACAACAGGCAATGTTTGTCTGAAGTCACCTGCTAACAAAATTGTTACTCCACCCATCAATCGGTTGCAACTTCGAATGTCTTGGAGCATTCTATCTAAAGCCTCAATACATTTTTTGTGAGCCATTGTGCACTCGTCCCAAACTATAATTTTGGCTTTTCGAAGCACTTCCGCCATGTCACTCTGTTTAGATATATTACACAATGGAGTTTCGGAGTAATTTAGATTCAAAGGTAATCTGAAAGCAGAGTGAGCAGTTTTGCCTCCATCGATAAAAGTAGCTGCAATTCCTGAGGAAGCTACTGCAATGGCAACATTTCTCCGACTTCTAACAGTAGCCAACAACAAATTAATTAAAAACGTTTTGCCAGTTCCACCTGGGGCATCCAGAAAGAACAACTTGCCAGATTCAGTAGTAACACTGTTCATTATATCTTCGTAGACTTTCTTCTGGTCGTCATTTAATTTCGGAAGATTTGCTGCCACTTCTTTGTTGAGATGAACGGTGTCGTAAGATATTTCACTATGGTATATTCGGTTGCTGACAACAGGTTCCTGCTCTCGTGAAGGTGACAGTAGTCCAAATTGCGTGAGTGTTTTTCCTGACATAGATATGACAATATCCTCAATAAGAATGAGACATCGGTTAAAAACATAGTCTTGTACCAGTTGTACGTTACCGCGTTCTCTCTAAATTTGCCTCTTAATGTCCTCTGCAAGACTACCATGGTGTTTCTTCCACAGATTCTCTGGATCACCAACTTGACAGAAAACCAATATTACGGCGAATAGGTCACGAATTCTATTAGGAGAGTGAAACAATGAGGCTTCCTCCAACGTGTGGTCCCAGTTCGCATCATCTTCTAGCAAGCCAAGCGATTTGCATGCCGAATGAAACGTCGGATGAACAATTCCTGCAACAGTTTTAAGAGTAGTGAAGGACGTGGGGCCACGAACTTCGTGCAAGAGCAGACGTAGGTAGTAGCACTCGGAGTTGTTGGGATGTACAGTGTAAACTCGACCTAATACTTTATCTTTCTTCACACCTGGATAACCTGTCACAGGTTGCCCTTGCTTCCTGCGATGAAATTTTTGGTTTTTCCAAATGTAGTAAGCCGGAACCTCACAATACAAAAGCGTCCTTGCGAAAGCATCGACTTGGCATAGCTCGAAAAAGCCGAGAAGAGTGGTATTTGAAGGATTAATTATTTTATCAACAACGTTGCTTTCTGTGAAATAAACTCTTTGGTCATTTTCAAGGTGCACTGCTAGCTGCACAATAGGAGGGTACCTTTCATGTATAGAGAAGCAGAAAATACGCCAAGCCGCCTCAGAGCTACTTATGTAACGTCCTGTCTCGTACCTGGTCACTTCATCAAGATCTCCAACTTTAAAAGTTGCTTGGTCAGAACCTTTGTTTACGTACTTGCAGATGTATTTTATTGATTTTACAGAATTGCATAGTTCAACGTTTATATGGGCCGAGAAGATGCAAGACAGAACGGGACTATAAAGCACTACCCAACGATTCTCAAGATCAAGTCCACCAACTTTGGCAGTAAACCCACCGTCTGCCACAGACCTCCTACGATACTGAGGATAGCCGTCATCTCCTGTTTGTGTCTCCTTTAAGAGAGGTCGTGGGTATTTCTTTGAGCATGCACCATTCACCATGCACGGCGAGTTCCTGTTAAGAGTTCCACATGGGCCATGTATCATAGTTGTCTTAATCTCATGAAGGGCTGGATCTAACTCAGGAACTGGTATTTCTGCGCTTATGACTTTGTCGATTGATTCTGGTCTTATTTTTTGTTCAAGCCACAGAAGAATATGAATGTGAGGGAGACCACGTTTCTGCCACTCTACGGTGTACATTGGCAGTGGACATTTCCAAATATACAACTTTTAGTGAGGAGCTTCATAATATTTTTAACCTTTAGATGGAAAACACGTGCTATCAGGTCATGTCGGTCATGAGATTTTTGGCCTTGTTTCAAAAGTTCTATGATTTCTGTGCATTTCGGGTTGCAAGTAAACGTTATGAATAGATCTGGTCGCCCAAAATGGCGGACATACGTCATCGCGTCCTGAGTCCGTTCGTGCATATACCGAGCTCCTCCAGTAAAAGAGGACGGTAATACAACCATTTTGCCAAAATCTTTAATTTGTGTGTCAGCTCTTGACATAGCATCCTTTAAATGAACATACTCTTCACTTCTTAGCTTTTTCTGATTATTGATAGAATAAAGTATTTACCTTATTTTTCTGATTGTTTCCTATCCAATTAAGTCGTTCCGTTTCTATTTTTGCGTACATGTCGACCAAATATTGATTGAGTAGGTTGCGAAATGACAGTATGTAGTTTTCTCCGCTGTCACGCTTCATTAATCTGTAGCTGTAGAAGTTAGCAGCAGACACGGTCTTTTTAAGAGGCGCATTAGTCTTTGGGTCACATTGAGGGATATCAATTTGATAGCCATCTTCCCCGCGGCAAAACATCAGAGGGTATTGAAGTGCGTCATAAGCACGGTGTGTCTCACTGATTCGTACCACTCTGTTATTTCTGCTATGGAGAACGATGTCTCTCTTTTCAAACTCCTCACCTACAATCAGAACTGCGACCTCCTTACACGTTGGAGCGTTGAAACGACCTTGGTGTTCCCCAAACGGCTTTCTATTTGCATTGATAATTACTTTGTAATCCTTTTGACCCTTAGGTACAGAGTCAATAGCGGCTTTAAAACCTAAAATATATTTATTATTTTCATGCAGTAACTTTTGCAATTGGTCAACCAGTTCTCGATTGACGCCAGAGTAAATTCCACAGCGAATGTTCCTCTCACTTTCATCATCACCGACAAAATATATTCGTAAAAACGAAGGTTCATGTTGAGGGGCAACCGTCATGCTCCCTATCTGGTGGTATACCTGGCCTTGTACTTTAAAAGTTGGTATAAAGATACCCTCATTTACCTTTTTAGCTCCAAAAGATGTCATTTGAAAACATCCGTTGTATTTTCGTATGGAAGACAGAAAATCCTCGCCTTTTACATGCTGATTCGTCAAAAGACTGTGTAATGGTTCCGGGAAACGTTCAATGGAATCGAGCTGCACTTTCCCGCCACTGCAACACATTCCATTAGGCTCTTCCCGCCATTTCAAAGCATGACACCAGGTACAGGGTAACCATATTCCGAGATCAACAATTTTGTCCTTGGAATAATCAATATTAGGATTGTATTCAAAACCAGACATATGTTTAATTTTCCAAGCCAGCAACCTCATTTCTGTTCTCTTTTTATTATACTTAGTTGCAGATGCCTGTTTAACATGGGGATTATTAGTTGAATATTTTTTGACAGCCTTTCTGTTGACCTCGGGATGATTCTTAGTGTATTTCTTAACAGCAACTCTATGGCTTTTGGGATTATTTTTTGTGTGTTTTTGAACAGCTTCCTTTACTTGTTTTTTTCTAATCACGTCCGTGAACCTTTTTCGACGCTTTTTTCCTCTTTTAGTGGTGAGTTGCGACTCAATAGCAGAGAGGATGAATCTAGTTCACTATTTATTGTCTCAGAGATGGTCGGTGTATGCTGGAAATTATCGTTCTCATCTGTATTTGTCGTTTCAACCAACGGAATCAAAGCATCAAAATGTCCTCCGCTAAAAGATCCTGAGAATCGGATTCTTTTTATCTCCTGTTCTGCCTCTCCAAATGTTGCAATAAGTATACCGTCTTGGAACAGTTGAAACTCAAACGGAAATATTTCTCCAGCTGCTTTGAGTTCGCATGTAGTCCCATAGGTATACGGTCTAGACATTTCTGCAATGTACAGCCTCTTAGTACCGTAAGCAGCTCCATGACGATCCATACTGAAATATTTGAATCTCTGCCATTCGTTCGATACATGTCGTACAATGTCTGCTCGAATTTGAGCAGCCATTGACACGTCGCCGTGCACCAAATAAGCCAGAGACGAAAATAAACAGGCCCCATCTCCTGGTATTCTAATTACTCGGCATAGAATGTCTGACCCGTTTGCGGTTATAATTTCTTCGCCCATAATTTTTATGAAGTATACTATATCTGTGAACAAAAAGCTATTACAATATTGACATGATAATAACTGTAATTGTTCTAGCTCTTGCTCGTTGCTTTGTTTGCATTAACTCCATAACTGCTAGAAAACAAAAGAAATATGTAGATACCTACCTGAAAATAATTGAGCACAACTGCAATTAACTTGAATAAGAACATAAATAAAATATGTAGGTACCTTGAGAAAACCAAGAACAACTAACTAAAGCATTGTTGTCAAAGAAAATGACACTATTGAAAATGTTATTACTTACTTACTTAAATACTATTGTTATTATTATTACAATAACTAATGACACTCACATATCACATTTATAATATTGAGTATATAGTAGGGATAATATCTGGCTTATGTCCCATGAAATTTTAATCACCTCAGTTTTACATAGGAATTAACCAAAATATTTGAATGAAGCTATTTTATTTCAAATTCATAAAGTTTATTTATTAACTGTTTAAGTTACTTAATTAAATAAAATTTCGTAAATAGATTTCTATTTTATTATTTACAACTATATACTAAAATGACGGGCGATAGAAAAACTTTATATAATGTTTACCACCAGCAGGTAAATAATAAAATTTTGAAAAACTTTGGATGCGATTTTTTTATATAGGCCTAATATCAAGTGCCTTAATATGAATTTTCATGTTTGTAACTTTACAAACGACGATCCATTTAAACATCATCTCCTATTTTTCACCTTCAGGGGACAAATTTCCAAAAACTTTGAATGACTTAATTCAAAATTTGATCTTACAAAATTCCAACCCCTTTTTTACCCCTTTAATACCCGTGCTTCGCTACGGAGTTTCACGTTGTACATAATGAAAATCTTATTTAATTAATAAAGTTCAATTAAAGTAGGTTTCGTATAAATAAATAATTAAAACCTCTTATATATTTTATTTAAAATAAACATTAAACATTTTTGTTATATGAAGGTGTGTTGAGTATGAAAACATTTCAGATTTTTCTTCAATTTATGAACTTGTAATGAAGAACTAATCATCGGATCATTAAAGAACTTCTTTGTACACAAAGTTTTTAGTTTTTCCTTCTGGGTGAAGAATAACCAGACTGTCAGGAGTGCTAACTCTTGAACAGGCAACGTACAACTGGCCATGAGAGAAACAGTCTTCCCTCAGAAGGCTGTGGAGAGGTTCTGGCAGTTCTTTAATGAGAGGAAGGTGGACTTTTCCGTTGCTACAACATAACCCAGGACTTTCCTCTTTCCACTTTTTAGCATTACACCATTTACACTGTATAAAATCACCAATAGATAAAATCTTGTCATTGTTGTAGTCAGTATTACAGTCATATTTAAAGCCCGACAAAGATTTTATCTTCCAGGGAATAAGTGACCTCTTTTCATTGTATTTTCTCACCGCTTTCCAACACCACCTTTGATATCATAACCTATATCTTTATTTATAAGAACCGTGGACTCTGGCCCCGACGCCTTTCATGGGATCCGACCTAAGACTCCCCGGGTTCCGTGGATGGACTCCCTGGAAGGCCCGTTGGACGACTCCCGCACTACTTCCTACGTGGGAGACTTCCACCGATGCTATGGTAACCAGAATCTATTCTATTGGGTTGCCATAGTAACCAGATCTAATAGATTTTTAAGACCCAAAGGACCCCCCAGAGGATCGTATCGAAAAAACACCTGTTTTATGTTGGTTCTCCCATTGGGTAAAATATTTGTGCCAAGTTTGGTTGAAATCGGTCCAGTGGTTTTAGAGGAGATGTGGAAGACCCCAAAGGATCGTATAGAAAAAACACTTGTCCTATGTTGGTTCTCCCGTTGCGTAAAATATTTGTGCCAAGTTTGGTTGAAATTGGTCCAGTGGTTTAGGAGGAGATGTGGAAGACCCCAAAGGACCCCCCGAAGGATCGTATCGAAAAAACACCTACCCTATGTTGGTTCTCCCGTTGCGTAAAATATTTGTGCCAAGTTTGGTTGAAATCGGTCCAGTGGTTTAGGAGGAGATGTGGAAGACCCTTAGAACCCCCCAAAGGACCCCATCGAAGAAAACACCTATCCTATGTTGGTTCTCCCGTTGCGTAAAATATTTGTGCCAAGTTTGGTTGAAATCGGTCCAGTGGTTTAGGAGTAGATGTGAAAGACCCCAAAGAACCCCCCAAAGGACCCCATCGAAGAAAACACCTATGCTATATTGGTTCTCCCGTTGCGTAAAATATTTGTGCCAAGGTTGGTTGAAATCGGTCCAGTGATTTAGGAGGAGATGTAGAAGACCCCAAAGGACCCCATCGAAAAAAGCACCTCTCCTATGTTGGTTCTTCCGTCGCGTAAAATATTTGTGCCAAGTTTGGTTGAAATCGGTCCAGTGGTTTAGGAGGAGATGTGGAACATACATACATACAATGTAGGGGGGGGGGTTTGCCCCTTAGGAGTGAAAGTTTTTAAAACCGTTTCTTAGTGAGCACCTAAGACCTATGATGAAGCTATGTTCAAAGTTTCATTCATATCCATTCAGTAGTTTTTGCTCTATGTTGATTCTATGTCAGTCAGTCAGGGAAACTTCCCCCCTTTTTCCCCCTTTAAAGGTCGAATTTCCAAAAATCCCTTCTTAGCGGATACCTACTCCCTATGAGGAATCTACCTGCCAAATTTCAAGTTTGTAGCATTTATACTTTCTGAGATTTCGTGATTAATCAGTGAGTGGTATTTCGCTTTTATATATATAGATTGATAATATTGTTCTCTCTAACACCCCTTTAAACTTAGCTTGGACTGATTTAAATGTCCTAACGAAATAATAATCACCCAAAATCAAACTTTACCACCTTTTACATTGAAAAATCAAAATTATCTTAAACACCTTTTACAAACCATTTAAAATTCTTAACTATCTCAAATTACCTTCATCATATAAATTAAAATCTTTTAAACCACATTGAAAGCCTATTAATTGTATTCAAACATTTAATTACATTGAAAATTTGGCAGATCATTCATAAGTGACATACTACATATATAACTCCAGCAATCAGCTGATTTTCTTGGCAAGGTGAATGACCTTACTACAGATATGTTTTAAAATTATATAAAGTGCATATGTTTATAATTCTTACCCTTAATATACTACATACAATTAATACAAATACACAAAATTACATATAAATTCATACTTACAGTACATCACTCATACACTGTCATAAACACACAAATATAAACACCAAACACCAATAACTTCATGTACCTTCTGAAACATTTTAACAATCATGTTATTCCACAAACCAAATACAATTTAACCTTTATTTATTTATTTATTAATTATTATCAAAATTAAATCTCATAAAATAATTTAAGTTCATTAGAAAAATTTCTTTATACAACATTTAAATCAATCAAAAATATTTAAACATCTCAAATTACTTTAATTCCATCAATTATTGACACACAACATATTTTAATTACCTTACTTCAACACAATTACATTTCCTTTATGACAAACTCATTATTTATTTTGTCTGATAAAATATTATTATTATTAAAATCAATTTCTACTACCCACACATTGTTTACATTACATACTTGTTACAATACAAACACAATTAATTTCACTAAAATTTATTTACAAATCTTCATCATTAATTGTTCAATTTACCACACTTCATTTCCTAATTCAGCAAGGTCATAACCACAAATTAAAATATTTAGACTGTCCATACACTGATTTTTTAATTTACCCTCCATCATCGTATAACAGTCTTATTTTTTTATAACACTTCTCATTCTTACTCCCACTCAATATTATTATTATTATTATTATTATACCCCATTAACTCTATGTCATTCATTATACCATTAGAATTTACAGGATTATTTCCTTTTATTATTTCATAAACCTTGTCAATATTAGTTATTTTTGTCCAGTCTCCATCAGTACTTTTGGTTAACATCAGGTAGGTTATTTTAACATTATATTCTTCTACTACAACATCAGGTAAGTTATTATCGTTTATCAAGGTATTATCAAAATATTCATCTATCTCTATTCCACAAGGTAAGTCATTTTTTCCCTCTCTCTCAATATCTAAAACCTGCACTAACATTTCATAACCTCTATTAACCTCAAAAATCTCTATTTCTCTCTTTCTCTCATTACAACATCTCTCATAACCCCACTGAACTCTCCCATTCCATGCAAAGAGCACCACTAAATGCCTATTACCTCTACTACCAGGTAAACCACAAAAAACTAAAGGACCATACGAAGACACCTCGTCTTTCACACCACCACCGGAGGAAACTCTGTCCTCATAAAACACCTGTGAACATTCCATTTCACAATAAACTTGGGGAAAATCTGCCCTCTGCCCCCTTAATCTCTCTACACACACACACTCATAACCTCATCAACACTTTCTCCGCTCACAACCTTACATTCTAACACCACGTTTTTACTTTCACCACTGTTACTTACCATATCATTCTTAGATACCCCATTTTCAGCTATATAACCATTATTCTTATTTAACATTATTTCACCATTATAATTACTTATATTAACACCACCACTTACCTTGTCTACTATTCCTTCATTATTTTTCGTTATATTACCACCACCACAAACACTTACCTGTTTTAATTCAATTTCTTTATTCTCCTCTAATTTATCCGACTCTCGTTTCCACCTTTCATCGTGCTTTTTAAAATATGTCATCTAATCTTGCTTTTTGTTTACTAAACATTTCGTCTATCATTACTTGTAACTTTTTCATCAGCTCTTGATTCGACTCACTTAGATTAGCACAACTTACATTATTATCTGCCACCTGATCGTCTTTATTTTTGTTAACTTGGTCTGTCTCTCTACCTTTAATTACCACCACCACACTATCATCATTATCACTAGGCCTATTTACTGCCTTATTTTCTACCACTTACCTATTTATACTACTATTAATATATTTTATACTTACTATTTATTTACCACTTATTTTCTTCAACTGCCTTACCTTTATTATTTGTCATCTCACTATGTTTCTTAATTTCTGCTAATATTCCCTCTTCTTGTTCTTCCATCCGTGTTAAATTCTCATCCAAATTACCCCACTCCTCGTCTGTCATTTTATCTACAACTCCTCTGAATTCGCCTTCCCATTCATCCCACGCGAAATCTATATCGTCTATTCATGTCATGTTAAACAAAATTTATTTATTTTTATTTATATTATAAACAAAACGATTATATATATATATATATATATATATAAAACCATTATTATCCTTAACACAATCGTTATCGAAAGTAAAAGTAAACACAATAACGCTACCAAAACATAATACACCTTAACCTCTAAATCACAAATCTCGTAATTTTAAACATTTTTTCTTACAAAAAAAACCGCCCATTATCATCACCTATTTCGTACTTCAAATCAGGCCTAAACCCATATGAATTAATTCATCTGAGTTATACTGGCAGCGATCGCCAATTGTTACGTTTCTATACTTTTGACTTACCTTATACTTTCACGCCACTCTGACTTACCGCTCACAGAAGATTCCAAACTATTAATAGGTCGCCAGTCGCCACGATGTTTTCGGTTTTACATCGAAACCTTTAAAACACTATTATTTAATAAATGCCAGGTTCGTTAGGCGAAATTTTCCATACTGGATAGGTGATGGTAATGTGACGTATTAATTAACTTAACACATGGTTACGCTACTAATTCATTTTATTAACATTCATTGCAAGCTTACGTTCTCCTCCTCTTATAATTTTCACCAAACTCTTTACTTCAGTTTATACTTTAAAAAACATTCTGTTAAATTACATTGAAACTGACAAATAATTTTATAGCATGTTACTTTTTCTCTTTCCAATATCAAAATATATACGTATATAAAAAAAAATACTTTCTGACTTATTCTAACTTTTTATGAGACGACCCAGTATTTACACACACACACACACACACACACAGTCATTCAGTTTATTACCCCATTTATTTTATTGCGAGCTCTTTGAAAATTAAAAGTTTTAATTTTAATTGATATTCAATAGATAGTTACGTCTATAGACACTGTTACGTCTCAACGGTGTTCCTGCTGACCACGTGCTGTCTCCACATTGTTTTCACTAATTGTCCCAAAGATATTTCACTGTTTTAATTTTGGAAAAGTTCTTTACTCACTGCCTCAAAATGTTATAATTTTCACTGTTTTCTCGAGTTCACATTTTTATACATTTGAATAAACTTTTCGGCTCGCGAGCCGTTGTCTTTCATCCGGCCGCGAGCCACAGCTGTTGACGACAGATACTGTTTTCTTTACATTTTTATATGCGAATGAGATGAAAACTGGTAGCCGGCGGACGCACACCACTGCTCGCGTCCGTTACGTTGAGATGTTTTTTGCCGACTGCCTGACCCTACGATGTGCGTCGGTAATGCTCACTTCCGCCAGCTCGAGCGGTGATTGGCTGAGCCGCTCACGTGGCCAGTCTAACCACGTTGTTCCGTTCTGTTGATGACTTTGGTGTCGAGAGTATTGTAGAGGCCCACGGGTGCACGCTTACAGCTGCAAAGTTTTTCTTTTCTCCCCAACGGAAAATACAGGCATGTGCGCACTGGTTCGCATTCCAACGCTGTTATCGTTAGTGCTAGGCACAGACCGGTACGGAATGGTATGCAGGGTGCCCAACAAACATGTCTGAATGACCGTAAAGGGTGTCCAAACCGATCAGTTCCAAATAATTTGAAAATTTAAAAATAAAATTATATCCCTCAAAATTGCCCCGTTGCACAAGGACCAATTTAAATAAATTTTAAATGAGTAAATTTCTACAACTAACATGAAAAAAATGCCAGAAGTACTTAAGCCCCAGACAATTGAAAATTGACGACTATTGAAGCCCCATTCCATTACAACTGAATGACTGTTCACAACAAGTCGACTGATTTGATAAGTATTATTAAATTACCCGAATTTCTGAAATAAATTCACTTTAATTTTTTCCCACAGTAATCTGAACTCTCACTATAAACTGAATATTATTTCTTTCAAAGATTAATTAAAAAAATAAAACACTGAAATTTTGTTAGCTATTAAAATAACCTGTACGAAAATTACGAACTTTTGAAACACACTTTACCACACTATATGAACAAACTATAATTACACATTATATTATTTAAGTACAAATAATGTAAGGTAGGTTAGGTTAGGTTACAATATAGTCGTTCAACTCTTCTGCAAGTTCGTTGTCATGGATTATTTTATCACTCGTGGGTAAAAAAATTTTACTGGGTTTATTTACCACGCACTTGGTTTAATGATACTGCTTGGTTATGTAATAAATTCGAAAGTTGTAGAGTCGATCTGCGTGGATTCCGTCTTGAGTGAGATCTGAGAAAAAACTGATGATCTGGCTTGGATGCGTGCCGTATTTATAGTCCAGCCAACTGCATTGTGTTACCTGACACTTATGATGTCATTTTTCTCTTAATTCCTTACGCACTTCCGTTGTTTTAATGAACTTTGTTCGAGAATGTACTAGAACACTTCTTATCGAATCTCATGGAACAAATTTGACTTCCGCCAAACATTCTATAGCGTCTGTTTTTCTTCTTCTTCCTCTTGAATTAATTTTTAGGAATTCCCTATTTGATTCTAGTTTCTTTCAGATAACTTTACAGGACTACTTACAATGTAAATTTGACTATTATTATTGAATTCCTTGTGATCAACTGATTAATTTGGTACCAGTTAAGCCTGGATTCGAATAGGTTAACTTTAGAAAAATATAACAAGTTTAAGCTTACCTTGTGATGATTTACTACAATTCATCATTGTCCACCTATTTTGGACAATCAGGTGTCTTACACCTTACTAAAACATGGATACATAATGTGAGTAATTATACATAACAAAATTAATATCTTTAAAATAATATAATATATGAATAATGGTAAATAAACAATGACCTTGGCTTAGGCCTAACAATTTTTACATTACTAATTATTAATTTGTGACATTATTATCTTATGAAGCAGGTTGTTCTTGGTGTTCAATTCTAGCTTAGGCTTTGGTTCATTATCATGACCACCTCCTGTTTCATAATATACAGTATTTTAAGAGCATTATATGTTAGCATCATTTTTCACTCATCTGGGCTGGTCATATTGATTTGGTCAATAATACCTTTATTTTTGCAATAATTCTTATTGAATTGATATTACTATCAGCTGAGCAGATTGATTCTAGTTTAATTCCATTGCTGTACATCTTATTTGCCCATAATTTAGGGTTTTAAACATTAAATATTTTAACTATGACACATTTACACTGTCCGTTTTGACAGGACTACACTATGGTTTAGCTAACTTCTGATATAACTGATACATTCAGGTTTATTATCTTATGATATCTCTAGGTCTATTGACTTTACACACTTGTGCAACTTTTAAAATGAATTTGGTTGCATTTTGACAATATACGAGGTGCTATCAGAAAGTTCCCGGACTAGGTCTAATAAATTCTTTTTGCTTACCTAGGCCATTAATGGCTCCCATCTCCTTCAAAGTAGTCTCCCTGCGAATTGATACAACGAATCCAGCGTTGTTTCCATGCCTGGAAAGTGTCAAAAAAAGTCTTTTGCTGAAGGCTGTCAAGCACCTCCTGCGTTTTTTCTTAATGTCTTCTACAGTGTCAAAACGGTGACCTTTCATGTGAATTTTCATGTTCGGGAACAGAGAAAAATCACAGGGGGCTAAATCTGGTGAATATGGAGGGTGTGGGACAGTGGCTATATTGTTTTTGGTCAAAAACTCTGTTGTTTTCAGTGAAGCGTGAGCAGGTGCATTGTCGTGATGCAACAGCCAGTTTTGGTCTTCCCACAATTTGGGCCTTTTTCGTCGCACATTTTGTCTCAGCCACCTCAAAACGTCACAATAAAAATCTGAGTTCACTGTAACACCAGTTGGCACGAACTCGCGATGGACAATGCCTTTGATGTCGAAAAACACAATGAGCATGTTTTTTGTTGCACTTCTGACCTGCCGTCCTTTTTTTGGTCTCGGTGATTATGGACTTTTCCACTGTGACGACTGCTGTTTTGTTTCTGGATCATAACCATAAAACCAGCTTTCATCACCGGTTATGACCCTGGAGATGAAGGTAGGGTCATTTTCAGACGTTTCTCTGAGTTCACTGCACACATCAACACGGCGCTGTTTCTGATCCACAGACAAAAGCCGAGGGACGAATTTCGCAGCAACACGACGCATGCCTAAATTTTCAGTTAGAATTTCTTGACAGCTTCCATAGCTTATTCCGGCACTTGTACACAACTCATGGATTGTTTGATGACGGTCTTCGTGAATGAGTTGTCGAATTTTTTCAACATTTTCATCCGTTTTGCTCGTGGAAGGTCGTCCTGAACGGTGATCATCTTCAAGTGACATTCTGCCGGTCTTGAAATGGGCGTACCACTCAAAAACCTGTGTTCTGTGTAGGGAATGTTCTTCAAAAGCTTCTCGAAGCATTGCAAAAGTTTTAGTAGGCGATTTACCAAGTTTAAAACAAAACTTAATGCACGCGCATTGCTCGAATTTATCAGCCATCATAAAATTAGCAAATGAACGTTAACACACGATTACAAAACACAACGCGTAGACCAAACACAACCTCACAATGCAACGAAACTCGGCAGACTGACTCATTACGTATTACAGAATCGGACACTGGGACGCCAGGTTGTACAGTCACGTCCAACAGCCGTGCCAAGTACAGTCCAGGAACTTTCTGATAGCACCTCGTATTAGTAATAATTTAAATCATTTTAGATGCATATTACTTACAACTATTTTCACATGGTTTTCTAATATTTTCTATGACTTTTATGTATTTTAAAAGTTCCTTTATTTAACATAAAATGTTCATCTTTATCTACTTGACATTTAGATGTTATTATCTTTTTGTTTTATGATAATTGATTTTTCCATTATTCTGGGTGTTGGTTACATGCCCAGTACATAATTGTTATTGCAATTTTTTAGTATTAGTTTACAATTTTTTATTATTCTACCTATGGATCTAAGCCATTTGGTAATTCTAGTTGATATTTTTAACCATACATTGGTTTCAATATGAGTAATAACTTTGTAACAATTCTGTTTTTATGCCCTTGTTCTGAGCTGATTCTGGAAACATTGTGACATTCATTGTGTCACTTACAAAGGTTATTTCTTAATACTATTTATTACTATTGGTTTTATTTGTACACTTCACTTCTACAATCTATGGGGTGTCGTTATGGTCAAAGTTTAAGTCCTTTTTACTGGTTCTGTCAATAATCCGTACTTTAATACAAGTTGTTAGTTTGCTGTATTATACCTGTTTGGCTTTCAATTACATTAATTATTTGATTTCTTTTATTTATTTTATATTCTTTAGTTGTTATTATTTATGGGACGCCTCGTGACGTTACAATATATATATTATAATTATATATATAAATATATATATAAATTAATTAATATATAATTATATATATATTATAATATAGCCGCTGTCCGTCTAATCGTAAGCATGTATAAGTATAATGGGTGTAACGTGTCTTCTCTATGCGTCGTCACTTTAGAACGTAACTTACGCCGATTTTGTCCGTTGCGAACATACGAATAACCAGGTATCGATGTCCTTACCTGTTGTTCACTAGAGGTGTGAAAATCCCGGGTGGCGCCAAATTGTTTTATTAAAACAATTAAAAAAAATTTTTATGGTTGTATGACAAGCGCAGCTCAGGCGGTGTGAAGAATTCAATATGTTCCCGCCTCGCCTTGGCCATCTGGATCGGGCCAGTAGTTCGTTGCGTTGGCTGTGCGAGCGCTCGTCGTCAATACTAACTGTTTGCTAAAATGTACATAAATTATTATCCACCATCCTAATGAAATCATAACACAGTGGTTACACTCAGCACTTATTTATTTTTTGTTGATGATTATTATTCAGTTAATACAAATTATGTTTTCTTTTGTAATACATTTGCACCGGTAAATTATATGAGACACATCTCTAGGGTTTGACAAATCGATTTGAACGTAACAGACATTCAGTAATGGCGTCTGTTGCAATTGTACACAAATTATTATCGTTCGATGTCTTGGATTCTTGTGATTACGTTAAAAGGATTATTAATGATTACAACAATAAAAATACACACCCTTACATCAGTTAAACTTAAATAATATACTGTGTAGTTATAACTTGTTTATTGGAGTGTAGTAAAAGTGTTACAAAATATTGCAAACTAATAACAGGTTAACTTTACCAGTTGACAAATTTTCAGTGTCTTAGTTTTTTATATTAATCTTTGAAAGAAATTATGTGCAGTTTAGTGAGAGTTCAGCTTTCAGTGAGAAATAAGTAACGTGAGTTTATTCGGAAATTTGGGTAATTTAATTGATACTTAACACTTCAGTAGACTGGATGAACTCAGTTGATCTGGTAATAATGAATTAGGCTGCAATCATATTTAATTTTCAATTGTTCGGGGCTTCGGGCATCTTTTTCAAGTTAATCGGCAATTTATTCGTTTCTTTTTTCTTTAATTCGTCTTCGCCATCAGTTAAATGGTTTCAGCCATCGTCTGTTTCCTTCTTGTTCATTTGCTGGTAACTTCGTTTACTATTTTGATGTTTTAATTAATAATTTTGATCATTCAAGATCAGGCAGCTATTCAACAAGAGCGTCACATTATGAGTAAAGAAATCTAACGGTAAATTAGTAACCAAATGTCTGTTGTCATAGTAACCAATTAATCCTGATTGGTTAATTCTGATTTATGACCATTGTTATCAAATTTGAATTTTTATTCAAAATAGCTGTATATTTTCTTATTGATTATATTCTTCTGTCATCTTCCCTACATATTAAATATTATCACTACTGTTATTATTTCCTTTCAAAGATTAATTTGGTACCACATAAGGTATGGTTTTATGAAATATCAATGTTTGTACATTTATGTTAATATTTGGTATTTACATTTCTCCTTTAAATTAAGTTCTTATTCTAATATTTTTGCTTTAAACTGATTTACAAATTGTTCTTGGCTATTTACTTGCCTTGAATTTATTAATTTCCTGGTTGTTTTTATACAATTTGCAATTATTTGTTATTGACATTTATACATTTCCTAGGCTCAAGTAGCCATTGATTATTTTTACTTATTATATTCTAATTATATTTCATTTTACTACAAAGTGTTTTGTTCTGTTGTTATAATTGATTCGTTTAGTGGTTGTTGTGTCTTGAATTTGTTTGTGTTCTGATTATGTGTCAAGATTATTTTCTATATCTTAATACCTAAAATATAACAACTAGGCCTATGGACTGTAAGCTTCCTTCAGCCATATCCTATCCATAAAATTAAAATGAACAATTCTTTACCAGTTATTAGGTAGTGTTGGTTTAACATACATTTCATTCTTTTACTATTATTTTGAGTGAGAAACATCATCACTTCTTTCAAACTTACTTAATTTATTTTCCCTTATAACATAGGGTGTTTATTAATTACATTCTTAATTTCTTATTTCTTTACTAATCCCTTTCTACATTCCATGTTAACACAAACTGTTTATCTTACATGGGCTTCTTTCCTGAATAACATCGTATCCTTTATCTATCTCTAATCTAAATACTATTTCTAATTACCCTTAACTATATAATTTTTATAAGCTCACTCTTAAATCATTTATTGTTTCATCATTGATTTATTAAGTGTTTTCTTATCTATTACTATCTTTTTAATCATACTATCATTTACAATATCCTTTTTCACCCATCACTTTCACCTTTAATTAATTGGTGTTTATTACTGATTCAGTCATTATTTTAGGGTATTTACACTTTCACTTTTAGCACTTTTTTTACTTTTTATTTTAAGCGTTTATTGGTGGGTAATGCCTATTATTATTTTTCTTTGTCACTTAGTTACTTTCATTATATTTCTCACTATCTCACTATCTTTACAAATTTTATTTATATCTAATAAGTTCATGTCTTTTTCTAGATTTCTTACTTACATATACTACTAATTCGTGGGTTAATGTATTTTTATTTAACTGTGTTTTATTAATTATGAATTACATTTGTCACTTAGACAATACTAATATTTCTTTTTTATATTGGTTATTTACTGGTTTCGTTTCCTTTATGATATTTGGTTATATTATTTCTCCCTTCTCTATTCTCTATTCCTTGTCTGTGTTTTCTCAACTTGTTTCATTTTATTTTCTTCATCGTTGGTTTTCTCTCTTTGTTCTCATTTTTCTTATCCTTCACTTCTCATCTTGTTTACTTTTATATTGGTTCTTATATGGCCAATCTCTGGGGTTGGGTCAAAGTCGTTTGTCTGTCAGTCTAGTCTGTGAGTTTCTTTAATAATCACTTTTAGTTTATAATTCTTCCTCCTTCTTTCTTAATTACATTTTATATTTTTATTCTCTTCATTATTTATTTATTAAAATATAGTCATCAAATATGATCTGAATTTGGCGATGTTATAATATATATATTGTAACGCAACAGAAATGCTGTCATCCATGTTACATAAATATTATATTAACAAAATAATAAGCAAGTCAATATCTAACCCCATGATAAAACAAAAGTCTAATAATTACATTTATAATTATAGATAAAGATAAATAAGGATGCAAGGTAGAAATAACGAGAATAAACAAACCTGTAAATTAGACAATAGTTAATGATCTATGTTCAGTGAAAAGTAAATCTATATGATACTGATGAGAAGTGTAAGAAGTAGAATAGTACAGAAATTGTCAAAGTAAATGACCATGAAAGTAAAAAAAAAATGAAACAATAATTTACCTTACAGCAATAGCAAATAAGGATTCTGAATTAAATGATACTATTTTGTGACAACGAATGTTATGATAAAGTGTATGTTATGTTATACCAATTACTTGTTGAGTTAATGGAAGGTAATGAAACAAAATGTATTATTCAATTACTATTATAGAATGATGTGGGAAGCAGATAGTTAGCGTTAATAGATTTCAATTTTCTTATATGTGATCCATAGATCAAGATAAAATTGTCATTAGATATGAAAAGAATAATTATTTATGTAAATGTTAATAGTTAAGATTTGATTATATGTATGAATTTATGTAAAAGGGCTATAGTTGTTCACCAGTTATAAACAAAGGTAGGTCCGTATACAATAAAAGGCCTAACAGCCAATAACACTATATAACCACTCATAACATAAAGGTTAGGTACGTAAGTTAATAATAATTAATGAATACGGTTCGAAGAGTTAGGAAAAAACATTAAATAAGTAATGATATATAATAAATCATCTCAATTTATACAAATTATGATAATGCCACAATGCCATGATATCGATTGATAACGTTTGATATCGAAAAAGTAATAAATATAAAAGAAACAGACTCATATCAAAAAACCAGCAGAATAAATGTAGAAAATAATAAACCAACTATCGGTAAAGTTATATTCCGATATGATAGCAAATTAATAAGGAATAGACAAAAAATATATGAAATAAACACTATATACAATACATGGAGAAGGAAGAAAAATAATGGGTTGCTATGGACTACAGGAAATGAAGAAGTTGTTGATTTTCAATTATTGCCTTTTATGATCTGAATGTGATGAGATTAAAAAACCCAAGAAATGTTAAATGTAATTAGAATATTCTGAAATATTATGACACAATTATAATACACCAAAATACTAAAGATAATATTATTGACTTATGCCAGTATAGTTTAATCAAACGAGATCATCGTATAAAATCACAATAAAAAATAAATAACTGGGTTCTACAAGGAAGGACTTGAATTGTCCTATATCCGAAAGGAATTGACGATATATTAAACCCAATATAAAGAGTTAACTGTATCACAACCAATAATATACACTACACTGGAACTCATAACCTTTCAAATACACGGAACATCACTAATTACTTCAACCGAGAGAAGAACGTATTTGGATCCAGAAATTGCAGAAGGAACATCAATCTGGCCGTAAATCAATCCAGGGAGCTGTATTTCCGAGGTGAACAGGACAAGAATTCCATTTTATTAAACCGAAGAAAGAATATCGTACTGCATAATCATCCAGAACAGTGAAGTTATCAACCAACAGCCTACACGATTCGCTTCGTTCTAGTCTGGTAAATTATTATTGTATAAATCATATTAACAACACAACACTTCAAATTTGTAAATCTTGCATTCTTATCTATGTATTTTTAATCTTCCCCACAGTTACAAGAACCTTCACACCCTGAATTAAATTAATTACAAACTAAAACACATTATATAACCGAATCTGAATAAAGTATCGGACTGATCCATAATCGATTCACGCAATCTATAGCCTTTGTGTATGCCAGTTGGAACATATCTTATTTAATGTTGAAGAAGTGAACAAATAAAGAACCTTTGTATAGTTGCAAAATCTTGTCATTTGGAGTATTATTTAATGAGTTGGGAATAAAAAAGTAACTGACTAAGTATAGAATAATTGGTTAACGTAAACAGTGAATTAACCTCTAAGTTTCATTGCCCCGGTACTACAGCGCTTATAGCGGAATTCTCCGACACCAAAGAGAAGAGCGTTAAAATACAAAATTTTACATAATTCTCTTCAAGGTATAATAGGGTTGAACGAAATTACAGAATAACACATTAATTATTTAAGTTTCAAGTACACTAACACTGATATTTTTCTTAGAGAGATAAGTTAATATTAGTTAATTAAATTACTATATCCCACAACTCCAAATATCTCATATATTTAAATAATTGAAGTAAATTAAAATGACCGAAGAGAGTAGATACAGGGGAGCATACCCGTTCATAGCAACGAATAGGCTTACATTGTGTGAAAATAACGAGACGCACGTACTCGTTTGATTACAAATTGGCGTTCAACCAGTGTAGGGCTTAGGTTAAGTAAAACCATAATTATATTAACATTACTTAACCAGAGCAGGCAACTGTGGGAGAATAAAAATGCCTGATACCAGAGGTAGATCAAAGAGGAGGGCAGAAGATACGGAGAAGGAAGAAGGTGAACAAGAACAGGAAATCGAAATAATAACAGATAGTGAAATGGAACAACAGACAGACGATATAGCGGAAACTGAATTAATTACAGACAAGGAAAAGGGAGTAATGGAAGAGATGCCCAAGGGGATCAAATAGATAAAGCGGGAGTCAGAGAAGCACCAAGTTGGCAGAAATTGATGAAATTTATGGCAGAACAGAATAGACTAACTAACGAAAGTCTAAGGAAAATAAATGAGGAAAATTCAAGGAAAACAAATGAGGAAATTAAGGAAAATTCAAGGAAAACAAATGAGGAAAATAAGGAAAACTTAAGGGAACAATTTAGGAAACAGGAGGAAAAATTCGATAAAACCCACGAGGAAATTAAAGAAACCTCAAAACAAATGAACGAAAGATTAAACCAAATTCACGAAAAGTTAGATAGGAATAATGAGGGTTTAAAACAAATGAAGGAAGAAATCCTACAAATGAACGAAGAAAATTTAAGGCGAATGGATGAAAGAATTGAGAAAATGAATGAAGCAGGTTTAAAGCAGATTGAGGATAAGAAGGAGCAGCAGTTCAATATTGAGATAATGGAAACTTTCGAAGGGAAGTTTGAAAACGATAACACGCATAGCCCAGAAGTGGATAAATACAAGGAGGAGACAAAAAAAGAAATGGAGAGGTGTTTAAAGAATATGTCTAAAACACTAGGCAGCATTTCCGAAGGTATTATAGTAAATCTGACCATAGAAGAGAATATCCAGAGAATAAGGAAAATATGGAGAAAGCAAATAGTCAATACCAAAGAAGAAATGGAGATGAGGAAAGGTGGATTAGTTAGTGCGTTTAACATCCCAATTAATGAACGAAGGGAGTTATGTAAAGGCATGAATTATAGAAGAAACGTTATGAAAATAACCAAAATAACCCACCATAGAACAATCACAAAAACCTTAAATAAATTTAAATATTATTTGAAAATATCAACGATTAGAGAATATTTGACCAAGTCAATTATATCGTTAATACGGAAGATACCCGTAAAACATTTGGTAAATAGTACAGATATCCAAGGAATGGAAAGATAGGGTATACAAGTAATTATATTAGAATAGAGGAGATACGATACCTGATAATTCAAAGGGAGCTAGATATGACTGAATATCCTGACTTAAATGAAGACTTTACATCAGCCGAGTTACGGTACCAGGTACGCGAAAGATATTTATCCAGTGTAAGAATTGGTATGAACACTGCAGTAATCCGGACAACGGGTGCAGTCGAATTAATGGACCATGGTTAGAAAAAGAAGTAGTCAACCAGAAAAATGGGACTGATTGATGAAAACTGGCCAGGCAACCAATTGGAAAGAATACGAAAATATTATTTAATAACAAAATGAATAAATTCTAAAATACAATAAGAACAACTTATTATCGATTTTGAAGAGAAAACACTTGTAAATAAAAGATAATTTTTTGAACAATAAAATAAATAGAAAAAAAATGTCATTCAAAATGAAGTAAGTCTGAATTAAAATATAGTTATGAAGAAGGTATTAAGAAGAGTTAATAACAAACCCCAAGATTACAGAAGAAAACTAGAATTATTACTAAAAGTCTACAAAGAAATAGTGTGAATAATGAATAATGAAACCCCAAGATAAAAGTTATTACATCAAATCTACCTATACAAAATAATAAAAGAAAAATCATATGACCTAAAATACATACCCCATTGCCAAGTGAAAGAAACAACTTCAGTAAACGATTGATTGTAACCAATGTAATATTAAAGAAAACGAGAAAAAAAAGAGAATATTTATGAACATAATTCATTGAAATATAAACAGCCAAAATAATGAAATACGATAAGAAAGTATGAAGGATAGTAATAAAGAAATATAAAAGCAACAAAAGAAAAAAAAATCCCAAATATTTATTATTAATTAATTTAGGAATTTATTATATTTTATAGCTGACTGTAGATGAATTCCAGCAGTACTATATTAAGGTGTAGTGTGGGCAGCAGAGTATGAAGCCAAACAGTGCCTCTCTGAACTGTACCAACGCACATATTAGGGATTGTTAGGGAAATTAAATATTTAAGGAATATTAGAATAGTTGCAAGAATGACCTCAGTTTCCAGAAGAGTAGGACGAAGAAAACAGAAAGAAATTAGATGACAGAAGAATAATTGAGAAATACAGTGATTACAGTAATTATAAGTAGAAGAGATGTGAACCTAAAGTATCATTGGATATTGTAGCCAACTATCAACAAATACTGTTTACAGAAATTAAAAATGATCAAGAATGTTAATTGAAATAATGAAATGTTATTAAATCAAGAATTATTAATACTAGTCTAATAAAGTTACATTGAGAATCCCATCGTCAACCATTAATATTGATATGAAGAAAAGGCATGTGAAAAAGACAAGTTTATTTGACCTAAACTTCATTCAGGTAAACTAAACTTTTTTAGGAGGGGGAGCATATGTAACACAACAGAAATGCTGTCATCCATGTTACATAAATATTATATTAACAAAATAATAAGCAAGTCAATATCTAACCCCATGATAAAACAAAAGTCTAATAATTACATTTATAATTATAGATAAAGATAAATAAGGATGCAAGGTAGAAATAATGAGAATAAACAAACCTGTAAATTAGACAATAGTTAATGATCTATGTTCAGTGAAAAGTAAATCTATATGATACTGATGAGAAGTGTAAGAAGTAGAATAGTACAGAAATTGTCAAAGTAAATGACCATGAAAGTAAAAAAAAAATGAAACAATAATTTACCTTATAGCAATAGCAAATAAGGATTCTGAATTAAATGATACTATTTTGTGACAACGAATGTTATGATAAAGTGTATGTTATGTTATACCAATTACTTGTTGAGTTAATGGAAGGTAATGAAACAAAATGTATTATTCAATTACTATTATAGAATGATGTGGGAAGCAGATAGTTAGCGTTAATAGATTTCAATTTTCTTATATGTGATCCATAGATCAAGATAAAATTGTCATTAGATATGAAAAGAATAATTATTTATGTAAATGTTAATAGTTAAGATTTGATTATATGTATGAATTTATGTAAAAGGGCTATAGTTGTTCACCAGTTATAAACAAAGGTAGGTCCGTATACAATAAAAGGCCTAACAGCCAATAACACTATATAACCACTCATAACATAAAGGTTAGGTACGTAAGTTAATAATAATTAATGAATACGGTTCGAAGAGTTAGGAAAAAACATTAAATAAGTAATGATATATAATAAATCATCTCAATTTATACAAATTATGATAATGCCACAATGCCATGATATCGATTGATAACGTTTGATATCGAAAAAGTAATAAATATAAAAGAAACAGACTCATATCAAAAAACCAGCAGAATAAATGTAGAAAATAAACCAACTATCGGTAAAGTTATATTCCGATATGATAGCAAATTAATAAGGAATAGACAAAAAATATATGAAATAAACACTATATACAATACATGGAGAAGGAAGAAAAATAATGGGTTGCTATGGACTACAGGAAATGAAGATGTTGTTGATTTTCAATTATTGCCTTTTATGATCTGAATGTGATGAGATTAAAAAACCCAAGAAATGTTAAATGTAATTAGAATATTCTGAAATATTATGACACAATTATAATACACCAAAATACTAAAGATAATATTATTGACTTATGCCAGTATAGTTTAATCAAACGAGATCATCGTATAAAATCACAATAAAAAATAAATAACTGGGTTCTACAAGGAAGGACTTGAATTGTCCTATATCCGAAAGGAATTGACGATATATTAAACCCAATATAAAGAGTTAACTGTATCACAACCAATAATATACACTACACTGGAACTCATAACCTTTCAAATACACGGAACATCACTAATTACTTCAACCGAGAGAAGAACGTATTTGGATCCAGGAATTGCAGAAGGAACATCAATCTGGCCGTAAATCAATCCAGGGAGCTGTATTTCCGAGGTGAACAGGACAAGAATTCCATTTTATTAAACCGAAGAAAGAATATCATACGACATAATCATCCAGAACAGTGAAGTTATCAACCAACAGCCTACACGATTCGCTTCGTTCTAGTCTGGTAAATTATTATTGTATAAATCATATTAACAACACAACACTTCAAATTTGTAAATCTTGCATTCTTATCTATGTATTTTTAATCTTCCCCACAGTTACAAGAACCTTCACACCCTGAATTAAATTAATTACAAACTAAACACATTATATAACCGAATCTGAATAAAGTATCGGACTGATCCATAATCGATTCACGCAATCTATAGCCTTTGTGTATGCCAGTTGGAACATATCTTATTTAATGTTGAAGAATTGAACAAATAAAGAACCTTTGTATAGTTGCAAAATCTTGTCATTTGGAGTATTATTTAATGAGTTGGGAATAAAAAAGTAACTGACTAAGTATAGAATAATTGGTTAACGTAAACAGTGAATTAACCTCTAAGTTTCGTTGCCCCGGTACTACAGCGCTTATAGCGGAATTCTCCGACACCAAAGAGAAGAGCGTTAAAATACAAAATTTTACATAATTCTCTTCAAGGTATAATAGGGTTGAACGAAATTACAGAATAACACATTAATTATTTAAGTTTCAAGTACACTAACACTGATATTTTTCTTAGAGAGATAAGTTAATATTAGTTAATTAAATTACTATATCCCACAACTCCAAATATCTCATATATTTAAATAATTGAAGTAAATTAAAACGACCGAAGAGAGTAGATACAGGGGAGCATACCCGTTCATAGCAACGAATAGGCTTACATTGTGTGAAAATAACGAGACGCACGTACTCGTTTGATTACAAATTGGCGTTCAACCAGTGTAGGGCTTAGGTTAAGTAAAACCATAATTATATTAACATTACTTAACCAGAGCAGGCAACTGTGGGAGAATAAAAATGCCTGATACCAGAGGTAGATCAAAGAGGAGGGCAGAAGATACGGAGAAGGAAGAAGGTGAACAAGAACAGGAAATCGAAATAATAACAGATAGTGAAATGGAACAACAGACAGACGATATAGCGGAAACTGAATTAATTACAGACAAGGAAAAGGGAGTAATGGAAGAGATGCCCAAGGGGACCAAATAGATAAAGCGGGAGTCAGAGAAGCACCAAGTTGGCAGGAATTGATGAAATTTATGGCAGAACAGAATAGACTAACTAACGAAAGTCTAAGGAAAATAAATGAGGAAATTAAGGAAAATTCAAGGAAAACAAATGAGGAAATTAAGGAAAATTCAAGGAAAACAAATGAGGAAAATAAGGAAAACTTAAGGGAACAATTTAGGAAACAGGAGGAAAAATTCGATAAAACCCTCGAGGAAATTAAAGAAACCTCAAAACAAATGAACGAAAGATTAAACCAAATTCACGAAAGGTTAGATAGGAATAATGAAGGGAGGGTTTAAAACAAATGAAGGAAGAAATCCTACAAATGAACGAAGAAAATTTAAGGCGAATGGATGAAAGAATTGAGAAAATGAACGAAGCAGGTTTAAAGCAGATTGAGGATAAGAAGGAGCAGTTCAATATTGAGATAATGGAAACTTTCGAAGGGAAGTTTGAAAACGATAACACGCTTAGCCCAGAAGTGGATAAATACAAGGAGGAGACAAAAAAAGAAATGGAGAGGTGTTTAAAGAATATGTCTAAAACACTAGGCAGCATTTCCGAAGGTATTATAGTAAATCTGACCATAGAAGAGAATATCCAGAGAATAAGGAAAATATGGAGAAAGAAAATAGTCAATACCAAAGAAGAAATGGAGATGAGGAAAGGTGGATTAGTTAGTGCGTTTAACATCCCAATTAATGAACGAAGGGAGTTATGTAAAGGCATGAATTATAGAAGAAACGTTATGAAAATAACCAAAATAACCCACCATAGAACAATCACAAAAACCTTAAATAAATTTAAATATTATTTGAAAATATCAACGATTAGAGAATATTTGACCAAGTCAATTATATCGTTAATACGGAAGATACCTGTAAAACATTTGGTAAATAGTACAGATATCCAAGGAATGGAAAGATAGGGTATACAAGTACAGAAAACCCTCGATTTAACGGAATTCGGATTTAACGGACAGAATTTAACAGACAAAAAAAAAAAGCATGAAAATGTTTTTAGGCGTATAATGTGCATAAACTGCAGACTCTCCTGTTCTGGCGATGTTGCTTGGCTATCCCAGCATTCTTTCGTTTCTTGTTTTGAAACACGCAAATTTTCTCATCTCCAATTGTATTTGATGAGAACGGAGATAAGAATTCATTTAATTCTTCACGATCCCCATCTTTGCGTTGTCGTTGACGCAGGCGTCACACACGTTCAGTGGAAGACATCACGACGACTAACACTGACAATATACACTGATATGCATCTTATTTCACTGTGACCAAATTTATTTGTTACTAACGTCACCTGGAGCGTTACATTTTTCGATGACGTTACACATTTTGCATCACGCATTTTGTGGAATGACCCCCAGCCTAAAAACATTATCATGTTAAAAAAAAATTTTGACACGAAAAAATCACGATTAAGTTTTTGAAGTCCATGGTTGTGATTTAAATTTGGTGGTAGTTCATAACCATAGCAACGTATTTTCACTCTTGAATATTCGGCTATTTTCGTGATAATTCGTATGCACGCGCAGTTCACATTCGTACAGCGTCGCATCAGTTTATTCAGAGAATACAGCGTGTACGCTACATGTGTTTCTATAGTACGAACCTTGCACGTGTTAAATAGAGAGTCTTAACGAGTTTATACTTGCGTTGTTACAGCAAGGTCCATTACTTTATTAGTGAATTACAGCATAAGTATGTCTGGCGTTAGGAAAAAATGTGTGAACTTGAGTATAAAGCAAAAGCTTGAACTAATAAGTAAACTTGAAGGTGGCGCGTCTGTTGCACATGTTTGTGAAGTGTACGGTGTAAAGAAACAAACCGTTTCAGACATTCGAAAGAATAAAGATAAACTTATTCAGTTTTCGCTAAAGTACAGTGTTGATAGTTCGAAGAATGAGGGAGAAAGAAAACACGTTAAATTAGCCAAACACAAACAATTAGAGGATGCTGTGTACAAGTGGTTTATTCAACAACGTTCTAGTGGCGTCGTTGTTCGTAGTGTGGAGTTGCGGGCTGCTGCTGATAAACAGGCGAAACATATTGGTATCCAATTTCAGGCGAGTGATGGGTGGCTTTGGCGTTTTCGTAAACGACATGGCATCACAAATAGATTAACATGTGGGAAGATGGAGATGATAACGATGAAGAAACATCTGTTACAGGAGGCCCTAAATTATCACCGATAAGAAACAGCATGGACGAAATTATCGCGTACATTGGGGAGTCTTCAGATCCGGAAGTGTGTGCTTATTATGACCATTTTAGACAGTTTAGATTTTTAATAATAAAGAAGCAACATTCCAGTGGAAAACAACTGACTCTTGATGCTTTTATCCAGAATAAATAAAGGTGTGTACATAACATTGTATTTGCATGATATTAATAGTACGTATTAAAATACAGATAAGCGATGTTGTCGCTGTTACAATAGAAAACCACACTGGCAGTTTACCTGTTATTTAGAAACATGTTATTCACACCCCCTCTACTCATCCTTTGTCTTGCTGCCTACAGAAGGGTGCGAGCACGCGCGCGTGCACACGCACTTACACTTTTTCTTCCTATTCTTTGTTCAGTTTGCTGTTAAAACGTACGGTTGCAGTCATAAATCATAATGCCAGAGTTAACAACAGCCAGGCAAACTGCTGTTGCTTACGCTGTAAACAACTCATAGATACCAAAAGCGTTCGTCCCGCCAGAAGTCAGGTATAACTTCGAATTTCGTTAGCGCGCGAATGCAAGACGCAGGCCAAATTAGCGACCATGTTTTTAGGAGAAAAAGTGCGGCTTGTATTCAGAACAATACGGTATTTGCATGATATTAATAGTATTAAAATTTCAAGTGTTATAGGCCTATATGACTTAAATATATCCTCAAAAAACAAAATTTGCGATTTAACGGACTTTCGATTTAACGGACACCCCTCAGCCCCAATTAGTCCGTTAAATCGAGGGTTTACTGTAATTATATTAGAATAGAGGAGATACGATACCTGATAATTCAAAGGGAGCTAGATATGACTGAATATCCTGACTTAAATGAAGACTTTACATCAGCCGAGTTACGGTACCAGGTACGCGAAAGATATTTATCCAGTGTAAGAATTGGTATGAACACTGCAGTAATCCGGACAACGGGTGCAGTCGAATTAATGGACCATGGTTAGAAAAAGAAGTAGTCAACCAGAAAAATGGGACTGATTGATGAAAACTGGCCAGGCAACCAATTGGAAAGAATACGAAAATATTATTTAATAACAAAATGAATAAATTCTAAAATACAATAAGAACAACTTATTATCGATTTTGAAGAGAAAACACTTGTAAATAAAAGATAATTTTTTGAACAATAAAATAAATAGAAAAAAAATGTCATTCAAAATGAAGTAAGTCTGAATTAAAATATAGTTATGAAGAAGGTATTAAGAAGAGTTAATAACAAACCCCAAGATTACAGAAGAAAACTAGAATTATTACTAAAAGTCTACAAAGAAATAGTGTGAATAATGAATAATGAAACCCCAAGATAAAAGTTATTACATCAAATCTACCTATACAAAATAATAAAAGAAAAATCATATGACCTAAAATACATACCCCATTGCCAAGTGAAAGAAACAACTTCAGTAAACGATTGATTGTAACCAATGTAATATTAAAGAAAACGAGAAAAAAAAGAGAATATTTATGAACATAATTCATTGAAATATAAACAGCCAAAATAATGAAATACGATAAGAAAGTATGAAGGATAGTAATAAAGAAATATAAAAGCAACAAAAGAAAAAAAAATCCCAAATATTTATTATTAATTAATTTAGGAATTTATTATATTTTATAGCTGACTGTAGATGAATTCCAGCAGTACTATATTAAGGTGTAGTGTGGGCAGCAGAGTATGAAGCCAAACAGTGCCTCTCTGAACTGTACCAACGCACATATTAGGGATTGTTAGGGAAATTAAATATTTAAGGAATATTAGAATAGTTGCAAGAATGACCTCAGTTTCCAGAAGAGTAGGACGAAGAAAACAGAAAGAAATTAGATGACAGAAGAATAATTGAGAAATACAGTGATTACAGTAATTATAAGTAGAAGAGATGTGAACCTAAAGTATCATTGGATATTGTAGCCAACTATCAACAAATACTGTTTACAGAAATTAAAAATGATCAAGAATGTTAATTGAAATAATGAAATGTTATTAAATCAAGAATTATTAATACTAGTCTAATAAAGTTACATTGAGAATCCCATCGTCAACCATTAATATTGATATGAAGAAAAGGCATGTGAAAAAGACAAGTTTATTTGACCTAAACTTCATTCAGGTAAACTAAACTTTTTTAGGAGGGGGAGCATATGTAACACAACAGAAATGCTGTCATCCATGTTACATAAATATTATATTAACAAAATAATAAGCAAGTCAATATCTAACCCCATGATAAAACAAAAGTCTAATAATTACATTTATAATTATAGATAAAGATAAATAAGGATGCAAGGTAGAAATAATGAGAATAAACAAACCTGTAAATTAGACAATAGTTAATGATCTATGTTCAGTGAAAAGTAAATCTATATGATACTGATGAGAAGTGTAAGAAGTAGAATAGTACAGAAATTGTCAAAGTAAATGACCATGAAAGTAAAAAAAAAATGAAACAATAATTTACCTTATAGCAATAGCAAATAAGGATTCTGAATTAAATGATACTATTTTGTGACAACGAATGTTATGATAAAGTGTATGTTATGTTATACCAATTACTTGTTGAGTTAATGGAAGGTAATGAAACAAAATGTATTATTCAATTACTATTATAGAATGATGTGGGAAGCAGATAGTTAGCGTTAATAGATTTCAATTTTCTTATATGTGATCCATAGATCAAGATAAAATTGTCATTAGATATGAAAAGAATAATTATTTATGTAAATGTTAATAGTTAAGATTTGATTATATGTATGAATTTATGTAAAAGGGCTATAGTTGTTCACCAGTTATAAACAAAGGTAGGTCCGTATACAATAAAAGGCCTAACAGCCAATAACACTATATAACCACTCATAACATAAAGGTTAGGTACGTAAGTTAATAATAATTAATGAATACGGTTCGAAGAGTTAGGAAAAAACATTAAATAAGTAATGATATATAATAAATCATCTCAATTTATACAAATTATGATAATGCCACAATGCCATGATATCGATTGATAACGTTTGATATCGAAAAAGTAATAAATATAAAAGAAACAGACTCATATCAAAAAACCAGCAGAATAAATGTAGAAAATAAACCAACTATCGGTAAAGTTATATTCCGATATGATAGCAAATTAATAAGGAATAGACAAAAAATATATGAAATAAACACTATATACAATACATGGAGAAGGAAGAAAAATAATGGGTTGCTATGGACTACAGGAAATGAAGATGTTGTTGATTTTCAATTATTGCCTTTTATGATCTGAATGTGATGAGATTAAAAAACCCAAGAAATGTTAAATGTAATTAGAATATTCTGAAATATTATGACACAATTATAATACACCAAAATACTAAAGATAATATTATTGACTTATGCCAGTATAGTTTAATCAAACGAGATCATCGTATAAAATCACAATAAAAAATAAATAACTGGGTTCTACAAGGAAGGACTTGAATTGTCCTATATCCGAAAGGAATTGACGATATATTAAACCCAATATAAAGAGTTAACTGTATCACAACCAATAATATACACTACACTGGAACTCATAACCTTTCAAATACACGGAACATCACTAATTACTTCAACCGAGAGAAGAACGTATTTGGATCCAGGAATTGCAGAAGGAACATCAATCTGGCCGTAAATCAATCCAGGGAGCTGTATTTCCGAGGTGAACAGGACAAGAATTCCATTTTATTAAACCGAAGAAAGAATATCATACGACATAATCATCCAGAACAGTGAAGTTATCAACCAACAGCCTACACGATTCGCTTCGTTCTAGTCTGGTAAATTATTATTGTATAAATCATATTAACAACACAACACTTCAAATTTGTAAATCTTGCATTCTTATCTATGTATTTTTAATCTTCCCCACAGTTACAAGAACCTTCACACCCTGAATTAAATTAATTACAAACTAAACACATTATATAACCGAATCTGAATAAAGTATCGGACTGATCCATAATCGATTCACGCAATCTATAGCCTTTGTGTATGCCAGTTGGAACATATCTTATTTAATGTTGAAGAATTGAACAAATAAAGAACCTTTGTATAGTTGCAAAATCTTGTCATTTGGAGTATTATTTAATGAGTTGGGAATAAAAAAGTAACTGACTAAGTATAGAATAATTGGTTAACGTAAACAGTGAATTAACCTCTAAGTTTCGTTGCCCCGGTACTACAGCGCTTATAGCGGAATTCTCCGACACCAAAGAGAAGAGCGTTAAAATACAAAATTTTACATAATTCTCTTCAAGGTATAATAGGGTTGAACGAAATTACAGAATAACACATTAATTATTTAAGTTTCAAGTACACTAACACTGATATTTTTCTTAGAGAGATAAGTTAATATTAGTTAATTAAATTACTATATCCCACAACTCCAAATATCTCATATATTTAAATAATTGAAGTAAATTAAAACGACCGAAGAGAGTAGATACAGGGGAGCATACCCGTTCATAGCAACGAATAGGCTTACATTGTGTGAAAATAACGAGACGCACGTACTCGTTTGATTACAAATTGGCGTTCAACCAGTGTAGGGCTTAGGTTAAGTAAAACCATAATTATATTAACATTACTTAACCAGAGCAGGCAACTGTGGGAGAATAAAAATGCCTGATACCAGAGGTAGATCAAAGAGGAGGGCAGAAGATACGGAGAAGGAAGAAGGTGAACAAGAACAGGAAATCGAAATAATAACAGATAGTGAAATGGAACAACAGACAGACGATATAGCGGAAACTGAATTAATTACAGACAAGGAAAAGGGAGTAATGGAAGAGATGCCCAAGGGGACCAAATAGATAAAGCGGGAGTCAGAGAAGCACCAAGTTGGCAGGAATTGATGAAATTTATGGCAGAACAGAATAGACTAACTAACGAAAGTCTAAGGAAAATAAATGAGGAAATTAAGGAAAATTCAAGGAAAACAAATGAGGAAATTAAGGAAAATTCAAGGAAAACAAATGAGGAAAATAAGGAAAACTTAAGGGAACAATTTAGGAAACAGGAGGAAAAATTCGATAAAACCCTCGAGGAAATTAAAGAAACCTCAAAACAAATGAACGAAAGATTAAACCAAATTCACGAAAGGTTAGATAGGAATAATGAAGGGAGGGTTTAAAACAAATGAAGGAAGAAATCCTACAAATGAACGAAGAAAATTTAAGGCGAATGGATGAAAGAATTGAGAAAATGAACGAAGCAGGTTTAAAGCAGATTGAGGATAAGAAGGAGCAGTTCAATATTGAGATAATGGAAACTTTCGAAGGGAAGTTTGAAAACGATAACACGCTTAGCCCAGAAGTGGATAAATACAAGGAGGAGACAAAAAAAGAAATGGAGAGGTGTTTAAAGAATATGTCTAAAACACTAGGCAGCATTTCCGAAGGTATTATAGTAAATCTGACCATAGAAGAGAATATCCAGAGAATAAGGAAAATATGGAGAAAGAAAATAGTCAATACCAAAGAAGAAATGGAGATGAGGAAAGGTGGATTAGTTAGTGCGTTTAACATCCCAATTAATGAACGAAGGGAGTTATGTAAAGGCATGAATTATAGAAGAAACGTTATGAAAATAACCAAAATAACCCACCATAGAACAATCACAAAAACCTTAAATAAATTTAAATATTATTTGAAAATATCAACGATTAGAGAATATTTGACCAAGTCAATTATATCGTTAATACGGAAGATACCTGTAAAACATTTGGTAAATAGTACAGATATCCAAGGAATGGAAAGATAGGGTATACAAGTACAGAAAACCCTCGATTTAACGGAATTCGGATTTAACGGACAGAATTTAACAGACAAAAAAAAAAAGCATGAAAATGTTTTTAGGCGTATAATGTGCATAAACTGCAGACTCTCCTGTTCTGGCGATGTTGCTTGGCTATCCCAGCATTCTTTCGTTTCTTGTTTTGAAACACGCAAATTTTCTCATCTCCAATTGTATTTGATGAGAACGGAGATAAGAATTCATTTAATTCTTCACGATCCCCATCTTTGCGTTGTCGTTGACGCAGGCGTCACACACGTTCAGTGGAAGACATCACGACGACTAACACTGACAATATACACTGATATGCATCTTATTTCACTGTGACCAAATTTATTTGTTACTAACGTCACCTGGAGCGTTACATTTTTCGATGACGTTACACATTTTGCATCACGCATTTTGTGGAATGACCCCCAGCCTAAAAACATTATCATGTTAAAAAAAAATTTTGACACGAAAAAATCACGATTAAGTTTTTGAAGTCCATGGTTGTGATTTAAATTTGGTGGTAGTTCATAACCATAGCAACGTATTTTCACTCTTGAATATTCGGCTATTTTCGTGATAATTCGTATGCACGCGCAGTTCACATTCGTACAGCGTCGCATCAGTTTATTCAGAGAATACAGCGTGTACGCTACATGTGTTTCTATAGTACGAACCTTGCACGTGTTAAATAGAGAGTCTTAACGAGTTTATACTTGCGTTGTTACAGCAAGGTCCATTACTTTATTAGTGAATTACAGCATAAGTATGTCTGGCGTTAGGAAAAAATGTGTGAACTTGAGTATAAAGCAAAAGCTTGAACTAATAAGTAAACTTGAAGGTGGCGCGTCTGTTGCACATGTTTGTGAAGTGTACGGTGTAAAGAAACAAACCGTTTCAGACATTCGAAAGAATAAAGATAAACTTATTCAGTTTTCGCTAAAGTACAGTGTTGATAGTTCGAAGAATGAGGGAGAAAGAAAACACGTTAAATTAGCCAAACACAAACAATTAGAGGATGCTGTGTACAAGTGGTTTATTCAACAACGTTCTAGTGGCGTCGTTGTTCGTAGTGTGGAGTTGCGGGCTGCTGCTGATAAACAGGCGAAACATATTGGTATCCAATTTCAGGCGAGTGATGGGTGGCTTTGGCGTTTTCGTAAACGACATGGCATCACAAATAGATTAACATGTGGGAAGATGGAGATGATAACGATGAAGAAACATCTGTTACAGGAGGCCCTAAATTATCACCGATAAGAAACAGCATGGACGAAATTATCGCGTACATTGGGGAGTCTTCAGATCCGGAAGTGTGTGCTTATTATGACCATTTTAGACAGTTTAGATTTTTAATAATAAAGAAGCAACATTCCAGTGGAAAACAACTGACTCTTGATGCTTTTATCCAGAATAAATAAAGGTGTGTACATAACATTGTATTTGCATGATATTAATAGTACGTATTAAAATACAGATAAGCGATGTTGTCGCTGTTACAATAGAAAACCACACTGGCAGTTTACCTGTTATTTAGAAACATGTTATTCACACCCCCTCTACTCATCCTTTGTCTTGCTGCCTACAGAAGGGTGCGAGCACGCGCGCGTGCACACGCACTTACACTTTTTCTTCCTATTCTTTGTTCAGTTTGCTGTTAAAACGTACGGTTGCAGTCATAAATCATAATGCCAGAGTTAACAACAGCCAGGCAAACTGCTGTTGCTTACGCTGTAAACAACTCATAGATACCAAAAGCGTTCGTCCCGCCAGAAGTCAGGTATAACTTCGAATTTCGTTAGCGCGCGAATGCAAGACGCAGGCCAAATTAGCGACCATGCTTTTAGGAGAAAAAGTGCGGCTTGTATTCAGAACAATACGGTATTTGCATGATATTAATAGTATTAAAATTTCAAGTGTTATAGGCCTATATGACTTAAATATATCCTCAAAAAACAAAATTTGCGATTTAACGGACTTTCGATTTAACGGACACCCCTCAGCCCCAATTAGTCCGTTAAATCGAGGGTTTACTGTAATTATATTAGAATAGAGGAGATACGATACCTGATAATTCAAAGGGAGCTAGATATGACTGAATATCCTGACTTAAATGAAGACTTTACATCAGCCGAGTTACGGTACCAGGTACGCGAAAGATATTTATCCAGTGTAAGAATTGGTATGAACACTGCAGTAATCCGGACAACGGGTGCAGTCGAATTAATGGACCATGGTTAGAAAAAGAAGTAGTCAACCAGAAAAATGGGACTGATTGATGAAAACTGGCCAGGCAACCAATTGGAAAGAATACGAAAATATTATTTAATAACAAAATGAATAAATTCTAAAATACAATAAGAACAACTTATTATCGATTTTGAAGAGAAAACACTTGTAAATAAAAGATAATTTTTTGAACAATAAAATAAATAGAAAAAAAAATGTCATTCAAAATGAAGTAAGTCTGAATTAAAATATAGTTATGAAGAAGGTATTAAGAAGAGTTAATAACAAACCCCAAGATTACAGAAGAAAACTAGAATTATTACTAAAAGTCTACAAAGAAATAGTGTGAATAATGAATAATGAAACCCCAAGATAAAAGTTATTACATCAAATCTACCTATACAAAATAATAAAAGAAAAATCATATGACCTAAAATACATACCCCATTGCCAAGTGAAAGAAACAACTTCAGTAAACGATTGATTGTAACCAATGTAATATTAAAGAAAACGAGAAAAAAAAGAGAATATTTATGAACATAATTCATTGAAATATAAACAGCCAAAATAATGAAATACGATAAGAAAGTATGAAGGATAGTAATAAAGAAATATAAAAGCAACAAAAGAAAAAAAAATCCCAAATATTTATTATTAATTAATTTAGGAATTTATTATATTTTATAGCTGACTGTAGATGAATTCCAGCAGTACTATATTAAGGTGTAGTGTGGGCAGCAGAGTATGAAGCCAAACAGTGCCTCTCTGAACTGTACCAACGCACATATTAGGGATTGTTAGGGAAATTAAATATTTAAGGAATATTAGAATAGTTGCAAGAATGACCTCAGTTTCCAGAAGAGTAGGACGAAGAAAACAGAAAGAAATTAGATGACAGAAGAATAATTGAGAAATACAGTGATTACAGTAATTATAAGTAGAAGAGATGTGAACCTAAAGTATCATTGGATATTGTAGCCAACTATCAACAAATACTGTTTACAGAAATTAAAAATGATCAAGAATGTTAATTGAAATAATGAAATGTTATTAAATAAAGAATTATTAATACTAGTCTAATAAAGTTACATTGAGAATCCCATCGTCAACCATTAATATTGATATGAAGAAAAGGCATGTGAAAAAGACAAGTTTATTTGACCTAAACTTCATTCAGGTAAACTAAACTTTTTTAGGAGGGGGAGCATATGTAACACAACAGAAATGCTGTCATCCATGTTACATAAATATTATATTAACAAAATAATAAGCAAGTCAATATCTAACCCCATGATAAAACAAAAGTCTAATAATTACATTTATAATTATAGATAAAGATAAATAAGGATGCAAGGTAGAAATAACGAGAATAAACAAACCTGTAAATTAGACAATAGTTAATGATCTATGTTCAGTGAAAAGTAAATCAATATGATACTGATGAGAAGTGTAAGAAGTAGAATAGTACAGAAATTGTCAAAGTAAATGACCATGAAAGTAAAAAAAAAATGAAACAATAATTTACCTTATAGCAATAGCAAATAAGGATTCTGAATTAAATGATACTATTTTGTGACAACGAATGTTATGATAAAGTGTATGTTATGTTATACCAATTACTTGTTGAGTTAATGGAAGGTAATGAAACAAAATGTATTATTCAATTACTATTATAGAATGATGTGGGAAGCAGATAGTTAGCGTTAATAGATTTCAATTTTCTTATATGTGATCCATAGATCAAGATAAAGTTGTCATTAGATATGAAAAGAATAATTATTTATGTAAATGTTAATAGTTAAGATTTGATTATATGTATGAATTTATGTAAAAGGGCTATAGTTGTTCACCAGTTATAAACAAAGGTAGGTCCGTATACAATAAAAGGCCTAACAGCCAATAACACTATATAACCACTCATAACATAAAGGTTAGGTACGTAAGTTAATAATAATTAATGAATACGGTTCGAAGAGTTAGGAAAAAACATTAAATAAGTAATGATATATAATAAATCATCTCAATTTATACAAATTATGATAATGCCACAATGCCATGATATCGATTGATAACGTTTGATATCGAAAAAGTAATAAATATAAAAGAAACAGACTCATATCAAAAAACCAGCAGAATAAATGTAGAAAATAATAAACCAACTATCGGTAAAGTTATATTCCGATATGATAGCAAATTAATAAGGAATAGACAAAAAATATATGAAATAAACACTATATACAATACATGGAGAAGGAAGAAAAATAATGGGTTGCTATGGACTACAGGAAATGAAGAAGTTGTTGATTTTCAATTATTGCCTTTTATGGTCTGAATGTGATGAGATTAAAAAACCCAAGAAATGTTAAATGTAATTAGAATATTCTGAAATATTATGACACAATTATAATACACCAAAATACTAAAGATAATATTATTGACTTATGCCAGTATAGTTTAATCAAACGAGATCATCGTATAAAATCACAATAAAAAATAAATAACTGGGTTCTACAAGGAAGGACTTGAATTGTCCTATATCCGAAAGGAATTGACGATATATTAAACCCAATATAAAGAGTTAACTGTATCACAACCAATAATATACACTACACTGGAACTCATAACCTTTCAAATACACGGAACATCACTAATTACTTCAACCGAGAGAAGAACGTATTTGGATCCAGGAATTGCAGAAGGAACATCAATCTGGCCGTAAATCAATCCAGGGAGCTGTATTTCCGAGGTGAACAGGACAAGAATTCCATTTTATTAAACCGAAGAAAGAATATCATACGGCATAATCATCCAGAACAGTGAAGTTATCAACCAACAGCCTACACGATTCGCTTCGTTCTAGTCTGGTAAATTATTATTGTATAAATCATATTAACAACACAACACTTCAAATTTGTAAATCTTGCATTCTTATCTATGTATTTTTAATCTTCCCCACAGTTACAAGAACCTTCACACCCTGAATTAAATTAATTACAAACTAAAACACATTATATAACCGAATCTGAATAAAGTATCGGACTGATCCATAATCGATTCACGCAATCTATAGCCTTTGTGTATGCCAGTTGGAACATATCTTATTTAATGTTGAAGAAGTGAACAAATAAAGAACCTTTGTATAGTTGCAAAATCTTGTCATTTGGAGTATTATTTAATGAGTTGGGAATAAAAAAGTAACTGACTAAGTATAGAATAATTGGTTAACGTAAACAGTGAATTAACCTCTAAGTTTCGTTGCCCCGGTACTATAGCGCTTATAGCGGAATTCTCCGACACCAAGGAGAAGAGCGTTAAAATACAAAATTTTACATAATTCTCTTCAAGGTATAATAGGGTTGAACGAAATTACAGAATAACACATTAATTATTTAAGTTTCAAGTACACTAACACTGATATTTTTCTTAGAGAGATAAGTTAATATTAGTTAATTAAATTACTATATCCCACAACTCCAAATATCTCAGATATTTAAATAATTGAAGTAAATTAAAACGACCGAAGAGAGTAGAGACAGGGGAGCATACCCGTTCATAGCAACGAATAGGCTTACATTGTGTGAAAATATCGAGACGCACATACTCGTTTGATTACAATATATATATATATATATATATACACACACACACACAGTTACGCTACCAGAATTATATTGTTGGTGTGTGTTGGTATATACCAGAAATGTTTGGTGTGCGTGTACGCGTGCGTGCGTTTAGTTTTTGTAAGTTGTGTAAAAGTTACGGTACTTGAAAAACTTTGTAAAAATCCCTTCATGAAAGTTGACATTAATTTTATAAAAACTGGAATGTGATGGCATTAGTTCTTTTCAGACACTGGTAACAAATATGTGATAATAATCTTTCATTGTTACTAACAGTCAGTTGTTGTATTTTTTTTTGGGGGGGGGATGTTGGAAATATAATCAAAATTATTCATGTATATATAGAAATTAGATTTGACTTGTGTTTATAAATTGTGGGTCAGTTAGTATATCTGTGTAGACTATTATTCAGAAATACATTTCTTGAATTTCAGGGGATAAAACAAGCCAAGGTTAGACTAATTAATCAAATGAAAAGTGAAGGTGAAAAATATAGGGCATGGCGTTTAGAAAGAGAGCGTGAATTAAGTAAATTACGTCAACAGGATCGTCAGAGGCAGAATCAAATTGCAAAAATGGAACATCTTCATCTAAGACAACAGAATGTGCTTAAACGTAAAGTGGAAGAAGCTGCTGCAATAAATAAAAAGCTAAAGGTATACATGTAATGTTTATATTTTGACTTTTTATAAATTTATAAGAATATATGTGTTTCATGATGTATACTACTAGAAATTGTAATGTTGAAGTAGAAAAACGTCATTTCATTAATTTGATCGTAGCCTTGTATATAGAGAGGCTTGCTAATTACAACATCATACCATTTTGTTTCTGTACTTTTGTAACATGTAAAAATACAAAATTATCAATCAGTTTATTAAAACTTGTTAAGTCAGGGCTGTCATTTTGGTAGTGGTGACAAACAGAAGTATATATTATTGTCACTCAAAAGTATAAAAGAATATAAGTAAGCATATAAGTGCTAAATACAATTGTATTTAACCGGTTATTTCATACCTCTGTGTGTGTGTGTGTGTGCACGCGCCGCGCGCGCGTACGACTCAGAGTGTAAGTTTTTCAATAATAAATGTTTATTGCTGTCATTAACTCTGTTGAAATACTGGTAAGAGAAGTATTAATACCTGTATATTTCTTATTATGATTGAATTTTCATGAGATGATGATTATGAATGTGAATGTATTTATCTCCAATTGACATGAACATACAATAGAATACCAAAAATCCTAGTCTACATAATTTGAGGTTCCGTGTTGTAATCCATGCATTTTAAATCATAATTTTTACTTTACCTTCATGTTATTTTTTCCAAATACAATTTCACTCCAATAAATAAACTGTTGGGATTTACAATGTTCAGAACATTGACAACAAATGCTTGTAACATATATTAAATAGTGTACGTTAATTTACATTGATCTGAAAAGATGTGACATAAGACAGTCACATATGATGCATTATGACAATAAGAAAGAAAACACTTTGACAATTGTAGTAGTATGTTTGGTTCTGTGAAATGATATAAAAAAGAGTTTTCAGTATAGTGAGGATGAGCTGATTTACGCGTACTGACGGAACCGTACAAGAAATCAAGGTTAGTCAGTGACAGAGCCAGTGATGTGGAAACTGAAAGTTGCATACTGTTATAGCAGGCATTCTTAAGTTAAAAATATTACTTGATGTGTCAACAACAAATGGTCAGACGCAAAGACTATCAAAAGTTTTTATAAACCATATGTGCAGCTTTTGTACACACTTGTCAACTATATATGTATTTTCATTGAAGTGTTTGGAATTTATGTTTTCTATATTCTGTGCCATACTTAATATTGTAATTCCATATAATCCAAGTTTCCAAAAATCTGATCTGTTCTTGGTCACGTCCAATTTGAATTATCGGGACTCGACTGTACTTTTCCTTTTTATAGAAATACATTTTTTTCAATTTTAAATTATACTGTGGCAAGGAACGTAACAAAATTAAATATTCATTTAACTAGTGCTTTAAAACTTTATTGTATGTAGATATAAATTTGCGCGCGCACACACATTTTATCAGACAACCCTAAAAATTCTGATGAAATGGGAAAATCTATTGTTTTTCAGTGTGGTATAATGATTTAATTAGATACCAACTTTGGAAAAATTCATTTTATCAAAACAGGTCGACTGAAAAAAAAAACTTATCAAATGCAGATATTCTAAATTGTTAAACCCTTTTCAAGTGTGTTGTGGAACCATGATTGCAGCAACAATAAACTGTTCTTACTTTATTAGAAATCTTTCTTGTCCAAAGCTTTAATTTATTTTGTTTTAAATTTATATTCTTTGACATGTTTAAGTAATAAATTTTTAAACTTATACAAAATTAAATGTATATACAAAATTAAGTGTATCCAACTACAAGATAGATACTTCATGGATGACCTACAAAATATAATCATTTGAACTATAATAAGACCATTATTAAAATTATTATTATTAATTTATATTTTATTAATTTATTATTAATTATTACAGTAGAACTTGTTTAATTTGTTGCTGATTAGGCCAGTAAAAAATTCGAATTAGGAAAGTTCTAACAAGAGCAGAAAAATGAAATGATAATGGAAGTTCTGTAAAACAGTATGCTACTTTATTAAAAACATTCCTTATACACATTTATGTGTTGCCTGTATATTCATTACAAACTACTTAGTTTTTTTTTTTTTTTTTTAAGGTAGACATTTTTGATTGAATTTTGGAATTAATATACTGATTTGTAATAAACTCTTCAAGTTTATTAATCACTTGGAAAATAGTTACACTTACATTCTGCTGTCCTCTAACAAACTGTCTTGAACATAATTTGATGCCTGTGAAGCCATTGGAATCTATATCTCTGTAAATTGTAGCTTGTCCCCTTCTTCATCTGAAGAAGCACCATCATTTTGATTGTTCATAACATCAACCATGATTTCCAGATCAAAGAATTACATAAGAATTTCGAAGGGACCACAGTAAAAGTTCGAATAATGCACATCAAATTTGCCAAGTTCTACTGTTTATATTTATATAGAATTGATGATAATAGTAATATTTTACTATAATGTTATCTAAGTAATTAATGTCTTCTAAGTTATTATATAATGTTGGCTGAGTTATTACTCATTGTTTGCCGAATAAGAAGCCAAAGAAGTAAAATTGAACCGTCTTTGACGTTGTTCATGATCCACTGCTTTCCCCGAGTATGAACAAGATTAACTTATAACATCTCAATACCAGTATGAATTTAATTCAAGCTAAGGCGAGAAGCATGAAAAGAGTCTAAGACAGTGTTATGATCCTCACTGAATCTCAATCCAAAGAAAACAAGGTTCAACAAATATGCCAAGTAACAAATACTGTAAATAGACAAAGAGCAGAAATGATAATCTGTATGTCAGAAAATAGTCAAAGGTAACTAACTATATTTCTGTGGCATTTCTGGTTAATCTGGATTTTCATCAATCCAGACTGGGTCCGATCCCAGCAAGTCCAGATTAACGGAACTCTGGACTTTATGATCTAATTATCAATCACAGAGGTGCCAACTATTACGGATTTCACCTCATGATTATGGCATTACGGTGAAAGGGGAAATTATTATGGAAAGCGACATTCACGAAAAAAAAAAATTCTACGAAAAAAAAGGAAAGAAGAAAAAATGTCGATCCTTTTGAGCATTACTGCTGAACCCTCCTCGTTTCAATGCTTGTGAGTTGGCTACTAATTAGATCGTCACTTTCGTTTGCTGTCGCAGCGCTACCCGTGAGCGTTGTGAAATTCATTGTAAATAAAGGAGCTCAACTCCAGTGCGCGTCATTGGTGAGCGTGGTGTCTCTTTGTTGTTTGCGTCGAAGTACTTTAGCGCGTTACAGTTCTAATTATTCTAGTCGTTGTTTCTAAAAGAAGTTATTGGTTTTGTAAAATGAAGCGGTGCAATTGTCAAATTGCATCTACTTCTAAGAAGACAGCCGTGTTACAAAAATATCGAGACGGTTACACTGTGACGCTCGTAATTATTTATCACAATTATTTAGAGTACCATACAAATAGAAATAAATAGAATAACTTTCACTTACCATCCAGACATGCTCTTTTGGGTCCAGGGTCTCATACGAACACTAGGACACAAGCACAATTTTGAAGGTTGCGTAAATAATTTACATAACACATGTTTAAGAAGAGAATTTCCATTTAATATTTTACTTTTACTTTAGTGAAATTAAGAAGATACATTTAGTAAATACTTGTTTCAGGTGTTGTGCAACACGTGCTTCTGTTGTAATATGATTTACAATCTACGGCTTACCTTATTTTTTCTAGGACACAAACACAGTTATAAAACTCACACAGACACAAACACAGCCCAGCTTTGCCCGCTCTCGCATTCATTCTAAATTAAAAGCCCCTTAACATTTTATACAAATCAAATGCCCCCCTTCGCCGACCACGCGGTCTCCACGCACACGCATTGTTCGGTTACACGGTTTTTATTGTCTGAAATAAGAAAAATAAAGTTCTCGATTAAGGCCCTCTCAATAGATTGACCGCGGTCATACGACAATTCAACTGATTAATCCACTATTTAACTTGTTACATTACAACTTTCTGACGAGCCTACTTTGGCCCAGTCCGGTACCGGGAACTGTTACTCGTAGACTGCAACTGTAATGTAACAGGTACATCTTCCTCTCGTTGGCGGGAATGGTTGTTCACTGCCACTATGTTTTCGTCGCTCAGGCCTCAGTTGTTGTGAGGTAACCATTTTATATATGGAATAGCAGAGTTGTATTCTGGATACCAAAGTACAATATTGGCTTTGGCTCTGCTGACGTCATTGATAGTAGGCGGTCTCTTGGCAGTGTTTCCGGGACATCTTGGAGAAGACGACGAATATTTTTTACGCTCTGGCCATCTTGAGTTTTTAGTCAAGAGCGTCCTTTTGAGCGCGTGCGGGTGTAGTTGCGCTTGAGCGTTGACACACTTGCAAAGTTCTTAGAATTTTGTGGGGGTAAATTCTTCAGCCGCATTACACAACAACAACTGCGTCTATGCCTTTGTTTCAAACTGCTTCTTAACATCGTTTCTGTTATACGGACAAATACGTTGCACAATAATACAGTTTTACAATATTTTATACAAGCCCGCCCGAAAACGAAATAAGTAAAATATATAAATGCCCCATACGGTTAAAATAAAAAATACCCAAAAATGACCCGCTACAATACCCCCTCGATGAGAATTCTGCTGTTCACGACAGAAGAAATCTCATCGATAACCCCGAAGAGGACCGGTGAGGAACTGGTGCCAACAACCCCCTGGTTCTTAATCTCATGGGTACACGACCCCCCTGGCTCAGCGACTATGGACTCATCTGAACGAGATCCCTGGACTTCTCCGTAAGAGATCCCAACACCGAGAAATCGAACAGACTCGCACCACAGAGCACCTCACCTTCTAACATGCTACCCCCGCAAAATCCTCAATCCCTGGCTCCGATTATGCCAGATCCTCAGCCGATATGTTTCCCCTTTTTGCAAGCTGGGCTGCCTTTAGCAAATACTGGGCTCACACATACTCACCTTACATGATACATTGTGAAATTGAAAAATTACAAAAATTCTTTAAAATTGACAAAAGTTTTTTTTTTTTTTAAATTCAAAGTTCAAAAAAAATGATATGCTCAAAAAAATTCTCTTCATTATCTTTTGTTTCCTTTAAAATGACTTGAATCAAGAGTTTTCTCTACTTGAACAAATCCTTAACCTAACATGTCTTAGTCTAACAATACAGTTCAATACAAGAAATCAGTAAACTAAACAATCAACAAAACAACAAAACATGGTAAATACACACATAATAAAACAATCCCTACCTAAAATATGCGTTCGCTGGCAGGCGAAAAATCAAAAATTTTTTTTTTTTTCCTTCCAAAAATTCAAATTCCCCAAAAATTTTAAAATTCAAAAAAAATTTAAATTTGTTCAAAGGTTTCATTTATATTTAGAAATTATTCAAAACTGGTTTAAAGGGATTAAATAAACAAATAAAATTAATTCCCTACTATACAAGCTTAGTAGGTGTCTGACCTCATCAGCTGATCGAAACTAGGTCAAGTCCAAAACCCCTTGACCTACATATGTTATATATAAGTTCTGAAAACACATAGAACATCTGTAATATCCTAACTTGAAATACAAAACAAAATAAAACAAAATATTTAAAACAAACAAAATATTAATATAAATAATCATCAACTTGACATTCACATTATTTCAAATAAACACTTCTTACTTTACATTATTTTCAATTCTACCAAAATTCTGTCACTGGTTTAAAATAAAAGCTTTTATATCTTTATTATCAATCTCTCTCTTTATTCAACAATCTCACTTTAATCTACTGTGGGTGATTTAAATTATATATTCTCATTTATTCTGTCTACATATATAATCTTTCTCCCTTTGACTCTAACTTCTAACAACTTCAACTCCCATGACACCCATCTCTACCAAAATATCTATCCCAAAACACTCTAAACCCAAACTTATCATTGAACTCAAATCGTCACCTTCTTTCTATATATAAAAAAATACTCTCTAACCCTTTGTACCTAGGATACGTGTTTCCCCTACCCAAAAACTCAATTCCCTTATTTGGCGGCCTGGATTCTACCTAAGGCGGCCCCTCCTCACTAAAATCGATACCAATTCCCGTCCCAACATATTTTGTTGCGAACTCCTATATTACACTACCCTCTAATACAAAATTGCCATCCCCAAAAATCTCAATCTCATTACCTCACTACAAATACAACAAAATAGCCTCATTAATTATAAACATAAATATATCATTCAGAACTCTACGATTATTCTCCACAACTACCATGTCAACATCAATATTTCTCAAGATTCTATAACATTACTTTACTTCAAAACAACATTACATTTTTCTCTATTATTTCAAATTCAACTTTGAATTCAACTTGGACAGATATATGTGTCCCACAAAATATTTATCACCCAAAACTCTATCTTTTATTAATCTTCACAAATCGTTACTCTATTTCTCATTGTAGCAAACTATTTTTATCATTACTTCAAAACATCTGTAATACATCAAACATTACATTGAACATCAATTACTTAAAACATTTATAACTAACACACCAGTGACATGTTATTGCTGATCAGCTGATATCCTAACATAATTAAAACACCATGAATACCTTTCAAAATTGAACAATTACATGTAATACATTATCAATATTTACTTCTATTATGTTGATTGCCTGCCAGGCGTCTAATTATTGGCTTACTTTGAAGCATACACATATCATGAAAACACATGTTCTTATCAATGCCTATACCTAACATACAACAATAAAATAATACATTTAAAATTATAGTATGGACAACTTGTATTGAAAATATGAGCATCTAGTTATTTGAGCAGAGTGCAAACATTTTTTATTGGATCAAACTTTGAATGAGCAAAAAATTTCTTTATGTTATAAAATTTAAGTTCGTGACTCGTTTGAGTCACCTCCCAGCCACACACACTATTTCAGATTATGGTGGACTGTGGCGCCCATTCGCTTCCACAGAGACTGTATGTTTTGGAGCAGGGTTTTACCTCTCCGTGTCTCTGCTTCCGCTATTAAGTTTTAAAGTAGTGAACATCATCATGTTCTTGTTATAAAATGATACACCCTTAAAACGGTTCTACCACCTGTCTTGCTACCCCAAGGCGGGCAGAGTGGCAGCCGCTGTTCTATAGTTCCGGGAGATTTCCTCTAATTGTCACCCCCAATGAATTTCTAATATATACCAATTTCAAGTCAGCTATGGTCAAGGGACTTGATATGACCATAGCTGGCCGCTAGCCAAAACCACGGTTAGTGCTGGTAAGACGGTAACCGCCCGAAAAGTCGAGGAAATCTAAACTTTCATTTGACTGCCTGTTTCACATCAATCTCATTATGTGCGACACGTTCATTTAGTAATGTGTGTAAACTTTAATTTACACGGATAAGGTGTGCCGCACATTTATCGCCATTTTGGCCTCCGATGGAGGTAACACTCACTGTTACCCCCAACCCATTTCGCTACTTGCGAGAGCACAGGCCACCCCCACAATAGCCACTTACTAGCTAACTAACAAAAAATTTTATACACATTATACTATAACATTTCCATCCACAATCCTTTACCTCATTCATAACTTTTTACCATTTGATTTTCTTAAAATTTTTCAAAATTTATTATTAATAATTATTATATATCCTTCAGTTATTATTAAAATTTTTAATTATATTTATTAAAAACAATTATTTCAAATAAACATCTTATTACTGAATTAAAACCTCATTTACCTGTACAATCCATTCAACATGATACACACATAAAACAATCACCATACTTCCACCTCATCTCTGTAACATTTACCACAAAAATATCAGTTTACATCCAACAATTCATTTAATTGCAAAATTCACCTCGGAAAATAAATTAAATTCATAAAAATTAATTAATTAATATTTAAATAAGCAATCAAAATATTTAAGCATATCAAATTGTTTTAATTACATTAATTACTGAAAGTATAAATTATATAGTTATCGAAACCATTACCATTAATCAATTACTGTTTTCAAAATTAATTCTAATATTTATTTAACTTGCAAAATTTTGGTATTATTATTATTATCGCAACATTTGTTAATACATATACACATTATTTACCTAACGTTTCATAATACATACAAATGAATTCACTATATTATTTACAAACTCTTGCTATTAATTGTTCAGTTTTTTCCGCACTTCATTTGTCCAGATTTGCCATGTCAGAACCATTAAAACAAAATATTTATACTGTCTTTTATTGTTTTAATAGTTTAACCTCCATCGTTCCAAATCAACCTTGGTTCTACATAACATCGTTCAATTTTATCAGCACACAAATGACTGTTTTGTGTGTTGTAACCAGAAAAACTAACTTCAATCAACTTATTCAAATACTCGTTAAACCAGTCTACGTTAGGTATTTTTGTCAAGTCTCCATCATTAAATTCATTAACTATTGGGTTAATCATTTTTATTAAATCATTGTAGTCGTTATCATTCACATATACTTCTAAACTTTCCTTCCATTCATCATACTTTCTATTTAAGTTATATAATTCTGTGACTTTATTAACACACAATTCTCTGTTTACATCTCTCTCTTCATAACCCCAAATCACACTCTCAAAAGTATTACAGACAGAGGGTATAAATTCAATTAAATCTTTCCTGACTTCTCCAGGAAAAACAAAAAACTTCAAAAAACAATTATTTGTAGCACACTTGTCTACACAATATATACGTGAAGGTCTTCCTTCACCCCCCATTCTACCTTGTAAACAATTTACCCCCTGTTTCATATCTATAATATAACTCTCTTTCCACTCTCTCTCCAACTCATTAACACACATTAACGTCTCATCATCACATTCTACAACTTCATTAGTACTCTCATTATCACTCTCAAATACCAACTTTTCGACTACATTATTATTCTCATTCTCTTCAATAACATCGTTATTATTTATTAATTCTTTATCTAATACAACATTATCATTACAACTTTCGTTTATATTATTCTTACTCTGTTCTACTTTATTCGAACTATTTCTTGTCATTTCATCGGCATTTTCAAGACATACATTCTTGCCTTGTATATTATGTATCAACTCATCAAATTTTACATTTATATTCTGCTGCAATTGAACATTCTGGTCTTTAATTGCTTTAAAATTAATCTCGTTTTGAATATTTTGCTGTTCGCATTTTATTTTCTGTTCATTAAAATCATTAGTTAATTGATCTAATTTGTTGTCAAAGACATTGCTTAATTTAATTTGTTCGTTCAAATTACTTTTAATTTCTTGTATTTCGCTTTTCTGTTCATTCAAGTTAACATTTATTATATTAAACTGTTGCTGCAAAAAACTCATTATATCCATTTCATCGGGTTGTTTATTTTTATTGGTTGAAACGGGGGTCAACTGAATCCCCGAATCAACATCTGTTTCGCTTGGTTGTGCTTGAGTCGCAAACGGAGTGGAATGAACTATTACATTACTGCCGACAGCTGTTTCTGTTCCAGCGCTCGACCCCCCTCCCATCAGCATACCACTTTCATCCAGCGATTGCGACTCAAGGTCACTTTCGCTCATAATTGAATTTATTATACTACTTTTTTCTGTATTCTCGGACATTTTTCCTTTTTATACTCTATACTTGTGTACAAATATAATATAATCACTGTAGTGTATTACATAACCAATTTTGCGTTAATCACGTATTTTTGTTTTATTCCGCTAACCCCAAAAACATGCTTGTATCCTTACTGTAGGTATGGAATTTCATTTTTTTTGAAATTCGTGCCTGTTTCGTGGCGCCATTTGTGACGCTCGTAATTAATCACAATTATTTAGAGTACCATACAAATAGAAATAAATAGAATAACTTTCACTTACCATCCAGACATGCTCTTTTGGGTCCAGGGTCTCATACGAACACTAGGACACAAGCACAATTTTGAAGGTTGCGTAAATAATTTACATAACACATGTTTAAGAAGAGAATTTCCATTTAATATTTTACTTTTACTTTAGTGAAATTAAGAAGATACATTTAGTAAATACTTGTTTCAGGTGTTGTGCAACACGTGCTTCTGTTGTAATATGATTTACAATCTACGGCTTACCTTATTTTTTCTAGGACACAAACACAGTTATAAAACTCACACAGACACAAACACAGCCCAGCTTTGCCCGCTCTCGCATTCATTCTAAATTAAAAGCCCCTTAACATTTTATACAAATCAAATGCCCCCCTTCGCCGACCACGCGGTCTCCACGCACACGCATTGTTCGGTTACACGGTTTTTATTGTCCGAAATAAGAAAAATAAAGTTCTCGATTAAGGCCCTCTCAATAGATTGACCGCGGTCATACGACAATTCAACTGATTAATCCACTATTTAACTTGTTACATTACAACTTTTTGACGAGCCTACTTTGGCCCAGTCCGGTACCGGGAACTGTTACTCGTAGACTGCAACTGTAATGTAACAGGTACATCTTCCTCTCGCTGGCGGGAATGGTTGTTCACTGCCACTATGTTTTCGTCGCTCAGGCCTCAGTTGTTGTGAGGTAACCATTTTATATATGGAATAGCAGAGTTGTATTCTGGATACCAAAGTACAATATTGGCGTTGGCTCTGCTGACGTCATTGATAGTAGGCGGTCTCTTGGCAGTGTTTCCGGGACGTCTTGGAGAAGACGACGAATATTTTTTACGCTCTGGCCATCTTGAGTTTTTAGTCAAGAGCGTCCTTTTGAGCACGTGCGGGTGTAGTTGCGCTTGAGCGTTGACACACTTGCAAAGTTCTTAGAATTTTGTGGGGGTAAATTCTTCAGCCGCATTACACAACAACAACTGCGTCTATGCCTTTGTTTCAAACTGCTTCTTAACATCGTTTCTGTTATACGGACAAATACGTTGCACAATAATACAGTTTTACAATATTTTATACAAGCCCCCCCCCCCCGAAAACGAAATAAGTAAAATATATAAATGCCCCATACGGTTAAAATAAAAAATACCCAAAAATGACCCGCTACAACACAAAGGAATGGCCATGCCCACTTGCTTCACGTGTTAGTGAAAACCATGTGTTCTGCAGTGTGTGCTCGTGTGATTTTTCTGTGGCTCACGGTGGACGAGATGATTGCAGAAGACACATAGAATCCAAGAAACATAACACATACAGTGAAGCAAAATTACAAAACAAGTCTGTTTCATCATTCTTCATAAAAAGTAATGAAACTGCGGTGACAAATGCCGAGTTGCTGTTCACATCATTTCTTTTGGAGCATAATATCCCGTTATCTGTTTTGGACTATGTGAAATTTATTTAGAGCAATGTTCCCCGACTCTAAAATATCGCAGAAATATGACTGTGCAAGAACTAAAACCTCTGCTTTAGTTGAATACACGGCATCTGAGACAAAAAAGGAAATAAGTGAACTTTTGCAAAAAACGCCTTTTTCTTTGGCTACTGATGGCAGTATGGATTCAAATGTGGTAAAACTTTATCCTATAGTTGCACTCTTTCTTTAATGCTCAGATAGGCCAAATATCAACTCTTCTATTGTCATTGTTAGAGAGTACTGACAACACAGGTGAGGGAATTTTTTCTGTTATCAATAGTGAATTGTCTTCTCTAGCCATTCCATGGGTTCTTTTCATTGTGGACAACACATACACAATGATAGGGGCAAATAAAGGTGTTGCCAAATTTGTGAAGGAGAGGCATTCTTCTGTTTATGTTTCGGGTTGTTCATGTCATCATACACATCTGTGCACAAAAAGCAGCAGCCCAATTACCAGTCAATGTAGAGAACTTTTTGGTTCAGTTATATTACTACCTTGATAAGAGTTCTAAAAGGCAAAACACGTTGAAAGTATATCAGGCTATTTGTGGCACAGAGGGTCAACAAATTTGGAAATGTGTCAGTACCCGTTGGCTCTCGCTTCTTCAGTCTATTAATCGAGTTCTTGAGCAGTGGGAATCTTTGACACACTCATGTTTTGTAGTGACCCCCACCATAAAAACGAGAGCACCAAGCAGTTTGAAACTGTAAAATCTTTCTTACAGGACCCACACACAAAACTGTTTTGCTATTTTCTTCAGAGTACACTTCCTGTCTTTAACTCAGTGAATTTATTTCTGCAACAAGATGCTCCAGCCATACATCTTCTTAGTAGGAATCTTAATGGTCTTCTAACTGACCTATTGGTCAGATTTGTTCAGCCATGTTCTATTCAGTCAGAATGTACCTCCCTTTCAAGTGTTGAATTCAAGAAGAGGAAGTACCAGAAAGCCAACGGGACTTGGTAATCGGAGCAAAAGCCAGGGCATACTTGAAAGAGAACGACTGTGATGAACAAATGTTTTATAATTCTGTAAGAGAGTTTTATATGGCAGCTTGCAGTTACATTATCAGGAAATTTCCCCTTGATGATGAATTTCTTCACCATGCCGAAGTTGTAGAAATCTCTCTTAGAATGAAAGTTTCCTATTCATCTCTTGAATATTTTGTTTGAAGATTCCCAAGTTTGGTCAAGGAAAGTGAACATGACAAACTTGAAGAGGAATTTGCAGTTTACCAGTATGATACTTTCCCTGAATATATTGTACATGGACCTAAAATTGATGTAAACTGGGGCAACATTGCAGAGCTTAAAAATGAAAGTGGACAAATGAAGTATAAAACCTTAAGTAATGTTGTATTTGCAGTATTAAGTGTACCTCACAGTAACTCTCCCACAGAAAGAGTTTTCAGTGTTGTTAGGAAAAATCAGACAGAATTCAGGCCTACATTAAGCACATCTACACTGGAATCACTTTTGGTTCAGAAGACGAAAATGTCATCACAGGGGGAAGTATGCTTCAAGAAAACCTACACTGAAAAGCAGCTGCTGGGTGTGAAACAAGCTACAAAGAATTTTTTATCACAGAACTAACAGGTAATTTGCATATTTTATTGTGTAATATGATATACTTTAGAATAGATTGCTGTCGGGAAGGGGAAAGGGGGTGTCATTATCGAGAGGGGAGGATCATGCTTTGGATTTGACTCGAAAAATTTTGGGGGGGTGTTAACAGTGGGATTACTGATAACTCACTTCAAAGGTTGGCACCTCTGCAATCATAATTTGATAAAATTAGATTTTACAAAACTATTGGTGATCAAAAAATTAAAGTGGCCACCATTTTGAAATTTGAGATCAGAAAATAATCACGTTTTTCTTTCATTTATTAAAGAACATTGATGTAAACATGAGTACCAAATTCCATTAAAGTATCTGAATTCTTTCTTGAGATATAAATTTTTCCTTAAAAAACACGAAATGGCAGCCTGATGAAAAACAAGACTTTTCCGGGCCTATGTTCATAGGAACGTTTTTCTTATATTGATGCATAGGATGTGAATATATATATAGTGAGAATACCTTTGACATTATATCCTTTGTATGTGTTAGAAGTTTCTCAAAACTGTATTGTTGCTGTATAAAATATACTAAAACATGGGTTTGTTTTTGTAGGAAGCTTTGGCACTTCAAAAGAATGCACAAGATAGACGAATTCTACAAGGGAAACCAGTGCAAGTAACAAAATGGGTAGCTCAAGAACTAGACATTTTGTGTAGTACATTTGAAGCTGAACGTACTCTAGAAATTTTAATGCAAGACAGAGCAATGTTAAGCAGAGAATTAGCCCAGTTGAAAGTAGGAATTCAAATTATATAAGTATTATATAATAAAAATATTTATCATCAGTTATTTTCTCTATGTTAGCAGTCTTCATAACAACTTTGTCAAATTTTGTTGCTTCCCTGCTATATACACTTTTTCCTCGAACGAGGCCTTTCGGTTTCGCAACCATTATCAAGTTGTAGGAAGAACTTGATAGTGGTTGCGAAACCGAAAGGCCTCGTTCGAGGAAAAAGTGTATATAGCAGGGAAGCAACAAAATTTGACAAAGTTGTTAAAAATATTTATTATATATAATAATTATTGTCTATAATTATATACAGTTACATCAAATTATTACTATATCTCGTTTCAGTATACAGTATTTATAATGTGGCTGTTTATGATTCTTTCAGTATAAAAATAGAAACCAGTTATTCCACTGTTGCTTGAGACTGCTGAAATAATTAAAATCCCAATTAAGCCAAATAAACTGTAATAAAATTGTGCTGGTCTGAGATGTAATACATTGGTTTTGAGAAGTTTCTTTGTTTTGAATAATTTTATTAAACTTACTGATGTGTGTGATTATCACGTTTAAAAAATGTGTTTTTTTAGGTTAGAAGTACAATAACTTTGTTAAATGACTAATAAATACATAAAAGTTAAAAACAAAACTTGTAAAGAATTTAATTTTGAGAAAAATGGTGTAAATAAAGTCAATAAAAATCAACAAAAAATTCCAATTGTTTCCAATTTTCCAAAATTTGTTTTTAGGCAAAAATTTTTCTGTTTTACGTCGGATATCATGTAACTTATGGGAGATACAGTTCTGCGACCTGTTTTATTCGATTTTTCAGGTCAAAAACCATAAGAAACAACAGAATTCGCCCCTTCCCAGAATTTCAGAAAGTCTTCATTTACCCGGGGGAACCGAAACCCGGGCGAAATCTTTCGCTAGCCATAACTCGCTTACAAAGCGTTTCCGGACATATGCTTATATGAACTTTTTTTCTTCTTTTACATTATAGAACCATTTCTCAAATTATTTTCCTCTCCTCCCGGGACACCCTGTATATTAATAAAAATATAATACAGTAAACCCTCGATTTAACGGACTAATTGGGGCTGAGGGGTGTCCGTTAAATCGAAAGTCCGTTAAATCCCAAATTTTGTTTTTTGAGGATATATTTAAATCAAATAGGCCTATAACACTTGAAATTTTTATACTATTAATATCATGCAAATACGGTATTGTTCCGAATACAAGCCGCACTTTTTCTCCTAAAAACATGGTCGCTAATTTGGCCTGCGGCTTGCATTCGCGCACTAACGAAATTCGAAGTTATACCTGACTTCTGGCGGGACGAATGCTTTTGGTATCTATGAGTTGTTTACTGCGTAAGCAACAGCAATTTGCCTGGCTGTTGTTAACGCTGGCATTATGATTTATGACTGCAACCGTACGTTTTAACAGCAAACTGAACAATGAATAGGAAGAAAAGTGTACGTACCTGCGCATGCGTGCGTGCTCGGACCATTCCGTAGGCGGCAAGACAAAGGATGAGTAGAGGAGGTGTGAGTAACATGTTTCTAAATAACGGGTAAACTGCCAGTGTGGTTTTCTATTGTAACAGCGACAACATCGCTTATCTGTATTTTAATACGTACTATTAATATCATGCAAATACAATGTTATGTACACACCTTTATTAGTCTGGATAAAAGCATCAAGAGTCAGTTGTTTTCCACTAGAATGTTGCTTATTTATTATTAAAGATCTAAACTGTCTAAAATGGTCATAATAAGCACACACTTCTGGATCTGAAGACTCCCCAATGTACGCGATAATTTCGTCCATGCTGTTTCTTATCGCTGATAATTTAGGGCCTCCTGTAACAGATATTTCTTCATCGTCATCATCTCCATCTTCTTGATCGTCGTGTAGAACAGATTCCGCGATCTCTTCCTGACTCAGGATTTGGTAGCCTGGATCACCCTCGTCCAAGTTTAGCCACTGTTCTATGTCATTCTCGTTTACGTCTTCACCAGCCTTCTTTACGGTTTCACAGAAATCGGATGTTTCAAATCCTGTGAAATCGTACTCCGGTTCAGTCCCATTCAGTAACTGTCTCCACCCATTAGCCAATGTTGTTTCCTTCATCTCCTTCCATGCGGCAGCAAAATTAAAGATGGCGGACTTGATGTTGTATGCACGCAGATTTTGCAGCGTTCTAGCTCCTCTCGTGTCGTTTTCATGGTCTTGTTCGTCCTCCAAGACAACCATCACCTCTTCAAGAAACTTCTTTTTGTACAGCCTTTTGCAGGCAACAATGACTCCTTGGTCCATTGGTTGTAAAATTGAAGTGGTGTTCGGAGGGAGGAAGACGCATTTTATTTTTCCGTCGTTGCTAACTAACTTCTCGGAGTTGCGATGGGCCGGTGCATTGTCCAGTAGTAAGACGGCTTTCACTGCATGCGATGGAATTTTCATAGTCTCTTCTTGAAAACGTCGCACTTCTAGCACAAAATGATTAAAAAACCAGTCTGAAAAAATACTGAAGGTAAACCAAGCATTTTTTGAACTTTCATAAATGACTGGCAACTGGTTCATTATGTTCTTTATCGCACGAGGTTTCTTTGCGTTTCCGACTATGACTGGAGTAAGTCGATGCAAACCATCAGCATTCGCACACAGTAGGGCAGAAAGCCGCTCCTTGTTGAGTTTACGGCCTGGTGTGCTAGTTTCATGTTTGTGTGCCAGAGTATTTTCAGGCACAGCACGAAAGTAGAGACCAGTCTCATCAGCATTGTAGACCTGAGACAAAATGAGACCCTCAGATTCGATCGTTTCCTTTATATGTTGACGAAAAGCCTCAACTTGTTCAGTGTCTGCACTCAGCGCTTCACCACATGTTGATCTATTTGTGATGCCATGCCGATTACGAAAACGCCAAAGCCACCCATCACTCGCCTGAAATTGGATACCAATATGTTTCGCCAGTTTATCAGCAGCAGCCCGCAACTCGACACTACGAACAACGACGCCACTAGAACGTTGTTGAATAAACCACTTGTACACAGCATCCTCTAATTGTTTGTGTTTGGCTAATTTAATGTGTTTTCTTTCTCCCTCATTCTTCGAACTATCAACACTGTACTTTAGCGAAAACTGAATAAGTTTATCTTTATTCTTTCGAATGTCTGAAACGGTTTGTTTCTTTACACCGTACACTTCACAAACATGTGCAACAGACGCGCCACCTTCAAGTTTACTTATTAGTTCAAGCTTTTGCTTTATACTCAAGTTCACACGTTTTTTCGTAACGCCAGACATACTTATGCTGTAATTCACTAATAAAGTAATGGACCTTGCTGTAACAACGCAAGTATAAACTCGTTAAGACTCTCTATTTAACACGTGCAAGGTTCGTACTATAGAAACACATGTAGCGTACACGCTGTATTCTCTGAATAAACTGATGCGACGCTGTACGAATGTGAACTGCGCGTGCATACGAATTATCACGAAAATAGCCGAATATTCAAGAGTGAAAATGCGTTGCTATGGTTATGAACTACCACCAAATTTAAATCACAACCATGGACTTCAAAAACTTAATCGTGATTTTTTCGTGTCAAAATTTTTTTTTAACATGATAATGTTTTTAGGCTGGGGGTCATTCCACAAAATGCGTGATGCAAAATGTGTAACGTCATCGAAAAATGTAACGCTCCAGGTGACGTTAGTAATAAATAAATTTGGTCACTGTGAAATAAGATGCATATCAGTGTATATTGTCAGTGTTAGTCGTCGTGATGTCTTCCACTGAACGTGTGTGACGCCTGCGTCAACGACAACGCAAAGACGGGGATCGTGAAGAATTAAATGAATTCTTATCTCCGTTCTCATCAAATACAATTGGAGATGAGAAAATCCGAAGTCCGTTAAATCGAGGTCCGTTAAATCGAGGGTTTACTGTATTATCAGTTCTCTCTATATGGCCTTTTGAGCATAGAAGTCCCTAGCTGTCCAGCCACCATGTGGTCACCTGTCTAAGTGTCTGTACTCATGCAAGTAAAACCACAGTATATTAACCAGATGACTATACCAACAGATATTATCCATTTTATATGTGTACAAATCTTCAGGATTTACATTTTGTTTACTTTTAGTAGTATATTTGTTATTTGATGTTCATCTCGTATGTTCAAGCATTTACCATATCGTTTGATAAGTTTTTATATTTCCTCATCATGTTCCCTCACTGCCAGTTTATTAAGATAAGTTGTCACTAATTAATTTCAAAGGCTTTCGTGGTTGGCATAAGCTCTGTTGTACTCTGCCGGGCTGTTAGACTATGGTCTGATACTGTTTTCAACAGACAATTTGGCCCCACCATTGGAGGCCATCTTCAGTGTTTCTTTTGAAAGTAATTGGTAAGATGTACGCCAATTCCCATAGTACTGTCATCCAGATTCTGTACCATCTGCATAATTAGACATATGAAATGCCACTAGGTATACAAATCACAAATACAAACTTTAACCTACTATGAACCAGGAAGTCAGTCTTATGACCCCACAAATAAAAAATTCTGTGGTTTTACAAATGCTTTTCTGGCATTGCAAATTTAAAAATGCGTATTTCTGCATTGCAATACAGAATATGCGAATACGGGGAATTTATTGTTCGTGACAAGTATGAGATTATTTCAATATATTAAAACCTCTTTCCATTTACAGTAATTACCAGTTTTTATGTTAACAGGTATATATTGTATATTTGCTTTATGTGTAGTACCAGTACCTTACTTATAATTGATTTTACAATATTGTTTAGAAAAGTTTAGAGGATCCAAAACTGAACGCAGATGATAAAGGTAAACTTGAAAAGGAAATATGGCAACTTACTAATGATCTGGACTTACGCAGCACACAAATTATGGACTTAAAACAAAAAATTGAAGACAGTGATCAAGGTAACAATTTTGAAGCCATATACTGTAACATATTCCTGTTTAAGGTCTTTTTCTTATCTTTGTAATGCTTTTACATGGTTCACAGTTAACTGGAAAGTCAGGGAATGTCAGAGAAATAAAAAAAGGTCAGGGAAAGTCAGGGAAACTGTTTGAAATATGTCGAAAGTCAGGGAAATCAGCTAGTTTTCAGAAAAATGTCAGGGAAGTTTTCACGGATTCTCTTATTGTGGTTTTTGCAAAAAAAGAAGACACAGATCTAGATTCATTAGAAGTGTTGATTGTTTTTAACTGTCTTGTGACATCAGCTGAATTGGAGTACTAGTGTGTAAGTATGTTATAACATGGTACTATTACAATGTGTATTGATACAATTTTGCCTTCTAGTAAACTTACACATTTTTTATTTTACCTAATATTCTTATTGTTAATACTGTACTTGTTTGGTTCAGTTGTTGCCAAAAGCAAAGGTGTGTGTGTGTGTGTGTGTGTGTGTGTGTGTGTGTGTGTGTGTGTGTGTGTGTGTGTGTGTGTGTGTGTGCACCAATCTACTTATTATTGGTGGCTATATAAATACTACCTTTATTTAAAGGTGACATTTTAAATTTTAGTGTTTGAATCATTTTTAAGTTAAATTCAATGTTTATAATTATTGGTTTGTTTATTCCAGATATATCAACAATTTGTCAATCTGAGAGTGAAACATGGCTATAAGGAAAACTAAGTTCAGTGATCTGTGGTTGGACTCTAGGTGGAATCCTGAGTTTGTTGGCTGGTTACGAAAAGGACCTGAAAGTACCCAAGCTTTCTGCAAAATTTGTAAAAAAACATTTGATTTATCTAATATGGGGCGCCAAGCTGTAGTGTCACATTCAAAGGGTAAAACACATTTGAATTTAATGAAAACTCAAGAGACACAACCGTTTTTCAGTACATCCACACCTAAATGTAGTGAACCAAAAAATAGTGAAAGTGAGACTAGAGATGAAGTAATGCCATCAACAAGTCGACAAAATATTGAAGTTTCAAACTTGCCTTCTGAAGTATCATCCTCCAAACCTAATCAACAGTCAGTTACATCTTTTTGCATTAGGGATGATACCACAAGACCAGAAATTCTTTGGGCTCTGAAGGTTGTAAATAGCAAAATTTCACTAAATACATGTTCAGATATAGGTGATTTATTCAAATTAATGTTTTCTGACAGTACCATAGCTTCAAACTTCAAAATGGGAGCTACAAAATGCAAATATCTCATTAATCATGGTCTTTCTCCATATTTTTTTCTTGAAATGAAAAATCGAATAAGTCAGAGTGATGATTTTGTCATATGTTTTGATGAGTCTCTCAACAAAGTCATTCAAAGGGGTCAGATGGACATATTTGTAAAATATTTTGACATTAATAGAAGTAGAGTGCAAAGTGAATATTTCAACAGTGTTTTTTTGGACAGAGCTACAGCACAAGATCTTTTGGACAATTTCATCAAAGGAATCCATCCATTGCAATTAAAAAATGTTCTCCAAGTTTCTATGGATGGACCCAATGTCAATTTAAGTTTCCTGAAAAAGTTGGATGAAAGAATAAAAGAAGATGATCCTAATGGGAAATTACTGATAAATGGTGGTGTTTGTGGGCTACATGTTATAAATGGCGCAGTAAAAACTGTGCTGCAGGCCGTCAAGTGGGATGTGGATAGTTATCTACGTGATGTTTACTATATATTTCATGATTCTCCAGCCCGTTGTGCATAATTCACATCTCTTACTGGAAAAACATTGTTTCCTCTAAAACATTGTACAACCAGGTGGCTTGAGAATGTTCCCTCTATTGATAGAGTTTTAACCATTTTTGATGATATCAAGAAATATATTGATAACCAGAAATTACTTCATACTAAGCCTTTGAAAAACGTTGCAACTCAAACTAAAGATGGGTTTTTAAATATAAATTGGCTTTTTTTAAGGCAATTTCTCAAGAATGTGAACCATTTTTAATAAAATTTCAAACCTCTGACCCTCTTGCTCCTTTCTTATATGCAGATCTACAAAGTCTTTTGCAAAATTTGATGGAAAGATTTGTAAAGTCCAGTAAAATACCTACATCAGTGAGCAAACTTTTTTCCCTTGATCTGAATGACAAAGAAAATTTACGTGAAGTAAAAAACATTGATATAGGCTTCCAGACAAAAAAAAAATCTTAAAGGAGTTACAGCAAATGAAGCTGAGATCCAAGATTTAAACTGGAATGGCAAACTGTCTTAATTAAAATGACAGAGAAAATATTGGAAAGATGTCCTCTAAAATATAAAATTGTCCAGGGACTATCATCTTTGGAACCTGGTCTTTTTTTGAAAGTAGAGCAAGTGTAAGACTTGATGATTTCTTTTCATCAATGCTGTTAGGAAACCAACATTACTTAGAGCTGTGGAATATTGTGAAGCTTGGTCTAATATTTTCACATGGAAATGCAACAGTGGAAAGTGGATTTTCTATCAATAAAAACTTATTAATAGAAAACTTAACTGAACACAGTCTCATTGCTCAAAGAACTGTTGAAAATGCAATCAGGTTCTATGGAAACATTGAAAAGATTCCCATCACCTATACAATGCTAACACATGTAAGGGCTGCTCATAGAAGATACGAAGAGTATCTTAAGGAATCTAAACAAAATCAGAAAGAAGTAGAAAAGAAACGAGTTGAAAAAAGGAATATTTCCTTAGAGATAAAAAAACATGAAGAACAAAGAAAGATACTGAAACTTCAGACAGCTAAAGAAGAAGATGCCATAAAAGCAAATATTCAGATGCTGGAGAAGGAGAAATCGAATTAGCTCTACTGATTTGTTTGAATTTTGAGTTTATATACTTTATGTAACTAGAACAGAATGAAAACAATTGTCTTTGTATTGTTATTAATTTGTAATATGTAATTTTTTGTCAAATATGACACAAATAAAATAACAAGGAGAGCGTTGGACGGCTATGGGGGGATGGTGGAGGCCGATTAAAAAAAAATCAATTAAACAAAATTGCATAGTTTTGATTATTTATTTCCTTTAAATTCACAAAAATTATCACCTTCTGATTTCAATATATTTAAAGATATTTGGAAAAAAATTACAGTACTGTATTCAAAAATCTCGATTGTCAGGGAAAAGTTTTCAATATTGTCATGGAAAGTCAGGGAAATCAAAATATGAAAAATAGTGTGAACCCTGTTTTAACATCTTCACTTTATGAGATCATGTACTGATACAAAAGGAAAATTATATTGTGATTCCATATTTGTGAACTTGACTGCGTAAGATGTAGTTGAATTGATGATATATATAAGTACACACATTCACTCTACTTTTGTAAAATCTATGTCTTACTTTGTGGAAGTAACCTTCTTTGTGAAGAGCATTTAATATATTTTATGTTCAGTTATGCTAATACGTAAACTGCAAACAAGTATGACATAAATTGTCACAGTATGATAAACTGTGTAAACAGTACAGTACTAGTGAAAAGTAACTAGCATATCTAACAGTGAATAGGAAGTTCTCACATATTTACCCTATATTTTGCTTATTGCTCATAATTCACAAATGCATTTTAGCTTTAGTACTGTCACTATTAAGCAGTTCAGTAATTTTTTATAATTCACATTATTTATATACTGTATTATTTAAAAAAAAAACACTTACTGAGCATATAAATTACATTTAATTTAAAATATACAAATACAGTACACTGACGATATTCTGGCCTCTTATGACGGATGGCCAGGCTGGATTTGGAAAATGTCGGAATAGGTGGAGGTCAATGCTCTTATAATCTACTACATTATTTTGTTCCCACACATAATTCCCTACTGTAACTTTATTTTAACTATATTATATTTATTACGATTTATGTTTTTTTACTCTACGTTTCAAATTGAAAATTTATTCCTGAAAATTACAAAATATTATTATAGCACAATACAATTGTATTTGGAAAGGGTGTGAAACAAATAAAAACTGTGAGCATCCCAGTTACCTTTTATGCCAAGAAAAGAAATTAATTTATTCAGTACTGTAATGTTTTTTCGATTCAATAAAAACATGTAAAGGCATTTTGTAAATTCTAATAACAAACAGGAATACCATTCAAGTCAAAAGACAAATACACTACACTCTTGTTTATCCGGCCTTGGTTTAACCGGAATTCCGGCTTATCCGGAATAAGTTTTCAAAATAACTTTTTTTTTTAAACGACTACTGGTGAATTTCAAGATACGATTTTTACTAAAAACAACCTGTTTTGTTATCAATTCAACGTTATACCTGTTCAGACCTCATCAACATAAACGTAATTAATCTAAACTGCAAGGGTAAAAATAATACAGTGCAGTGTATAGTTCCCTCGGCGATCTGGTTAACGTCGGCATTCAAAGAGAATATTACTAGTCGCAAATGACTAGAAAACTCCACCTCTGCAGTTGCGATGTTTGACGCAGGCAGCCACTGTTACAGCTCTAAGAACTCATTATTACATCAAAGGCTTCCGACTTCTGCCTGCGCCGACTTTACAGTGTAATCTTATCGCGGACTGTAGCAAGCGTGAGCTCACAGTGACTGACAGGCAAGATTGTAACACAGAGTGACTCACGCATTGGCGCACCTGAAGACATCGTGATGTGATCAGTTAAATTTCCTAGTGCAGTAATGGCAACCTACTGATACTGTTCAGGGCTTCGTTGTGTGCGCGGCGTGCAAGCAGGTGGCAGGTGGCATTTTTACTTTTTAGTTCCAAAACATTTTGTAGTGTTATAAATGTTCGTAGTCTGTATACATAAGTGTTCGTGTACTGTTCTGTTTACTGCATTTGTCTCATTAAACAATGTCGTGTAAAAGAAAGAAGAATGTTGTAACAATGCAAAAGAAGCTGGAGGCCATATATAGACTTGACAAAGTTGATAATGTTGCTAAGAATTATGGAGTAGGGACTTCCACTGTGGGCGACTGGAAAAAAAAAACAGGGCTCATATAGAAAACTTTTGTCCAAAGATAGTTACCAAAGACAGTTTAGGAGGAAGGAGTACAGCTCGGAAAGCAAAAAATGAGGTGTTAGATGATGTTTTTTTTTATGGTTCTGCCAAGAAAGAGACCACGGTGTCTCTACATCAGGCCCTATATTGCAAGAAAAGGTATTAAATTTAAACATGAAAATGGGTGGGGAACCATCATTTACGGCTAACGTGGTGGAAGGAACATCACGGAATTTGGCAGCTCATTGTAACAGGTGAGATCTTATCTGCAGACGTCGAAGCCAGGGACATGTATAAAATAAGCTTTCAGAAATTTGTTTCAGACGAAATTCTATCACCATCCCAAGTTTATAATGCTGACGAAACAGAGTTGTTTTATAAAATGATGCCAAACACATCCTTGACGTCTAAACTAGATAAGAAAGCTAAAGGCCACAAAAAAAGTAAAGATCGTGTGATATTGCCTTGTTGTTCAAAAGCCACAGGTGAACACAAACTGCCGCAGATGTTGATCAGCAAATCTGTGAAGGCAAGGGCTTTAAAAAATATAAGTGTTCACTGTTGGCCGGTACTGTACAGATCCCAAAAAAAGCCTGGATGTCTGCGAATTTATTTTAAAATTGGTTTTTCCACGACTTCATACCTAATGTCAAAAAATATCTGGCAGAAAAGGGACAGCCTCTGAAAGCGATATTATTGATTGACAACGCTCTTACACATCCTGCAGAGAACGAGATGAGGAGTGGTGACATTTTTGTTAAATTTCTTCCTCCTAATATGACTTCCCTAATCCAACCATTGGACCAGGGTTCGCTTAAGGCTTTAAAACGGCGATATCGTAAAGCTCTTTTGAGTAAAATAGTTGAATATAATGAAGAGAAAAAAGAAGATATTATGACGATTTTGAAGAAATTTAACATAAAAGATGATTTAAATGCCTACTGCAGCATGGGAAGATGTTTCTCAAAAAACATTAAGAAATTCTTGGAAAAAGCTGTGGCCAGAAATGGCAGAAAATTGCGACGCTGAACCTACAGAAAGTGTCGAAAATGATAATCTTTTTGAAATAAAGAGACCATTGAATTGTTAAAAGATATTGAAGGTTGTGAAAATGTTCAAGATGAAGAAGTATCTGAGTGGTTAAATGTAGGTGTAGACCGATATGATCCCTGGCATCAATCCCTTTCTGAGGATGAGATCGTTGCTGAGTGTTCTAAAAAATCAAATAACGAAGATTCAAGTTCCAATGATGATGATGATGCGGACGACGTAGCAATGGCAATCAACCATTCAGAAGCTACTTCAATGCTGGACAAATTATTTTGAGCGCCAAAGCAAGACAAACCCAACAGAACTGTTACTTCTAAAAAGACTCGTGACCTTAAAAAAAGAAGAGAGAAACATCGCTAAAGTAGAAAAAAATAATGGACTTTTTTAAAAAGTAAAGACTCTTTGATCACTCATGTATGTGTGTTTATTATTGTTTTTCTCACTAAATTAAACTTGTTAATTTTTAGAAATGCTAATACTGTACTGTACTGAATTTATTATAATCTATGTATAATGTCTAATGCTAAATACATTTTTTTATTGTTTTTACAGTATTATATTCTGAAATAGATTTTGGTTTTCCTTAAGATTTACTTGTAAAATACAGTACAGTAGGCTATTACAGTTTGAATAAAGTCTTCAAAATAAATAAAAACGCAACTTTTCTGTATAGGGGTAGGTAAACATTGCTAATACCGGCATTTTCGCCATTAGTTTGGTTTATCCGGAATTTTGTTTATCCGGAAAGGGTCCGGTCCCATCATTTCCGGATAAACTAAAGTGTAGTTTATAGTTTTTGTTTTTTATAGTAATTATTTCTCTTATTGTAGTTCATTCAAATCGTTTTCGGTTTCTTTCTCAGTAACCAAAACATTCTCTAGGGTTATCTGAGTGATGCAGATTTCATGTAAGGTCTGCTTAATATAATGTTTTTTTTTTATATTTTTAAGCACCACATTCACTTGATAAGAATCTGAGGCTATTTCAAATATTCTTCGTTTTTTTTTGTTACAATCAGACACTAAACATATTGAAATGCTTTTTGAATGAGTTAAGTGAGTTAACAGTTTTAACTCATCTGTTTGGCATTTGGCTACCTGTCTGTCTGTATGGAGTATGTTGTGTGATAACTTTAGAATGCATTAACTGATTTTTGTTAAACTTGGCACACTTATCCAAAACTTCAATTACAGAGCCCATATTGTTTTCAAGTTTGATTCCCCCAAAAAGTAGGATGGCAGGGCGCTAAAATGTAAGGGGTCATGAAGGCAACGTGTCCATATGGGGGTATCAAATTAAAGAAACTTGTAATCACAATCTGAATGTAGTTTTTAGGTTTGAAAGTTTCAATATTTTCGCACCAGGACCCAAAAAGTGCACCAAAATTTTGAAAAAACTGCAAAAATCTTAGTGGAGTATCAAGTTAAATAGAAATTTAACCACAATAGTGTTTGGGTTTGGTTTTGAAAATTATAAAATTTTAGCCATATACACACATACACACCAATACTTCTCATGCAATCTGTGTGTGTGTTACAAAAATGTTAAAATTCATGCCAGATGTCAGGCTAAAGGGAATGATGTTAACCCAAATCCAAATGCAGTGTTTCTTTAAACGTTTTTACGTATAGTGGCACCATGAGCAAAAAAATGGAAGTCAGAATTCTGAACAAATTTTAGAAGGCTTAGCAAGTTCTGCAGCTCAGGAAGCTCACTGGCTATAATAATTTGCTTATTAACTTACGTGTGTTAGGTGTGCTTATTTTAAGGTGACATTGCCAGAAAAATATACTTCAGGTACATGGCTACTGGTTATATGTTTAATTCTCTTGGTTTATGTGTTGCTAGAGGACAATTTACAATATTAGAAATAATATCAGAAACTACTTGGGTTATTCAGAATTCATTTTAAATGATCATATGGCCTATACCTAACATAGATAAATGGAAACTATTGCAAGAAGTGTTAATGAACTATTATTGAAGGGCGTTTTAATGAGTCATGACTCTTTTTAAACCTGTCTCAGTACAACAGATCTTAAACATATGCATCTCAAAATTTATATCCACTAACTGTAATTGAATAGATCACCATTCCATTGTTTCGTTGGATTATAACACCTGTAGTTTGTTCATGATGATTGAATGTGGATTTGCCTGCAGAAATAGTGGCAGAAGTATATTTTATATATTAATGTTTAATCATTGGTTAGAAATTAATATCAACAATATTTCCATGGCATCTCAACTTTCTCACAATGGAAGTCAAACCAGTTTCATATTATTTTGTTGTGTACAATGGATTTCCATCAGACACGATTTAGTGAGACCATATCCAAAGAGAAATATTTCCAATAAAAAGAAATGTTTAATTATCCACTGAGTTGCGATAAAAAACCAGTTGAATTGACTTTCAGAATGATGACATGCATATGCTTGTAATCATGAAGCATTGTTGTTATGATGCCCTACACAGGAGCCTCATCTATGGATAGTAAGTTGTACAAGAAAATATTAGAACTTAAAGTGTAAATATTAATTGCATCTTTACGATAGAAAAATACTGCACATCATATTATTAACCTGTTTAAATTTAATTTAGTCTGCTGCTTTTTATCAGCAAGAAGTTACAGTAATTCTTCAGTGGCTGCCTTCACCTTGTTAGCGTTAGTAGTGAAATTTCCACTTATTTCTAGCGATTAAACCGGATGTGATGTTTTCTTACTGTGAAGGCAAATTAATTGCCCATGGCAGTTTGTTTTTTGCAGTATCATGTATTAGATGTTCTACAGTTTTTATTCCTGCAGTGTTTGTTGCTGATGGAGCATCATCCCTTTCTTTTTCTGCTCTTTAATGAGGCGTTTGTCATAATTTAGTTTTCATGGCTGTGGCCCATCCACTGTGTTGGCTATAAATGTTTTTTTTTACACATTGTAGTAATCATCGATTTAACCCAATAAAAATCATTAATGTTTCCTCTCGTTGTGGACGCCAATTTGTAATAAAAAAAGATTACAAATCAAATGATGATAATTTGCTGAGTTGTTTGTCTCTTGTGGTTCAGTATAATTGACTTTATACTATTAATTGTTAATTCATTTGTCGTGGTGTAATATCAGTTTGCTAATTATAATTATAAATTATCCAGGTTGGTTTGGTTTGTAATTATAGTGGAATGGTTCCCTTGTGCTCGCTGGTATCAAACTAGATTGCTCTGATTTTCTTTTATTTGTTTATTATTAATTGAGATATTAAAAGTTTGTATTAATTGTTATTCGTAAGTTTTATGTAATTTATTCTTTTTACTTTATTAGAGTTTCACTGACCTAGTTAAATCATTTAAAAAGCATGTGTTGTTCCAAAATAGGTACTGCCAACTTATTCTTCTGGAGTTGATGTAAACACTAATGTTTATAAATTGCAAATAAAATGTTAATTATTAAAAATGATAATTCATACACCATTAATTACTTTCACTTTTCTTTTATTTTCTTTTAGAATTATATTCTATTCTGATATAAAAATGAATAACATTTCTTGTAATAATAATTCACCAGGCTTGTTTCAATTATAGCTCAACAGTTGGTAGCATGAGTTCAGATTTTCAGAGATATATAGGTTACTGTTTACATTATTAAAATATAACCTTTTGGGTTCTTTTGACTACAATAAGTAACAAAAATGTCTTTTTTGAAGAACAGAACATTACAATACAAGATTAAATATAATTATATAAAATGACAACTTAAATCTAAAGTGACGAACAGTTCGTATATTGGACCGAGTCCGCTTTTGAGGTTAACCAATGGTGGCTATGTTATTCAAGTTTAAATATTAAGTACAACGAAATAATAGTTAAACACAAAATAATTATAATAGTGTTAGTGTTTCTATACTGTGATGGTATTAAACTTAGTTCACAAGTGTATAAAAAAGTTACCGTGGTATAGTGATACTTAAATATTAAGTTGGGTTATAAATTTTTTAGATCCACCATATACTTTCCTTTTCTTTATACATTTAATATAATTCACTGTTACTGTTTAGTCACTATAATGTCCTTTTAATATAAAAAAAAACTTCACCTAACCTCACTGGGTTTGAGACTTTGGGGACAAGACTATTTACACTTTGGGTTGGAGATTATTTATATTTTCCGTGTCACAGAGGAGGTGTTCTTTACTGTATGATTACCGGCGAAAGACTAACTCCTTGGCGGTGCATTATGGGTTGATTCACCTGACAGGTGAAAGATTCTGATTGGTGGAATTACTAAACATTCCGTTTTTAATCCCAAAAAATTCCGTTTTCTGGTTGATGCTCACCAACAGACGCCAACCTAAGCATCCCTTTTCTTATCAAATTTATTAAAAAATCTTAAAATTGACATATTTTCCTTATGCTACTGAATATAACAAAGATATTACCACCATTAAACTGCATTTTTTATGCTGATCGTTTTGAGATCTCTTAGGCCATATTTCTGTCCAGTAATAACAAAAATAACATTTTTAACTGATGGCCTATTCTAACATTTTTGTTTAAAACTAGTCCTATTTGTACATATCAAAATTTTTGTGGTTGTACATTCTACCTTATGTTAATAAAATACATTTTATTATTAGTACTGATAACTATAAACATTAACTTTTTTAACAAAACATTGACTTGCCCTCTAGGCACCATAATGTCCATTGTTCCATGGACTATAATTCTTTTCTTTAAACAAAATTACTTAACTCTAATACAAATTCAACAGTTATTATTAAAATTGTTCCTTATTAATCACATGAACTTTTACTATATCTCTTATAATCCAATACAATCTTTATTCCTTGTAATGTTCATTACCGTACTAACTTACACAGTAGATGAATTTTATTTGTCAAAGTTCATTTGTTATTAGTTACATTATGAATGGTCCATTATTAACACCTTTGATTACTAATAACTTACTCTACTAATATACATTATCTTTGAATCTATATAGTATTATTCCACATGTTTTATTTATACAAATTGTTTTCTTTTTTCCTACCCAGTATATGTAGGCTTTTGGTGTAACATTAGTTTCTTACTATTTATATTATTATTTGGTTCATAACCAACAATAGTTATGTATCATTGTCTTATCTATTATTCAGTTTATTGGTTATACTTTCTATTATGACATTCTTTACATTGCTATCTTCTTTATATTCTTCTCTTTCTTTAACATATAACAATGGTTCTTAACCTAACCTACATTGTAACATGTTCATACAAAATTAAAACTGATATTATACACTTATCTTATAATAATTGTTCTCTGAATTGTCTATATGATTTCATTCACACTCAGGTAGAATTATTCTCTAGTTTATTGTTTGGTTTTATTCAATTTTTATCTAGTTTATATTCACCTTCCTAATTGGTAATCCAGTTAGGTTCTGCTGAATAGGCTTTCACCTATTTTGTGCCATATTTCTTATTCATTCTACTGGAGTTATTGGTTACAAAGTTCCAGATAGTCATATATGGTATCTTGGTTTTATTATTTTGTTTTACAATGATCTTAAATTTATGGTTTAACATATATACGAGGGGGTACCCAAAAATAACCGGAATTTTTTTTTAAAGCTATGTATTTAATTTGTTTTACAAAACAACCTTATCACCTTCAAAGTACTCTCCATTACACTTAATACATTTGTCCAATCTGCGATCCCATTCCTGGAAACATTTTTCAAACTCGTCTGTTATGATGGCCGACAGCTCCTGTCTCGTTTTTTTCTTTACTGCTTCCATGTCGTCAAAACGTTGTCCTTTCATGTCCCCTTCATTTGCGGAAAAAAGAAGAAATCGCACGGAGCGAGGTCAGGTGAGTAAGGGGCGTGGGGCAAGGGAGTCATGTTGTTTTTTGCTAAAAACTGGCGCACTGAAATGGCTGCATGAGCAGGTGCATTGTCATGGTGGAAAAACCAGTCCCTCGTCTGCCACAAATTGGGCCTTTTTTGTCACACATTGTTACGCAATCTTTTTAAAACCTCCAAATAGAAAGCCTGATTAACAGTCTGACCTGGTGGGACGAATTCAGAATGCACTACCCCTCTCACATCGAAAAAACAAATGAGCATCGTCTTGATGTTTGATTTCACGTGACGAGCTTTTTTTGGGCGAGGTGACAATGAAGTTTTCCACTGGCTTGACTGTTTAGTTTTGGGGTCATAACCATAGCACCATGACTTGTCACCAGTAATGACCTTGGAGGAAAAATCTGGGTCGGTTCGGAGCTGGTCTTTCAATGCACGGCATGTTTCAACTCGATTCTCTTTTTGCTGTTCAGTCAGGACCCGAGGCACAAATTTTGCAGTGACCCTTCTCATCCCCAAATCTTCTGACAAAATTCGCTGAACCGAGCTCCAAGTTATTCCAGATAACTTACTAATCTCTTCAATGGTCTGTCGTCGGTCTTCAAGCACGATTGCATGAACTTTTTAAACATTTTCGTCAATTCTGAAAGTTGACGGACATCCAGAACGAGGTTTGTCATCAATTGACATTTCACCTTCTTTGAAACGACAAAACCATTGGTACACTTGAGTTTTTCCCATAGCACTATCCTTGTAAGCTGTTTTCAACATCACAACAGTTTCTGCGGCGTTTTTCCCAAGCAGGAAACAAAATTTCACAGCAGCACACTGTTCACTTAAATCCGCCATGACAAAAAACGAGGAGCAAGCGAAACTGCTTTTACAAAACGAATTACTGTGACCGGACATAACCTTCTCAGGCGAGAACAATGACGGCACTGAACTCAGAACGAGTTGCGCTACACTCGCCTAGCGGGAGAAATGCGTAATACGTAAGCTCCGCCAGTCGCAGCGCTATTCCGGTTATTTTTGGGTACCCCCTCGTATCTCATTATATGAGTTAATTACTTAATTATTGTTTTGTCCTTCATTATTTTAAATACTATTTTTTATAATAAGGTATATTATTTATGTTGAGGGAAACATCACGTTACAACATATACATTTAATTTCAGAAAATAAGTCTAAAACTCGGTGGGACACAATCCAGTCTATGGTAGATGCAAAGTGTGCATTGAAATATCTATTTGAAACTACAGCTGAAATGAAAAAAGATTTCATTCGTAAAGATATTGCTCTACAGGAGCTTCAGGTAAGAGAATATTATTCTCCAATTTTTTTATTCCTTACATAATGCATCTAAAAAATAAAATTTTTGTAAGGTGCGAAAACCATGAAGCAACTGTTTTCAACACACACACACATACAATAGGGAAAGAGGAAACATCTGTGTTGAAGAAATGAGACAACTTTTAGAACTTTCATGACATCAAAATTTAAAACGTAAATACTATATTATAATTACTTTTACGCAAAATATTTACCCAAGTAGTGTATACCTATTGGTAATTTTTTTAATTCATGACCACCTGAAACGCAAAAATTAACACGAAACACAAACCAAATAAGGTTGGTTCACATTGGGATGAAATATTAAATAGCATATTAGTTATAAATCTGTGAACTCATGTACTACATTGAAGTAGTGTATACTCAGATATTTAGTCTTACAGTGAATGTTAAGTCATGCCTCCTTGTACACATTTTTGTATTTTATGGTAAGAACTACAATTTAATATGTTACAGATGTGGCATAAAAGGAAGTATATTTTTCATTAAATTTATATCTACATTAAAATTTTCTATTAAATAAAATAATTATGTCACAACAGACATAAAGAAAAGTAACAAAAAGCTCTTTTATAAGTTAGTTTACTTTTCACTTTCAAAGAATTTTTTAGTATTTACTATCATTTCTATCCAGTGGCTCTTAATTGTGAAGCCTACATGAGCTCAATTAAGACATGAAAACATATTGTTATGACGGTCTACTTGATCATCGTAGGTACAGTGGAAACAAAATAAGTACAAGACACCAATTAAGTCACTAATCACCAGCTTTAATTTTTACAGTTAAACAGTTTGTAATTAACAACACAGTCTACTACAACAAATCAAATAAAAATTGTTCACATACAATAAAATGTCACTAATAATAAACACAATTGTATTACAATTATACCGCCCTATTATAAAATGCAACACTTCACTAATAACCACTTGAACGTACTCAGGAATCTCGCCCGGTAATAACTCGAACCGCACTGAAAATATATCGCTGCTATACTGAACTGAGCGTCCCTGAGTAATTCATAGCCGCTGAAAATCTAGACGATTCCACATACTACGTATTACGTTTAAACTGCGACGTAATTGCTTGCGGCCATGACAGTGAAAGCGTCCGCATGAATTCTTGCACTGTCTGGCAAATGTGTCTACAAGCACGTACGCCACACACATTAGAGCGAGATTCTTCTGGCACATTCGACAAACACGTAGACTGTTCTGTAATGTCATAACACTGCCTCCTCCTTAAGCCTGTTCGTCCCGAACTGGCAAACCGTCTCTGAAGTAATACTCGACCAGGCGATCTAGGTGGACATCCTTTCGAAAGATAATTCTCTGGTTCTTCGAATTCAGTCTCGTGTGATCCGAACATCACATTCCCAGGAATGCAAGTCTTCTGCGCAACCGCTAGTTTTGCTGGAATCATTCCCGTTGCATCATGTACTGATGACCTAAACACCACTGGGTGATCCAAGTTTGTTTGGTTCTCATCAACAACCTCTTGCGTAACCTCATCTTTAGCCACTTTGCCCTCGGGCGCTTCTATCAGCTCAGGAACAAGCAAGAGTTTTGTCTTGACACCCATAGTTGGCTTTCCAATCACTTCTTTTGTCGTTACACTTATTTATATTTCCTCTGCTAGTTCTTCCTCCATTTCCACTTGCAATAGGGAGGGTTCCTCTTGCCCAGACCTGTTGACTTTTTCTTCGACTAATACCACTCGCTTAATCGAATGGTTGGTAGACCCTGTCATTTTAGGCATGCAAAGCTTTATCTTCTCTTGGCCAACCTTCAGGACATTCTCTCTTAAGTCCACAACGAATTTGTAGGCATTCATAATGTCCGTGACAAGAATCACTTCATCAACAATGTCTGCAACGAGCATTTGGTGGCTAAACTCGAGAAGACCCAGGCGTACACGTTGTAATCTATCCAGATTACGGTTTATATAATTTAATAGGGTCTCTAATGTTGCAGTAACTATTATTAATAATTGATAAAGTTTGTTGTTATTATTAATGATTTGGTTTATTGATTTATCGCAATTCAATTCAACCTAGTGTGGAATCCAATGTAGATAAATCGGTTTACTTACACTTGTCGTCGTTTAATCCATGTTTATTTTATTATAAGTAAATGTTTACTTGTCGATCTGTCGATGAATGTAACTGATGCGTAGATCTCTTGAAGTTGATATCCTCTTCTGTTAAAAGTGTCGTCTGTGTAAGTGAGAGTGTTGTCTAGACAAGGTTATTAATATAAATTACACTTCACGTACCTGTGTTGAAGTACTGGATGTTGAGTTGTTCACAGTTAATTAAGAAACTGTCAAGTCCTAGGTTAATCAGTATATCATTACTGTAAAAGGTTTTACAACACTTTAAATAGTACTTGGGCGCCACATGGGTTGTTTCAACAGAAATGTCCCATACACATAAAACTTCTGATTTATTAATTGTGAGTATTAACCTTTAATGATTCTATCAGTGATCGGTTATTTAAATTGAGATCTATCATTAAGTTTTACTTGATTATTCACTGATAAATGCACCTCAGTGTTTTGCAATACTGATTGCTGATTATTAATTAAAATAATTAATAACAAATGTTGTTGCTGTATAATACTGATTTTTTATTACTCCCTATTGAATTAGGTTAACAAATACATTCAAAATAATAATTTACGGATCACAAATCGTCCGGTTTAATTACTGGCCTAGCTCAGTTTTGAGTACAATGAAAACTCTTATTTCTTATTAACAAATTATTTATCTTAATTAATTACCTCAAGGGTGATTTCTTTTGAGCTACAGAATAGATGTGGCGTTAAATACATTTTATAATATATAAAATACATAAATATAACTTCCACCTACCTTCAAAGTTTCGTTTATCTGGGTCCAGGATTCTTTCGTACGAACGCTAGATACAAACATGTGTTTCATAGGTTATCGAAATAACTAACTCGACACAATTTTGAAGAGAAATTACGATTTTTTAATTAATCAGAATCATTTTAAATTTTGTTCAAAACTTTTGCTCATTGTTTTACAGATTACATTACAGTTTTCGTGGTTCGGTTAACATCTTCTACATACTAACTTATTCTAACATCTTACCTTACTGATCACAATTTAATACAGATATACAGACAGAGCCCAGCCTGCAATTTTGCACACTCTCACATACATAGAAAATTACCCCGCCCTTAACATGTTAATAAAAAGATACCCATTCCGGCCGGCACGTGGTAACCCTTCGAATTCGTTTTATCTGAGTTTGGTAATTACGTCGCTGTCTAATGTAACTGATTTTGTTCCCCTCCCATACTCACTGATCGCACTGACACGGGTTGTTACTTTTAGTTCATTTTTGAAATAGAAAAAACTGATAAAATTTTGGCAGAGCGCATTTGGCTCTGTGTCGGCCGACACAGTCAGAGACGAACTGGGGAAGCGTCCCTTGCGAGCGGGAGGAAGCCGATGTCCACAGCCAACGGATTTCGTCGACGTTCATAGCTGATTTGTTGCGGTTTATTGGCTAGGCACATGCTACATAGTGGTTGTTTCAGTAGTGTGTGCCGACGATATTTAGGCACTTCTGGTCTGACGTCACTAAAGAGGTGGTCCTTAATTTGTATATCCTTCAGGTCGGGTTGTGGATCTCAACAAAACGTCGTTTCTGCGCCATTTTCGACAGCGTCGGTTGATCAGCTTCGCGTCCCACCCGCGCGTATACCTGTGTCATGCGTACAGGCGCTGTCACATTCAAACCAAGTTCTGAGAAATTTGAGGTGGCCACATACTTCAACTGATTTCGCAACGGACTATTACGTTGCTGCTTTGTTACAAACGGTTATAGTCACCACATGTTTTCTCACAATGGGATTAAAACTTGCACAATATTTTTTATGAAACCCCGAAAATGAAATAAATAAAATACCCCATAATTTTGACACGTTACATAGAACGTTATTTTCTTTCAAAAAAACACTAATATGATATCATAAGTTAGGTTAGACACCTTTAATAATTTTCAATTAATTAACGAAAAGTTTGTTTGTTCAAACTCAAACTGAGTTTAGTTATAAAAATATTAATACATATAATCTTACTTCGGGATGTGTTAATCCCTCTAAATAAATTTGATACAATGTTATCTACAAATAGTCTTATTGTTTTGCGTCAGTACAATAGTGTGTTAGGTTCTACTGGTATCTGGTGAAAATGTAAACAAATAAATTTTGTCACTGTACTACCTGTGTATTAATCGTATCGATTAATTTATAAACATTAACGATCAGATTATAATGATCGTTAAATCACTTCACTTAACTCGCACGTGGAACGAGAATAATTTGCTTCTTACTAACCAGATAGGTTATCGCCGTTTTGAGGTTATGATTATATATCTCGTTCAGATGCACACACTGCTTGTTAAAGTACACTACTAACTCTCGATGCACACAGGTGAAATTATACTTCTTCTCAGTGATTGATTTCCAAAATTACAATAATTATTTTAATCTGGACTGTTGTTGCTGGTTATGTGATATTGACAAAAATGCCTCGTTTCTTCGCCGCGTCTCGATTATATAGTCCTTCATCATCCCGCTTAGGGAATATTCGGTCTTACTAAACTCGTCCGTGATTGGTACGAAATATGTCATGATGACGTAAATTCTATTAATAGACATTACATACTGTATTTCGTACGCTGTTGTCGTTTTTGTTAGTATTGTATGAACTTCTTCAATATTCGCCAAATTTATGATGCTAACGTTAATTACTTGACTATTACAATTCCATTTCAGATTCTATTACTATCAAATTATAGCTTATTTCCTTATCTTTAATTTGATGTGGCTTGAGGCCAGTCTAAACATAGTTTTCATTAACAATTCATTAATTTACTGTCCTAAGACATTGCTTACTAGTGTCGTCTGCTAACAATGCAAATTCGACTATTTACTTTTCTTTAATATTTGATTAATTATGTTTGTTTTCTATTTCCAACATTATAAAATGATTAAAATTAAATACATTATTATATCTAAATGCTGCCTACAGCTGAACAATATAAATTATTGGTCTAATTAAGTTGATACATTAACTTGAATTTTCCTAATTCACTATTTATATTTTGATATGTCCTTCTCATTTCTCATTTCTTAAGTGTATAATACCGGCCAAGTGGTGGTACCTTACACTTTATTCGTTATAGTTATGATTCTATTATTTTATGCTAGTTAGGGGTTCTATTTCCCTATCATTTCATGGACATAAACTTGGTCATTCAGGGTCTGGGTATAATTCTATTATAGTGTTTATTCCCTGATTACTATTGTCTTTTATATACACATTATTCACTTAGGAAGTTACCTACATACATATAGTGCTTCCATTTATAATTACTCTTAACTTGTACTACCACATATTTGTTTTTTATTCTATTTTTACAATTTTGTGGCTACATCTAGCATAGTACATGGTATTTGTTATTTCTATATAATGGTTCTATTTATATTAGCCAATATGCTGTTATTTGTCACCATGTTATTAAAGTCAGTGGTTGATTTGTTTATTCTGTATGACTTTACTCATCAATGTTTTTATCTGGCTTACTTGACAGCTTATTTGTGAATCTTGGCTTGCCAATTTGTCATAGTCAGTCAGTTTATTTAAGTTGTAGTGTCATTCGTTCCATGTAGTGGATTCATCACTGCTTCTTGGGATCCCTCCTCTTCTTTTCTTCTTTGCTGGTCCATTCTCTTCACTGTTACATTCATTTTATTTACTCATTTACAATTCTAGTGGTATACCTCACCCTTCTGGTGTTCATTATGGTTATGGAACATTTTGTGATGTTACAACGTACATCTACCTTTCCTATCACCTTGACGGGGCTTCCAGTCACAGTATGTATTGTACAAGAGCTAATTAGAGGCTGGCGGTTGCTGACTAAGACAGGGCGCACAATGGACACTGTTGCGCCCATGTCAGTTATAATTGATGTTGGTTTACCTTCCGCAAATCCATTAACGATCAAGTTTCCACTGGTCTTATGTAGCGTGGAAACTGTGTGCTGTTCTGGGGCTTTACTTCTCCAATTGGTGCAATCACTCTCTTCTCTCGGTATCTTCTTCTCCCAACAGTCTACCTGTAGATGACCACGTTTTCCACAGTTGTAACATTTTGGTCTTCTATCTTTTTCAAATCATTGCAACTCTCTTGAACTTTTGAATTGTTTGTCCGACAACATTGTTTTTCTGCACCCATCGTAACGGCAATGTGATACAGGGATCTACTGACTGCAACATGATGGCACAAACCCATTAATGTAGCGGGACGCTGACTTGGCAGCTTCAAACTCTAGGGCGTGAACAAGAGCTTCTGAGCTATTTCGGTGTCTTGCCATTCGTAACACTTGCTGAAGTTCACAATCTCCGATGCCATCAATAAATGTCTGCACCGCAAACCTTATTCGGAAGTCTTCTGGTGCTTCAGGACAGGCCAATCTAATCAATCTGTCGATACTTGCTTCAAACTCTTGAAGACTCTCACCGGAACGTTGTCGTCTTGTTCTCAACTGAGTGTAGTACACCTCTCACAAATGTTTATCACCGTAGCGTAATTCTAGAGCTTTTATCAACTCAGCATAGACGTTCTGGCTGTCAGGTGGCACTTTCTGTAGTAATTCTGCTGCTGGTCCTTTTAATATGAGAACGAGTGCGACTGCCTTGTCTTTCTCTGACCAATTATTTGCGCATGCAGCAGCTTCAAATTGGCAGATGTACGCTGCTCAGTGACTGCTTCCGTCAAAGGTTGGAGCTTTGACATGACTGTCCCTACTGCAGGCAAAGTGACTTTCTCTATTAACTTATTTTCTGCGTCTTTTTCTGTCTTTATCATTGGTACAGTCTGTTCACAAACTTTTTTTGGTTGTAACTTCAGGCACTGTTCGACTTCATTTTTAAGCTGCTCTTTTATATTTGTAATTGAGTCTTCTATTTTTGTTGACATAGCTTTTTCCACACTCGTGACAGATTTTTCTACTTCAGCTATTTTATTTGACATGGATTCTTCTACATCAGATATTCTGTAATTTGATTGTTAAGCTCACCTCGTAATTCACCTACGTCACCACGGAGGAAACCCAATTCTGCTGTAGTATGTCCTTGCATCTGCTTTTGCTCTTGAATTGACGCTTTGATGTCATCTGCTTCCTTCTTACGTTTTTCATCCTGTCGTTTTTCTGCTTCTTCCGCCTCCTGCCTCCATTTCTCATCCTGTCGTTTCTCCGTCTGTAACAGCAGCGCCTGCAAATTTTCCATCATCTGACTGGCATCCATTGTTTTCTGATTAATTATGAAATACACTCGTCCTGTACAAAGTGTCCACTGTTAACCGTTCTATCCCAGTTCTGACACCACTGTTACGATGGTCTACTTGATCGTCGTAGGTACAGTGGAAACAAAAAATAAGTACAAGACACCAATTAAGTCACTAATCGCCAGCTTTAATTTTTACAGTTAAACAGTTTGTAATTAACAACACAGTCTACTACAACAAATCAAATAAAAATTGTTCACATACAATAAAATGTCACTAATAATAAACACAATTGTATTACAATTATACCGCCCTATTATAAAATGCAACACTTCGCTAATAACCACTTGAACGTACTCAGGAATCTCGCCCGGTAATAACTCGAACCGCACTGAAAATATATGCTGCTATACTGAACTGAGCGTCCCTGAGTAATTCATAGCCGCTGAAAATCTAGACGATTCCACATACTACGTATTACGTTTAAACTGCGACGTAATTGCTTGCGGCCATGACAGTGAAAGCGTCCGCATGAATTCTTGCACCGTCTGGCAAATGTGTCTACAAGCACGTACGCCACACACATTAGAGCGAGATTCTTCTGGCACATTCGACAAACACGTAGACTGTTCTGTAATGTCATAACACTGCCTCCTCCTTAAGCCTGTTCGTCCCGAACTGGCAAACCGTCTCTGAAGTAATACTCGACCAGGCGATCTAGGTGGACATCCTTTCGAAAGATAATTCTCTGGTTCTTCGAATTCAGTCTCGTGTGATCCGAACATCACATTCCCAGGAATGCAAGTCTTCTGCGCAACCGCTAGTTTTGCTGGAATCATTCCCGTTGCATCATGTACTGATGACCTAAACACCACTGGGTGATCCAAGTTTGTTTGGTTCTCATCAACAACCTCTTGCGTAACCTCATCTTTAGCCACTTTGCCCTCGGGCGCTTCTATCAGCTCAGGAACAAGCAAGAGTTTTGTCTTGACACCCATAGTTGGCTTTCCAATCACTTCTTTTGTCGTTACACTTATTTATATTTCCTCTGCTAGTTCTTCCTCCATTTCCACTTGCAATAGGGAGGGTTCCTCTTGCCCAGACCTGTTGACTTTTTCTTCGACTAATACCACTCGCTTAATCGAATGGTTGGTAGACCCTGTCATTTTAGGCATGCAAAGCTTTATCTTCTCTTGGCCAACCTTCAGGACATTCTCTCTTAAGTCCACAACGAATTTGTAGGCATTCATAATGTCCGTGACAAGAATCACTTCATCAACAATGTCTGCAACGAGCATTTGGTGGCTAAACTCGAGAAGACCCAGGCGTACACGTTGTAATCTATCCAGATTACGGTTTATATAATTTAATAGGGTCTCTAATGTTGCAGTAACTATTATTAATAATTGATAAAGTTTGTTGTTATTATTAATGATTTGGTTTATTGATTTATCGCAATTCAATTCAACCTAGTGTGGAATCCAATGTAGATAAATCGGTTTACTTACACTTGTCGTCGTTTAATCCATGTTTATTTTATTATAAGTAAATGTTTACTTGTCGATCTGTCGATGAATGTAACTGATGCGTAGATCTCTTGAAGTTGATATCCTCTTCTGTTAAAAGTGTCGTCTGTGTAAGTGAGAGTGTTGTCTAGACAAGGTTATTAATATAAATTACACTTCACGTACCTGTGTTGAAGTACTGGATGTTGAGTTGTTCACAGTTAATTAAGAAACTGTCAAGTCCTAGGTTAATCAGTATATCATTACTGTAAAAGGTTTTACAACACTTTAAATAGTACTTGGGCGCCACATGGGTTGTTTCAACAGAAATGTCCCATACACATAAAACTTCTGATTTATTAATTGTGAGTATTAACCTTTAATGATTCTATCAGTGATCGGTTATTTAAATTGAGATCTATCATTAAGTTTTACTTGATTATTCACTGATAAATGCACCTCAGTGTTTTGCAATACTGATTGCTGATTATTAATTAAAATAATTAATAACAAATGTTGTTGCTGTATAATACTGATTTTTTATTACTCCCTATTGAATTAGGTTAACAAATACATTCAAAATAATAATTTACGGATCACAAATCGTCCGGTTTAATTACTGGCCTAGCTCAGTTTTGAGTACAATGAAAACTCTTATTTCTTATTAACAAATTATTTATCTTAATTAATTACCTCAAGGGTGATTTCTTTTGAGCTACAGAATAGATGTGGCGTTAAATACATTTTATAATATATAAAATACATAAATATAACTTCCACCTACCTTCAAAGTTTCGTTTATCTGGGTCCAGGATTCTTTCGTACGAACGCTAGATACAAACATGTGTTTCATAGGTTATCGAAATAACTAACTCGACACAATTTTGAAGAGAAATTACGATTTTTTAATTAATCAGAATCATTTTAAATTTTGTTCAAAACTTTTGCTCATTGTTTTACAGATTACATTACAGTTTTCGTGGTTCGGTTAACATCTTCTACATACTAACTTATTCTAACATCTTACCTTACTGATCACAATTTAATACAGATATACAGACAGAGCCCAGCCTGCAATTTTGCACACTCTCACATACATAGAAAATTACCCCGCCCTTAACATGTTAATAAAAAGATACCCATTCCGGCCGGCACGTGGTAACCCTTCGAATTCGTTTTATCTGAGTTTGGTAATTACGTCGCTGTCTAATGTAACTGATTTTGTTCCCCTCCCATACTCACTGATCGCACTGACACGGGTTGTTACTTTTAGTTCATTTTTGAAATAGAAAAAACTGATAAAATTTTGGCAGAGCGCATTTGGCTCTGTGTCGGCCGACACAGTCAGAGACGAACTGGGGAAGCGTCCCTTGCGAGCGGGAGGAAGCCGATGTCCACAGCCAACGGATTTCGTCGACGTTCATAGCTGATTTGTTGCGGTTTATTGGCTAGGCACATGCTACATAGTGGTTGTTTCAGTAGTGTGTGCCGACGATATTTAGGCACTTCTGGTCTGACGTCACTAAAGAGGTGGTCCTTAATTTGTATATCCTTCAGGTCGGGTTGTGGATCTCAACAAAACGTCGTTTCTGCGCCATTTTCGACAGCGTCGGTTGATCAGCTTCGCGTCCCACCCGCGCGTATACCTGTGTCATGCGTACAGGCGCTGTCACATTCAAACCAAGTTCTGAGAAATTTGAGGTGGCCACATACTTCAACTGATTTCGCAACGGACTATTACGTTGCTGCTTTGTTACAAACGGTTATAGTCACCACATGTTTTCTCACAATGGGATTAAAACTTGCACAATATTTTTTATGAAACCCCGAAAATGAAATAAATAAAATACCCCATAATTTTGACACGTTACATAGAACGTTATTTTCTTTCAAAAAAACACTAATATGATATCATAAGTTAGGTTAGACACCTTTAATAATTTTCAATTAATTAACGAAAAGTTTGTTTGTTCAAACTCAAACTGAGTTTAGTTATAAAAATATTAATACATATAATCTTACTTCGGGATGTGTTAATCCCTCTAAATAAATTTGATACAATGTTATCTACAAATAGTCTTATTGTTTTGCGTCAGTACAATAGTGTGTTAGGTTCTACTGGTATCTGGTGAAAATGTAAACAAATAAATTTTGTCACTGTACTACCTGTGTATTAATCGTATCGATTAATTTATAAACATTAACGATCAGATTATAATGATCGTTAAATCACTTCACTTAATTCGCACGTGGAACGAGAATAATTTGCTTCTTACTAACCAGATAGGTTATCGCCGTTTTGAGGTTATGATTATATATCTCGTTCAGATGCACACACTGCTTGTTAAAGTACACTACTAACTCTCGATGCACACAGGTGAAATTATACTTCTTCTCAGTGATTGATTTCCAAAATTACAATAATTATTTTAATCTGGACTGTTGTTGCTGGTTATGTGATATTGACAAAAATGCCTCGTTTCTTCGCCGCGTCTCGATTATATAGTCCTTCATCATCCCGCTTAGGGAATATTCGGTCTTACTAAACTCGTCCGTGATTGGTACGAAATATGTCATGATGACGTAAATTCTATTAATAGACATTACATACTGTATTTCGTACGCTGTTGTCGTTTTTGTTAGTATTGTATGAACTTCTTCAATATTCGCCAAATTTATGATGCTAACGTTAATTACTTGACTATTACAATTCCATTTCAGATTCTATTACTATCAAATTATAGCTTATTTCCTTATCTTTAATTTGATGTGGCTTGAGGCCAGTCTAAACATAGTTTTCATTAACAATTCATTAATTTACTGTCCTAAGACATTGCTTACTAGTGTCGTCTGCTAACAATGCAAATTCGACTATTTACTTTTCTTTAATATTTGATTAATTATGTTTGTTTTCTATTTCCAACATTATAAAATGATTAAAATTAAATACATTATTATATCTAAATGCTGCCTACAGCTGAACAATATAAATTATTGGTCTAATTAAGTTGATACATTAACTTGAATTTTCCTAATTCACTATTTATATTTTGATATGTCCTTCTCATTTCTCATTTCTTAAGTGTATAATACCGGCCAAGTGGTGGTACCTTACACTTTATTCGTTATAGTTATGATTCTATTATTTTATGCTAGTTAGGGGTTCTATTTCCCTATCATTTCATGGACATAAACTTGGTCATTCAGGGTCTGGGTATAATTCTATTATAGTGTTTATTCCCTGATTACTATTGTCTTTTATATACACATTATTCACTTAGGAAGTTACCTACATACATATAGTGCTTCCATTTATAATTACTCTTAACTTGTACTACCACATATTTGTTTTTTATTCTATTTTTACAATTTTGTGGCTACATCTAGCATAGTACATGGTATTTGTTATTTCTATATAATGGTTCTATTTATATTAGCCAATATGCTGTTATTTGTCACCATGTTATTAAAGTCAGTGGTTGATTTGTTTATTCTGTATGACTTTACTCATCAATGTTTTTATCTGGCTTACTTGACAGCTTATTTGTGAATCTTGGCTTGCCAATTTGTCATAGTCAGTCAGTTTATTTAAGTTGTAGTGTCATTCGTTCCATGTAGTGGATTCATCACTGCTTCTTGGGATCCCTCCTCTTCTTTTCTTCTTTGCTGGTCCATTCTCTTCACTGTTACATTCATTTTATTTACTCATTTACAATTCTAGTGGTATACCTCACCCTTCTGGTGTTCATTATGGTTATGGAACATTTTGTGATGTTACAACGTACATCTACCTTTCCTATCACCTTGACGGGGCTTCCAGTCACAGTATGTATTGTACAAGAGCTAATTAGAGGCTGGCGGTTGCTGACTAAGACAGGGCGCACAATGGACACTGTTGCGCCCATGTCAGTTATAATTGATGTTGGTTTACCTTCCGCAAATCCATTAACGATCAAGTTTCCACTGGTCTTATGTAGCGTGGAAACTGTGTGCTGTTCTGGGGCTTTACTTCTCCAATTGGTGCAATCACTCTCTTCTCTCGGTATCTTCTTCTCCCAACAGTCTACCTGTAGATGACCACGTTTTCCACAGTTGTAACATTTTGGTCTTCTATCTTTTTCAAATCATTGCAACTCTCTTGAACTTTTGAATTGTTTGTCCGACAACATTGTTTTTCTGCACCCATCGTAACGGCAATGTGATACAGGGATCTACTGACTGCAACATGATGGCACAAACCCATTAATGTAGCGGGACGCTGACTTGGCAGCTTCAAACTCTAGGGCGTGAACAAGAGCTTCTGAGCTATTTCGGTGTCTTGCCATTCGTAACACTTGCTGAAGTTCACAATCTCCGATGCCATCAATAAATGTCTGCACCGCAAACCTTATTCGGAAGTCTTCTGGTGCTTCAGGACAGGCCAATCTAATCAATCTGTCGATACTTGCTTCAAACTCTTGAAGACTCTCACCGGAACGTTGTCGTCTTGTTCTCAACTGAGTGTAGTACACCTCTCACAAATGTTTATCACCGTAGCGTAATTCTAGAGCTTTTATCAACTCAGCATAGACGTTCTGGCTGTCAGGTGGCACTTTCTGTAGTAATTCTGCTGCTGGTCCTTTTAATATGAGAACGAGTGCGACTGCCTTGTCTTTCTCTGACCAATTATTTGCGCATGCAGCAGCTTCAAATTGGCAGATGTACGCTGCTCAGTGACTGCTTCCGTCAAAGGTTGGAGCTTTGACATGACTGTCCCTACTGCAGGTAAAGTGACTTTCTCTATTAACTTATTTTCTGCGTCTTTTTCTGTCTTTATCATTGGTACAGTCTGTTCACAAACTTTTTTTGGTTGTAACTTCAGGCACTGTTCGACTTCATTTTTAAGCTGCTCTTTTATATTTGTAATTGAGTCTTCTATTTTTGTTGACATAGCTTTTTCCACACTCGTGACAGATTTTTCTACTTCAGCTATTTTATTTGACATGGATTCTTCTACATCAGATATTCTGTAATTTGATTGTTAAGCTCACCTCGTAATTCACCTACGTCACCACGGAGGAAACCCAATTCTGCTGTAGTATGTCCTTGCATCTGCTTTTGCTCTTGAATTGACGCTTTGATGTCATCTGCTTCCTTCTTACGTTTTTCATCCTGTCGTTTTTCTGCTTCTTCCGCCTCCTGCCTCCATTTCTCATCCTGTCGTTTCTCCGTCTGTAACAGCAGCGCCTGCAAATTTTCCATCATCTGACTGGCATCCATTGTTTTCTGATTAATTATGAAATACACTCGTCCTGTACAAAGTGTCCACTGTTAACCGTTCTATCCCAGTTCTGACACCACTGTTACGATGGTCTACTTGATCGTCGTAGGTACAGTGGAAACAAAAAATAAGTACAAGACACCAATTAAGTCACTAATCGCCAGCTTTAATTTTTACAGTTAAACAGTTTGTAATTAACAACACAGTCTACTACAACAAATCAAATAAAAATTGTTCACATACAATAAAATGTCACTAATAATAAACACAATTGTATTACAATTATACCGCCCTATTATAAAATGCAACACTTCGCTAATAACCACTTGAACGTACTCAGGAATCTCGCCCGGTAATAACTCGAACCGCACTGAAAATATATCGCTGCTATACTGAACTGAGCGTCCCTGAGTAATTCATAGCCGCTGAAAATCTAGACGATTCCACATACTACGTATTACGTTTAAACTGCGACGTAATTGCTTGCGGCCATGACAGTGAAAGCGTCCGCATGAATTCTTGCACCGTCTGGCAAATGTGTCTACAAGCACGTACGCCACACACATTAGAGCGAGATTCTTCTGGCACATTCGACAAACACGTAGACTGTTCTGTAATGTCATAACACTGCCTCCTCCTTAAGCCTGTTCGTCCCGAACTGGCAAACCGTCTCTGAAGTAATACTCGACCAGGCGATCTAGGTGGACATCCTTTCGAAAGATAATTCTCTGGTTCTTCGAATTCAGTCTCGTGTGATCCGAACATCACATTCCCAGGAATGCAAGTCTTCTGCGCAACCGCTAGTTTTGCTGGAATCATTCCCGTTGCATCATGTACTGATGACCTAAACACCACTGGGTGATCCAAGTTTGTTTGGTTCTCATCAACAACCTCTTGCGTAACCTCATCTTTAGCCACTTTGCCCTCGGGCGCTTCTATCAGCTCAGGAACAAGCAAGAGTTTTGTCTTGACACCCATAGTTGGCTTTCCAATCACTTCTTTTGTCGTTACACTTATTTATATTTCCTCTGCTAGTTCTTCCTCCATTTCCACTTGCAATAGGGAGGGTTCCTCTTGCCCAGACCTGTTGACTTTTTCTTCGACTAATACCACTCGCTTAATCGAATGGTTGGTAGACCCTGTCATTTTAGGCATGCAAAGCTTTATCTTCTCTTGGCCAACCTTCAGGACATTCTCTCTTAAGTCCACAACGAATTTGTAGGCATTCATAATGTCCGTGACAAGAATCACTTCATCAACAATGTCTGCAACGAGCATTTGGTGGCTAAACTCGAGAAGACCCAGGCGTACACGTTGTAATCTATCCAGATTACGGTTTATATAATTTAATAGGGTCTCTAATGTTGCAGTAACTATTATTAATAATTGATAAAGTTTGTTGTTATTATTAATGATTTGGTTTATTGATTTATCGCAATTCAATTCAACCTAGTGTGGAATCCAATGTAGATAAATCGGTTTACTTACACTTGTCGTCGTTTAATCCATGTTTATTTTATTATAAGTAAATGTTTACTTGTCGATCTGTCGATGAATGTAACTGATGCGTAGATCTCTTGAAGTTGATATCCTCTTCTGTTAAAAGTGTCGTCTGTGTAAGTGAGAGTGTTGTCTAGACAAGGTTATTAATATAAATTACACTTCACGTACCTGTGTTGAAGTACTGGATGTTGAGTTGTTCACAGTTAATTAAGAAACTGTCAAGTCCTAGGTTAATCAGTATATCATTACTGTAAAAGGTTTTACAACACTTTAAATAGTACTTGGGCGCCACATGGGTTGTTTCAACAGAAATGTCCCATACATATAAAACTTCTGATTTATTAATTGTGAGTATTAACCTTTAATGATTCTATCAGTGATCGGTTATTTAAATTGAGATCTATCATTAAGTTTTACTTGATTATTCACTGTTAAATGCACCTCAGTGTTTTGCAATACTGATTGCTGATTATTAATTAAAATAATTAATAACAAATGTTGTTGCTGTATAATACTGATTTTTTATTACTCCCTATTGAATTAGGTTAACAAATACATTCAAAATAATAATTTACGGATCACAAATCGTCCGGTTTAATTACTGGCCTAGCTCAGTTTTGAGTACAATGAAAACTCTTATTTCTTATTAACAAATTATTTATCTTAATTAATTACCTCAAGGGTGATTTCTTTTGAGCTACAGAATAGATGTGGCGTTAAATACATTTTATAATATATAAAATACATAAATATAACTTCCACCTACCTTCAAAGTTTCGTTTATCTGGGTCCAGGATTCTTTCGTACGAACGCTAGATACAAACATGTGTTTCATAGGTTATCGAAATAACTAACTCGACACAATTTTGAAGAGAAATTACGATTTTTTAATTAATCAGAATCATTTTAAATTTTGTTCAAAACTTTTGCTCATTGTTTTACAGATTACATTACAGTTTTCGTGGTTCGGTTAACATCTTCTACATACTAACTTATTCTAACATCTTACCTTACTGATCACAATTTAATACAGATATACAGACAGAGCCCAGCCTGCAATTTTGCACACTCTCACATACATAGAAAATTACCCCGCCCTTAACATGTTAATAAAAAGATACCCATTCCGGCCGGCACGTGGTAACCCTTCGAATTCGTTTTATCTGAGTTTGGTAATTACGTCGCTGTCTAATGTAACTGATTTTGTTCCCCTCCCATACTCACTGATCGCACTGACACGGGTTGTTACTTTTAGTTCATTTTTGAAATAGAAAAAACTGATAAAATTTTGGCAGAGCGCATTTGGCTCTGTGTCGGCCGACACAGTCAGAGACGAACTGGGGAAGCGTCCCTTGCGAGCGGGAGGAAGCCGATGTCCACAGCCAACGGATTTCGTCGACGTTCATAGCTGATTTGTTGCGGTTTATTGGCTAGGCACATGCTACATAGTGGTTGTTTCAGTAGTGTGTGCCGACGATATTTAGGCACTTCTGGTCTGACGTCACTAAAGAGGTGGTCCTTAATTTGTATATCCTTCAGGTCGGGTTGTGGATCTCAACAAAACGTCGTTTCTGCGCCATTTTCGACAGCGTCGGTTGATCAGCTTCGCGTCCCACCCGCGCGTATACCTGTGTCATGCGTACAGGCGCTGTCACATTCAAACCAAGTTCTGAGAAATTTGAGGTGGCCTCATACTTCAACTGATTTCGCAACGGACTATTACGTTGCTGCTTTGTTACAAACGGTTATAGTCACCACATGTTTTCTCACAATGGGATTAAAACTTGCACAATATTTTTTATGAAACCCCGAAAATGAAATAAATAAAATACCCCATAATTTTGACACGTTACATAGAACGTTATTTTCTTTCAAAAAAACACTAATATGATATCATAAGTTAGGTTAGACACCTTTAATAATTTTCAATTAATTAACGAAAAGTTTGTTTGTTCAAACTCAAACTGAGTTTAGTTATAAAAATATTAATACATATAATCTTACTTCGGGATGTGTTAATCCCTCTAAATAAATTTGATACAATGTTATCTACAAATAGTCTTATTGTTTTGCGTCAGTACAATAGTGTGTTAGGTTCTACTGGTATCTGGTGAAAATGTAAACAAATAAATTTTGTCACTGTACTACCTGTGTATTAATCGTATCGATTAATTTATAAACATTAACGATCAGATTATAATGATCGTTAAATCACTTCACTTAATTCGCACGTGGAACGAGAATAATTTGCTTCTTACTAACCAGATAGGTTATCGCCGTTTTGAGGTTATGATTATATATCTCGTTCAGATGCACACACTGCTTGTTAAAGTACACTACTAACTCTCGATGCACACAGGTGAAATTATACTTCTTCTCAGTGATTGATTTCCAAAATTACAATAATTATTTTAATCTGGACTGTTGTTGCTGGTTATGTGATATTGACAAAAATGCCTCGTTTCTTCGCCGCGTCTCGATTATATAGTCCTTCATCATCCCGCTTAGGGAATATTCGGTCTTACTAAACTCGTCCGTGATTGGTACGAAATATGTCATGATGACGTAAATTCTATTAATAGACATTACATACTGTATTTCGTACGCTGTTGTCGTTTTTGTTAGTATTGTATGAACTTCTTCAATATTCGCCAAATTTATGATGCTAACGTTAATTACTTGACTATTACAATTCCATTTCAGATTCTATTACTATCAAATTATAGCTTATTTCCTTATCTTTAATTTGATGTGGCTTGAGGCCAGTCTAAACATAGTTTTCATTAACAATTCATTAATTTACTGTCCTAAGACATTGCTTACTAGTGTCGTCTGCTAACAATGCAAATTCGACTATTTACTTTTCTTTAATATTTGATTAATTATGTTTGTTTTCTATTTCCAACATTATAAAATGATTAAAATTAAATACATTATTATATCTAAATGCTGCCTACAGCTGAACAATATAAATTATTGGTCTAATTAAGTTGATACATTAACTTGAATTTTCCTAATTCACTATTTATATTTTGATATGTCCTTCTCATTTCTCATTTCTTAAGTGTATAATACAGGCCAAGTGGTGGTACCTTACACTTTATTCGTTATAGTTATGATTCTATTATTTTATGCTAGTTAGGGGTTCTATTTCCCTATCATTTCATGGACATAAACTTGGTCATTCAGGGTCTGGGTATAATTCTATTATAGTGTTTATTCCCTGATTACTATTGTCTTTTATATACACATTATTCACTTAGGAAGTTACCTACATACATATAGTGCTTCCATTTATAATTACTCTTAACTAGTACTACCACATATTTGTTTTTTATTCTATTTTTACAATTTTGTGGCTACATCTAGCATAGTACATGGTATTTGTTATTTCTATATAATGGTTCTATTTATATTAGCCAATATGCTGTTATTTGTCACCATGTTATTAAAGTCAGTGGTTGATTTGTTTATTCTGTATGACTTTACTCATCAATGTTTTTATCTGGCTTACTTGACAGCTTATTTGTGAATCTTGGCTTGCCAATTTGTCATAGTCAGTCAGTTTATTTAAGTTGTAGTGTCATTCGTTCCATGTAGTGGATTCATCACTGCTTCTTGGGATCCCTCCTCTTCTTTTCTTCTTTGCTGGTCCATTCTCTTCACTGTTACATTCATTTTATTTACTCATTTACAATTCTAGTGGTATACCTCACCCTTCTGGTGTTCATTATGGTTATGGAACATTTTGTGATGTTACAACGTACATCTACCTTTCCTATCACCTTGACGGGGCTTCCAGTCACAGTATGTATTGTACAAGAGCTAATTAGAGGCTGGCGGTTGCTGACTAAGACAGGGCGCACAATGGACACTGTTGCGCCCATGTCAGTTATAATTGATGTTGGTTTACCTTCCGCAAATCCATTAACGATCAAGTTTCCACTGGTCTTATGTAGCGTGGAAACTGTGTGCTGTTCTGGGGCTTTACTTCTCCAATTGGTGCAATCACTCTCTTCTCTCGGTATCTTCTTCTCCCAACAGTCTACCTGTAGATGACCACGTTTTCCACAGTTGTAACATTTTGGTCTTCTATCTTTTTCAAATCATTGCGACTCTCTTGAACTTTTGAATTGTTTGTCCGACAACATTGTTTTTCTGCACCCATCGTAACGGCAATGTGATACAGGGATCTACTGACTGCAACATGATGGCACAAACCCATTAATGTAGCGGGACGCTGACTTGGCAGCTTCAAACTCTAGGGCGTGAACAAGAGCTTCTGAGCTATTTCGGTGTCTTGCCATTCGTAACACTTGCTGAAGTTCACAATCTCCGATGCCATCAATAAATGTCTGCACCGCAAACCTTATTCGGAAGTCTTCTGGTGCTTCAGGACAGGCCAATCTAATCAATCTGTCGATACTTGCTTCAAACTCTTGAAGACTCTCACCGGAACGTTGTCGTCTTGTTCTCAACTGAGTGTAGTACACCTCTCACAAATGTTTATCACCGTAGCGTAATTCTAGAGCTTTTATCAACTCAGCATAGACGTTCTGGCTGTCAGGTGGCACTTTCTGTAGTAATTCTGCTGCTGGTCCTTTTAATATGAGAACGAGTGCGACTGCCTTGTCTTTCTCTGACCAATTATTTGCGCATGCAGCAGCTTCAAATTGGCAGATGTACGCTGCTCAGTGACTGCTTCCGTCAAAGGTTGGAGCTTTGACATGACTGTCCCTACTGCAGGCAAAGTGACTTTCTCTATTAACTTATTTTCTGCGTCTTTTTCTGTCTTTATCATTGGTACAGTCTGTTCACAAACTTTTTTTGGTTGTAACTTCAGGCACTGTTCGACTTCATTTTTAAGCTGCTCTTTTATATTTGTAATTGAGTCTTCTATTTTTGTTGACATAGCTTTTTCCACACTCGTGACAGATTTTTCTACTTCAGCTATTTTATTTGACATGGATTCTTCTACATCAGATATTCTGTAATTTGATTGTTAAGCTCACCTCGTAATTCACCTACGTCACCACGGAGGAAACCCAATTCTGCTGTAGTATGTCCTTGCATCTGCTTTTGCTCTTGAATTGACGCTTTGATGTCATCTGCTTCCTTCTTACGTTTTTCATCCTGTCGTTTTTCTGCTTCTTCCGCCTCCTGCCTCCATTTCTCATCCTGTCGTTTCTCCGTCTGTAACAGCAGCGCCTGCAAATTTTCCATCATCTGACTGGCATCCATTGTTTTCCGATTAATTATGAAATACACTCGTCCTGTACAAAGTGTCCACTGTTAACCGTTCTATCCCAGTTCTGACACCACTGTTACGACGGTCTACTTGATCGTCGTAGGTACAGTGGAAACAAAATAAGTACAAGACACCAATTAAGTCACTAATCGCCAGCTTTAATTTTTACAGTTAAACAGTTTGTAATTAACAACACAGTCTACTACAACAAATCAAATAAAAATTGTTCACATACAATAAAATGTCACTAATAATAAACACAATTGTATTACAATTATACCGCCCTATTATAAAATGCAACACTTCACTAATAACCACTTGAACGTACTCAGGAATCTCGCCCGGTAATAACTCGAACCGCACTGAAAATATATCGCTGCTATACTGAACTGAGCGTCCCTGAGTAATTCATAGCCGCTGAAAATCTAGACGATTCCACATACTACGTATTACGTTTAAACTGCGACGTAATTGCTTGCGGCCATGACAGTGAAAGCGTCCGCATGAATTCTTGCACCGTCTGGCAAATGTGTCTACAAGCACGTACGCCACACACATTAGAGCGAGATTCTTCTGGCACATTCGACAAACACGTAGACTGTTCTGTAATGTCATAACACTGCCTCCTCCTTAAGCCTGTTCGTCCCGAACTGGCAAACCGTCTCTGAAGTAATACTCGACCAGGCGATCTAGGTGGACATCCTTTCGAAAGATAATTCTCTGGTTCTTCGAATTCAGTCTCGTGTGATCCGAACATCACATTCCCAGGAATGCAAGTCTTCTGCGCAACCGCTAGTTTTGCTGGAATCATTCCCGTTGCATCATGTACTGATGACCTAAACGCCACTGGGTGATCCAAGTTTGTTTGGTTCTCATCAACAACCTCTTGCGTAACCTCATCTTTAGCCACTTTGCCCTCGGGCGCTTCTATCAGCTCAGGAACAAGCAAGAGTTTTGTCTTGACACCCATAGTTGGCTTTCCAATCACTTCTTTTGTCGTTACACTTATTTATATTTCCTCTGCTAGTTCTTCCTCCATTTCCACTTGCAATAGGGAGGGTTCCTCTTGCCCAGACCTGTTGACTTTTTCTTCGACTAATACCACTCGCTTAATCGAATGGTTGGTAGACCCTGTCATTTTAGGCATGCAAAGCTTTATCTTCTCTTGGCCAACCTTCAGGACATTCTCTCTTAAGTCCACAACGAATTTGTAGGCATTCATAATGTCCGTGACAAGAATCACTTCATCAACAATGTCTGCAACGAGCATTTGGTGGCTAAACTCGAGAAGACCCAGGCGTACACGTTGTAATCTATCCAGATTACGGTTTATATAATTTAATAGGGTCTCTAATGTTGCAGTAACTATTATTAATAATTGATAAAGTTTGTTGTTATTATTAATGATTTGGTTTATTGATTTATCGCAATTCAATTCAACCTAGTGTGGAATCCAATGTAGATAAATCGGTTTACTTACACTTGTCGTCGTTTAATCCATGTTTATTTTATTATAAGTAAATGTTTACTTGTCGATCTGTCGATGAATGTAACTGATGCGTAGATCTCTTGAAGTTGATATCCTCTTCTGTTAAAAGTGTCGTCTGTGTAAGTGAGAGTGTTGTCTAGACAAGGTTATTAATATAAATTACACTTCACGTACCTGTGTTGAAGTACTGGATGTTGAGTTGTTCACAGTTAATTAAGAAACTGTCAAGTCCTAGGTTAATCAGTATATCATTACTGTAAAAGGTTTTACAACACTTTAAATAGTACTTGGGCGCCACATGGGTTGTTTCAACAGAAATGTCCCATACATATAAAACTTCTGATTTATTAATTGTGAGTATTAACCTTTAATGATTCTATCAGTGATCGGTTATTTAAATTGAGATCTATCATTAAGTTTTACTTGATTATTCACTGTTAAATGCACCTCAGTGTTTTGCAATACTGATTGCTGATTATTAATTAAAATAATTAATAACAAATGTTGTTGCTGTATAATACTGATTTTTTATTACTCCCTATTGAATTAGGTTAACAAATACATTCAAAATAATAATTTACGGATCACAAATCGTCCGGTTTAATTACTGGCCTAGCTCAGTTTTGAGTACAATGAAAACTCTTATTTCTTATTAACAAATTATTTATCTTAATTAATTACCTCAAGGGTGATTTCTTTTGAGCTACAGAATAGATGTGGCGTTAAATACATTTTATAATATATAAAATACATAAATATAACTTCCACCTACCTTCAAAGTTTCGTTTATCTGGGTCCAGGATTCTTTCGTACGAACGCTAGATACAAACATGTGTTTCATAGGTTATCGAAATAACTAACTCGACACAATTTTGAAGAGAAATTACGATTTTTTAATTAATCAGAATCATTTTAAATTTTGTTCAAAACTTTTGCTCATTGTTTTACAGATTACATTACAGTTTTCGTGGTTCGGTTAACATCTTCTACATACTAACTTATTCTAACATCTTACCTTACTGATCACAATTTAATACAGATATACAGACAGAGCCCAGCCTGCAATTTTGCACACTCTCACATACATAGAAAATTACCCCGCCCTTAACATGTTAATAAAAAGATACCCATTCCGGCCGGCACGTGGTAACCCTTCGAATTCGTTTTATCTGAGTTTGGTAATTACGTCGCTGTCTAATGTAACTGATTTTGTTCCCCTCCCATACTCACTGATCGCACTGACACGGGTTGTTACTTTTAGTTCATTTTTGAAATAGAAAAAACTGATAAAATTTTGGCAGAGCGCATTTGGCTCTGTGTCGGCCGACACAGTCAGAGACGAACTGGGGAAGCGTCCCTTGCGAGCGGGAGGAAGCCGATGTCCACAGCCAACGGATTTCGTCGACGTTCATAGCTGATTTGTTGCGGTTTATTGGCTAGGCACATGCTACATAGTGGTTGTTTCAGTAGTGTGTGCCGACGATATTTAGGCACTTCTGGTCTGACGTCACTAAAGAGGTGGTCCTTAATTTGTATATCCTTCAGGTCGGGTTGTGGATCTCAACAAAACGTCGTTTCTGCGCCATTTTCGACAGCGTCGGTTGATCAGCTTCGCGTCCCACCCGCGCGTATACCTGTGTCATGCGTACAGGCGCTGTCACATTCAAACCAAGTTCTGAGAAATTTGAGGTGGCCTCATACTTCAACTGATTTCGCAACGGACTATTACGTTGCTGCTTTGTTACAAACGGTTATAGTCACCACATGTTTTCTCACAATGGGATTAAAACTTGCACAATATTTTTTATGAAACCCCGAAAATGAAATAAATAAAATACCCCATAATTTTGACACGTTACATAGAACGTTATTTTCTTTCAAAAAAACACTAATATGATATCATAAGTTAGGTTAGACACCTTTAATAATTTTCAATTAATTAACGAAAAGTTTGTTTGTTCAAACTCAAACTGAGTTTAGTTATAAAAATATTAATACATATAATCTTACTTCGGGATGTGTTAATCCCTCTAAATAAATTTGATACAATGTTATCTACAAATAGTCTTATTGTTTTGCGTCAGTACAATAGTGTGTTAGGTTCTACTGGTATCTGGTGAAAATGTAAACAAATAAATTTTGTCACTGTACTACCTGTGTATTAATCGTATCGATTAATTTATAAACATTAACGATCAGATTATAATGATCGTTAAATCACTTCACTTAATTCGCACGTGGAACGAGAATAATTTGCTTCTTACTAACCAGATAGGTTATCGCCGTTTTGAGGTTATGATTATATATCTCGTTCAGATGCACACACTGCTTGTTAAAGTACACTACTAACTCTCGATGCACACAGGTGAAATTATACTTCTTCTCAGTGATTGATTTCCAAAATTACAATAATTATTTTAATCTGGACTGTTGTTGCTGGTTATGTGATATTGACAAAAATGCCTCGTTTCTTCGCCGCGTCTCGATTATATAGTCCTTCATCATCCCGCTTAGGGAATATTCGGTCTTACTAAACTCGTCCGTGATTGGTACGAAATATGTCATGATGACGTAAATTCTATTAATAGACATTACATACTGTATTTCGTACGCTGTTGTCGTTTTTGTTAGTATTGTATGAACTTCTTCAATATTCGCCAAATTTATGATGCTAACGTTAATTACTTGACTATTACAATTCCATTTCAGATTCTATTACTATCAAATTATAGCTTATTTCCTTATCTTTAATTTGATGTGGCTTGAGGCCAGTCTAAACATAGTTTTCATTAACAATTCATTAATTTACTGTCCTAAGACATTGCTTACTAGTGTCGTCTGCTAACAATGCAAATTCGACTATTTACTTTTCTTTAATATTTGATTAATTATGTTTGTTTTCTATTTCCAACATTATAAAATGATTAAAATTAAATACATTATTATATCTAAATGCTGCCTACAGCTGAACAATATAAATTATTGGTCTAATTAAGTTGATACATTAACTTGAATTTTCCTAATTCACTATTTATATTTTGATATGTCCTTCTCATTTCTCATTTCTTAAGTGTATAATACAGGCCAAGTGGTGGTACCTTACACTTTATTCGTTATAGTTATGATTCTATTATTTTATGCTAGTTAGGGGTTCTATTTCCCTATCATTTCATGGACATAAACTTGGTCATTCAGGGTCTGGGTATAATTCTATTATAGTGTTTATTCCCTGATTACTATTGTCTTTTATATACACATTATTCACTTAGGAAGTTACCTACATACATATAGTGCTTCCATTTATAATTACTCTTAACTAGTACTACCACATATTTGTTTTTTATTCTATTTTTACAATTTTGTGGCTACATCTAGCATAGTACATGGTATTTGTTATTTCTATATAATGGTTCTATTTATATTAGCCAATATGCTGTTATTTGTCACCATGTTATTAAAGTCAGTGGTTGATTTGTTTATTCTGTATGACTTTACTCATCAATGTTTTTATCTGGCTTACTTGACAGCTTATTTGTGAATCTTGGCTTGCCAATTTGTCATAGTCAGTCAGTTTATTTAAGTTGTAGTGTCATTCGTTCCATGTAGTGGATTCATCACTGCTTCTTGGGATCCCTCCTCTTCTTTTCTTCTTTGCTGGTCCATTCTCTTCACTGTTACATTCATTTTATTTACTCATTTACAATTCTAGTGGTATACCTCACCCTTCTGGTGTTCATTATGGTTATGGAACATTTTGTGATGTTACAACGTACATCTACCTTTCCTATCACCTTGACGGGGCTTCCAGTCACAGTATGTATTGTACAAGAGCTAATTAGAGGCTGGCGGTTGCTGACTAAGACAGGGCGCACAATGGACACTGTTGCGCCCATGTCAGTTATAATTGATGTTGGTTTACCTTCCGCAAATCCATTAACGATCAAGTTTCCACTGGTCTTATGTAGCGTGGAAACTGTGTGCTGTTCTGGGGCTTTACTTCTCCAATTGGTGCAATCACTCTCTTCTCTCGGTATCTTCTTCTCCCAACAGTCTACCTGTAGATGACCACGTTTTCCACAGTTGTAACATTTTGGTCTTCTATCTTTTTCAAATCATTGCGACTCTCTTGAACTTTTGAATTGTTTGTCCGACAACATTGTTTTTCTGCACCCATCGTAACGGCAATGTGATACAGGGATCTACTGACTGCAACATGATGGCACAAACCCATTAATGTAGCGGGACGCTGACTTGGCAGCTTCAAACTCTAGGGCGTGAACAAGAGCTTCTGAGCTATTTCGGTGTCTTGCCATTCGTAACACTTGCTGAAGTTCACAATCTCCGATGCCATCAATAAATGTCTGCACCGCAAACCTTATTCGGAAGTCTTCTGGTGCTTCAGGACAGGCCAATCTAATCAATCTGTCGATACTTGCTTCAAACTCTTGAAGACTCTCACCGGAACGTTGTCGTCTTGTTCTCAACTGAGTGTAGTACACCTCTCACAAATGTTTATCACCGTAGCGTAATTCTAGAGCTTTTATCAACTCAGCATAGACGTTCTGGCTGTCAGGTGGCACTTTCTGTAGTAATTCTGCTGCTGGTCCTTTTAATATGAGAACGAGTGCGACTGCCTTGTCTTTCTCTGACCAATTATTTGCGCATGCAGCAGCTTCAAATTGGCAGATGTACGCTGCTCAGTGACTGCTTCCGTCAAAGGTTGGAGCTTTGACATGACTGTCCCTACTGCAGGCAAAGTGACTTTCTCTATTAACTTATTTTCTGCGTCTTTTTCTGTCTTTATCATTGGTACAGTCTGTTCACAAACTTTTTTTGGTTGTAACTTCAGGCACTGTTCGACTTCATTTTTAAGCTGCTCTTTTATATTTGTAATTGAGTCTTCTATTTTTGTTGACATAGCTTTTTCCACACTCGTGACAGATTTTTCTACTTCAGCTATTTTATTTGACATGGATTCTTCTACATCAGATATTCTGTAATTTGATTGTTAAGCTCACCTCGTAATTCACCTACGTCACCACGGAGGAAACCCAATTCTGCTGTAGTATGTCCTTGCATCTGCTTTTGCTCTTGAATTGACGCTTTGATGTCATCTGCTTCCTTCTTACGTTTTTCATCCTGTCGTTTTTCTGCTTCTTCCGCCTCCTGCCTCCATTTCTCATCCTGTCGTTTCTCCGTCTGTAACAGCAGCGCCTGCAAATTTTCCATCATCTGACTGGCATCCATTGTTTTCCGATTAATTATGAAATACACTCGTCCTGTACAAAGTGTCCACTGTTAACCGTTCTATCCCAGTTCTGACACCACTGTTACGACGGTCTACTTGATCGTCGTAGGTACAGTGGAAACAAAATAAGTACAAGACACCAATTAAGTCACTAATCGCCAGCTTTAATTTTTACAGTTAAACAGTTTGTAATTAACAACACAGTCTACTACAACAAATCAAATAAAAATTGTTCACATACAATAAAATGTCACTAATAATAAACACAATTGTATTACAATTATACCGCCCTATTATAAAATGCAACACTTCACTAATAACCACTTGAACGTACTCAGGAATCTCGCCCGGTAATAACTCGAACCGCACTGAAAATATATCGCTGCTATACTGAACTGAGCGTCCCTGAGTAATTCATAGCCGCTGAAAATCTAGACGATTCCACATACTACGTATTACGTTTAAACTGCGACGTAATTGCTTGCGGCCATGACAGTGAAAGCGTCCGCATGAATTCTTGCACCGTCTGGCAAATGTGTCTACAAGCACGTACGCCACACACATTAGAGCGAGATTCTTCTGGCACATTCGACAAACACGTAGACTGTTCTGTAATGTCATAACACTGCCTCCTCCTTAAGCCTGTTCGTCCCGAACTGGCAAACCGTCTCTGAAGTAATACTCGACCAGGCGATCTAGGTGGACATCCTTTCGAAAGGATAATTCTCTGGTTCTTCGAATTCAGTCTCGTGTGATCCGAACATCACATTCCCAGGAATGCAAGTCTTCTGCGCAACCGCTAGTTTTGCTGGAATCATTCCCGTTGCATCATGTACTGATGACCTAAACGCCACTGGGTGATCCAAGTTTGTTTGGTTCTCATCAACAACCTCTTGCGTAACCCTCATCTTAGCCACTTTGCCCTCGGGCGCTTCTATCAGCTCAGGAACAAGCAAGAGTTTTGTCTTGACACCCATAGTTGGCTTTCCAATCACTTCTTTTGTCGTTACACTTATTTATATTTCCTCTGCTAGTTCTTCCTCCATTTCCACTTGCAATAGGGAGGGTTCCTCTTGCCCAGACCTGTTACTTTTTCTTCGACTAATACCACTCGCTTAATCGAATGGTTGGTAGACCCTGTCATTTTAGGCATGCAAAGCTTTATCTTCTCTTGGCCAACCTTCAGGACATTCTCTCTTAAGTCCACAACGAATTTGTAGGCATTCATAATGTCCGTGACAAGAATCACTTCATCAACAATGTCTGCAACGAGCATTTGGTGGCTAAACTCGAGAAGACCCAGGCGTACACGTTGTAATCTATCCAGATTACGGTTTATATAATTTAATAGGGTCTCTAATGTTGCAGTAACTATTATTAATAATTGATAAAGTTTGTTGTTATTATTAATGATTTGGTTTATTGATTTATCGCAATTCAATTCAACCTAGTGTGGAATCCAATGTAGATAAATCGGTTTACTTACACTTGTCGTCGTTTAATCCATGTTTATTTTATTATAAGTAAATGTTTACTTGTCGATCTGTCGATGAATGTAACTGATGCGTAGATCTCTTGAAGTTGATATCCTCTTCTGTTAAAAGTGTCGTCTGTGTAAGTGAGAGTGTTGTCTAGACAAGGTTATTAATATAAATTACACTTCACGTACCTGTGTTGAAGTACTGGATGTTGAGTTGTTCACAGTTAATTAAGAAACTGTCAAGTCCTAGGTTAATCAGTATATCATTACTGTAAAAGGTTTTACAACACTTTAAATAGTACTTGGGCGCCACATGGGTTGTTTCAACAGAAATGTCCCATACACATAAAACTTCTGATTTATTAATTGTGAGTATTAACCTTTAATGATTCTATCAGTGATCGGTTATTTAAATTGAGATCTATCATTAAGTTTTACTTGATTATTCACTGTTAAATGCACCTCAGTGTTTTGCAATACTGATTGCTGATTATTAATTAAAATAATTAATAACAAATGTTGTTGCTGTATAATACTGATTTTTTATTACTCCCTATTGAATTAGGTTAACAAATACATTCAAAATAATAATTTACGGATCACAAATCGTCCGGTTTAATTACTGGCCTAGCTCAGTTTTGAGTACAATGAAAACTCTTATTTCTTATTAACAAATTATTTATCTTAATTAATTACCTCAAGGGTGATTTCTTTTGAGCTACAGAATAGATGTGGCGTTAAATACATTTTATAATATATAAAATACATAAATATAACTTCCACCTACCTTCAAAGTTTCGTTTATCTGGGTCCAGGATTCTTTCGTACGAACGCTAGATACAAACATGTGTTTCATAGGTTATCGAAATAACTAACTCGACACAATTTTGAAGAGAAATTACGATTTTTTAATTAATCAGAATCATTTTAAATTTTGTTCAAAACTTTTGCTCATTGTTTTACAGATTACATTACAGTTTTCGTGGTTCGGTTAACATCTTCTACATACTAACTTATTCTAACATCTTACCTTACTGATCACAATTTAATACAGATATACAGACAGAGCCCAGCCTGCAATTTTGCACACTCTCACATACATAGAAAATTACCCCGCCCTTAACATGTTAATAAAAAGATACCCATTCCGGCCGGCACGTGGTAACCCTTCGAATTCGTTTTATCTGAGTTTGGTAATTACGTCGCTGTCTAATGTAACTGATTTTGTTCCCCTCCCATACTCACTGATCGCACTGACACGGGTTGTTACTTTTAGTTCATTTTTGAAATAGAAAAAACTGATAAAATTTTGGCAGAGCGCATTTGGCTCTGTGTCGGCCGACACAGTCAGAGACGAACTGGGGAAGCGTCCCTTGCGAGCGGGAGGAAGCCGATGTCCACAGCCAACGGATTTCGTCGACGTTCATAGCTGATTTGTTGCGGTTTATTGGCTAGGCACATGCTACATAGTGGTTGTTTCAGTAGTGTGTGCCGACGATATTTAGGCACTTCTGGTCTGACGTCACTAAAGAGGTGGTCCTTAATTTGTATATCCTTCAGGTCGGGTTGTGGATCTCAACAAAACGTTGTTTCTGCGCCATTTTCGACAGCGTCGGTTGATCAGCTTCGCGTCCCACTCGCGCGTATACCTGTGTCATGCGTACAGGCGCTGTCACATTCAAACCAAGTTCTGAGAAATTTGAGGTGGCCACATACTTCAACTGATTTCGCAACGGACTATTACGTTGCTGCTTTGTTACAAACGGTTATAGTCACCACATGTTTTCTCACAATGGGATTAAAACTTGCACAATATTTTTTATGAAACCCCGAAAATGAAATAAATAAAATACCCCATAATTTTGACACGTTACATAGAACGTTATTTTCTTTCAAAAAAACACTAATATGATATCATAAGTTAGGTTAGACACCTTTAATAATTTTCAATTAATTAACGAAAAGTTTGTTTGTTCAAACTCAAACTGAGTTTAGTTATAAAAATATTAATACATATAATCTTACTTCGGGATGTGTTAATCCCTCTAAATAAATTTGATACAATGTTATCTACAAATAGTCTTATTGTTTTGCGTCAGTACAATAGTGTGTTAGGTTCTACTGGTATCTGGTGAAAATGTAAACAAATAAATTTTGTCACTGTACTACCTGTGTATTAATCGTATCGATTAATTTATAAACATTAACGATCAGATTATAATGATCGTTAAATCACTTCACTTAATTCGCACGTGGAACGAGAATAATTTGCTTCTTACTAACCAGATAGGTTATCGCCGTTTTGAGGTTATGATTATATATCTCGTTCAGATGCACACACTGCTTGTTAAAGTACACTACTAACTCTCGATGCACACAGGTGAAATTATACTTCTTCTCAGTGATTGATTTCCAAAATTACAATAATTATTTTAATCTGGACTGTTGTTGCTGGTTATGTGATATTGACAAAAATGCCTCGTTTCTTCGCCGCGTCTCGATTATATAGTCCTTCATCATCCCGCTTAGGGAATATTCGGTCTTACTAAACTCGTCCGTGATTGGTACGAAATATGTCATGATGACGTAAATTCTATTAATAGACATTACATACTGTATTTCGTACGCTGTTGTCGTTTTTGTTAGTATTGTATGAACTTCTTCAATATTCGCCAAATTTATGATGCTAACGTTAATTACTTGACTATTACAATTCCATTTCAGATTCTATTACTATCAAATTATAGCTTATTTCCTTATCTTTAATTTGATGTGGCTTGAGGCCAGTCTAAACATAGTTTTCATTAACAATTCATTAATTTACTGTCCTAAGACATTGCTTACTAGTGTCGTCTGCTAACAATGCAAATTCGACTATTTACTTTTCTTTAATATTTGATTAATTATGTTTGTTTTCTATTTCCAACATTATAAAATGATTAAAATTAAATACATTATTATATCTAAATGCTGCCTACAGCTGAACAATATAAATTATTGGTCTAATTAAGTTGATACATTAACTTGAATTTTCCTAATTCACTATTTATATTTTGATATGTCCTTCTCATTTCTCATTTCTTAAGTGTATAATACCGGCCAAGTGGTGGTACCTTACACTTTATTCGTTATAGTTATGATTCTATTATTTTATGCTAGTTAGGGGTTCTATTTCCCTATCATTTCATGGACATAAACTTGGTCATTCAGGGTCTGGGTATAATTCTATTATAGTGTTTATTCCCTGATTACTATTGTCTTTTATATACACATTATTCACTTAGGAAGTTACCTACATACATATAGTGCTTCCATTTATAATTACTCTTAACTTGTACTACCACATATTTGTTTTTTATTCTATTTTTACAATTTTGTGGCTACATCTAGCATAGTACATGGTATTTGTTATTTCTATATAATGGTTCTATTTATATTAGCCAATATGCTGTTATTTGTCACCATGTTATTAAAGTCAGTGGTTGATTTGTTTATTCTGTATGACTTTACTCATCAATGTTTTTATCTGGCTTACTTGACAGCTTATTTGTGAATCTTGGCTTGCCAATTTGTCATAGTCAGTCAGTTTATTTAAGTTGTAGTGTCATTCGTTCCATGTAGTGGATTCATCACTGCTTCTTGGGATCCCTCCTCTTCTTTTCTTCTTTGCTGGTCCATTCTCTTCACTGTTACATTCATTTTATTTACTCATTTACAATTCTAGTGGTATACCTCACCCTTCTGGTGTTCATTATGGTTATGGAACATTTTGTGATGTTACAACGTACATCTACCTTTCCTATCACCTTGACGGGGCTTCCAGTCACAGTATGTATTGTACAAGAGCTAATTAGAGGCTGGCGGTTGCTGACTAAGACAGGGCGCACAATGGACACTGTTGCGCCCATGTCAGTTATAATTGATGTTGGTTTACCTTCCGCAAATCCATTAACGATCAAGTTTCCACTGGTCTTATGTAGCGTGGAAACTGTGTGCTGTTCTGGGGCTTTACTTCTCCAATTGGTGCAATCACTCTCTTCTCTCGGTATCTTCTTCTCCCAACAGTCTACCTGTAGATGACCACGTTTTCCACAGTTGTAACATTTTGGTCTTCTATCTTTTTCAAATCATTGCGACTCTCTTGAACTTTTGAATTGTTTGTCCGACAACATTGTTTTTCTGCACCCATCGTAACGGCAATGTGATACAGGGATCTACTGACTGCAACATGATGGCACAAACCCATTAATGTAGCGGGACGCTGACTTGGCAGCTTCAAACTCTAGGGCGTGAACAAGAGCTTCTGAGCTATTTCGGTGTCTTGCCATTCGTAACACTTGCTGAAGTTCACAATCTCCGATGCCATCAATAAATGTCTGCACCGCAAACCTTATTCGGAAGTCTTCTGGTGCTTCAGGACAGGCCAATCTAATCAATCTGTCGATACTTGCTTCAAACTCTTGAAGACTCTCACCGGAACGTTGTCGTCTTGTTCTCAACTGAGTGTAGTACACCTCTCACAAATGTTTATCACCGTAGCGTAATTCTAGAGCTTTTATCAACTCAGCATAGACGTTCTGGCTGTCAGGTGGCACTTTCTGTAGTAATTCTGCTGCTGGTCCTTTTAATATGAGAACGAGTGCGACTGCCTTGTCTTTCTCTGACCAATTATTTGCGCATGCAGCAGCTTCAAATTGGCAGATGTACGCTGCTCAGTGACTGCTTCCGTCAAAGGTTGGAGCTTTGACATGACTGTCCCTACTGCAGGCAAAGTGACTTTCTCTATTAACTTATTTTCTGCGTCTTTTTCTGTCTTTATCATTGGTACAGTCTGTTCACAAACTTTTTTTGGTTGTAACTTCAGGCACTGTTCGACTTCATTTTTAAGCTGCTCTTTTATATTTGTAATTGAGTCTTCTATTTTTGTTGACATAGCTTTTTCCACACTCGTGACAGATTTTTCTACTTCAGCTATTTTATTTGACATGGATTCTTCTACATCAGATATTCTGTAATTTGATTGTTAAGCTCACCTCGTAATTCACCTACGTCACCACGGAGGAAACCCAATTCTGCTGTAGTATGTCCTTGCATCTGCTTTTGCTCTTGAATTGACGCTTTGATGTCATCTGCTTCCTTCTTACGTTTTTCATCCTGTCGTTTTTCTGCTTCTTCCGCCTCCTGCCTCCATTTCTCATCCTGTCGTTTCTCCGTCTGTAACAGCAGCGCCTGCAAATTTTCCATCATCTGACTGGCATCCATTGTTTTCCGATTAATTATGAAATACACTCGTCCTGTACAAAGTGTCCACTGTTAACCGTTCTATCCCAGTTCTGACACCACTGTTACGACGGTCTACTTGATCGTCGTAGGTACAGTGGAAACAAAATAAGTACAAGACACCAATTAAGTCACTAATCGCCAGCTTTAATTTTTACAGTTAAACAGTTTGTAATTAACAACACAGTCTACTACAACAAATCAAATAAAAATTGTTCACATACAATAAAATGTCACTAATAATAAACACAATTGTATTACAATTATACCGCCCTATTATAAAATGCAACACTTCACTAATAACCACTTGAACGTACTCAGGAATCTCGCCCGGTAATAACTCGAACCGCACTGAAAATATATCGCTGCTATACTGAACTGAGCGTCCCTGAGTAATTCATAGCCGCTGAAAATCTAGACGATTCCACATACTACGTATTACGTTTAAACTGCGACGTAATTGCTTGCGGCCATGACAGTGAAAGCGTCCGCATGAATTCTTGCACCGTCTGGCAAATGTGTCTACAAGCACGTACGCCACACACATTAGAGCGAGATTCTTCTGGCACATTCGACAAACACGTAGACTGTTCTGTAATGTCATAACACTGCCTCCTCCTTAAGCCTGTTCGTCCCGAACTGGCAAACCGTCTCTGAAGTAATACTCGACCAGGCGATCTAGGTGGACATCCTTTCGAAAGATAATTCTCTGGTTCTTCGAATTCAGTCTCGTGTGATCCGAACATCACATTCCCAGGAATGCAAGTCTTCTGCGCAACCGCTAGTTTTGCTGGAATCATTCCCGTTGCATCATGTACTGATGACCTAAACACCACTGGGTGATCCAAGTTTGTTTGGTTCTCATCAACAACCTCTTGCGTAACCTCATCTTTAGCCACTTTGCCCTCGGGCGCTTCTATCAGCTCAGGAACAAGCAAGAGTTTTGTCTTGACACCCATAGTTGGCTTTCCAATCACTTCTTTTGTCGTTACACTTATTTATATTTCCTCTGCTAGTTCTTCCTCCATTTCCACTTGCAATAGGGAGGGTTCCTCTTGCCCAGACCTGTTGACTTTTTCTTCGACTAATACCACTCGCTTAATCGAATGGTTGGTAGACCCTGTCATTTTAGGCATGCAAAGCTTTATCTTCTCTTGGCCAACCTTCAGGACATTCTCTCTTAAGTCCACAACGAATTTGTAGGCATTCATAATGTCCGTGACAAGAATCACTTCATCAACAATGTCTGCAACGAGCATTTGGTGGCTAAACTCGAGAAGACCCAGGCGTACACGTTGTAATCTATCCAGATTACGGTTTATATAATTTAATAGGGTCTCTAATGTTGCAGTAACTATTATTAATAATTGATAAAGTTTGTTGTTATTATTAATGATTTGGTTTATTGATTTATCGCAATTCAATTCAACCTAGTGTGGAATCCAATGTAGATAAATCGGTTTACTTACACTTGTCGTCGTTTAATCCATGTTTATTTTATTATAAGTAAATGTTTACTTGTCGATCTGTCGATGAATGTAACTGATGCGTAGATCTCTTGAAGTTGATATCCTCTTCTGTTAAAAGTGTCGTCTGTGTAAGTGAGAGTGTTGTCTAGACAAGGTTATTAATATAAATTACACTTCACGTACCTGTGTTGAAGTACTGGATGTTGAGTTGTTCACAGTTAATTAAGAAACTGTCAAGTCCTAGGTTAATCAGTATATCATTACTGTAAAAGGTTTTACAACACTTTAAATAGTACTTGGGCGCCACATGGGTTGTTTCAACAGAAATGTCCCATACACATAAAACTTCTGATTTATTAATTGTGAGTATTAACCTTTAATGATTCTATCAGTGATCGGTTATTTAAATTGAGATCTATCATTAAGTTTTACTTGATTATTCACTGTTAAATGCACCTCAGTGTTTTGCAATACTGATTGCTGATTATTAATTAAAATAATTAATAACAAATGTTGTTGCTGTATAATACTGATTTTTTATTACTCCCTATTGAATTAGGTTAACAAATACATTCAAAATAATAATTTACGGATCACAAATCGTCCGGTTTAATTACTGGCCTAGCTCAGTTTTGAGTACAATGAAAACTCTTATTTCTTATTAACAAATTATTTATCTTAATTAATTACCTCAAGGGTGATTTCTTTTGAGCTACAGAATAGATGTGGCGTTAAATACATTTTATAATATATAAAATACATAAATATAACTTCCACCTACCTTCAAAGTTTCGTTTATCTGGGTCCAGGATTCTTTCGTACGAACGCTAGATACAAACATGTGTTTCATAGGTTATCGAAATAACTAACTCGACACAATTTTGAAGAGAAATTATGATTTTTTAATTAATCAGAATCATTTTAAATTTTGATCAAAACTTTTGCTCATTGTTTTACAGATTACATTACAGTTTTCGTGGTTCGGTTAACATCTTCTACATACTAACTTATTCTAACATCTTACCTTACTGATCACAATTTAATACAGATATACAGACAGAGCCCAGCCTGCAATTTTGCACACTCTCACATACATAGAAAATTACCCCGCCCTTAACATGTTAATAAAAAGATACCCATTCCGGCCGGCACGTGGTAACCCTTCGAATTCGTTTTATCTGAGTTTGGTAATTACGTCGCTGTCTAATGTAACTGATTTTGTTCCCCTCCCATACTCACTGATCGCACTGACACGGGTTGTTACTTTTAGTTCATTTTTGAAATAGAAAAAACTGATAAAATTTTGGCAGAGCGCATTTGGCTCTGTGTCGGCCGACACAGTCAGAGACGAACTGGGGAAGCGTCCCTTGCGAGCGGGAGGAAGCCGATGTCCACAGCCAACGGATTTCGTCGACGTTCATAGCTGATTTGTTGCGGTTTATTGGCTAGGCACATGCTACATAGTGGTTGTTTCAGTAGTGTGTGCCGACGATATTTAGGCACTTCTGGTCTGACGTCACTAAAGAGGTGGTCCTTAATTTGTATATCCTTCAGGTCGGGTTGTGGATCTCAACAAAACGTCGTTTCTGCGCCATTTTCGACAGCGTCGGTTGATCAGCTTCGCGTCCCACTCGCGCGTATACCTGTGTCATGCGTACAGGCGCTGTCACATTCAAACCAAGTTCTGAGAAATTTGAGGTGGCCACATACTTCAACTGATTTCGCAACGGACTATTACGTTGCTGCTTTGTTACAAACGGTTATAGTCACCACATGTTTTCTCACAATGGGATTAAAACTTGCACAATATTTTTTATGAAACCCCGAAAATGAAATAAATAAAATACCCCATAATTTTGACACGTTACATAGAACGTTATTTTCTTTCAAAAAAACACTAATATGATATCATAAGTTAGGTTAGACACCTTTAATAATTTTCAATTAATTAACGAAAAGTTTGTTTGTTCAAACTCAAACTGAGTTTAGTTATAAAAATATTAATACATATAATCTTACTTCGGGATGTGTTAATCCCTCTAAATAAATTTGATACAATGTTATCTACAAATAGTCTTATTGTTTTGCGTCAGTACAATAGTGTGTTAGGTTCTACTGGTATCTGGTGAAAATGTAAACAAATAAATTTTGTCACTGTACTACCTGTGTATTAATCGTATCGATTAATTTATAAACATTAACGATCAGATTATAATGATCGTTAAATCACTTCACTTAATTCGCACGTGGAACGAGAATAATTTGCTTCTTACTAACCAGATAGGTTATCGCCGTTTTGAGGTTATGATTATATATCTCGTTCAGATGCACACACTGCTTGTTAAAGTACACTACTAACTCTCGATGCACACAGGTGAAATTATACTTCTTCTCAGTGATTGATTTCCAAAATTACAATAATTATTTTAATCTGGACTGTTGTTGCTGGTTATGTGATATTGACAAAAATGCCTCGTTTCTTCGCCGCGTCTCGATTATATAGTCCTTCATCATCCCGCTTAGGGAATATTCGGTCTTACTAAACTCGTCCGTGATTGGTACGAAATATGTCATGATGACGTAAATTCTATTAATAGACATTACATACTGTATTTCGTACGCTGTTGTCGTTTTTGTTAGTATTGTATGAACTTCTTCAATATTCGCCAAATTTATGATGCTAACGTTAATTACTTGACTATTACAATTCCATTTCAGATTCTATTACTATCAAATTATAGCTTATTTCCTTATCTTTAATTTGATGTGGCTTGAGGCCAGTCTAAACATAGTTTTCATTAACAATTCATTAATTTACTGTCCTAAGACATTGCTTACTAGTGTCGTCTGCTAACAATGCAAATTCGACTATTTACTTTTCTTTAATATTTGATTAATTATGTTTGTTTTCTATTTCCAACATTATAAAATGATTAAAATTAAATACATTATTATATCTAAATGCTGCCTACAGCTGAACAATATAAATTATTGGTCTAATTAAGTTGATACATTAACTTGAATTTTCCTAATTCACTATTTATATTTTGATATGTCCTTCTCATTTCTCATTTCTTAAGTGTATAATACCGGCCAAGTGGTGGTACCTTACACTTTATTCGTTATAGTTATGATTCTATTATTTTATGCTAGTTAGGGGTTCTATTTCCCTATCATTTCATGGACATAAACTTGGTCATTCAGGGTCTGGGTATAATTCTATTATAGTGTTTATTCCCTGATTACTATTGTCTTTTATATACACATTATTCACTTAGGAAGTTACCTACATACATATAGTGCTTCCATTTATAATTACTCTTAACTTGTACTACCACATATTTGTTTTTTATTCTATTTTTACAATTTTGTGGCTACATCTAGCATAGTACATGGTATTTGTTATTTCTATATAATGGTTCTATTTATATTAGCCAATATGCTGTTATTTGTCACCATGTTATTAAAGTCAGTGGTTGATTTGTTTATTCTGTATGACTTTACTCATCAATGTTTTTATCTGGCTTACTTGACAGCTTATTTGTGAATCTTGGCTTGCCAATTTGTCATAGTCAGTCAGTTTATTTAAGTTGTAGTGTCATTCGTTCCATGTAGTGGATTCATCACTGCTTCTTGGGATCCCTCCTCTTCTTTTCTTCTTTGCTGGTCCATTCTCTTCACTGTTACATTCATTTTATTTACTCATTTACAATTCTAGTGGTATACCTCACCCTTCTGGTGTTCATTATGGTTATGGAACATTTTGTGATGTTACAACGTACATCTACCTTTCCTATCACCTTGACGGGGCTTCCAGTCACAGTATGTATTGTACAAGAGCTAATTAGAGGCTGGCGGTTGCTGACTAAGACAGGGCGCACAATGGACACTGTTGCGCCCATGTCAGTTATAATTGATGTTGGTTTACCTTCCGCAAATCCATTAACGATCAAGTTTCCACTGGTCTTATGTAGCGTGGAAACTGTGTGCTGTTCTGGGGCTTTACTTCTCCAATTGGTGCAATCACTCTCTTCTCTCGGTATCTTCTTCTCCCAACAGTCTACCTGTAGATGACCACGTTTTCCACAGTTGTAACATTTTGGTCTTCTATCTTTTTCAAATCATTGCGACTCTCTTGAACTTTTGAATTGTTTGTCCGACAACATTGTTTTTCTGCACCCATCGTAACGGCAATGTGATACAGGGATCTACTGACTGCAACATGATGGCACAAACCCATTAATGTAGCGGGACGCTGACTTGGCAGCTTCAAACTCTAGGGCGTGAACAAGAGCTTCTGAGCTATTTCGGTGTCTTGCCATTCGTAACACTTGCTGAAGTTCACAATCTCCGATGCCATCAATAAATGTCTGCACCGCAAACCTTATTCGGAAGTCTTCTGGTGCTTCAGGACAGGCCAATCTAATCAATCTGTCGATACTTGCTTCAAACTCTTGAAGACTCTCACCGGAACGTTGTCGTCTTGTTCTCAACTGAGTGTAGTACACCTCTCACAAATGTTTATCACCGTAGCGTAATTCTAGAGCTTTTATCAACTCAGCATAGACGTTCTGGCTGTCAGGTGGCACTTTCTGTAGTAATTCTGCTGCTGGTCCTTTTAATATGAGAACGAGTGCGACTGCCTTGTCTTTCTCTGACCAATTATTTGCGCATGCAGCAGCTTCAAATTGGCAGATGTACGCTGCTCAGTGACTGCTTCCGTCAAAGGTTGGAGCTTTGACATGACTGTCCCTACTGCAGGCAAAGTGACTTTCTCTATTAACTTATTTTCTGCGTCTTTTTCTGTCTTTATCATTGGTACAGTCTGTTCACAAACTTTTTTTGGTTGTAACTTCAGGCACTGTTCGACTTCATTTTTAAGCTGCTCTTTTATATTTGTAATTGAGTCTTCTATTTTTGTTGACATAGCTTTTTCCACACTCGTGACAGATTTTTCTACTTCAGCTATTTTATTTGACATGGATTCTTCTACATCAGATATTCTGTAATTTGATTGTTAAGCTCACCTCGTAATTCACCTACGTTACCACGGAGGAAACCCAATTCTGCTGTAGTATGTCCTTGCATCTGCTTTTGCTCTTGAATTGACGCTTTGATGTCATCTGCTTCCTTCTTACGTTTTTCATCCTGTCGTTTTTCTGCTTCTTCCGCCTCCTGCCTCCATTTCTCATCCTGTCGTTTCTCCGTCTGTAACAGCAGCGCCTGCAAATTTTCCATCATCTGACTGGCATCCATTGTTTTCCGATTAATTATGAAATACACTCGTCCTGTACAAAGTGTCCACTGTTAACCGTTCTATCCCAGTTCTGACACCACTGTTACGACGGTCTACTTGATCGTCGTAGGTACAGTGGAAACAAAATAAGTACAAGACACCAATTAAGTCACTAATCGCCAGCTTTAATTTTTACAGTTAAACAGTTTGTAATTAACAACACAGTCTACTACAACAAATCAAATAAAAATTGTTCACATACAATAAAATGTCACTAATAATAAACACAATTGTATTACAATTATACCGCCCTATTATAAAATGCAACACTTCACTAATAACCACTTGAACGTACTCAGGAATCTCGCCCGGTAATAACTCGAACCGCACTGAAAATATATCGCTGCTATACTGAACTGAGCGTCCCTGAGTAATTCATAGCCGCTGAAAATCTAGACGATTCCACATACTACGTATTACGTTTAAACTGCGACGTAATTGCTTGCGGCCATGACAGTGAAAGCGTCCGCATGAATTCTTGCACCGTCTGGCAAATGTGTCTACAAGCACGTACGCCACACACATTAGAGCGAGATTCTTCTGGCACATTCGACAAACACGTAGACTGTTCTGTAATGTCATAACACTGCCTCCTCCTTAAGCCTGTTCGTCCCGAACTGGCAAACCGTCTCTGAAGTAATACTCGACCAGGCGATCTAGGTGGACATCCTTTCGAAAGATAATTCTCTGGTTCTTCGAATTCAGTCTCGTGTGATCCGAACATCACATTCCCAGGAATGCAAGTCTTCTGCGCAACCGCTAGTTTTGCTGGAATCATTCCCGTTGCATCATGTACTGATGACCTAAACACCACTGGGTGATCCAAGTTTGTTTGGTTCTCATCAACAACCTCTTGCGTAACCTCATCTTTAGCCACTTTGCCCTCGGGCGCTTCTATCAGCTCAGGAACAAGCAAGAGTTTTGTCTTGACACCCATAGTTGGCTTTCCAATCACTTCTTTTGTCGTTACACTTATTTATATTTCCTCTGCTAGTTCTTCCTCCATTTCCACTTGCAATAGGGAGGGTTCCTCTTGCCCAGACCTGTTGACTTTTTCTTCGACTAATACCACTCGCTTAATCGAATGGTTGGTAGACCCTGTCATTTTAGGCATGCAAAGCTTTATCTTCTCTTGGCCAACCTTCAGGACATTCTCTCTTAAGTCCACAACGAATTTGTAGGCATTCATAATGTCCGTGACAAGAATCACTTCATCAACAATGTCTGCAACGAGCATTTGGTGGCTAAACTCGAGAAGACCCAGGCGTACACGTTGTAATCTATCCAGATTACGGTTTATATAATTTAATAGGGTCTCTAATGTTGCAGTAACTATTATTAATAATTGATAAAGTTTGTTGTTATTATTAATGATTTGGTTTATTGATTTATCGCAATTCAATTCAACCTAGTGTGGAATCCAATGTAGATAAATCGGTTTACTTACACTTGTCGTCGTTTAATCCATGTTTATTTTATTATAAGTAAATGTTTACTTGTCGATCTGTCGATGAATGTAACTGATGCGTAGATCTCTTGAAGTTGATATCCTCTTCTGTTAAAAGTGTCGTCTGTGTAAGTGAGAGTGTTGTCTAGACAAGGTTATTAATATAAATTACACTTCACGTACCTGTGTTGAAGTACTGGATGTTGAGTTGTTCACAGTTAATTAAGAAACTGTCAAGTCCTAGGTTAATCAGTATATCATTACTGTAAAAGGTTTTACAACACTTTAAATAGTACTTGGGCGCCACATGGGTTGTTTCAACAGAAATGTCCCATACACATAAAACTTCTGATTTATTAATTGTGAGTATTAACCTTTAATGATTCTATCAGTGATCGGTTATTTAAATTGAGATCTATCATTAAGTTTTACTTGATTATTCACTGTTAAATGCACCTCAGTGTTTTGCAATACTGATTGCTGATTATTAATTAAAATAATTAATAACAAATGTTGTTGCTGTATAATACTGATTTTTTATTACTCCCTATTGAATTAGGTTAACAAATACATTCAAAATAATAATTTACGGATCACAAATCGTCCGGTTTAATTACTGGCCTAGCTCAGTTTTGAGTACAATGAAAACTCTTATTTCTTATTAACAAATTATTTATCTTAATTAATTACCTCAAGGGTGATTTCTTTTGAGCTACAGAATAGATGTGGCGTTAAATACATTTTATAATATATAAAATACATAAATATAACTTCCACCTACCTTCAAAGTTTCGTTTATCTGGGTCCAGGATTCTTTCGTACGAACGCTAGATACAAACATGTGTTTCATAGGTTATCGAAATAACTAACTCGACACAATTTTGAAGAGAAATTACGATTTTTTAATTAATCAGAATCATTTTAAATTTTGTTCAAAACTTTTGCTCATTGTTTTACAGATTACATTACAGTTTTCGTGGTTCGGTTGACATCTTCTACATACTAACTTATTCTAACATCTTACCTTACTGATCACAATTTAATACAGATATACAGACAGAGCCCAGCCTGCAATTTTGCACACTCTCACATACATAGAAAATTACCCCGCCCTTAACATGTTAATAAAAAGATACCCATTCCGGCCGGCACGTGGTAACCCTTCGAATTCGTTTTATCTGAGTTTGGTAATTACGTCGCTGTCTAATGTAACTGATTTTGTTCCCCTCCCATACTCACTGATCGCACTGACACGGGTTGTTACTTTTAGTTCATTTTTGAAATAGAAAAAACTGATAAAATTTTGGCAGAGCGCATTTGGCTCTGTGTCGGCCGACACAGTCAGAGACGAACTGGGGAAGCGTCCCTTGCGAGCGGGAGGAAGCCGATGTCCACAGCCAACGGATTTCGTCGACGTTCATAGCTGATTTGTTGCGGTTTATTGGCTAGGCACATGCTACATAGTGGTTGTTTCAGTAGTGTGTGCCGACGATATTTAGGCACTTCTGGTCTGACGTCACTAAAGAGGTGGTCCTTAATTTGTATATCCTTCAGGTCGGGTTGTGGATCTCAACAAAACGTTGTTTCTGCGCCATTTTCGACAGCGTCGGTTGATCAGCTTCGCGTCCCACTCGCGCGTATACCTGTGTCATGCGTACAGGCGCTGTCACATTCAAACCAAGTTCTGAGAAATTTGAGGTGGCCACATACTTCAACTGATTTCGCAACGGACTATTACGTTGCTGCTTTGTTACAAACGGTTATAGTCACCACATGTTTTCTCACAATGGGATTAAAACTTGCACAATATTTTTTATGAAACCCCGAAAATGAAATAAATAAAATACCCCATAATTTTGACACGTTACATAGAACGTTATTTTCTTTCAAAAAAACACTAATATGATATCATAAGTTAGGTTAGACACCTTTAATAATTTTCAATTAATTAACGAAAAGTTTGTTTGTTCAAACTCAAACTGAGTTTAGTTATAAAAATATTAATACATATAATCTTACTTCGGGATGTGTTAATCCCTCTAAATAAATTTGATACAATGTTATCTACAAATAGTCTTATTGTTTTGCGTCAGTACAATAGTGTGTTAGGTTCTACTGGTATCTGGTGAAAATGTAAACAAATAAATTTTGTCACTGTACTACCTGTGTATTAATCGTATCGATTAATTTATAAACATTAACGATCAGATTATAATGATCGTTAAATCACTTCACTTAATTCGCACGTGGAACGAGAATAATTTGCTTCTTACTAACCAGATAGGTTATCGCCGTTTTGAGGTTATGATTATATATCTCGTTCAGATGCACACACTGCTTGTTAAAGTACACTACTAACTCTCGATGCACACAGGTGAAATTATACTTCTTCTCAGTGATTGATTTCCAAAATTACAATAATTATTTTAATCTGGACTGTTGTTGCTGGTTATGTGATATTGACAAAAATGCCTCGTTTCTTCGCCGCGTCTCGATTATATAGTCCTTCATCATCCCGCTTAGGGAATATTCGGTCTTACTAAACTCGTCCGTGATTGGTACGAAATATGTCATGATGACCTAAATTCTATTAATAGACATTACATACTGTATTTCGTACGCTGTTGTCGTTTTTGTTAGTATTGTATGAACTTCTTCAATATTCGCCAAATTTATGATGCTAACGTTAATTACTTGACTATTACAATTCCATTTCAGATTCTATTACTATCAAATTATAGCTTATTTCCTTATCTTTAATTTGATGTGGCTTGAGGCCAGTCTAAACATAGTTTTCATTAACAATTCATTAATTTACTGTCCTAAGACATTGCTTACTAGTGTCGTCTGCTAACAATGCAAATTCGACTATTTACTTTTCTTTAATATTTGATTAATTATGTTTGTTTTCTATTTCCAACATTATAAAATGATTAAAATTAAATACATTATTATATCTAAATGCTGCCTACAGCTGAACAATATAAATTATTGGTCTAATTAAGTTGATACATTAACTTGAATTTTCCTAATTCACTATTTATATTTTGATATGTCCTTCTCATTTCTCATTTCTTAAGTGTATAATACCGGCCAAGTGGTGGTACCTTACACTTTATTCGTTATAGTTATGATTCTATTATTTTATGCTAGTTAGGGGTTCTATTTCCCTATCATTTCATGGACATAAACTTGGTCATTCAGGGTCTGGGTATAATTCTATTATAGTGTTTATTCCCTGATTACTATTGTCTTTTATATACACATTATTCACTTAGGAAGTTACCTACATACATATAGTGCTTCCATTTATAATTACTCTTAACTTGTACTACCACATATTTGTTTTTTATTCTATTTTTACAATTTTGTGGCTACATCTAGCATAGTACATGGTATTTGTTATTTCTATATAATGGTTCTATTTATATTAGCCAATATGCTGTTATTTGTCACCATGTTATTAAAGTCAGTGGTTGATTTGTTTATTCTGTATGACTTTACTCATCAATGTTTTTATCTGGCTTACTTGACAGCTTATTTGTGAATCTTGGCATGCCAATTTGTCATAGTCAGTCAGTTTATTTAAGTTGTAGTGTCATTCGTTCCATGTAGTGGATTCATCACTGCTTCTTGGGATCGCTCCTCTTCTTTTCTTCTTTGCTGGCCCATTCTCTTCACTGTTACATTCATTTTATTTACTCATTTACAATTCTAGTGGTATACCTCACCCTTCTGGTGTTCATTATGGTTATGGAACATTTTGTGATGTTACAACGTACATCTACCTTTCCTATCACCTTGACGGGGCTTCCAGTCACAGTATGTACTGTACAAGAGCTAATTAGAGGCTGGCGGTTGCTGACTAAGACAGGGCGCACAATGGACACTGTTGCGCCCATGTCAGTTATAATTGATGTTGGTTTACCTTCCGCAAATCCATTAACGATCAAGTTTCCACTGGTCTTATGTAGCGTGGAAACTGTGTGCTGTTCTGGGGCTTTACTTCTCCAATTGGTGCAATCACTCTCTTCTCTCGGTATCTTCTTCTCCCAACAGTCTACCTGTAGATGACCACGTTTTCCACAGTTGTAACATTTTGGTCTTCTATCTTTTTCAAATCATTGCGACTCTCTTGAACTTTTGAATTGTTTGTCCGACAACATTGTTTTTCTGCACCCATCGTAACGGCAATGTGATACAGGGATCTACTGACTGCAACATGATGGCACAAACCCATTAATGTAGCGGGACGCTGACTTGGCAGCTTCAAACTCTAGGGCGTGAACAAGAGCTTCTGAGCTATTTCGGTGTCTTGCCATTCGTAACACTTGCTGAAGTTCACAATCTCCGATGCCATCAATAAATGTCTGCACCGCAAACCTTATTCGGAAGTCTTCTGGTGCTTCAGGACAGGCCAATCTAATCAATCTGTCGATACTTGCTTCAAACTCTTGAAGACTCTCACCGGAACGTTGTCGTCTTGTTCTCAACTGAGTGTAGTACACCTCTCACAAATGTTTATCACCGTAGCGTAATTCTAGAGCTTTTATCAACTCAGCATAGACGTTCTGGCTGTCAGGTGGCACTTTCTGTAGTAATTCTGCTGCTGGTCCTTTTAATATGAGAACGAGTGCGACTGCCTTGTCTTTCTCTGACCAATTATTTGCGCATGCAGCAGCTTCAAATTGGCAGATGTACGCTGCTCAGTGACTGCTTCCGTCAAAGGTTGGAGCTTTGACATGACTGTCCCTACTGCAGGCAAAGTGACTTTCTCTATTAACTTATTTTCTGCGTCTTTTTCTGTCTTTATCATTGGTACAGTCTGTTCACAAACTTTTTTTGGTTGTAACTTCAGGCACTGTTCGACTTCATTTTTAAGCTGCTCTTTTATATTTGTAATTGAGTCTTCTATTTTTGTTGACATAGCTTTTTCCACACTCGTGACAGATTTTTCTACTTCAGCTATTTTATTTGACATGGATTCTTCTACATCAGATATTCTGTAATTTGATTGTTAAGCTCACCTCGTAATTCACCTACGTCACCACGGAGGAAACCCAATTCTGCTGTAGTATGTCCTTGCATCTGCTTTTGCTCTTGAATTGACGCTTTGATGTCATCTGCTTCCTTCTTACGTTTTTCATCCTGTCGTTTTTCTGCTTCTTCCGCCTCCTGCCTCCATTTCTCATCCTGTCGTTTCTCCGTCTGTAACAGCAGCGCCTGCAAATTTTCCATCATCTGACTGGCATCCATTGTTTTCCGATTAATTATGAAATACACTCGTCCTGTACAAAGTGTCCACTGTTAACCGTTCTATCCCAGTTCTGACACCACTGTTACGATGGTCTACTTGATCGTCGTAGGTACAGTGGAAACAAAATAAGTACAAGACACCAATTAAGTCACTAATCGCCAGCTTTAATTTTTACAGTTAAACAGTTTGTAATTAACAACACAGTCTACTACAACAAATCAAATAAAAATTGTTCACATACAATAAAATGTCACTAATAATAAACACAATTGTATTACAATTATACCGCCCTATTATAAAATGCAACACTTCACTAATAACCACTTGAACGTACTCAGGAATCTCGCCCGGTAATAACTCGAACCGCACTGAAAATATATCGCTGCTATACTGAACTGAGCGTCCCTGAGTAATTCATAGCCGCTGAAAATCTAGACGATTCCACATACTACGTATTACGTTTAAACTGCGACGTAATTGCTTGCGGCCATGACAGTGAAAGCGTCCGCATGAATTCTTGCACCGTCTGGCAAATGTGTCTACAAGCACGTACGCCACACACATTAGAGCGAGATTCTTCTGGCACATTCGACAAACACGTAGACTGTTCTGTAATGTCATAACACTGCCTCCTCCTTAAGCCTGTTCGTCCCGAACTGGCAAACCGTCTCTGAAGTAATACTCGACCAGGCGATCTAGGTGGACATCCTTTCGAAAGATAATTCTCTGGTTCTTCGAATTCAGTCTCGTGTGATCCGAACATCACATTCCCAGGAATGCAAGTCTTCTGCGCAACCGCTAGTTTTGCTGGAATCATTCCCGTTGCATCATGTACTGATGACCTAAACACCACTGGGTGATCCAAGTTTGTTTGGTTCTCATCAACAACCTCTTGCGTAACCTCATCTTTAGCCACTTTGCCCTCGGGCGCTTCTATCAGCTCAGGAACAAGCAAGAGTTTTGTCTTGACACCCATAGTTGGCTTTCCAATCACTTCTTTTGTCGTTACACTTATTTATATTTCCTCTGCTAGTTCTTCCTCCATTTCCACTTGCAATAGGGAGGGTTCCTCTTGCCCAGACCTGTTGACTTTTTCTTCGACTAATACCACTCGCTTAATCGAATGGTTGGTAGACCCTGTCATTTTAGGCATGCAAAGCTTTATCTTCTCTTGGCCAACCTTCAGGACATTCTCTCTTAAGTCCACAACGAATTTGTAGGCATTCATAATGTCCGTGACAAGAATCACTTCATCAACAATGTCTGCAACGAGCATTTGGTGGCTAAACTCGAGAAGACCCAGGCGTACACGTTGTAATCTATCCAGATTACGGTTTATATAATTTAATAGGGTCTCTAATGTTGCAGTAACTATTATTAATAATTGATAAAGTTTGTTGTTATTATTAATGATTTGGTTTATTGATTTATCGCAATTCAATTCAACCTAGTGTGGAATCCAATGTAGATAAATCGGTTTACTTACACTTGTCGTCGTTTAATCCATGTTTATTTTATTATAAGTAAATGTTTACTTGTCGATCTGTCGATGAATGTAACTGATGCGTAGATCTCTTGAAGTTGATATCCTCTTCTGTTAAAAGTGTCGTCTGTGTAAGTGAGAGTGTTGTCTAGACAAGGTTATTAATATAAATTACACTTCACGTACCTGTGTTGAAGTACTGGATGTTGAGTTGTTCACAGTTAATTAAGAAACTGTCAAGTCCTAGGTTAATCAGTATATCATTACTGTAAAAGGTTTTACAACACTTTAAATAGTACTTGGGCGCCACATGGGTTGTTTCAACAGAAATGTCCCATACACATAAAACTTCTGATTTATTAATTGTGAGTATTAACCTTTAATGATTCTATCAGTGATCGGTTATTTAAATTGAGATCTATCATTAAGTTTTACTTGATTATTCACTGTTAAATGCACCTCAGTGTTTTGCAATACTGATTGCTGATTATTAATTAAAATAATTAATAACAAATGTTGTTGCTGTATAATACTGATTTTTTATTACTCCCTATTGAATTAGGTTAACAAATACATTCAAAATAATAATTTACGGATCACAAATCGTCCGGTTTAATTACTGGCCTAGCTCAGTTTTGAGTACAATGAAAACTCTTATTTCTTATTAACAAATTATTTATCTTAATTAATTACCTCAAGGGTGATTTCTTTTGAGCTACAGAATAGATGTGGCGTTAAATACATTTTATAATATATAAAATACATAAATATAACTTCCACCTACCTTCAAAGTTTCGTTTATCTGGGTCCAGGATTCTTTCGTACGAACGCTAGATACAAACATGTGTTTCATAGGTTATCGAAATAACTAACTCGACACAATTTTGAAGAGAAATTACGATTTTTTAATTAATCAGAATCATTTTAAATTTTGTTCAAAACTTTTGCTCATTGTTTTACAGATTACATTACAGTTTTCGTGGTTCGGTTAACATCTTCTACATACTAACTTATTCTAACATCTTACCTTACTGATCACAATTTAATACAGATATACAGACAGAGCCCAGCCTGCAATTTTGCACACTCTCACATACATAGAAAATTACCCCGCCCTTAACATGTTAATAAAAAGATACCCATTCCGGCCGGCACGTGGTAACCCTTCGAATTCGTTTTATCTGAGTTTGGTAATTACGTCGCTGTCTAATGTAACTGATTTTGTTCCCCTCCCATACTCACTGATCGCACTGACACGGGTCGTTACTTTTAGTTCATTTTTGAAATAGAAAAAACTGATAAAATTTTGGCAGAGCGCATTTGGCTCTGTGTCGGCCGACACAGTCAGAGACGAACTGGGGAAGCGTCCCTTGCGAGCGGGAGGAAGCCGATGTTCACAGCCAACGGATTTCGTCGACGTTCATAGCTGATTTGTTGCGGTTTATTGGCTAGGCACATGCTACATAGTGGTTGTTTCAGTAGTGTGTGCCGACGATATTTAGGCACTTCTGGTCTGACGTCACTAAAGAGGTGGTCCTTAATTTGTATATCCTTCAGGTCGGGTTGTGGATCTCAACAAAACGTCGTTTCTGCGCCATTTTCGACAGCGTCGGTTGATCAGCTTCGCGTCCCACCCGCGCGTATACCTGTGTCATGCGTACAGGCGCTGTCACATTCAAACCAAGTTCTGAGAAATTTGAGGTGGCCACATACTTCAACTGATTTCGCAACGGACTATTACGTTGCTGCTTTGTTACAAACGGTTATAGTCACCACATGTTTTCTCACAATGGGATTAAAACTTGCACAATATTTTTTATGAAACCCCGAAAATTAAATAAATAAAATACCCCATAATTTTGACACGTTACATAGAACGTTATTTTCTTTCAAAAAAACACTAATATGATATCATAAGTTAGGTTAGACACCTTTAATAATTTTCAATTAATTAACGAAAAGTTTGTTTGTTCAAACTCAAACTGAGTTTAGTTATAAAAATATTAATACATATAATCTTACTTCGGGATGTGTTAATCCCTCTAAATAAATTTGATACAATGTTATCTACAAATAGTCTTATTGTTTTGCGTCAGTACAATAGTGTGTTAGGTTCTACTGGTATCTGGTGAAAATGTAAACAAATAAATTTTGTCACTGTACTACCTGTGTATTAATCGTATCGATTAATTTATAAACATTAACGATCAGATTATAATGATCGTTAAATCACTTCACTTAATTCGCACGTGGAACGAGAATAATTTGCTTCTTACTAACCAGATAGGTTATCGCCGTTTTGAGGTTATGATTATATATCTCGTTCAGATGCACACACTGCTTGTTAAAGTACACTACTAACTCTCGATGCACACAGGTGAAATTATACTTCTTCTCAGTGATTGATTTCCAAAATTACAATAATTATTTTAATCTGGACTGTTGTTGCTGGTTATGTGATATTGACAAAAATGCCTCGTTTCTTCGCCGCGTCTCGATTATATAGTCCTTCATCATCCCGCTTAGGGAATATTCGGTCTTACTAAACTCGTCCGTGATTGGTACGAAATATGTCATGATGACGTAAATTCTATTAATAGACATTACATACTGTATTTCGTACGCTGTTGTCGTTTTTGTTAGTATTGTATGAACTTCTTCAATATTTGCCAAATTTATGATGCTAACGTTAATTACTTGACTATTACAATTCCATTTCAGATTCTATTACTATCAAATTATAGCTTATTTCCTTATCTTTAATTTGATGTGGCTTGAGGCCAGTCTAAACATAGTTTTCATTAACAATTCATTAATTTACTGTCCTAAGACATTGCTTACTAGTGTCGTCTGCTAACAATGCAAATTCGACTATTTACTTTTCTTTAATATTTGATTAATTATGTTTGTTTTCTATTTCCAACATTATAAAATGATTAAAATTAAATACATTATTATATCTAAATGCTGCCTACAGCTGAACAATATAAATTATTGGTCTAATTAAGTTGATACATTAACTTGAATTTTCCTAATTCACTATTTATATTTTGATATGTCCTTCTCATTTCTCATTTCTTAAGTGTATAATACCGGCCAAGTGGTGGTACCTTACACTTTATTCGTTATAGTTATGATTCTATTATTTTATGCTAGTTAGGGGTTCTATTTCCCTATCATTTCATGGACATAAACTTGGTCATTCAGGGTCTGGGTATAATTCTATTATAGTGTTTATTCCCTGATTACTATTGTCTTTTATATACACATTATTCACTTAGGAAGTTACCTACATACATATAGTGCTTCCATTTATAATTACTCTTAACTTGTACTACCACATATTTGTTTTTTATTCTATTTTTACAATTTTGTGGCTACATCTAGCATAGTACATGGTATTTGTTATTTCTATATAATGGTTCTATTTATATTAGCCAATATGCTGTTATTTGTCACCATGTTATTAAAGTCAGTGGTTGATTTGTTTATTCTGTATGACTTTACTCATCAATGTTTTTATCTGGCTTACTTGACAGCTTATTTGTGAATCTTGGCTTGCCAATTTGTCATAGTCAGTCAGTTTATTTAAGTTGTAGTGTCATTCGTTCCATGTAGTGGATTCATCACTGCTTCTTGGGATCCCTCCTCTTCTTTTCTTCTTTGCTGGTCCATTCTCTTCACTGTTACATTCATTTTATTTACTCATTTACAATTCTAGTGGTATACCTCACCCTTCTGGTGTTCATTATGGTTATGGAACATTTTGTGATGTTACAACGTACATCTACCTTTCCTATCACCTTGACGGGGCTTCCAGTCACAGTATGTATTGTACAAGAGCTAATTAGAGGCTGGCGGTTGCTGACTAAGACAGGGCGCACAATGGACACTGTTGCGCCCATGTCAGTTATAATTGATGTTGGTTTACCTTCCGCAAATCCATTAACGATCAAGTTTCCACTGGTCTTATGTAGCGTGGAAACTGTGTGCTGTTCTGGGGCTTTACTTCTCCAATTGGTGCAATCACTCTCTTCTCTCGGTATCTTCTTCTCCCAACAGTCTACCTGTAGATGACCACGTTTTCCACAGTTGTAACATTTTGGTCTTCTATCTTTTTCAAATCATTGCGACTCTCTTGAACTTTTGAATTGTTTGTCCGACAACATTGTTTTTCTGCACCCATCGTAACGGCAATGTGATACAGGGATCTACTGACTGCAACATGATGGCACAAACCCATTAATGTAGCGGGACGCTGACTTGGCAGCTTCAAACTCTAGGGCGTGAACAAGAGCTTCTGAGCTATTTCGGTGTCTTGCCATTCGTAACACTTGCTGAAGTTCACAATCTCCGATGCCATCAATAAATGTCTGCACCGCAAACCTTATTCGGAAGTCTTCTGGTGCTTCAGGACAGGCCAATCTAATCAATCTGTCGATACTTGCTTCAAACTCTTGAAGACTCTCACCGGAACGTTGTCGTCTTGTTCTCAACTGAGTGTAGTACACCTCTCACAAATGTTTATCACCGTAGCGTAATTCTAGAGCTTTTATCAACTCAGCATAGACGTTCTGGCTGTCAGGTGGCACTTTCTGTAGTAATTCTGCTGCTGGTCCTTTTAATATGAGAACGAGTGCGACTGCCTTGTCTTTCTCTGACCAATTATTTGCGCATGCAGCAGCTTCAAATTGGCAGATGTACGCTGCTCAGTGACTGCTTCCGTCAAAGGTTGGAGCTTTGACATGACTGTCCCTACTGCAGGCAAAGTGACTTTCTCTATTAACTTATTTTCTGCGTCTTTTTCTGTCTTTATCATTGGTACAGTCTGTTCACAAACTTTTTTTGGTTGTAACTTCAGGCACTGTTCGACTTCATTTTTAAGCTGCTCTTTTATATTTGTAATTGAGTCTTCTATTTTTGTTGACATAGCTTTTTCCACACTCGTGACAGATTTTTCTACTTCAGCTATTTTATTTGACATGGATTCTTCTACATCAGATATTCTGTAATTTGATTGTTAAGCTCACCTCGTAATTCACCTACGTCACCACGGAGGAAACCCAATTCTGCTGTAGTATGTCCTTGCATCTGCTTTTGCTCTTGAATTGACGCTTTGATGTCATCTGCTTCCTTCTTACGTTTTTCATCCTGTCGTTTTTCTGCTTCTTCCGCCTCCTGCCTCCATTTCTCATCCTGTCGTTTCTCCGTCTGTAACAGCAGCGCCTGCAAATTTTCCATCATCTGACTGGCATCCATTGTTTTCCGATTAATTATGAAATACACTCGTCCTGTACAAAGTGTCCACTGTTAACCGTTCTATCCCAGTTCTGACACCACTGTTACGACGGTCTACTTGATCGTCGTAGGTACAGTGGAAACAAAATAAGTACAAGACACCAATTAAGTCACTAATCGCCAGCTTTAATTTTTACAGTTAAACAGTTTGTAATTAACAACACAGTCTACTACAACAAATCAAATAAAAATTGTTCACATACAATAAAATGTCACTAATAATAAACACAATTGTATTACAATTATACCGCCCTATTATAAAATGCAACACTTCACTAATAACCACTTGAACGTACTCAGGAATCTCGCCCGGTAATAACTCGAACCGCACTGAAAATATATCGCTGCTATACTGAACTGAGCGTCCCTGAGTAATTCATAGCCGCTGAAAATCTAGACGATTCCACATACTACGTATTACGTTTAAACTGCGACGTAATTGCTTGCGGCCATGACAGTGAAAGCGTCCGCATGAATTCTTGCACCGTCTGGCAAATGTGTCTACAAGCACGTACGCCACACACATTAGAGCGAGATTCTTCTGGCACATTCGACAAACACGTAGACTGTTCTGTAATGTCATAACACTGCCTCCTCCTTAAGCCTGTTCGTCCCGAACTGGCAAACCGTCTCTGAAGTAATACTCGACCAGGCGATCTAGGTGGACATCCTTTCGAAAGATAATTCTCTGGTTCTTCGAATTCAGTCTCGTGTGATCCGAACATCACATTCCCAGGAATGCAAGTCTTCTGCGCAACCGCTAGTTTTGCTGGAATCATTCCCGTTGCATCATGTACTGATGACCTAAACACCACTGGGTGATCCAAGTTTGTTTGGTTCTCATCAACAACCTCTTGCGTAACCTCATCTTTAGCCACTTTGCCCTCGGGCGCTTCTATCAGCTCAGGAACAAGCAAGAGTTTTGTCTTGACACCCATAGTTGGCTTTCCAATCACTTCTTTTGTCGTTACACTTATTTATATTTCCTCTGCTAGTTCTTCCTCCATTTCCACTTGCAATAGGGAGGGTTCCTCTTGCCCAGACCTGTTGACTTTTTCTTCGACTAATACCACTCGCTTAATCGAATGGTTGGTAGACCCTGTCATTTTAGGCATGCAAAGCTTTATCTTCTCTTGGCCAACCTTCAGGACATTCTCTCTTAAGTCCACAACGAATTTGTAGGCATTCATAATGTCCGTGACAAGAATCACTTCATCAACAATGTCTGCAACGAGCATTTGGTGGCTAAACTCGAGAAGACCCAGGCGTACACGTTGTAATCTATCCAGATTACGGTTTATATAATTTAATAGGGTCTCTAATGTTGCAGTAACTATTATTAATAATTGATAAAGTTTGTTGTTATTATTAATGATTTGGTTTATTGATTTATCGCAATTCAATTCAACCTAGTGTGGAATCCAATGTAGATAAATCGGTTTACTTACACTTGTCGTCGTTTAATCCATGTTTATTTTATTATAAGTAAATGTTTACTTGTCGATCTGTCGATGAATGTAACTGATGCGTAGATCTCTTGAAGTTGATATCCTCTTCTGTTAAAAGTGTCGTCTGTGTAAGATAGAGTGTTGTCTAGACAAGGTTATTAATATAAATTACACTTCACGTACCTGTGTTGAAGTACTGGATGTTGAGTTGTTCACAGTTAATTAAGAAACTGTCAAGTCCTAGGTTAATCAGTATATCATTACTGTAAAAGGTTTTACAACACTTTAAATAGTACTTGGGCGCCACATGGGTTGTTTCAACAGAAATGTCCCATACACATAAAACTTCTGATTTATTAATTGTGAGTATTAACCTTTAATGATTCTATCAGTGATCGGTTATTTAAATTGAGATCTATCATTAAGTTTTACTTGATTATTCACTGTTAAATGCACCTCAGTGTTTTGCAATACTGATTGCTGATTATTAATTAAAATAATTAATAACAAATGTTGTTGCTGTATAATACTGATTTTTTATTACTCCCTATTGAATTAGGTTAACAAATACATTCAAAATAATAATTTACGGATCACAAATCGTCCGGTTTAATTACTGGCCTAGCTCAGTTTTGAGTACAATGAAAACTCTTATTTCTTATTAACAAATTATTTATCTTAATTAATTACCTCAAGGGTGATTTCTTTTGAGCTACAGAATAGATGTGGCGTTAAATACATTTTATAATATATAAAATACATAAATATAACTTCCACCTACCTTCAAAGTTTCGTTTATCTGGGTCCAGGATTCTTTCGTACGAACGCTAGATACAAACATGTGTTTCATAGGTTATCGAAATAACTAACTCGACACAATTTTGAAGAGAAATTACGATTTTTTAATTAATCAGAATCATTTTAAATTTTGTTCAAAACTTTTGCTCATTGTTTTACAGATTACATTACAGTTTTCGTGGTTCGGTTAACATCTTCTACATACTAACTTATTCTAACATCTTACCTTACTGATCACAATTTAATACAGATATACAGACAGAGCCCAGCCTGCAATTTTGCACACTCTCACATACATAGAAAATTACCCCGCCCTTAACATGTTAATAAAAAGATACCCATTCCGGCCGGCACGTGGTAACCCTTCGAATTCGTTTTATCTGAGTTTGGTAATTACGTCGCTGTCTAATGTAACTGATTTTGTTCCCCTCCCATACTCACTGATCGCACTGACACGGGTTGTTACTTTTAGTTCATTTTTGAAATAGAAAAAACTGATAAAATTTTGGCAGAGCGCATTTGGCTCTGTGTCGGCCGACACAGTCAGAGACGAACTGGGGAAGCGTCCCTTGCGAGCGGGAGGAAGCCGATGTTCACAGCCAACGGATTTCGTCGACGTTCATAGCTGATTTGTTGCGGTTTATTGGCTAGGCACATGCTACATAGTGGTTGTTTCAGTAGTGTGTGCCGACGATATTTAGGCACTTCTGGTCTGACGTCACTAAAGAGGTGGTCCTTAATTTGTATATCCTTCAGGTCGGGTTGTGGATCTCAACAAAACGTCGTTTCTGCGCCATTTTCGACAGCGTCGGTTGATCAGCTTCGCGTCCCACCCGCGCGTATACCTGTGTCATGCGTACAGGCGCTGTCACATTCAAACCAAGTTCTGAGAAATTTGAGGTGGCCACATACTTCAACTGATTTCGCAACGGACTATTACGTTGCTGCTTTGTTACAAACGGTTATAGTCACCACATGTTTTCTCACAATGGGATTAAAACTTGCACAATATTTTTTATGAAACCCCGAAAATGAAATAAATAAAATACCCCATAATTTTGACACGTTACATAGAACGTTATTTTCTTTCAAAAAAACACTAATATGATATCATAAGTTAGGTTAGACACCTTTAATAATTTTCAATTAATTAACGAAAAGTTTGTTTGTTCAAACTCAAACTGAGTTTAGTTATAAAAATATTAATACATATAATCTTACTTCGGGATGTGTTAATCCCTCTAAATAAATTTGATACAATGTTATCTACAAATAGTCTTATTGTTTTGCGTCAGTACAATAGTGTGTTAGGTTCTACTGGTATCTGGTGAAAATGTAAACAAATAAATTTTGTCACTGTACTACCTGTGTATTAATCGTATCGATTAATTTATAAACATTAACGATCAGATTATAATGATCGTTAAATCACTTCACTTAATTCGCACGTGGAACGAGAATAATTTGCTTCTTACTAACCAGATAGGTTATCGCCGTTTTGAGGTTATGATTATATATCTCGTTCAGATGCACACACTGCTTGTTAAAGTACACTACTAACTCTCGATGCACACAGGTGAAATTATACTTCTTCTCAGTGATTGATTTCCAAAATTACAATAATTATTTTAATCTGGACTGTTGTTGCTGGTTATGTGATATTGACAAAAATGCCTCGTTTCTTCGCCGCGTCTCGATTATATAGTCCTTCATCATCCCGCTTAGGGAATATTCGGTCTTACTAAACTCGTCCGTGATTGGTACGAAATATGTCATGATGACGTAAATTCTATTAATAGACATTACATACTGTATTTCGTACGCTGTTGTCGTTTTTGTTAGTATTGTATGAACTTCTTCAATATTCGCCAAATTTATGATGCTAACGTTAATTACTTGACTATTACAATTCCATTTCAGATTCTATTACTATCAAATTATAGCTTATTTCCTTATCTTTAATTTGATGTGGCTTGAGGCCAGTCTAAACATAGTTTTCATTAACAATTCATTAATTTACTGTCCTAAGACATTGCTTACTAGTGTCGTCTGCTAACAATGCAAATTCGACTATTTACTTTTCTTTAATATTTGATTAATTATGTTTGTTTTCTATTTCCAACATTATAAAATGATTAAAATTAAATACATTATTATATCTAAATGCTGCCTACAGCTGAACAATATAAATTATTGGTCTAATTAAGTTGATACATTAACTTGAATTTTCCTAATTCACTATTTATATTTTGATATGTCCTTCTCATTTCTCATTTCTTAAGTGTATAATACCGGCCAAGTGGTGGTACCTTACACTTTATTCGTTATAGTTATGATTCTATTATTTTATGCTAGTTAGGGGTTCTATTTCCCTATCATTTCATGGACATAAACTTGGTCATTCAGGGTCTGGGTATAATTCTATTATAGTGTTTATTCCCTGATTACTATTGTCTTTTATATACACATTATTCACTTAGGAAGTTACCTACATACATATAGTGCTTCCATTTATAATTACTCTTAACTTGTACTACCACATATTTGTTTTTTATTCTATTTTTACAATTTTGTGGCTACATCTAGCATAGTACATGGTATTTGTTATTTCTATATAATGGTTCTATTTATATTAGCCAATATGCTGTTATTTGTCACCATGTTATTAAAGTCAGTGGTTGATTTGTTTATTCTGTATGACTTTACTCATCAATGTTTTTATCTGGCTTACTTGACAGCTTATTTGTGAATCTTGGCTTGCCAATTTGTCATAGTCAGTCAGTTTATTTAAGTTGTAGTGTCATTCGTTCCATGTAGTGGATTCATCACTGCTTCTTGGGATCCCTCCTCTTCTTTTCTTCTTTGCTGGTCCATTCTCTTCACTGTTACATTCATTTTATTTACTCATTTACAATTCTAGTGGTATACCTCACCCTTCTGGTGTTCATTATGGTTATGGAACATTTTGTGATGTTACAACGTACATCTACCTTTCCTATCACCTTGACGGGGCTTCCAGTCACAGTATGTATTGTACAAGAGCTAATTAGAGGCTGGCGGTTGCTGACTAAGACAGGGCGCACAATGGACACTGTTGCGCCCATGTCAGTTATAATTGATGTTGGTTTACCTTCCGCAAATCCATTAACGATCAAGTTTCCACTGGTCTTATGTAGCGTGGAAACTGTGTGCTGTTCTGGGGCTTTACTTCTCCAATTGGTGCAATCACTCTCTTCTCTCGGTATCTTCTTCTCCCAACAGTCTACCTGTAGATGACCACGTTTTCCACAGTTGTAACATTTTGGTCTTCTATCTTTTTCAAATCATTGCGACTCTCTTGAACTTTTGAATTGTTTGTCCGACAACATTGTTTTTCTGCACCCATCGTAACGGCAATGTGATACAGGGATCTACTGACTGCAACATGATGGCACAAACCCATTAATGTAGCGGGACGCTGACTTGGCAGCTTCAAACTCTAGGGCGTGAACAAGAGCTTCTGAGCTATTTCGGTGTCTTGCCATTCGTAACACTTGCTGAAGTTCACAATCTCCGATGCCATCAATAAATGTCTGCACCGCAAACCTTATTCGGAAGTCTTCTGGTGCTTCAGGACAGGCCAATCTAATCAATCTGTCGATACTTGCTTCAAACTCTTGAAGACTCTCACCGGAACGTTGTCGTCTTGTTCTCAACTGAGTGTAGTACACCTCTCACAAATGTTTATCACCGTAGCGTAATTCTAGAGCTTTTATCAACTCAGCATAGACGTTCTGGCTGTCAGGTGGCACTTTCTGTAGTAATTCTGCTGCTGGTCCTTTTAATATGAGAACGAGTGCGACTGCCTTGTCTTTCTCTGACCAATTATTTGCGCATGCAGCAGCTTCAAATTGGCAGATGTACGCTGCTCAGTGACTGCTTCCGTCAAAGGTTGGAGCTTTGACATGACTGTCCCTACTGCAGGCAAAGTGACTTTCTCTATTAACTTATTTTCTGCGTCTTTTTCTGTCTTTATCATTGGTACAGTCTGTTCACAAACTTTTTTTGGTTGTAACTTCAGGCACTGTTCGACTTCATTTTTAAGCTGCTCTTTTATATTTGTAATTGAGTCTTCTATTTTTGTTGACATAGCTTTTTCCACACTCGTGACAGATTTTTCTACTTCAGCTATTTTATTTGACATGGATTCTTCTACATCAGATATTCTGTAATTTGATTGTTAAGCTCACCTCGTAATTCACCTACGTCACCACGGAGGAAACCCAATTCTGCTGTAGTATGTCCTTGCATCTGCTTTTGCTCTTGAATTGACGCTTTGATGTCATCTGCTTCCTTCTTACGTTTTTCATCCTGTCGTTTTTCTGCTTCTTCCGCCTCCTGCCTCCATTTCTCATCCTGTCGTTTCTCCGTCTGTAACAGCAGCGCCTGCAAATTTTCCATCATCTGACTGGCATCCATTGTTTTCCGATTAATTATGAAATACACTCGTCCTGTACAAAGTGTCCACTGTTAACCGTTCTATCCCAGTTCTGACACCACTGTTACGACGGTCTACTTGATCGTCGTAGGTACAGTGGAAACAAAATAAGTACAAGACACCAATTAAGTCACTAATCGCCAGCTTTAATTTTTACAGTTAAACAGTTTGTAATTAACAACACAGTCTACTACAACAAATCAAATAAAAATTGTTCACATACAATAAAATGTCACTAATAATAAACACAATTGTATTACAATTATACCGCCCTATTATAAAATGCAACACTTCACTAATAACCACTTGAACGTACTCAGGAATCTCGCCCGGTAATAACTCGAACCGCACTGAAAATATATCGCTGCTATACTGAACTGAGCGTCCCTGAGTAATTCATAGCCGCTGAAAATCTAGACGATTCCACATACTACGTATTACGTTTAAACTGCGACGTAATTGCTTGCGGCCATGACAGTGAAAGCGTCCGCATGAATTCTTGCACCGTCTGGCAAATGTGTCTACAAGCACGTACGCCACACACATTAGAGCGAGATTCTTCTGGCACATTCGACAAACACGTAGACTGTTCTGTAATGTCATAACACTGCCTCCTCCTTAAGCCTGTTCGTCCCGAACTGGCAAACCGTCTCTGAAGTAATACTCGACCAGGCGATCTAGGTGGACATCCTTTCGAAAGATAATTCTCTGGTTCTTCGAATTCAGTCTCGTGTGATCCGAACATCACATTCCCAGGAATGCAAGTCTTCTGCGCAACCGCTAGTTTTGCTGGAATCATTCCCGTTGCATCATGTACTGATGACCTAAACACCACTGGGTGATCCAAGTTTGTTTGGTTCTCATCAACAACCTCTTGCGTAACCTCATCTTTAGCCACTTTGCCCTCGGGCGCTTCTATCAGCTCAGGAACAAGCAAGAGTTTTGTCTTGACACCCATAGTTGGCTTTCCAATCACTTCTTTTGTCGTTACACTTATTTATATTTCCTCTGCTAGTTCTTCCTCCATTTCCACTTGCAATAGGGAGGGTTCCTCTTGCCCAGACCTGTTGACTTTTTCTTCGACTAATACCACTCGCTTAATCGAATGGTTGGTAGACCCTGTCATTTTAGGCATGCAAAGCTTTATCTTCTCTTGGCCAACCTTCAGGACATTCTCTCTTAAGTCCACAACGAATTTGTAGGCATTCATAATGTCCGTGACAAGAATCACTTCATCAACAATGTCTGCAACGAGCATTTGGTGGCTAAACTCGAGAAGACCCAGGCGTACACGTTGTAATCTATCCAGATTACGGTTTATATAATTTAATAGGGTCTCTAATGTTGCAGTAACTATTATTAATAATTGATAAAGTTTGTTGTTATTATTAATGATTTGGTTTATTGATTTATCGCAATTCAATTCAACCTAGTGTGGAATCCAATGTAGATAAATCGGTTTACTTACACTTGTCGTCGTTTAATCCATGTTTATTTTATTATAAGTAAATGTTTACTTGTCGATCTGTCGATGAATGTAACTGATGCGTAGATCTCTTGAAGTTGATATCCTCTTCTGTTAAAAGTGTCGTCTGTGTAAGATAGAGTGTTGTCTAGACAAGGTTATTAATATAAATTACACTTCACGTACCTGTGTTGAAGTACTGGATGTTGAGTTGTTCACAGTTAATTAAGAAACTGTCAAGTCCTAGGTTAATCAGTATATCATTACTGTAAAAGGTTTTACAACACTTTAAATAGTACTTGGGCGCCACATGGGTTGTTTCAACAGAAATGTCCCATACACATAAAACTTCTGATTTATTAATTGTGAGTATTAACCTTTAATGATTCTATCAGTGATCGGTTATTTAAATTGAGATCTATCATTAAGTTTTACTTGATTATTCACTGTTAAATGCACCTCAGTGTTTTGCAATACTGATTGCTGATTATTAATTAAAATAATTAATAACAAATGTTGTTGCTGTATAATACTGATTTTTTATTACTCCCTATTGAATTAGGTTAACAAATACATTCAAAATAATAATTTACGGATCACAAATCGTCCGGTTTAATTACTGGCCTAGCTCAGTTTTGAGTACAATGAAAACTCTTATTTCTTATTAACAAATTATTTATCTTAATTAATTACCTCAAGGGTGATTTCTTTTGAGCTACAGAATAGATGTGGCGTTAAATACATTTTATAATATATAAAATACATAAATATAACTTCCACCTACCTTCAAAGTTTCGTTTATCTGGGTCCAGGATTCTTTCGTACGAACGCTAGATACAAACATGTGTTTCATAGGTTATCGAAATAACTAACTCGACACAATTTTGAAGAGAAATTACGATTTTTTAATTAATCAGAATCATTTTAAATTTTGTTCAAAACTTTTGCTCATTGTTTTACAGATTACATTACAGTTTTCGTGGTTCGGTTAACATCTTCTACATACTAACTTATTCTAACATCTTACCTTACTGATCACAATTTAATACAGATATACAGACAGAGCCCAGCCTGCAATTTTGCACACTCTCACATACATAGAAAATTACCCCGCCCTTAACATGTTAATAAAAAGATACCCATTCCGGCCGGCACGTGGTAACCCTTCGAATTCGTTTTATCTGAGTTTGGTAATTACGTCGCTGTCTAATGTAACTGATTTTGTTCCCCTCCCATACTCACTGATCGCACTGACACGGGTTGTTACTTTTAGTTCATTTTTGAAATAGAAAAAACTGATAAAATTTTGGCAGAGCGCATTTGGCTCTGTGTCGGCCGACACAGTCAGAGACGAACTGGGGAAGCGTCCCTTGCGAGCGGGAGGAAGCCGATGTTCACAGCCAACGGATTTCGTCGACGTTCATAGCTGATTTGTTGCGGTTTATTGGCTAGGCACATGCTACATAGTGGTTGTTTCAGTAGTGTGTGCCGACGATATTTAGGCACTTCTGGTCTGACGTCACTAAAGAGGTGGTCCTTAATTTGTATATCCTTCAGGTCGGGTTGTGGATCTCAACAAAACGTCGTTTCTGCGCCATTTTCGACAGCGTCGGTTGATCAGCTTCGCGTCCCACCCGCGCGTATACCTGTGTCATGCGTACAGGCGCTGTCACATTCAAACCAAGTTCTGAGAAATTTGAGGTGGCCACATACTTCAACTGATTTCGCAACGGACTATTACGTTGCTGCTTTGTTACAAACGGTTATAGTCACCACATGTTTTCTCACAATGGGATTAAAACTTGCACAATATTTTTTATGAAACCCCGAAAATGAAATAAATAAAATACCCCATAATTTTGACACGTTACATAGAACGTTATTTTCTTTCAAAAAAACACTAATATGATATCATAAGTTAGGTTAGACACCTTTAATAATTTTCAATTAATTAACGAAAAGTTTGTTTGTTCAAACTCAAACTGAGTTTAGTTATAAAAATATTAATACATATAATCTTACTTCGGGATGTGTTAATCCCTCTAAATAAATTTGATACAATGTTATCTACAAATAGTCTTATTGTTTTGCGTCAGTACAATAGTGTGTTAGGTTCTACTGGTATCTGGTGAAAATGTAAACAAATAAATTTTGTCACTGTACTACCTGTGTATTAATCGTATCGATTAATTTATAAACATTAACGATCAGATTATAATGATCGTTAAATCACTTCACTTAATTCGCACGTGGAACGAGAATAATTTGCTTCTTACTAACCAGATAGGTTATCGCCGTTTTGAGGTTATGATTATATATCTCGTTCAGATGCACACACTGCTTGTTAAAGTACACTACTAATTCTCGATTAACACAGGTGAAATTATACTTCTTCTCAGTGATTGATTTCCAAAATTACAATAATTATTTTAATCTGGACTGTTGTTGCTGGTTATGTGATATTGACAAAAATGCCTCGTTTCTTCGCCGCGTCTCGATTATATAGTCCTTCATCATCCCGCTTAGGGAATATTCGGTCTTACTAAACTCGTCCGTGATTGGTACGAAATATGTCATGATGACGTAAATTCTATTAATAGACATTACATACTGTATTTCGTACGCTGTTGTCGTTTTTGTTAGTATTGTATGAACTTCTTCAATATTCGCCAAATTTATGATGCTAACGTTAATTACTTGACTATTACAATTCCATTTCAGATTCTATTACTATCAAATTATAGCTTATTTCCTTATCTTTAATTTGATGTGGCTTGAGGCCAGTCTGAACATAGTTTTCATTAACAATTCATTAATTTACTGTCCTAAGACATTGCTTACTAGTGTCGTCTGCTAACAATGCAAATTCGACTATTTACTTTTCTTTAATATTTGATTAATTATGTTTGTTTTCTATTTCCAACATTATAAAATGATTAAAATTAAATACATTATTATATCTAAATGCTGCCTACAGGTGAACAATATAAATTATTGGTCTAATTAAGTTGATACATTAACTTGAATTTTCCTAATTCACTATTTATATTTTGATATGTCCTTCTCATTTCTCATTTCTTAAGTGTATAATACCGGCCAAGTGGTGGTACCTTACACTTTATTCGTTATAGTTATGATTCTATTATTTTATGCTAGTTAGGGGTTCTATTTCCCTATCATTTCATGGACATAAACTTGGTCATTCAGGGTCTGGGTATAATTCTATTATAGTGTTTATTCCCTGATTACTATTGTCTTTTATATACACATTATTCACTTAGGAAGTTACCTACATACATATAGTGCTTCCATTTATAATTACTCTTAACTTGTACTACCACATATTTGTTTTTTATTCTATTTTTACAATTTTGTGGCTACATCTAGCATAGTACATGGTATTTGTTATTTCTATATAATGGTTCTATTTATATTAGCCAATATGCTGTTATTTGTCACCATGTTATTAAAGTCAGTGGTTGATTTGTTTATTCTGTATGACTTTACTCATCAATGTTTTTATCTGGCTTACTTGACAGCTTATTTGTGAATCTTGGCTTGCCAATTTGTCATAGTCAGTCAGTTTATTTAAGTTGTAGTGTCATTCGTTCCATGTAGTGGATTCATCACTGCTTCTTGGGATCCCTCCTCTTCTTTTCTTCTTTGCTGGTCCATTCTCTTCACTGTTACATTCATTTTATTTACTCATTTACAATTCTAGTGGTATACCTCACCCTTCTGGTGTTCATTATGGTTATGGAACATTTTGTGATGTTACAACGTACATCTACCTTTCCTATCACCTTGACGGGGCTTCCAGTCACAGTATGTATTGTACAAGAGCTAATTAGAGGCTGGCGGTTGCTGACTAAGACAGGGCGCACAATGGACACTGTTGCGCCCATGTCAGTTATAATTGATGTTGGTTTACCTTCCGCAAATCCATTAACGATCAAGTTTCCACTGGTCTTATGTAGCGTGGAAACTGTGTGCTGTTCTGGGGCTTTACTTCTCCAATTGGTGCAATCACTCTCTTCTCTCGGTATCTTCTTCTCCCAACAGTCTACCTGTAGATGACCACGTTTTCCACAGTTGTAACATTTTGGTCTTCTATCTATTTCAAATCATTGCGACTCTCTTGAACTTTTGAATTGTTTGTCCGACAACATTGTTTTTCTGCACCCATCGTAACGGCAATATGATACAGGGATCTACTGACTGCAACATGATGGCACAAACCCATTAATGTAGCGCGACGCTGACTTGGCAGATTCAAACTCTAGGGCGTGAACAAGAGCTTCTGAGCTATTTCGGTGTCTTGCCATTCGTAACACTTGCTGAAGTTCACAATCTCCGATGCCATCAATAAATGTCTGCACCGCAAACCTTATTCGGAAGTCTTCTGGTGCTTCAGGACAGGCCAATCTAATCAATCTGTCGATACTTGCTTCAAACTCTTGAAGACTCTCACCGGAACGTTGTCGTCTTGTTCTCAACTGAGTGTAGTACACCTCTCACAAATGTTTATCACCGTAGCGTAATTCTAGAGCTTTTATCAACTCAGCATAGACGTTCTGGCTGTCAGGTGGCACTTTCTGTAGTAATTCTGCTGCTGGTCCTTTTAATATGAGAACGAGTGCGACTGCCTTGTCTTTCTCTGACCAATTATTTGCGCATGCAGCAGCTTCAAATTGGCAGATGTACGCTGCTCAGTGACTGCTTCCGTCAAAGGTTGGAGCTTTGACATGACTGTCCCTACTGCAGGCAAAGTGACTTTCTCTATTAACTTATTTTCTGCGTCTTTTTCTGTCTTTATCATTGGTACAGTCTGTTCACAAACTTTTTTTGGTTGTAACTTCAGGCACTGTTCGACTTCATTTTTAAGCTGCTCTTTTATATTTGTAATTGAGTCTTCTATTTTTGTTGACATAGCTTTTTCCACACTCGTGACAGATTTTTCTACTTCAGCTATTTTATTTGACATGGATTCTTCTACATCAGATATTCTGTAATTTGATTGTTAAGCTCACCTCGTAATTCACCTACGTCACCACGGAGGAAACCCAATTCTGCTGTAGTATGTCCTTGCATCTGCTTTTGCTCTTGAATTGACGCTTTGATGTCATCTGCTTCCTTCTTACGTTTTTCATCCTGTCGTTTTTCTGCTTCTTCCGCCTCCTGCCTCCATTTCTCATCCTGTCGTTTCTCCGTCTGTAACAGCAGCGCCTGCAAATTTTCCATCATCTGACTGGCATCCATTGTTTTCCGATTAATTATGAAATACACTCGTCCTGTACAAAGTGTCCACTGTTAACCGTTCTATCCCAGTTCTGACACCACTGTTACGACGGTCTACTTGATCGTCGTAGGTACAGTGGAAACAAAATAAGTACAAGACACCAATTAAGTCACTAATCGCCAGCTTTAATTTTTACAGTTAAACAGTTTGTAATTAACAACACAGTCTACTACAACAAATCAAATAAAAATTGTTCACATACAATAAAATGTCACTAATAATAAACACAATTGTATTACAATTATACCGCCCTATTATAAAATGCAACACTTCACTAATAACCACTTGAACGTACTCAGGAATCTCGCCCGGTAATAACTCGAACCGCACTGAAAATATATCGCTGCTATACTGAACTGAGCGTCCCTGAGTAATTCATAGCCGCTGAAAATCTAGACGATTCCACATACTACGTATTACGTTTAAACTGCGACGTAATTGCTTGCGGCCATGACAGTGAAAGCGTCCGCATGAATTCTTGCACCGTCTGGCAAATGTGTCTACAAGCACGTACACCACACACATTAGAGCGAGATTCTTCTGGCACATTCGACAAACACGTAGACTGTTCTGTAATGTCATAACACTGCCTCCTCCTTAAGCCTGTTCGTCCCGAACTGGCAAACCGTCTCTGAAGTAATACTCGACCAGGCGATCTAGGTGGAGATCCTTTCGAAAGATAATTCTCTGGTTCTTCGAATTCAGTCTCGTGTGATCCGAACATCACATTCCCAGGAATGCAAGTCTTCTGCGCAACCGCTAGTTTTGCTGGAATCATTCCCGTTGCATCATGTACTGATGACCTAAACACCACTGGGTGATCCAAGTTTGTTTGGTTCTCATCAACAACCTCTTGCGTAACCTCATCTTTAGCCACTTTGCCCTCGGGCGCTTCTATCAGCTCAGGAACAAGCAAGAGTTTTGTCTTGACACCCATAGTTGGCTTTCCAATCACTTCTTTTGTCGTTACACTTATTTATATTTCCTCTGCTAGTTCTTCCTCCATTTCCACTTGCAATAGGGAGGGTTCCTCTTGCCCAGACCTGTTGACTTTTTCTTCGACTAATACCACTCGCTTAATCGAATGGTTGGTAGACCCTGTCATTTTAGGCATGCAAAGCTTTATCTTCTCTTGGCCAACCTTCAGGACATTCTCTCTTAAGTCCACAACGAATTTGTAGGCATTCATAATGTCCGTGACAAGAATCACTTCATCAACAATGTCTGCAACGAGCATTTGGTGGCTAAACTCGAGAAGACCCAGGCGTACACGTTGTAATCTATCCAGATTACGGTTTATATAATTTAATAGGGTCTCTAATGTTGCAGTAACTATTATTAATAATTGATAAAGTTTGTTGTTATTATTAATGATTTGGTTTATTGATTTATCGCAATTCAATTCAACCTAGTGTGGAATCCAATGTAGATAAATCGGTTTACTTACACTTGTCGTCGTTTAATCCATGTTTATTTTATTATAAGTAAATGTTTACTTGTCGATCTGTCGATGAATGTAACTGATGCGTAGATCTCTTGAAGTTGATATCCTCTTCTGTTAAAAGTGTCGTCTGTGTAAGTGAGAGTGTTGTCTAGACAAGGTTATTAATATAAATTACACTTCACGTACCTGTGTTGAAGTACTGGATGTTGAGTTGTTCACAGTTAATTAAGAAACTGTCAAGTCCTAGGTTAATCAGTATATCATTACTGTAAAAGGTTTTACAACACTTTAAATAGTACTTGGGCGCCACATGGGTTGTTTCAACAGAAATGTCCCATACACATAAAACTTCTGATTTATTAATTGTGAGTATTAACCTTTAATGATTCTATCAGTGATCGGTTATTTAAATTGAGATCTATCATTAAGTTTTACTTGATTATTCACTGTTAAATGCACCTCAGTGTTTTGCAATACTGATTGCTGATTATTAATTAAAATAATTAATAACAAATGTTGTTGCTGTATAATACTGATTTTTTATTACTCCCTATTGAATTAGGTTAACAAATACATTCAAAATAATAATTTACGGATCACAAATCGTCCGGTTTAATTACTGGCCTAGCTCAGTTTTGAGTACAATGAAAACTCTTATTTCTTATTAACAAATTATTTATCTTAATTAATTACCTCAAGGGTGATTTCTTTTGAGCTACAGAATAGATGTGGCGTTAAATACATTTTATAATATATAAAATACATAAATATAACTTCCACCTACCTTCAAAGTTTCGTTTATCTGGGTCCAGGATTCTTTCGTACGAACGCTAGATACAAACATGTGTTTCATAGGTTATCGAAATAACTAACTCGACACAATTTTGAAGAGAAATTACGATTTTTTAATTAATCAGAATCATTTTAAATTTTGTTCAAAACTTTTGCTCATTGTTTTACAGATTACATTACAGTTTTCGTGGTTCGGTTAACATCTTCTACATACTAACTTATTCTAACATCTTACCTTACTGATCACAATTTAATACAGATATACAGACAGAGCCCAGCCTGCAATTTTGCACACTCTCACATACATAGAAAATTACCCCGCCCTTAACATGTTAATAAAAAGATACCCATTCCGGCCGGCACGTGGTAACCCTTCGAATTCGTTTTATCTGAGTTTGGTAATTACGTCGCTGTCTAATGTAACTGATTTTGTTCCCCTCCCATACTCACTGATCGCACTGACACGGGTTGTTACATTTAGTTCATTTTTGAAATAGAAAAAACTGATAAAATTTTGGCAGAGCGCATTTGGCTCTGTGTCGGCCGACACAGTCAGAGACGAACTGGGGAAGCGTCCCTTGCGAGCGGGAGGAAGCCGATGTCCACAGCCAACGGATTTCGTCGACGTTCATAGCTGATTTGTTGCGGTTTATTGGCTAGGCACATGCTACATAGTGATTGTTTCAGTAGTGTGTGCCGACGATATTTAGGCACTTCTGGTCTGACGTCACTAAAGAGGTGGTCCTTAATTTGTATATCCTTCAGGTCGGGTTGTGGATCTCAACAAAACGTCGTTTCTGCGCCATTTTCGACAGCGTCGGTTGATCAGCTTCGCGTCCCACCCGCGCGTATACCTGTGTCATGCGTACAGGCGCTGTCACATTCAAACCAAGTTCTGAGAAATTTGAGGTGGCCACATACTTCAACTGATTTCGCAACGGACTATTACGTTGCTGCTTTGTTACAAACGGTTATAGTCACCACATGTTTTCTCACAATGGGATTAAAACTTGCACAATATTTTTTATGAAACCCCGAAAATGAAATAAATAAAATACCCCATAATTTTGACACGTTACATAGAACGTTATTTTCTTTCAAAAAAACACTAATATGATATCATAAGTTAGGTTAGACACCTTTAATAATTTTCAATTAATTAACGAAAAGTTTGTTTGTTCAAACTCAAACTGAGTTTAGTTATAAAAATATTAATACATATAATCTTACTTCGGGATGTGTTAATCCCTCTAAATAAATTTGATACAATGTTATCTACAAATAGTCTTATTGTTTTGCGTCAGTACAATAGTGTGTTAGGTTCTACTGGTATCTGGTGAAAATGTAAACAAATAAATTTTGTCACTGTACTACCTGTGTATTAATCGTATCGATTAATTTATAAACATTAACGATCAGATTATAATGATCGTTAAATCACTTCACTTAATTCGCACGTGGAACGAGAATAATTTGCTTCTTACTAACCAGATAGGTTATCGCCGTTTTGAGGTTATGATTATATATCTCGTTCAGATGCACACACTGCTTGTTAAAGTACACTACTAACTCTCGATGCACACAGGTGAAATTATGCTTCTTCTCAGTGATTGATTTCCAAAATTACAATAATTATTTTAATCTGGACTGTTGTTGCTGGTTATGTGATATTGACAAAAATGCCTCGTTTCTTCGCCGCGTCTCGATTATATAGTCCTTCATCATCCCGCTTAGGGAATATTCGGTCTTACTAAACTCGTCCGTGATTGGTACGAAATATGTCATGATGACGTAAATTCTATTAATAGACATTACATACTGTATTTCGTACGCTGTTGTCGTTTTTGTTAGTATTGTATGAACTTCTTCAATATTCGCCAAATTTATGATGCTAACGTTAATTACTTGACTATTACAATTCCATTTCAGATTCTATTACTATCAAATTATAGCTTATTTCCTTATCTTTAATTTGATGTGGCTTGAGGCCAGTCTAAACATAGTTTTCATTAACAATTCATTAATTTACTGTCCTAAGACATTGCTTACTAGTGTCGTCTGCTAACAATGCAAATTCGACTATTTACTTTTCTTTAATATTTGATTAATTATGTTTGTTTTCTATTTCCAACATTATAAAATGATTAAAATTAAATACATTATTATATCTAAATGCTGCCTACAGCTGAACAATATAAATTATTGGTCTAATTAAGTTGATACATTAACTTGAATTTTCCTAATTCACTATTTATATTTTGATATGTCCTTCTCATTTCTCATTTCTTAAGTGTATAATACCGGCCAAGTGGTGGTACCTTACACTTTATTCGTTATAGTTATGATTCTATTATTTTATGCTAGTTAGGGGTTCTATTTCCCTATCATTTCATGGACATAAACTTGGTCATTCAGGGTCTGGGTATAATTCTATTATAGTGTTTATTCCCTGATTACTATTGTCTTTTATATACACATTATTCACTTAGGAAGTTACCTACATACATATAGTGCTTCCATTTATAATTACTCTTAACTTGTACTACCACATATTTGTTTTTTATTCTATTTTTACAATTTTGTGGCTACATCTAGCATAGTACATGGTATTTGTTATTTCTATATAATGGTTCTATTTATATTAGCCAATATGCTGTTATTTGTCACCATGTTATTAAAGTCAGTGGTTGATTTGTTTATTCTGTATGACTTTACTCATCAATGTTTTTATCTGGCTTACTTGACAGCTTATTTGTGAATCTTGGCTTGCCAATTTGTCATAGTCAGTCAGTTTATTTAAGTTGTAGTGTCATTCGTTCCATGTAGTGGATTCATCACTGCTTCTTGGGATCCCTCCTCTTCTTTTCTTCTTTGCTGGTCCATTCTCTTCACTGTTACATTCATTTTATTTACTCATTTACAATTCTAGTGGTATACCTCACCCTTCTGGTGTTCATTATGGTTATGGAACATTTTGTGATGTTACAACGTACATCTACCTTTCCTATCACCTTGACGGGGCTTCCAGTCACAGTATGTATTGTACAAGAGCTAATTAGAGGCTGGCGGTTGCTGACTAAGACAGGGCGCACAATGGACACTGTTGCGCCCATGTCAGTTATAATTGATGTTGGTTTACCTTCCGCAAATCCATTAACGATCAAGTTTCCACTGGTCTTATGTAGCGTGGAAACTGTGTGCTGTTCTGGGGCTTTACTTCTCCAATTGGTGCAATCACTCTCTTCTCTCGGTATCTTCTTCTCCCAACAGTCTACCTGTAGATGACCACGTTTTCCACAGTTGTAACATTTTGGTCTTCTATCTTTTTCAAATCATTGCGACTCTCTTGAACTTTTGAATTGTTTGTCCGACAACATTGTTTTTCTGCACCCATCGTAACGGCAATGTGATACAGGGATCTACTGACTGCAACATGATGGCACAAACCCATTAATGTAGCGGGACGCTGACTTGGCAGCTTCAAACTCTAGGGCGTGAACAAGAGCTTCTGAGCTATTTCGGTGTCTTGCCATTCGTAACACTTGCTGAAGTTCACAATCTCCGATGCCATCAATAAATGTCTGCACCGCAAACCTTATTCGGAAGTCTTCTGGTGCTTCAGGACAGGCCAATCTAATCAATCTGTCGATACTTGCTTCAAACTCTTGAAGACTCTCACCGGAACGTTGTCGTCTTGTTCTCAACTGAGTGTAGTTCACCTCTCACAAATGTTTATCACCGTAGCGTAATTCTAGAGCTTTTATCAACTCAGCATAGACGTTCTGGCTGTCAGGTGGCACTTTCTGTAGTAATTCTGCTGCTGGTCCTTTTAATATGAGAACGAGTGCGACTGCCTTGTCTTTCTCTGACCAATTATTTGCGCATGCAGCAGCTTCAAATTGGCAGATGTACGCTGCTCAGTGACTGCTTCCGTCAAAGGTTGGAGCTTTGACATGACTGTCCCTACTGCAGGCAAAGTGACTTTCTCTATTAACTTATTTTCTGCGTCTTTTTCTGTCTTTATCATTGGTACAGTCTGTTCACAAACTTTTTTTGGTTGTAACTTCAGGCACTGTTCGACTTCATTTTTAAGCTGCTCTTTTATATTTGTAATTGAGTCTTCTATTTTTGTTGACATAGCTTTTTCCACACTCGTGACAGATTTTTCTACTTCAGCTATTTTATTTGACATGGATTCTTCTACATCAGATATTCTGTAATTTGATTGTTAAGCTCACCTCGTAATTCACCTACGTCACCACGGAGGAAACCCAATTCTGCTGTAGTATGTCCTTGCATCTGCTTTTGCTCTTGAATTGACGCTTTGATGTCATCTGCTTCCTTCTTACGTTTTTCATCCTGTCGTTTTTCTGCTTCTTCCGCCTCCTGCCTCCATTTCTCATCCTGTCGTTTCTCCGTCTGTAACAGCAGCGCCTGCAAATTTTCCATCATCTGACTGGCATCCATTGTTTTCCGATTAATTATGAAATACACTCGTCCTGTACAAAGTGTCCACTGTTAACCGTTCTATCCCAGTTCTGACACCACTGTTACGACGGTCTACTTGATCGTCGTAGGTACAGTGGAAACAAAATAAGTACAAGACACCAATTAAGTCACTAATCGCCAGCTTTAATTTTTACAGTTAAACAGTTTGTAATTAACAACACAGTCTACTACAACAAATCAAATAAAAATTGTTCACATACAATAAAATGTCACTAATAATAAACACAATTGTATTACAATTATACCGCCCTATTATAAAATGCAACACTTCACTAATAACCACTTGAACGTACTCAGGAATCTCGCCCGGTAATAACTCGAACCGCACTGAAAATATATCGCTGCTATACTGAACTGAGCGTCCCTGAGTAATTCATAGCCGCTGAAAATCTAGACGATTCCACATACTACGTATTACGTTTAAACTGCGACGTAATTGCTTGCGGCCATGACAGTGAAAGCGTCCGCATGAATTCTTGCACCGTCTGGCAAATGTGTCTACAAGCACGTACACCACACACATTAGAGCGAGATTCTTCTGGCACATTCGACAAACACGTAATGTCATAACACTGCCTCCTCCTTAAGCCTGTTCGTCCCGAACTGGCAAACCGTCTCTGAAGTAATACTCGACCAGGCGATCTAGGTGGACATCCTTTCGAAAGATAATTCTCTGGTTCTTCGAATTCAGTCTCGTGTGATCCGAACATCACATTCCCAGGAATGCAAGTCTTCTGCGCAACCGCTAGTTTTGCTGGAATCATTCCCGTTGCATCATGTACTGATGACCTAAACACCACTGGGTGATCCAAGTTTGTTTGGTTCTCATCAACAACCTCTTGCGTAACCTCATCTTTAGCCACTTTGCCCTCGGGCGCTTCTATCAGCTCAGGAACAAGCAAGAGTTTTGTCTTGACACCCATAGTTGGCTTTCCAATCACTTCTTTTGTCGTTACACTTATTTATATTTCCTCTGCTAGTTCTTCCTCCATTTCCACTTGCAATAGGGAGGGTTCCTCTTGCCCAGACCTGTTGACTTTTTCTTCGACTAATACCACTCGCTTAATCGAATGGTTGGTAGACCCTGTCATTTTAGGCATGCAAAGCTTTATCTTCTCTTGGCCAACCTTCAGGACATTCTCTCTTAAGTCCACAACGAATTTGTAGGCATTCATAATGTCCGTGACAAGAATCACTTCATCAACAATGTCTGCAACGAGCATTTGGTGGCTAAACTCGAGAAGACCCAGGCGTACACGTTGTAATCTATCCAGATTACGGTTTATATAATTTAATAGGGTCTCTAATGTTGCAGTAACTATTATTAATAATTGATAAAGTTTGTTGTTATTATTAATGATTTGGTTTATTGATTTATCGCAATTCAATTCAACCTAGTGTGGAATCCAATGTAGATAAATCGGTTTACTTACACTTGTCGTCGTTTAATCCATGTTTATTTTATTATAAGTAAATGTTTACTTGTCGATCTGTCGATGAATGTAACTGATGCGTAGATCTCTTGAAGTTGATATCCTCTTCTGTTAAAAGTGTCGTCTGTGTAAGTGAGAGTGTTGTCTAGACAAGGTTATTAATATAAATTACACTTCACGTACCTGTGTTGAAGTACTGGATGTTGAATGGTTCACAGTTAATTAAGAAACTGTCAAGTCCTAGGTTAATCAGTATATCATTACTGTAAAAGGTTTTACAACACTTTAAATAGTACTTGGGCGCCACATGGGTTGTTTCAACAGAAATGTCCCATACACATAAAACTTCTGATTTATTAATTGTGAGTATTAACCTTTAATGATTCTATCAGTGATCGGTTATTTAAATTGAGATCTATCATTAAGTTTTACTTGATTATTCACTGTTAAATGCACCTCAGTGTTTTGCAATACTGATTGCTGATTATTAATTAAAATAATTAATAACAAATGTTGTTGCTGTATAATACTGATTTTTTATTACTCCCTATTGAATTAGGTTAACAAATACATTCAAAATAATAATTTACGGATCACAAATCGTCCGGTTTAATTACTGGCCTAGCTCAGTTTTGAGTACAATGAAAACTCTTATTTCTTATTAACAAATTATTTATCTTAATTAATTACCTCAAGGGTGATTTCTTTTGAGCTACAGAATAGATGTGGCGTTAAATACATTTTATAATATATAAAATACATAAATATAACTTCCACCTACCTTCAAAGTTTCGTTTATCTGGGTCCAGGATTCTTTCGTACGAACGCTAGATACAAACATGTGTTTCATAGGTTATCGAAATAACTAACTCGACACAATTTTGAAGAGAAATTACGATTTTTTAATTAATCAGAATCATTTTAAATTTTGTTCAAAACTTTTGCTCATTGTTTTACAGATTACATTACAGTTTTCGTGGTTCGGTTAACATCTTCTACATACTAACTTATTCTAACATCTTACCTTACTGATCACAATTTAATACAGATATACAGACAGAGCCCAGCCTGCAATTTTGCACACTCTCACATACATAGAAAATTACCCCGCCCTTAACATGTTAATAAAAAGATACCCATTCCGGCCGGCACGTGGTAACCCTTCGAATTCGTTTTATCTGAGTTTGGTAATTACGTCGCTGTCTAATGTAACTGATTTTGTTCCCCTCCCATACTCACTGATCGCACTGACACGGGTTGTTACTTTTAGTTCATTTTTGAAATAGAAAAAACTGATAAAATTTTGGCAGAGCGCATTTGGCTCTGTGTCGGCCGACACAGTCAGAGACGAACTGGGGAAGCGTCCCTTGCGAGCGGGAGGAAGCCGATGTCCACAGCCAACGGATTTCGTCGACGTTCATAGCTGATTTGTTGCGGTTTATTGGCTAGGCACATGCTACATAGTGATTGTTTCAGTAGTGTGTGCCGACGATATTTAGGCACTTCTGGTCTGACGTCACTAAAGAGGTGGTCCTTAATTTGTATATCCTTCAGGTCGGGTTGTGGATCTCAACAAAACGTCGTTTCTGCGCCATTTTCGACAGCGTCGGTTGATCAGCTTCGCGTCCCACCCGCGCGTATACCTGTGTCATGCGTACAGGCGCTGTCACATTCAAACCAAGTTCTGAGAAATTTGAGGTGGCCACATACTTCAACTGATTTCGCAACGGACTATTACGTTGCTGCTTTGTTACAAACGGTTATAGTCACCACATGTTTTCTCACAATGGGATTAAAACTTGCACAATATTTTTTATGAAACCCCGAAAATGAAATAAATAAAATACCCCATAATTTTGACACGTTACATAGAACGTTATTTTCTTTCAAAAAAACACTAATATGATATCATAAGTTAGGTTAGACACCTTTAATAATTTTCAATTAATTAACGAAAAGTTTGTTTGTTCAAACTCAAACTGAGTTTAGTTATAAAAATATTAATACATATAATCTTACTTCGGGATGTGTTAATCCCTCTAAATAAATTTGATACAATGTTATCTACAAATAGTCTTATTGTTTTGCGTCAGTACAATAGTGTGTTAGGTTCTACTGGTATCTGGTGAAAATGTAAACAAATAAATTTTGTCACTGTACTACCTGTGTATTAATCGTATCGATTAATTTATAAACATTAACGATCAGATTATAATGATCGTTAAATCACTTCACTTAATTCGCACGTGGAACGAGAATAATTTGCTTCTTACTAACCAGATAGGTTATCGCCGTTTTGAGGTTATGATTATATATCTCGTTCAGATGCACACACTGCTTGTTAAAGTACACTACTAATTCTCGATTAACACAGGTGAAATTATACTTCTTCTCAGTGATTGATTTCCAAAATTACAATAATTATTTTAATCTGGACTGTTGTTGCTGGTTATGTGATATTGACAAAAATGCCTCGTTTCTTCGCCGCGTCTCGATTATATAGTCCTTCATCATCCCGCTTAGGGAATATTCGGTCTTACTAAACTCGTCCGTGATTGGTACGAAATATGTCATGATGACGTAAATTCTATTAATAGACATTACATACTGTATTTCGTACGCTGTTGTCGTTTTTGTTAGTATTGTATGAACTTCTTCAATATTCGCCAAATTTATGATGCTAACGTTAATTACTTGACTATTACAATTCCATTTCAGATTCTATTACTATCAAATTATAGCTTATTTCCTTATCTTTAATTTGATGTGGCTTGAGGCCAGTCTAAACATAGTTTTCATTAACAATTCATTAATTTACTGTCCTAAGACATTGCTTACTAGTGTCGTCTGCTAACAATGCAAATTCGACTATTTACTTTTCTTTAATATTTGATTAATTATGTTTGTTTTCTATTTCCAACATTATAAAATGATTAAAATTAAATACATTATTATATCTAAATGCTGCCTACAGCTGAACAATATAAATTATTGGTCTAATTAAGTTGATACATTAACTTGAATTTTCCTAATTCACTATTTATATTTTGATATGTCCTTCTCATTTCTCATTTCTTAAGTGTATAATACCGGCCAAGTGGTGGTACCTTACACTTTATTCGTTATAGTTATGATTCTATTATTTTATGCTAGTTAGGGGTTCTATTTCCCTATCATTTCATGGACATAAACTTGGTCATTCAGGGTCTGGGTATAATTCTATTATAGTGTTTATTCCCTGATTACTATTGTCTTTTATATACACATTATTCACTTAGGAAGTTACCTACATACATATAGTGCTTCCATTTATAATTACTCTTAACTTGTACTACCACATATTTGTTTTTTATTCTATTTTTACAATTTTGTGGCTACATCTAGCATAGTACATGGTATTTGTTATTTCTATATAATGGTTCTATTTATATTAGCCAATATGCTGTTATTTGTCACCATGTTATTAAAGTCAGTGGTTGATTTGTTTATTCTGTATGACTTTACTCATCAATGTTTTTATCTGGCTTACTTGACAGCTTATTTGTGAATCTTGGCTTGCCAATTTGTCATAGTCAGTCAGTTTATTTAAGTTGTAGTGTCATTCGTTCCATGTAGTGGATTCATCACTGCTTCTTGGGATCCCTCCTCTTCTTTTCTTCTTTGCTGGTCCATTCTCTTCACTGTTACATTCATTTTATTTACTCATTTACAATTCTAGTGGTATACCTCACCCTTCTGGTGTTCATTATGGTTATGGAACATTTTGTGATGTTACAACGTACATCTACCTTTCCTATCACCTTGACGGGGCTTCCAGTCACAGTATGTATTGTACAAGAGCTAATTAGAGGCTGGCGGTTGCTGACTAAGACAGGGCGCACAATGGACACTGTTGCGCCCATGTCAGTTATAATTGATGTTGGTTTACCTTCCGCAAATCCATTAACGATCAAGTTTCCACTGGTCTTATGTAGCGTGGAAACTGTGTGCTGTTCTGGGGCTTTACTTCTCCAATTGGTGCAATCACTCTCTTCTCTCGGTATCTTCTTCTCCCAACAGTCTACCTGTAGATGACCACGTTTTCCACAGTTGTAACATTTTGGTCTTCTATCTTTTTCAAATCATTGCGACTCTCTTGAACTTTTGAATTGTTTGTCCGACAACATTGTTTTTCTGCACCCATCGTAACGGCAATGTGATACAGGGATCTACTGACTGCAACATGATGGCACAAACCCATTAATGTAGCGGGACGCTGACTTGGCAGCTTCAAACTCTAGGGCGTGAACAAGAGCTTCTGAGCTATTTCGGTGTCTTGCCATTCGTAACACTTGCTGAAGTTCACAATCTCCGATGCCATCAATAAATGTCTGCACCGCAAACCTTATTCGGAAGTCTTCTGGTGCTTCAGGACAGGCCAATCTAATCAATCTGTCGATACTTGCTTCAAACTCTTGAAGACTCTCACCGGAACGTTGTCGTCTTGTTCTCAACTGAGTGTAGTACACCTCTCACAAATGTTTATCACCGTAGCGTAATTCTAGAGCTTTTATCAACTCAGCATAGACGTTCTGGCTGTCAGGTGGCACTTTCTGTAGTAATTCTGCTGCTGGTCCTTTTAATATGAGAACGAGTGCGACTGCCTTGTCTTTCTCTGACAAATTATTTGCGCATGCAGCAGCTTCAAATTGGCAGATGTACGCTGCTCAGTGACTGCTTCCGTCAAAGGTTGGAGCTTTGACATGACTGTCCCTACTGCAGGCAAAGTGACTTTCTCTATTAACTTATTTTCTGCGTCTTTTTCTGTCTTTATCATTGGTACAGTCTGTTCACAAACTTTTTTTGGTTGTAACTTCAGGCACTGTTCGACTTCATTTTTAAGCTGCTCTTTTATATTTGTAATTGAGTCTTCTATTTTTGTTGACATAGCTTTTTCCACACTCGTGACAGATTTTTCTACTTCAGCTATTTTATTTGACATGGATTCTTCTACATCAGATATTCTGTAATTTGATTGTTAAGCTCACCTCGTAATTCACCTACGTCACCACGGAGGAAACCCAATTCTGCTGTAGTATGTCCTTGCATCTGCTTTTGCTCTTGAATTGACGCTTTGATGTCATCTGCTTCCTTCTTACGTTTTTCATCCTGTCGTTTTTCTGCTTCTTCCGCCTCCTGCCTCCATTTCTCATCCTGTCGTTTCTCCGTCTGTAACAGCAGCGCCTGCAAATTTTCCATCATCTGACTGGCATCCATTGTTTTCCGATTAATTATGAAATACACTCGTCCTGTACAAAGTGTCCACTGTTAACCGTTCTATCCCAGTTCTGACACCACTGTTACGACGGTCTACTTGATCGTCGTAGGTACAGTGGAAACAAAATAAGTACAAGACACCAATTAAGTCACTAATCGCCAGCTTTAATTTTTACAGTTAAACAGTTTGTAATTAACAACACAGTCTACTACAACAAATCAAATAAAAATTGTTCACATACAATAAAATGTCACTAATAATAAACACAATTGTATTACAATTATACCGCCCTATTATAAAATGCAACACTTCACTAATAACCACTTGAACGTACTCAGGAATCTCGCCCGGTAATAACTCGAACCGCACTGAAAATATATCGCTGCTATACTGAACTGAGCGTCCCTGAGTAATTCATAGCCGCTGAAAATCTAGACGATTCCACATACTACGTATTACGTTTAAACTGCGACGTAATTGCTTGCGGCCATGACAGTGAAAGCGTCCGCATGAATTCTTGCACCGTCTGGCAAATGTGTCTACAAGCACGTACGCCACACACATTAGAGCGAGATTCTTCTGGCACATTCGACAAACACGTAGACTGTTCTGTAATGTCATAACACTGCCTCCTCCTTAAGCCTGTTCGTCCCGAACTGGCAAACCGTCTCTGAAGTAATACTCGACCAGGCGATCTAGGTGGACATCCTTTCGAAAGATAATTCTCTGGTTCTTCGAATTCAGTCTCGTGTGATCCGAACATCACATTCCCAGGAATGCAAGTCTTCTGCGCAACCGCTAGTTTTGCTGGAATCATTCCCGTTGCATCATGTACTGATGACCTAAACACCACTGGGTGATCCAAGTTTGTTTGGTTCTCATCAACAACCTCTTGCGTAACCTCATCTTTAGCCACTTTGCCCTCGGGCGCTTCTATCAGCTCAGGAACAAGCAAGAGTTTTGTCTTGACACCCATAGTTGGCTTTCCAATCACTTCTTTTGTCGTTACACTTATTTATATTTCCTCTGCTAGTTCTTCCTCCATTTCCACTTGCAATAGGGAGGGTTCCTCTTGCCCAGACCTGTTGACTTTTTCTTCGACTAATACCACTCGCTTAATCGAATGGTTGGTAGACCCTGTCATTTTAGGCATGCAAAGCTTTATCTTCTCTTGGCCAACCTTCAGGACATTCTCTCTTAAGTCCACAACGAATTTGTAGGCATTCATAATGTCCGTGACAAGAATCACTTCATCAACAATGTCTGCAACGAGCATTTGGTGGCTAAACTCGAGAAGACCCAGGCGTACACGTTGTAATCTATCCAGATTACGGTTTATATAATTTAATAGGGTCTCTAATGTTGCAGTAACTATTATTAATAATTGATAAAGTTTGTTGTTATTATTAATGATTTGGTTTATTGATTTATCGCAATTCAATTCAACCTAGTGTGGAATCCAATGTAGATAAATCGGTTTACTTACACTTGTCGTCGTTTAATCCATGTTTATTTTATTATAAGTAAATGTTTACTTGTCGATCTGTCGATGAATGTAACTGATGCGTAGATCTCTTGAAGTTGATATCCTCTTCTGTTAAAAGTGTCGTCTGTGTAAGTGAGAGTGTTGTCTAGACAAGGTTATTAATATAAATTACACTTCACGTACCTGTGTTGAAGTACTGGATGTTGAATGGTTCACAGTTAATTAAGAAACTGTCAAGTCCTAGGTTAATCAGTATATCATTACTGTAAAAGGTTTTACAACACTTTAAATAGTACTTGGGCGCCACATGGGTTGTTTCAACAGAAATGTCCCATACACATAAAACTTCTGATTTATTAATTGTGAGTATTAACCTTTAATGATTCTATCAGTGATCGGTTATTTAAATTGAGATCTATCATTAAGTTTTACTTGATTATTCACTGTTAAATGCACCTCAGTGTTTTGCAATACTGATTGCTGATTATTAATTAAAATAATTAATAACAAATGTTGTTGCTGTATAATACTGATTTTTTATTACTCCCTATTGAATTAGGTTAACAAATACATTCAAAATAATAATTTACGGATCACAAATCGTCCGGTTTAATTACTGGCCTAGCTCAGTTTTGAGTACAATGAAAACTCTTATTTCTTATTAACAAATTATTTATCTTAATTAATTACCTCAAGGGTGATTTCTTTTGAGCTACAGAATAGATGTGGCGTTAAATACATTTTATAATATATAAAATACATAAATATAACTTCCACCTACCTTCAAAGTTTCGTTTATCTGGGTCCAGGATTCTTTCGTACGAACGCTAGATACAAACATGTGTTTCATAGGTTATCGAAATAACTAACTCGACACAATTTTGAAGAGAAATTACGATTTTTTAATTAATCAGAATCATTTTAAATTTTGTTCAAAACTTTTGCTCATTGTTTTACAGATTACATTACAGTTTTCGTGGTTCGGTTAACATCTTCTACATACTAACTTATTCTAACATCTTACCTTACTGATCACAATTTAATACAGATATACAGACAGAGCCCAGCCTGCAATTTTGCACACTCTCACATACATAGAAAATTACCCCGCCCTTAACATGTTAATAAAAAGATACCCATTCCGGCCGGCACGTGGTAACCCTTCGAATTCGTTTTATCTGAGTTTGGTAATTACGTCGCTGTCTAATGTAACTGATTTTGTTCCCCTCCCATACTCACTGATCGCACTGACACGGGTTGTTACTTTTAGTTCATTTTTGAAATAGAAAAAACTGATAAAATTTTGGCAGAGCGCATTTGGCTCTGTGTCGGCCGACACAGTCAGAGACGAACTGGGGAAGCGTCCCTTGCGAGCGGGAGGAAGCCGATGTCCACAGCCAACGTATTTCGTCGACGTTCATAGCTGATTTGTTGCGGTTTATTGGCTAGGCACATGCTACATAGTGGTTGTTTCAGTAGTGTGTGCCGACGATATTTAGGCACTTCTGGTCTGACGTCACTAAAGAGGTGGTCCTTAATTTGTATATCCTTCAGGTCGGGTTGTGGATCTCAACAAAACGTCGTTTCTGCGCCATTTTCGACAGCGTCGGTTGATCAGCTTCGCGTCCCACCCGCGCGTATACCTGTGTCATGCGTACAGGCGCTGTCACATTCAAACCAAGTTCTGAGAAATTTGAGGTGGCCACATACTTCAACTGATTTCGCAACGGACTATTACGTTGCTGCTTTGTTACAAACGGTTATAGTCACCACATGTTTTCTCACAATGGGATTAAAACTTGCACAATATTTTTTATGAAACCCCGAAAATGAAATAAATAAAATACCCCATAATTTTGACACGTTACATAGAACGTTATTTTCTTTCAAAAAAACACTAATATGATATCATAAGTTAGGTTAGACACCTTTAATAATTTTCAATTAATTAACGAAAAGTTTGTTTGTTCAAACTCAAACTGAGTTTAGTTATAAAAATATTAATACATATAATCTTACTTCGGGATGTGTTAATCCCTCTAAATAAATTTGATACAATGTTATCTACAAATAGTCTTATTGTTTTGCGTCAGTACAATAGTGTGTTAGGTTCTACTGGTATCTGGTGAAAATGTAAACAAATAAATTTTGTCACTGTACTACCTGTGTATTAATCGTATCGATTAATTTATAAACATTAACGATCAGATTATAATGATCGTTAAATCACTTCACTTAATTCGCACGTGGAACGAGAATAATTTGCTTCTTACTAACCAGATAGGTTATCGCCGTTTTGAGGTTATGATTATATATCTCGTTCAGATGCACACACTGCTTGTTAAAGTACACTACTAACTCTCGATGCACACAGGTGAAATTATACTTCTTCTCAGTGATTGATTTCCAAAATTACAATAATTATTTTAATCTGGACTGTTGTTGCTGGTTATGTGATATTGACAAAAATGCCTCGTTTCTTCGCCGCGTCTCGATTATATAGTCCTTCATCATCCCGCTTAGGGAATATTCGGTCTTACTAAACTCGTCCGTGATTGGTACGAAATATGTCATGATGACGTAAATTCTATTAATAGACATTACATACTGTATTTCGTACGCTGTTGTCGTTTTTGTTAGTATTGTATGAACTTCTTCAATATTCGCCAAATTTATGATGCTAACGTTAATTACTTGACTATTACAATTCCATTTCAGATTCTATTACTATCAAATTATAGCTTATTTCCTTATCTTTAATTTGATGTGGCTTGAGGCCAGTCTGAACATAGTTTTCATTAACAATTCATTAATTTACTGTCCTAAGACATTGCTTACTAGTGTCGTCTGCTAACAATGCAAATTCGACTATTTACTTTTCTTTAATATTTGATTAATTATGTTTGTTTTCTATTTCCAACATTATAAAATGATTAAAATTAAATACATTATTATATCTAAATGCTGCCTACAGCTGAACAATATAAATTATTGGTCTAATTAAGTTGATACATTAACTTGAATTTTCCTAATTCACTATTTATATTTTGATATGTCCTTCTCATTTCTCATTTCTTAAGTGTATAATACCGGCCAAGTGGTGGTACCTTACACTTTATTCGTTATAGTTATGATTCTATTATTTTATGCTAGTTAGGGGTTCTATTTCCCTATCATTTCATGGACATAAACTTGGTCATTCAGGGTCTGGGTATAATTCTATTATAGTGTTTATTCCCTGATTACTATTGTCTTTTATATACACATTATTCACTTAGGAAGTTACCTACATACATATAGTGCTTCCATTTATAATTACTCTTAACTTGTACTACCACATATTTGTTTTTTATTCTATTTTTACAATTTTGTGGCTACATCTAGCATAGTACATGGTACAGTATTTGTTATTTCTATATAATGGTTCTATTTATATTAGCCAATATGCTGTTATTTGTCACCATGTTATTAAAGTCAGTGGTTGATTTGTTTATTCTGTATGACTTTACTCATCAATGTTTTTATCTGGCTTACTTGACAGCTTATTTGTGAATCTTGGCTTGCCAATTTGTCATAGTCAGTCAGTTTATTTAAGTTGTAGTGTCATTCGTTCCATGTAGTGGATTCATCACTGCTTCTTGGGATCCCTCCTCTTCTTTTCTTCTTTGCTGGTCCATTCTCTTCACTGTTACATTCATTTTATTTACTCATTTACAATTCTAGTGGTATACCTCACCCTTCTGGTGTTCATTATGGTTATGGAACATTTTGTGATGTTACAACGTACATCTACCTTTCCTATCACCTTGACGGGGCTTCCAGTCACAGTATGTATTGTACAAGAGCTAATTAGAGGCTGGCGGTTGCTGACTAAGACAGGGCGCACAATGGACACTGTTGCGCCCATGTCAGTTATAATTGATGTTGGTTTACCTTCCGCAAATCCATTAACGATCAAGTTTCCACTGGTCTTATGTAGCGTGGAAACTGTGTGCTGTTCTGGGGCTTTACTTCTCCAATTGGTGCAATCACTCTCTTCTCTCGGTATCTTCTTCTCCCAACAGTCTACCTGTAGATGACCACGTTTTCCACAGTTGTAACATTTTGGTCTTCTATCTTTTTCAAATCATTGCGACTCTCTTGAACTTTTGAATTGTTTGTCCGACAACATTGTTTTTCTGCACCCATCGTAACGGCAATGTGATACAGGGATCTACTGACTGCAACATGATGGCACAAACCCATTAATGTAGCGGGACGCTGACTTGGCAGCTTCAAACTCTAGGGCGTGAACAAGAGCTTCTGAGCTATTTCGGTGTCTTGCCATTCGTAACACTTGCTGAAGTTCACAATCTCCGATGCCATCAATAAATGTCTGCACCGCAAACCTTATTCGGAAGTCTTCTGGTGCTTCAGGACAGGCCAATCTAATCAATCTGTCGATACTTGCTTCAAACTCTTGAAGACTCTCACCGGAACGTTGTCGTCTTGTTCTCAACTGAGTGTAGTACACCTCTCACAAATGTTTATCACTGTAGCGTAATTCTAGAGCTTTTATCAACTCAGCATAGACGTTCTGGCTGTCAGGTGGCACTTTCTGTAGTAATTCTGCTGCTGGTCCTTTTAATATGAGAACGAGTGCGACTGCCTTGTCTTTCTCTGACCAATTATTTGCGCATGCAGCAGCTTCAAATTGGCAGATGTACGCTGCTCAGTGACTGCTTCCGTCAAAGGTTGGAGCTTTGACATGACTGTCCCTACTGCAGGCAAAGTGACTTTCTCTATTAACTTATTTTCTGCGTCTTTTTCTGTCTTTATCATTGGTACAGTCTGTTCACAAACTTTTTTTGGTTGTAACTTCAGGCACTGTTCGACTTCATTTTTAAGCTGCTCTTTTATATTTGTAATTGAGTCTTCTATTTTTGTTGACATAGCTTTTTCCACACTCGTGACAGATTTTTCTACTTCAGCTATTTTATTTGACATGGATTCTTCTACATCAGATATTCTGTAATTTGATTGTTAAGCTCACCTCGTAATTCACCTACGTCACCACGGAGGAAACCCAATTCTGCTGTAGTATGTCCTTGCATCTGCTTTTGCTCTTGAATTGACGCTTTGATGTCATCTGCTTCCTTCTTACGTTTTTCATCCTGTCGTTTTTCTGCTTCTTCCGCCTCCTGCCTCCATTTCTCATCCTGTCGTTTCTCCGTCTGTAACAGCAGCGCCTGCAAATTTTCCATCATCTGACTGGCATCCATTGTTTTCCGATTAATTATGAAATACACTCGTCCTGTACAAAGTGTCCACTGTTAACCGTTCTATCCCAGTTCTGACACCACTGTTACGACGGTCTACTTGATCGTCGTAGGTACAGTGGAAACAAAATAAGTACAAGACACCAATTAAGTCACTAATCGCCAGCTTTAATTTTTACAGTTAAACAGTTTGTAATTAACAACACAGTCTACTACAACAAATCAAATAAAAATTGTTCACATACAATAAAATGTCACTAATAATAAACACAATTGTATTACAATTATACCGCCCTATTATAAAATGCAACACTTCACTAATAACCACTTGAACGTACTCAGGAATCTCGCCCGGTAATAACTCGAACCGCACTGAAAATATATCGCTGCTATACTGAACTGAGCGTCCCTGAGTAATTCATAGCCGCTGAAAATCTAGACGATTCCACATACTACGTATTACGTTTAAACTGCGACGTAATTGCTTGCGGCCATGACAGTGAAAGCGTCCGCATGAATTCTTGCACCGTCTGGCAAATGTGTCTACAAGCACGTACGCCACACACATTAGAGCGAGATTCTTCTGGCACATTCGACAAACACGTAGACTGTTCTGTAATGTCATAACACTGCCTCCTCCTTAAGCCTGTTCGTCCCGAACTGGCAAACCGTCTCTGAAGTAATACTCGACCAGGCGATCTAGGTGGACATCCTTTCGAAAGATAATTCTCTGGTTCTTCGAATTCAGTCTCGTGTGATCCGAACATCACATTCCCAGGAATGCAAGTCTTCTGCGCAACCGCTAGTTTTGCTGGAATCATTCCCGTTGCATCATGTACTGATGACCTAAACACCACTGGGTGATCCAAGTTTGTTTGGTTCTCATCAACAACCTCTTGCGTAACCTCATCTTTAGCCACTTTGCCCTCGGGCGCTTCTATCAGCTCAGGAACAAGCAAGAGTTTTGTCTTGACACCCATAGTTGGCTTTCCAATCACTTCTTTTGTCGTTACACTTATTTATATTTCCTCTGCTAGTTCTTCCTCCATTTCCACTTGCAATAGGGAGGGTTCCTCTTGCCCAGACCTGTTGACTTTTTCTTCGACTAATACCACTCGCTTAATCGAATGGTTGGTAGACCCTGTCATTTTAGGCATGCAAAGCTTTATCTTCTCTTGGCCAACCTTCAGGACATTCTCTCTTAAGTCCACAACGAATTTGTAGGCATTCATAATGTCCGTGACAAGAATCACTTCATCAACAATGTCTGCAACGAGCATTTGGTGGCTAAACTCGAGAAGACCCAGGCGTACACGTTGTAATCTATCCAGATTACGGTTTATATAATTTAATAGGGTCTCTAATGTTGCAGTAACTATTATTAATAATTGATAAAGTTTGTTGTTATTATTAATGATTTGGTTTATTGATTTATCGCAATTCAATTCAACCTAGTGTGGAATCCAATGTAGATAAATCGGTTTACTTACACTTGTCGTCGTTTAATCCATGTTTATTTTATTATAAGTAAATGTTTACTTGTCGATCTGTCGATGAATGTAACTGATGCGTAGATCTCTTGAAGTTGATATCCTCTTCTGTTAAAAGTGTCGTCTGTGTAAGTGAGAGTGTTGTCTAGACAAGGTTATTAATATAAATTACACTTCACGTACCTGTGTTGAAGTACTGGATGTTGAATGGTTCACAGTTAATTAAGAAACTGTCAAGTCCTAGGTTAATCAGTATATCATTACTGTAAAAGGTTTTACAACACTTTAAATAGTACTTGGGCGCCACATGGGTTGTTTCAACAGAAATGTCCCATACACATAAAACTTCTGATTTATTAATTGTGAGTATTAACCTTTAATGATTCTATCAGTGATCGGTTATTTAAATTGAGATCTATCATTAAGTTTTACTTGATTATTCACTGTTAAATGCACCTCAGTGTTTTGCAATACTGATTGCTGATTATTAATTAAAATAATTAATAACAAATGTTGTTGCTGTATAATATTGATTTTTTATTACTCCCTATTGAATTAGGTTAACAAATACATTCAAAATAATAATTTACGGATCACAAATCGTCCGGTTTAATTACTGGCCTAGCTCAGTTTTGAGTACAATGAAAACTCTTATTTCTTATTAACAAATTATTTATCTTAATTAATTACCTCAAGGGTGATTTCTTTTGAGCTACAGAATAGATGTGGCGTTAAATACATTTTATAATATATAAAATACATAAATATAACTTCCACCTACCTTCAAAGTTTCGTTTATCTGGGTCCAGGATTCTTTCGTACGAACGCTAGATACAAACATGTGTTTCATAGGTTATCGAAATAACTAACTCGACACAATTTTGAAGAGAAATTACGATTTTTTAATTAATCAGAATCATTTTAAATTTTGTTCAAAACTTTTGCTCATTGTTTTACAGATTACATTACAGTTTTCGTGGTTCGGTTAACATCTTCTACATACTAACTTATTCTAACATCTTACCTTACTGATCACAATTTAATACAGATATACAGACAGAGCCCAGCCTGCAATTTTGCACACTCTCACATACATAGAAAATTACCCCACCCTTAACATGTTAATAAAAAGATACCCATTCCGGCCGGCACGTGGTAACCCTTCGAATTCGTTTTATCTGAGTTTGGTAATTACGTCGCTGTCTAATGTAACTGATTTTGTTCCCCTCCCATACTCACTGATCGCACTGACACGGGTTGTTACTTTTAGTTCATTTTTGAAATAGGAAAAACTGATAAAATTTTGGCAGAGCGCATTTGGCTCTGTGTCGGCCGACACAGTCAGAGACGAACTGGGGAAGCGTCCCTTGCGAGCGGGAGGAAGCCGATGTCCACAGCCAACGGATTTCGTCGACGTTCATAGCTGATTTGTTGCGGTTTATTGGCTAGGCACATGCTACATAGTGGTTGTTTCAGTAGTGTGTGCCGACGATATTTAGGCACTTCTGGTCTGACGTCACTAAAGAGGTGGTCCTTAATTTGTATATCCTTCAGGTCGGGTTGTGGATCTCAACAAAACGTCGTTTCTGCGCCATTTTCGACAGCGTCGGTTGATCAGCTTCGCGTCCCACCCGCGCGTATACCTGTGTCATGCGTACAGGCGCTGTCACATTCAAACCAAGTTCTGAGAAATTTGAGGTGGCCACATACTTCAACTGATTTCGCAACGGACTATTACGTTGCTCCTTTGTTACAAACGGTTATAGTCACCACATGTTTTCTCACAATGGGATTAAAACTTGCACAATATTTTTTATGAAACCCCGAAAATGAAATAAATAAAATACCCCATAATTTTGACACGTTACATAGAACGTTATTTTCTTTCAAAAAAACACTAATATGATATCATAAGTTAGGTTAGACACCTTTAATAATTTTCAATTAATTAACGAAAAGTTTGTTTGTTCAAACTCAAACTGAGTTTAGTTATAAAAATATTAATACATATAATCTTACTTCGGGATGTGTTAATCCCTCTAAATAAATTTGATACAATGTTATCTACAAATAGTCTTATTGTTTTGCGTCAGTACAATAGTGTGTTAGGTTCTACTGGTATCTGGTGAAAATGTAAACAAATAAATTTTGTCACTGTACTACCTGTGTATTAATCGTATCGATTAATTTATAAACATTAACGATCAGATTATAATGATCGTTAAATCACTTCACTTAATTCGCACGTGGAACGAGAATAATTTGCTTCTTACTAACCAGATAGGTTATCGCCGTTTTGAGGTTATGATTATATATCTCGTTCAGATGCACACACTGCTTGTTAAAGTACACTACTAACTCTCGATGCACACAGGTGAAATTATACTTCTTCTCAGTGATTGATTTCCAAAATTACAATAATTATTTTAATCTGGACTGTTGTTGCTGGTTATGTGATATTGACAAAAATGCCTCGTTTCTTCGCCGCGTCTCGATTATATAGTCCTTCATCATCCCGCTTAGGGAATATTCGGTCTTACTAAACTCGTCCGTGATTGGTACGAAATATGTCATGATGACGTAAATTCTATTAATAGACATTACATACTGTATTTCGTACGCTGTTGTCGTTTTTGTTAGTATTGTATGAACTTCTTCAATATTCGCCAAATTTATGATGCTAACGTTAATTACTTGACTATTACAATTCCATTTCAGATTCTATTACTATCAAATTATAGCTTATTTCCTTATCTTTAATTTGATGTGGCTTGAGGCCAGTCTGAACATAGTTTTCATTAACAATTCATTAATTTACTGTCCTAAGACATTGCTTACTAGTGTCGTCTGCTAACAATGCAAATTCGACTATTTACTTTTCTTTAATATTTGATTAATTATGTTTGTTTTCTATTTCCAACATTATAAAATGATTAAAATTAAATACATTATTATATCTAAATGCTGCCTACAGCTGAACAATATAAATTATTGGTCTAATTAAGTTGATACATTAACTTGAATTTTCCTAATTCACTATTTATATTTTGATATGTCCTTCTCATTTCTCATTTCTTAAGTGTATAATACCGGCCAAGTGGTGGTACCTTACACTTTATTCGTTATAGTTATGATTCTATTATTTTATGCTAGTTAGGGGTTCTATTTCCCTATCATTTCATGGACATAAACTTGGTCATTCAGGGTCTGGGTATAATTCTATTATAGTGTTTATTCCCTGATTACTATTGTCTTTTATATACACATTATTCACTTAGGAAGTTACCTACATACATATAGTGCTTCCATTTATAATTACTCTTAACTTGTACTACCACATATTTGTTTTTTATTCTATTTTTACAATTTTGTGGCTACATCTAGCATAGTACATGGTACAGTATTTGTTATTTCTATATAATGGTTCTATTTATATTAGCCAATATGCTGTTATTTGTCACCATGTTATTAAAGTCAGTGGTTGATTTGTTTATTCTGTATGACTTTACTCATCAATGTTTTTATCTGGCTTACTTGACAGCTTATTTGTGAATCTTGGCTTGCCAATTTGTCATAGTCAGTCAGTTTATTTAAGTTGTAGTGTCATTCGTTCCATGTAGTGGATTCATCACTGCTTCTTGGGATCCCTCCTCTTCTTTTCTTCTTTGCTGGTCCATTCTCTTCACTGTTACATTCATTTTATTTACTCATTTACAATTCTAGTGGTATACCTCACCCTTCTGGTGTTCATTATGGTTATGGAACATTTTGTGATGTTACAACGTACATCTACCTTTCCTATCACCTTGACGGGGCTTCCAGTCACAGTATGTATTGTACAAGAGCTAATTAGAGGCTGGCGGTTGCTGACTAAGACAGGGCGCACAATGGACACTGTTGCGCCCATGTCAGTTATAATTGATGTTGGTTTACCTTCCGCAAATCCATTAACGATCAAGTTTCCACTGGTCTTATGTAGCGTGGAAACTGTGTGCTGTTCTGGGGCTTTACTTCTCCAATTGGTGCAATCACTCTCTTCTCTCGGTATCTTCTTCTCCCAACAGTCTACCTGTAGATGACCACGTTTTCCACAGTTGTAACATTTTGGTCTTCTATCTTTTTCAAATCATTGCGACTCTCTTGAACTTTTGAATTGTTTGTCCGACAACATTGTTTTTCTGCACCCATCGTAACGGCAATGTGATACAGGGATCTACTGACTGCAACATGATGGCACAAACCCATTAATGTAGCGGGACGCTGACTTGGCAGCTTCAAACTCTAGGGCGTGAACAAGAGCTTCTGAGCTATTTCGGTGTCTTGCCATTCGTAACACTTGCTGAAGTTCACAATCTCCGATGCCATCAATAAATGTCTGCACCGCAAACCTTATTCGGAAGTCTTCTGGTGCTTCAGGACAGGCCAATCTAATCAATCTGTCGATACTTGCTTCAAACTCTTGAAGACTCTCACCGGAACGTTGTCGTCTTGTTCTCAACTGAGTGTAGTACACCTCTCACAAATGTTTATCACCGTAGCGTAATTCTAGAGCTTTTATCAACTCAGCATAGACGTTCTGGCTGTCAGGTGGCACTTTCTGTAGTAATTCTGCTGCTGGTCCTTTTAATATGAGAACGAGTGCGACTGCCTTGTCTTTCTCTGACCAATTATTTGCGCATGCAGCAGCTTCAAATTGGCAGATGTACGCTGCTCAGTGACTGCTTCCGTCAAAGGTTGGAGCTTTGACATGACTGTCCCTACTGCAGGCAAAGTGACTTTCTCTATTAACTTATTTTCTGCGTCTTTTTCTGTCTTTATCATTGGTACAGTCTGTTCACAAACTTTTTTTGGTTGTAACTTCAGGCACTGTTCGACTTCATTTTTAAGCTGCTCTTTTATATTTGTAATTGAGTCTTCTATTTTTGTTGACATAGCTTTTTCCACACTCGTGACAGATTTTTCTACTTCAGCTATTTTATTTGACATGGATTCTTCTACATCAGATATTCTGTAATTTGATTGTTAAGCTCACCTCGTAATTCACCTACGTCACCACGGAGGAAACCCAATTCTGCTGTAGTATGTCCTTGCATCTGCTTTTGCTCTTGAATTGACGCTTTGATGTCATCTGCTTCCTTCTTACGTTTTTCATCCTGTCGTTTTTCTGCTTCTTCCACCTCCTGCCTCCATTTCTCATCCTGTCGTTTCTCCGTCTGTAACAGCAGCGCCTGCAAATTTTCCATCATCTGACTGGCATCCATTGTTTTCCGATTAATTATGAAATACACTCGTCCTGTACAAAGTGTCCACTGTTAACCGTTCTATCCCAGTTCTGACACCACTGTTACGACGGTCTACTTGATCGTCGTAGGTACAGTGGAAACAAAATAAGTACAAGACACCAATTAAGTCACTAATCGCCAGCTTTAATTTTTACAGTTAAACAGTTTGTAATTAACAACACAGTCTACTACAACAAATCAAATAAAAATTGTTCACATACAATAAAATGTCACTAATAATAAACACAATTGTATTACAATTATACCGCCCTATTATAAAATGCAACACTTCACTAATAACCACTTGAACGTACTCAGGAATCTCGCCCGGTAATAACTCGAACCGCACTGAAAATATATCGCTGCTATACTGAACTGAGCGTCCCTGAGTAATTCATAGCCGCTGAAAATCTAGACGATTCCACATACTACGTATTACGTTTAAACTGCGACGTAATTGCTTGCGGCCATGACAGTGAAAGCGTCCGCATGAATTCTTGCACCGTCTGGCAAATGTGTCTACAAGCACGTACGCCACACACATTAGAGCGAGATTCTTCTGGCACATTCGACAAACACGTAGACTGTTCTGTAATGTCATAACACTGCCTCCTCCTTAAGCCTGTTCGTCCCGAACTGGCAAACCGTCTCTGAAGTAATACTCGACCAGGCGATCTAGGTGGACATCCTTTCGAAAGATAATTCTCTGGTTCTTCGAATTCAGTCTCGTGTGATCCGAACATCACATTCCCAGGAATGCAAGTCTTCTGCGCAACCGCTAGTTTTGCTGGAATCATTCCCGTTGCATCATGTACTGATGACCTAAACACCACTGGGTGATCCAAGTTTGTTTGGTTCTCATCAACAACCTCTTGCGTAACCTCATCTTTAGCCACTTTGCCCTCGGGCGCTTCTATCAGCTCAGGAACAAGCAAGAGTTTTGTCTTGACACCCATAGTTGGCTTTCCAATCACTTCTTTTGTCGTTACACTTATTTATATTTCCTCTGCTAGTTCTTCCTCCATTTCCACTTGCAATAGGGAGGGTTCCTCTTGCCCAGACCTGTTGACTTTTTCTTCGACTAATACCACTCGCTTAATCGAATGGTTGGTAGACCCTGTCATTTTAGGCATGCAAAGCTTTATCTTCTCTTGGCCAACCTTCAGGACATTCTCTCTTAAGTCCACAACGAATTTGTAGGCATTCATAATGTCCGTGACAAGAATCACTTCATCAACAATGTCTGCAACGAGCATTTGGTGGCTAAACTCGAGAAGACCCAGGCGTACACGTTGTAATCTATCCAGATTACGGTTTATATAATTTAATAGGGTCTCTAATGTTGCAGTAACTATTATTAATAATTGATAAAGTTTGTTGTTATTATTAATGATTTGGTTTATTGATTTATCGCAATTCAATTCAACCTAGTGTGGAATCCAATGTAGATAAATCGGTTTACTTACACTTGTCGTCGTTTAATCCATGTTTATTTTATTATAAGTAAATGTTTACTTGTCGATCTGTCGATGAATGTAACTGATGCGTAGATCTCTTGAAGTTGATATCCTCTTCTGTTAAAAGTGTCGTCTGTGTAAGTGAGAGTGTTGTCTAGACAAGGTTATTAATATAAATTACACTTCACGTACCTGTGTTGAAGTACTGGATGTTGAATGGTTCACAGTTAATTAAGAAACTGTCAAGTCCTAGGTTAATCAGTATATCATTACTGTAAAAGGTTTTACAACACTTTAAATAGTACTTGGGCGCCACATGGGTTGTTTCAACAGAAATGTCCCATACACATAAAACTTCTGATTTATTAATTGTGAGTATTAACCTTTAATGATTCTATCAGTGATCGGTTATTTAAATTGAGATCTATCATTAAGTTTTACTTGATTATTCACTGTTAAATGCACCTCAGTGTTTTGCAATACTGATTGCTGATTATTAATTAAAATAATTAATAACAAATGTTGTTGCTGTATAATATTGATTTTTTATTACTCCCTATTGAATTAGGTTAACAAATACATTCAAAATAATAATTTACGGATCACAAATCGTCCGGTTTAATTACTGGCCTAGCTCAGTTTTGAGTACAATGAAAACTCTTATTTCTTATTAACAAATTATTTATCTTAATTAATTACCTCAAGGGTGATTTCTTTTGAGCTACAGAATAGATGTGGCGTTAAATACATTTTATAATATATAAAATACATAAATATAACTTCCACCTACCTTCAAAGTTTCGTTTATCTGGGTCCAGGATTCTTTCGTACGAACGCTAGATACAAACATGTGTTTCATAGGTTATCGAAATAACTAACTCGACACAATTTTGAAGAGAAATTACGATTTTTTAATTAATCAGAATCATTTTAAATTTTGTTCAAAACTTTTGCTCATTGTTTTACAGATTACATTACAGTTTTCGTGGTTCGGTTAACATCTTCTACATACTAACTTATTCTAACATCTTACCTTACTGATCACAATTTAATACAGATATACAGACAGAGCCCAGCCTGCAATTTTGCACACTCTCACATACATAGAAAATTACCCCGCCCTTAACATGTTAATAAAAAGATACCCATTCCGGCCGGCACGTGGTAACCCTTCGAATTCGTTTTATCTGAGTTTGGTAATTACGTCGCTGTCTAATGTAACTGATTTTGTTCCCCTCCCATACTCACTGATCGCACTGACACGGGTTGTTACTTTTAGTTCATTTTTGAAATAGAAAAAACTGATAAAATTTTGGCAGAGCGCATTTGGCTCTGTGTCGGCCGACACAGTCAGAGACGAACTGGGGAAGCGTCCCTTGCGAGCGGGAGGAAGCCGATGTCCACAGCCAACGGATTTCGTCGACGTTCATAGCTGATTTGTTGCGGTTTATTGGCTAGGCACATGCTACATAGTGGTTGTTTCAGTAGTGTGTGCCGACGATATTTAGGCACTTCTGGTCTGACGTCACTAAAGAGGTGGTCCTTAATTTGTATATCCTTCAGGTCGGGTTGTGGATCTCAACAAAACGTCGTTTCTGCGCCATTTTCGACAGCGTCGGTTGATCAGCTTCGCGTCCCACCCGCGCGTATACCTGTGTCATGCGTACAGGCGCTGTCACATTCAAACCAAGTTCTGAGAAATTTGAGGTGGCCACATACTTCAACTGATTTCGCAACGGACTATTACGTTGCTGCTTTGTTACAAACGGTTATAGTCACCACATGTTTTCTCACAATGGGATTAAAACTTGCACAATATTTTTTATGAAACCCCGAAAATGAAATAAATAAAATACCCCATAATTTTGACACGTTACATAGAACGTTATTTTCTTTCAAAAAAACACTAATATGATATCATAAGTTAGGTTAGACACCTTTAATAATTTTCAATTAATTAACGAAAAGTTTGTTTGTTCAAACTCAAACTGAGTTTAGTTATAAAAATATTAATACATATAATCTTACTTCGGGATGTGTTAATCCCTCTAAATAAATTTGATACAATGTTATCTACAAATAGTCTTATTGTTTTGCGTCAGTACAATAGTGTGTTAGGTTCTACTGGTATCTGGTGAAAATGTAAACAAATAAATTTTGTCACTGTACTACCTGTGTATTAATCGTATCGATTAATTTATAAACATTAACGATCAGATTATAATGATCGTTAAATCACTTCACTTAATTCGCACGTGGAACGAGAATAATTTGCTTCTTACTAACCAGATAGGTTATCGCCGTTTTGAGGTTATGATTATATATCTCGTTCAGATGCACACACTGCTTGTTAAAGTACACTACTAACTCTCGATGCACACAGGTGAAATTATACTTCTTCTCAGTGATTGATTTCCAAAATTACAATAATTATTTTAATCTGGACTGTTGTTGCTGGTTATGTGATATTGACAAAAATGCCTCGTTTCTTCGCCGCGTCTCGATTATATAGTCCTTCATCATCCCGCTTAGGGAATATTCGGTCTTACTAAACTCGTCCGTGATTGGTACGAAATATGTCATGATGACGTAAATTCTATTAATAGACATTACATACTGTATTTCGTACGCTGTTGTCGTTTTTGTTAGTATTGTATGAACTTCTTCAATATTCGCCAAATTTATGATGCTAACGTTAATTACTTGACTATTACAATTCCATTTCAGATTCTATTACTATCAAATTATAGCTTATTTCCTTATCTTTAATTTGATGTGGCTTGAGGCCAGTCTGAACATAGTTTTCATTAACAATTCATTAATTTACTGTCCTAAGACATTGCTTACTAGTGTCGTCTGCTAACAATGCAAATTCGACTATTTACTTTTCTTTAATATTTGATTAATTATGTTTGTTTTCTATTTCCAACATTATAAAATGATTAAAATTAAATACATTATTATATCTAAATGCTGCCTACAGCTGAACAATATAAATTATTGGTCTAATTAAGTTGATACATTAACTTGAATTTTCCTAATTCACTATTTATATTTTGATATGTCCTTCTCATTTCTCATTTCTTAAGTGTATAATACCGGCCAAGTGGTGGTACCTTACACTTTATTCGTTATAGTTATGATTCTATTATTTTATGCTAGTTAGGGGTTCTATTTCCCTATCATTTCATGGACATAAACTTGGTCATTCAGGGTCTGGGTATAATTCTATTATAGTGTTTATTCCCTGATTACTATTGTCTTTTATATACACATTATTCACTTAGGAAGTTACCTACATACATATAGTGCTTCCATTTATAATTACTCTTAACTTGTACTACCACATATTTGTTTTTTATTCTATTTTTACAATTTTGTGGCTACATCTAGCATAGTACATGGTACAGTATTTGTTATTTCTATATAATGGTTCTATTTATATTAGCCAATATGCTGTTATTTGTCACCATGTTATTAAAGTCAGTGGTTGATTTGTTTATTCTGTATGACTTTACTCATCAATGTTTTTATCTGGCTTACTTGACAGCTTATTTGTGAATCTTGGCTTGCCAATTTGTCATAGTCAGTCAGTTTATTTAAGTTGTAGTGTCATTCGTTCCATGTAGTGGATTCATCACTGTTTCTTGGGATCCCTCCTCTTCTTTTCTTCTTTGCTGGTCCATTCTCTTCACTGTTACATTCATTTTATTTACTCATTTACAATTCTAGTGGTATACCTCACCCTTCTGGTGTTCATTATGGTTATGGAACATTTTGTGATGTTACAACGTACATCTACCTTTCCTATCACCTTGACGGGGCTTCCAGTCACAGTATGTATTGTACAAGAGCTAATTAGAGGCTGGCGGTTGCTGACTAAGACAGGGCGCACAATGGACACTGTTGCGCCCATGTCAGTTATAATTGATGTTGGTTTACCTTCCGCAAATCCATTAACGATCAAGTTTCCACTGGTCTTATGTAGCGTGGAAACTGTGTGCTGTTCTGGGGCTTTACTTCTCCAATTGGTGCAATCACTCTCTTCTCTCGGTATCTTCTTCTCCCAACAGTCTACCTGTAGATGACCACGTTTTCCACAGTTGTAACATTTTGGTCTTCTATCTTTTTCAAATCATTGCGACTCTCTTGAACTTTTGAATTGTTTGTCCGACAACATTGTTTTTCTGCACCCATCGTAACGGCAATGTGATACAGGGATCTACTGACTGCAACATGATGGCACAAACCCATTAATGTAGCGGGACGCTGACTTGGCAGCTTCAAACTCTAGGGCGTGAACAAGAGCTTCTGAGCTATTTCGGTGTCTTGCCATTCGTAACACTTGCTGAAGTTCACAATCTCCGATGCCATCAATAAATGTCTGCACCGCAAACCTTATTCGGAAGTCTTCTGGTGCTTCAGGACAGGCCAATCTAATCAATCTGTCGATACTTGCTTCAAACTCTTGAAGACTCTCACCGGAACGTTGTCGTCTTGTTCTCAACTGAGTGTAGTACACCTCTCACAAATGTTTATCACCGTAGCGTAATTCTAGAGCTTTTATCAACTCAGCATAGACGTTCTGGCTGTCAGGTGGCACTTTCTGTAGTAATTCTGCTGCTGGTCCTTTTAATATGAGAACGAGTGCGACTGCCTTGTCTTTCTCTGACCAATTATTTGCGCATGCAGCAGCTTCAAATTGGCAGATGTACGCTGCTCAGTGACTGCTTCCGTCAAAGGTTGGAGCTTTGACATGACTGTCCCTACTGCAGGCAAAGTGACTTTCTCTATTAACTTATTTTCTGCGTCTTTTTCTGTCTTTATCATTGGTACAGTCTGTTCACAAACTTTTTTTGGTTGTAACTTCAGGCACTGTTCGACTTCATTTTTAAGCTGCTCTTTTATATTTGTAATTGAGTCTTCTATTTTTGTTGACATAGCTTTTTCCACACTCGTGACAGATTTTTCTACTTCAGCTATTTTATTTGACATGGATTCTTCTACATCAGATATTCTGTAATTTGATTGTTAAGCTCACCTCGTAATTCACCTACGTCACCACGGAGGAAACCCAATTCTGCTGTAGTATGTCCTTGCATCTGCTTTTGCTCTTGAATTGACGCTTTGATGTCATCTGCTTCCTTCTTACGTTTTTCATCCTGTCGTTTTTCTGCTTCTTCCGCCTCCTGCCTCCATTTCTCATCCTGTCGTTTCTCCGTCTGTAACAGCAGCGCCTGCAAATTTTCCATCATCTGACTGGCATCCATTGTTTTCCGATTAATTATGAAATACACTCGTCCTGTACAAAGTGTCCACTGTTAACCGTTCTATCCCAGTTCTGACACCACTGTTACGACGGTCTACTTGATCGTCGTAGGTACAGTGGAAACAAAATAAGTACAAGACACCAATTAAGTCACTAATCGCCAGCTTTAATTTTTACAGTTAAACAGTTTGTAATTAACAACACAGTCTACTACAACAAATCAAATAAAAATTGTTCACATACAATAAAATGTCACTAATAATAAACACAATTGTATTACAATTATACCGCCCTATTATAAAATGCAACACTTCACTAATAACCACTTGAACGTACTCAGGAATCTCGCCCGGTAATAACTCGAACCGCACTGAAAATATATCGCTGCTATACTGAACTGAGCGTCCCTGAGTAATTCATAGCCGCTGAAAATCTAGACGATTCCACATACTACGTATTACGTTTAAACTGCGACGTAATTGCTTGCGGCCATGACAGTGAAAGCGTCCGCATGAATTCTTGCACCGTCTGGCAAATGTGTCTACAAGCACGTACGCCACACACATTAGAGCGAGATTCTTCTGGCACATTCGACAAACACGTAGACTGTTCTGTAATGTCATAACACTGCCTCCTCCTTAAGCCTGTTCGTCCCGAACTGGCAAACCGTCTCTGAAGTAATACTCGACCAGGCGATCTAGGTGGACATCCTTTCGAAAGATAATTCTCTGGTTCTTCGAATTCAGTCTCGTGTGATCCGAACATCACATTCCCAGGAATGCAAGTCTTCTGCGCAACCGCTAGTTTTGCTGGAATCATTCCCGTTGCATCATGTACTGATGACCTAAACACCACTGGGTGATCCAAGTTTGTTTGGTTCTCATCAACAACCTCTTGCGTAACCTCATCTTTAGCCACTTTGCCCTCGGGCGCTTCTATCAGCTCAGGAACAAGCAAGAGTTTTGTCTTGACACCCATAGTTGGCTTTCCAATCACTTCTTTTGTCGTTACACTTATTTATATTTCCTCTGCTAGTTCTTCCTCCATTTCCACTTGCAATAGGGAGGGTTCCTCTTGCCCAGACCTGTTGACTTTTTCTTCGACTAATACCACTCGCTTAATCGAATGGTTGGTAGACCCTGTCATTTTAGGCATGCAAAGCTTTATCTTCTCTTGGCCAACCTTCAGGACATTCTCTCTTAAGTCCACAACGAATTTGTAGGCATTCATAATGTCCGTGACAAGAATCACTTCATCAACAATGTCTGCAACGAGCATTTGGTGGCTAAACTCGAGAAGACCCAGGCGTACACGTTGTAATCTATCCAGATTACGGTTTATATAATTTAATAGGGTCTCTAATGTTGCAGTAACTATTATTAATAATTGATAAAGTTTGTTGTTATTATTAATGATTTGGTTTATTGATTTATCGCAATTCAATTCAACCTAGTGTGGAATCCACTGTAGATAAATCGGTTTACTTACACTTGTCGTCGTTTAATCCATGTTTATTTTATTATAAGTAAATGTTTACTTGTCGATCTGTCGATGAATGTAACTGATGCGTAGATCTCTTGAAGTTGATATCCTCTTCTGTTAAAAGTGTCGTCTGTGTAAGTGAGAGTGTTGTCTAGACAAGGTTATTAATATAAATTACACTTCACGTACCTGTGTTGAAGTACTGGATGTTGAATGGTTCACAGTTAATTAAGAAACTGTCAAGTCCTAGGTTAATCAGTATATCATTACTGTAAAAGGTTTTACAACACTTTAAATAGTACTTGGGCGCCACATGGGTTGTTTCAACAGAAATGTCCCATACACATAAAACTTCTGATTTATTAATTGTGAGTATTAACCTTTAATGATTCTATCAGTGATCGGTTATTTAAATTGAGATCTATCATTAAGTTTTACTTGATTATTCACTGTTAAATGCACCTCAGTGTTTTGCAATACTGATTGCTGATTATTAATTAAAATAATTAATAACAAATGTTGTTGCTGTATAATACTGATTTTTTATTACTCCCTATTGAATTAGGTTAACAAATACATTCAAAATAATAATTTACGGATCACAAATCGTCCGGTTTAATTACTGGCCTAGCTCAGTTTTGAGTACAATGAAAACTCTTATTTCTTATTAACAAATTATTTATCTTAATTAATTACCTCAAGGGTGATTTCTTTTGAGCTACGGAATAGATGTGGCGTTAAATACATTTTATAATATATAAAATACATAAATATAACTTCCACCTACCTTCAAAGTTTCGTTTATCTGGGTCCAGGATTCTTTCGTACGAACGCTAGATACAAACATGTGTTTCATAGGTTATCGAAATAACTAACTCGACACAATTTTGAAGAGAAATTACGATTTTTTAATTAATCAGAATCATTTTAAATTTTGTTCAAAACTTTTGCTCATTGTTTTACAGATTACATTACAGTTTTCGTGGTTCGGTTAACATCTTCTACATACTAACTTATTCTAACATCTTACCTTACTGATCACAATTTAATACAGATATACAGACAGAGCCCAGCCTGCAATTTTGCACACTCTCACATACATAGAAAATTACCCCGCCCTTAACATGTTAATAAAAAGATACCCATTCCGGCCGGCACGTGGTAACCCTTCGAATTCGTTTTATCTGAGTTTGGTAATTACGTCGCTGTCTAATGTAACTGATTTTGTTCCCCTCCCATACTCACTGATCGCACTGACACGGGTTGTTACTTTTAGTTCATTTTTGAAATAGAAAAAACTGATAAAATTTTGGCAGAGCGCATTTGGCTCTGTGTCGGCCGACACAGTCAGAGACGAACTGGGGAAGCGTCCCTTGCGAGCGGGAGGAAGCCGATGTCCACAGCCAACGGATTTCGTCGACGTTCATAGCTGATTTGTTGCGGTTTATTGGCTAGGCACATGCTACATAGTGGTTGTTTCAGTAGTGTGTGCCGACGATATTTAGGCACTTCTGGTCTGACGTCACTAAAGAGGTGGTCCTTAATTTGTATATCCTTCAGGTCGGGTTGTGGATCTCAACAAAACGTCGTTTCTGCGCCATTTTCGACAGCGTCGGTTGATCAGCTTCGCGTCCCACCCGCGCGTATACCTGTGTCATGCGTACAGGCGCTGTCACATTCAAACCAAGTTCTGAGAAATTTGAGGTGGCCACATACTTCAACTGATTTCGCAACGGACTATTACGTTGCTGCTTTGTTACAAACGGTTATAGTCACCACATGTTTTCTCACAATGGGATTAAAACTTGCACAATATTTTTTATGAAACCCCGAAAATGAAATAAATAAAATACCCCATAATTTTGACACGTTACATAGAACGTTATTTTCTTTCAAAAAAACACTAATATGATATCATAAGTTAGGTTAGACACCTTTAATAATTTTCAATTAATTAACGAAAAGTTTGTTTGTTCAAACTCAAACTGAGTTTAGTTATAAAAATATTAATACATATAATCTTACTTCGGGATGTGTTAATCCCTCTAAATAAATTTGATACAATGTTATCTACAAATAGTCTTATTGTTTTGCGTCAGTACAATAGTGTGTTAGGTTCTACTGGTATCTGGTGAAAATGTAAACAAATAAATTTTGTCACTGTACTACCTGTGTATTAATCGTATCGATTAATTTATAAACATTAACGATCAGATTATAATGATCGTTAAATCACTTCACTTAATTCGCACGTGGAACGAGAATAATTTGCTTCTTACTAACCAGATAGGTTATCGCCGTTTTGAGGTTATGATTATATATCTCGTTCAGATGCACACACTGCTTGTTAAAGTACACTACTAACTCTCGATGCACACAGGTGAAATTATACTTCTTCTCAGTGATTGATTTCCAAAATTACAATAATTATTTTAATCTGGACTGTTGTTGCTGGTTATGTGATATTGACAAAAATGCCTCGTTTCTTCGCCGCGTCTCGATTATATAGTCCTTCATCATCCCGCTTAGGGAATATTCGGTCTTACTAAACTCGTCCGTGATTGGTACGAAATATGTCATGATGACGTAAATTCTATTAATAGACATTACATACTGTATTTCGTACGCTGTTGTCGTTTTTGTTAGTATTGTATGAACTTCTTCAATATTCGCCAAATTTATGATGCTAACGTTAATTACTTGACTATTACAATTCCATTTCAGATTCTATTACTATCAAATTATAGCTTATTTCCTTATCTTTAATTTGATGTGGCTTGAGGCCAGTCTAAACATAGTTTTCATTAACAATTCATTAATTTACTGTCCTAAGACATTGCTTACTAGTGTCGTCTGCTAACAATGCAAATTCGACTATTTACTTTTCTTTAATATTTGATTAATTATGTTTGTTTTCTATTTCCAACATTATAAAATGATTAAAATTAAATACATTATTATATCTAAATGCTGCCTACAGCTGAACAATATAAATTATTGGTCTAATTAAGTTGATACATTAACTTGAATTTTCCTAATTCACTATTTATATTTTGATATGTCCTTCTCATTTCTCATTTCTTAAGTGTATAATACCGGCCAAGTGGTGGTACCTTACACTTTATTCGTTATAGTTATGATTCTATTATTTTATGCTAGTTAGGGGTTCTATTTCCCTATCATTTCATGGACATAAACTTGGTCATTCAGGGTCTGGGTATAATTCTATTATAGTGTTTATTCCCTGATTACTATTGTCTTTTATATACACATTATTCACTTAGGAAGTTACCTACATACATATAGTGCTTCCATTTATAATTACTCTTAACTTGTACTACCACATATTTGTTTTTTATTCTATTTTTACAATTTTGTGGCTACATCTAGCATAGTACATGGTATTTGTTATTTCTATATAATGGTTCTATTTATATTAGCCAATATGCTATTATTTGTCACCATGTTATTAAAGTCAGTGGTTGATTTGTTTATTCTGTATGACTTTACTCATCAATGTTTTTATCTGGCTTACTTGACAGCTTATTTGTGAATCTTGGCTTGCCAATTTGTCATAGTCAGTCAGTTTATTTAAGTTGTAGTGTCATTCGTTCCATGTAGTGGATTCATCACTGCTTCTTGGGATCCCTCCTCTTCTTTACTTCTTTGCTGGCCCATTCTCTTCACTGTTACATTCATTTTATTTACTCATTTACAATTCTAGTGGTATACCTCACCCTTCTGGTGTTCATTATGGTTATGGAACATTTTGTGATGTTACAACGTACATCTACCTTTCCTATCACCTTGACGGGGCTTCCAGTCACAGTATGTATTGTACAAGAGCTAATTAGAGGCTGGCGGTTGCTGACTAAGACAGGGCGCACAATGGACACTGTTGCGCCCATGTCAGTTATAATTGATGTTGGTTTACCTTCCGCAAATCCATTAACGATCAAGTTTCCACTGGTCTTATGTAGCGTGGAAACTGTGTGCTGTTCTGGGGCTTTACTTCTCCAATTGGTGCAATCACTCTCTTCTCTCGGTATCTTCTTCTCCCAACAGTCTACCTGTAGATGACCACGTTTTCCACAGTTGTAACATTTTGGTCTTCTATCTTTTTCAAATCATTGCGACTCTCTTGAACTTTTGAATTGTTTGTCCGACAACATTGTTTTTCTGCACCCATCGTAACGGCAATGTGATACAGGGATCTACTGACTGCAACATGATGGCACAAACCCATTAATGTAGCGGGACGCTGACTTGGCAGCTTCAAACTCTAGGGCGTGAACAAGAGCTTCTGAGCTATTTCGGTGTCTTGCCATTCGTAACACTTGCTGAAGTTCACAATCTCCGATGCCATCAATAAATGTCTGCACCGCAAACCTTATTCGGAAGTCTTCTGGTGCTTCAGGACAGGCCAATCTAATCAATCTGTCGATACTTGCTTCAAACTCTTGAAGACTCTCACCGGAACGTTGTCGTCTTGTTCTCAACTGAGTGTAGTACACCTCTCACAAATGTTTATCACCGTAGCGTAATTCTAGAGCTTTTATCAACTCAGCATAGACGTTCTGGCTGTCAGGTGGCACTTTCTGTAGTAATTCTGCTGCTGGTCCTTTTAATATGAGAACGAGTGCGACTGCCTTGTCTTTCTCTGACAAATTATTTGCGCATGCAGCAGCTTCAAATTGGCAGATGTACGCTGCTCAGTGACTGCTTCCGTCAAAGGTTGGAGCTTTGACATGACTGTCCCTACTGCAGGCAAAGTGACTTTCTCTATTAACTTATTTTCTGCGTCTTTTTCTGTCTTTATCATTGGTACAGTCTGTTCACAAACTTTTTTTGGTTGTAACTTCAGGCACTGTTCGACTTCATTTTTAAGCTGCTCTTTTATATTTGTAATTGAGTCTTCTATTTTTGTTGACATAGCTTTTTCCACACTCGTGACAGATTTTTCTACTTCAGCTATTTTATTTGACATGGATTCTTCTACATCAGATATTCTGTAATTTGATTGTTAAGCTCACCTCGTAATTCACCTACGTCACCACGGAGGAAACCCAATTCTGCTGTAGTATGTCCTTGCATCTGCTTTTGCTCTTGAATTGACGCTTTGATGTCATCTGCTTCCTTCTTACGTTTTTCATCCTGTCGTTTTTCTGCTTCTTCCGCCTCCTGCCTCCATTTCTCATCCTGTCGTTTCTCCGTCTGTAACAGCAGCGCCTGCAAATTTTCCATCATCTGACTGGCATCCATTGTTTTCCGATTAATTATGAAATACACTCGTCCTGTACAAAGTGTCCACTGTTAACCGTTCTATCCCAGTTCTGACACCACTGTTACGACGGTCTACTTGATCGTCGTAGGTACAGTGGAAACAAAATAAGTACAAGACACCAATTAAGTCACTAATCGCCAGCTTTAATTTTTACAGTTAAACAGTTTGTAATTAACAACACAGTCTACTACAACAAATCAAATAAAAATTGTTCACATACAATAAAATGTCACTAATAATAAACACAATTGTATTACAATTATACCGCCCTATTATAAAATGCAACACTTCACTAATAACCACTTGAACGTACTCAGGAATCTCGCCCGGTAATAACTCGAACCGCACTGAAAATATATCGCTGCTATACTGAACTGAGCGTCCCTGAGTAATTCATAGCCGCTGAAAATCTAGACGATTCCACATACTACGTATTACGTTTAAACTGCGACGTAATTGCTTGCGGCCATGACAGTGAAAGCGTCCGCATGAATTCTTGCACCGTCTGGCAAATGTGTCTACAAGCACGTACGCCACACACATTAGAGCGAGATTCTTCTGGCACATTCGACAAACACGTAGACTGTTCTGTAATGTCATAACACTGCCTCCTCCTTAAGCCTGTTCGTCCCGAACTGGCAAACCGTCTCTGAAGTAATACTCGACCAGGCGATCTAGGTGGACATCCTTTCGAAAGATAATTCTCTGGTTCTTCGAATTCAGTCTCGTGTGATCCGAACATCACATTCCCAGGAATGCAAGTCTTCTGCGCAACCGCTAGTTTTGCTGGAATCATTCCCGTTGCATCATGTACTGATGACCTAAACACCACTGGGTGATCCAAGTTTGTTTGGTTCTCATCAACAACCTCTTGCGTAACCTCATCTTTAGCCACTTTGCCCTCGGGCGCTTCTATCAGCTCAGGAACAAGCAAGAGTTTTGTCTTGACACCCATAGTTGGCTTTCCAATCACTTCTTTTGTCGTTACACTTATTTATATTTCCTCTGCTAGTTCTTCCTCCATTTCCACTTGCAATAGGGAGGGTTCCTCTTGCCCAGACCTGTTGACTTTTTCTTCGACTAATACCACTCGCTTAATCGAATGGTTGGTAGACCCTGTCATTTTAGGCATGCAAAGCTTTATCTTCTCTTGGCCAACCTTCAGGACATTCTCTCTTAAGTCCACAACGAATTTGTAGGCATTCATAATGTCCGTGACAAGAATCACTTCATCAACAATGTCTGCAACGAGCATTTGGTGGCTAAACTCGAGAAGACCCAGGCGTACACGTTGTAATCTATCCAGATTACGGTTTATATAATTTAATAGGGTCTCTAATGTTGCAGTAACTATTATTAATAATTGATAAAGTTTGTTGTTATTATTAATGATTTGGTTTATTGATTTATCGCAATTCAATTCAACCTAGTGTGGAATCCAATGTAGATAAATCGGTTTACTTACACTTGTCGTCGTTTAATCCATGTTTATTTTATTATAAGTAAATGTTTACTTGTCGATCTGTCGATGAATGTAACTGATGCGTAGATCTCTTGAAGTTGATATCCTCTTCTGTTAAAAGTGTCGTCTGTGTAAGTGAGAGTGTTGTCTAGACAAGGTTATTAATATAAATTACACTTCACGTACCTGTGTTGAAGTACTGGATGTTGAGTTGTTCACAGTTAATTAAGAAACTGTCAAGTCCTAGGTTAATCAGTATATCATTACTGTAAAAGGTTTTACAACACTTTAAATAGTACTTGGGCGCCACATGGGTTGTTTCAACAGAAATGTCCCATACACATAAAACTTCTGATTTATTAATTGTGAGTATTAACCTTTAATGATTCTATCAGTGATCGGTTATTTAAATTGAGATCTATCATTAAGTTTTACTTGATTATTCACTGTTAAATGCACCTCAGTGTTTTGCAATACTGATTGCTGATTATTAATTAAAATAATTAATAACAAATGTTGTTGCTGTATAATACTGATTTTTTATTACTCCCTATTGAATTAGGTTAACAAATACATTCAAAATAATAATTTACGGATCACAAATCGTCCGGTTTAATTACTGGCCTAGCTCAGTTTTGAGTACAATGAAAACTCTTATTTCTTATTAACAAATTATTTATCTTAATTAATTACCTCAAGGGTGATTTCTTTTGAGCTACAGAATAGATGTGGCGTTAAATACATTTTATAATATATAAAATACATAAATATAACTTCCACCTACCTTCAAAGTTTCGTTTATCTGGGTCCAGGATTCTTTCGTACGAACGCTAGATACAAACATGTGTTTCATAGGTTATCGAAATAACTAACTCGACACAATTTTGAAGAGAAATTACGATTTTTTAATTAATCAGAATCATTTTAAATTTTGTTCAAAACTTTTGCTCATTGTTTTACAGATTACATTACAGTTTTCGTGGTTCGGTTAACATCTTCTACATACTAACTTATTCTAACATCTTACCTTACTGATCACAATTTAATACAGATATACAGACAGAGCCCAGCCTGCAATTTTGCACACTCTCACATACATAGAAAATTACCCCGCCCTTAACATGTTAATAAAAAGATACCCATTCCGGCCGGCACGTGGTAACCCTTCGAATTCGTTTTATCTGAGTTTGGTAATTACGTCGCTGTCTAATGTAACTGATTTTGTTCCCCTCCCATACTCACTGATCGCACTGACACGGGTTGTTACTTTTAGTTCATTTTTGAAATAGAAAAAACTGATAAAATTTTGGCAGAGCGCATTTGGCTCTGTGTCGGCCGACACAGTCAGAGACGAACTGGGGAAGCGTCCCTTGCGAGCGGGAGGAAGCCGATGTCCACAGCCAACGGATTTCGTCGACGTTCATAGCTGATTTGTTGCGGTTTATTGGCTAGGCACATGCTACATAGTGGTTGTTTCAGTAGTGTGTGCCGACGATATTTAGGCACTTCTGGTCTGACGTCACTAAAGAGGTGGTCCTTAATTTGTATATCCTTCAGGTCGGGTTGTGGATCTCAACAAAACGTCGTTTCTGCGCCATTTTCGACAGCGTCGGTTGATCAGCTTCGCGTCCCACCCGCGCGTATACCTGTGTCATGCGTACAGGCGCTGTCACATTCAAACCAAGTTCTGAGAAATTTGAGGTGGCCACATACTTCAACTGATTTCGCAACGGACTATTACGTTGCTGCTTTGTTACAAACGGTTATAGTCACCACATGTTTTCTCACAATGGGATTAAAACTTGCACAATATTTTTTATGAAACCCCGAAAATGAAATAAATAAAATACCCCATAATTTTGACACGTTACATAGAACGTTATTTTCTTTCAAAAAAACACTAATATGATATCATAAGTTAGGTTAGACACCTTTAATAATTTTCAATTAATTAACGAAAAGTTTGTTTGTTCAAACTCAAACTGAGTTTAGTTATAAAAATATTAATACATATAATCTTACTTCGGGATGTGTTAATCCCTCTAAATAAATTTGATACAATGTTATCTACAAATAGTCTTATTGTTTTGCGTCAGTACAATAGTGTGTTAGGTTCTACTGGTATCTGGTGAAAATGTAAACAAATAAATTTTGTCACTGTACTACCTGTGTATTAATCGTATCGATTAATTTATAAACATTAACGATCAGATTATAATGATCGTTAAATCACTTCACTTAATTCGCACGTGGAACGAGAATAATTTGCTTCTTACTAACCAGATAGGTTATCGCCGTTTTGAGGTTATGATTATATATCTCGTTCAGATGCACACACTGCTTGTTAAAGTACACTACTAACTCTCGATGCACACAGGTGAAATTATACTTCTTCTCAGTGATTGATTTCCAAAATTACAATAATTATTTTAATCTGGACTGTTGTTGCTGGTTATGTGATATTGACAAAAATGCCTCGTTTCTTCGCCGCGTCTCGATTATATAGTCCTTCATCATCCCGCTTAGGGAATATTCGGTCTTACTAAACTCGTCCGTGATTGGTACGAAATATGTCATGATGACGTAAATTCTATTAATAGACATTACATACTGTATTTCGTACGCTGTTGTCGTTTTTGTTAGTATTGTATGAACTTCTTCAATATTCGCCAAATTTATGATGCTAACGTTAATTACTTGACTATTACAATTCCATTTCAGATTCTATTACTATCAAATTATAGCTTATTTCCTTATCTTTAATTTGATGTGGCTTGAGGCCAGTCTAAACATAGTTTTCATTAACAATTCATTAATTTACTGTCCTAAGACATTGCTTACTAGTATCGTCTGCTAACAATGCAAATTCGACTATTTACTTTTCTTTAGTATTTGATTAATTATGTTTGTTTTCTATTTCCAACATTATAAAATGATTAAAATTAAATACATTATTATATCTAAATGCTGCCTACAGCTGAACAATATAAATTATTGGTCTAATTAAGTTGATACATTAACTTGAATTTTCCTAATTCACTATTTATATTTTGATATGTCCTTCTCATTTCTCATTTCTTAAGTGTATAATACCGGCCAAGTGGTGGTACCTTACACTTTATTCGTTATAGTTATGATTCTATTATTTTATGCTAGTTAGGGGTTCTATTTCCCTATCATTTCATGGACATAAACTTGGTCATTCAGTGTCTGGGTATAATTCTATTATAGTGTTTATTCCCTGATTACTATTGTCTTTTATATACACATTATTCACTTAGGAAGTTACCTACATACATATAGTGCTTCCATTTATAATTACTCTTAACTTGTACTACCACATATTTGTTTTTTATTCTATTTTTACAATTTTGTGGCTACATCTAGCATAGTACATGGTATTTGTTATTTCTATATAATGGTTCTATTTATATTAGCCAATATGCTGTTATTTGTCACCATGTTATTAAAGTCAGTGGTTGATTTGTTTATTCTGTATGACTTTACTCATCAATGTTTTTATCTGGCTTACTTGACAGCTTATTTGTGAATCTTGGCTTGCCAATTTGTCATAGTCAGTCAGTTTATTTAAGTTGTAGTGTCATTCGTTCCATGTAGTGGATTCATCACTGCTTCTTGGGATCCCTCCTCTTCTTTTCTTCTTTGCTGGCCCATTTTCTTCACTGTTACATTCATTTTATTTACTCATTTACAATTCTAGTGGTATACCTCACCCTTCTGGTGTTCATTATGGTTATGGAACATTTTGTGATGTTACAACATACATCTACCTTTCCTATCACCTTGACGGGGCTTCCAGTCACAGTATGTATTGTACAAGAGCTAATTAGAGGCTGGCGGTTGCTGACTAAGACAGGGCGCACAATGGACACTGTTGCGCCCATGTCAGTTATAATTGATGTTGGTTTACCTTCCGCAAATCCATTAACGATCAAGTTTCCACTGGTCTTATGTAGCGTGGAAACTGTGTGCTGTTCTGGGGCTTTACTTCTCCAATTGGTGCAATCACTCTCTTCTCTCGGTATCTTCTTCTCCCAACAGTCTACCTGTAGATGACCACGTTTTCCACAGTTGTAACATTTTGGTCTTCTATCTTTTTCAAATCATTGCGACTCTCTTGAACTTTTGAATTGTTTGTCCGACAACATTGTTTTTCTGCACCCATCGTAACGGCAATGTGATACAGGGATCTACTGACTGCAACATGATGGCACAAACCCATTAATGTAGCGGGACGCTGACTTGGCAGCTTCAAACTCTAGGGCGTGAACAAGAGCTTCTGAGCTATTTCGGTGTCTTGCCATTCGTAACACTTGCTGAAGTTCACAATCTCCGATGCCATCAATAAATGTCTGCACCGCAAACCTTATTCGGAAGTCTTCTGGTGCTTCAGGACAGGCCAATCTAATCAATCTGTCGATACTTGCTTCAAACTCTTGAAGACTCTCACCGGAACGTTGTCGTCTTGTTCTCAACTGAGTGTAGTACACCTCTCACAAATGTTTATCACCGTAGCGTAATTCTAGAGCTTTTATCAACTCAGCATAGACGTTCTGGCTGTCAGGTGGCACTTTCTGTAGTAATTCTGCTGCTGGTCCTTTTAATATGAGAACGAGTGCGACTGCCTTGTCTTTCTCTGACCAATTATTTGCGCATGCAGCAGCTTCAAATTGGCAGATGTACGCTGCTCAGTGACTGCTTCCGTCAAAGGTTGGAGCTTTGACATGACTGTCCCTACTGCAGGCAAAGTGACTTTCTCTATTAACTTATTTTCTGCGTCTTTTTCTGTCTTTATCATTGGTACAGTCTGTTCACAAACTTTTTTTGGTTGTAACTTCAGGCACTGTTCGACTTCATTTTTAAGCTGCTCTTTTATATTTGTAATTGAGTCTTCTATTTTTGTTGACATAGCTTTTTCCACACTCGTGACAGATTTTTCTACTTCAGCTATTTTATTTGACATGGATTCTTCTACATCAGATATTCTGTAATTTGATTGTTAAGCTCACCTCGTAATTCACCTACGTCACCACGGAGGAAACCCAATTCTGCTGTAGTATGTCCTTGCATCTGCTTTTGCTCTTGAATTGACGCTTTGATGTCATCTGCTTCCTTCTTACGTTTTTCATCCTGTCGTTTTTCTGCTTCTTCCGCCTCCTGCCTCCATTTCTCATCCTGTCGTTTCTCCGTCTGTAACAGCAGCGCCTGCAAATTTTCCATCATCTGACTGGCATCCATTGTTTTCCGATTAATTATGAAATACACTCGTCCTGTACAAAGTGTCCACTGTTAACCGTTCTATCCCAGTTCTGACACCACTGTTACGACGGTCTACTTGATCGTCGTAGGTACAGTGGAAACAAAATAAGTACAAGACACCAATTAAGTCACTAATCGCCAGCTTTAATTTTTACAGTTAAACAGTTTGTAATTAACAACACAGTCTACTACAACAAATCAAATAAAAATTGTTCACATACAATAAAATGTCACTAATAATAAACACAATTGTATTACAATTATACCGCCCTATTATAAAATGCAACACTTCACTAATAACCACTTGAACGTACTCAGGAATCTCGCCCGGTAATAACTCGAACCGCACTGAAAATATATCGCTGCTATACTGAACTGAGCGTCCCTGAGTAATTCATAGCCGCTGAAAATCTAGACGATTCCACATACTACGTATTACGTTTAAACTGCGACGTAATTGCTTGCGGCCATGACAGTGAAAGCGTCCGCATGAATTCTTGCACCGTCTGGCAAATGTGTCTACAAGCACGTACGCCACACACATTAGAGCGAGATTCTTCTGGCACATTCGACAAACACGTAGACTGTTCTGTAATGTCATAACACTGCCTCCTCCTTAAGCCTGTTCGTCCCGAACTGGCAAACCGTCTCTGAAGTAATACTCGACCAGGCGATCTAGGTGGACATCCTTTCGAAAGATAATTCTCTGGTTCTTCGAATTCAGTCTCGTGTGATCCGAACATCACATTCCCAGGAATGCAAGTCTTCTGCGCAACCGCTAGTTTTGCTGGAATCATTCCCGTTGCATCATGTACTGATGACCTAAACACCACTGGGTGATCCAAGTTTGTTTGGTTCTCATCAACAACCTCTTGCGTAACCTCATCTTTAGCCACTTTGCCCTCGGGCGCTTCTATCAGCTCAGGAACAAGCAAGAGTTTTGTCTTGACACCCATAGTTGGCTTTCCAATCACTTCTTTTGTCGTTACACTTATTTATATTTCCTCTGCTAGTTCTTCCTCCATTTCCACTTGCAATAGGGAGGGTTCCTCTTGCCCAGACCTGTTGACTTTTTCTTCGACTAATACCACTCGCTTAATCGAATGGTTGGTAGACCCTGTCATTTTAGGCATGCAAAGCTTTATCTTCTCTTGGCCAACCTTCAGGACATTCTCTCTTAAGTCCACAACGAATTTGTAGGCATTCATAATGTCCGTGACAAGAATCACTTCATCAACAATGTCTGCAACGAGCATTTGGTGGCTAAACTCGAGAAGACCCAGGCGTACACGTTGTAATCTATCCAGATTACGGTTTATATAATTTAATAGGGTCTCTAATGTTGCAGTAACTATTATTAATAATTGATAAAGTTTGTTGTTATTATTAATGATTTGGTTTATTGATTTATCGCAATTCAATTCAACCTAGTGTGGAATCCAATGTAGATAAATCGGTTTACTTACACTTGTCGTCGTTTAATCCATGTTTATTTTATTATAAGTAAATGTTTACTTGTCGATCTGTCGATGAATGTAACTGATGCGTAGATCTCTTGAAGTTGATATCCTCTTCTGTTAAAAGTGTCGTCTGTGTAAGTGAGAGTGTTGTCTAGACAAGGTTATTAATATAAATTACACTTCACGTACCTGTGTTGAAGTACTGGATGTTGAATGGTTCACAGTTAATTAAGAAACTGTCAAGTCCTAGGTTAATCAGTATATCATTACTGTAAAAGGTTTTACAACACTTTAAATAGTACTTGGGCGCCACATGGGTTGTTTCAACAGAAATGTCCCATACACATAAAACTTCTGATTTATTAATTGTGAGTATTAACCTTTAATGATTCTATCAGTGATCGGTTATTTAAATTGAGATCTATCATTAAGTTTTACTTGATTATTCACTGTTAAATGCACCTCAGTGTTTTGCAATACTGATTGCTGATTATTAATTAAAATAATTAATAACAAATGTTGTTGCTGTATAATACTGATTTTTTATTACTCCCTATTGAATTAGGTTAACAAATACATTCAAAATAATAATTTACGGATCACAAATCGTCCGGTTTAATTACTGGCCTAGCTCAGTTTTGAGTACAATGAAAACTCTTATTTCTTATTAACAAATTATTTATCTTAATTAATTACCTCAAGGGTGATTTCTTTTGAGCTACAGAATAGATGTGGCGTTAAATACATTTTATAATATATAAAATACATAAATATAACTTCCACCTACCTTCAAAGTTTCGTTTATCTGGGTCCAGGATTCTTTCGTACGAACGCTAGATACAAACATGTGTTTCATAGGTTATCGAAATAACTAACTCGACACAATTTTGAAGAGAAATTACGATTTTTTAATTAATCAGAATCATTTTAAATTTTGTTCAAAACTTTTGCTCATTGTTTTACAGATTACATTACAGTTTTCGTGGTTCGGTTAACATCTTCTACATACTAACTTATTCTAACATCTTACCTTACTGATCACAATTTAATACAGATATACAGACAGAGCCCAGCCTGCAATTTTGCACACTCTCACATACATAGAAAATTACCCCGCCCTTAACATGTTAATAAAAAGATACCCATTCCGGCCGGCACGTGGTAACCCTTCGAATTCGTTTTATCTGAGTTTGGTAATTACGTCGCTGTCTAATGTAACTGATTTTGTTCCCCTCCCATACTCACTGATCGCACTGACACGGGTTGTTACTTTTAGTTCATTTTTGAAATAGAAAAAACTGATAAAATTTTGGCAGAGCGCATTTGGCTCTGTGTCGGCCGACACAGTCAGAGACGAACTGGGGAAGCGTCCCTTGCGAGCGGGAGGAAGCCGATGTCCACAGCCAACGGATTTCGTCGACGTTCATAGCTGATTTGTTGCGGTTTATTGGCTAGGCACATGCTACATAGTGGTTGTTTCAGTAGTGTGTGCCGACGATATTTAGGCACTTCTGGTCTGACGTCACTAAAGAGGTGGTCCTTAATTTGTATATCCTTCAGGTCGGGTTGTGGATCTCAACAAAACGTCGTTTCTGCGCCATTTTCGACAGCGTCGGTTGATCAGCTTCGCGTCCCACCCGCGCGTATACCTGTGTCATGCGTACAGGCGCTGTCACATTCAAACCAAGTTCTGAGAAATTTGAGGTGGCCACATACTTCAACTGATTTCGCAACGGACTATTACGTTGCTGCTTTGTTACAAACGGTTATAGTCACCACATGTTTTCTCACAATGGGATTAAAACTTGCACAATATTTTTTATGAAACCCCGAAAATGAAATAAATAAAATACCCCATAATTTTGACACGTTACATAGAACGTTATTTTCTTTCAAAAAAACACTAATATGATATCATAAGTTAGGTTAGACACCTTTAATAATTTTCAATTAATTAACGAAAAGTTTGTTTGTTCAAACTCAAACTGAGTTTAGTTATAAAAATATTAATACATATAATCTTACTTCGGGATGTGTTAATCCCTCTAAATAAATTTGATACAATGTTATCTACAAATAGTCTTATTGTTTTGCGTCAGTACAATAGTGTGTTAGGTTCTACTGGTATCTGGTGAAAATGTAAACAAATAAATTTTGTCACTGTACTACCTGTGTATTAATCGTATCGATTAATTTATAAACATTAACGATCAGATTATAATGATCGTTAAATCACTTCACTTAATTCGCACGTGGAACGAGAATAATTTGCTTCTTACTAACCAGATAGGTTATCGCCGTTTTGAGGTTATGATTATATATCTCGTTCAGATGCACACACTGCTTGTTAAAGTACACTACTAACTCTCGATGCACACAGGTGAAATTATACTTCTTCTCAGTGATTGATTTCCAAAATTACAATAATTATTTTAATCTGGACTGTTGTTGCTGGTTATGTGATATTGACAAAAATGCCTCGTTTCTTCGCCGCGTCTCGATTATATAGTCCTTCATCATCCCGCTTAGGGAATATTCGGTCTTACTAAACTCGTCCGTGATTGGTACGAAATATGTCATGATGACGTAAATTCTATTAATAGACATTACATACTGTATTTCGTACGCTGTTGTCGTTTTTGTTAGTATTGTATGAACTTCTTCAATATTCGCCAAATTTATGATGCTAACGTTAATTACTTGACTATTACAATTCCATTTCAGATTCTATTACTATCAAATTATAGCTTATTTCCTTATCTTTAATTTGATGTGGCTTGAGGCCAGTCTAAACATAGTTTTCATTAACAATTCATTAATTTACTGTCCTAAGACATTGCTTACTAGTGTCGTCTGCTAACAATGCAAATTCGACTATTTACTTTTCTTTAATATTTGATTAATTATGTTTGTTTTCTATTTCCAACATTATAAAATGATTAAAATTAAATACATTATTATATCTAAATGCTGCCTACAGCTGAACAATATAAATTATTGGTCTAATTAAGTTGATACATTAACTTGAATTTTCCTAATTCACTATTTATATTTTGATATGTCCTTCTCATTTCTCATTTCTTAAGTGTATAATACCGGCCAAGTGGTGGTACCTTACACTTTATTCGTTATAGTTATGATTCTATTATTTTATGCTAGTTAGGGGTTCTATTTCCCTATCATTTCATGGACATAAACTTGGTCATTCAGGGTCTGGGTATAATTCTATTATAGTGTTTATTCCCTGATTACTATTGTCTTTTATATACACATTATTCACTTAGGAAGTTACCTACATACATATAGTGCTTCCATTTATAATTACTCTTAACTTGTACTACCACATATTTGTTTTTTATTCTATTTTTACAATTTTGTGGCTACATCTAGCATAGTACATGGTATTTGTTATTTCTATATAATGGTTCTATTTATATTAGCCAATATGCTGTTATTTGTCACCATGTTATTAAAGTCAGTGGTTGATTTGTTTATTCTGTATGACTTTACTCATCAATGTTTTTATCTGGCTTACTTGACAGCTTATTTGTGAATCTTGGCTTGCCAATTTGTCATAGTCAGTCAGTTTATTTAAGTTGTAGTGTCATTCGTTCCATGTAGTGGATTCATCACTGCTTCTTGGGATCCCTCCTCTTCTTTTCTTCTTTGCTGGCCCATTCTCTTCACTGTTACATTCATTTTATTTACTCATTTACAATTCTAGTGGTATACCTCACCCTTCTGGTGTTCATTATGGTTATGGAACATTTTGTGATGTTACAACGTACATCTACCTTTCCTATCACCTTGACGGGGCTTCCAGTCACAGTATGTATTGTACAAGAGCTAATTAGAGGCTGGCGGTTGCTGACTAAGACAGGGCGCACAATGGACACTGTTGCGCCCATGTCAGTTATAATTGATGTTGGTTTACCTTCCGCAAATCCATTAACGATCAAGTTTCCACTGGTCTTATGTAGCGTGGAAACTGTGTGCTGTTCTGGGGCTTTACTTCTCCAATTGGTGCAATCACTCTCTTCTCTCGGTATCTTCTTCTCCCAACAGTCTACCTGTAGATGACCACGTTTTCCACAGTTGTAACATTTTGGTCTTCTATCTTTTTCAAATCATTGCGACTCTCTTGAACTTTTGAATTGTTTGTCCGACAACATTGTTTTTCTGCACCCATCGTAACGGCAATGTGATACAGGGATCTACTGACTGCAACATGATGGCACAAACCCATTAATGTAGCGGGACGCTGACTTGGCAGCTTCAAACTCTAGGGCGTGAACAAGAGCTTCTGAGCTATTTCGGTGTCTTGCCATTCGTAACACTTGCTGAAGTTCACAATCTCCGATGCCATCAATAAATGTCTGCACCGCAAACCTTATTCGGAAGTCTTCTGGTGCTTCAGGACAGGCCAATCTAATCAATCTGTCGATACTTGCTTCAAACTCTTGAAGACTCTCACCGGAACGTTGTCGTCTTGTTCTCAACTGAGTGTAGTACACCTCTCACAAATGTTTATCACTGTAGCGTAATTCTAGAGCTTTTATCAACTCAGCATAGACGTTCTGGCTGTCAGGTGGCACTTTCTGTAGTAATTCTGCTGCTGGTCCTTTTAATATGAGAACGAGTGCGACTGCCTTGTCTTTCTCTGACCAATTATTTGCGCATGCAGCAGCTTCAAATTGGCAGATGTACGCTGCTCAGTGACTGCTTCCGTCAAAGGTTGGAGCTTTGACATGACTGTCCCTACTGCAGGCAAAGTGACTTTCTCTATTAACTTATTTTCTGCGTCTTTTTCTGTCTTTATCATTGGTACAGTCTGTTCACAAACTTTTTTTGGTTGTAACTTCAGGCACTGTTCGACTTCATTTTTAAGCTGCTCTTTTATATTTGTAATTGAGTCTTCTATTTTTGTTGACATAGCTTTTTCCACACTCGTGACAGATTTTTCTACTTCAGCTATTTTATTTGACATGGATTCTTCTACATCAGATATTCTGTAATTTGATTGTTAAGCTCACCTCGTAATTCACCTACGTCACCACGGAGGAAACCCAATTCTGCTGTAGTATGTCCTTGCATCTGCTTTTGCTCTTGAATTGACGCTTTGATGTCATCTGCTTCCTTCTTACGTTTTTCATCCTGTCGTTTTTCTGCTTCTTCCACCTCCTGCCTCCATTTCTCATCCTGTCGTTTCTCCGTCTGTAACAGCAGCGCCTGCAAATTTTCCATCATCTGACTGGCATCCATTGTTTTCCGATTAATTATGAAATACACTCGTCCTGTACAAAGTGTCCACTGTTAACCGTTCTATCCCAGTTCTGACACCACTGTTACGACGGTCTACTTGATCGTCGTAGGTACAGTGGAAACAAAATAAGTACAAGACACCAATTAAGTCACTAATCGCCAGCTTTAATTTTTACAGTTAAACAGTTTGTAATTAACAACACAGTCTACTACAACAAATCAAATAAAAATTGTTCACATACAATAAAATGTCACTAATAATAAACACAATTGTATTACAATTATACCGCCCTATTATAAAATGCAACACTTCACTAATAACCACTTGAACGTACTCAGGAATCTCGCCCGGTAATAACTCGAACCGCACTGAAAATATATCGCTGCTATACTGAACTGAGCGTCCCTGAGTAATTCATAGCCGCTGAAAATCTAGACGATTCCACATACTACGTATTACGTTTAAACTGCGACGTAATTGCTTGCGGCCATGACAGTGAAAGCGTCCGCATGAATTCTTGCACCGTCTGGCAAATGTGTCTACAAGCACGTACGCCACACACATTAGAGCGAGATTCTTCTGGCACATTCGACAAACACGTAGACTGTTCTGTAATGTCATAACACTGCCTCCTCCTTAAGCCTGTTCGTCCCGAACTGGCAAACCGTCTCTGAAGTAATACTCGACCAGGCGATCTAGGTGGACATCCTTTCGAAAGATAATTCTCTGGTTCTTCGAATTCAGTCTCGTGTGATCCGAACATCACATTCCCAGGAATGCAAGTCTTCTGCGCAACCGCTAGTTTTGCTGGAATCATTCCCGTTGCATCATGTACTGATGACCTAAACACCACTGGGTGATCCAAGTTTGTTTGGTTCTCATCAACAACCTCTTGCGTAACCTCATCTTTAGCCACTTTGCCCTCGGGCGCTTCTATCAGCTCAGGAACAAGCAAGAGTTTTGTCTTGACACCCATAGTTGGCTTTCCAATCACTTCTTTTGTCGTTACACTTATTTATATTTCCTCTGCTAGTTCTTCCTCCATTTCCACTTGCAATAGGGAGGGTTCCTCTTGCCCAGACCTGTTGACTTTTTCTTCGACTAATACCACTCGCTTAATCGAATGGTTGGTAGACCCTGTCATTTTAGGCATGCAAAGCTTTATCTTCTCTTGGCCAACCTTCAGGACATTCTCTCTTAAGTCCACAACGAATTTGTAGGCATTCATAATGTCCGTGACAAGAATCACTTCATCAACAATGTCTGCAACGAGCATTTGGTGGCTAAACTCGAGAAGACCCAGGCGTACACGTTGTAATCTATCCAGATTACGGTTTATATAATTTAATAGGGTCTCTAATGTTGCAGTAACTATTATTAATAATTGATAAAGTTTGTTGTTATTATTAATGATTTGGTTTATTGATTTATCGCAATTCAATTCAACCTAGTGTGGAATCCAATGTAGATAAATCGGTTTACTTACACTTGTCGTCGTTTAATCCATGTTTATTTTATTATAAGTAAATGTTTACTTGTCGATCTGTCGATGAATGTAACTGATGCGTAGATCTCTTGAAGTTGATATCCTCTTCTGTTAAAAGTGTCGTCTGTGTAAGTGAGAGTGTTGTCTAGACAAGGTTATTAATATAAATTACACTTCACGTACCTGTGTTGAAGTACTGGATGTTGAATGGTTCACAGTTAATTAAGAAACTGTCAAGTCCTAGGTTAATCAGTATATCATTACTGTAAAAGGTTTTACAACACTTTAAATAGTACTTGGGCGCCACATGGGTTGTTTCAACAGAAATGTCCCATACACATAAAACTTCTGATTTATTAATTGTGAGTATTAACCTTTAATGATTCTATCAGTGATCGGTTATTTAAATTGAGATCTATCATTAAGTTTTACTTGATTATTCACTGTTAAATGCACCTCAGTGTTTTGCAATACTGATTGCTGATTATTAATTAAAATAATTAATAACAAATGTTGTTGCTGTATAATACTGATTTTTTATTACTCCCTATTGAATTAGGTTAACAAATACATTCAAAATAATAATTTACGGATCACAAATCGTCCGGTTTAATTACTGGCCTAGCTCAGTTTTGAGTACAATGAAAACTCTTATTTCTTATTAACAAATTATTTATCTTAATTAATTACCTCAAGGGTGATTTCTTTTGAGCTACAGAATAGATGTGGCGTTAAATACATTTTATAATATATAAAATACATAAATATAACTTCCACCTACCTTCAAAGTTTCGTTTATCTGGGTCCAGGATTCTTTCGTACGAACGCTAGATACAAACATGTGTTTCATAGGTTATCGAAATAACTAACTCGACACAATTTTGAAGAGAAATTACGATTTTTTAATTAATCAGAATCATTTTAAATTTTGTTCAAAACTTTTGCTCATTGTTTTACAGATTACATTACAGTTTTCGTGGTTCGGTTAACATCTTCTACATACTAACTTATTCTAACATCTTACCTTACTGATCACAATTTAATACAGATATACAGACAGAGCCCAGCCTGCAATTTTGCACACTCTCACATACATAGAAAATTACCCCGCCCTTAACATGTTAATAAAAAGATACCCATTCCGGCCGGCACGTGGTAACCCTTCGAATTCGTTTTATCTGAGTTTGGTAATTACGTCGCTGTCTAATGTAACTGATTTTGTTCCCCTCCCATACTCACTGATCGCACTGACACGGGTTGTTACTTTTAGTTCATTTTTGAAATAGAAAAAACTGATAAAATTTTGGCAGAGCGCATTTGGCTCTGTGTCGGCCGACACAGTCAGAGACGAACTGGGGAAGCGTCCCTTGCGAGCGGGAGGCAGCCGATGTCCACAGCCAACGGATTTCGTCGACGTTCATAGCTGATTTGTTGCGGTTTATTGGCTAGGCACATGCTACATAGTGGTTGTTTCAGTAGTGTGTGCCGACGATATTTAGGCACTTCTGGTCTGACGTCACTAAAGAGGTGGTCCTTAATTTGTATATCCTTCAGGTCGGGTTGTGGATCTCAACAAAACGTCGTTTCTGCGCCATTTTCGACAGCGTCGGTTGATCAGCTTCGCGTCCCACCCGCGCGTATACCTGTGTCATGCGTACAGGCGCTGTCACATTCAAACCAAGTTCTGAGAAATTTGAGGTGGCCACATACTTCAACTGATTTCGCAACGGACTATTACGTTGCTGCTTTGTTACAAACGGTTATAGTCACCACATGTTTTCTCACAATGGGATTAAAACTTGCACAATATTTTTTATGAAACCCCGAAAATGAAATAAATAAAATACCCCATAATTTTGACACGTTACATAGAACGTTATTTTCTTTCAAAAAAACACTAATATGATATCATAAGTTAGGTTAGACACCTTTAATAATTTTCAATTAATTAACGAAAAGTTTGTTTGTTCAAACTCAAACTGAGTTTAGTTATAAAAATATTAATACATATAATCTTACTTCGGGATGTGTTAATCCCTCTAAATAAATTTGATACAATGTTATCTACAAATAGTCTTATTGTTTTGCGTCAGTACAATAGTGTGTTAGGTTCTACTGGTATCTGGTGAAAATGTAAACAAATAAATTTTGTCACTGTACTACCTGTGTATTAATCGTATCGATTAATTTATAAACATTAACGATCAGATTATAATGATCGTTAAATCACTTCACTTAATTCGCACGTGGAACGAGAATAATTTGCTTCTTACTAACCAGATAGGTTATCGCCGTTTTGAGGTTATGATTATATATCTCGTTCAGATGCACACACTGCTTGTTAAAGTACACTACTAACTCTCGATGCACACAGGTGAAATTATACTTCTTCTCAGTGATTGATTTCCAAAATTACAATAATTATTTTAATCTGGACTGTTGTTGCTGGTTATGTGATATTGACAAAAATGCCTCGTTTCTTCGCCGCGTCTCGATTATATAGTCCTTCATCATCCCGCTTAGGGAATATTCGGTCTTACTAAACTCGTCCGTGATTGGTACGAAATATGTCATGATGACGTAAATTCTATTAATAGACATTACATACTGTATTTCGTACGCTGTTGTCGTTTTTGTTAGTATTGTATGAACTTCTTCAATATTCGCCAAATTTATGATGCTAACGTTAATTACTTGACTATTACAATTCCATTTCAGATTCTATTACTATCAAATTATAGCTTATTTCCTTATCTTTAATTTGATGTGGCTTGAGGCCAGTCTAAACATAGTTTTCATTAACAATTCATTAATTTACTGTCCTAAGACATTGCTTACTAGTGTCGTCTGCTAACAATGCAAATTCGACTATTTACTTTTCTTTAATATTTGATTAATTATGTTTGTTTTCTATTTCCAACATTATAAAATGATTAAAATTAAATACATTATTATATCTAAATGCTGCCTACAGCTGAACAATATAAATTATTGGTCTAATTAAGTTGATACATTAACTTGAATTTTCCTAATTCACTATTTATATTTTGATATGTCCTTCTCATTTCTCATTTCTTAAGTGTATAATACCGGCCAAGTGGTGGTACCTTACACTTTATTCGTTATAGTTATGATTCTATTATTTTATGCTAGTTAGGGGTTCTATTTCCCTATCATTTCATGGACATAAACTTGGTCATTCAGGGTCTGGGTATAATTCTATTATAGTGTTTATTCCCTGATTACTATTGTCTTTTATATACACATTATTCACTTAGGAAGTTACCTACATACATATAGTGCTTCCATTTATAATTACTCTTAACTTGTACTACCACATATTTGTTTTTTATTCTATTTTTACAATTTTGTGGCTACATCTAGCATAGTACATGGTATTTGTTATTTCTATATAATGGTTCTATTTATATTAGCCAATATGCTGTTATTTGTCACCATGTTATTAAAGTCAGTGGTTGATTTGTTTATTCTGTATGACTTTACTCATCAATGTTTTTATCTGGCTTACTTGACAGCTTATTTGTGAATCTTGGCTTGCCAATTTGTCATAGTCAGTCAGTTTATTTAAGTTGTAGTGTCATTCGTTCCATGTAGTGGATTCATCACTGCTTCTTGGGATCCCTCCTCTTCTTTTCTTCTTTGCTGGCCCATTCTCTTCACTGTTACATTCATTTTATTTACTCATTTACAATTCTAGTGGTATACCTCACCCTTCTGGTGTTCATTATGGTTATGGAACATTTTGTGATGTTACAACGTACATCTACCTTTCCTATCACCTTGACGGGGCTTCCAGTCACAGTATGTATTGTACAAGAGCTAATTAGAGGCTGGCGGTTGCTGACTAAGACAGGGCGCACAATGGACACTGTTGCGCCCATGTCAGTTATAATTGATGTTGGTTTACCTTCCGCAAATCCATTAACGATCAAGTTTCCACTGGTCTTATGTAGCGTGGAAACTGTGTGCTGTTCTGGGGCTTTACTTCTCCAATTGGTGCAATCACTCTCTTCTCTCGGTATCTTCTTCTCCCAACAGTCTACCTGTAGATGACCACGTTTTCCACAGTTGTAACATTTTGGTCTTCTATCTTTTTCAAATCATTGCGACTCTCTTGAACTTTTGAATTGTTTGTCCGACAACATTGTTTTTCTGCACCCATCGTAACGGCAATGTGATACAGGGATCTACTGACTGCAACATGATGGCACAAACCCATTAATGTAGCGGGACGCTGACTTGGCAGCTTCAAACTCTAGGGCGTGAACAAGAGCTTCTGAGCTATTTCGGTGTCTTGCCATTCGTAACACTTGCTGAAGTTCACAATCTCCGATGCCATCAATAAATGTCTGCACCGCAAACCTTATTCGGAAGTCTTCTGGTGCTTCAGGACAGGCCAATCTAATCAATCTGTCGATACTTGCTTCAAACTCTTGAAGACTCTCACCGGAACGTTGTCGTCTTGTTCTCAACTGAGTGTAGTACACCTCTCACAAATGTTTATCACTGTAGCGTAATTCTAGAGCTTTTATCAACTCAGCATAGACGTTCTGGCTGTCAGGTGGCACTTTCTGTAGTAATTCTGCTGCTGGTCCTTTTAATATGAGAACGAGTGCGACTGCCTTGTCTTTCTCTGACCAATTATTTGCGCATGCAGCAGCTTCAAATTGGCAGATGTACGCTGCTCAGTGACTGCTTCCGTCAAAGGTTGGAGCTTTGACATGACTGTCCCTACTGCAGGCAAAGTGACTTTCTCTATTAACTTATTTTCTGCGTCTTTTTCTGTCTTTATCATTGGTACAGTCTGTTCACAAACTTTTTTTGGTTGTAACTTCAGGCACTGTTCGACTTCATTTTTAAGCTGCTCTTTTATATTTGTAATTGAGTCTTCTATTTTTGTTGACATAGCTTTTTCCACACTCGTGACAGATTTTTCTACTTCAGCTATTTTATTTGACATGGATTCTTCTACATCAGATATTCTGTAATTTGATTGTTAAGCTCACCTCGTAATTCACCTACGTCACCACGGAGGAAACCCAATTCTGCTGTAGTATGTCCTTGCATCTGCTTTTGCTCTTGAATTGACGCTTTGATGTCATCTGCTTCCTTCTTACGTTTTTCATCCTGTCGTTTTTCTGCTTCTTCCACCTCCTGCCTCCATTTCTCATCCTGTCGTTTCTCCGTCTGTAACAGCAGCGCCTGCAAATTTTCCATCATCTGACTGGCATCCATTGTTTTCCGATTAATTATGAAATACACTCGTCCTGTACAAAGTGTCCACTGTTAACCGTTCTATCCCAGTTCTGACACCACTGTTACGACGGTCTACTTGATCGTCGTAGGTACAGTGGAAACAAAATAAGTACAAGACACCAATTAAGTCACTAATCGCCAGCTTTAATTTTTACAGTTAAACAGTTTGTAATTAACAACACAGTCTACTACAACAAATCAAATAAAAATTGTTCACATACAATAAAATGTCACTAATAATAAACACAATTGTATTACAATTATACCGCCCTATTATAAAATGCAACACTTCACTAATAACCACTTGAACGTACTCAGGAATCTCGCCCGGTAATAACTCGAACCGCACTGAAAATATATCGCTGCTATACTGAACTGAGCGTCCCTGAGTAATTCATAGCCGCTGAAAATCTAGACGATTCCACATACTACGTATTACGTTTAAACTGCGACGTAATTGCTTGCGGCCATGACAGTGAAAGCGTCCGCATGAATTCTTGCACCGTCTGGCAAATGTGTCTACAAGCACGTACGCCACACACATTAGAGCGAGATTCTTCTGGCACATTCGACAAACACGTAGACTGTTCTGTAATGTCATAACACTGCCTCCTCCTTAAGCCTGTTCGTCCCGAACTGGCAAACCGTCTCTGAAGTAATACTCGACCAGGCGATCTAGGTGGACATCCTTTCGAAAGATAATTCTCTGGTTCTTCGAATTCAGTCTCGTGTGATCCGAACATCACATTCCCAGGAATGCAAGTCTTCTGCGCAACCGCTAGTTTTGCTGGAATCATTCCCGTTGCATCATGTACTGATGACCTAAACACCACTGGGTGATCCAAGTTTGTTTGGTTCTCATCAACAACCTCTTGCGTAACCTCATCTTTAGCCACTTTGCCCTCGGGCGCTTCTATCAGCTCAGGAACAAGCAAGAGTTTTGTCTTGACACCCATAGTTGGCTTTCCAATCACTTCTTTTGTCGTTACACTTATTTATATTTCCTCTGCTAGTTCTTCCTCCATTTCCACTTGCAATAGGGAGGGTTCCTCTTGCCCAGACCTGTTGACTTTTTCTTCGACTAATACCACTCGCTTAATCGAATGGTTGGTAGACCCTGTCATTTTAGGCATGCAAAGCTTTATCTTCTCTTGGCCAACCTTCAGGACATTCTCTCTTAAGTCCACAACGAATTTGTAGGCATTCATAATGTCCGTGACAAGAATCACTTCATCAACAATGTCTGCAACGAGCATTTGGTGGCTAAACTCGAGAAGACCCAGGCGTACACGTTGTAATCTATCCAGATTACGGTTTATATAATTTAATAGGGTCTCTAATGTTGCAGTAACTATTATTAATAATTGATAAAGTTTGTTGTTATTATTAATGATTTGGTTTATTGATTTATCGCAATTCAATTCAACCTAGTGTGGAATCCAATGTAGATAAATCGGTTTACTTACACTTGTCGTCGTTTAATCCATGTTTATTTTATTATAAGTAAATGTTTACTTGTCGATCTGTCGATGAATGTAACTGATGCGTAGATCTCTTGAAGTTGATATCCTCTTCTGTTAAAAGTGTCGTCTGTGTAAGTGAGAGTGTTGTCTAGACAAGGTTATTAATATAAATTACACTTCACGTACCTGTGTTGAAGTACTGGATGTTGAATGGTTCACAGTTAATTAAGAAACTGTCAAGTCCTAGGTTAATCAGTATATCATTACTGTAAAAGGTTTTACAACACTTTAAATAGTACTTGGGCGCCACATGGGTTGTTTCAACAGAAATGTCCCATACACATAAAACTTCTGATTTATTAATTGTGAGTATTAACCTTTAATGATTCTATCAGTGATCGGTTATTTAAATTGAGATCTATCATTAAGTTTTACTTGATTATTCACTGTTAAATGCACCTCAGTGTTTTGCAATACTGATTGCTGATTATTAATTAAAATAATTAATAACAAATGTTGTTGCTGTATAATAATGATTTTTTATTACTCCCTATTGAATTAGGTTAACAAATACATTCAAAATAATAATTTACGGATCACAAATCGTCCGGTTTAATTACTGGCCTAGCTCAGTTTTGAGTACAATGAAAACTCTTATTTCTTATTAACAAATTATTTATCTTAATTAATTACCTCAAGGGTGATTTCTTTTGAGCTACAGAATAGATGTGGCGTTAAATACATTTTATAATATATAAAATACATAAATATAACTTCCACCTACCTTCAAAGTTTCGTTTATCTGGGTCCAGGATTCTTTCGTACGAACGCTAGATACAAACATGTGTTTCATAGGTTATCGAAATAACTAACTCGACACAATTTTGAAGAGAAATTACGATTTTTTAATTAATCAGAATCATTTTAAATTTTGTTCAAAACTTTTGCTCATTGTTTTACAGATTACATTACAGTTTTCGTGGTTCGGTTAACATCTTCTACATACTAACTTATTCTAACATCTTACCTTACTGATCACAATTTAATACAGATATACAGACAGAGCCCAGCCTGCAATTTTGCACACTCTCACATACATAGAAAATTACCCCGCCCTTAACATGTTAATAAAAAGATACCCATTCCGGCCGGCACGTGGTAACCCTTCGAATTCGTTTTATCTGAGTTTGGTAATTACGTCGCTGTCTAATGTAACTGATTTTGTTCCCCTCCCATACTCACTGATCGCACTGACACGGGTTGTTACTTTTAGTTCATTTTTGAAATAGAAAAAACTGATAAAATTTTGGCAGAGCGCATTTGGCTCTGTGTCGGCCGACACAGTCAGAGACGAACTGGGGAAGCGTCCCTTGCGAGCGGGAGGCAGCCGATGTCCACAGCCAACGGATTTCGTCGACGTTCATAGCTGATTTGTTGCGGTTTATTGGCTAGGCACATGCTACATAGTGGTTGTTTCAGTAGTGTGTGCCGACGATATTTAGGCACTTCTGGTCTGACGTCACTAAAGAGGTGGTCCTTAATTTGTATATCCTTCAGGTCGGGTTGTGGATCTCAACAAAACGTCGTTTCTGCGCCATTTTCGACAGCGTCGGTTGATCAGCTTCGCGTCCCACCCGCGCGTATACCTGTGTCATGCGTACAGGCGCTGTCACATTCAAACCAAGTTCTGAGAAATTTGAGGTGGCCACATACTTCAACTGATTTCGCAACGGACTATTACGTTGCTGCTTTGTTACAAACGGTTATAGTCACCACATGTTTTCTCACAATGGGATTAAAACTTGCACAATATTTTTTATGAAACCCCGAAAATGAAATAAATAAAATACCCCATAATTTTGACACGTTACATAGAACGTTATTTTCTTTCAAAAAAACACTAATATGATATCATAAGTTAGGTTAGACACCTTTAATAATTTTCAATTAATTAACGAAAAGTTTGTTTGTTCAAACTCAAACTGAGTTTAGTTATAAAAATATTAATACATATAATCTTACTTCGGGATGTGTTAATCCCTCTAAATAAATTTGATACAATGTTATCTACAAATAGTCTTATTGTTTTGCGTCAGTACAATAGTGTGTTAGGTTCTACTGGTATCTGGTGAAAATGTAAACAAATAAATTTTGTCACTGTACTACCTGTGTATTAATCGTATCGATTAATTTATAAACATTAACGATCAGATTATAATGATCGTTAAATCACTTCACTTAATTCGCACGTGGAACGAGAATAATTTGCTTCTTACTAACCAGATAGGTTATCGCCGTTTTGAGGTTATGATTATATATCTCGTTCAGATGCACACACTGCTTGTTAAAGTACACTACTAACTCTCGATGCACACAGGTGAAATTATACTTCTTCTCAGTGATTGATTTCCAAAATTACAATAATTATTTTAATCTGGACTGTTGTTGCTGGTTATGTGATATTGACAAAAATGCCTCGTTTCTTCGCCGCGTCTCGATTATATAGTCCTTCATCATCCCGCTTAGGGAATATTCGGTCTTACTAAACTCGTCCGTGATTGGTACGAAATATGTCATGATGACGTAAATTCTATTAATAGACATTACATACTGTATTTCGTACGCTGTTGTCGTTTTTGTTAGTATTGTATGAACTTCTTCAATATTCGCCAAATTTATGATGCTAACGTTAATTACTTGACTATTACAATTCCATTTCAGATTCTATTACTATCAAATTATAGCTTATTTCCTTATCTTTAATTTGATGTGGCTTGAGGCCAGTCTAAACATAGTTTTCATTAACAATTCATTAATTTACTGTCCTAAGACATTGCTTACTAGTGTCGTCTGCTAACAATGCAAATTCGACTATTTACTTTTCTTTAATATTTGATTAATTATGTTTGTTTTCTATTTCCAACATTATAAAATGATTAAAATTAAATACATTATTATATCTAAATGCTGCCTACAGCTGAACAATATAAATTATTGGTCTAATTAAGTTGATACATTAACTTGAATTTTCCTAATTCACTATTTATATTTTGATATGTCCTTCTCATTTCTCATTTCTTAAGTGTATAATACCGGCCAAGTGGTGGTACCTTACACTTTATTCGTTATAGTTATGATTCTATTATTTTATGCTAGTTAGGGGTTCTATTTCCCTATCATTTCATGGACATAAACTTGGTCATTCAGGGTCTGGGTATAATTCTATTATAGTGTTTATTCCCTGATTACTATTGTCTTTTATATACACATTATTCACTTAGGAAGTTACCTACATACATATAGTGCTTCCATTTATAATTACTCTTAACTTGTACTACCACATATTTGTTTTTTATTCTATTTTTACAATTTTGTGGCTACATCTAGCATAGTACATGGTATTTGTTATTTCTATATAATGGTTCTATTTATATTAGCCAATATGCTGTTATTTGTCACCATGTTATTAAAGTCAGTGGTTGATTTGTTTATTCTGTATGACTTTACTCATCAATGTTTTTATCTGGCTTACTTGACAGCTTATTTGTGAATCTTGGCTTGCCAATTTGTCATAGTCAGTCAGTTTATTTAAGTTGTAGTGTCATTCGTTCCATGTAGTGGATTCATCACTGCTTCTTGGGATCCCTCCTCTTCTTTTCTTCTTTGCTGGCCCATTCTCTTCACTGTTACATTCATTTTATTTACTCATTTACAATTCTAGTGGTATACCTCACCCTTCTGGTGTTCATTATGGTTATGGAACATTTTGTGATGTTACAACGTACATCTACCTTTCCTATCACCTTGACGGGGCTTCCAGTCACAGTATGTATTGTACAAGAGCTAATTAGAGGCTGGCGGTTGCTGACTAAGACAGGGCGCACAATGGACACTGTTGCGCCCATGTCAGTTATAATTGATGTTGGTTTACCTTCCGCAAATCCATTAACGATCAAGTTTCCACTGGTCTTATGTAGCGTGGAAACTGTGTGCTGTTCTGGGGCTTTACTTCTCCAATTGGTGCAATCACTCTCTTCTCTCGGTATCTTCTTCTCCCAACAGTCTACCTGTAGATGACCACGTTTTCCACAGTTGTAACATTTTGGTCTTCTATCTTTTTCAAATCATTGCGACTCTCTTGAACTTTTGAATTGTTTGTCCGACAACATTGTTTTTCTGCACCCATCGTAACGGCAATGTGATACAGGGATCTACTGACTGCAACATGATGGCACAAACCCATTAATGTAGCGGGACGCTGACTTGGCAGCTTCAAACTCTAGGGCGTGAACAAGAGCTTCTGAGCTATTTCGGTGTCTTGCCATTCGTAACACTTGCTGAAGTTCACAATCTCCGATGCCATCAATAAATGTCTGCACCGCAAACCTTATTCGGAAGTCTTCTGGTGCTTCAGGACAGGCCAATCTAATCAATCTGTCGATACTTGCTTCAAACTCTTGAAGACTCTCACCGGAACGTTGTCGTCTTGTTCTCAACTGAGTGTAGTACACCTCTCACAAATGTTTATCACTGTAGCGTAATTCTAGAGCTTTTATCAACTCAGCATAGACGTTCTGGCTGTCAGGTGGCACTTTCTGTAGTAATTCTGCTGCTGGTCCTTTTAATATGAGAACGAGTGCGACTGCCTTGTCTTTCTCTGACCAATTATTTGCGCATGCAGCAGCTTCAAATTGGCAGATGTACGCTGCTCAGTGACTGCTTCCGTCAAAGGTTGGAGCTTTGACATGACTGTCCCTACTGCAGGCAAAGTGACTTTCTCTATTAACTTATTTTCTGCGTCTTTTTCTGTCTTTATCATTGGTACAGTCTGTTCACAAACTTTTTTTGGTTGTAACTTCAGGCACTGTTCGACTTCATTTTTAAGCTGCTCTTTTATATTTGTAATTGAGTCTTCTATTTTTGTTGACATAGCTTTTTCCACACTCGTGACAGATTTTTCTACTTCAGCTATTTTATTTGACATGGATTCTTCTACATCAGATATTCTGTAATTTGATTGTTAAGCTCACCTCGTAATTCACCTACGTCACCACGGAGGAAACCCAATTCTGCTGTAGTATGTCCTTGCATCTGCTTTTGCTCTTGAATTGACGCTTTGATGTCATCTGCTTCCTTCTTACGTTTTTCATCCTGTCGTTTTTCTGCTTCTTCCACCTCCTGCCTCCATTTCTCATCCTGTCGTTTCTCCGTCTGTAACAGCAGCGCCTGCAAATTTTCCATCATCTGACTGGCATCCATTGTTTTCCGATTAATTATGAAATACACTCGTCCTGTACAAAGTGTCCACTGTTAACCGTTCTATCCCAGTTCTGACACCACTGTTACGACGGTCTACTTGATCGTCGTAGGTACAGTGGAAACAAAATAAGTACAAGACACCAATTAAGTCACTAATCGCCAGCTTTAATTTTTACAGTTAAACAGTTTGTAATTAACAACACAGTCTACTACAACAAATCAAATAAAAATTGTTCACATACAATAAAATGTCACTAATAATAAACACAATTGTATTACAATTATACCGCCCTATTATAAAATGCAACACTTCACTAATAACCACTTGAACGTACTCAGGAATCTCGCCCGGTAATAACTCGAACCGCACTGAAAATATATCGCTGCTATACTGAACTGAGCGTCCCTGAGTAATTCATAGCCGCTGAAAATCTAGACGATTCCACATACTACGTATTACGTTTAAACTGCGACGTAATTGCTTGCGGCCATGACAGTGAAAGCGTCCGCATGAATTCTTGCACCGTCTGGCAAATGTGTCTACAAGCACGTACGCCACACACATTAGAGCGAGATTCTTCTGGCACATTCGACAAACACGTAGACTGTTCTGTAATGTCATAACACTGCCTCCTCCTTAAGCCTGTTCGTCCCGAACTGGCAAACCGTCTCTGAAGTAATACTCGACCAGGCGATCTAGGTGGACATCCTTTCGAAAGATAATTCTCTGGTTCTTCGAATTCAGTCTCGTGTGATCCGAACATCACATTCCCAGGAATGCAAGTCTTCTGCGCAACCGCTAGTTTTGCTGGAATCATTCCCGTTGCATCATGTACTGATGACCTAAACACCACTGGGTGATCCAAGTTTGTTTGGTTCTCATCAACAACCTCTTGCGTAACCTCATCTTTAGCCACTTTGCCCTCGGGCGCTTCTATCAGCTCAGGAACAAGCAAGAGTTTTGTCTTGACACCCATAGTTGGCTTTCCAATCACTTCTTTTGTCGTTACACTTATTTATATTTCCTCTGCTAGTTCTTCCTCCATTTCCACTTGCAATAGGGAGGGTTCCTCTTGCCCAGACCTGTTGACTTTTTCTTCGACTAATACCACTCGCTTAATCGAATGGTTGGTAGACCCTGTCATTTTAGGCATGCAAAGCTTTATCTTCTCTTGGCCAACCTTCAGGACATTCTCTCTTAAGTCCACAACGAATTTGTAGGCATTCATAATGTCCGTGACAAGAATCACTTCATCAACAATGTCTGCAACGAGCATTTGGTGGCTAAACTCGAGAAGACCCAGGCGTACACGTTGTAATCTATCCAGATTACGGTTTATATAATTTAATAGGGTCTCTAATGTTGCAGTAACTATTATTAATAATTGATAAAGTTTGTTGTTATTATTAATGATTTGGTTTATTGATTTATCGCAATTCAATTCAACCTAGTGTGGAATCCAATGTAGATAAATCGGTTTACTTACACTTGTCGTCGTTTAATCCATGTTTATTTTATTATAAGTAAATGTTTACTTGTCGATCTGTCGATGAATGTAACTGATGCGTAGATCTCTTGAAGTTGATATCCTCTTCTGTTAAAAGTGTCGTCTGTGTAAGTGAGAGTGTTGTCTAGACAAGGTTATTAATATAAATTACACTTCACGTACCTGTGTTGAAGTACTGGATGTTGAATGGTTCACAGTTAATTAAGAAACTGTCAAGTCCTAGGTTAATCAGTATATCATTACTGTAAAAGGTTTTACAACACTTTAAATAGTACTTGGGCGCCACATGGGTTGTTTCAACAGAAATGTCCCATACACATAAAACTTCTGATTTATTAATTGTGAGTATTAACCTTTAATGATTCTATCAGTGATCGGTTATTTAAATTGAGATCTATCATTAAGTTTTACTTGATTATTCACTGTTAAATGCACCTCAGTGTTTTGCAATACTGATTGCTGATTATTAATTAAAATAATTAATAACAAATGTTGTTGCTGTATAATAATGATTTTTTATTACTCCCTATTGAATTAGGTTAACAAATACATTCAAAATAATAATTTACGGATCACAAATCGTCCGGTTTAATTACTGGCCTAGCTCAGTTTTGAGTACAATGAAAACTCTTATTTCTTATTAACAAATTATTTATCTTAATTAATTACCTCAAGGGTGATTTCTTTTGAGCTACAGAATAGATGTGGCGTTAAATACATTTTATAATATATAAAATACATAAATATAACTTCCACCTACCTTCAAAGTTTCGTTTATCTGGGTCCAGGATTCTTTCGTACGAACGCTAGATACAAACATGTGTTTCATAGGTTATCGAAATAACTAACTCGACACAATTTTGAAGAGAAATTACGATTTTTTAATTAATCAGAATCATTTTAAATTTTGTTCAAAACTTTTGCTCATTGTTTTACAGATTACATTACAGTTTTCGTGGTTCGGTTAACATCTTCTACATACTAACTTATTCTAACATCTTACCTTACTGATCACAATTTAATACAGATATACAGACAGAGCCCAGCCTGCAATTTTGCACACTCTCACATACATAGAAAATTACCCCGCCCTTAACATGTTAATAAAAAGATACCCATTCCGGCCGGCACGTGGTAACCCTTCGAATTCGTTTTATCTGAGTTTGGTAATTACGTCGCTGTCTAATGTAACTGATTTTGTTCCCCTCCCATACTCACTGATCGCACTGACACGGGTTGTTACTTTTAGTTCATTTTTGAAATAGAAAAAACTGATAAAATTTTGGCAGAGCGCATTTGGCTCTGTGTCGGCCGACACAGTCAGAGACGAACTGGGGAAGCGTCCCTTGCGAGCGGGAGGAAGCCGATGTCCACAGCCAACGGATTTCGTCGACGTTCATAGCTGATTTGTTGCGGTTTATTGGCTAGGCACATGCTACATAGTGGTTGTTTCAGTAGTGTGTGCCGACGATATTTAGGCACTTCTGGTCTGACGTCACTAAAGAGGTGGTCCTTAATTTGTATATCCTTCAGGTCGGGTTGTGGATCTCAACAAAACGTCGTTTCTGCGCCATTTTCGACAGCGTCGGTTGATCAGCTTCGCGTCCCACCCGCGCGTATACCTGTGTCATGCGTACAGGCGCTGTCACATTCAAACCAAGTTCTGAGAAATTTGAGGTGGCCACATACTTCAACTGATTTCGCAACGGACTATTACGTTGCTGCTTTGTTACAAACGGTTATAGTCACCACATGTTTTCTCACAATGGGATTAAAACTTGCACAATATTTTTTATGAAACCCCGAAAATGAAATAAATAAAATACCCCATAATTTTGACACGTTACATAGAACGTTATTTTCTTTCAAAAAAACACTAATATGATATCATAAGTTAGGTTAGACACCTTTAATAATTTTCAATTAATTAACGAAAAGTTTGTTTGTTCAAACTCAAACTGAGTTTAGTTATAAAAATATTAATACATATAATCTTACTTCGGGATGTGTTAATCCCTCTAAATAAATTTGATACAATGTTATCTACAAATAGTCTTATTGTTTTGCGTCAGTACAATAGTGTGTTAGGTTCTACTGGTATCTGGTGAAAATGTAAACAAATAAATTTTGTCACTGTACTACCTGTGTATTAATCGTATCGATTAATTTATAAACATTAACGATCAGATTATAATGATCGTTAAATCACTTCACTTAATTCGCACGTGGAACGAGAATAATTTGCTTCTTACTAACCAGATAGGTTATCGCCGTTTTGAGGTTATGATTATATATCTCGTTCAGATGCACACACTGCTTGTTAAAGTACACTACTAACTCTCGATGCACACAGGTGAAATTATACTTCTTCTCAGTGATTGATTTCCAAAATTACAATAATTATTTTAATCTGGACTGTTGTTGCTGGTTATGTGATATTGACAAAAATGCCTCGTTTCTTCGCCGCGTCTCGATTATATAGTCCTTCATCATCCCGCTTAGGGAATATTCGGTCTTACTAAACTCGTCCGTGATTGGTACGAAATATGTCATGATGACGTAAATTCTATTAATAGACATTACATACTGTATTTCGTACGCTGTTGTCGTTTTTGTTAGTATTGTATGAACTTCTTCAATATTCGCCAAATTTATGATGCTAACGTTAATTACTTGACTATTACAATTCCATTTCAGATTCTATTACTATCAAATTATAGCTTATTTCCTTATCTTTAATTTGATGTGGCTTGAGGCCAGTCTAAACATAGTTTTCATTAACAATTCATTAATTTACTGTCCTAAGACATTGCTTACTAGTGTCGTCTGCTAACAATGCAAATTCGACTATTTACTTTTCTTTAATATTTGATTAATTATGTTTGTTTTCTATTTCCAACATTATAAAATGATTAAAATTAAATACATTATTATATCTAAATGCTGCCTACAGCTGAACAATATAAATTATTGGTCTAATTAAGTTGATACATTAACTTGAATTTTCCTAATTCACTATTTATATTTTGATATGTCCTTCTCATTTCTCATTTCTTAAGTGTATAATACCGGCCAAGTGGTGGTACCTTACACTTTATTCGTTATAGTTATGATTCTATTATTTTATGCTAGTTAGGGGTTCTATTTCCCTATCATTTCATGGACATAAACTTGGTCATTCAGGGTCTGGGTATAATTCTATTATAGTGTTTATTCCCTGATTACTATTGTCTTTTATATACACATTATTCACTTAGGAAGTTACCTACATACATATAGTGCTTCCATTTATAATTACTCTTAACTTGTACTACCACATATTTGTTTTTTATTCTATTTTTACAATTTTGTGGCTACATCTAGCATAGTACATGGTATTTGTTATTTCTATATAATGGTTCTATTTATATTAGCCAATATGCTGTTATTTGTCACCATGTTATTAAAGTCAGTGGTTGATTTGTTTATTCTGTATGACTTTACTCATCAATGTTTTTATCTGGCTTACTTGACAGCTTATTTGTGAATCTTGGCTTGCCAATTTGTCATAGTCAGTCAGTTTATTTAAGTTGTAGTGTCATTCGTTCCATGTAGTGGATTCATCACTGCTTCTTGGGATCCCTCCTCTTCTTTTCTTCTTTGCTGGCCCA